>JAKEEE010000034.1:0-1268991 GCA_021498325.1 Bactrocera minax
TAGTCTCTATGCCTCTATCCATAGACACTATAGCTACACTTACATAATCGTAGCTTATAAGTATACTAACTAACTTAATATACTTATACATGATATAGTTGTTTCTTTGTTGGTCCGCCCTACAATGCCATTTGGCCCTATATTCTCTTTGCCAATTCGAAATGGTGTAATAAATTATAATTATTATCATATTAAAATCGTTCTTCTCGTTTGTAATAAAATGGCAAAATTTTCACATTTCTCTCGCATTCTGCAGCTGTCCAGCTATCCAATGGCACAACGTACTGTTCGTCGCTTTTGTCCGCATAGCTATAGAGATACTTAGTTAGATACATTTTATGAAATCATAACCCATACATATTATATACCAACACAAATACATACCTGTATACATATCATATATATGGGGTACAGTAATTTTCCAAAAAAAAAAGAAAAAAAAAAAAGATAAAAAACATTCTAAATTGATTACTTATTCGTTAGCTGCTCTTGGGCAATCATTTCGCTTGGCATCTACTATACCGTACCCGTAACTCGTGTATCGTACATTTTTGCCGTCTTGTTTGCGAGCAACGCCAGTGTCATTTAATTTTATATATCCAGCCACCTTAAATAGCCATTCAATCGATCCAACTGTTTTCTGTATAATTATATACATTTGTATTTGTTATCTGTTTCTCTTTTTTTTTTGTTATTACTTTGATTTTTGTGTTATATTATAATATTATTTTAAATTTATTTTTTAAGTTTTGCTTAGTGGTACTTGTTTTAGCACATTTTGGTTAGATTTTCTTTATTTTTCGCTTTTGTTTCAGTAGTTGGTTACTTGTTGTTCATACCGTTACATTTTGCACCTTCAATGTGATTTGTTTATAGCCGATAAGGCAACGCCTGTTCCACTTGTGCATTTGTACTTTTTGTATGTATCTATTATATAACGGTGCTGCAATACGAACATTATACAATTTTTTATTTTTCTGTATACCACAAAAGTGTTTAGTCAGTACCCGAGTATACCTATCTAAAGAATTTAGAAAAAAGTAAAAATAAAAGCGGAATGTGGAACCGAACAAAGGATATCAACATTATACTTTACCCACGTAAATTTATGCAATATGTATGTTCTTTCCCGCAAAATATGGACCGGAAACTGTAACGTTAGAACAAACGTAAAAATTTCGCTCTGAGAGCGTAAGTTATCCAGAAATACGAAAATACACTAAAACCCATTTTACGTATAGCATTTAAGAAATAACGAATTCAAGTGTATTTGTCGTTTTATTGGATATAAAACGTATAAAACTGCGATTTTTTCGCAACATTTTAATTCTGGTCTGGCAGCCTACAAAGTCCGTTTAATTGTGAAAATAATCCAAATGACAGCTCAACTCGGGAACATTCTGATATCACTGATCCAAGTAGTGCAATAGATACTTAGATCATCTTCCTCTTAGTGATATACGTGGTATATTCAAAAAATAACGGGAATTTCGGTTTTTTGAAAAAAATATTTATTCATTCGTCTACATTAAGAATGTCGCCTTCAAAATAGTCTCCATTCAATATTATGCACTTATGCCAGAGCTTCTTCCAATTGTTGAAACACTTCTCAAACTCGATTTTTGGGATAGCCTTTAGCTCTTTGAGCGATGCGCTTTTAATGTCCTTTATACTTATAAAACGACGACCCTATAATGTTCTCTTTGCTTTTGGAAATAGGAAAAAGTCACACGAAGCCGTGGGGAATATGGAGGCTCGGACATCGTTGCAGTATTGTTCTTGGCTTCACGAATTCACGAAGAAGCAACGAGCAAAGTGTGATTGAGCAAAAGCCATGAATTGTTTTTCCATAAATCTCCTTATACTCCTTATTGACCGTTTGACCTTGAGCCAAGAATTCATTTCACCATGCCATGATTAAATCGTAGGTTTAATTTGGCGTAGTTAGAATGATCCGTTTTAAGTCAAATATGCACCGTTTTGTGCGATAACTCGTTAATAATTTCATAAGGATACTCTCTTAGAAACCCTCGTCCCTATTCGCAAAATCCTGGAACATTTTCACAAGGTTCCTGTGAGAAAAATTTTTTACCAGCAAAATCATTCGCCATAGGCAGTAAAAGATAGTAATCATTTGATGCGACTTCCGGGCTATAAGGTGGATGCATAAGAGCCTCCCAACCATGTTCGCGGAGCTTCTGGCGAAACACTATCGACGTGTGTGACCTGCCGTTGTCCCAATGGAACCCAATTCCTCTCCTATTGGCCATATGCTGACCGCTTCTGTGCGATTGCTTCCTTCAGACGGTCCAATTGTTGATAGTACCCGCGATATGCTCACGACCGGTTTGGCATTGACATTGTCGTAAGTGACCAACTTTTTATCACCAGTAACCATCCGCTTCAGAAATGAGGTTTTTTTGCGTTAACTCGTGTGGCACCCATATATCATACATCAAACATACATGTGTTTTTATCGATATTTCCGACAATTGACCTTCCAGAGCGCGATGCATCTTTGACATCAAAATTACCATATACGCGTATTTTCTCATTGCTGGTGTCCATTTTAGACGCGTGCTCAAGCAATACTGAGTCAAGCAATCACAAAACAGTCTGAGAACTTTTCTTAGTACGGAATCTTATCTTTCTAACGCCATATAGCGTAACCCGATCACGTACAACGCGAGATACAGAAAAATATTTGGAAAAATAGTGAATTACTTTTTACTAGACTTAATATTATGCTGTTCGTTAAATTTGAGCTAACAAATAAATTGATATTCATAATTCTGCAGATTACCCAGACGCAACTGCAGGCAAGAATTTTTATCTATACCTGTTCAAAACTTTTAGTATGTGTATGTATGTTTCTTGGAATGTACTTACCGCATACTAAGGGTTATATAGTCGCTAAGCTTCATTGAATTATGACATTTTGGGTTCGACATCTCATTTATTTTTTGAGATTACATACATAGGCACGATTAGTCAACCCAACTTGGTAACTTGTACTCACTTACATATGTATACAGTATAAACACATACAATAATATATTTCTATATCTGTTCCAATTCCTGCATATTATTACAAACAACGGTTATGCGAATATGATAACTATGCCTTTTATGAAATATTTTATTATTCATATTTGCATACATGCATATATATGTACATTATTCGATTGGGCGAATCATCTTTCATAGTTATGTCAGCTCATAAATAGATAGTTGGCCGAAATTCACCAAAGTTTTAGAACTTGTTTTTGGAGAAAAGGTATTATCATTAGTTACTTAAACAAAATAAAGCACCGAAAGTACAGCGAAAGTTGTTTTTTGTCGAGATTGCGAAAATGGAATTTTTAGCTAAGTTTTTACACATACACACTTATTTATTACTGAAATACTTCTTTCATGTGTCATTTAGCAGCGAATACAATAAGCATTTCTTATTTATACTATATTCTTAGAGAGAATTCACAAGTCATCTTCTTTTTCTATATCTCTTTCGTACAATATTTTATGGCTCGATAAAGACTTACCACATTGTTTTTGGGTTAGGTCGCTCGCAAGTTATCTACAGAAACGAACGTTACACTGAAAAATGTACCATATTATTTTACTTTTACAATAAGGGTAGATTTTTTAGTGAAAATATATGTTATACAAATGTGCATATGTATATAGTATATAAAATTGTTTAATATAAAAAAATAGTAAAAAAAGGTATTCTTACTTTTTGATGTACTTAATGTTTAAAAATTTTTTTATAGTTATTAAAAGATAAAAATTAGGTTTACCTAACGTATTTAATCGACATTTACTGATCATAAATAAAAATTTTTCAAAAAAGCAATAATTTTCAATTTAGTTTGGTCGATAAATCGATATTTATAATGGGGTGAGGTAGTTTTTTTTTTTTTTTTTTTTTTTTGCTAATGTAACCATAATACAATCAATTAAGATAACAGCTAGGTCACTTTGTCGGAAACAAAATAGCCATTCAAACATATCGATAAAAAATTAACGCAAAGTCAACAAGATTTAAAAACGAAAGCGGAAGATGTTTATGAAATTACAAAAGTAAGTGGAAATAGCACAAGTACATTGACACTAGTTGGTTGGCTCTGGCGCGGCTGGGAACGTAAGCTGCCAATGAATAGCCATTCAGCTCCAGCAAAGACTGTTTGAAACAATGGATGTTGGACGAACATTTCAGGTTTTAGAACACCAACAATACAGGACGTACCACAAAATTACTGTGGTGTAGCGTGGATGATGGATAGACCCAAAAGTCTTTTACCTTTAGGAAATAGAGAATTGAGTTATACTATAGGGAACATCACATGGTACTTACCGCTGATGTTGCACTTTCAGAAACATAATAATTTTAGTAGGTATAATATGTAGTTTCTTCATTCTCAGTGTAAGCCCAGCCATTAACCGATTGAGACGATATATCTTCCAAGGATCCGAAGTCGGTAGGTCTAGTCTAATAGAAATTGAACGGATATGGTGGAAAAAAACTAAGAAATTTTGCTAAATCCAGAGTTTTCTTAGTTTTTAGTTGTCACTCATTTGGGAGCACAATTAGCTTCATTAATCCAAACCATGAAGTTATTAACTCACACATCGTCTTCATCTTAGTTCACTGGTATCTAAATTATCTTATCCTAACTGGTAATCTTAGTTCACTGGTATTTAAATTTTTTTTATTTAAATTTTGTATGAGAAAAGTTCCGAAAATCGTGGAAAGTTTTAACTTTTGCCTTAGCGGTAGTAGCAACAGCAAAGTTATAAAGAGTATAATGCGACTAGCCGCGCGAAACATTCCTTTGAATTCTGTTGTAGCAGTTTGTATACAAAAATATCGTAATTTTCGAACTTTGATTGATATATTTTGACGTTTTCTCATTCTTTCGTAGTTTATTTTATTTTTTACACCTTAGTGAAGATTAATTAATGAAGATATGATATTTGAAACATAAATTTCATTAACAATAACTAATCGCAATAATTAGTTTTATATCTTTTTCATTTTTCGTGTCGGCAATCAACTTCAAACTGTCAAAATGAAATTTGACGGATGATTTATACAAATTCTATTTTAGCATGCAGTTTTTTGATAGTTCTTTGACGCTTGACGTGCCAATTTAGAAAATTCATTTGAGTAATACAAAGAATTTCAATCTATGAAAGTGTGAAATCATTAAAACTTTAAAGACAATTATAAAAACAGTCTTTATTTATAAACACTTTATTTATAAACCTTTATTTAAAACACTAGAGAAACACGAGAATAATAGAAATAGATCAAGAAATGATAGAAACAGGCAATAACGACCATTTCGTTGCTTTTTTGAAAGTGTTTGACAGAAAAATTCATTGCATCATGATGAAATGAACGGAGAGTAAGGCTTCATTAACATTTACTGTGGTTTGTTTGACATTTGATTTGTTTGTAATGTAGCGCGTCGCAATCTTGTCTATCTAATGTAAACATAGAGTTTGTAAACATAGTTTGTTCAGCTGGTCCGCTTAAATGAAGCGTTTGGAAAACTGAAATTTTAGTGACGATAGTGCATAGAACATAAATAATCTGAATCTAGAGTTTATTTTTACAAAAAAAAATGTCATTAGGGGTGCTGCAGATTAAAAACATGAAAACTTCATATTTTTATGTTGTTTGTTTTTACATATAGGGGGATAAATTCGAATTTAACTTTGCGATATTTATTTTGATTATTATATTTTATGTTAAACTAGAAAAAATGCTATAGCTATAGTTACGCTAGGTGAAATTTTTGAAAACTCGAGAGAAGTACATAATTTACAAACATTTCAGTTTTAGTCTGTGAACAACCAGCTGCGGCAATGGCTTCAGTGAAAAGTTATATAACTAACGGTAGAAGCAGAATAATATCCGAACACACGCTCAAAATTCTTGCTAATCTCAGATTACATCAAATTAATTTTACACAAATTCAGTCTCAAACAATTAAGGGTGGTTCCAATTTCTTTTACTTCAATATACTGCTATACATTTTACTCATCTCGATGAAAGAAGAGAAACGTTTTCGACTACTTTTAGGAAAAGCAAATTACTATCGATTTACCTATGAACCTGTGAGAAAGTAAATATACATACGTAAATATGTGTATATGGGGTCAGCAATCTTGAACTGCCTTTACACAAATTAATTTTTTCTTATTTTATGTTCTATTGTTCTCTTCTTCTTCTTCTTAGTTTTATAATTTATTATACAAGTTCTGTTGTTCAACTCTTTATAAATCGCTCGGGTGTGGAGGCAAAACGCTTTACACTTGTATCCCGATAAGCTACAACAAAACACACCGTATTCTTATGTATGTATGTATTTTCCTTATGCTAATGTATACTTCTTCTTATATATTCTACGGATTTCAACGGTCGATACTGCCCTTATAAGCCCAACAATCTCATCCATTATCCAGATTTAAATATCCCTTTTCCTTTGATGAGCGTATTTTTGTATTTGTTTGCACCCATGCCGCAAAGGCCAAACCAACCAAAGTATATGTTTGGCTATGTGTAAGTATCTGTGTGTTCTTGTGTTTGTGCTACTGTCAGCCTGTATTTGTTGTTAGTGTTTTATGCGAAATTGAAGTAACAAAATTTTGTTGATTAATGACTTCACTGTGTCTCTCCCCCCATTTACATGCCTTCAACTCATCTCAATTCGACTCGACTCGACTCGACTCGACTCGATTCTCCTTGACTTGGCTCGCCTTCCCTTATACAATACTTAGATTATATGGCAAAATTTCTTGCCTCTCTTACCGACTATGTATTATAACTCGATTATATATATATGCGATAGTATATCTATTTGCAATTTGTATATATTTATATATATATTTATGTGTGTGTGTGTATGGCTTCGGCAAGTTGTTACGAACTGCCGAATGAGTCTTATGTCGAATGATTTTCATTTTCTATGTTTCATAGCCGAACCCACAGATGATGCGTACAATAAAGTTAGTACGGTCGATGAAGCCATTGCTACAGGAAGCACAAATATGAATCCTAACGCTGGTTATATGAATTTTCCTAAGCATTTACAATCATATCCTCAGCATCAGCAGCAGCAACAACTGCTCGAACAACAAAAACAGCAACAGAAATTGCAACATCAACAACATTTGCAACAACAACAACAACAACAACAACATCTACAGCAACAACATCTGCAACAACATCAACTGCAGCAGCAACAACTGCAACAACATATGTTATCACACGATGCCATGGCCGAAGCCGGGTTGTTAACAGTAAAACTTGAACCGCAAATACATATTAAAGAGGAAATGCCGGAAGCGTCACAGAATAAGGTGAGCCAACCACGCAGTTAATTCATTAGAAAGTAAATAAATATTGCAAATATTTTATTATGACTATCGTTTTTATATCATTTACCTTTGTTGACTTGCTAAATGAAAACTGTGGTTAGCAATAATATCTTTCAATCATTTGAATTTTTGTTTTATTTTTGAGCAATTTTCTACTAATTTTTTTTTTTTTTGTTTTCATTTTATTCACATATTTTTTTTATTCAGCTGTCTTTCAATAATTTTATGATATTCCCTTATCTCATATACCTTTTATTTTCATATTCTTTTCAATTAATGCGTATTAATTTAAATTAAATTTGAATTACATTTTTTTATGATTAAAATTTATTTAATCTTTGAAGAAATTATTTGAAGTCCAATTTTCAAATTATTTTTGAAAAATTTATAAAAAAAAACATTTTTGTTTAGTTTTTGGTTAAATTGAAAAGTGTGGTTAATTCACCCAGCACATATTCGGCCACCTAGTACCCCAAGGAACCCCCGCAGTAACTAATGTTGAAGAATGAACCAAAGCAGATACAGGGGTAGGGGCAGCCATAGCTGCGGGCAACCAAGCAGAAAAAGGAATCTGTGCTCTCTTAGTTATACCCGCAAGTACAACTAACCCCCCCACACTGAAAAATTTATAAAAAAAAACATTTTTGTTTAGTTTTTAAAAATTTTTACCTAAATTATTTTGAAATCCCGCAAATTTATTTTGTGCATTCGCATTATATTTTTTGTTTTGCATTTATTATCTAATAATTATATGTATATACGTATATTTTATTTTCTGAAATCAATTATTATATATTTTTATTTTTATTTTGTTTCTTTGTTTATCATTCATTATTTCAGTTAATTTTTAGTAACTTTAATTTTTTGGTTATGTTTTTATATTTCATATTCATATTTAAACAATGTAAGTCATTTTATCGCATTCAAGTTTCAAAATCATTTAATGTATTTAGTAACTCTTTATAGTAATATGTATTTACTTTTTTATTATTTATATATATTATTAGTTTGTATTTATAAATTGTTTGATTTTATTTAAGTTATTTATTTATTTCTTCATTAAAAATTTTTAGTAATTTTTATTAATAATTTTTGTTCCTTCTATTTTTGTAATACTTATTCTTTTATATGTTTTTGTTTATTAAGTACTGTTTCCATTTAATTAATTTACTCTCCACTTTACGTTTACTTACTTATTTGCTTTTTATTTCAAAGAAGTGTTATTTTTTTCATATATCTCCTATTATTTGCTTTATTCCACTTATTAATTTATAATTTCGCTCTTTCGATTTAATGTTATTTTACTTCATTATTATTAATTTTATTTTTCATTTGTTTTTATTATACAATTCTTTTTAATCAAGTTCGTTTGGTGTGTATTACATTATTATTAATATTATTTCATTTTTGTTTTAATAATATTTTTTCTGTATTATTTTACTTTCTTGTTATTTGTATTGTCCCATAGCTTACTATTTTTACATTAAGTTATATTATATTTAATAATTTTTTTCTACAGACTTTTCGTTTTTATAATTATATGTGGTTTTCACTAATATTTTTTTATTTATATATTTTTTGTTTTCTAAGATTTATATCAGTAGTTAGTTTTAATATTATAATGCTAATAAATCTAAAAATTTTTTCATTACTAATATTAATCTTAATATTTACATATTTCCCATTAATTTTTTAAATTTTGTTCAATTTTTTTTTTTATAGTTAAAAAAAAACGTTCTTTCCGTTTTATATTTTTCCGTCTAAAATAGTTTTTATAAGTTGCATATAGTTTATTTATATTTTCCTTGCGTTTTTAGTCAGTTTATGAATTTTTAATTTCATCATTTATTTATTTTACTGTTGTCTCATTGTATTGTTTTAAACGTATTACTTTTTTTTTTATGAATTTTGTTGTTTTTCTTTCCATCTAAATTTTTTTATTACTATTTATTTTATATATCTTTTAAGTTAAATGATTTTCTATATATATAATTATTTTTGTTATTAATTATTGTGATAAGTTTCATAATTTTATTTGAATACGTCTATTGATGCTTTTATTTTGTTATAATATTTTTTTAATTGTTTTTTAAGTTATTCTCTTATATTTAATTTTTTATACACTCGCCATATGTTGTTACCGAGTATAATAGTGTAAACAATAATGTTGTCATCAAATGGTTGTTTGTAACACCTAAAACTAATCGATATAGATATAGAGTTATGTATATATATATATATATATATATAAATGGTCAAGATGACGAGACAAGTTGAATTCCGAGTGACTGGCTGTTCATCCGTCCGTGCGTGTAAGCAATAATTTGAGTAAAAATTAAGATATTTTGAAGAAAATTGATACACATATTCCCTGACACTATCTTGGATGAGCATCTGAGTTTTACATTTTTTTTTAGGTGAGCATGGCGCATCCCCTAATAAGTTTAATGCACATATTTCACAAACCACTAAACCTATATCAACAAAACTTGCTGAGAATAAGTCCTTCTAGCATCTCCTCTTACATAGTAAAAATCGGTGAAATTGGATAACAATCACAACCACCCTCATATAACGGTTATGTTGAAAACTACTGAAAGTGCGTTAACTCACTAAAGAAACACGTCAGAAACACTTCAGAAGCATTAAATTTTACAGTAAAGGGGGTACAGAAGGATATCTCAAAAATTACTAAACCAATTTTCAACCACACCTGGTTCATATAACAATATATTTGCATCCTTACGTTAAAATGTTAAAATGAGCGAAATTGAACCACACCACCCCTACAGTCCATATAACGCAATTTAAATTACAATGTCGAATGTCGGAATATCGGTATGAAACTTTGCCCAAATAGTGCCTTCGAGGTATGCCATCTGTCGTCTAAAATTGGTCGAAATCTGTGTAAGTTTTTTCAAGCTCCTACTTACCGAATATGAGATCTTCTGGCTGACCAGAGGATTTATACCCAAACTATCACCATTCGCAAAATTTTGTTTTAATATAAAGTTTTATCAACACCTAAAAATATTTCTCCGCCGTTAAACCTCTCAAATCGCGAGAGTATAAAATATTTGGTTACACTCGAACTTAGACCTTCCTTACTTATTTTATTTTGTTTCATTTTGTTTTCTTTACTTTCTTTATAATTTTTACAAAAATAATATTTATTAGATATTTATTATTAATTATCAAATATTAAATATTTATTATTAATTATTAAATATTTGTTATTATTACAAACAATAAATATTAATATTTCTTTTTTATTTTTTATTTTTTATTTTATTAATATATGTATATGGTTTCCGTTAAAAATTTTATTACTTAATTAAATTTAATTTGTTTATATACTTTCTGTAATTGAGTTTATGAATTTTAATTTAATATAAATTTTTTACTATGATGTTTTATTTAGGTGAAAGTATTTATATTTATATTTTAGTATAATTCATAAAACATAATTATATATTGCAGTTTCTATATCATCATATGCATATTTACGTTTCAAAAGTCTTGTTTTTATTTTGAAGTTACTTTACGAGTATCTATTAGGTATTAACTTTCAGATTTATTTTTAAACTGATTCCAATCATTGTAAATGCGCTTCATGCATATATTTATGAATAATTTCTGTACGTTTTCATCTAATCCATCCATCAGCCGCTTAACTTTCCGCGACGCAAAGTTCAAACGGAACGTTCCGACACATTGCCGATTTGCCAACGCTGCAAACAGGTCTTCTTCAAAAAGCAAAGCTACAGCAAACACGTTTCTCAAAGTCTCTGCGAAATTGTCGAATATGACTTCAAGTGTTCTATATGCCCCATGTCGTTCACATCCAGCGAGGAGATGCAAACACACGAACAACTACATCGCGAGAATATGTATTTCTGTCACAAATACTGTGGCAAATATTTTGACACTATCGAACTGTGCGAGGTGCACGAGTATATGCAGCATGAATATGTCAATTATATCTGTAATGTAAGCGCCAGTTTGTGACAAGCCAACAGCAAAATGCAAAATGCAATATGCAATATGCAACAAGCTAAAGTGTCTTAACGCATTCCATCTCTTTTTCCCACTCAGGTTTGTTCGGCGGGCTTTGCTAGCCGCGATTTGCTATTCGCACATATGCCGCAACACCGTAATCAACCGCGCTATGATTGCCCGGTATGCCGTTTGTGGTTTCACACAGCCATACAATTGCATCAACACCGTTTACAAGCGCCATATTTTTGTGGGAAGTTTTACCGACGCGCCGGTGGAGTAGGTGTGTAGTATTTTTGGTACTTCCATAATATTTTCAGAAGTAATAGTCTTTACTGCTTTTCTTGTTTGTTTGTTTTTTGTTTTTGTTGTTTTAGCACCTACCATGCCTGTTGGTGGCGCACCATTTGGACCGGTGCCGCCAACACATTCTACTAATTATAATCTACAAGACTGTTCGATGGGCATTATAGAAAGTAATACTCTATACCATATACTATGCTATGTAGTAATGATTTCAATTTGCTTTTTTTTTTTTAGTGCCTAACAGCAATAGCTTCTCTTCATATCTACAAAATCGCGCCTTTCACCATCAACATCCAGCTCCGCCGCTGCCACCGCAGCAATTGCATCCACATCTCGCGCGACAACAACAACAACAACAACATCTGCAACGTCAACAGCAGCAATTACATCTGCAACAACAACATCCACAATTTCTAACACAACCGTTACACGGAGCGCCACAACAACAGCCAACAGCCGCTCAGCCAGATTTTATGCGCCGCAGCAGCATTACTGGTGCCACCGGCAGCGCCACAACAGAATTTCAAATGCCACAAATTAAAACCGAAATAAAAGTGGAGCCAGACCTTTATGGCACATCAGATTATCCGCTGCAGACCCCACTGCCGCCACCACCTTTACCGCCACCGCCGTTAAGCGCACAACAACAGTCTGCGTTGGTCTCACCATCACGTCAGCGTCGCTTTGGTGATTTCGCAAACGAGTCCTTTGGTGCTGGTGGTGCAAGCGGCGACACTTCCCTTGCATTTGGCACCCACAATAACAGCGGTGGAAGCAATAACCACAGTCATGATTTTTCAAATAGCAACGCTTCGAATCTGCAACGCAACATGAGCGCCAACAATAACAATGACAACGGCGGCAGTCATAAGCAGACATCATTTCCTGTTGGCAATTTTCATTTCCCCACCACACCATCGGTTTCGCGTACGCGCGTGGTCGATACCGGTGAGGATGGTGCAGTTTGTTGTGTGCCACATTGCGGCGTCACTAAACAGTCCAGTCCCACGCTGCAATTCTTTACATTCCCTAAAGATGAAAAGTATTTGCACCAATGGTTACATAATCTCAAAATGTTTCCTGAACCCGATTCCACGTACAGTCAATATCGCATTTGTAGTCTACATTTTCCCAAGCGTTGTATTAATCGCTATTCGTTGTGCTATTGGGCAGTGCCCACATTCAATTTGGGTCACGACGATGTCGCGAATTTATATCAGAATCGTGAAATCACCAACACATTTACGATTGGTGATCGCGCACAGTGCAGCATGCCCGGCTGTCCGAGTCAGCGTGGCGAGAGTAATTGTAAATTTTACAATTTCCCCAATGACATGAAGACGCGCATCAAGTGGTGTCAGAATGCGCGCCTGCCAGTGCATAGTCGTGAGCCGCGTCATTTTTGTAGTCGTCACTTTGAGGATCGCTGCTTTGGCAAATTTCGGCTGAAGCCTTGGGCTGTGCCCACACTACATTTGGGCACACCGTATGGTAGAATACACGATAATCCGGGAGTGTTCTATTTGGAGGAGAAAAAATGCTGTCTGCCACATTGTAAGCGCACGCGTTCGTCCGATTTTAATCTATCGCTATATCGTTTTCCACGCGATGAAGTGTTATTGCGACGCTGGTGTTACAACTTGCGCCTTGATCCGGCAATATATCGTGGTAAGAATCACAAAATTTGCAGCGCACACTTTATTAAGGAGGCGCTGGGTTTGCGCAAACTGTCACCAGGTAAAATAAAAATTTTTGTAATTTATATTTTTTGAGTTTATATACAATAGTATAATATTTACATCTTGTAGGCGCCGTGCCAACTCTGAATTTGGGTCACAACGACCGCTTCAATATCTATGAGAATGAGTTGCCAACACCACCGGTAGTACCGCCGTCTAAAATGTTCAATTTCCATAACGTTTCCGCTCCACCGTCGGTCTACAATAGTCATCGGCACAGCGTTGCGTCTAGCAGCAGCCACAGCGAACGCTTGTACCCTAATCCAGTATCGAAACTCAAATTTAGCATATCGAATATCACAGCGGGTGATGTAAGCGCTATGAGTGGCAGCGCCACACAAAATATGTTAGATTCATTGGAAGTCTGCTTTGTGCCAAGTTGTAAGCGTAATCGCAATATAGATAATGTCACACTGCACACCATACCGCGTCGTCCGGAGCAGATGCGCAAGTGGTGTCACAATCTGAAGATCGGCATTGAAACACTGCATAAGGGTGTGCGTATTTGCAGCGCGCATTTCGAGCCATATTGCATTGGCGGCTGTATGCGTCCATTTGCAGTGCCCACATTGAATTTGGGTCATGACGATCCGAATATCTATCGCAATCCGGATGTTATTAAAAAACTGAATATACGCGAAACATGTTGTGTGCAAGACTGCAAGCGTAATCGTGATCGTGATCATGCCAATCTACATCGTTTTCCATCGAATTTCGAAATGCTCACGAAATGGTGTGAAAATCTGCTGAAACCGGTGCCCGATGGCACTAAACTCTTCAACGATGCCATATGTGAGGTACATTTCGAAGAGCGTTGCATACGCAATAAACGTTTGGAGAAGTGGGCCGTGCCCACGGTGAAACTAGGTCACAGCGAGGAGCCGAAGCATCGTTTGCCAACGGATGAAGAGATTGCTGAGCAGTGGCCAAAACCGGTAATGCCCAATAAGGGTATAGAAGAGGGTGAATGCTGTGTATCGACATGTCGACGAGATCCGAAAATCGACGATGTTAAAATCTATCGCACACCTGAAGATCCTGATTTGTTGGCGAAGTGGGCGCATAACTTACAAACGGAAACGGAAGATCTTACCACATTGCGCATTTGTAATCTACATTTTGAAGAGCATTGCTTTAGCAAAAAGCGTCGTCTACACTATTGGGCCTTACCTACACTCAACTTGGCTAATAATGTAGAGCAATTATATGAGAATCCCGAACCGCTTGTGCCACAGGTGATCATAAAATCGGAGACGAAGCGCGAACGTCGGCGCATGCGTGATTCCAACGAGCCACTGAAGCCGTGGACGCCACGCTGCTGCCTGTCGCACTGCCGCAAAAGACGTGATACGGATCACGTACAGCTTTTCCGTTTCCCAGTACTCAATCGGCCCATGTTGGCTAAGTGGTGCCACAATTTGCAGCTACCGCTGGTCGGTAATGGACATCGTCGTTTGTGCTCCACACATTTCGAGCCGCGTGTGCTCTCGAAACGTTGTCCCATACCGATGTCAGTGCCCACGTTGGATCTGAATACACCATCAGGTTATAAAATCTATATGAATCCGGCGCGTCTAAAAGCGGTCAAGTTGCAGCAAGTCTGCTGCATTTCATCCTGTAGTCGCACACGTGCCGACGGCGTACAACTCTTCCGCTTTCCGCACAGTCGCAGCGTGTTGCGCAAGTGGTGTCACAATACGCGTCAACACGCACGGGGTGAATATCGCGTGTGTTCGCGTCACTTTGAACCACATGCATTCGGCGCTAAACGTCTAATGCCCGGCGCAATACCCACTTTGAATTTGGATCCGGAAGTTGAGGATGTGTATGCGAATGAAGCGCAGAGCTTCGCTGAAACGCAATGCGTGGTAAGCGGATGCGTCGCCAGCAAGGAGTTAGATGGGGTACGACTCTTCAAGTTCCCAAGTGATGATGTCGATTTACTATGGAAGTGGTGTAACAATTTGAAAATGAATCCGCTAGACTGTCGCGGCGTGCGTATCTGTAATCGACACTTCGAACCCGAATGCGTCGGTCCAAAGATGCTCTACAAGTGGGCTGTACCGACATTGGCTTTGGGTCATAACGATGCTGACATCAAGTTGGTGTCTGTGCCGCCGCCAGAGGCGCGTTACAGCGATGTGGTGACGAAGTGTTGTGTGCCCACCTGCGGCAAGTCACGTAAATATGATGACGCACAAATGAACAGCTTCCCGAAGAATTTGCGTCTATTCCGCTGCTGGAAGCACAATCTGAAATTGGACTTTTTAGACTTTAAAGATCGCGAAAAATATAAAATATGCAGTGATCACTTTGAACCGGTTTGCCTGGGTAAACTGCGTCTAAATTATGGCGCTATACCCACACTCAATCTGGGGCATGAATACACTGATGATTTGTATCCCGTAGATCCCGCGCAGATACAAGTGTCGCTCTTCGGCAAAATGCGTCCACGCATTGTTAGCGAAAAAGACGCATCTGAATTTGAACTGACTGGTTGTGTTAGTAAAGATGACATAAAATGCTCTTATCCCAATTGTACTGCAACGAAAATGCTGCTAAGCGAACCTTACGACATGCCAGCTGCCTTGCCGTTACATGCGCTTTGGTGCGCACAAATGAAAGTTGACGCGGAGGCGCTCAGCGAAACGCCAAAGCTATGCGGCCTGCATTTCATAAAACTCTATAAATCTAGTTTAGATGCGGCTAACGCGCTAGCGGAGGGTGACAACGACTTGAGTGACGCCATAAAAACTCTAACAACGACTTATGAAAAATGTTGCGTATCACCAATTGTTTGCAGCGCGCAGTGTTGCGTTGCCGGTTGTAGCAGTAATCAGATTAGTGGCAGTCGTACAGCACAACGCCTCTACTTATTCCCTACTGCAGGCGGTAGTAGCATGGAATTGCTTGAAAAATGGTGCCACAATGTGGATGTCGCTGCATCGGACCTCAGTCGATTTACGCACAAAGTGTGCGCGCGTCATTTCGAAGCACAATGTATTGGGCCAACGCAACGCTTGCGCTCATGGGCAATACCGACCTTGCAACTAAAACTCAAACCAGAACATAAAATACATGCCATACCCGAATTGGGCAGCGCAGCACGCCCGCATGAAGCGCGCTGTTGTGTAGCCACGTGCGCGCGTGAGCGCGGTGATTTCGAAACAATGCGTCTCTTTAGTTTTCCAATTATCGATGAAGTGCTCGAAAAGTGGTTGCACAACCTGCAATTGACACGCAATCAGTGCGCACGCTTACGCATTTGTGAACAACATTTCGAGCCGCGTTGTATTGTGAAGGCGCGCCTGCTGCGTTGGGCAGTACCAACATTGTTGCTCGAGCGCAATGTAGAGGAGTTGCTGCAAAACGAACCTCCTATGCAAGCCGCAGTGCCTGCCGTACCAAACGTTGATGAAGTCGATGCAATTGATGCAGCAAGTAACAACGAAGGGGATGAAGATCTGCGCGATGCTGATGATGATGAAGATGACAATGGTAGTGGCGAATTGGTTGCAGTGCCTAACGTTAAGATGAAAAAATCACTTGGTATTGTTAAGTGTTGCGTATCGAGTTGCCGACGCACTCGCCTACAACACGGCGTACGACTCTTCCAGTTTCCCACAAGTCATCAAATCTTACGCAAATGGTGTCACAATCTAAAAATATCGCTCGAAAAGGCCTCAGATCCAGTCTTACGTATTTGTAGTCTACACTTTCATAAACGTTGCATTGATGGCAAAGAGTTACGTCCCTGGGCCAAGCCGACCAATTCGCTCGGCCATAGCGGTCCCATCTATGAAAATCCCAAAAATCTACCAGGTGTCTTTCTACCCAAATGCTGTTTGGCACATTGCCGTCAGCGGCGCACGCTCGAAAATGACTTACGTACATTTGGCTTCCCCAAAGATGAGACGCTTATGCGCAAGTGGTGTGCCAATTTACGTATGGAGCCACGCGCTAATCACGCACGCATCTGTATGTCACACTTTCCGCCCGAAGCTATGGGCAATAAGAAATTGCGTGCCAATGCAGTGCCTACGCAAAATTTGGGCCACAACGAACCGCTAGAATACGACAACGCACTATTGATCGCGACAGCGATGAAGGCAAGAAATGTAAGTAGACCAAGCAGTGAACTGTTTTTTGAAGGACATTTTTAGTATACTTTAGATGTGGAATTTAAGTTTACGTTCCACATAGTCCATTAGTAAATACATTTTCTTTTTTAGTACACAATACCCAGAATTTACACTTTTGAGCATAATTGAGGTGTGAAAGTTGAACTTATGTTCCACTTTCTCCATTAGTCTTTATATTTGATTTAATAATTTGTCTTTTTTTGCTTGAATAGCCGTTGGAGGAAAAGAAAATTTTGGCTTCAGATGCCAGTGATGTTGAATTGGGAAATAGCGGCGAATACGATGATGAAATGGATGACGATGACAATGATGATGATGACTATCGCATCGATGATGAAGAAGAGGAAAACGACTTCTACGCCTCCGCCGGCGTTGGCAATAGTGATGAAGAGGAGGAGGAAACTGTTGAGGACTTTACACCAAGCATTAGTGCGGCAACCGGTGACGACGATGAACTATATAGTAACGCGGAAGCGCGTGACGTCGACAATTTCATAGCCGATTCGGCAGATGAGGATGAGGAGGGTGCCGAAATAGAAGATGAGGATGAAGAAGATGTCTATGGTAATGAGGATGATGATGATGAGGACGACAGCGATGAGAGCGATGAAAGTGTTACCGAAAATGTATACAACAATGCTGCAGAGGAAGATGACAGCGACAGTGAAAGCGAAATTAACGACAACGCTGACAGCAAAGAGGCCGAAGTCGATGATGATGATGTGGAAATGCTTATTGATGCCGATGATGATGAAGATGATAAAAGCAGTTACAATGTTTGCGATCCACTCGACTTTGTTGAATGTGTTAACCAGAGCGATGATACCCAACAACATGAGGCAGCAGCCACCTCAACAAAAATCAGCAATATACGCTTTGAAGGAAAGAATGTGCGCAAACGTCCAATATCGTTGACACCGACAAATTATGAAGACGACTCCAATACAAACTACAGTAATGCTGATGAAACGACACGTTTCACAGCAACCACATCGAATTCCGCATCAGCAGCCACATCGTCGGCATCGGCCACTGCATCGAATGCACATCATTGTGGCGCTGAGAAAATAAGTCGTTCGGTTTTTCGGCTTTGTTGCCTCAGACATCGTAGGAAGAAGAAAGCGCCACCAGATCCACCACCTGATATGCGGAGCGCGCGCATCAGCGACAAAGCCCCAGCAGCACATCGGACGTTGATGAATAGTATTACACGCGCTAGTGCTCGGCGTCATCAGCAGCGCGCCTACTGTGCTGTGCGTCGTTGTGGACGCGCCGCTGGTGCAGCTGTAACTTTATATCGTTTTCCATTAGTCGGTAGTCGCTACTGTCGCCGTTGGTGTGCAAAGCTAAAAGTTAAAATGTCGCACGCATCGCGCCTGCGCATTTGTCAGCGACATTTTTCGTATAGTTTAGTAGATCGGCGTCGTAGGAGCTTGCGTTTCGGCGCAATACCAACACGCAATTTGCATAACACGACAGGACAATTCAAGCGCAATCCACTTTATGGCTTACATAAAAATACAACACAATTGACAGCAACGTCAGAGCACGACGCGCTTTCAACTCAAGCAACCGCCGCGCAATTGAACGTGTATAATCGTTGTTGCGTGCCACATTGCGGTAAATCACATCAAGTTGATGGCGTAACACTCTTCCGTTTTCCAAAACTACGCTCGCTCTATCTCCAATGGGCTACGAATTTGCGCTTAATGCCAACTATGCGTTTAGTGCAAGTCTACAAAGTTTGCAGCGATCACTTTGAGCGCAATTGCCTCAGTTATCAGCGTAATGATCGCGCAAAACTGAAATATGGCTCTGTGCCAACACTGAAATTGGGTCATAATGATACGTTGAAAATCTATAAGCAGAACACACTGTCGCCACAAAAGCGTCGCGGAGTTGGCAGGCGCAAGTGGCGCCCACAAAAGGGTGTCAACGAATGCGCTGTGCATGATTGTAAAGTAGCGCAATTTCTACAAATGCAACTATTCGCGTTGCCTATGGCATTGAAGCTGCAAGAGCGCTGGTGTAATTACTTCAAATTAAACTTCACTGGTGTGTCGAAAGATGCCACCGAATTCTTTCAGAATGTGCGTCTATGCGCTTTGCACTACATGGAGGGCTATCAAATGGCAACGTATAGCGACGGTGCACGTAAAGGCTCATCTGCTGCATTGGACGAGTTGGAGGCGAACTATGCGCGCATAACTAGTTCCACGCGCATACAAATGCTAAAATGTTGTGTGCCCAATTGTTCGACGAAATTCACGGACAACTTGCGTTTAACCGCGTTTCCCAGTGCGGAAGAGGTGCGCGCTAAATGGCAACACAATACACAGGTGTCATTCAGTCCATCGCATCGTTATTTGTATAAAGTATGCGCATTGCATTTTGAAGAGCGTTGCTTCGCCAGAAAACGCCTCTTTATGTGGGCTATACCGACATTGCATCTTCCGAAACCACAAAGTCAAGATCCAGCACATAAGCTATTTGAAAATCCGAACGTTGATGTCGTCGGCAGCGTCCAATGTTGTATTGAAGATTGTGCCACAAATAAAGTCAAACAGGAGCCGGCAGCAATTGATGACGAGAAAGTGTGTAAAGCTGCAGTACGCTTTTGGCATTTTCCACAAGACGAAGCATTGCGCGATAAATGGTGTCATAATTTGGGACTCGGCGCACACACTAACGAAATCAGCCATACCAGTCGGCGCTGGCGCCTATGCGGTCGTCATTTCGAGCCGTTTTGCATCGGTAAAACGTTGCGCAGCTGGGCTGTGCCCACACTGTATTTACCCAAACCGGTTAAACATGCGAAGACCGGCAAGCGCTCTACATATATTTACCAAAATCCGGACAGCGCGGCGCTCTACTATCGCTGCTGCATTAAGACGTGCCATCAGCTATGCGATCTCGATGCTGGCATACGCTTATATGCATTCCCCAAAAAGGATACCATGCTACAAAAATGGGCACATAACATACGCATGCCCGCGGTGAAGTGTCGCTACGCGCGCATCTGTACGTTGCACTTCGAAGCGCAATGCTTGCGTCCGCAAATGCAATCGTGGGCGCTACCAACAATCGATTTAGGACATGATGAGGCAGATATTTTCCGCGTGCCGAAGGTAAAGTTAATGGTTACAAGTGAACGCTGTTGCCTACCGCTTTGTAGCAAGCGGCGCAGTCGTGACAATGTTCATCTTTTCACTTTTCCGCGTGACAAATGTGTACTGGACAAATGGTGGCACAATTTGGCGATTGGCGTGCAGGACGTAAAACGGCGTCTCATATGTGAATCGCATTTTGAGCCGCGTTGCATTAGCAAACGCCGTCTTAAACGTTGGGCCATACCAACACTTAATTTGGGACATACAAACGAGACACTCGAAAATCCAACACCAGCTGAAGTGTTGGCATTTGAAAGTAACACATCAATGCGACGCTCACAAACACCCTCGAAAATAGCGCGCTC
The DNA here is from genome assembly GCA_021498325.1 of Bactrocera minax. Lineage (NCBI taxonomy): Eukaryota > Metazoa > Arthropoda > Insecta > Diptera > Tephritidae > Bactrocera > Bactrocera minax. The sequence continues at coordinate 21,048 of JAKEEE010000034.1, forward strand.
CAAATCGACGCAACCAACTCCTACAAGCACTTTACAGAAATGTTCAATCGGCGGTTGCGCGCGTGGTGCCGAAAGCAGCGAGCTTTATCGTTTTCCAAAACCGGATTGGTTACGGAAGAAGTGGTGTGATAACACGCGTATAAACGAAGAGGCTGCCAAGCTGGCGAAAATTTGCACGCGCCATTTCGAATCACACGTTATGGGTAATCGCAAACCGCGTCCATGGGCGTTACCAACTTTGGAATTGGGCACTTTTGAAAACGGCGGGCCATTGCCAGCTGTGCACGCAAACCCCAAACAGCTGTCGCGGATTCATCCCGAAGAGCATGAATGGGGCGAGTTGCGCTATGTGCGCGCTAATCATTGCTCCATAATCTCTTGCATGAAATCGAAAAAAGATGGCGTAACACTTTTTAACTATCCCACGAATCGTCAAATGTTGCAGAAATGGGCTGAGAATTGTCGCCATTATCCATATCAGGCGAAACGGTATCGTTTCCAACTGTGCGGCGCACATTTCACTGCTGATTGTTTCAAACGCGAAAGCACGCGTTTACGCAAAGGCGCAGTGCCTACCTTAAATTTGGGACATGATGATGCGCAGATACACCAGAGTGAATTCGAAAGCATTAGCGCCATAAAAATTGAAACTAAAATACTAAAAAGTTGTAGCGTGCCACAGTGTGGGCGCACGAATTTGCACGATGGCGTGCGGCTCTTCAAGTTTCCTTACGAACGCGCTGAGACGCTAGAAAAGTGGTGCCATAATTTACGCATGAACGCATCGGATTGCCACAATGCGCTAATCTGTAATATGCATTTTGAACCGCGTTGCGTTGGTGGCGGTCAGCGCGGTTTGCTTTTACGCGCCATACCCACATTGCTGCTGGGACACAACGACACCGATATTCTACACAATCCAGAAACATTCGAACGCCCTGAGAAGGTAATTAGTTGCTGCGTGCCTGACTGTATTAACACCAAACAAACGGCTGGCATAACGCTGAGTGCTTTTCCAAAGCTACGTAGCCACTTTGAGAAGTGGGCGCACAATCTTCAGATGCCTGTCAGCACCACCGTCTGGCATACATACAAAGTATGCAGCGCACACTTTGAAAGTTACTGCTATGAGCATAGACGCATCAAGGTAGGTGCAATGCCGACACTAAAGTTGGGACACAGCAATGCTATTGACTTGTACACCGTGAGTGAAGAGGCAATGAGTCATGCATTTAAGCGCAAACGCGTCGCGCCCAAAAATGACGCATCGAAAGAGCCACACGAAGCTTGTTGTTATCCGGAATGTAGAGAAATGGAATTGCGTTTGACAAATCAAGTCTTCGAGTTTCCAGAATTGGATACCATACGACGCGCTTGGTACGAGAGTATTGGCTTGGGCGCTGAAGAACTGGACGAAGAAGCTCGCACGCCAATAGAAGTTGAAGCACAAAATACAGGGCGTGTCACTGAAATCCCACAAGAGGACGCTGTTGCTGCTGCACTCGGAAAAGTTACGAAAAAATCACCTAAATTATGTCCAATGCATTTCAAATTACTCTACATAGAGCATGCCGCACTGCTGGATACACTAAAGTCAGACAGCCCACCGGAGACCCTGCATATTTTACAAAAGCTTGATGAGACCTATACAAGAGTTTGCGATTTATCTTGCGTGCGTCGCATTAGTTGCGCTGTGCAAGGTTGCAATTCAAATTATCTCACCACTAAGTCGCTCAAATTCTTTAAATTTCCCGATAATGTAGAGATGCGTGCCAAATGGTGTCACAACACACAAGCCACCGTCGATCCGGATCGCTTGTATTGCTACAAAATATGTGAATTACATTTCGAAGCAATCTGCGCCTCGCAGCTGGCCAAAAAAATGCAACGTTTGAAATTCTGGGCACTACCGACTCTACAATTGCCGCCACGCGCTGCAGGTACGCCCGAAATACACGCACTACCAGCGCCCGATACGCTAGCGGAAACGAAACGCGCCTCCATGCTACTACACACGGCACTCAATAAATGTTGCATACCCAGTTGCGTGTACGCTAAGGCGCCTGCGGAGCGTGCGGTGAGCGCTGATAGTGAAATACAGTTTTTCAATTTTCCCAACGATGCTGAATTGCTCTACAAATGGGTATATAATACACAAGTCAGTATGGTCGCGGCGACGAATGCGCGCATATGCTCGGTACACTTTGAAAAACATTGTATTAATAAACGTTTACGCATGTATGCAGTGCCCACGTTGCTGTTGGGGCACCATAAAACCGATATCTATAAGAATCCGTCGGATAAGAGAGTGGCGGCGGAAGCGTTGGAGAGCAAGCCACAGAAGTTACCGAAATATTACGAAGATAATATTGCTGATGACATTGCAGTTGAAGAAAATGAGGAGTATGATGATGAGTTGTTAGCAGAAGAGGCGTCGTCGAAATTTGAATTGAAAAAATCACAAATTACTAAATTTAAAACTGAAGCTTTTGACGAACGTGAGCCGCGCTTAGCGCGCAAGTCTGCCGCGTTCGATGAGAAGAAGCTTGACAGAGCGCTTCTAGAGCCAATGTTAGTAGTAAAAACCGAATTGAAAGAGCGCAAAGAAACCACAACGCCCACAACAAGTAAACCAGCAACACAACAAAAATCTTATCACCAGCCTTTTATTATAAATATTAAACAAGAAAAGGATATCGAAGAAAGCTATACTGCGGAAGGCATTGAAAATCAAATGAAGCAAGGCTTACTCGATATGTTTAATAGTTTTGGCGATACTGGCGGTGAGCAAGAGCCCGATGACATTAATGAGCTATGCGACGAAGCTACACAAATGGAACATGACACCGCGCGTCATTGTCGCATACATGGTTGCAATAGTTATGCGCGCAATGCGGGCGTCACGCTCTTCAAATTTCCCTTCCCACTTGATCAATTCCGCAAATGGTTACATAACACACAATTAGAGGTGGACTACACACGCCGATGGCGTTATCGCATTTGTCATCGTCACTTCGAACCGATTTGCATGCAATTCCGTAAGTTACCGCCCGGCACCATGCCCACACTGAATTTGGGTCCCAAGCGCCCAGCGCATATATATGAAAATGAATTCGATGTAAATAGTTTAAGCAAATATAAAACGAAAACGCAACAACAAAACCTAACAACGAGCACCAATGTGCTGAGTGAATTAAATGACGAAGCCGACACGAGTAGCTCCTTCGCTGCGCCCACACACAATGACAATATAGAAGCCGGCATTGACTATAATGATGACTATGTTGATTTTGTAGACAATACGCCGATAGACCGCGACACATCGCGACATTGTCGCATACCCGATTGCAATAGTCACGCTAAAGATCCCGGCGTAACGCTCTTTAAATTCCCAATGTCTGAGTATCTCTTTCACAAATGGCTCTACAATACCCAACTTAAGGTGGATTATACGCGGCGTTGGCGATATCGCATTTGTCAGCGCCACTTTGAACCGATCTGCATGCAGTTCCGTAAGTTACCGCCCGGCACAATGCCAACGCTGAATTTGGGTCCTTCCCGTCCGGAGCGCATCTATGAGAATAGCTTCGACATAAATCATCTGAAGAAATTTAAAACTAAATTGAAAAATAACACAACAGCAACAACAAGTGGCGGGACTGCGGCAACAACAAGCCCTGCTATAATGCACTCAAGCCAAGTCGATTACACTGATGACTTAGAAACGAATAGCTCCTATGCCATTGATGCGAATTCCAGTAATCCTGCACAACTGCCGCTACTCTCATGTACCGTACGCAATTGCACGAGTCAATATCATGCCCTACACGAGGGCTTACATTTGCATAAATTGCCGACGAATATTATGTTGCGCGAGAAATGGATTTATAACTGTCGCTTCTCGGAAGAGACGCTCATCAGCATGAGTTCGCGCATACGCATCTGTTCGCTACACTTTACACCTAATTGTTATTATGGCGTTAAACGACAATTGAAATTCGGCTCAGTGCCCACTTTGCGTTTGGGTCATACAGATCCCAATATTTATCCGCATGCTTTTAGTAATGAAAACGAAGCACAATTGGTGGGTCAAAGGCACAATGCACAGCACAATTGGCGCTCCAGCAGATTGCAGTCGTCAACCGATGCCAATCAAGATATTTGCTGTCTCATCAATTGCCGGCACAGTAGACGTGAATATACGCGTCATTTCGCTTTTCCCACTGAGCGGGAGCTACTCGATCAATGGCTCAATGCGCTCGGTATGGAATTTAATAGTTCACGTCCAGACGACTATAAAATATGTGAATGGCATTTTAAGGCCTCCGATTTCGATGGAGAAGTGCTCCGCGCCGATGCAGTGCCTACGCGCAATTTGAAGATAGACGATGCCAGTCAAACAGATGATGACGATGATAATGATGATGAAGATGATGAGCTGGGTTGGAATACAAACGAAGACCCGCTGGATGAACGGTGAGTAATACAAAGACTTTAAAAATTGGAACATAACTTTATGTCCATTAGTATGTACTTGTGCAATATAAAAGAAGAAAAACCTTTGAACTTTCTTTTATACACCCAGCTTACGTTTATAGTTTCCATTTAGCTCGGTATATAAGGCTAGGTTGTAATATTGGTTCTGAGTGAATAATATGCAAGTAAGCTATAAAGAAAAAGAAATCTGTCGAGAACATAACTAAATCTACAGGCTCGGAGAGCTTCTTTGCTGATTGAATTGAGTGTGGTTCGACATCCCTTAATCGAAACTTCCTCAAAGCAATACAACTGAACTTTCCGCAGTGATGATTTCACCTCAATACAGTCAACCCAGTTGCTCTAACTTTATAAAGAACTTTAAGCTTCACTATAATTAGATATGAATCATTCTATTGGGTTGTTCGGAAAGTCATTTCGTTTTTTTTGGGGAACATGAAAGACAGTTTTCGTATAATGAATAAATATTTTATTAAATTATATATTGGCCATTCTGGTCCAACACCTTTTGCCATCTTTCTGGCAGTAACATAATTCCCCTCTCATAAAAGTTTTGGTCCTTGCTGGCAAAAAACTCGTCCAGGTGGTTTTTGACATCTTCATTTGAGGTAAAGGTTTTGCCATCCAAAAAATTTTGCAGGGACCGGAACAAATAGTAGTCGGAAGGCGCCAGATCTGGAGAATATGGTGGATGTTGCAGTACGTCCCATTCAAGCTGTAAAAGTTTTTGGCGAGTGACCAAACTTGTGTGAGGTCTCGCATTATCCTGGTGGAACACTACACCCTTCCTGTTGATTAATTCGGGCCTCTTCTCTTTAAGTGAATCATTCAATTTGTCCAGCTGATGACAATAGACTTCTGAATTAATCGTTGTATTGTCCGGCAAAAGCTCAAAAAAAACGATTCCTTTGACATCCCACCAAACGGAGAGCATCACCTTTTTTTGGTGAATGTTGGCTTTTGACACGCTTTGAGCCGGTTCATCTTTTCTGCTCCATGACCTCTTGCGTTTAACATTGTTGTATACAACCCATTTTTCGTCCCCAGTAATAATCCGCTTCAAAAATGGATCATTTTCTAGACGTTTGAGGAGCGAATCACACGCGTCAACACGACGACACAAATTTCGCTCGGTAAGGACATGGGGCACCCACACATCGAGCTTCGAGGTTAAGTCCATGCCTTTCAAATGGCCATAAACAGTTGAATTCGACAAATTTAACCTCTCACCGATCTCTCGTGTGGTGATTCGCCGATTTGCATCAACTAATGCCTTTATCGCATCTTTGTCAGCTTCGACCGGCCTTCCAGACCGTGGTGCATCTTCGACATCAAAATTGCCGGATCGAAATTTTGCAAACCAGTTCTGGCACTGGCGTACTGTTAACACGCCTTCTCCATACACATCCGTCAATTTTTTTCTCGCTTGGACAGCAGTTTTACCTTTTCTGAAGTTAAAAAGTAAAATATGACGAAAATGCTGCTTATTGCTCTCCATATTTAAAAAGGCACCAACCAAAAACTACTGGGTAGAATTAATAGAACTTTTTCACACACAAGCCTTGCAATATCAGCTCTCATGACATATAATGGTTATGGGGCTTAAGTGTGAAGTTAGTTTCGAAAAAACGTAATTAAGTCCTCTGGCGGGAAAAAACGAAATTACTTTCCGAACAACCCAATAGTTCACTTGAGAACTTGAAATGAACTTGATTCTTACTTCAGTCCATTAGTTGTGTCATTCAATCCATATATCCAACAAGCAGACATTTACGTCCCCAATTTGGATAACGTCTTGAGATTACCTTTCCTTGTGGGCTCTTTAGTTTAGTTTTGATGTTGAAAGAATATATAAAAATTTTATATGATTGTTAATAACCCTTGTGGAATATTCTTTGGCTTATTGAGCAAATAAGTTGCACGTTGGGTTACTGCACAATATTTCCCTCCGAGATTGGGTTTTATCCATATTTTTTCATGGCTGCCTTCTCTGTGAACCCACAATAAATTGAATAGTCGAAATTCTTCAATCCGCCTGGTTATCACGCCCCCTGTCATAACATAGTTTTGTCAAGGTGAGAATTTCAGATGCCTCTCGTATCGAAAAACTTTCGTCAGCTTAATATCAGCATCAGGATCATGAACTGTGACAAAAATGTCGTGCTTCTATTATATCAAACAAAAGAAATGGTAACAATAATAATTCTCCATACCCAGCAGACGTTGTTTTAGCTGTATATTTTATCCCAAATCTTTTTAAAAGTTTTCGCCCCGATTTAAACAAAAAAGTTACTATTTCAAGAGAGAGCTATACAAGAGATTCTCATTAAAGCTTAAGCTTCTTTCTATTTGATTTATACGAGTTTTCTGTTCGATTCGTCATACTCTAGGGTTCAACAGCTATTGCAAATTGGTCGCTTGATTTGTTTTCTAATTTCTAGACATTGAGTGTTGTATTTTGTAGTTAGTGGCGTTAGCACCTGTTGCTTTGCGACCAGAAACAACAACAATGCGATTACAGCGACGCCCCATAGGTATTGTTTAATTTAAAATATGTTTCCAATTTGAATCAAATAAGAGTGTAAAAGTAAATTTTATTAATAAAATATAACAATATCTAACGGAACTTTTTTTTACGTTTTCTTCTACTCATCCATCTACTATATTTAGCATATATTGTAGTTGTTAGACAAATTTCGCCGTAAATATGAATTTCTACCGCAAATTTGACTCCGGCGCCATCTAGCTGTTACTGTTTTTTTTTCAGTTTTTCACTTCCCATTATCTACACATTCCTAAAAAATTAAAAACTTTATATCTTAATTATGACTAAAATTTCTTTTATTTTCCACAGCCCCTCAACATCTGCAGCAGCCGCTGCCGCAGCGTCAACTACCACCCCCGATGGCTACAACAAATTAATTCCCGGCTCGCGACGATGTTGCCTGGCGCACTGCCGCAAACAACTATTCCAAGATAACGTGCGCACCTTCAAATTCCCCACAATGCATGAGCAATTCGAGAAATGGGTACATAATTTAGGCATTAAATACGATGGTGATGCGCCTTGGCGCTATCAAATTTGCAGCGAACACTTTGAAGACCAATGCATTATACATTATGAGAACAAAGCCAAGTTGTTTAGATGGGCTGTGCCTACTATGAAATTGGGCAAACATGCACCAGCCATACTCTTCACGAATGAGAATCCTAAAAAACTACAACAAAGAGATGCAGAATATGAGCGCGTCTATAGAAATTCGACTGCGGGCGGCTATGCGGACAACATAGAGAATGAAGAGACTATGGACACGACAAATGATGAGTTGAGTTCCACGGCACAACTCGCAGATGTGCCAAAACATATGGCTTATCAGCAAGAAGATATGGATTTGCTGGCGCCAATTGAGCGGCCGCCACACAAAATGACCGGCGCAACGAAGCGCAACAATTATGCATATACCGCGAGCAATGAGGACGGGGATGATTACTATAATGATGATGATGATGATGCTTACGATATGGGTGATGGTGAAAATTCACTATTGAATGTAATAAGGGAAGAGAAACCGAGCGCTGTGAAAGAAGGTACGCCTGCTTCCTCATTCTTCTCATTGCAATTGGTACGCGGCGGTTCTGCGAAAGTGCGCGCCTGCTGCCTGCCGCATTGTGGACGCACGCGTGACTCCGGTGTGCGTTTATTCCGCTTCCCTACAGAACCGGTCTTCCTCAAACGTTGGGAATACAATTTACGCGTACTCTTCAACGAGTCACAGCGCAATACACACTTAATATGTAGCGCGCATTTCGAGCGCGGACAATATAATAAACGTTTAGTGGTAGATGCCATACCGACATTAAATTTGGGACACAACAGCAACGATATTTATCGTAATGGACAATATGAGCCAACCAGAATGCATAAGCGCGGATTGACCGCATCACCACCGCGCATACCATCGTCAAACAGCATGCCGTTGAGTAGCCACAAACCACTGCATTGTAATGTACCCGCTTGCGCTGATGCACAAAGCAAGCGTCGCTTATTTCCCTTCCCCAGTAATCATGTGTTCGTGAAAATTTGGACCGAGCGCACACAAATCGCTTATGACGCGCGTCAACATGCCGAGTTGCGCGTTTGTGAGCTCCACTTTGAGACCGATTGCTTTAGCGCTCAAGGTCTAAACAATAATGCTGTGCCCACTTTGTTTTTGCCTGCACCAAATGCACTGCCAACGCCTGTTTCAATTATACCAGCCGCAACAACAAATGCTCTAACGCCTATTGGCCGCCCAGTGGCAGGGCCCACTGCTATGCCAAAGCTGACTGCAATTGCTTGTAGTGTTACCAATTGCGGCAATAGTACCGCTACACGTACGGATTTGAAAATATTCTCGAAATTCCCGGATGATTTTGAATTATTCACCAAATGGTGTTTCAATTTGAAAATCGATCCGCGCACCTATGTGGATGGCAGTTATAATGTGTGCAGCGAACATTTCGAACCATTCTGCATTGGCGGCCATAGTTTGCGCGTGTGGGCTGTGCCCACGCTGTGTCTGGGTCACAACAGCAAACTCATACACAATGTCGAACGTCCTGCGGAGATGGAAACGAAATGTTGTTTACCCCATTGTGGACGCAAGAAGAGCAAAGATAGCGTGGAGCTCTATAACTTCCCTAAAGGTAAAGACTGTAAAGATAATTTGTTAAAAGGTTAAAAAAATATATCTATTTATTGCACAGCATTATCCAAAATATATTAATTAAGGAGAGCAAATCCTTTTCATGTTTTGTTAAAGATATTCGAGTATATAATTTATATTTTCTCATAACTTGAAAATATGATCTACGAACAAGTAATGAAGGGTTAAGTTGACTTGTAACCGACTTTTTTATATTCTCGTAATTCGCAAGGCTTAAAGGCGAAGAAATATTTTCAGGTATTGGCAAATAAATATATTGCAAATGAATTCAACCTTCGTTGTTGGAAGAAACCGTGAAGGGATTACAATCATATTTGGCATTACATTAACTTATACTAAAGTATATGGCCTCACTTAGTTTCATTACTACATTTTGCTTCGTGTCCGATAAAATTAATCTAAACCACAATATGTTAAGAAAATGCTTTCACTTAATTTTATTCAAATATAACACATATTGACCAAAATTTATTTTCGACACCCTGGAACATAATTATCAGGAAAAGACGCCCCCTGAATTGACTTATATTTTCAGCACAAAGGTATTTACACCTTACTAAGCTAGTCATAGTCGGTATCAGGAGTCTTGAAAAGTTATAGTCCGATTCCGGCCATTTTTAGTTAAGAGGTGCTACACTTTTAAGATGCTTTTTGTGGAAAATTTTAGTCCGATAACTTTATTGTAAAGTGAAAGAATCAGATGGAATTTAACTGCATTGTTAATTAACTCTTCTTTCTTGCCTTTCCAGGTGATATCTACCGGCAGTGGTGTCAAATATTGAAAATCGATGAAGGACTCTACCGCAACAGCGAAAAGAAGATCTGTAGTGCACATTTCCGTGCAGATTGTTTCAATAGTAACGGTACACTGCGACTGGGCGCACGCCCAACGCTCCTACTACGCAATCGCACCGCCACAGCGGCCGCACATATGCTTAAACCGCCCGCGCCATATCGCAGCAAGTGCATCGTGCGCATCTGCCATGAAATGCAACAGCTCTACAGCTTCCCGGCGCAACGGAATCTCTGCACGAAATGGTGTCACAATCTGAAAATCGACTACTACCCAAAACTACATGAGAATATGAACTTCAAAATCTGTCGACGTCACTTCGAGCCGAATTGTTTGCTGAGCGGCGGCAAACTGCATGCCGAGGCGGTGCCGACGGTGCAGTTGGGTCACAGCGATGTCAATATCTATCAAAATCTAGTGGGCATAAAGCAGAGCGCCAGCACTCCTAGCTATGATGATAACAGCAGTTTACGAACGAGCGTCAGCACGGTACACACATGGCTGATGGATGTCGATGCGGAAACAAATGCTGCTAACAATATACCTGCTGCGAGTAGTGGCGATGCGGGTGCTGGTGCTTGTGGTGGTGCTGTTGGAGATGCTGATGATGACATGGTGCGCATGGAATACGAGCCACCAGTCGATTTGGAGCCAACAGTTGTGACTGAGAATATTGCTGATGATAATCTGGACTTGACCGACAGCGCCTATATGCAAATGGAGGATGATACCTACTATGCGGACTTTGAAGAGCAACGTTTGTTGCCTCAGAGCAGCACTTTTATAGCGGCTGAGAGCGCGGAAGTGATTGATTTGGACGCTGTGGATGCTGTGCAAGAGCAATTTCCCAATTGGTCGCAGGACGATGCTGTGCTGGTGGATGATGATGACGAGGAGGAGGATGATGATGCGCTGTTGTGGCCGTTGAATTAAATATTTTTAAGTTGAAAATGCTAAATTAATTAAGAATAGTTATGTAAGTGAACAGTTGGAGAGAGAAGTGAAAGTAGTTTATAATGTGCAGCAAAGAAAAAAAAAGAGAGAGAGAGAGAGGGAGAGAATTAACGATAGCATAAGCGTTTAAAAGTGCGAAAGTAAAAGTGAAAGAAATTATAGAGTATACAAGAAGAGAATTAAGAAGGAGGGAGAGAATGTGTATGAGTGCGAAGGCAGCTCGAAATAATGCACGCAATTATGTGCATAATTCTTTAATTATATACTATATATATAAACTTTTTGTATTTTTTATGATATATAGACACATTAGTATATCTAAGAAATAATTTAACTTAAACCTTTTCATATAACTTTTTATGTATTTTTCAACATTTTCATAATTTTTTATATTTTTTTATTTTCATTTTTATTTACTGTAACTATTTCATCCATATGAAATTTTCTTCATCCCAAACGGCGAATTTTCACTTTTCATATCAAGAACATACCTACATACACTTTTCTTAAACAAAAGATAAATGTGTTAACAGAAATAGTTAAGAAAAAGTAGTTAACAAAAGTAAGAAGCGAAAAACAATAACTTTTTGGGTTAATATATGATTATGTATTGCATAAGTGGCAATAAAAATGTAAGAACAAATGAAAACAAAACTGAAACTAATTATTTTTAAGCAGAAATGTATGTTTTAAGCAGTATGTTTCGAAATTGCAATTTCTTTTTTAAGTTCCTCATTAAATCTTGAAGTGCTTTTAAAATGTCAAAATTATGAGCAAGATTTTCTAACCTATGAAATAAAATTTTATATTAAACACAAACACTTGTATTTAATTTGTTAAAAAAAAACTAATATTTTCCAAATTTTTCCGGATTATCTTTTTAAATTTAAAGTTTTATTGAAAGTTTGAAAACATTTTTAGAGTTCAAAAACACATTGATAGTTATTAGTGCTAGAGCAAAAACAGCAATGACTTATTTGTTGTGAGTTTACTTATGGGAGATGTTTTTGCATAGGAAATTTGATTTCCAAAAATTTTCAAGAATGTTATTTTCATTAAAAAGGTAAAAAATTCAATCGTTAGACTTCTTCTATACGGGGTTTTTAAATTATTAAAATAAATTTTTATTTTTTCTTATTTTACTTAAATATTTAATTTAACCGATCTAAAGAAGAAAAAAAGAAGACAAAATTATTGCATCGTACGGCTTATTAAACACAAAAGTATAAAGTAATTTTTAAAAGCTTTATAAAAATCAAATATTATATTATGATCATTTTAAAGCGTTTTCAATTTATTTTATTTTTTAATGTTTCGTGGATTTATTTCGAAATTTATCATGAGTGATTTGTGAGATTGGGTTGATGAAATTATTAATTCTGAACTCGTTTTATTTTTTATGTTATTACTTTTTTTTGTTGTGATTTAAGTTATAACTTTGAATACCTTTCATTTTTGTGTAAACCTTTATATCTTTTATATAAAATATGAATATTATTAGGTTAAAAAAGAGAACAAAATGCACAAAGTTGTTAGAAAGGTATGCACTGAACATGCTTTTTTTACTTTTATTACATTAAAATTACTAGTTAAAACACTTTTAACTAATCTTACATACTATCTGATGATGAATCAAAATGGAAAATTTTATTATTAAAAAAAATTCAAAAACCACGTCTATACCAGTGTATGCAATCAACGAAACAAAACTTTAACCATAAATTAATTATTTGAAACTTATTCACTTAGCATTATAGTTACAAAGTAACAAAAATTAATAAAAAGAGTAGTTAAATGAAGTTACAACAATAACAAGATGCACACAAATTAAAAAATATAAAAGAAAGTAATTGAAAAATTTAATCTCGAAAAAGTTTTCCTAAAAATTTGCATTTTATGTGGGATTTAATGGAAAAAAATGTGTAAGACTTTGGAAAACATAAATTACGCAAAAATGTATTGAACAAAAGAATTAGCTAAAAAGCATAATAATTTTAAAAAACGTTTGGAAAATATGAACTAATTAAGTGAAATGCCATAATGTTTAATATAAATCTAATTTTAATGATAAAATTGTGAACAAAAAAATATCTTTTTTAATAATTATTTCAAAAAACAACAAAAAACTACACAATACGATAAAATTTTTTTATTTTGTATTTATCTTCTTTCATATACGACACAATGATGAAAGAAATAATATATAAATGCTTCCTCGTTTAATAATAAAATTAAGAGCTCATTTCACTTAAAGAAAAAAATAAATTACATAACATTTTTGTTAAAAAAAAATATATACAATGCAAAATTAAATCCACTAAACTTCCTGTTGCAAATAACAATAAAAATTATAAGAAAAACCAACTCCAATTCAATTTTTAATTATTGACTTTTATAATAATAAATTATAATTATTTGTAAATTGTAATTATTTCAATTACAACAGGCATTTTTTTTAATAACCTGAAAAATATTTAATATGAAATATGTATTATGTATAAATTTTAAACCTTTTTCGCATTTACTTTAGTACTTTTTTTTATTTTTACCATGAAATTACAATCGACTATGTATGTCATATGTTAAATGACTACGTAAATATATTTGACATTTCCGCACTCTTAATTTTTGAATATTAAAGTATACCTTAGATAATTAAAAAAAAAATAATGGTATATTAATAATCCATATGCATACATCCACCTACTCAATACAGCATATAATTTTACTTTATGAAGTAGCTTGCTAAAAAATTGGAAACACTGAAATTTTTTACAGTTACAGCTGTGTTGTTACTGGCATTTATAACACATTAATCAATCGAATTAATATTGATTTGTTTGTGTGAATATATTTGTAAATTATAATTGAAAAAAATATATCTAAGAAAGTTTTATCAAAAAGAAAGAGTAAAATTGAAAAGTGATTTTCAAAAACAGTTTTCCAACAAATAAAAGCAAAATAACAAATAACAAAATAAACAAAAAATAAATAAATAAATTCTCTAAAATAATTTAAAAATTTAACATTTATTTTTTAATAAAAAATTTTTTGTTACAATTAAAAGTTTTCAGAGTAACGAGTTTTATGTAGAATTTTCATGTATTTAAAAAAGTTAAATGTATTTTACAAAAACCTGCAAATTGACCTGCATAATTTCTGTGTTATTCCAATTTTTTGGCAGACTCACAGACACAATTATAGTAGTCGTGCATACATACATAAATGTTCAACTATGAAATATAGTATTAATTTAAAAAGAAAATACATAAATGTAAAACATATACATGCATACAATACGTACATTTAAATAAAAATAAAAAAAAACATGTAACTTGTTTTAAGAAAATGCCGCATTCATTGTGAATTAAAATAGTATATGATATATAGCATATATATATGCATATATATGAATGAGAATAAACGTGTTTATAAACCACATTTGTCTACTTATTTCAACGTAATTTTTTTAAGTCCAAAATATCAATGGCAAAATGCTAAACTAGCTTAAGTAGATATAATCCAAAAAAATTTTTTTTTAATTGCTCTATAATAATAGTTGCAATATGAAACTCAAAATTATGTTAATTCAATATTACTTTGAAGTTTCCGATCTTAAGAAAATATTTAAAATAAAACAATGTGGAGTTCTGTAAAAGTTGATCAGAATAACCCAAACTGTCGCCAATAACTTAAGTCGACTTAAACTAGTTTAAAGTATTATCAGAGATATTTTTACTAACCAAATAGTTACTAAATACCCAAAATTTTCTTCTTTTTGATTGATACTATAACTATCTAAGCCATTTTGGTCGGATTGGAGGTAATTCGAAACACTCAAGGAGAGCCAAGTTTTTTCCAGCTTTACCCTTACTCCTGCTCTGCTTCTTATTTGGTTTCAAACTGCTCGGAGATGTCCTTCTGCATTATTGTGAGTCTTTCCACTATGTTATGGTTGCAAAATATTATTATGAGTTGCATAAATAGTGAATATCGATAAGTTGCCTTCGGGCATCTTAAAAGGTTTAATTAACTACAGGTTATTCAAATCTCAAGCCGCACTTGTAACTTTAATCGGTTCGTTGGCAGTTGTCTTTAATCGTTTACACAAGATCGATACGTCAGAGAGTCATCCAGATGTCTATCCAATATAAACTTACTATGAATGTAAACTTGAACTAACCGCTTGTTTCGGTGATGACCTTTTCTACCAACCAACATATTTTATCTCTAGATCTCTTTTGTTTTGGCTTACCTTTATTCAGCTTTGAATTTTTTAAAGCTAGGGTTAAGATTTATAATATTGGACAAGTACCTATTTCACTATAAGCCCTCCATCTCTATCAGAAATTTATCAAATGTTGGTCATAAGCTCACTGCTACTCAGGGTTTTAGTTTGCCATACAATTAATTCAAAATAGGTGAATAAGTTTCTAAGTTATGCTTTTTTGTGTCAGAAAGCTACCAAAGCTTAATAAGTTAGGTTACACCGTTAATGCTTAGTCGACCATGTTTAAGCCACCGTTCAGACCTAATCTAAAGTTATAAGATAAGTATTTTTAAATAGATGACACCTCTCATATGTTCCATCCATTGAGGAAATTTCTAATATGGAATAAACAATTTACAAAGAAGTTCACATTTCCAGGAAATTTTAAAACCATAAATTTTTGGAATCTCATTAACACCCACCGGAAACAGCTAATAGCCAATTATTATCATACTAATAAAGAAGACTCAAATTGGTTTCCGAATAGCGAAATTCTCCAAGACAATGAATATTATATTATTTGGCGTGTTAGATGGGAAGTCTTCTTAATATGTTATATCTGTTAGAAAGTTAAATGTACAGTCTAATACTTCGAACTTTAAGGAAACCTTAAGGAAAGTGTTATCGCGGCTTAGCCACTAAGAAATTCATGCCATATGGTTGTGATAGTTCACGAAGCGGGTTCCGCTAGTGATGACTGCTGAACAGAAAGTTCTTTTCACCGCGGTGGACAAATCATTTGGAATAAGATCTGCTATTGTTGTCGCAACAGTAGAAAACACTCTCCCACTACACCAGAGGAATGCCATCAAGTTGGCAGCCCTTGGAAGGAAAAAAATTCTTGTTCGTTGCTATTACGTAGACCCGACGGTCGTGAGAATGCATCACGTGTTTCGGTAGCGTTAGCTTAAAATAAGCGAACAGGGTTCGCTCACTAGTGTTGGCTTACAAATAATTGACGGTTAACACTTTTAAATGAAAAACATGCAGGGTGTCCCAGACTGATCTTGAAATTAATCAAAATATAAAAAAACAGATATTTATTATAAATTTTTAATATAAAATGTATATAATTTTATTTTCCAAATTGGTTTGTGCGTATTAAAAATATATTTGTATGTATGTAAAGTCTTTAACAGCTTTAGGTACGTAAACCTCAACCGTCTTATATAATATTTTAAATGAATTCAGGTAGATCGAAAATACATAAGCCATAATACACTTAAGTTATAATAGTTTCTTATCAAACAGTTATCGTTTAATCGATAGAAATTTGTCGAAACAAGTACAAACAATTTATTTTTACAAAAGTTATACTACATAACGTTATTATTCTACCAACTAATTCTAACAGCAAGATAACAATTTTTACATATGAATGTACGTAGTAGTAAAAAAACTTTCGTAAATGTATCTTTAGTTGGCAAACTTTGTATGAACAAAGTGTGTCCTAAAAAACTAACGTAACAACGCTTTCTTTTAATTTTAAATTTTAATAGAAAATGCTTAAAATCTGGAAAATAGGCAAACATAACCTCACAAAAGAGGCGACGTGTTAACAGTGCTTACATGGGTTTAAAAACGCATCTCTTGACGGTTAATCTTTTCATAAATCTCTGGAGTGAGTAGTTCATAGCGTCCCATCGACGTTTGATAGTAAATGGTATCCTTTATTTCGAGTGGATTGAAACCCTCCTTTTGCAAGTCCACTTTACGCAACTTGAATGTGCCGGTCATATCGATTTTGGTGAGGAAACGCAAAAATTGTGGACGCGCATAGGCAGGCAAAACTTTCGCCAATTTCTCGGCGAACAGCTCCAAATCCACCTCATTGTTGGGATCGTAAATAGCAGCCATACCTGCGCGTCCCTCTGTGTGTGGTATGTTTACCCCATAAACAACTGTATCCTTATAGCCTGCTACATTGCTAACCTGCGCCTCCACCTCACTGGTCGACACATTCTCACCCTTCCAACGGAACGTATCGCCCGTACGATCTTTGAAGAATAAATAACCGCGCTCGTCGGCAACCAAAAGATCGCCGGAGAGGAAGGCCATATCACCTTTGTGAAATACGTCGTGTACAATTTTCTTTGCTGAAGCTTTCTCATCCACATAACCGAGAAATTCACGCGCCGAATTGCCTTTAACAATTTTACCAATAAACACGCCAGGTTCGTTGGGTTCACACAATTGACAGAGACCATCGGGACCGCGTATTGGCTCGCCAGTATTGGGATCGGCGCGTAGTATTGAGATGGGATAAACTTTCGGCAGTATGCGTGAGACGAAACCAATCGCACCGACTGTGCTGTCATTATTCATAATATTTGCATTGCCCTCCGTAGCGCCATAAAATTCACCCACTTTGGGTATGTTGAAACGTTCAACGAATTGTGGCCAGATTTGCGGACGCAAACCATTGCCGAAGATTAGTCGCACATGATGGGCGCGATCGTTGGGGGATGGCGGTGTAGCGAGTATATAGCGTGCCATCTCGCCGATATATTGACCAATCTGAGGAGAGAGGAAGAAATAATTAAGTGATATCAATGTTTGATGTATGAATGGATGGATTTGACTAAGTCTGAAAAGTACAAGCAAGGCACATTTTCTTAGAGTGGGATTAATATGTATACATAAGAGGAAAGGGTAACGAAGGATCCTATATTTTTATGTCAACACAAACATGAAGCTGTGAATACATAATAGAAGCCATTTTTACTTACGGTTGCCTGGAATTTGACACAATCAGGAAAGTAACCGGAAGCAGAGAACTTCTTGCGTATCGCCACAGTGGAACCGAACAGAACCGATTGACCCATGCTCATAATGCCGCCAGCGGTGTGATAGAGTGGTAATGGTGTATAGAAGACATCATCTTGACGGAAACCCATGGTGTAGTTAATGCCAGCCGCGATGAAAAGGTAGCTGAAGAGTTTATGCGGTGAGTAAAAAATAGTAACTTACAAACATTATTTATATCTACCGCGCATGTGAGATCACCGCCGCCTTCGGCAGTCCAGTCGTACCCGACGTGTAAATATAAACTAAACGATCATGATGATTGGCGCGCTCCGCTGTTGCCGCTACTTGACGCTTCTCCACTGTTTCCAGTAATGTAGTCATATCACACGCTGTTGCGACTACTTTCGCATTTGCTTGATTATTGAATTGATACAGCGTTACGTCTTCGGGTATATCATTGCGAACTTCCTCTATGGTATCATTGAAACCTTCACCGAAAATCAAGGACTTACAATGCGCCACAATAATGCTGTGTAAAAGCGATGGACCACGTTGATTGGTATTAATCAGTGGTGTGATTACGCCTATTTTCGATAGACCCAACCAAATGCCGACGAATTCAGCGCGATTCTCTAACAGCAAGCCGACAACATCACCCTTATGAAAGCCTTGTGTGTGAAACAAGTTCGCAATGCGATTTGAAAATTCATCCAATTGACGAAAGGTCCACTGTTGTGTCTCGCTGATTATTGCATATTTATTCGGACTCTGTTTGACTTGGATTTGGAATATGTCGGCGATGGTGAGATTTTCACGTTCATATTTTTTGGTTAGACGCAAGAGCTTGAGGTAGGCCCAGAGTGCGCTGCAAGGCAAGCGAAGGAAAGAGCTTTAGTAAGATGGAGTTCGAGAGAAATGCTACTTCAATTTCTCAAATAAGCTAGATTTATAAGAATTGTTCAAAAATTAATTGCTAAAAATACTTTGATCTTTTTTCTTTCGTTTAAGGCACAAACAAATAGCTTAAAATAAACAAAACAATCATGTCGTAAAATTTAAAAATCATAAATTATTCCGTTAAGAATAGTTTTGAGTTCTTAACGCAACGAATCTTCGTCGCTCAGCATTTACCGAATAGCAAATAAAATTAACTTTAATCGTTTACTCGTCTATGTTTTTCCACGACTATTTTGTATTTGTTTACTTAGCGAGTTTTATGACTCTTCGTTGTTGGTACGATCATTGCATTTTGAACGGTTTGACCCAAGTGGATTTCGGTACTTACTAAATGAATTAGCAAATACATTTACTCGCGTACTGGAATTTTTTGTGTGATAAGATTATCACTAATGGTAGTAAATATTTGAGTGTAATTATGAGAACAGTTTTACACACAGTGTGGTCCATGTAGTGTTTTCAAAAATTCAAAAGGTTCAAAAGGTTATTATTATTTCGATTACGTGCAAGTCCCGACTAGATTAGCAGTATCCCGTTATCTCACTATCTAGTTACAAGACCTTGACATTTACTAACTTTTTCTAATATATTAATAGTCCTAAAGTCCTGAAGTCCTGAAGTCCTGAAGCCTTAATGGGTTTTTCGCGTAACTTATGTAGATTTTATACGGTGCTCCCAATAACAAACTGAAGACATCAAAATGAAAAAAGAGCTGACACCGACAAAGACACAGATTTAAAAAATACCAAATGTACCAAATGAACCACCCTATATTTGTATTTCTGGAATAGACAATATACAAATATATATATTTATAAATTTAATGTGTAAATCTCGTCGTTCATTATAAACCTAATAACATTTAATTGACCAGAAATATAACGCTGAGAATGGACCCATAAATATCTATATTTTGAAAACTAGAACATTGGCCTACAAATGAGAGATTTGTAGATAATGATAATGATAGATATTGACAACGACTGTTTGTCATAAATTTTGTCGCAAATAAACTGCATACGTATTTTGTGATATTGTTAACTAGCCCTAAAAAGGTATTATCATTTATATTGATAATTTACAGACTTCTCTAGAACGACAATCTCTGAAATGCTTGCATTCAAATAAGTAGTAGTTTTTCTACAAAGCCTCTAGGATTTTGAAATTACCTACTGACCGAATTGATTCAAATTTCTCCCATACGGCCTAGACACAGTAATATTAGAAATGCGGTGGGGAGTGGGACGATTCTCAATTAACTTTGCTTGCTGGTTGGTTTTAAAAATTAGCTCCGTTCTAAAATTGATCCAAACGGAAGTGGTTGCAGAAAAATGCAATGTTCCTTCTTATCAAGTAGAATTCCCCTAAAAAAATTTACTGGATTTAAAATTTGCTAGGTCTAGTATTACTTCTCTCCTATGAAAAAAGTAACTAGCTTATGAAAAAATAAGGCGCCTATGATTTTGTCGAAAACCACTTTTATGTATTGTAGACATAAGTAGAAATTGAAAAGAAGACAGACATTTTGAATGAATTCTTTTGATCAAACGAAAGAAGGAACAACGAAACTTATTGCATCGATGTCGCCAAAAATGCTCAGCTCTCAATTACGAGTAGTTTGGCGTAGTTAACAAGTCTAAATAACGTAAATCTTAAATCGTAGCAGAGAATACTGATTATTTGAGAAATTTGTAAAAATAGAATATAGAAGTTTGAGGGTCGGAAGATTATTTTCAACTTAGAGGTAAGATCACTTTATATATGCACTCCTACTCCTATTATTCCTTTGTTATTCATTATCTCTTTCAAATATTAGCTGCTTATTGCTAGATCTACTAGCTCTTAAGACCGCTTGATTCTTGATCCTTTCGAAACTTATTGAAATCTTCAATAATATTGTGGTTTTTAGCGTAGGCCTTGAATTATTTGTCATTGAGAGGCCGAGCTTTCAAATTTTCGAAAGGTAAATATATTTTCATCAGAAGCACATTCGAGGACAATTGGCATTCCGACCTACTAATATACTGGGTTTCAATGTAACAATTTAATATTTTTTACGAAAGTATTTTAATAGGCATACAATTGTAGCACATGTTTAAAGTTCAAACACAACCACTTCATATTTACTTTAGATAAGCAGTCATTCACAAGCACATTCACCTAGGGCGGCATACATATAATGTAGCTTCATATAAACATACATAATTTTAAGTGACTAATATGTAACGCTTTCTGATTCTATCTACAATTTTGTATCGGCTGCTCATTCGTCTTATAAATTTGTACTTATGTATGTATTATATGTATTTGCATATGTGTGATATAGGTCGATGACTGCCCCTATGAAAGTGAATGTTTAAAATATAAAGATTACATTCGTTAATGAGTGCGGAAAGTCATAAAAAAGCTGTAAATGTAAGCTGGTCCGATGTAAGGGAACTTGAGTTTGTATATAACCAATAAATAAATGTTTAGATATACTATACTACTTTTTTAATGTGATTGTTACTGTCTAGACTTTTTGATCGGGTGGTTGCACTTAAGCCACACTTATCCCTAATTAATGGAAGAAACTAGTAAAATCCTAAGAAATGCACTCGATTCTATTCCAGATAAGCTAAGGCAAAACAGATAGTTCCATAGTTCCTCAACCTTCGGACTGTAAAAAATACAAGGAGGAAATGATGAGCTGACTCGATCTCTGTATCTTGGCGACAATTTTGACTGAATTTTCTGACAAAACATTTAGCCTCACGGCCGTGCCACTAAATTGTGCAGAACAACTTTTTTTACAACAGAAATATGTCTAAAGGTGCAAATGCATCCTACATAGGATGCAAACCTAGATATTTTTATTACTGCAATAAACCACACGCCATTGCATAATATGGCACTCATACATATATAAAACGCTAATTCAATCATTTTTCGATCATACCGGTAATGAAATAATAATAATAAAATGAAATATTGCCATTCAGCGTAATAAGTAATCAAATCAACTACCGGTATACCAATGGATTTATAGATTGATATTGTGGTTATAGAATTATATGACTGAGTGTATTATATAGTCATAATAAGTTGTTGTTGAAATTTAATATGCCCATGTGTGTATGTCTACTTAAATACATATGTATATATATATATTTTTTTGTACAACAAAGGTGCACTTAAAGTTAATCATATGGAAATATATTTTGAATTGTTAATAAACCAGCAAACCACCATTTATTGCTCGAATTACCTCAAGCAATTGTAATTAAATTGGAAAAAATATATGTATTATTTACACATGTTTTTGCACTCTAAGTCTTCTTTCCATGCAATTTTCGTACTTTAAGTATAGTTCTTTTTAAATGGAAATTTACTTCCTACTGATAAATAAAGCGCAAATAATTGAAAAAAATAAAAATAAAAAATATTTTTAGTATAATTATTGTGCTAACAAAGTCTGTATTGATTTACCCACTTAGCAAGTATATACATACGAAGTACATACATATATATATACACATTTAAACAAATTCTTCAAAATTCGTCTCGAAGTTTCGCCTCAACTTCGTCAAGGTTGCTGCAGCATGACAAGCTGTTTTCAGTCGATTTTCATAACAGAACAAGCAATCTCAAACTTAGCCATCAGCTAACCTGCTAGCTGGTTCACTTCGGCAAGAAAGCCGCACGAAATGTGCAAAAACTAGTTTTATACAAAAAAAAACATTATGAGTAAAGCAGAAATATAGATATTCGCGTAGTTTTATGACATAAAAAACCTCCAATACATGAATATGAATGTATGTAAGTATGCATAACTGCAGAGTATGTCCAAAGGTCAAAACAATCTTAAGCGAGATTGTTCGATTTTTCGTTTCTTTCAACGCAAACCATTGTGCAAGCAGCAAATTTAAGAAGCTGACAGAAAATCAGAGATCAGAATGAGAAAAAAAAACATGCTTAAGAGAAAAACAATAAAATATTATAGAATTGGTACGAAAACTTTTAACTACGACAATAACAATATATGTATAAGGCAAGGCATATTTTATTTATATAATTTTAATATTATGTAACAGCTTCTTGTACTTTCTAGCGTTTGTACTAAAAAAAAAAAATGATTATAACTCATTTCTATACTAGAGAGCGCTATGCAAAAGTTACTATTTCCATTTCAAGCAGATTGGGTGTAAACTCGATCTGATCTCAATTGAATTTCGATTTTATTAGCATTTCACTAATTAATACAAATTCGGACTTTATTCTCACAGAGTTTAGCTTCAGTAAATTACTTAAGTATAGAACTAGAAATATGTCTGGAAGTGAAGATAGTATAGGCACATAGTCACAATACAGACAAGGAAGGCATTACCTTAATCCACATAAAAAAAAAAATATATATATAAAAAAAATTTCAAATATTATTAATTAAAAAAAAATTAATAAAAATTAATTTATACTTTTCATTTTAATTATAAACAAAATACTTCTCTCTTTGTCAGCTTCAATTTGTTAGTATTTTCTAAGCTGTAGCATAAGGCATTCAAAAAGTCTATAAGGGAATACTGCCGGGCAATAACTGCACGGCTAACATCTACTGATTCAACAAAGCGACCAAACGCTGACTCAGTCTTCCAAAAATAAAAATATAAAGATGCACTTAAAAAACGCTCTACAAAATGTACCGACGTTAGCAGAAGGTTATGGTGAAGAAATGTGTTTCAAAAAATTTCACTAACACAGTCAATAATAAACTCTGAGTTGGTAAAATACAGAAAAATGTTTTTACATTTTTTACATAAAATACAGCAAAGAAGGAGGAAACAGTTTTCGTTATGAGTCTCAAAAATAAAATGTGGGGACCGTGTACTTCTGAGTAGTAAGCGATTACAGACTTTTTATTTGAGCTTCCGAATATAGTGATTTTACAGCATAACGGCATATCCAACCCAAGCCATTTATTTAAAAAGTCCACAAATAATAATCAGTCATGTGGGTTGTACAGAAATTCTCATTTCGAAATAATCTTAAATTCAAAAGAACGCTTAATTATCCCCTAAATTGATCAAGCATTATCCAACCCAAGCACTTGTATATGCACTCACTTACATACATCAATATATATAAGTAAAATTGCCGATAGTGTTTAACTAATTAGCGCCCAGTACATGAGACCATATGAATATGTATGTGTGTATATAAATATGTAAATATGTACACATGCATATGCATTTGTTCACGATCACGAAATCCACCAATAGCGCGCAATTGAAAATCAGTCTGATTGAAAGTGACAATAAAGTAGAAAAACGAAAATTAAAATGAAAATGAAAATGTTCTTCAAGCGCTAAATTTGTACATAAAATAATTCTGTAGGTCAGTGGTGCCATCCGGTACGTTGAACGGTAGCCAGTTCATTTTTCGTTTTGGCATTCTTCTACTAATACTTTTTTGTTTTTGTTATTGTTTTGCTTATTGAAGTAGTAGTTCTATGTTTAATTTAAGATTCACAGCGACGAGAAGCAATTAGAATTTTAATTACTTGGAGTTTTATGATTATTGTATAAGAGGTATATAATGAGTATATCATGTATGTACGCATGCATCTCTGTATTCACACATAAACATGTTTCAATTATATTATATAATGATTATTAATTATTATGAAAAATTTTGAGCATACTTAAAAAATTGCAAAAGGAAATAATACGAAAAATATGTAAATAAAATGTATAACAAACTTGAAGAAAAGAATTAAAAAATAAAATCATGTTACAAATTATTTAAAATTAAATAAAATGTATAAAAAAAATAATATAAATAAAACAAAAATCAAAACAAATTTCACATAAAAAGGGATTAATAAAAAAATGAAAATGAAAAATCAAAGAAAACACAATAATTAATAAATACATAAAAAACTATAGAAGGAAAGTTAATTAAAGAACGAAAAAACAACATATATTTACAAAATTTTTGGAAATTAAATATACTATTAAAGATTCCAAAAAAATTAAAAAGAAATTGCTTATAAAAAATAAACAGAATATATATTTATTTACTAAGAATATAAAATAAAACCTACCAAAAAAAAATTATTGGGGAAAAATTAATATGGAAAAGAGTTATAAGAATGAAATAAAATAATCATAAAATTAAAGTCAAACAAAATAATTATAAAAGATTATACAAGTTATTACAAAAATTAAATCAAGAAAAACTTTTTTTATTTTTTATAATAAGAGTTTAGAGGGCGTGAATAAAATAGAATATAAAAATAAAATAAAATATAAAAACAAAATAAAATATAAAAATAAAACAATATATAAAAACAAAATAAAATAAGAATAAGAAAAATAAAACACAATAAAAAATAAATTAAATTGTATATTTAATTTAGTTAAACCAACAACTGTACAATTATTATACTTATATATCTTCTCTCATAAACAGCTAATTATTGTCGCTGTTTGTATTGTGTGGAATATTAAACAACAAAATGGAATAAGTGCCTTGAAGTGCATTAAAATATGTAAATAATTACTATATGTACTATAAATGTATACGGTGCATTATTACACTTATTAAACAGCCATTTTTATTCAATTAACAAATTCTAGTTCAGCTGTATGAACTACCGAAAATGGTCGCCTAAACGCTGGTCAATGGACGAAATAACTTCCGGACTACACAACGAAACAAATACGACGAATAACCTCGCTAGTGCGGGCGCATGCGTCGCCAAAAAATATAGCAAAATCAAAAAGGGAAAAACTAAATAAAAATAGTTACTTGTTGATTCATTAAGAGACAGATAAACCAAGCGCGATGGCACCCAAAGCTGCAACGTCATTGAGCGACGCGCTTTTAATACAAAATGTGCTTTTGTTTAACTACTAACACAAATACTCATATATACAAACACACATATGTACTTAAATGCATTTGTGGCAATGGTGGAAGTAAGCAATGGCACCAACATGAATGTATACTAAGTCTGGTTTGTCATTACTAAGCGTTGGAGACAAGCCAAACAGCCCGTCATCGACCACTTACACACACTTTTTATATATAGTATATAAGGCGTTTTTATGATTTTGTAAAGAAATGTGTTTCAAGCTTAGATTTTACTTTTAGTTTGAGCCCCACTTAGGCATACCAACCGACTACGTTGATTCCATTTCAATTGATTTTCATTTTTTTCCGTTTTGCTGTACTTCTTTTGATTTGTATGCACGTTGCAGCATGGCGTCGTTGGCTAGCATAGTTGTTTTTGTACTGTTTACCTTGAACCTCAAAGGGTCGTACGTGTGCAAAGTAAGCACACATGTAATTTAAAAAATGCAACACATTTTGTATGCATGTATATATGTAGCTGTAAAGGCGTTAAAAGTTCAAAGTACTCGAAATGAAATTAATTTCCTCTTCTTCGTATTTTATAGACTCCATAGGGCATTAGCGGGATACGTATTAGCCTAATTATTTATAAAATTACAACTGGCAGGTGTAAACAGCAATTAAAAATTTAAACATTTATGTGTTTATAATTTATGTATTAGTATTTAACTAACAGAATCTCAAACAAAACAAAAACGAATAGTCAATTCGAATATCATTAAAATTATACAGTGACGAACACAATAATAAGTTTGAG
Source organism: Bactrocera minax (assembly GCA_021498325.1). Lineage (NCBI taxonomy): Eukaryota > Metazoa > Arthropoda > Insecta > Diptera > Tephritidae > Bactrocera > Bactrocera minax. The sequence continues at coordinate 47,621 of JAKEEE010000034.1, forward strand.
AATTTTAGAATCTGAAATATATCTTAATTAGTTAAAAATTTCTCAAAAAGCTTCTATCATTCACGAAAATTTACCTTCTTAAATACCTTGCCACACATTTTGACAATTGTTTGACTTTTAGTTGAAAGATGGCAACACCAAATATGTATGTCTGAATTAAAAATTTCCAGAATACTTTCCAGTAGGCACTTTTAAGTGAGTTCTACATTTTTCTAGAGGTGGCAACACTATAATGTTTCAATTGAATACTTCTCAAATACTTGGCAGAACATTTGCCTTTGATAGATTTTCAATTTGGCGTTTTCGAAAGGTGGCAGCTCTATTCGAAAATACATATAAATTTAAGATTTTAAGAAGTGAATTATTTTATTGCCATTTTTTTGTGATTTTGTGAAAATAGCAGTTTTTTTTATTCTGTAGAAGCATACAAACAAACATTCATTATTATATTCTAACTTATTTAATCAATAGCTGTCTGCGATACTAAAAAATTGGAATGTTGAATCGAACAAATAAATAGATCAAATATCAATTAGATAACAGTTATACGGCTTTATTGACATATCGACTATTGAAATCAACAATTTAATTTTGTTGTTGCTTTCTTTTGTGAAGAATTTTATTTAACTTTGAAGAAAATTACAATTGCACAGTGCATAACAGCTTAAATATTTTGTATTGAGAAAAATATTTTTTGTGCTATTTTGCTGTGTGTAATTACATATAAAAAACCTACTTGTTATTTCATTCACAGCAGTTGAGGTCGTAAATGCATACAGTTTGTTGTAAATGCGACTATTGTTGGATAATCAAAGCCAAACTCAACTGAACTTGCTAGTTCATACACATGCATACATATTTACATACATAAGTACTGCGAGAACATTTACCAGGTGCAAGCAGGTAGTTGAAAATTATTTGACTGATTGATTAAATAACTTATCAGCAGAGTGATTAGTTTATAAATTGTATTTGCATTAAATGATTAAATGAATAATGGGAATGAATAAACGAGAATTATAAACTAAAGCAATTATATAAATAATAAATAATTTTAAGACTAAAAAATATTTATAGCACAATAAGCATGTAAAAGAAATATAGATAAAAGTAAGCATTTAAATCATAAACGAACACAAAACTAATAAATTATTTAAAAATTCAATAAAAAATAGGACAAAAATAAAAAAAAAATTTAAGAAATTTGCAAGGATATTTTATTAAAAAATAAAATTAACTAAAAGCAAAAAAACTGAATAATAAAAAAATAGTTTAATTTAAAAAAATAAAAATAAATGTATTAAAAATACACAATACGAAATAATAAAAAACTAAATGAAATAAATATCATCAAAAATAACGCAAAATAAATTAAAATAAAATAAATAAAAGTAAAATGAAATAAAACAAATTAAAATAATATAAAATAAAATATCGGTAACCAAATATAAATATAAAATATAAATACAAAAATAATAAAATGAAATTTTGACTAAAAATATTAATTAACGTACCATAATTCAAGTTGTTAGAAGAAGCAAATAAAAACAAATAATTTCGGACAAAAAGTATTAAATGAAAATAATAGCAACAAATGATTCCTTGTTCCTTGTAAAGTAAAAAATTAACACAACAATATATGGAATTAGAACATAAAAATATACTACGTGCAATTAAAAAATACTAGTTTAATATTTTTAAATGATATAAAAAGGTAAAGTAAAATAAAAACACAATTAATATATTGCAAATTTGATACATCCGTCCGTTCGTCCGTAGACATTGTTAGGAATAATGATTTTAGGATTCGTAAAAATGTCGGACTATCAATGAATGATCTTAGCTTTCCTACCATTTGAAGGCGGACTGAAGCGAAGTCGAAGTTTTTTGGGAAATGCTTTGAATCTTTCGCGATCACGACGCAACCATGCGAGGTAAACTCAAATGGACAGACGCACAGCGGACCGGCACAGCGAATATTTATTTAACACTAATATGTTGAAGGTTGCAAAGTCTCCATAGTATCCTGACTTCGAAAAGGGATTACGGGATCTCCAGAAACTTAAAAAATATGAGACCTCGATGCTAGTAGGGTAAGGGCCACCGACCCTTTGGTACTCATATAGTTGTGCCTTCAGCGCATACACAAGCACCAACCTTATTTTTGAGCTATATGGAGGACGATGTTATGAAAAATCGCCGAATCGAAATCACCTACTCAAGGAATGCTATCACAATGAATTTCTTGGCAAAGAAGACTAAGTGTGTCTCGACTTTGTTGCAGCCATTTCGACCTAACCTATATTTATACTTTATAATTCTTCTGTAGACCAGACATCTAAAATGCTAAACTTCGAAAGGCTCTAGAGAAAAGAAATCACACAGTCACATTCCTTCACACATATACATATATCACATAAATATATACATATACATACTCGTATATTTATGAATGAAACTCTTAATAGTTTGTTAGAGTAAGACATTTGTCGACAAATTCCCCAAATATTTTTTATTACTCATATACATTTGTATATATATCAAACAACTTAATCATTAATGACGTGTTGAGATAAGTACCTACTCATTTGTGCGTACATACGTTTGTATGTATGTTTGAATGCTAGTGTCAAAGTACAAGTTTATTTCTTTTAATTTCAATTTGACATAGCCATCGTCATCAAAGATTTTGCTCTTGCGCGAGATAATAAAGTAAGCATTCTTTGTTTACATTAAGTATTTACATATATATATGTGTATGCCTTTAATAAAGTATTTAATAAAGCAATGAGAATAATATTTATAGATAAATAAATTATGATGAATACTTAGTGTGTAAAAATTCACTAATGATGTGTAATGCATATATATATTACATATGTATATATGCAGATATTTCATATTAATATTGAATAAATCTCCACGTCTTAAGATTTCTGCATATTACACATCCACACATGCTTCTATGTGGTAATAAGAACGCAAAATGTGCAACTTTGAGAAACCCGTTTTACTTGAGAGTCAACTTTAAGCACAACAAGTAAGAAAGCGCTAAGTTCGGGTATCGAAACCGGTTTAGGCGTTCTAGAGATATGGGACTTCACCTAAAAGTGGGCGGTGCCACGCTCATCACCAAAACTTTACACGGATTCCTATGCAACCCTTCCGTATTATATTTGCTGACCGATTTAATGTTTCTAACGTGCTCCTTCGGTGAGTTATCGCACTTTTGGTAGTTTTCAACATAACTTTCGTAGGGGAGGCGGGCGTGGTTATTATCCGATTTCACTCATTTTCTCAGTATATGAAGAGATGCTAGAAAAGCTTAGTTGGAGCAAGTTCGATTTATATAGCTTTAACGATTTCCGAGATATATATATTAAACCTATTGAGGGTGGGGTCATGTCGACTTTTACAAAAATTTTTGCCCACATTTGCCCCACCCTACTAGGATCCTCTATACCAAATAAGACGTTTATATCTTAATTTGATGCTTAGTTATAGCACATTATCTGTTTTCGATTAATGGCCTTTTGTGGGCGTGGCAGGTGTCCAACTACGCCCATCAACACCAACCGTCTTCTGGTGACAAAGAACACATGTACCAAGTTTCATCAAAATATCTTAATTTTTACTCAAGTTATCGCTTGCACGGACGAACGGACGGACGGACAGACAGTCACTCGGATTTCAAGTCGTCTTTTCATCCTGATCATTTATATATATATATATATATATATGTCTATATCTAACTCGTTTAGTTCTAGGTGTTACAAACAACCGTTAGGTGAACAAAACTATTATACTCTGTAGCAACATGTTGCGAGAGTATAAAAATATGGCAATAACCAAGTATCAAAGCAATTATCTCAGATACAGACAATCTTAATGACTTTCATGCATACCTGCAGATATCAATGTACATACATGTATGCCAGATTATACGTACTGCAAGTACATATCACATATGCAAGTACAATAATACTTAGTATAAAGTTTAAACATCTGAAGGCATTGCACGCAAGACCAAGACCACAAAGACTTTTTGGACTCGGTTGTAAGGTGTCAGCCATTGTGCCACTTTTATTCGTAACCGCTAATTGCAAAATCAACTAAAGCTTCACCATACTGCTGTATACATGCACACATATGTAAGTATAATATGTAGGTCGGACACAGCTGCAAAATTCATCTAAAGCAAAGCCAATGATTTTTGGTTAAGTACTTTTCAGGTTTTTTATTCTTAACGCACAGTTATCTGCATCTCTGCATCACTGTTCCTGAGAGAGGAAAAATCTGTACAGTTTATTTTAGTAGAAATCAAGCACTAAGCAGCTTACATTTATTTATAATAAATTAAGCAAAAATATGGAAGCGCACCAATGACTAAAACAATATATATTACCTAATAAACCTGTTGAGAATTCTAGCTCAATTTAGATGAATGAATAAAATATATCTAATAAATATGTAAGTTTCTTTTGCTTGTTGGATGTAGTATGCATGTATTACAAAAACAACAGAGTGATTATGAGGATTTGATAAAAATGTGGCCCCTTCGTTATAACCTTTTCTATGTAAAACTAATCACACACATGCTGCTGCATGTACACCTTTACTGATTTAGAACTTGTACAAAACTTTGATAAAAATCACAGTTCCATTAATATTTTATAAAATGTTATCATACAATTCATGACTTCGACCATCAGTAACCTAAAAAGCATGCGTGATTACATCTAATTTCACTAGTTTGTCTAAAAAAACAGCGAGAACAAGAAATCTGATTGAGTGAGATCAAGAAATATGAGAAAAATCATGTAGATTTAAGCAAATGAAATAAGAGTTCATTTAGAATAACGACACAGTTAGTTAAGCGAAGTATTTATTAGCAGTCAATAAAACTTCATAATCTTTCATACGTTACGACTGCGCACTCCAGCATGGAAATTATAGAAATTTTTGGGATTCCCAGTTATAGAAGTAAACAAAAATATAAACGTTCTACCTTTCCCTAACTATAAATGTGTTATTTATTGGTAATTATTATAAAAAATATATATGCATAAAAAGAAAAACAAAAAAGTGAACACTTTTTGGTATTATTGCCTTGCCTCTGATAAAAGAAAAACCTGTTATGGATTTATGTATTTTATTTAAATCATTTCGCGCTGCTGTATATATATTATGACTGCTAGACGCAACGTGCAACTCGTTTTGCATTCCATCAAACACAAAAAAATTTTCGATTTATATATGTATATGTATTTATAAAATAAAATAAAAAATAAAAGTGGGGAGTGTAATGGGGCAACTCACGTCAAATCACGATTCGCAGTTACAGCTGCAATGTAAAACCAACGCCAGCCGACTTTCGTCAGCAAGACAGCGATTAGCGTGACGGCTACTGCCGGTCCAACCGTGACAATCCAATTCATTGCGATTTTTACTCCTCAAAATCAATAGTTTTCGACAACTTCTTAACCGTTTAAAGCCAATAAAGCTAACAAAGATTGTCGAACGGACTTTTACAAATATTCAGACGCGTAACTTGAATGAAAATTCTATACACGAAGTATGTATAATTAATGAAATTAATTTACACCACGACAAAACGCACATCTACAGCACACGTTGCCCGTACGAATGAGCAGACGGACTAACTAACACGCAAACAAGTGAAATATATTCACCCGACTTTGGAATGAATGAGCGAACCGCGCACAATGCCGTAACAGCAACGACTGAAGCGCACAGAAACCAAACGCGTCCATAGCAATGAATATGATAATACAAATTGTGACGTATTGTCTCGTTCGCATATGGCTGTCAGTATCTCTTAAAAAAATTAAATAAATGAAAATAAAAAAGCAACAAAATAAAAATAATGTTAAGTAAAGTGTTCCAAGAGCTACCATGCATATATGTATTCAAAATATATATGCCCTTAAGTATTTGTATTTCTGCTTGATCCATAATTCCAAATGCTCCAAAATGCACTCACAGCCTCTGTGGTGGTCTTCCACCCTCTTATTTCCTTCAAAAAGAGACAACACGGTCAATATTGGTGTTGGTGTTATGCTCTCTTCTCAATCAATACTCAGTGTTATACCTTTGGTTATTGCTCTTTGTCGCTCAGCAAGTTAACTCCACAACGATCTTTTCAATTTTGTTCTGGCACATGCATATATGTTTTTCGTAAATATTTGCTTTGAAATTACCAGTGGAGCAGAGAGAAGTGCTCTCTAATGTATTGGATATGTTACGCTCACAAATATTCAACTATCAGGGTATTCACAAATGTTTGGATAATTAATACTGGGAAATATAAATCACTATATAACTTAAGGGTGAACAGAAATTGAATAAGTTAGTTTGGTTGAAGTCATTGTATTTCTCTGAGAAAAATTAATTAGACGAAATAAGTTTTGGAAAGAAAAAATAAAACCAGACCAGTAAGAATAAAAAATACACAGTAATGACAACACAGAACGGCTGACATCATTACACTCATCATACACTCAGTATCTAAATCTAGCTAATCATTAAATCAGCTTCGGGACGAAACGGAAGGAAGTTTATAGAGATGCCACAATTCGTAAGAAAACGACTTTCTTTCTGATTTATCTCGTTTCTTCTCTGCAAAGAACTTAACCATCTCTCAACTAAACCCAATGGAACACCATTTTAACCGGTTGAACCAAAAAGTACGAACTATAGATAAGTATAAAAGTAAGACCCCGAAACATCTACCACAAACTACCAAAATATAATCAGTGTTACACTTGCTACTACTTCAAAACGCATGCTATGGCCCATCAGTGGCAATCTATATATTGGGTTGTTCGGAAAGTCATTTCGTTTTTTCCCGCCAGAGGACTTAATTACGTTTTTTCGAAACTAACTTCACACTTAAGCCCCATAACCATTATATGTCATGAGAGCTGATATTGCAAGGCTTGTGTGTGAAAAAGTTCTATTAATTCTACCCAGTAGTTTTTGGTTGGTGCCTTTTTAAATATGGAGAGCAATAAGCAGCATTTTCGTCATATTTTACTTTTTAACTTCAGAAAAGGTAAAAATGCTGTCCAAGCGAGAAAAAAATTGACGGATGTGTATGGAGAAGGCGTGTTAACAGTACGCCAGTGCCAGAACTGGTTTGCAAAATTTCGATCCGGCAATTTTGATGTCGAAGATGCACCACGGTCTGGAAGGCCGGTCGAAGCTGACAAAGATGCGATAAAGGCATTAGTTGATGCAAATCGGCGAATCACCACACGAGAGATCGGTGAGAGGTTAAATTTGTCGAATTCAACTGTTTATGGCCATTTGAAAGGCATTATACGAAAACTGTCTTTCATGTTCCCCAAAAAAAACGAAATGACTTTCCGAACAACCCAATAATATCCGTATGTAAGCCGAGCTCTCCTAAAGCTGTAACCAGCTCTTAGTAGATCTCTACCAAACTCTTTATCTGGCAATTTGCCCACAAAATCGAAACGGTCCGTTTTCTAAACCTAATAACAACACCAAATTTCTCAAATATTTTTAGGGATTGAGTAACCGCTGCATGTTGCTCGTAATACCATCTCTTACTGGAAATAGACGACTGGTCACCTTGATGACTACCATCTACTATAGTGACACCACAACTAGCATTTCATATTTATATTACACCCATACAACTTGAATCTAAAATTTTTTTTGGGATCCCCATGATATACATAGCTACGTTGCAAATGGATGGACTCCTAATACACTACGACTACGATTGCATATGAAAAATGTTTGTAATTATCAAATAATTGAGCTTAAAACTGCAATTAGGTTACAAAACTTAATGAACGTATAACTTAAACTATTATGCCTCAATTGCGAAAATTTTGTGAAATCAATGCATTTCATTACCCAATACCGCGATGTATGAACGATCAGAATCCGGTAGTAATAACGGCTACATCACATATAACGGTAACCTTGAAAACTGTTAAGAGCGCATTTACTATTTGAGGAATGAATTTAGAAACGTAAAACTAAGTTAGAGGAATAATTTACTCGGCTTACAAGTTCAATTGAAAACATGGACTTCGGGCATGGCCCAATCTATCAATGGTTCAAATTTAATATCACACAAAAACACATGAGCAAATACAATATCCGGTATCCGGTGCTCATGTGCTGACAATGGATCTTTAAGAAAGAGATAATGAAAAATCAAAAAATCGTATATACGGTATACCCGATAGGGAGCAATATTCTTTAAAAGATTGCAGAAATCTATTTACACCTTTATATAACGAATATTTTCCATCCAGAGTGAGTTGGATCGCTTATATTTTAAGTCAGGTTATGAGAAAAGGGCTTATGAAAGTGATCTGCATATATCTTCTCAAATCCCCCCATTCACTTAATGAACTTATTTCTGTCTGTCCTGTTGTATAGATTAGATAAATAGTAGGATAATTTCTTTAAGGTCAAGGCAACAATTAAGGAAGCTTCTAAACAACTGTAGCAAACACATTCTCAAAATAATGCAATTTTCAAGTTATTATGTAGTCGAAAGCAACGGTAAAGAATCATACCAAAATTCGATTGATGACTGGTCAAATATTAAAAAATTCATATAAATATGTAACAAGCAAGCTTCGATGTTTATTTGCACTGGACAGCAATTACAAATTCAAATAAGAATCTCATCGGAAATCTACATTACAATTCGATGGGAGAACTAATATTTTCTCTATTCGTTCTGTAAGGTTAGAGATTAGAGAAAGTGACTAGTTACCTAGTGATATCATTTAGTGTAACGTAGACTATAATACATCTTTGCAAAGTAGGAGAAATTATACCAATTGACTTTTACATACCAAACAAGCAAAAGTAGTCATGTTCGTCGTAAGAACTCCGATAATATCAGTATCTCAACTTTTTTATTGACAACACTTCAACTTTGGAGTATCCATACACTATTTAGAATGGAATTCTATTGAATGGAACCTCTTGGAATATTTAGAATGGAATACCCGGAAACCTCTGCCGAATATGTATATTGGATCTGATTTATATTAAATTATTTTGCCGAAAAAACTTTTGTAATGAGTTGTATCCGACTGGGCTTAGACGGAAAAGTTTGTCATTGTTTTGAATTTATTATTAAATATGTACCTAATCAACTATTACTCAATTGTTAATGTGTTAGAATCTCGTTTTCCTTACCAGTTTAAATTTTTTTATCAACTATCAGCTTCGTTTGCTTTTTAACAGGATATATTTTATAATAAATGGAAATCTACAAAAGAAGGAAATCCATATTAATTTTTGAATATATCAAAAGAAAGAATACAGAGCTTACCTACATTGTTACTTGGTAAATCACAGTAATCCAGGAAAATGACGAGTTATCGGCGTTAAGTCTGAATGTCCCCAATGAGGCAAAAACTGGTTTATTTATAAATCATTGTTATAGTACGGAAATTATCGATTATCAATGCAGCAAAAAGAGATATTACAATTATTTCTAAGAGAAGCTACAACAATATCGAAAAAAGTCTGATGGGTGAAATATGCCTGTTATACCATTAGCCGATTTCAGTTAGCTATCAACAAGAAAAGCGACAACATCCTGGAATGGCATGGTAGGGCATATGTGGAAAAAGAGGCATATCGCCTGATACGTGAGTCAACTTGGTTCTTTAATAATTTATACAGTTAAGCCTTGATACTTGCCCAATTTGTGAATATAATGCCACAGTTTTCCAGTTGATCTGTCTAAGCTTGGACTGAAGTATTCACTTAAAGATGAAAAATCACACATAATTTCTTAAATAAAATATGCAGTAGATATTTGTATCTCATTTATAAAACTTGAAAATTTTTATCAAATATGAATGACGTCGGTATCCATGATTTGCTATTTTCGGTTCTTCCCCAACTTGATGATAATTACTTTAAAAATATTGTTATGTTATACAATAAATACCTGTGCTCCAGTATTAGGTCCAGTACTTGCAGAACCTTTTGGTGACTGAAGTAAGGTTGCACTATAGTAACTTCGAACGAACATTATTTATAGCGATTTATTCTTCAACACAGTTTTCTTTTAGCACATCACACTTGGCCCAGCAATCCTCCAACTTCTTTAGCCCGCCTAAAAATTGCGTTTTCCAAAGGTCTTCAAACCAGGCCAGCGGTTTCTTGAAAAGCCTACTATCTCAGCTATTTTGGTAACGTTCAACAACTTTGAAACTCGTTGAACCGATTTTTGACGGGCTCCTTCGAAGCAGAAGGAGAGTTCTTCGATTTTTCTTCCAAAAACATGATTCGAATCATCGACCAATATTCCATCTCTCTCTCTCTTTCCATTTTTCTAAAATCCTTCAACACGACCTCTTCCAAAGTCAAAACAAAACTAGGAGACCGATGAAATTTAGACACAAATCGTCTACTAAATAGAATGTATTACACGACAGATCGGGTGGTGAAGCTAATTTATATCGGACTATTAAGTATCGAACTAGTAAGTTACACAGGGCGTATGAGTAATGAAGATGCGAATATGTGCAATAATGAGAGAAGAAGACTACCTGAACATTTTGCAGAATTATTTTCCCAATTTTATTTCTGTATGGCGACCCCAGTAATACGCCCAAAATACTGAAGAAATTGATATTAGTCCAAAGTTTAATATTGACGAGGTGTCATAGTCTGAATCAGACCAAAAATTTGTGGTTAATCCTAAAGTGAAGGTTGCGATACTATCGATATTATCGATACTTACTCGATTTTTCGGAATGAACGCAGTGGAGTAGTGACATCGTTTTCCAAATCAATTTTTTAACGAATTGAATTACCGGAAGTAATAAGAAAGATTTCTGTAGGAAATATTTTTGAGAAATGAAACACGCTGATGAGTTTCCAGATGAAAAAAGTCTTCAAACTGGTGGTTAAGAAAAGTTTACAATTGAAAATATTTGTCAGACGTGTTGTTTTTTCTTCGGGTTTTCGCAAATAAAATATAACTACATATACTTTATTGCTATAAATACATTTTCCGAGAAATAGTTAAGAACGATATTTTTTTTATATTGTATTTTTTATTGTTTTAATTTTTTTATAAAATTCTATACACTTAAATTTAATACTAATAATATACATTCTTATACATAGTTATAACTTAAACAAACATTGCATTTACAAATTTTAAATAGAAGTAATTTTATTTATAGACATTAACTAGAAATCAATATTATTTAAACAATATTAATTATTAATTTTAATTTAATTAATTTCTGTCTGTAACAGCTTTTGTTTATCAGAAACACAGCCTTTTTCAATCGATAATTTTTATAAAAAGAAACAAAGCTTTATTTCGTTCTTTACTTTTTACAATTATAATAATCTTAAGCGTGGAATATATAAATAAAATCTTTATACCAAAACCTTTATACCAAACTTTTCTGCTTCATGTTTTTAATAATTTCTTAAAACTTATATATCGGCGTATTTTTTTGAATTTCCCATGTAGTACAACAGATTAAAGAAATTAAAAGAAAATTTATATAACTAATCAGGGAAAATTTGTAAATATTGTCAGTCGCAAAATATCTCCTTTTAAGAACAGTTATAGATCAGTTTTACTATTTCATTAACACTATTCCTACCAGGACCGGTCAAATGACCGTTTTTAAATTTTCAGTTGGAATTTCCTACATTCAACGTAAACGAATCGCTTTTAAATTTTACGACTTTTCCTCATATATATGTATGATACATTTTTCAATATTCACTTATTTTTTTATAGAAACAGAAAGAAACAGTTTTGTGATAGCAAAAAAAACATGTTTGCTACATGCCTATACTCTTTAAAGATTGCAAAAACAAGTTTAATTGGGTATATTGCCATAAAAGACAACATTCAATGCTTCATTTCACAAATTTTCCCAGCTCACCACAAAGCGGCGTTTTTAAATATTAAAAAAAAATAAAAAGAGCCACGGGTTTAATTGCAACAGTAAATCCCGAAAATTGCCAATGCTGCTCAAAGGCATTAAAAACTTAAACGTTACTTAGCGAAAATGAGAGCAAGGTTTGGCTATCTACAGGACTTGTCTACATTGAACACAGAGAACTGATTAAATTTAGAACTTTAACAGACCAAGAATCACAACGATCATTTATAGCGTCTAAGGCACAAATAAGAAAAGTCAGTTGGTGCCTGACCATCAATAGAAACGTAAGCTTACTTTTAAGCAGTGGTTTAAGATATTTGAATTGAATAAAAATTGTGTTTCCTTCTAGACTTTGTAGGTCTGGGCATAAAGGCATGCTTCACTTTTCAAAGAAATATTTGAAAAACCTGATATCGGCCTGAAAATATCGTGATCACATTCCTTCTAACAAACATACCCTTCATACTTCAACCACTGGACCTGGGAGTCAAATAATTTTACCTGAAGACCTCTTGCAATCTTCATAAGGTCTTCGGGTCAAAATTTACACATTTTAGAAAAAAAAAATTTGTTTTTGGGTCTACCTCAACAGTCAACCTGTATTACTGGTGAAAAGCCAGTAAGAAATTAGAATCAATAAAGCAGAGACGCAAGCGCTCAGCATAAACATTGTCTTTTACACGTGACAAACATTTGTCAACTGAGGCTCAAACGTTCTTTTATTTAATTGAACTAGTCACATCCTTACATCAAAGAATAAAATAATTCCACGTTCCTGAGGAAGGAAAACATATAAAATTCCTCAAAAATTAGAATAATAATCAACATGGATAAATCTTGAAAAAAAAAAGATAATCCATTAAAGCAAAGGAATCGCAAACGAAGACAGAAACTATTCAGCTTGTCTCGTCCATCATTGCACATTGACTTGGAAATTTCCACACAGGAAATTATAAGTCTTAAAGCACAACTTGCTGCTTTAACCACAACTCTGAAGAAGAACCAAAAAAGAGTGACTTTCTTCGATAGCAATTCGTCATTCAATGTTGCAGTGACAAATCAACATCAGGAATGTACACCGAATATCACCAGTGAATCACCCGGAGGATATTTAAGACATTGCCAGACTTCACAGGCGACTCAATATCGGTCATGTAGGAAACGTGCCTGGACATACATGGATAACAGTTTATGTTACAACACCCACTAACTTCACCACATTTTCGATTCTTCATTCAAAAATCCAAGGAGAGGCAGCTGAGATTTTAATAAATCACGACACAAAATTCAATTTCTACCCCATAATCAATCACCTCGATTACAAATATGTAGACCAGAGACCTTCATACATCTTACCGGAAGAAATGAAAAAATAATAAAATGAAAACGTACACTGGCAGATTTATATTGCGAGATCAGCAAGGCATTAAATCTTTGCCGTAACAAAAATTGAGATGGAAAGCTCTGGAGATTCATCAGCTATGCAGCATTATGCGGCTCAAGAAGGCAGCAGAACACTTATTCTTGGTCTTAACAGCACATATACCAGAGGTACCCTCAACAGTAACAACCCGAAGGACTTAGAGACCGCCTAAACTATCCCAAGTACGATATGCCACGAAAAGTGCACACAAGCAGCAGTATTAACTCATGGACATAGATTCCTCACAGCCATACAGGAGATAAACCAACTTCAACGCTGCACCGCCACAAAACAGCTATGACCGCCATATATAAGGACTACTACCAAATTAACCCATTTCGTGGAGATCGACAGAAGAGGCACCAAAATAATTCATCTCGCAACAGCGAACAACTGAAGATACAACGTGTACAGAAACACGTGCAGAAGAACTACGATCTCTTCTTCGGCAGCATAGCGATGAAGGTCTACGACCTCTTGTTGCAAAAGATAGCAGTGCTCTTTTAGGCATATGAACGAATTGCCGTCTGCAACGCCACTGTATGGATACAGGTTAAACTATCAGCATCCTCATCGAACCGGAGCAACAAACAACTACATTAATTAAAAATGTAATATCGGTAAGCCTATTCTAATTAAAACTGTTAAAGTAAAAACTCTTCATGGTCACTCAATAACTTGATCAAGAAAAAAAAAAAACAGTAATGAATTATATCTATGATTAAAATAAATGCAAATAATACAATAAATAATAATAAAATATATATATACATATGTGAATGAAATATGTAATATATTAAACAATATTAGATATTTAGTATTAAATTTGCTATTTAATATCAAAATATAATTATTTTTAATAAAAATATTTTATAGCCTAAACAAAATAGGTTATTTATTAAGTATGAATTTTATTTAAGTATCATTATGATGTTCAAAATGAGCACAATACGTACTAGTACTGAGCGATTTGTCACTATTACAAGATCTTAGCAATGAGTACTTAATGATAACAAAAATGAGTGCTCTAGTTGCTAGCAATGAGCTCATTGCCATGACGACAACGAGAAGTAAAGAATAAAGAAAAACTGAAATAGAAATATAAGTATAATAAAGTATAAACGTGGCCAGAGACAAAGATAGCTAAAGCATTAAAGTTACCAATAATAACAGTTTGTAGTGTGATAAGAAGATACAAGGATACATTAAGCATTGATACAGCTTGAAGAAATTATAACAAAAATCTTGTTCTTGATGGCATATCAGTCTGTTGTACATGACAATAGCAGAACAGACTTCAGCAAGGGTAATTTTTGGTAACGATCTTCGGTTACCGATTGATTTAAAGTTAGTTATTAATCCCTACGGGGGAAGGAATGCTAATTTCCATAATAATCAAAGGGTATTTATATACGAGGGCGGGTCAATAAGTCAGTTGACTCCTGTCAAAACGAGTTGAAGAAAAACCGTCCTCATTTGGCCAAGAAAAAAGTTCTTTTCCACCAAGACAATGCAAGGGTGCACACATGTGCAGTTGCCATGGCAAAAATCCATGAATTGGGCTATGAATTGCTCCCTCATCCGCCCTATTCTCCAGATTTGGCTCCGAGTGACTACTTCTTGTTCCCAAACCTGAAGAAATGGCTTGGTGGAAAAAGATTTGTCTCCAATGATGAAGTCATCTCACAAACAGAGGCCTATTTTGAGGACCTCGATAAAACATATTTTTTGGAAGGGATAAAAAAATTGGAGAAGCGTTGGACAAAGTGTATAGAGCTCAAGGGAGACTATGTTGAAAAATAAAATAATTTATTTATCAAAAAATCTGCGTTTTATTCCAAAAGTCACGTACTTATTGACCCGCCCTCGTACCCTTTATGTTATTTTATGTTGTATTTATACAACATAATACAACTGTTTTTCTTTTCGACATACCCCGACAGATACATTGAGCTACATTAATTTTACATTGCGCTTTTGTGTGCCTAAATGTAGCTATATTTAATTGACGTCTAAGGTATATTTATATGTACACATTTGTCCCAAAATTGAAGTGAGACAAAACGCCATGTTTTGATCAATGATTTGTTAATTTCCAACAGATTTGGTAGGCATTTTGGTACTTAAAGATTTGCCCGCGTGGCAATACTGATACAGACATGTGAGAACAATTGGGCTTTAGCTTTCTATAAGCCTACCATTGTAAATCAGATCGTTTCTTATAATCGCTACTTACAGACATAGCTTTCAATTCATTGTTAGATATTTTTCATAAATTGTAATTAAATAAAGTACTATAAGTTGTTTGAGTTTTCGATATTCATAGCTATCAAAAAAAGTTTGGTAGCTCAACACCTGGTGACCCCGACGTAATCGCCACTACAAAATCCTAGATAATGAACACATCTTGGCAGATTATGAGTATACTTGGAGTAACATGAATATATAGTACACTTCTGCCAATATTGCCAAAAAGTAAAAAATAAGATTAAGACAAATTGATGAATTATTCGAAATCGAAATGAACCGTCTACAACAACAATAACTAACAGCAAAGTAGCGAGGAGGCTCCATTCTAAGGAGGTGGTGAGTTAAGGAACATGTACCTTATCACATTCACACATCAAAAGTAACCTAAATAAACATGATCCATTAAAACAAGATGCACTAACAGCATTTTTGTCATATCATAAATGCAGCAGGCAAAATGTTATAAACACATAAATGTATCAATATTGTCTTATTTGCAAGTAAATAAGAGTATGAAATGTAGACAGTAAGAAATTAGAATCAATAAAGCAGAGACGTTAGTGCTCAGCAAAAACATTGTCTTTTACCTGTGACAGACAACCAATTTGTTTAACCCGTTCACTTTTCGCTTACGCTTAAATTTCTACAACAACATTCTCTTCTCTTTTTGGACATCGTCAGCAAAAGATGCCAGTGTCAGTTATATCATAAGTTCACTGGTACTTATTCCAAAAAAGCTATTAAGTAATATTAAATAAAATTAAGCCTTTTTTTTAATTAAACACATATTAAATAAAGGTTTATTGCGCCTAAAACTGGTAACTTCCACCACCAACCAAATATATACAAAAGCAGGCACTTTAAAATTATTCTCCACTTTTTAATAAGTTATTTTGATAATAAAACTTTATAAAAGTAATAAACTTATTTATTTGAATGGTTTCATCTTAAATTAAAAATTAAAATCACAGATTTTGAAAAATATCGTTCAAACGTTCTCCTATACAAAAGTTAATTCTTTTATGTCAAATACCTTTTTCTTCTAATTACGACCTAAAATATTCTAATGAAATAATAAATTTCATTTTTTAAAGTTTTTTGTTGATTGTTATTTTTAACTTGTAATAATATGTGTACAAATACAATCACAAGTTTCGTTTAAAATATAAAAAAATTTATTAGTATTTAATCATTTACAATACTTTAAGGAAACTTATATAGAGAATGTTCAATCCCCAGCGCTGATACCTTACTAATATTACCTTCCTAACTAATACTACCTTATAATATTTATAATAATTTAATAATGGTTGGCAACACCAGAACCATATGGAGAGACGAAAAGGAGAACAACTGATTGATCAAAACAAAATACAAATGTCAGAGCAACTTAAGGGCATTAATTAACAAAAAATAATATTTATATTAACAAATTTTCCCAAAAAAATTGCAGGTAAGTACAAGTGAATTGTTTTTATATAAATACAAATTGTACTTATCTTTCCCTATAGGTTTATTGTCCAATTAATTGTTTCAGTGTCTGGAGAGTCATAAAGGGAAATCGAAAAAAAATTGTTGCTGAAAAAAACTTGGAATATCCAGGAAAATATCAGCAACGGACAAAAAGCACTTCTACTTCACTCAATGTATGTACAGTGTGCGACAAAACTAAAGCACGGAATCTACCTGGTCGGTATTTAAATTTTTTAAATCATAAAGTAAACATTAAATGATTTTTTGTTTATCTTTGTTATTAGGACACTCATTGTTCTTTTTAAATTAGTAAATATTAAACGAATTAACTTACTAAAAAAAAGATAAAAATTCATATATGAAAAACTCCAAAATTCTGGTGCGACAAAACTACTGCGTATGGCAGCAGCAATAAGGGATACGCGAACCAATTATAAAAAGACAAAAAATTTTATTATAATTATAATTATAATTTATAATTAAATTTAGAGAAAATCCAAGGTGACAAAAAAACAATAAATTGAAAAACTTGTTGAACTCGGGGACAAAAATCCTGAAACTGGATGAGGTAAGCTAAAATTTGGAAGCAGCAAAAATTAAGTTAAGGGATTGTGGGAAATGTTGCGAACAAAGGAGTCGATATAATCCATTATTCCTGGGAATGCACTTTTTGAACAAATTTAAATTTTTGAATCATTTCGCTTTTCTTCAGTCATATCGGTTTAATCCACTGCGCACAAATAAGGTGTTCCATAATATTTCAAACCTCCTTACCAACTATATGGACAAAAATTCCGAAACTGGATGAGGTAAGGTAAAATTTGGAAGCAGCAAAAATTAAGTTAAGGGATTGTGGGAAATGTTGCGAAAAAAGGAGTCGATATAATCTATTATTCCTGGGAATGCACTTTTTGAACAAATTTAAATTTTTGAACCATTTCGCTTTTCTTCAGTCATATCGGTTTAATCCACTGCGCACAAATAAGGTGTTCCATAATATTTCAAACCTCCTTACCAACTATATGGACAAAAATTCCGAAACTGGATGAGGTAAGGTAAAATTTGGAAGCAGCAAAAATTAAGTTAAGGGATTGTGGAAAATGTTGTGAACAAAGGAGTCGATATAATCTATTATTCCTGGGAATGCACTTTTCGAACAAATTTTAATTTTTGAACCATTTCGCTTTTCTTCAGTCATATCGGTTTAATCCACTGCGCACAAATAAGGTGTTCCATAATATTTCAAACCTCCTTACCAACTATATGGACAAAAATCCCGAAACTGGATGAGGTAAGGTAAAATTTGGAAGCAGCAAAAATTAAGTTAAGGGATTGTGGGAAATGTTGCGAACAAAGGAGTCGATATAATCTATTATTCCTGGGAATGCACTTTTTGAACAAATTTAAATTTTTGAATCATTTCGCTTTTCTTCAGTCATATCGGTTTAATCCACTGCGCACAAATAAGGTGTTCCATAATATTTCAAACCTCCTTACCAACTATATGGACAAAAATCCCGAAACTGGATGAGGTAAGGTAAAATTTGGAAGCAGCAAAAATTAAGTTAAGGGATTGTGGGAAATGTTGCGAACAAAGGAGTCGATATAATCTATTATTCCTGGGAATGCACTTTTCGAACAAATTTAAATTTTTGAACCATTTCGCTTTTCTTCAGTCATATCGGTTTAATCCACTGCGCACAAATAAGGTGTTCCATAATATTTCAAACCTCCTTACCAACTATATGGACAAAAATCCCGAAACTGGATGAGGTAAGGTAAAATTTGGAAGCAGCAAAAATTAAGTTAAGGGATTGTGGGAAATGTTGCGAACAAAGGAGTCGATATAATCTATTATTCCTGGGAATGCACTTTTCGAACAAATTTAAATTTTTGAACCATTTCGCTTTTCTTCAGTCATATCGGTTTAATCCACTGCGCACAAATAAGGTGTTCCATAATATTTCAAACCTCCTTACCAACTATATGGACAAAAATTCCGAAACTGGATGAGGTAAGGTAAAATTTGGAAGCAGCAAAAAATTAAGTTAAGGGATTGTGGGAAATGTTGCGAACAAAGGAGTCGAAATAATCTATTATTCCTGGGAATGCACTTTTCGAACAAATTTTAATTTTTGAACCATTTCGCTTTTCTTCAGTCATATCGGTTTAATCCACTGTGCACAAATAAGGTGTTCCATAATATTTGAAACCTCCTTACCAACTATATGGACAAAAATTCCGAAACTGGATGAGGTAAGGTAAAATTTGGAAGCAGCAAAAATTAAGTTAAGGGATTGTGGGAAATGTTGCGAACAAAGGAGTCGATATAATCTATTATTCCTGGGAATGCACTTTTCGAACAAATTTAAATTTTTGAACCATTTCGCTTTTCTTCAGTCATATCGGTTTAATCCACTGCGCACAAATAAGGTGTTCCATAATATTTGAAACCTCCTTACCAACTATATGGACAAAAATTCCGAAACTGGATGAGGTAAGGTAAAATTTGGAAGCAGCAAAAATTAAGTTAAGGGATTGTGGGAAATGTTGCGAAAAAAGGAGTCGATATAATCTATTATTCCTGGGAATGCACTTTTTGAACAAATTTAAATTTTTGAACCATTTCGCTTTTCTTCAGTCATATCGGTTTAATCCACTGCGCACAAATAAGGTGTTCCATAATATTTCAAACCTCCTTACCAACTATATGGACAAAAATTCCGAAACTGGATGAGGTAAGGTAAAATTTGGAAGCAGCAAAAATTAAGTTAAGGGATTGTGGGAAATGTTGTGAACAAAGGAGTCGATATAATCTATAATTCCTGGGAATGCACTTTTCGAACAAATTTTAATTTTTGAACCATTTCGCTTTTCTTCAGTCATATCGGTTTAATCCACTGCGCACAAATAAGGTGTTCCATAATATTTCAAACCTCCTTACCAACTATATGGACAAAAATCCCGAAACTGGATGAGGTAAGGTAAAATTTGGAAGCAGCAAAAATTAAGTTAAGGGATTGTGGGAAATGTTGCGAACAAAGGAGTCGATATAATCTATTATTCCTGGGAATGCACTTTTTGAACAAATTTAAATTTTTGAATCATTTCGCTTTTCTTCAGTCATATCGGTTTAATCCACTGCGCACAAATAAGGTGTTCCATAATATTTCAAACCTCCTTACCAACTATATGGACAAAAATCCCGAAACTGGATGAGGTAAGGTAAAATTTGGAAGCAGCAAAAATTAAGTTAAGGGATTGTGGGAAATGTTGCGAACAAAGGAGTCGATATAATCTATTATTCCTGGGAATGCACTTTTCGAACAAATTTAAATTTTTGAACCATTTCGCTTTTCTTCAGTCATATCGGTTTAATCCACTGCGCACAAATAAGGTGTTCCATAATATTTGAAACCTCCTTACCAACTATATGGACAAAAATTCCGAAACTGGATGAGGTAAGGTAAAATTTGGAAGCAGCAAAAATTAAGTTAAGGGATTGTGGGAAATGTTGCGAACAAAGGAGTCGATATAATCTATTATTCCTGGGAATGCACTTTTTGAACAAATTTAAATTTTTGAATCATTTCGCTTTTCTTCAGTCATTTGGGTTTAATCCACTGCGCACAACAAAATAGTTCCATAATATTTGAAACCTCCTTACCAACTATAGATATCGTGGATTGCGCCAGAACAACGTTAAAAACATTTCCAATACAGTTTTGATAACCGCTGTCTTCAAGGAAAAGGCGAGTTGCGCATAATTTCAATATAGGAAGTACGGTTGTTTGTGAAAATGCTCTTCCATCTGATTTAGCAAAACAAACAAATGCTTCTTCGTTTAAACGAAAATACCTAATGAATCTGTAACAAACATTTTTATAAAGCCATTTAATTGTCATTAAAACTTTGCCTTATGTATTGATATTAAATTCCAATGGATTTGAGTTATAATATCGAAGACTTTTTTATACACGCAGCACATCAGTTTTCACCCCAACATTTCTGTTATTGTAATATAAATCAAAACTAATATCCATTTTAAAATTTATTCACCCTTTCGTGAGCAATAACTGAATTCCATTTTTTTTTAAATTTTTCTTTCAAAAATGTTCAGCTGTTTAATTATATGTAAACCGAACGAAATTGAACTGAAAAAACTGTTTAGTTATTCTGAAGTTTAATTGCTTTAACTTCAATTCAACTGAGTTGAGTTGCAAACCGTAATAGCGATCGAGACAAATAATTCTCTGAATATAAAGAAAAAGCTAAATCACTATCTGAAGTTCAAGTTTATTATCGTTATGATACAGATCACAAGAAAACTAGGCACTTTTAGGCAGATGAGTCACGGGTAAATGAAAGAATACCTTTATTTGGTCACAAAAAAATTCGCCCTAATGTGCATCACCGAATTTTAAATACTTTGAGTGTGTAAATGGGATGCTTATGAAAAAGTGTAAAGTGCTTATTTTTATCTCAATGAATACTTAACTTTTTTTGACAAAATATCTGAAAAAGATACAAATGCATCGAAAAATCTTGCAAATAAATTGTCCCTATGATTTGGAAGAGTCATTAGGGAATAAATATATTAATTAACATTGTCAACTTAAAGAAAATATTTCTTTGTATTGTTTAATAATTATATTTCAATAAAATTAAAATTCTCTTTTAATAGTACAGCAAAAATGAAATAAAAGTATAGAATTTTGTTGATCAAAATGGGCGGCGTATCAGACCTGCCCAATGACGAGGGTAAAGCTAAATCCGGCACTGCTATGGAATGAAAATATTTAAAATCTGTACAATAGTTTCATGATTCTATAAAATTTATTCCAGAATATCGCATCAGTTAGGGAGTCTCGATAAGCTTGGTTCAGTAGTGGTAGAACTCACGAAATCGCTTTTAGATGAAGGACGTATCATCGTTGCTGAAAACTTTTATTTGCCAGAAGAAGTTGTAAAAGCGAAGCTGAAGAGGGGAGAAGAAATAGTTAGGCAAAGAATAAACTCTATACAGTACTGGCTGTACTGTACTAGTTTACAATTTCATATCACTATCACAAAACTATCGAATGGTGATATACTTATTTATCTAGAAAGTTCAATTCAATGAATTTGGCGCTGGAAATTGGTTCATGTAAGAAATTTATGGAAATATTTGGTAAATTGTCCATAATATTAATTTATTTCATCTTTAATAATCTATTACCATATTAGGATACTTATGACATTGATGCTTTGATGGTTTGATGGAAAATGGAAATTTTGGAAGGCGGCAATTTAACAATTAGGATCTGATCCGATATTAAATCAGAGAAAAACTTTATTTAATTTAAGGTTGTTTTTAAAGTTTTTAATGAAAAACGGCGTATTGCTTAGGGGGAATTGCTGGTTGGCAGTTGGCAATACTAAGTTGTTTCATTTGTGCGTTAGAGGGTTTTATTAGTTATTTAAATAATACTAGTTTTTTTTGTTGTTGTATAGGCTCGAAATAATTTATACGATCGAAGGAAAGACAAAATGTTAAAAGCCGGTCATGCGGCAAAGAATATAGAACAAGTGGAAACTCGCCGAATTTGACAATTTGAAGTGTGCTCATTCAAAACTCAGAGATATATTAACTTGTTCGAAAATATTACATGACGTTAAATAAAAGTTGCTAGTTATTTTAAATGGCACACAGACTGTGTGAGGTCTGAAACTATCAATGGTGTTTGTCTATCGCGAAGTCATCGATAGTTTTCAGTACTCTTGGTAGTATTCAATAGTTTCTAATTTACGTTCTTCAGTTTTCAATCTACCATCAGATGCGGCGTTGTTCAAACAAAATGTGCCAACACTCTCTACAAAGCGACAACACTGTAGAGATATTGCTCAATTTCCATCTTCAGTTTATTAACTTTGCTTACTGTGACATTTTTGCTTCAATCGTTCA
Organism: Bactrocera minax; assembly: GCA_021498325.1. Lineage (NCBI taxonomy): Eukaryota > Metazoa > Arthropoda > Insecta > Diptera > Tephritidae > Bactrocera > Bactrocera minax. Next base: position 70,659 of record JAKEEE010000034.1, read on the forward strand.
CCCCAAAACTATTTGGTTTTTTAACTTAAAATATGAATAGTAAGCAAAGTATGCAAATGTTTTCAGTAATTCCTTTTTATTTCAAATATGACATATATTTTTTATTGCCATGAAGAAGAAGAATGAAAATGTATGCTATAACAACAACAAAATGAACATAATTACATTTATTATGCGTTCAATGCAACTCACACTTGAAATTGGACAGTTTGTAAAGTTAAGAAATAAATTAAGTCTGCGAGAGCCACTGTATGTACATATGTACATAAATGGGATTCGTGACAATGTAAGAATATACAAGAAATTGGAATTGAAACATACAATGGTAAAATAAACTTGGAAATTAAATGTGACATATGTCTGGCTCTCAAAGGTGCTAGCATAATCAATGTCCAAGGACACTTCATTGTTGTCGTTGTCAACGTAATCTTGTCAAATGATCACGAAATTTACTCGTATTGCGACTCGTTTTGTATTCTTTACTGCATTTAATGCCACTAGCCAGATTTTAGTTTTGAGATTTAACAAAATACTTCCACACCTAAATACGTACATGATTTTTTATAGTAGGTGAATATGTATTACTTAAGTCAAATGCTTTGAGAATCCTCTTTTGCGCTTAATTCCTCCCTTGTCGTTGTTTTTCTTTTCAATGCATTCATTGGAATCTGTTGCATTTTTCTGATGCGTTTATCTATGGCGAAATTCTGCCGAAATTATTGCCTAAAACAGGTTTGCCGCGTCGCATTTATAGTGTAAGTCACTGTATATTTCCAACTATACAGTTTTGCATATTTGTTTGTACGATTTTTATATTTGTTATTTTTCCTTCGCACAAACCGGTAGTCGCAAACTGTAATTAGTTATCTCGGTTTATCTATATACTTGTTGTTTGTAAACTGCAGTGTGTTGTTCTCCTATTCTGGCTGTCTTGACTTATACGGTAAATGCAAATTATTTATGCATATAAACAAGGAGAAATTTTATTTGGGCTTTGTCATCGGCCAGCCAGGAAAATGAAAGGACACATTGCGGTAAGTGATAATCGATCGTATTTTGTATCAGTTGTAACCCAATTTGTTTTAGAAATAAACCACAAACAATAAATGCGTTAAATTCGCCACACTTAACTCGGTGACAGTTGCGTCTCATTTCAGTAGAGCCATTATGAAGGGACTCAAAAAGAAAAAAAGACATCGATTACGCTTTGACACGTTTAATGACAGATGGTTATCAACCTATAAACATAGTATGTGGTGAAGAGTTTAAAAAGTTTGTCCACCAAAACAACATGAACTAACAGAACCTAAATAAGCAATACAATAAGCATACATCCCATAGACACATAGACACATAAATGTAATGTAACAGTCATTACATTTATTAGCAAGTAAGTAAATATTCTCAGTAGTATATGTATATAGCAGTAAGAGTGTGAAATGTAGACAGTAAGAAATTAGAATCAATAAAGCAGAGACGTTGGTGCTCAGCAAAAACATTCTTCTTACTTCGTCTTTTACTTGTACCAAACAACCAATTTGTTAACTCGCATGTAATATTGTGGAAAGAACGAACGGTGTTTTAAAAAATAGATGCAGGTGTGTACTGGGAGGCAGTGAGATGCATTACGCTCCTTAAAAAGCCCCAAAAATAACGTTTATGTTTGGATAACATTTGAATAGAGTATCGAGGCGCTTACATACCTTTTATTTCAAATAACTTTCCCAACTCGATGTTTTTGAACCCAACTCAGCCTATCTCAATGAGGCTAAACGTATTAGAGCTATTATAATTGGAGATTCACTTTTGCAAATTTATGAAAACAAAACCAAAAAAGTCAACTGTGTTTTGTCAGTACACCTTATATATTATAGTAGACCTTGCCTCATATAGAAATGTGAGTCGAGTCAAAATATATTATATTAAATTATACACAACGCAACAACACCATGTCAGCATATTAGCAAGTCCAGGTGTACAAGGAATGTTGTAACGAAGATAGCGTAACAGAGAACTCCGAATACATAATCAACAGGTAGGCGCGTATGTTTGCTGTTGATGTTGTATTGTTGTTGAATGTTGCTTGTTGATGATATAAAACATAATACATGAAAATACTAATCCCAATCTCTTGCCGGCAGGGTCGCTGTGTGCATCTTACTATTTTGGTAGTATTATTAATTAATTAAATATAAAAGTTTCAATTTTCATGTTAGCATAAAGATTTTTGTAATTTCGCATGGAAAACTTTTAAATAAGGTTAGGGGATTTTTTCGATTATGGGAGATTTTCTCCATTTGATGTTCACGATAAAAATAATACAAATCAAGCATATACAAATGCATATTGAGAGCATTATCACCTGATGTTTATCGATCACCGTTACCTACATATACGATATTTAATTATAAGCTTAGAATATTCAGTTGAATTTTGGTTATCACATCGCACAGACGTGTAATAATCAAGGACCATTTACAACATAAAGGCACATACAAATAAATTGACTAATACATATAAGTTAACAACGACAATATTAACAAAATGCAAGTTCAGCGTCTGTCCAAATTCCTGCACGCGCCGAGTTGCCGGCGACTAGCAATAAGACACCAAAGCGCTTCCAAGGAGACCGAGAAGCGCAATGCACGTAAGAATAACGCAACGCAAGCTAAATTACACAGGTCTACAGGGTTAGTTTTAGGATAAGAATTCAATTGCTATTTGGATTTGTAAAATAAAGGTCGATAAAACTTTAAAATCCATCTTGTTTTTTTTATTATTCACCGCGTGGATACAAATAACTTATATAAATTGAAAACTGAAACACCAAAGAGATTATTATTTCATTGTTTATGTGTTCTACTGTTCACTGAAAAAGTAAACGAATTAAGAGGAATAATATTTTAATGAAGTGGGATAATAGATAAAATTTTGGCAGCAAAACGGTTACTATCTGATACAGAACTAGATATGTTAAGTGGAAATTATGCTCGCAATTATGAGTCCTATTTCATCAACACTTAAGTTTTACGAAAATAAAAAAAAAAAGATTTATAAACGAGGAACCGTGCTATCAATTTAATAGACATCCCATGGTTATTCGGAGCGTTCGCAGCAAGTTCAGCACCGCCGAAATAAATAAATTATGCATGAACTATTGCGATCATTTTTTATAACATAAGGATGGATTTTCTTATTAGGTAAAAATGTTCTTTCTAAAAGATATTTACATTAACTTAAATTTCTGGCCAATTTCTTCCTATCTGAAACGCAATAAAACGTTGTACTTACTACTAAAAACTACTTACTACAGACATCGCAGATCTAAAGGAAAGCTTCAAGGACATAAGGGAAAGTCACACAAATTCTTCAACAAATAAGATATTGTATCAGTAGTATGCCTGGTAGAATATAGGCTTTCCTGATGATGTAATCAACACTATATATACGCTTGTAGGAAGGGAACATAGTAGGGGACTGATCGAACTAATTGAGACGCTTGAATCGGACACCGAAACCGCCCACAAGAGACAAATCAGATGAATTGTACATCTGTACAATGACAATCTTGCACATTGACATTATAACCAAATCATTCATCATTCACCATAATACAGTTCAGCCTTAAGATAGTTCCAAAGAAATTGATAATTTAACTATCAGAACAAAAATGGATAAAAGGAATCGAATATGAGAAAATAAATGGCATATAATCGTAGAAATCATATTTTTTAGGCAACATCTCATTTGTATGGGCAACATTTTTGTTAAATTAGAAAGTTTTGGATTTAGCTAAAAGATTTCATATAATCTTATAGCATTTTCTTGTTTCCGTGTTCTAATTTTTAAATTATAAAAAACAAAAACAAAAATAACACTGTTTCCGTTCATATAGGAACGACTTAGAAAATACAAGCAGATATTTTCCAGTAAAAATAAAATAAAAAAATATTGAAATAAACGATAAATCCATTGTAAACCCTTGTTTCCAACGTATAAAAAATAACAAGCAGCCAGTGTGCAAATAACAGTAATTTAATATGTTTTTGTTTCAGTGTGGTCCGATAGTGAGAATTGTCTTCTACTGGATAGATACGTCACCTACCTTTCAGAAATTAAAAAGATCGTTAAAGCAGTGTTAGGATAAAAAAAAAAAAAAAAAAACAGTGCTCAAAAGAAAGAAAGCAGCTTGGGAGAATAACCACTCTAAGAGGCAGAGGGTTGAATTTGCTCTAGAACTCGAAAATATCACTGCAATAGTTGCAAGAGTTGAGCCGGAGGTACAAATGAGGAGCCAAGATGTCATAATAAAAATAGAAGAAATGTGTCCAGGACCAGGGTGTCCAGACGCTCCTTCAAATCGCACAGAGAAAAGAAGAAGCGCGCGAAAGACGTCGCATGGAGAATATGGGAGGTCCTGAATAATATTCAGATAATGATTGAATGAATTAGTATATTCAAAATATACGCATATAACCGCATTTTCAACTAAATTCTGACATTACGAATATATGCGTATGTGAGAGGATATAAAGAAATTTCCTAATTTCTACGCTTAGTGGATTTATCATACGAAAACGTTGACATGCCAGAAAATGGGCTACCAGTGCACTAAATATAATACATATGTGCACTAAAAAGTAATCTTTGCAGTCAGTTTTTGCATAGTCTATTTGCAGCAAAGTCTATATGCATAAACAGTTATGTATAAAGAGTTATTGTATTCCTTTGTCATTTTTTGTTCTCTGAATCCATAGCGAAGGAAAAAATTCATAATCGTCTTTCAATGCAAGTGGTAGAAAGTGTCAAAAACGTGAATGTTCAAATAAATTTCTCGAAGCTCTTGGCAAACTTATAAATATCAACGAGTGAACAAAATGAATTTATGGCATCTGTGATCACTGCATATCCCTTCAAAATTTACCCGAAGAAGCAGCGTAGCCTTTAAGAACGGAAATAAAATGTTTGATAATTTCATAAATTTAAGTTTGATATAAGATAGATAACAGCATATCAATTGTTCCAGTCAAGACATGTGGCAACTTGATAATCCAGTCAAAAAAGCTGATCGCATAGTATTGCTAATAAAGTTTCGTTTGGCAAAGAATAAATTCGATTAAAATGGTGAATTATTGCGAATTATAGAACTGTACAAAAGTCAGAATATTCTACGGAGTATGAATCTTGCATCGTGCATGCGGAATGATATCAAAATAAAAGCATATAAATGTCTGTGGAAGATGTGAAGAAAAAAATAAAATCTCTTCGAATAGCCTACAGTGCAGTAAAAAGTAAAGTCGAAAAAAAGTCTGGATGTGGTATTGATTTTATATATACTTGAGAAATAGAAATGCGTTCGACGCCTCTACAATCAAATTTACTGATTGAGAATATTGAGAAGATGACTGCTTGCAAGCGATCGCACTGAAGCCATAGGTTTGAGATGTATATTGCCATAGGTGAATACGAAGCCGTATGGTATCGAATTTGGATTCTGCATTTAAACATCAAAGAGACGTCTATTATTAGATGTAAGCAACACTAAATTTTTATAAACATTTACAGGGTCCAACACAACAAAATTAAAATTACTATTATATAAATTTTAATTTAAAAATTTTTTCTCGGTTGAACGCTTATAGTTTAGCATTTATAAAACGGATCGCATGCAAACCGTTGTTAAAGCTGTGTTCAAAGCACAAGTTTCAAAAATATTCAACGCCACTGAAATTCGCATACTTCCGTTTGGTTGATTTAAATTCAATTAAATTGCTTAGTTTAGATTTTTAAAGCGCTTAATCTACATATGTGATATTTATATAACTAATAAAAACTCCCATTTAGTTTAGTTCAATTGACACTGATTACACAATTTCTTCGGTACAAAAATTAAATTAAATTAAATTAAATTATTAAATTAAATCACTTAGACCCAACTTAAACTTAAATGCTAAGTACCTACTTCCATGCTTTACGATGTTATGTTGGTCGCTTTTAACTTCTCATAGTTTTGTTTCTTCTGCAAACGTGTCTTTGCATGTTGGAAAAATGATTGTACTGTATGTTGAAAATCGCCGTTAGTGCTGAAATGAAATTTGCGCTGGTAAGCCTCTAAGGAGAAAAGTAGAAAACAATATTTGTGAGCAAATAGTCCATTGATATAGTAAGTAGACTACATGCTTGACTACATGCAGACGACAAACACTAACCTCTCAATGCCTTCGTCACATTCAATGCGCGTATAGCTGGCTTTTCTATTGTACCCGTCCAGCAAAAATGCTGCGCAACTTGATCACTCATCATACGACGCCATGAGATTTTCAGAAAACTAACAGAATTGGTAATGTGTTGTGCGGTTAATTCAGCTACCTGCAATAAAAATATTAAAAATATAAACAAAATAGTTGCATAAAATTTATTATAAATTAAACTCACCAAATTGCGATACGCTTCTTCTGAACTTTTAATCAACTTCTCAAACACTTCAAAATCTAACACAGAACGGAATGGTGTTTCAGGTATGACGTTTTTATAGTTGGAATTTTGACTGCATTGACATTCTTTAGGAGTTCCGGTATTGTTTTGATCTTGAACAAAATTAAAAAAATTAATAAATTAAAAAAAAAAATATTATAATATAAAAAAAATATTGCAATATAAAAAAAAATATTACAATATAATAAAATAGATTAAATTCAATAAAAATTACAATTATAAATAAAATAATATCACCTCTATTAGGTGCACTTGGCAAATGAACAAAATAGATTTGAATAGAAATAGATTTTGACAGTTGCTTGGAGACTACAAAAATAAAAATTTTCTTTGTAGACCTATGTAGGAATTGAGAGTAAAAAAAAATATTTATTTTGTATTACTTGTTTTATACACTAACTTAATTTCTTTTATAAAAACGGAAAACTAAATACACAAAACTAAATAAGTCAAATGTGAAAATGTTTACATTTCTGGCTTGACTTCTGAGAACTTTAATAACTAAAGAGTTGAAATATATATCGATCTTGTTCTTTCACCTTCGCGTTTGTACAGTTAATTAATATCATTAATTGGAGAATCATAGTCTTCTTGTCCTGCTATCTATCTCGCTCAGCATAATGCCTGCTTTCGTCATTAAATTATGCAATATAACGCAAGTGTGAAACATAATCGGTGATCGCACACCTGAGAACCGATACATTCATAAAATACATTGGCCACATATATACAACAAAACTTTCTGCTTCGACATTAATACTATAAAACCCTTTTCTATTTGAATATACATTAAGAGGACGTTTAACATTTTTTGATGGTGGAGCAATAATAGCAATATGCGTGCAGCCAATTGCTCCTATTATGCTTTTTATACAGAATTTTCTTAGAAATCGGGCATGCATTTCACATCATTTAGCTTAAATCGTTCTTTTTTTTTGTATTGCATTAATAAATCCCTGTTTTTTTGAAAGTTTCTACCTCGGTCGAATTAGGAAATTTTGTTTCTCTTCCAATGGGGTCGCCACCGCCCGCAAAATTCTGGAAATAGACGACTGACTCAGAAGCAAGTTGAAGTTGTTGCCTACACATTTTTTATATGAGCCATGCCTAAAGAAGTTTAAAGCTGCCGGAACTCTTATAGTTAAAGGCAGTGAGGTTTTTTGGTTTTTTGGTGGAGCGTCAAGCCAGTACATCAATATAACGACGGCAAATTTCACGCGTCAAACGAAAGTTTTGCATAAACGTATTATCACTCAACGAAAATTGATCACTAGCATCTCGTAAATTTCTTAAGTAACACGTGCTATTCATACTTTCGCAATTTTCCTCTTCGTCTAACAACAGCAATAAAAGTAAAATATCGTCCATTCCAACAAATTGATTTTCACAATTATGCAACAAAAGTAAAACAGATGTTTTACTTGTAAAAAAAACACTGTCATGTGACATTTTGACAATTTATCAAGAAAAGCGCTTTTTATTTGACACAGAATAGAAAAATCTTGATAAATTAGCAAGATCAACATCTTTCAAGTGCGTCAGTGCGTCAGTCTATTTTTCAAGTGCGTAGAATAGAGGTGATAGGCATAATACAAATATACAATTTGCCGATATATACGAAATATATTAAAAAAATTTATATTTAAATAATAAATATTACTATTTTTAAATACCTTTGAGAAATGTATTTTGTGCATCCTTTATAATCGCTTTGAGTTCTATAATATCTGAAATTTTCCAAAAATAAAAAAAGTAAGCTTCAAAGCAAAAAGAAAATATATATATATAAAAATATTTAATTGATTTAAGTATATATATGTTGCAGTTACCTCTTTTGGCCTCATCGAATTTCGTTAGCGGATCAAGAACGGTTTCGGAGAGCCTCTAGATGAAGATAACGATATAAAAGACATTAAAAATAATAAACTCTTTTGTTGGACTATGTATGCCTACTAATTTTTGTTATTAATCTCTTAAAATATAATTATTTGTAGATAAAAACATGCAGTTTATTATTTGATAATTAAATTTAATATTTTTTTTATCTATAATTAGGTAGATATACTTATTTTATATATGATCTTAAATAATCTGCTGGAAAAGCATTCCCAATACCGGATTTTTGCTGTAGTATTATTTGCGAATAGACAATTCAACTTTAGCAAAAATAGTATCCAATATCAGATTGTTCAAATTAAGACATACCTTAACATTTTCTTACAAAATATAAAACATAGCCTTATAATGACGTTTTTTTATGTAAATAAAAAACATAAATTTATTACATACGATTCACAACCGAATTGTTATCATCAAAAAAAAAAATATTTTTATGAAAAGTATTTCTATTTAACCCATAATTGCTTAATACAGCGGACGCATAACCGCGGCATTTTATTGCATCTGGAAAAGGTAATTATGTAAATTACAAGTTAAATTGCAGTGCTAATGGCTCACACATCCACCAGATGTTGTATCATTCAGAGTTTTCTTGCCTTAGTATGTCATGGCACTAAAACTGGTGCATACTTTTGCGTTCGAGTAGGTATTTCAAAGCTGGCAACTATTCATTTAGATGCATAAAGTTTTAAAACAGTTTAAGAAAAAATAAAATAAACAATTCCTTACATGCGCTGCTGCATTACTGGCTATATCGTGTTTAAACGGGCCCAGTTCCTCTTTTTTGACAATAGGTAAACTTATATTGTGTTTGGAGGCTTTCCTAACCAATGCTATTAGTTCATGCTGATGAGTGAGTACTTTATCGATTTTAGCAGTTAGCTCTGGTTGTAAAAGAGCTTACAATAATTTGTGCAATTAAAAACAAACATATTTAATGGCTACCATCCATATGAAGTACATGTTGTTCTTGTTGATTTTCCAATTCTAGCTCAGCACTACGATTTAAATCTTGTGATACGTCCATTAAAAAATTTTTTCATAACTTGCTTCGAGAGTCAGTTATCGTTAGGCAAATTAAAAACTTTTCACAGACAATATGTAATTTGTTAATCGCCTATTCACTAAAAGATTGCCAGAAATTTATAACAAATTACTTTACTTTTCTGCTGTAAAGTAACGAAAAATTAGTTTAATTAAGAAGGGAGCACGGCAGGTGAACTTACATTTGCAATAATTTTATCGATGTTTTATTTTGATTTAATTGAAATTTTTTTTTTAAATTTACACAAAAGCGAAACGTAATTATTTAATGTTTTTGACGCAGAATGAAAAAAAATTTTTTGAAAGTCATAACACTGAACTATCTTCAACATTTTTATTAGTTATGTGCGAACAATTGTAATTGATAACCGATTAATCGAACAAGCCGAAATAACGGCTATGTGGTAATTTGTTTTGATAGTGATGTATATATATGCATGTATAAAACATATAAGCATATCTAAATATTTTACTTACATGTGACGTGCGCCAATCTTCTAATAATCCACGAAATCGTATACGCGCACCAATATCACGACTACATAAATCTCTAACGTCCTCCTCTTCTATATACTGCAAGTAGTCTAAGCCAATATTTATTTCCTTCAATTTAGCCAAGTAGTGCTGCAGTTTATGTTTGTTTAGAAGTTTTAAAAAATCATGTTCATCTGTTGAAACTATTTCAAAAAGAGTAAATATATTTTTTTTTAAGAAATAATCTTAAGTATTTAATGAAAAAATATATAACTACCTTTCATTTGATCATCTGTTGTTGTCTCTAAAGGAATGTATTCGTCACCTGGTACATTACAAGCAACGTCATTATCATCATCACAAATATATGAACTAATATTAGCGTTAACTGACTGCATGGGATCAAGAAAACTGCTATCGGCGCCAATAGAAGTATCGAGCATATCATTCTTTAAAGACCGTTCCCACTGTTGTTGCTCATCACTGGAAACTGGCTGTATTGTTTTGAGTTTTTTACGCATATCACCAAGTACTTCTCCGTTTACATCAGTGGTTTTGCGTTTTTCGAATCTGTTCTTTGATGCGCAGTCGTCGCTGGAGTTAGTTGCGTAACCATTGCCAATGTCTGTAATGTCAAGGGTAGGTTCGACTTTAATTTTTGTAGATAATGCGTCGATGTTGATTAAGTTCTGAGCTTCGTCGACATTTTGTGTGTTGATAGCGCTGATGGGACTTTTTGAACCATCTCTGGTTACAAAACTCTGAAAAAAATAATTTTTTTCATATATATATATACATATATATATTCTGGAACGTTTATGAATATGATTGTTGAAATTGCTAGTTTTTCTTTCTTTTTATATAAGTTAATACAGGCAAAGGTTCTCGTATTTGATTATTGTAGAGGCATACAAGTAACAAAAGAAGCATATGGTAGGGAATAATTTCACGCAGCTGAGATCACCTGATGGAAATACTGAGTTTTTCCGCCACAGAGCCTCAAATAAAAGTCACAAGGGAACACGTCATGTTGAAATATAATTGTAGTATAAGGAATAACACGGCAACACTTTATAGCAGATTTGAGCTTTTTTGTAACATTTGGCCGTTTGTAGTATATTTGAGACAAACCACATAAAGTGCCTAGCATTTTCCCCACAGTTTACCTCATTCTATTGTATTCTTATAGCAATTTATTCCTTTTTGCGTATGTTGGATGAAAATTTAAGGATTTCTTACTTATAGGTTTGTACAATGAACTGAACCATATTGCCAATTGCCAATAGTTATCTGATTAATTATCCCTTTAATAAACTGCCATTCTTGTAGTTTAACAGCTTACCCTTCTTTTCTGCAAAAAATTTTGGTGCGACAACATGTATAAAGATTCAGTCGCCTGTGTCTGATGTTTTGTTGTGTAAATTCCAATTTAGCAAAGTGAGATTCAAAATTAAAATAACAGTATAAGTATTATATTTTTAATGACATATACATATATAAATCTAGTTTTAATGACAGCTGTTGCACATGTACATATCTAAGCACATATTTTATTACTGAATTTAATAGCTTAGATAAGACTACGGAGCCACACAACATCAATAAAACCCTAACATAGTTCTCAGAATGACAAAAGATACATCGACACAAAATTAGACTTCTACTGATCTGTCAACAATGTAATTGCTTTGCAAGACAACAATAAGATAAGACTCGCACGATAAGATTTACTGAATATTTTAATGATTCTTCTGCTATTTGGGACGGAGGCAAGTAAAAAAAAAAACCAATCAGAGATAAAAACAAAAATCGATCGAGTCGTTCTTGAGTAATTAATGGTGTAACCAATTCGGTTTTATTTTATTTATGTAGACATTCACGGATTCAGATGTACGTGGCTACGGTTTTTGCTAGGAACTGCAAAATAGCGGTTGGCATATTTTAATTATGAATATATAGATATATATATATATATTGAATAAAAAAAAACAAAGCCCGTACAAATTTTTGTGAATTACATTTTGCACCATAACTCAAATGTACTTAATTTTGGCTAAAGTTCTAATACAAAAAAAAATGGCGTATACGCACCACCCCGTACACAAACATTTTCATAATACTTAAAATTATAGATTATATCTCTATTTCAAAAAGTTAAAATAAGAAAAAGAAGTTTTCTAATTACCTTTAACTTCATTTGCAAAAGTTTAGCTTTTAGTCTGGTTTCCTTTAATTCCCATTTTTGCTTTTCTATGACTAATTTGTGTTTTTCAAACTCCCACCTGTGTTTTTCAGCTTCTCGTTTGTTTCTTTTAGAATCCCAACGATGTTTTTCAGCAGATCTCAATTCCTCCTTTACACTAAAACGTTCTTTTCGATTAGGTCTTCGAAAAAGAGATTTGATTTTTCCATTTTGTGCAGAGTGATTTGAATTTGATGAGAACCACTTGTTTTCGCCTTCCTAAAATATTATTATTTTCTTATTTATAACCTAACAAATGTAAAAATATCGATTGATAGAAGTCTGAAGGCACTAACTTTTTCAACAGGTTCTGAATCTTGGATGGGGTCGTCGAAACTGCAACTGTGTACAGTTTCGTCAAAACCATTATTCATTTCAGGATCAGTTTCAAATGTATCTGTTAACAAAATAAATGGAATTTATTACATCCAGGATACAAATATATTTAGAAATAAACTTAATTAATAATTAATTACAGCATGCGTTTAAATTTGATAAAAAATTCTGTTTTAAATTTAGATTAAATTAACTCACCATCATTTTCGACATCATTTGAGCTACAGTCTGCTGAAAGTCCTACTATAACTGCTAGTTTTTCGATATTTTCGTTAACCATTATCTTTTGTGTTTGACCATCGTTTATTTCTATGCTTTCCAAACGTCGTAATTTACGCTTTAAATTATCATATTTTTCTCGTAGATTTTTCCAACCTCTCCTAAATCCGAACTTTTTACCAAATTCAATATTAATATTTTCCCATACTTTTCGTTTCTCTTCCCAAATTTGTCCATCAGTTAGTCTGCTTTCAATCACATCAACGTGTTTATGTGCCAAAGAGAGTAAAAAGCTTTCTTCAGCAGGGGTAAAATTAGGTAGCCTGTTTCGCTTTTGCTTATGGGTCATCCTACCTCACTCGTAAATGTCTATCCTTACTATCTATCTACTATCACTATTCTTAATTTTAATATACATAAAAATATGTATGTTTGTTGGCTTTTTAAGTATTATTTACAAAAAATTTGTTGGTATGGAATTAAGCAGTTATCCTTGGCTTTTCCTTCAAGCACAAAGCATATTTTTCTTTATTTGCATTTCCTTTATATGAGTTAATTCAAAAATATCATTGTTTACTTCCTTCCATCAATGAGCAGGATATAAAAATAATTCTGTGCAATTCTTTTGAGTGGAGGCTCATTGTGTAAATTGCTAACCTATAAGGGCTTTCCACTTATAAACTGATACTTTCCACTTTTACCAAGCACTATTAGAATAAATTTTTCACTGCACTTTAGGTACACAAACTAGCAAATATTGCAGATTTAACTCTATATATATCGGCAGAGTTGCCAGATCTAATTTGAAATGGAAAGCACAAAGTTTTATACACGTGTTGTCACGATAAATATTAAGCTCAACGGAGAATTTACAGCTTCCGATTTTAAATTTATTAAGCATTTGAATAAATAATGGCTAATAAGAATTTATTTACATTGCTCTACCCATAAACGATTCAATGCGTGAATGCAAAAACATTTATTCATTTCATCATCATTTATTTATCATTCATCACATATATCGAAAAATAAATAAAAACTAGACTGAACGATACGTTGCCTAGAGAATACAAAACATCTTAGACTAGGCAGCACTTTTGAGTAAACAAATGCGAAAAAATGGAAAAAGATATCGAATGACATTAAAGCTGTCAAAGTTGTTGATGCATACACTTTTTATAACACACATTTTTTACAAAACTACAAATTTTCTTAGGAAAATTTAAATAAATATAATAACTAGTTAGTTTAACGTGAAATAAATTTAATATGAGTACAAGCGGTGATTCACAACCTTATTTGAATGATTTTATGCTGCGAGACGATGAGGATGGTGTGTCAGGCGGTAAGCATGCAGCATTTGTGCACAACTGACTTAGAACCAGAAAATTACAATTTGCAATGTAATTATGTGTAGATGATGAATCGGATAACAAGCATAGTGGCGGAAATTATATGTTGCGGGAACAGGATCGTTTCCTACCAATTTGCAATATTATCAAAATTATGAAGGTGCCGGTACCCGAGAATGGTAAAATCGCTAAAGATGCACGCGAATGCATACAAGAATGTGTTTCCGAATTTATATCCTTTATCACTTCGGAAGCCATAGAGCGTAGTATAGCAGAAAACAGAAAGACCGTGAACGGAGATGATTTATTGTATGCGTTTGCCAATCTGGGTTTCGACAACTATGTTGAGCCATTATCTATGTACCTACACAAATTTCGTGAGGTAAGTTATTGTTTAACAGCAGGTATACGATATAAATAATTATTTAGTTTACTGTCTAGTCAACCAAATCGGATCGTAATTTATATAGTGAGACAAATATGCTGCAAGATGATTCTTCAACCGAATTTCGTAAGACAGATCTGTCGTAAAAATTGCGCTTACCCAATATATATATATATATAAATATATATATTATAAATATATAAAATTATATATATATATAAATATATTTATTTAAATTGTTGAATTGGATTAATAATATAACATTATACTGTTAAAGGAAACACTATACAGGTTTACACAGTGTAAAAATGACACGCATGTACACAAAATAATATACAGCACCTTCACCTAGCAACATATGGCAAAATTTAACAACTGATGCACTCTTCACCACCAATAACCACATAAACACATTGAGTTTCAAAATTGATATCTTTATTAAAACAAAATTATATTAAATTAATTCAAGTGTGTATATAAGTTGCGATATTTATATGAATGAAATGTTCTAGTAAGTTTAAAGTACAAAACAAACAAAAAATTTCTACAGCATCAAATGCGGACAACAGTAATACAACCATTATAACAGCAAAAGCAACAACACTTAGCGGTGCATTAACAACAACAACAAATTCTGTCAACCATACCACTTCATCTGCGGCCAGCACAATTAACACCTATTCAGATGTCAAATTATTTGAAATAATCGAAGCAAATCAACAGCAACATCAACAACAGCAGCGTCAACAAAATGGTATTCATGGCATCACTATAACACCAACAACATCCACATCAGCCGTGCCACTTAATTTACTAAGCACGGGTTGCAATCAAACAAGCAACATAACTCCAATTGCTGTATCCAATACACTGAACACAACAACATTAGGTTCTGTACGTCGGTCGGCGCGTCTACAAACTCGTCCCACTCAGCTGCCGATCGTCACAACAGTGGCGAACGAAACGCCTGGCGCTATAATGAATGCAGATCAAATGATATTCTTTGATGCTGACGAATTGCATCAACATGTTTTGCAGCAGCAACAACAACAACAGCAGCATCTCAATGGCAATAACTTTATGCAGATGTAAAGCATAATTAAGCATCGATATTGTCGATTTAACGAATTTATTGTCGTCATTCTGTTGTAAGCGGGTAAGAAGCTAAAGCGATAAATTAAAGAGAAGGCTACAAAAGATGGCTTCATTTATAAGTGAAATATTATATGTTACACTTGAAGATAATGAAGGTATAATTTTTTTTATTTAATATATATTTTCAAATGTATAATGTATTTTCAAGAAGATATAAGTTGGAGAGATAATCATTTAATTTTCTTTTTTCTGATATTTATATTTACTAAAGTCTGTTTAGGTTATGGTTGAGACAAACTGTGTGATGTCAAATAATTATTGTTTTGTACGCAGCGAATTTTTTTATAAAAGGAAATTTTGTAATTTTAGTTGTGTTCATAATAAATAATAAATAAATATGTAAATTTTTTTTGTTCCTTTTTCGAATCTGTAGAGAAATGTTAACACAGTTGCTGTAGTCCCATAGCCGATTCTACTGAAGCCAAAAGTATCACTTAAAAGTTATTTTCTGTACAATTTAACTTTGATAAACAAAAGGATCAAAAATCAAAAACACAAATACATAACGGGGTAAATCCAAAACGGGGTTTTAGTAATAAATTCTGATAAAAAAAATATGAAACAATAATAGCGATGGCTTAACTACGGATAAATGCACCACACCCAAACTTAACTAACATTGTTCAACATATTAATTTTAACACAACTAAAGGGAACAAATTAACTCACTACACCTGACACAGCACATTTAATTTAACACACCTCATCATATCAAACTCTTCGCATTTGTATATGTCGTAACTTAACACACTTATCTTACCTTAAATAAATTTTTACTAGTGTGACCATTATAACTCACCACCTTTACATTTACAACGCGAAATACTAGTCAACGCAGCACTTCTGGAAGCTTTTTATATAGTGTGAACAGTGTTAGGTCAAGCTGTTATTAGCTCTTAAAAGCAACTTCCCTTCGTGAGCTAAGAGACAAGAATAAAATATGAATTCTAACTGTATACCTACAAAAATCAGGTTTATAAAACCGATATTAACTCGGGGATTAAGGATCACATATAATCACAGATCACCATGAAGGATCACATAGATCAAAAATATATTGGGAAGTTGCTATATCCACAAATGAAACTTTTCTTAGCAAATAGTTTATTAAATTATAAACCTGTTATTAAAAAAAAATATTTATTATCCTTTAAAGATGCTTATCTATAAAGTATAACGTACGTATGTGTGTAAATCGCACGTAACTATAGGCTAGGTATACTAAAGCGTGAGTAATTATTATACAATACAATAACCAATATGTTAACTTAATGACTACAGTTTAGCAAAAAATTTAAATATTTTAGAGTATTGAGTAACAGTATAACCTATTGGCTTCTCAATATATAATTTTCATACACAATTTCATCATATATATACACAATTGAACTCGTCTTCTACGAATTATATAACAATTTAAATAACAATATATAGAAGTATCTGTTATTTATTTTGAATTTCCGATAATACCTCTGGTATATCAACAGTACCAGTATTCATACTATCAGCTGGAGCATCATCATCCGGTTCCGCCGGTTGTGGTTCGAATACTACACGTCCTCGTATGACACGTACACGTGGACCAATCGCACGTGTATTTAATTCAAATTGACCGCAACTTTCCGCACGTGTGTTACGATGCATACTTAGACCGCTAATACAAGAGAATTGCTTGTTGCAGCCGTAACATTTGTAACGTTTCATGCCAATGTGACGCGACAAATGTGAAATGAGCGTTTCACGATGCGTGAAGCTTTGCGAGCAAATCTAAAACGAAAATGTGTTAGTGAAACAAATACACACACACATTATTATATATATAAAAATATATATATTATATATACATCTATTATTACATATATATACATATATATAGTATATATAGATATATATATATATGTATATGCTACTAACCTCGCAAACAAACGGACGTTCGCCGGTATGTGTACGATGATGTACAGTGACTTGACCACGTGTGCGAAAACGTTTATCACAGTAGCTGCACTTATGCGGCAATACACCGGTATGTATGGTGCGATGACAATTCAGTGTGCTGGTCGAAAAGAAAAATTTGTGACAGATATCACATTCGTGTTGTGGATTACGTCCACAACTATTGCGTAGATGCTCTCTGATCATAGCGCGCGTCGAATATCGGCGGCTGCATTTTGGACATATGTAACCTTCAGGATTAACTTTGGGTTTGCTTCTACACCTATTGCGGGTTAAATGTGGCGAACGCGGCCTTGGCGGCAAGTCTGCAAATAAGTAATAATTCTCTTATAGAGTATTTCAAATTATTTTCTTTTATTACATACCAGCTCCCTCTTGGAAAATTTTAAAAGTGGCTGCATTGCTGCTACTGTCACTAAAAGTGGCGGTCGATAATGAATCGTCGTATTGTAGCGCTACCATATCCTCATCCAATTCAGTTTTAATATGCTCCGTTTTTATTTCAATATTTTGTGCTGTCATTTCGCCATTTTGCTCATTTTTATGCACTATCACATCATTTAGTAGTTCCGTTAAACTAAGTTCCGTATTTGTTTTCGTCACCGATTCTAGTTTAGCAGCGGCAATCATTTTATTTAATGGAGGCACTTCAATTTGTTGAATTGCAAATTGACGGTTGTTAGCAGCATCCCTTTGCCAGTTAGGTGTACTTTCTGGCTTTGGCTCGCGCTTTTCAGCTTTGGCGAGTAATGATACTTGCGAACTGGTCGCTTGTGATGGTGTGCGCTTTGTGGTTGCATGCGGTAAGGTGTTGTTAGTGGCCAAGTTAATCAAACTCGGTTGTGTCTCTTTGGGTAACATCTTTACAATCTTAAAATTTGATGATAGTTTTAACATTTTTGGCGAATGTTCACTTTTGGGTGAAACATTTGCGGTTTGTGCAGCATTCGCATTGTTTTGTTGTAAAGCAACCGATGATTTAAGGAGCGATTGTGGTGAAGTTGCAGGTGTAGATTTTTTCATTTTGCCTTCGCTTGTCTTATTTGCTAAGTTGAAGTACTTTGGCACACTTTTTAGCGAGAATTTTGAGGTAATGCGTTGTGCCAGTAGATGACTCAAGGGATTTGCTCTAACTTCATGCGTCGGTGAAGGTGTCACCTTTTCACTCTCGGTTGGACTTACCAGTTGTTTACGTAAGCGCAATTTCATTGGAGACACAGCTCGGTTTGCTGTTGATGTTTTACTTTTATTGGTTTCAGTGTTATCCAAGGATTCTCTTTTAACTTTGACTGAAAAATCAGGGAGAATCATTTCATAATCGACAGGTTCTTGCTTAATCTCAACTGTATTATCTTGTTTTGTGACAAATTCCTGCTCCTCGCACTTAAATAACGTTGGTTTCAACCTCAATTTTAACCCGGCAGTCGCGTAAGTGAAGGCTGGTGGAATAGCTGCACAATAAACATTCAGAATATATATTTTTTTTTCTTTAAAAAATTACTCACCACTTTTAATTTTATATGGATTTGTTGTAAGTACTTCTTGTACGCTTTTCGTTAGCTTTGGCGTTTCTTTGAGAATGCTTAACATGCGACCACATCTATCGGGCAAAGATTGCCAATGTTCGTGCAGTTCGTCCTTACTAATGAACCAGTCACGGCACATTGAACACACAAAACGTTTCAATTTGCGATGCATGGTTTCTTTATGTTGACATACTTGTTCGAAGTGTTGGAATTTATGATTGCATACCTGTAGAAATAATTGCATTGAAATTATTTTTAATTTAAATGTTGTTTAAATATATGGTCTAGTCACTTACATTGCATTTTAAATGTTTTATGTCATGTATTATATATTCATGATTCTCACATTCTTCTAGTGAAGTAAACCAATTATCACATGATTTTCTTGTGCAATATAAACGATTCTTTCTATGTTGTTCCATGTGTTGTCTAAAATGGACTTCTTGTAAGCAACGTTTCAAACATATTTTGCACATAAACTTCTTAGTTCTTCGATTACACATGGGACCATTCTGTGGGGAGACGATATCGAAAGTGTTAAATTTGTATTCAGATATGTGCACAGATAAAGTGATCAGTAATTAGTATATTCGATGAACTTACTTTTTGTTTAAATTTCTGCATGTACGCCAATTCTGTGTTATTTGGTGACGAATCAGTTGCCGTTATAGTAATAATATTTTCATGCTCGTCCACTACTTGAAAATCGTTTAATAGTTGGTTTAGCTGATTCTCCATAGTGGGAGTAGTTTTTGCAGAGAATGGAGGTTTTTCAGACATGTTGTAATCTTCAGCAGTGTGCATATAATCATCTTCAGGTTCCTCTATAAAAAACAAAATATGTATATAATATTTTAACTAAATTAATATCAAATTTGTTTTGAATTTCAATTCATTAACAATTTTGAGAACATTAAACATACATATTTCTTGTAATACAAATTCGATCATCAATAAAAAAAATAGCGATTACATGGCAACACAGTCACAATTGAATGCATGCAGTAAAATAAAACTGACAAAATAATTAGCGAATGAATATCGGCTGCAATTTGCCTTTCAGTTAGCAATTGCTTTGGTTATTAATAATCAATTTAAAAATGACTGACTGCAAAAACTCACCCTTCACTTGTACATTTAGTGCCATGTTTGCAGAACTTATTGAATTCTGTTGGTTAATATCATCGGCTTCTGCTGCTTCTCTAAAATTTGCTTCCGCATTTGCATATTCGTATAAATCTGGTTCAATTTTAATCGTAACATTAGCACTGCAATTGCCTGTATTAACAGCTTTTATAAAACTATTATACGCCCTTTTGTCGCCAACATCAAAAGAACCTTCATTACTTCTTCTGCTGCTGCTGCTGCTGCTATTTGTAGCGTCACCTTCAATATCGGCCATTTCCGCAGCGCAGATAATCTCTAGCGGTTCTTGTTTTATTTGCAGCAATTCTTCAGCCATTACCGCTAATCTTTGTGCTATATACAAGGAGTTTACAATCACTTCAATGTACTGGCAAAGTAAAATACTCAAAATGCATTACAAAACAAGAATTACTGATTTATTATTATACAAAATTTTACGGTGAAACTTTCATCCGCACACAATTTTAAACCGCGAGAATGTGTGAGTTTCATAGGCGATCGACCAAATGTCAAAAACAAATGTCAAACAAATGTCAAAGAAATATAGAGAGTAGTATGGGAATTTGAGAATCGGTATATTTTATGCGTTTGTTCAACAAAAGTGTTACCATATGTTGCGAAAAATATAAATTCAAGAAGTTGTGCTCATATTGAATTTAATGAGAGTTTATTGCAAGACATAAATGTTTATATCAAAATAAAAGTTACAAAAAAAAAAATTTCGTTCAAACTCTTAATTAATTGGCATATCCGTGTTATGCCTTCGTCCAGCGGCCATTGTGGAAAATTCATCGATATCAGTCTTTGAAAATGTTCAGTTGCAAGCAAGTTGTTTTTTAACTTAATTTTATTTGATTTAAGACATTTTTTTTCTCGTAACACTAAAAATGAAGGAAACGTACAATAATTGAAAAAATAATCAATTACAATGATTTCTTTTAAAACAAAACAATTCAAATTATCCGAAGAAAATAACAAATTACTGTGAACTTTAGTTGATGGCCGTGGTGATGCACAGTTGTACTTGTTGCTGACATTTTCTATGACGCATAGTGTGTCGTTTTGCGAAATACGGCTTAAGCAAGATTCAAACTGCAAATAACACTTCTATAAAGTTATTTAGTTATTTGTAAATAGGACTTTCAATATAACTTACTTTATTAATACTTACGTCTGATTTCCATTTGAAAAAAGTTTTTTCTCACACACATCTTAATAAGTTTTTAGTATGGATTAAGTTTTTATATGTGTATGCCTAACTTTTATTGGTATATATTTCATTATATGTGAGTAGTCGCATATTTAATATATACTTTTAATACTAATAGTACTAATAGTACCATTAAGTAATATACTTTTAATATATAGTTTTAATAATTTCATAATTGATTTTTTTTTTATTTTTGCGTGTGTTTAGCTTAAGTTTTAAATAGACATACATTTTTACCTAGCAATGTTGTCATTTTTATATACTCGACAACTTTTTAAGTTATTTTTGTTTTAATGATTTAAACAGTTACAGCATATGATTAGTCAATAAAATACACATAACATTGAATTTTTATGTATAGTTTGTGCATAAATGCTTCACAAAATAAAAAATTATACACAAAAATTAATTTTCAATTAAAGTACAATATAAATAATTTCCAAAAATATGTATAATCTGGATTTTTGAATTTTTATAACTGATATCTTTTTTTAAGAAAAGAAAAACGAAAACTAGTTGCAATCATAACATTTCTCATAACATAACTCATAACACTAACAGGCTAAAGAAATTAAACGTTTTTATTTAATTTCGTATTAATGCAACCCTGCATATATTAATTTAAAATGTGCAGTTCGTTCGTGTCGAAAAGTTCTAATAAAATATGCTAATACTGGTAACGTTTTGAACATTTTTTGAAGTAGATGCATAGTAGTAGATGCATAGTTGCATCCACAAATTATACGTAACAAAAGTTTTCAAAACATTTTACTTTATTCGACAAACTACATTTTTAATATATTATATTATTGCCATTTTTACGTATTATAAACAGTAATTAAATATTCACATATAAACAATTTTATTCAATGAGTTATAAACATACATATATGTATTATCTAGTTTTTTATGCATTCATTATGATATTATTAACAAATCTAGTTATATTTTTCACAAATATTTTCTTTAACATCGTTGTTTATTGCTGAAACTTTTTCATTTGTTTTGAGTATCCTTTGGTATTTCTTAATTGTCTTATATTATGTAATTTATTTTCTATTTTCATGAATTTAAAGAAACTTTGAATAAACTATGCAACAGCTATTCTACCAAATCATACAATTTCTTTTCAACTGAGCGTCAATACCGATGACTAACGTTTATAGGAGAATGTAAGCCAGTTTTCAAAGCGCAAAAGGTATTTTATTTCAATTATTAAATGCAACCTTAGTTTAATTCTTCTTTTTCTGCAATAAACTGTTGATTTCAGCTTAAAAGTTAACACATGGAAAACTAGTATAATGTCAGAGGCTCTCAAATCATTGCTTCATTGTAGTAAGGATCTCCTATCGGCTGACATTGCAGATGCACTGTAGTGATTTCTTTTACTTTAGTAACTGTTATCAATTTATAATATGCACAGATAAATAGGAGCAATTATTAAAAAATATATGGTTTTTCATTTCCATGAAATTAATATATCTACTATATATTTGACTAAAAAATTAATATTTATTTGTTTGTTTTCACTTTATTTAAAAAACTTTATCCTTTAATCCCTCGAATTTCTTAAAGAATTCTATGCACTTTTGGGAAGTTTCCGAATTTGCCATTTGTAAGTTCTTGTTAACCTCATAGGTTGATTTCTGTAAGTATGTTTATATTTTTCACATTAAACCAATGAGTGCTTGAATACAACGTTTAAACAAATTTTGCATTTAATATGTTTAGAAGCGCATAGTCTAATTTTTAATTAGTCAACAACGTTTTGTGATTACTGTAATTTTATAAGTACAATGGGTAAATATGCATTTTACAAATACTGAAATTTTAATAAAAAAAATGTTTAATGTACATTAACTTTAATGTAATTTTGTTGTTGTTTTTGTTGCTGTTTTGTTCTCTTTCGTATTTTCATTTCTATTTTATATTCTCATTTTCATTAAGTAACATTCAAATGATTTGCATATTTGAAAAAATTATAACATTAAAATATAACTTTATTGCTTAGTACCTGATTTAATACCTACAAGCGTAATGATTACTTAAACTTAAGCATATATACTTGTGTTTTTCTCAAAATTAGTCTCAATTCAAATTTTTTTTAGAAGTTATTATAATTATTTTTAATTTTTTATTACTTATATTTGATTATAAATATTTCCATTTATTTATTAATCTAAAATGTTTGCATTTTTTTTGTTTTATAAAGTGTAAAGTAAAATGCTTAGACATTAAAATAAAAATGGAGTATAATAGGAGGATAATATAATTTAATTTAAAAGTTATAATTTAAATTATTTAAAAACTGTATGGAAATAAATGAGTATTATGGCATATATATATTTTTCTAATATTTATTAAAATTTTACTTAATGATTTATTCATTTAAATTTAATTACATTTTTTTTTATTTAAATTTTATAATTTAAGTTAATAAAAAATAATATGGACTTGAAAGCATATTATTATGTATACATATTTTTTGTTTTTGTAATATTTGTAATATTTGCAATATTTATTAAATTTTCATTCAATGATTTATTCATTTAAATTAAAATTTTTCTTATTTTTTTACTTTAAATTTTATGCCATGTATAAATTTATTTGGCTAATAAATATATACTTTATTATACTTAATTTATTTATTGAATTATGCTACGAATATGTTAACTATCATTTGCTATAATCTGGTAGCATCGACTATAACAAAGTTTGTAATTTTTGAAGAAAATTTGCAAGGTACATATAACACTAGTATATTTTAGATATAATTAACAAACATATTTAAAATTTTTTAAAAATAGAATAGACATAGTGAAGAGAAATTTAAGAGCAAAATAAAAAATAAACTACTTTATTTCTTAACGACAGACTTAATACGTTGGATCAAAAGCGTTATATACATTGTTCATGTAAACATTTTATATAATTATTTCAATGGACGTTTTTTATTATTATTATTTGCATTTTATTATACATTTCATCATTTTATATAATAATAATATTTTTAATAAATTTTCAGACTTTACTACAATCATGTCACCAAGCAACGTTAGCAACAGTTTGATTTGCACTGTAAGTTTTACTACTCATGTCGATCAACAATGCGTACGTTAAGAAACGAACGAACAAACGAACGACAACTGTCCGGCATTTTGTTTCCGTTTGCGCGTGTGGTTTGTGCTGCCACTTATATGGTGAGAATAAATGAGAAATTACAAATAAAAAGTGTGCAATATGGTGGAAAAGTGTAACAGAATATAAATAATATATCATAGTAGTTTCACATGTTTGCACAAAAAAGTTATAAAGCATAAAGCGTGGAAATAACCGTTAGCACACTGAAATATAGTGTAGCAGTCAGTACGTTAATGCTTTGGGGTTGCGGCTCATAGCGAAGTTTGAAAACAATTAAAGCTGAAAGGACGCAAATGCAGATATTAGGATGGTGTTTACTATACGAATTTGATGTTTCTGTTGAAATTTATATAGGATGTGCAGGGAGTGCTTCATGCAAGTTAAAGTCGGTTATGATTTTGGAGATTCAATTTCATAAAATACTCGCGAATGTCATTGCAAAGAGAATTGGTATACAGGGTTGCAAGACATTAACTCAAAACTTTTATGCGAACAAAAATGAAGTAATATCAAAACAAAATTAATTTGATGAAAATTATAATATGATTATTCGAAAGTGATTGGTGTTATTATTATTAGCACATTAAATTTTCAATAAATAATATGAAATGTCATAAAATCAGTGATTAATTGAGGAATATCAGAATTTGTTTGCTGAAAATGAAGTGGTACGAAAATATGAATATAAAACTTTAAGGGAAAATGTGTAAATATTTAAAGTGGAATAACTTGAAATTAGTTCTGTGTATAAATAAATAATAATTTCAGGTAAAAATAATTTAATTAATTTGTAAATGTGTATTTATATTACATAGTTGTTAAATTGCAAGCGTCTGTTCAAATTGCTTTTTTCAAAGTTAAATCTGAGATGAACTTAAAACGTTAAATATTGAAATAAATTTAATTTATAAATAATACAAACTTACATTAAGCGAATATCGAGTGACAAAATTAAGGCGAAGTAAGCAATTGGAAAAAGTAAAATAAACTTATATTAGAAAAAAAAAAATATTAATGCTAACTTAAGCGAAAAGTGAGTGAAAATATAAAATTTAATGTCAACAAAAAAACTAAAAATTCAGTGAATAGAAATAGAAATATTCAGAAAATATGTAAATGCAAAAAATAAAATAAATCAATAAATAAATAAAAACAAATCAGCTCAAAAAATAAAAAATAAAAAAATAGTGCCAATGTTATAAAAAAAGCAAGTAAAAAATGCGAAGTTAGTGTAAAATAAAATAAAAATAAAAAATTGAGTGATTATCAATTTTAATGAAATAACTAATTACACAAAAAAATAAATTTAATATCTTATCTTATCTAAAAAATCTTATTTAATTTTTATTAATATTAGAAAAAAAAAAATAATTGCAAAGATTGTGCTAAACTTAATGCCGAAATATCTGGAAATGAGAGCCGTGTCTTACTTTATAATAACGTTTGTATATTCAATAAATGAGAAACTTAAAGATTGAAACTGTCCACTTAAACACAAATGTGACTACAAAGCAATTATCATATTTTTATTAATAAGATAATATTTTTATTAATAAATTTAGGCAGTTAAGACCAACGACTAAATATTATATTCTTTCCAAAACCCGTTATCAGACTCGCTTCCCATTAAAAAAAGTATCGCACATATTTTTTTTTCAAACAACGCATTTTATTCAAATATTTCATTCAAAATTCAATTAGTTGTATGTACGTTGGTAATGATTTTGTTATATGTATGTATATAATTATAATAGTAATCATAATAATAATAATAATTATAATTATAATATTCCTTGTTTATTTATACCTTTTCATTATTATTAATTTGTTATGTTTTTATTTTTTTTTATTTTATTAAGTATATAATAATATGAAGTGACTAATTTTCAACAATTTTTTCGTATGCAATTCTTTTGCTTTCTTTCAATTTCTTTCACGCTCTCTCTTTATCTAGTAAATGTTATGCATTTTTTATTTTTGTTGTGTTATTTATTATTTATTACTAATTTATTTTATTATTAATGTAACTTTGCTTTTGTTTTTAAAACTTTGTAACCATAACAATTTGTTGTGTATTTTTTTCGGCTTTCGCCATACGTAACGCCACTGCAGCTAAACCGTTACAGTTGTTTGCAGCTAACATTGCTTAGCTTATGCAGCTTGTTTGCTTATACGACGCTTAAACAAACATAGTCGAAATACTCCTACATATTTTAGTAGACTCGGTCTCGAGAGATTTTAAAGTTAGTAGTAACCTTTTATTTTTAGATAAATTTCCTCATACAAGTAAATGTCAAATAGTTGTTACTATTTGCAATAGTCAATTTTGATGCTAACTATAATTATGGGCCTGATAGTTGCGCGCCATTTTTTGTTTTTGTTTTGTTTTTTTTTTTTAGGTTAGTTTTAGTTAGTGGTTAGTGGTAAGTGATATATGGTTCCAGTTATGGTTTAGCGTTGTAGTCTCAATTAAAGCATTATCCCGTTCAAAATTTGCAACATTGCTAAAGTTTTTGTTGTGTGCCAGTATTCAATTAGCATGCTTTTTTTTGCATTTCTTTGCGTATTGCTTACGTTTTCGTACGTTTGGGTGCGTCTTGTTTATATTTTTTCAAGTTTGCTGTTTGTTTGTCTGTATTGCTTGCGTTTGTAAGTATGTACGGTCCCTTAAATCGTTTAGTAGTGTCGTTTAGCGCGCATGTGTGTGTGTGAGGAGATATGTTTAATATGTGTTTTCGTTTCAACTTCTTGTAGTTTTTTTTTTTTTTTTTGAAATAAGTTATATTTAGTTATGCTTTTCTTTCGCTTATAGTTCAACTACTAAGTTTGCTTTGGTAAATGTATGGAAGATTATTAATTTTTGTTTTCGAATTCGTAATTTTTTGTTATTAAATTTTATATTTAATAGATTTTAATAGTAATTTAGTATCGTAAGTCAATTAACTAAATGGAAAATGTGGAAAATGTGAAAAGTATGAAACTTTCGCTTTTTAAATTGTTGATTAGGATTGCATAGTTCTTAATTTTTTATTTTTTATTTGTTTTTTATTGAACTTACTAAGGTAAAATGTGTACTATGTATGTAAGTATGTTGATTTTCACTTATGTTTGTAAGTATGTAGTCTATGTTTGTTTTAAGTGTAATACGTATTTGTTGCCTCAAGTAATTCTTTTCATACAATACTATACGTCTTTGCTTTTTTATAAGTTTTTTTTTTCATTCTTTTAATTACTTAGTTTCAGCGAAAATGAAAGAATTTCTCAGTTAGTATTAAGTTAAAATGTGTATGTTTGCTGTTTGTTAGGTTTACCTTCAACTTTATATCGTATTAGTTCTAGCGTAGTTTTAGTTAGTTTAGCTCCACATAATAAATTATTGCTTTCTTAAAAGTTATAATCTAAAGAGATTTCTTGATGCTTACGTGCGTTGCTTTTTCGACTTCTAATACTTCGTATTGAGTTCATGTTTTTGTTGTTAAATTATTTTATTATTTATTTATTATAATTTTAATTCTTTTTGCTTTTGCAACTTATGTAAGTAAGTTAAATGGCTTTTTCCTCATTATTAAGTCATAAATGCCTATAGATTTTTTATATAGATATACACATACACATACATATGTATATATATGTATGTATATATATGTATATATATGTATACATATATATATGTAGTTTAAATATTAACTGCTTGCGTTGTTTGCAAAAATTTAACGGGTTTCTCATCATTATCATATATTTATATTTTTCTTTTAATTCACTTTGTACAAATTGCTACTTTCTCTTACAAATTTTCTAACTCGCTAAATTGTTAACAATTAATTCTGTCTGCATACAGAACCCTATGTAATTTATTATTATTATTTTTTTTTTTATTTTAACTAGCTGAAGGAGTTTTAAAGTGTCTATAAAGGCTTACAAGAAAATAAAATGTTTTTTTTTTCGGAAAATTAAAGTGGCAAAATGTATGTGCGTACACGTTTAGCATGAATTTAGCAAGTGACTTGCGTACTGGCTGTCTTCTGCATACAATGAGCAGTGAAATATATGAAATTAGTGCTAATATCTTTGCCTAATAAATGTAATGCGAACTTACTAAAGTGTAGTTAAGCTTTTATATAAAGGGTTAAAATTTTTTAATACGTTTTCAAAACGTTTTTTGCATTAGATTTTCAATTAATATGTGCGCATGCGCATTGTATACATGTTCATATGATTAATTTTCTTTGGTTTAGTTAGCTTCTCTTAACTGTTTTTGGTTTAGCAAATAAGTAGAGTTTCAATATTTCAATAAAGTAAGTTCTTCTTAGAGCTTTTATGTTTTTTATCATACTAACTAAGTAACTAGTACAGTTTTTAATCGCTAGAAAAATGTATATAGTTGTCTATAAAATGCGTTAAGATGAATTGCCGTGCCTTTTCTATTTAATGTCTGGTTAATAATTTTTCGAAATTCTATAAGAAAAAAAAAAGAAGAAAAATCATAGTATAGAAAACAGACGTAGTTTAAATTGTTGGAAAATAAATAACTTACAAAAGTTTACCATACATAACAAGCTTGGTAATGTGAGGCTTAAAAAGTTTTCATTGTTAAGTAGCTTTTAAGCGCTTTTTAATCTGTGCCATTAAGCACTAGCGCACACAGCTGAAAGCTTTTGATCTGCACTTTATTGAAGTAAGTAGCCTTGAGTGTTTCAAAGCTGTTATAAAAATCACAAGCCTTTTTTTAATTTTGCAGCTTTCGAAGCTGTGAAAGCTTTATTCGGTTTGACAGAAAGTAAATGAAAGTAGTTTTTCGGTTATGTTTAGTGCTATTAAGTAAATAGTTATGTACAACTTTGTCTGCTGTAAGTTAAAAAAAAAAAATCTTAATTATAATATACATAATAATATTTCAATATACATACATATTTATGTTAACTACAACAACGTACATTTTCATATACTTAAATGATAAGTTCAATTGGTATTGGTTTTTGTTTTTGTTTAACAATTCATAAAAATTTGCCCATAAAATTCAATAAATATTCTTTACAATATGATATTTGAAGAGAGTATAGGAGGAGCGCATGAAAAAAGACGAAATTTAACAATTACATTCTTATATATGTATGTATGTATTCAGTTATAGCTTGTGAAAGTATTCAAGAGTTATAATTATTTGCTCTATATGTATATATTTAATATATATATATATGTGTCTATATATTAATATTAGTTTTGAAATAACGCTTATTCTACAATTTTATGCACTTGTTTGTCTATGTTTATATATATATATATATATGTATATATATATTGAATTAATTATATGAAAGCCGTTTGCAACACTCTTCAATTGCGCAACTGCTTATTCGTTTTACGTCATTTAATTTTACTTAAAATTTACATTTCATTTAAACTATAATAATTCCACTATTATCTGAAATTTGTTTTTTCTGTCTGCATATTAACTTTTTGTTTTAATTAATATAGTGTTTTTATAATTTTATTAAAACTACTTCAATCAATCACCTAACTTGCACTACATTTTTTATATTTTTGTTGCATTTATTTCAAATATTTGATTTATATTATTATTTTTTAATATTAACCTTTCTTCAAATTTTGTTGTTGTTTTCTGTTTTTTTTTTTGGTTTTTATTTTTTGTGTGTGATTTTTATTATTATATTTACTTGTCACATTTTACACTGGACATTGGAGTATATCATATTCGAACATTAACGAAACAGCAACAAAAACGAAATACAACAAAAACATTGTAAAACCAAGTCCCCTATTCATTCTCCAACGGAAGCAGGCAATCGACATAACGACAAAGAGTAACATCATGAAGAGTATCGTTATGGAGCAGACCATGCCCACAGAGTTAACCTCGACAGGTGCATCATAGATGATGCCATAAATTAGCCATGGTATAGGTAAACTGAAATTGAAAGAATTGAAATTGTTAGTAGCAGTTGTATTAAGGCCGAAATAGTCTACACAAAGGCAAAGCAAAAATTTTTAAACTAAATGGAAATTGTCATAAAGTGGTTGAGCATTATAGACTCTGCTTAATAAATATCTTTTTCGCTTAAAGTTTTTTTTGTGCAGTACCCTAAAATATATGGCTTGTTCTTTTGGATCTCTTGTTCTAGCCTAGAGCATAGCAAAAAATAGACGCGAGCAGTTCATATTTTTTACGAGACCCTAGGCTATAACTTCTTAAAACTCTGTGTAAGTAACTCTAAGGCCTAAGGCTTAGATAAGCACTAATAAAGGCCGACATTTGGTATTTTGAAACAAATAATCAAAACCACATATTATATTGCTTAAATATTTTTGAGTTCCCAGGTTATATGTACTGGATTTCTAGTTGGAACTCTATTATCTCAATAAAGATAATCCAAATCCAATAAAATCCAAATCAATCCAATCAATAATTCCAAAGTCCAATAAATCCAAAGTCAATAATCCAAAAAAATGTTACTGGTACCTAGAGACTTAGAGAGAATTTATTTAATTCCCTCTTTCAAAAAAGGAGCTCGAACTGTGACCCTCCAGAACCTTTTGTTCCAAGTTGTATTCTTTCTTAGTATTATTTCCATGTTAGGTTTTATATGGAATATTTTCGAAATTTCATCTTCAACAACTTTTTCCTAGGTAAATATGCTTCTTTCCAAAGTTCTCAAATTTACCCTACTTCAGGGTAAGGCAAAAGGAAATTATCGCAGGTGAGTGAGTTGAACAACCAGCAGTTATTCCATGGATCGGGTTCCATTCTCTTTTGAAAACTTGTAAACCAGTCCAAATAAATCAGAATATTTTTTCTCAATCAAACTTATACAGTTAATCCAGGAGAATCAGTTGAACGAAATCCGTATTTACCTGATTTTCTCAAATCTATAGGAATTCGATGCCGGTCCATTCTGTTCAATCAATCACCAAACTAGATAAGTGAACTCACTTATTTTCGATGTAATTTTAATGATCTACTGTGGTATTTTCCTCTCGAACAATCAGATACGATTCCAGAGGTGGATTTCAGAGGATGAAAATGTCGTGAGTTTGAAAATAGGGCGCAATGTAAGGTTCTTGAAAACAGTTATCTTTTCAATTAGTTTAATGTAAGATGATATATAGTGTTGTCTTCTATAACCAAAATTTACAATCCTGCAACTTAGATAAGGGTATACCAACTGAGAGTTTGATTATGCAATGCAAATGTGATGTATGTATAAAAAACGATGTTTGCCTTCAGAAAGGCTCAAAGACTTTTCTAGTGGTGTTTTCCCGTAACATTTTTCAGCATTAAAATAAAGCCATAACATTGAGGCCGACCGAGGATTTTGTCCCTTTTTTTTGCGGTATTTAAAATGTATCGGCTGGCAAATTGTTATTCTATTCTCTAACTATATTTGAAGAATGTGATAGTACTCAGTGTAACATTTTACGTACTTATAAGACCAGTGAGAATATGAATAAGACTCTCATTCGTGCGATTAACGATGATCCATACTTTCAGAGTTGTTTTGCTAGGAGGGCAAATTATTGATAATGCGCTATAGATCTGTGATCGTTGTTTTTACCTAAATATTATAGTAAATGTGCAATGCAAAACATTTGAGTTCTACTTTAAAGAAAACTACTAATCATAAAAATGCATAAAGCTGCAAGCAAATCCTTCCCTGATATACGAAAATTCTCTAAGCTTATAAAATGTGAAGCTGCTTGTGTGCTAATACCCTCAGGATAACACTAAGCAATGCTGATATATTACAAAACTCAGACTTAGAGCCAATGTCAAAAGCACACCCGTTTCATAGAGGCAAGGAAAGGAGGCTGGAGGCGGTCACACGCTACTATGGTCGGTTACAGTTGGCAGCGTTTGTGAGTGGCCACAGTAAGCTCAAGTGAAACATAAACAAGGTAAGAATGAATTTTTACAAAAAATACATCCATTCGAATATAAGTAAAGGTATATATAAAACAAAAAATTTAAGTAAGTACAAAAAAATTCATTTCGAACTGAGTGTTTGAAATATTCTTTATTCTGGATATTATCCTGTAAGGGTAAAAGAACGGTGTTTTTGCGTTTCTAAGAAGAGGTAATATTCAGGTTGCTGTTATTTTTAATATGGGCGTGGTTGTTGTCAGTTCGTGCGTACTAAAAGCTTGTGTTTAGAGGAGATAATTAAAACATATAATTTTTAGACCAAATATCTTTTGGGCTGGAAAGGGGCTTGAGAGAGCGAAAATCGTCAATATATTCCAAAAAAGGGAACCTATGTTTCTTATAGCTAAATATTTTTTCGACAAATAAAAATTACACCGTTATATGTGAGGTGCGTACTTTCATATATAGCTTGAGCTTCTGATTTTGTTGAGATCGTTCGAGCGAAATGTCCCCGCGCACTGATTTTTAAATTAATAGAAATTTATTATTCTTGTTAGTAATATTGTTAATGTTATTATTATTATTTTTAGTATTATTTTGTAGGCATGGTTAACGGTTCTTTACGTTCGTTCGAAAGATAGGCAACTTCGGCAGGATGAGATAAGTGAATTTTCAACGGAGCATGTCATTCGGCACACGAATTTTGGACGGACAACCAAAGCTAAGTTGGTTATCTGAACAATTGGGTATATATAACTAATATATATTTTATATCCATATAAGACAAAGTACAAAACACTGTTAGGTGAACAAAACTATAACACACTGTTGGCAACCACGCACGTTGGTTTATATTACACACACACACATATGCATACATTCATTCAATTGAAAATAATCATACGTAGGTAGCAAAGCGTATGAAAAACTTTTGAATAATTTCCAAGGTGGAAACATAGTAACATTTCTAAACATGCGTATGTATGTACACGCATGTGCATACGTGTGGGAGTGGAAAAATTAATGTGCGTACGAGAGAAAAAAAAACACCATTACATATCATGATACTAATTACACCAACAAGTGGAGAATATATACACATACTTGTAGACACATAGAGCACACTGTAGCTTAGAGCTGAAAATGTGAATGCGCGCGTGTGTGTGTGTGTGTGTGTGTGTGAATGAGCTTATACAAATACATGCATATTGATAGTGGAAGGAAATGTGTGCGACAAGGTCACAATTGTATGGCATACTCGCCTAGACAAAAGTAAACAGAAGCGTATTCATAAACTTGCTATCTGCTATCTGCTGAAACACACATACATATACATACATATAATGTATTGAATGTGTTTGTGTGTATGTGTTGGTGAGTTTTTGTATTCAAATTGCAACGGAAATGAAAGTTGACATTTGTGAATTGTACGCAGTGGGTCAACGCGTGCGTGGACTGCGGCAGCAAAAGTGCGTGGATGGCCGGGGCATTCTGTTGGCCACAGTGTTGATGTGCTTGATAATACACACTAATTTAACAAATATGTAAAACTAATAAAGAACGAAAAAAGTAAAATGTTCTATATTGCATACAGTTGATAATAGTATAAATTTTGTGAGTAAAAATATTATAGGTCTTTGAGAGCTTCCCGGTACTCATGTTTTCATCAAAGCATTGACTTAATTCGCTGGTTTGGCTATGAATAAAACTTTCTTAAGCATTATTCTTTCAAGTTAATTCGGGTACTAGCTGTTTGAATCTAAGCTTTTGGAAGGTTGAGACCGTGATTACTTGTAAAAAATTTGGTTTTTGTTGTACAGCGTTGCCGATTTCAGCTTTTTAATTTTCTGGATTGGAACTAATAGTTATCTATTATTAACTATTAATAGTTAATTTTAATTATTTATGAAAATTGTCGGTCAGTTGCGTCAACACTCTACAAGTTCGATACGCAAACGGAAATCAGCTCCTTTCTCCACTTCCACTTTACTCAACCTAAAGTACACCTTCCACTTCTACTGTTACTACTAGCTGATACTGTATTGAATGCTATCAGCGCTGGAGAACCTGTGTTCATTTGAGTGATAAAAAATTAGTATGAAAAGCATTTAAATGAAATCCTTAACAGCGACTATTGACTTAGTATTTTTGAAGTGAGAATTAAATTAATTTAAAGTTGATTTCGTCACAGTCGAAGGGGCGAACCACATTTTGTTTGCTCATGGGAAGAAGATTATGCTGCCTTTCAATAAACATCAAATACAAGTTTAGATTGATGTTAGACAAGTATTCTTTTCTTCAAGAAATTCACTCACTTCAATATTTTCTTCTTAATGCACTAACATTTCTTTTTATTTCTATAACCACTGTTTTTACTGGAATTTGAAAAGACACATTGAAGTTGATTATCGCCCGAATTTCGAATTCAAGAAAATTTTTAAGATAGAAATATCATTTAGTCGCAAATAAATACTACATCTGGGCTTCTACCCATTCTTCTTCTAAGTTTTCTTTACTTTGGAAGTTTCAAAAGCCCTTTTGACTGTACCTTAATCAACCGGTGAGGAATCTTCGCTAATGGTTAAAAGCAGGAAACTTTGTTTGAAACACTTCCAAGTTTTCGGTTTAAGAATGCAGTCTTCTGAATAATGAAAGTCGAAGGAAAAGCTTGCAATGAGACCTTTTCTTTTTGAACAGAAAGTGTACTAAATATAGTCTCTTTTTTTTATTGGAAAGAATACTTAAGACCCATGAATTAAAAAGCACTTCGGTAGGTGATTTCGGAATTAATTTTTTGCTGACTACCGAAGTTGTGATTTTTCACTCGGTTTTTTTTTCTATTTTACCAAAACTTTTTCTTAAAGCTTTATTTATGTTTATATAACCCGATGAAATATGAGTATGAAATGCACCTTTTACTTATATTACTCTTAATTTCATCAATATTTTATTACTGCCACAGTAATTGTTGTTGCCTCAAGTAACATGGTATTATTTTAATACTACGTTTTTGTTGCAGTAGTTGTTGTTGCTTCAACCTTCATAATATTTTCTGTGATTTCCTTAATTTTCTCAATTTTCTTTAGCGTTGCTACATAAAAAAGCAGCCAGCACGTTTGAGTGATTACTCATACGCCATGTTGAACACAGTCGACGTCAAAGTAAGAGAAAAATCGGCGCTTAATGCTTGTAATTTATTATAGCTTGTAAAAAGCTATTTGAAACTGGCTGTTTATTTAATGTAATTCATAAAACCGTTAGACGACACTAAAGTCGGCTTAACTAATCACTCATTTATAGCCTAAAGTTCTGCTTAGTCTCTGACATTTCCTACAATTTTCTTTTCATTCACATTTCTTTGCAAAATTTTACTAAAAAGTAGTTGCGCTATGCATATACATATATGTGATAAATATATTTCTATGCATAGCTTGGCTTAATGCTTTTGAAAGTCTTCACATTTTTCCGTGCATTTACACCCGCGCCTTAATGTATGCTAAGACATGGCATACTTAACTCAACACTTGTGTGTCAGTCCTTCCCGCTATATATATATAGTACATCAACTTTTTAACACTTTCTTTTCACACGTTTAAAATCTTTCATTCGTTTGATGTTTTTTGTTTTGTTGGCAGCTACTTGTGCGTGTTCTTGCCACCAGCTTACAATTCAAGGCCATTATTTGCCACTTATCACACGCACTTGCTGCAAATAGACGCGTTGCATGCGTAGTTTATATATTATATACTTTTACATAAAGAAACTTGTGTATGTGAAACATGGTAGTTGTACAAAAGTCGTAGTGAGCTTTTCATTTGGTTTGCCAAAGTTTTATATATGCATAAGTTTGTGGTTAACTGGAATATACTGCCATGGAGTATACATAAATATATTATAAATATTTAATATTCACACATCTGCGTGAGGTCCACCACATAACACGATTTTGCAGCGCAATCACTGTGGTTTTACTTATTATTTCTCCATATTCTATACGAAAGTTTAATAAATCTTTCCATATTCACATTGCTTTGGGGCATAAATTTGAATATTCTTAATTGTTTCTTTAAATTTAATTTCATTTTCGGCTTAAGGTATTATAATACCCTCTTCTTCATTCCGTATAATTTTTATTTCATCAAAAGTTATTGGCTCTGAGTGAAAAGACTGAGCGTAGTGTGGCTTCATTGGAGTTGTTCTACAAGAAAGAGAGTGGAATTTCGAAATGTTTCAGATTTATTCGGATTCACTGTGCCATGACTAATAAGAGAGTAGAGAATGTATGGAAAGGAGACATAATTTCACTACCTTTCAAGTAACGATTTGGGCGGCATAATACCAGAAAACTATGGAAATAGGTGCATATACTTGATTTAGTGTTTTAATTTTCTTCAAGACAAAGGGAGGTAGAGTCGAACTAGTCAAAGATTTGTTAATGTGAACGTTTAAAACGCCAGTTTTCAAAGTTTTTACCATTATTTTATTACAACCGGTAATCGGTTATTTTAATAGCAATGCCTGAAAAGTGTGGATCCTTCCAAAATTATTTGGAAAATTATGCTTTCATGATAGAAACATTGCTAACTAGTCGAGAGAGATCAATTTACAAATCATAAGAACAGTCGCAAGTTTGTTTGCCTAAAATTGTGCCAAGAAGTTCCAATTCAAATCAAGAAAAATAATTTAGAAGCCTATTTAAGCGAATCATAGATGAGTTTTAATTGTAATTGAGGGATAGTGGATAGTCATGAAAAGTATCATAAAAATGAAATAATCGTCATAAAGTAGCCCAACTGAGTTTATGACTCAGGAGATGTCGGCTGTTAAAATATTACTTGAATACCTGATATTTTCGTATAACCATAAAGATATCTAACATTAACAGGGATACACCATTTGTGCGGGCTTCGCGGTTAAGAAAACATACAGGTCAAGACCAACTGAACCTCTCATTTTTATAGGAATACCCCTCTAACAAAGGCGAAGTAAGAGCAAGCAGAAGCAAGCTTATTAAAATCTCGGCATTGCCACTTGTGAAAGAGCCATCTTGTCTTTTCGGAATACTTAAGTCATTAGCTTTATATATTTGAGACAGTTTCGCTCTCGGAACTCTTTGTAACCAGCGAGGGTACCTCT
Source organism: Bactrocera minax (assembly GCA_021498325.1). NCBI lineage: Eukaryota > Metazoa > Arthropoda > Insecta > Diptera > Tephritidae > Bactrocera > Bactrocera minax. The sequence goes on from JAKEEE010000034.1 coordinate 108,251, forward strand.
GTAGTTGGAATCTGACGTTATAGGTCTCCCATTTGTTTCAAATCTGCTGGTTGTTAAGATATAAACTGCTAATAATGTTAATATTAGCAACATACATACTAATATCCAAGCTCACTAAAACCAAAACTACCATGGCTCACTCTTTCCATTTATTGCTTCAGAAAATAGGTAATACGTCCCTTGAATTTTCTCACATTTTTTGCTATTCACTAAGCTGTTTTTTTTGCAGTTTGAAGTATTTGTCGCGACGTACTGCTGTGAGTGCGTTGACAGCAATAATTTCTCAATTCGAGTTTAGTTCATTTTTTAAAACCCACATGCGGTAGAAATATTTTACTATTTCCTTTACTAGCGGAACACATTTATATCGAGTATTTGATATTGACGAGAGCACTCTTTTAGCATAGTGACGCTAAAAAGCATACAGAAGTATAATTTGTAGTAAATATCTAAGTTTATATGTATGTATAGGCATACTTCTCATTTCTCAAATTTTTTTTTGGGACATTGAAAAATGCGGTCGTATGAAAAATACCACAAAACGAAATACAAAACAAAATCTAACATGGCATAGACGAATATGCTGTCATTGTAGTAGTGAATAAAATTAAATAAAAAACTGCGAGGGCAAAAACAAAATTTAAGCAAGTAAAATATTCGCAGATTGTAGATGACTATATTGCATAGGTATGCATGTTTGCGTGTATTCGAATACTTATATGTGTTATGTAAGTAGGTTAGTGTGTGTGTGGGAGTATTTATGCTGGTGAGCACATTTGGTGTTTTAAGCGACTGCTGGAAAGCAAATTTATGTGCAACGAGGCTTACGACTACCAACTACTTATATGCATACGCCATACATACATACATACATACACATATATATATATATATATATATATATATTCAATTGTGTTTTACAGTTTTTCGGTTCGCTCGCATTTACCTCTTTTTGTTTTGTTGGCGTTCCGCTTGATTTGTTCCATGCACGAATTTTCTTTCGCACTGCATTGTCAGTGTGATTTATTTTGTGTTTTGCATTTAACTCAACATACTTGCAGGCGCAGCTGCAGTTTATTTTACTACGTACATATATGCTTTGTTCATTGCATGCTTTTCTGCTTGTCCTTGGTGGCTAACGCTTCTAACTCATTTCTAGTTCACTAAACTCTAGAGGAAAGTCCATTTCCTTTCCGTGCGAATTTTCGTATTTCATTTGTGGAATTTCAATTTTAACTTGACGTGCAAAAAAATGTGCGCTGCATAGTTTTAGGTGATTTTACATTTCACTAAATTCTCAAAGCGATTTAAAGTTCTTGCAACATATGATGATTTACTGTAAGCTAGTCATGGACACATTTTTATACGTTATATGTGCATGTACCTTAAACATGAAGGGTTTCAAGAAATTTCGCTTAAGCCACTAAAAGTATGCTATGACAAAACATTTGTTAACGGTTATTTCAGTGGTAAGAGAAAAGATTTTTTAATAAGTGAATGAATAACAGTAGCTAAACAAATTTATGTGGGAACTCTATAGATAGCTGAAAGGCAACAGGCTTCAACTCTATTTAATACACCAAAGAGTGTATGCAAATTCGGGAAAGATCTCTTAGATTTATTTGCGTAGTAAACAACTTATTTAATATGGGTTGCATACTTTTGGTACAAACTATTACAAATTATTTAATTTTCATTAAAAAATAAAAAGCAAAAAATTACCCGTTTGTAATAATAATCAATAATAGATTTTCTTGCTGTTAACAATTATTTGAATTTGCGAAGCATACTTTTAATATGAAATTGTAAAAAATATATTAATTTCGGTATTTAAAGTTAAGCAGCATATATATTTTGGACAAAGCATTCTAAAAATCATAACTATTCTGTCGTACAGCCAACTATTCATATGAATTACTAAAACTTCAATTTATCTCTGTATTAGTTACTTTTGCTCGCCAAAATGTAGGCTATAAAATCTAAAAGACTACTCGAAAAGAACAAACATATTAAACAAATAAACATAATTTAAATTCTCTTGTACCTAAACGATATTTTATTTGGAATTGAATAAAAAAAATATATGTACTTATAGCTATCTGCCTGCCCGGAAATGCACGAATCAGTAATGTACGCTAAATGCCCAATAATATGTTACATGTGTATATCCATGGAAACACATTCGGGTTTATGTAGATTTTAGAAACACTGCATTATTTTGTTAGCAGCTTTTGTAGTTATTAACGGTTTTAAAAATGCGTACACAAATAATTGGCAAATAAATAATTCAACTAAAAATGTTTTCAAATTTTTTCAGGCACAACATGACATGTTCGTAAATATTTGATAACCTACTAATTCATTTTGTAATCGCACACCGAGCTTTGTGAGAGGTTAATGTGGGGTTTTTTGAAAATATTAAATTATTAAAGTTTAAAGTTGCAGAAATTTAGGGGAAGTTTAAGAATGTGAGAATCTAAGCATGCTTGCAGGCGTTTGTGATATTGCCTAAAATTAAGTAGCTTATGTAGTCTAAGCTGCCTACTTTTTTGAGTTTACATTCATTTATTTGAATACATACATTTAATAAGCAGTTTTAAGTATCAAATTATTATTTAGACCAGAGACGCGTAAAAATATACTTGAATATTTGAAATTTTTTTGAAACTCTAGAGCTTACCAGTTCCTTAAAAATTTGAAACATGTATTAGTCCTAAGCATATATATGCTATTGAGTAAAAAAAAAAATTTGGAAAAATTTTTAAGCAAATTCGCATTAAAAATTCGTATTAAAAACAAGTGAAAGAAAAGCTCATTCGAAAGTATTATTTTTTAGATGATAACCCATCTAGGGATTTTGAAAATTTATCTCTCGGTATTGCCTTTTGAAAATTTAGTTCAAATTTTAAATATTACTAAAAATAATTGTAGGAAAAAACTCTGAAAAATGTTGTTTAGATTTAATAATGATCATCCGAGGAACTGAAAAGTATATGTGTATCCGCTGACATCAGAAAAGCTTTTCGCTTTCTACTAAAGTGTAAAAACTCTAGAAAAAGCTTAGAATAATTTAAAAATATTCTTTAAAATAATTGGGTGAAAACTTTATTGAAAATGTTGTTCATGATAATCTTCCGAGAGCCGTAAGAAAATGTATAAGTATCTATTGACTTTTTACAAGCTTCATAAAATTTTTAAAGCTTAAAAGCTCCCTTAACAGCTTAAAAATATAGCTAATTATGCAATGCAATTAAACAAACCTTCAAATTTAGGGAGAATCAGGAATGCTGAAAGCATGTGTAAATATAATATCTGCAAAAGCTCTTAAAAACCGCTCTCTAACTTCTTGTCAACTTATTTGTGACACTAATGTCAGAATGCTAGTAACTACCTTACGTGACTAGTGACAGCTGACTAGTGCCTGTTGTTGCAATACCGGCATCTCGCATATTGTACTACCTGTGGTCGCTACCTAAACGTAACCTTACCACTGAGCAATATCCGCAACAGATAAACTTTGCATTGAAACACATTTTTCTTATTCACTTATGTAGAACCATCAAATGCATACTTTCTGGCACCATCTGCAAACTAGTTTGCTATCTTCATAACGTGTTGCAAACAAAATGCATAATTTTTGTTTTGTTTTCTACTTTTCTTTGCATATTAGCTAGCATTACTTTTCAAGAAATATATGGTAACTTTTATGTACTACCCTTCTCCGCGCCCGGCTTATTCGCATCTCTGTCGACGATGTGTTCTGCTGCATAGTTGCACTCACATTTACCACTTCCTTCCAATGCTTGACGGAGCACAAAAGTTGAAATTGTGTTTTTCTTTATTCTAAGGATAAAGTGTTTGCATATATTTACATATGTAAACTTATGCGGTTTCTTTACATTAACCGTGTGAGTTTTGTGTGTTGAAGGAAAAGTTTTGGTATTCTTTTCGCTTCTGTGGTTTGGTTTACTTAGCCTCTTATGGCGACTTATAACATAGTAATAAACTTCCGTACTCTTTTAAACTTCGTTTTTTTTAAAGTTGATGAAAAATAAAAATAGTTGTTTTGTGTAACGGCAAATACATGCACATGCAATTTTGTTACGGTTCAGTAAAAAAAAAAACTTGTTTTGTATGTAAAGATCTTAACGGTTTAAATTGTGTTGCTTTGTTGCGATCCAGTCCAGTCTTTCCAAGTTTCAGGTTGAGAATTTATGGATACACTCTCTGCTAGGAACAGCATTCGGAGCTAATAGTAAGCCTTCAGTAGGGTCAGAAGCCATCATTAAAGTGAAAATATTTTTGTGGAATATTTTCTCCTCCAAGGAGTTTCAGCATGGTGAATATCCATTTCGAAACTCGTCGCCAAACTAGAGAGCAAGGCCTGGTAATGCTGGTTTGGCTGACTCTCTATCTGAAAGCTTTTCAGTAGTACTAGTTTATGCATTGACAAAAGACGCAATAAGTGGACAAAACCTAAAGCCAATTTAGATATCTATGGCAAGTTTAAAAATACTACACGGACCCCCATCGAGCACTTAAAGTCTCTTGGCACTTTCCACTGAATGCAATTCTCTTGGACTGAATGTAAAGTTAGCATTCTATCTGACTTAGACTGCACTGTCTATTAACACTTTGCTCCATTTGCCTCGAGGACAACGTTTAAAGAGCCAGATAATTACATGAGGGTCTTACATTTAGTTCGAGAGCAGTGGCTACGATCATCACGTCACAAAAATTCACGTTATGTATACCTGTCAATGTAGAGAAATCTTGTATCTTCAGAGGTATTTTAGAGAGGTCAACTTTTCTGATCTGGTGCAATAGCCATTTGTTTCGTATCATGCCCGTAATCACGCTTGTCATTATAGAACGCATTTTTCACACTACGTCGAGCAGTTAATCCATCACATCTTTCATGGTTGTAATCAGGTACCGAGAAGTGCTTTAGTGGCCACTGTTTTTGAGTTCAAGACGAGTCGTAGGAAATACAAGCATATCTTTAGGCGAAACATATTGACATATATTTATATTTCGCTTCTCATTCGTGTTTAAGAATTTGTATTTATGTTGGTTTTAATGGCTCTGAGCTTAATTGGTCACAGTTTTGTACCAGTTGCAATGGTTAACTGTTAAAGCAGCCACAAAAGTGACCAAATTTCTTTTGCAAAACAGGGTTGTAGCTTATTCAACAAGAGAAACGTGGTATTTAAGGCAAGTTAATATATTCGTTTATGATAAACTCGGCGTTTGTTAGCAGTGTTTAGTGCAAAACACGAGTTTGTGGTTTAATGTGAGCGTATTGTCAAAGTAGGCAAAAAGTAAGGTTAAGTTGAAAATAATTTGCGAAGTATACGACCAAATTTATCTAAAAAAATTAGGTGCTGCAAAGATTGAGTTTAATATATATGTACATATTTTTATACTTCTATAGTGCAACAATTTGTTCGTACACAATAATTAAAGGAAAATATTTTATATGGAAAGCTCTAAGTTTGTGCATATTGTTTAGCGTTAAACATTAAAAATTTGTAGCCTCGAATTTTGGCGCTACTTAAACTATAAACTTATATATTGAGGTATAAACTATATATATTTATATACTGAGGTCAGTGTTCAAACCAAAATGCTGAAACCGAGTTTATGGCGCTACTTGAACGTGGTGTTCGAGTAGGAAAAATCTAAGGTTAGGGTGAAAATAGTTTGCGCACTGACAAGTTTAAAAGAGTATAAAGTTTACTTATTCCTCATCTTTTTTTATATACATTTCATGTAATATTTTCAACTCTCTCAAGTATAGAAGAAACAACAAAAAAGCGACTTTTAACTATTTTCTAGCTTTTTAGAGAGTAACCTAACGCAGCGCTAAATAAATTGCCATACAACGCCGCCATTATTGGTTGCATTCAAATTTCAGTACACCACCACCCCCTCCCATATATGTGCTGTTACACGTGTACTCGCGTCATTTCGTGGCATGCGTGTGCGTATAGGTGCAATTTTAGCTTTCATTACTGTTGTAGTTGTAGTAGTTGTTGTTAAGCGGCAATTTATACGTTTTTTATTACAGGGCTTAACTATGCATATGGCCTAGCGCGCCTCAGGTGCACACTGAGTTGAGTTAGGGTAGAAGATGCCATTGAAATAGAAGCAGTTTTATGGGCCAAACTTGGCTGCTTGTGCGAGCTTTGCACAAATTCAACCACCTATTTGCATGTGTGAGTGCGTGTGTATGCGTAATTGCTTTTGCGTATGTGTGTGTGGGTGTGTGAGTGCGTAAACACGCGAATAGGTCGGCTTTAGAGCAGATTTGTGGTACTTTGTTAAAAATTGATGTACCTCAACTTGTCACTGTCTCACTGATTGTGCTTGTCTCGAGCATATGTCAGCACAAACAAACTGAATGCGTGATATGTGTGTGGGTGTGTGCCTGTGATATGTGTGCTTGATTGCTTCTGTTGGCGACTGACATTTCGGTTATACGAGTAGAAATAAGTGCACCTACATTTGAGCCACATGCATCCACTCACTACACATGATATACCAAATTTTTTTTTTTTTTTTGGCTGGCTACAGTTGTGTGCGCGTGTGCATGTGTGTGTATTACCATCGTTACGTGCGCGCGTTTGTGCATTTCGTATGGCCTGTGAACTTTTTCATTATTCAATGTCATTTCAAATGTTGAATGGCGTATTAATGAGTGTTTGTGAGACTTAACTGTGCTGACTGCAGCTTAACGGCACACCAGCATACAAATGCACTCACACACACATATACGTATGTGTATGCAGTATAATTGCTTGTATGCTTATAAGTAAGGTTTTAAGTTCTTTCAATTGTTCTACATTTGTTTTTTTTATTATTTTTTATTTTTTATTTTTTTGTGAACTTTTCTGGTTGCCTTTTTCATACTCTCAGCACTCGAAAGTTAAATTGGCGTAGGTGTGCGCCCTAAGTGCTCATGCAAATATGTATGCAGACGTGTGTGATTTATAAGTATCAGTTATGTGTGCACATCAAGTTAAGGTTAAGTGCTGAGTGGTTACAAGGTTTAACAAGGCTTAAATTTTGCGGCTTACTTTTGTCAAAGTGTATTTTTTCGCTTTTAAATGTTAAGCTATGTGTGTAAAGTTCGAAACGCAGCTGCTGCGTTGCGCTCGTTGATTTGTTTTTGGATGAAATTTTCTAAAACTTTAAGCGATAAAGCTTTGATCGATAATTAATACCTCAAATATGCAAATGAAAATATTTTGCCCTTTGCTATAGGGAGAATGTTTCTGAGGCAGTGGGTCATAGGCGCAAGTATCGGTCGAGGTAGAATCTATAATTATAACTGTAAAATATAATTTTTCTAATGACAGTAGTCCCCTCTGCATCCAATATCAACTCTTGAGGCATATTTTTGTTAGCAAAAAGCACTTTGGAGACTGTTGGAAACTTATTGGATTACCCAATAACGTATAAAAGTTACATGTTAAAATTAGGTGAGAATACTCCTTTCAAAAATGGCTTTTAAAAATATTGGTCTTAGAGATCTATACTTGTTTGCTTTCGAGTAAACCAGCTATAATGTCTTTCATGGCATTAAAAAGTGTGTTCCTTAGGAGCATGTGGTTTCAGAGTGTCTCAAAGGCCACTTCAGTTTAGGCTAAAAACTCGCTTCACATTTTGAAAAAGGATTTCCTCATAATAAAATAAAATTTTCTTTAAAAATAATTAATTGCATCATGTGTTTTGTGGGAGCTGCCATTGATATGGAGAAAGTAAAGTGCCAAATTGTCTATATTCAGATATGCCTTAATAATAGAAATAGATCTATTTATAATTTTGGGCAATTCTTATGGTTTTTTCTTATAGTTCCGTGAAAGAAGTTTTTCCTTAGCATTGCTTTGACCCTTAAATCTTTCTGCGCTTGCTTTACTAAAATTTAAACTGCAGTAAAAGCATTCAATATAAGTTAGATTATTTAAGAGTGAGTTTTCACTGTCTATTATATATTTGCAAATAAATCACAAAAAAAAAAAAACCCAAAATCATTTAAGGGGTTAGGCTAATCAAGGATTTGCCAAAAATCTATTATTATTTTTGGTTAAAAGTACACTTTAGGGCCCTTAAAACTTTATTCAATTGGTAAAATAGGGAAAAGAGTCCCTGTCCAATTTACTGTAGTGTCGAAGCCTTGGGTCAGTCAGCTACAACACTACTTCTACTTGAAATTTGAAATTGAAACTGTTATGAAGATCCCGATTTATATTTGGTTTCATATAGTACGAGTTTCTGGAATCATCGTCGTTCGTAGAGACCTGTGGCAGTAACGGACAGAGTGCTCTTCTGGAGAGAGCAGAAATATTTTTATTTCAGACTATAATGGGAACTAAAAGTGCATTGATGTTTCTCTGTCTAAGAGTTGATAATACAGTTGAGAGAAATTAATTTTATTTAAAAATATAAAATAAAGCTACTTTTGTGGGAAGTCGATTCTTTTTGAAGAATATTTAATTGCGAAAAGCAGACATAATATAAGAGCCTTCTTAAGCCACATTAAAAGTTGAAATCCTAGACTATTCGCCAATTAATACAAATAGACTAAATTGAAACAAACCTTCTTCTTTCAAATATTGTCAACTTCCGCTTAAAGCTAAAGCAAGCAACAGGGCGGGGCTAATCCAAAACCACCGTGGGTTAAAGAAAAAAGCCGTTGAAGCCCAATTATTGTCGATTGCCATTGAAAGGGAAGAGTCACCGTATACAAGCCCGCTTCCATAAAACAAAACTACTAGTCCGATTCAGCTGAAATTTGGACAGTAGTCGTCTACGAGAATGTACTACACGACAAAGGAAAATCCCTTGTGATAGTAGTGCCACCGGGGGATGAGGCTAGATAACAGACCGCTCTCTTACATTGAACCATATGCACTTCAGTCCAAGTGCTACAAGAACTTTTTTTAGATAGCTGATTATGTAAAAATCTTCTCTGTTACGTAATCTACCAGGTTCTATTTCGTTAAATTACACCAAAAATTAATACAGTATATATATTCAAAGTGGACCTAAGGTTCTTCCGCAAAAGCTGATGAAAGCAGTTCAAATATTGTTTGGAGATTAAGAGCGCATATATTGGAATTTCGGTCGAGTTCTAATTTGAAGATATTTGCAATCTATTGTCATCCTCTGAGATTATATAAATTCAACAAAATAGCACACAAATGAGAGTTTGGAAGAATGCCAATCGAAATACAAACCAGAATTGTCCCGAATTTGTATTTCCTGGAAAACTGTCCTCTCAGCAGCATTCCTTCAAATTATTTGGGAAATCTTTTGTGCTGCTAAACAACACTCAAACAACCTAAACTTTTAAATAAATACTACCGTTAATCAACAAACTCTAATTCTAAACAATTACAAAAATTGCAAATCTGCTCACAGACTCAGCATGGAAGCGCAATAATTAGAATCAGCAATATATTTGCCACATCCTTTGATATTTGCCGGTCAAAACTCATTAAAGTCGCACAAATATATAATACATATCCAATATCTACATATATTTATATCAAGGAAAGGTAATCTGAAATGATACTTACCCTACAGTGACGTCAAAAATATTGCTACCCACTGAACTGGAAACCGCCATATCACCGAATCCCTTACGCGCCACAATCACCGATGTTATCAAATCGGGTATTGATGTGCCAGCGGCGAGGAAGGTCAAACCCATAACCTAGACCAAGAAGCGGGTGGGGTGAATAGAAAAAGAGTTGGCAAGTATTAAATAGTAATGAGATGATGGAGAAAGATAAGAGTAAAAACAAAATGGAATTATGAAATGATAAAAAGGATGACCCATATTACACATACAACTATAAACACGTGTGTGTATTTGTGTCCGTTGCACCAATACTCACCTCGGGTGGTATGCGCGCCGTATCCCCGACTACGTTCGCCCACCACACCATCAGATACGAGAAGGCAGCAATCCATAGTATGGAGCCGATGAACGTGACCGGGTAGTATTTCTTGCCGCGCGGTGTACGCGTATCGGGCAACGTCAGCCACATGGGTATTAGCAGTGGTGCCACCATTATATATGTGAGACGTTTGCGGGCAGTTTCGGGCCAAGCCATGCTCAATGGTTCCGGTTCTTCTTCAATTTCATTGGCCTAAATTTTTCAGTTTCAATTTGGTGTGTGGTTTTGTTATTGTTTAAATTTTTTTTAAAATTTTTATTTTGGGTTTGTGTGTGTGAGTAAGAGAGAGTGAGAGTTGGTGTGTTGGTCATTTGGTATTTGTGTTTTTTTTTGAGTGGCAACATTGCGTCACAAAGTTATGGTTTGGGAGTAGTTTTGGAAGTGGGTAATTTATTGGTGGTTAAGGGAGAAGAGGTGTAAATGAGAAAAAAAAATGTATTAGCAACCATTGTTTTTAATTTGTTTTCAGTATTATTAAACTGTAAATATAACTTTGTGGTATACATATATATTAGTAAATATTTAATTTAAATATGGTTTTTAATAAATTTACAAAAGGATCTTAATTTGGTTAATTTTGGCAAAATTTTGTTATAAATGTATGAACTTTTTATTTATATTTATAAAGATTATAAATCGTTTATACAAAATGCAGGAAATGAAGTTTGGTGACATATGAGAAATTTTATTAAAAAATTAATTGTGATTTAAAAAATATTTATAACAATTAGTTTGAAAAAAAATTTCTTTTAAATTTTCAAAATTGATGCGCAGTGAATTTAAATATTTTTATATTAAAAGAGTTCAGTGAAAATTTTAATTTCATTTTGTTGTGATTATAAATGTGATTGCAATAATTAGTGAATAAAGTAAAATTATTTTAATAAATAGAAAAAAAGAAATTATAAATATTTTAATAAACAAATGAATAAGGAAAAATTAAAACAAAAAAAATGTTTCTCAAAATATAATTTTTTAAATAAAGTATTTTGAGTTTTTTTTTGAATTCCGGAAAAGGATAAATTTTTGTAAAGTAAAAAAGGTTTCTGCTAAAATTTTTACAAAATTTGACAAGTAGTCTTATTTTTCATTTGTAGTAATTTTATAATAAATAATTAAGGAGATAAGGAATAAAAATTAAACAAAATGTTTTTTTACATTTAGCAAAAAGTTCTGATAAAAGTTTTCAAATTTATAAAAAAAATTTATAAAAATAGAATTTATTTTTATGTTTTCTGAATGTTATAATTATGATCATTGCTGCGACTTTATATTTTGATAAGTAGATATAGTCTTTTTCAATAAAATTTCCAATTTTAAATTTCAAATATGTTTGAAGATTAATAAAAAAAAGGAATATTTAAAAAGTAAGCAAATAGCTTTTGATATGAGTTCTTTGAGAAGTTTTAAAACGTGGAGTAAAAAATTTGTTTATAATGTTTTTTTCTCAGAGCTCAAAAATAATTAATAAAAATAAAAGTTATGAATTAAAAACATTCTCAATTTTGAAATTTGATTTGTAATTTTTGCTTATACGAAACTCTATGGTCTAGAAATAAGTTATAAAAACTGTCAAGAATTTATGGTTTAACTTAACTTTTACTTCATAAATATCAAAAAAATTTTTTCCATAATTTTTTTTTAATTGGAGAATACAAATATATCGTGTCTCTTTGATTTTACACTTTTTTTCCAAATTAAAAATAAATCAAAAAATATTAAATTTTTGGTAAGTAAAACTCGCAATTGTTACACATTTTTCACTGAACCCATGGAAATGTGATACATAAAAAACAAAGAAAAAGATATTATGGCTTGGAAAAATGTGTGAATTTTTTTTGAAGTTATTAAATTCTTAAAATGTTATACGAGTATAAAGCGATAGAATGTTAGTGATTTAGTAGAAATCAAAGCCAAAATATCTTCTATACACTACTAAATAATTTGAAAAAGAACATTTCATTTGGTCAGGATGTGGCTAATTAGAGTCTCAGGGTAAATTTCTTTTACTACTATGTACTAATAAATACATTCTTTTTAAGTTTTCTGAAAAATAATATTCCATTTTCATCAGCAAGTTAATTTAATTTTATATTTTTAACATTTAAATTCTTTTGGTTTTATTGTTTAAAGCTTTTGTTTTTTTTTACTTAAGCAATTTTTTTCTTACATTTTAAAATAAAAATTTTTTAGTTATTTGTTTTTTAATTTGAAGACAGCTTCGCATTTCACTATCTGGCTTTCTGTTCTAATATATATAACTACAATAACTAGGTCAAAGCTCTAACAAGTAATTTATAAAATTTGTCTAATTTGTTTCAATTTTTTTTTTTAAATTACATTTTTTCTATTTTGTTTTAGTTTGACTAGAGTTTTGTCACATTTTCGGGATTAGAGATGGCCTTTAAGAGTTTTGAATTTATTCCTTTAAAAAGTTTTTATATTAAAACAATTTATTTTAGTTTAAAATATTTGTTTTTTTAATTTTCAGAAATTATTTAGACTTTTTTTTTATTTGAATTTGTGTATTATTTAGTTAGATTTTAGAAGGTGGGTGAAAAGTGATTGACTGCATGCCAGTGCTGATGAACGTTGTGTGATCATGCTGAGTATGAATATAATAAGTGATTAATAGCAATAAAGCAAGCATAAAATATTTAATATTTAATAAAAAAATTAAAAAATGGAATTATAAGAAATATTTACAATTTTAAAATTATGAAAAAACAGTTTATTTCATATTTATAAAGAAAAATTTTTGATAAAATATGTAGTAAAATCGAAACATGTTTTCGATTGTAGATATATATTTCAATCATAAAGTTCAAACTATTTTTTCATTTTATTCTACTTGATATTGATGATATTTGATTTGATATTCTGCATCCAAAGTTTTATGTTAATCTCGTCCGAAACTTTGCTAATCGCCAGAAAATTAAAAAAAAAACTCATACTTCCAAATTTCGACTATTCGCAAAGTTTTACATTTCGCCTAAAAGGAATAAAAAAAACAACGCAGCAGAAGGTAAACTATTTACATTCCGTTGAAGATTAAAATAGTTTCAAAATAGTCAACTGATTGCCCACTAATGAAGGACATCAACTTAAGCGTATTTGCTGCCGGCTGCAACGTCTGCTGCTGCCACATTATTATCCTTCACACTCGAATGCCGCACAAAAGCGGAGGAAATCATACAAATTTTCACAATTGACCGCGTAAAACTCTTGCTTTTATTCTGGCATTAATTCTTGCATTTTTGGTTCAATACAGTGATTCATAGGCCACAAAGTAGTTGCTAAACTTTTGACGAATCTACTCTTCCTATGTTGTTTTTATTGTCTGTGACGCATTATGACAATGCCAAAGTTTTAATATTATTTGCATTAGTTGCCACTATCTATTCATAGGCTTGGTGAAATAATGCAGCTGACAAAATTTCGTATGTAAATTTTGCATACGTAACTTTGGTGGTGAAGATTTCGCTATCTAACAATTGTTCTGAATTTATTATTTTTTTATATTCACCAATGTATTTAAAGCATGCGTTTTGTAGCAGATATGCTGAGGTAGTCTGATAATCTGAGGTTTTTTTTTGGAAGCAGTTCGAATAAGGCTTCACTTTGGAAATTTGCCATTGCATATTAACTATTATTGGAAATAGGAGAAGAGAAGTTCATGCATGCATAAATATGAGCTACATAAGAACACCTGAAATGGAATAACCGTATGTTTTGACGGGGACAGCTTTCCCCAAATTTTATTTTGGCCGAGCTTCTTAGAATGCCTAGGCCACTAATAGAAATTGATTCATCTCACTCAGTTTAGTCAGGGAGGTGTCGCTATGCTAAAAGTCAATATTCAGTTATGAGATCGAAGTGCTCACTGTTTATCACATACTTTTGGGAGCTCGCAGGAATATCACTACAGATATAAGATTCATGATGTGTTCTAGTCTCCTTCTAAAAATCATGAACGCTTAAATTTTTTAGATCTGCATAACATTTTCGCCATGAAAATTTTAATAGTCTATTATATTATTGATGTAATACCAAATAATCGCATTTGATTTGTATATCCAAAAGATTGAGACACGAAGTTCGAATTCGGTATTGGTTTGGTTTTTTATATTTGAAGAATTTTTAAAATAAACTGTTACTCCGTTTCACCGGCGATTAATTTTTGAATATCCAAAGTTCGAACCAGCTTAGTTCCGGTCGAACTTATGGAAAAAAAATTCATATTCGGTCAAAATGTTAATTTCGGTCATGCACTTAATTTATGTTGCTTTGATTTTAATCGATGGGAAAATTGTTAAATAGCTAGATATGTAATAGATATGTGTTTCAAATAATTATTACTTTCATAAATTTTATAGAAAATGAGAATTGTGAATAATTTTTTTTGGAATATCAAGAAAATGGCTTGTATTACACATAAATATAAGAATTTTCCTATCAGTAATTCATTTTTCACTTGCAACAGTATTTGAAAATAGAAAGAATCACACTGTATATACACGTCGTATACGTAACATTACTTCATAGCTAATATGCTGTACGAAAATATCTTACATAAATAATTAACAAATCCAATCACTATATATTATTCATAAACAACTTAACAAGTGCACAAACATATATTTTGTAATATCTTTTCTTATGTAAATTTTATTTTTGTCACATTTACAATTTCAATTTGCCACCTTGTCACATTTTTCAAGCACACATACATAAACACACACGCAGCATAACTGTGCTCAATTTGTTTCTATTATTTACTTGACATTTCTTGTTAGCCAACTTAAATTCCATATTAATAATTTAAGCTACTTAAGTGTCTTTTGGCGCAAATCTGCCAGTCGATTTAGCCAATGGCAACGTCAGGAGTGTGCGGACGCGAAGGCCATTAGAATAGAACACACACATGTAGGTGCATGTCTGGTTGTGTGTGTGGGTGTGTGTGTGTGTGCATTCGAAATACGTCAATACACACATTTGCATGCGTGCAAGCGGTTTGGGGGTCGAAGAGCGCCATGCATATGTTGAGCAAATAAGCTTGCGCTTGGCAATGGCATTACTGCTTCTATAAATATGTATTGTCCCTCGTCGAGTTGGAGTAGCAGCTAACGTGTGCGTAAGTAACGTGTGCTGTGCTGTAAATGCTTCATCACCAACCGCGTCTAACATTCGCAATTCGAATTTCATTTCACTTATGATGACATTCAAAAATAGTCTTTTTTTCCTGTCTAATTCCTTGGTGACAAGTGTCGCCCCCGCTGTTGCTGCCGCTGGCATACCATTGCATATGAATATGTTAACAGGCGTCATTGTCAATCGTATGCGTAAATATGTGTGCATATTTATGTGTTTGTGCTCTCTGCAGTATTCTCGACATTATGCATTTCTGCTCAAATGTGAAGGTGAATTCATTGAAGTCATTGCCATTGTTTCGTGGGCACAAATTTTTACCTCCACTACCAATTTGAAGCCATTTTTGTACTTTAATATTTGGTTTACTCGATTGGAATATTATTTCTTAAAAGTGATTCTGATAATTGTTGGGTCCTCTAAGCCGTTTTATTCAATATCACAAGTAATCATAATGTACTCGAAAAAAGTAAATTTCTAAATTAATGTTCCTTTCCATTTTGTTTCTCATAATAATTGTGTTATATTTTTCTTTAAAATTTTAAAATTTATTTAGACACATGGCACACGTTTTTTCGAAACTTCAATTCCAATTCCATTTTGTTTCATATATTAATATTAAGAATTTTTTATTTAACTGATTTTAAGTTTTTAAACTTTGCCATCTTTCATTATAAAAGTTTTTTAAAATGAATTGTTTCGTTTCCATTTAGTTTCAATAATATTAAATCCTTTAAAATTAGTTGTTTCTTATCCATTTTACTCTTTTTGATACTTTTTGCGGAGGAATTTGGCAGCTTATGTTGCCAGGTTATATATTGCATCCAATAATATTATTATCATTAAACTAATTTTAGTTTCATTACCACTTTACCCAACCTGATAACATATTTATATTTGTGTCAATTAGAATCTTTTAAATATTGTTACAGCACTTCTATTTCATTTATTATTAAATATGTGTTCCATTTTCACCTCGTTTCAATATTTATTCTCTTTAAAATACAAAGTAAAATATTGTTAAAATGCTTTGGAACACTTTGAGGCTTAAAAATCTTGCTCCTTTTCCAACACATTTCCTTCCTGCAATAAAACTCTCAATTTTATCACATTTTTTGAGATTGCAATATTTCAAATTTTAATTATTTTTCAAACTTATTAATTATCCAACTCATGCTAACTATATTTTTATGTTTGTTAGTTTGCTGTTTCATTTTCACTTCGTTCTTAATTTTGTTTTGGTAATTATATAAAGTCTCAAACGAAATTCCACTCGAAAATTACTCATGCGGCAATTCTATGTAAATTTTGTGTACACTGTTTCGTTTCCACAATGTTCCTTCTCTATTTTCTCCTATATACTATATGTTTACAGTAATATATTCTTTTTGTATATACTTAGATCTAAGTAAACTTTTGTGAGACAAGGAAATCCATGCATAACTCTAATCCAAATTTCTGCTATAGAGTAGCGTTGAAGGGCGTTGAAGGTTAGTATGAAATTTTATCATACAATGTTTTTAGTTATGTAATTTTCTTAATTATTATAGGAAGTCCAGAGGTCTCAAATATAAAAATCATTAAAAACAAATGATAGCGTAAGTGTTTCTTGAAATTGTTGTTAATAGAAAGAAAGATGACAAAAATGTGTCTTGACTCATAGCAGACCTTATTAATATGGAAAAATCAGTAAATTCTAAGGCATATTATTTATTTTCATTTAACCACCACTTGTTTTGGAAACAGCTAAATCGACCCATAAGCCTGACTTATAAAAATACCTAGTTGACTGGGTAATCTTGCAAGTAAATTAGTGAGGCAATATTTTGAACTTAATAATAATAATTAAAAATATCTTATACCTAGCTTAACCGTAAAATTCTAATCCAATTATTTCCCTGTTTTAGTGGTTCTAAATTTCAGAAGGACTATAAATAAGATTTTTGGATACAAATCACCACTGCACCATCTTTCGTGTAAAGCAATTTTTTTTTCATGTAAGTCATATTGGTCCAAATTTCCGAAAGCTCGACTGAAAATGTGGCTTTTAATGATATCTAGACCACAGCGCCATCTGTTGGCACTTTTTTTTTTAATTTTATGAAATAGTTGTATAGAAAAATTAGCTGTGTTTATTGGGTTTTTCTCTAAGTGCCTTAAAGACCAACTCAGATTTTATATTTGAGCTTATACTGCTCATTAATCTTATATTATAAGCGCGTTTTCTATATTTCGTAACAGCTAAATTTATATATGTGAGATAAAGACTAATTGTGCTTATGTTTCGACTAGTATTAAAGAAATGAATAAATACCCCTTCTGTCACTTCCTTTTAATAGCTTTAAATCAATTATCAATAACAAAGATTCCCGTATAATCTGTTTCCTTTTCCTTCAATTAACACACCGTTGTGGTGCTTTGTATCAATGCTTCTCATTACATTTATCTTCAAGCTTCCATTTATTGCATTGCATACATTCATACCTACATAAACCCCAGTTGACCCGTCCGGCTGCATCCCTGTAAATGCCTTGAGGGAGCTATAAAATGCCATAAATTTTGCAAGTTCCCCTCACAACTTCCCGCATATGCTTAAACACATATACACACACATACATATATATGGTATTTGTATGCAGATGTGAGTAAATATTTTGCAGCAACTGTCGTTAGCGTTGTCTGCCTTCAATTGCTTTTAATGTAATTTTCCCTCACTGAATTGAAATTCATTGGCTTCCTCAGATTTTCTCAGAAATAGCGCCAGCATATCAGTGAACAAAGTGTTTATATATGTAAATATGTACACTTAGGTCTATAGTAACAATTTGTATGTAAGTGTATATGGAAAACGGGATAAGTTGCTGTTTTATTGTGTTGTTGGTTTTTTATACAATAGAAAGATTTTTCAGTTTTTTATTTCAGTAAGCCAGAAGGCTCTCAGGCTCTCACCTTTCAAAATGTGAAGCGTTTATCAAGTGGCTGCTGGGTCAAAAGGTGTCTACATATGCATGTATATATATATATATATATGTATATATGTATGTATGTATGTATGTGTGTGAAAATTGATTGCTTTAGTTTTGAGTGTGAACAGTTAAAAGCAGAGTAAATGTTATGTAAGTGTGTGTGTGTGTGTGTGTTTGAGTCAATATAGTTTCTCAATGTAGAAGAGGTCAATTGTTAGGCTGACTTGAGCTCGTTTTTCGGGTATTAAAGTGCACACAAACATATCGCTGCTTGTTCATATGGCCCACTCTAAAAATTTCCACTCATAAATCTTATGAAGTGAAAATCAAACTGATTGAATTGTAGTATATCCAAGAATCGTTGGATCTTTTAACGCAAACATTTCTTGTTGAACGTCGGTGCATAAATATCTCAAATCACTCTACTACCACATAAAAACACACATATGCGTGCACCTATAGGAGGCTAGCAAGGAATTGAAATTCCAAGCAGCAGTGTAAAGCTGCCAAATCTTGGTTAGATGTGCTATATCCCTATGGAAACACACCCACACACACATATATATATATATATCTGTATATATACTATATATATATATATTATATATATACAGTACCACAAGCATAACAACTTTCGTGTACACAGTGAGGCAGGCAAAAGGTAAATTGATGACTACGCTGATTGATTTTTGCTACTAATGGCAGCTCAACGGTGGGTGGCTGGCCGCTGCTATACACTAATACCCATAAGTACATATGTATGTGTGCATGTATACTTCACACGCTGGACCAGTAACTTTATTGGTTGCCCGCTGCTGATTTCTCTACTTGAGTGGTTGGCAACGCTGCCGATTCCTTGCTTCGCCACTGCGGCGCCATTTGTGTGCATTGTAGCTGATATGCCTCACTTTACTTGCGCAAGCCAAGTTATTTGGCGAATTGGAAATTTTGTTGCTGTTATTGTTTTAGGTGTGTTCACTGTGTGCGGGTAATCATTTTGGTATCAAGGACATTCGGTTGTGGTATTTTGGTGGAATACTTATATATATTGCTTATACATATTATATGAATTATACAATTATGATTTAGGCGACAGCGAAGTGATGGTATTTCTTATGGAATTCCTACAACGGTATAGCGAAATATTCTGACTCGAGTATGGTTAAAAACTTTCCTTTTTTTATAACACAGTAATATATAGCAAACATTCTTTAAATATGTCGAATAATTCAAATTTCATTATTTTTCACGTAAAAAAAAACAAGACTTTTATTTTCTATACAATAATATTGTACAATATCTTACTTCTGATTAGAAACCTGAAATCTTACTAAGGTGGTATTATATATGTAAATTATTTCTTTTGTTGACTAAGACTATAAACTAAACTAATTCAGTACGAATTAAAGAATATTTAAAATATTAACTACTAGAGAACACACCGCGGTGTTTCAATTTTGCACTATATCAAAAAAGAAATATGTACAAGATTATTACCTATAAATGAGGTAATTACAAGCTATTGCAAACAAATAAAAAGTAAATTTTGTGTTTCAATCCCAAATCGTTCCGCACACGCTGCGTTTCATTTTGAATCTATGACACGACTATTAATAGCATCTGCATTAAACAAACAAAACTATAAAATTTTGAGTTGGAAACAGTATCGCTTTGCTAGAAGTGTTCCGTTCCTAATGTTGCTTTAGCATGAACTGTTGAAAGTGAAAGCGCTTAAATATTCTTGTCTGAATATTAGCTAGTTTCATTTTATGCTTAAGAATAACATAAAAAGATGAGTTAGTTGAAAAATATTATACTTATTTACAAGTATAATTAATGTTCCGATCCCAAACCGTTTCGGAAAGGTTTTTCATTTGTATTTACACATCTCATTTTCTTTTTAAGCAGGTAATCAGTGAAAAATTTGTGGTGTGAAAAAGATAATATTATATATACATTCGTAGCTATTTACTTTTATTAACATATATATGTACATATCTTAAAATCATGCTAAAGCATCATAGTGATTTTAATTGAATGTGTTAAACTCCCTTAAAGACGAATTTTGTTTATTAGCTATATATCCTATATATCTACACATACATTTTTTGTAAACTTTTTTGATTAAATTGCCTTACCCTTGTGTTTCTAGGTTCATTCCAAGACGTGATTGGTCCTAAATATATAGCATTTTTATATCCCTCTATTTTTTATACTTTTTCATTATCTCCCTTAAACAATAATCGTTATAAAAGAAATCTAAATATGTTTCGACTCCATATCGTTTCAATTGTATTTTTAATTGATATCTAAGTGAAACAAAGTATTATATATTGATAAATATATGATCTCATTAGGTTTATATTGTATTAAATTACTAAAAAGTGTTCCAAGTCCATATTGTTCGAAAGTTGCTGGAACTACAGCTGAATATAATTTAAATATTATTAAACGAGATCAATATATATCATTAAGATTTATTTTAAAGAAATAAGATAGTCTTTCAGTAAGTTTTACTGGACCTATTGGCTTAATGAAATTAATGACATTTAATGTTTACAACTACTTAACTTATTTCATATTGGAAATAAACATTTGACATATGTATATACACTTGTAGTAGAACTAAAGAAGGTTAAAAAGTCAAAAGATAGTCGTAGGCAGTAATTAGTTTGTAAATTAAACTATTATACCAATTGTTTTGTTCCATTTCCAAATCGTTTCTTATAGATTTTGTCTAGTTATTGCCTTTGCTTGTGTAAAAACAATTTTAGAAAGCAAAAATCGTGTTTAAAATATTTCGTTCCAATTCCACTTCGTTCCACATATCATTTTCAACAAATATTTTTAAAAATTATGCAAACCAACCTAAGTTCACAAGTATTCACCTTAACTTAGCCACTCGCATCATTATTCGTATTTCATCTAATCCTCACCAATCCAAGCAGTATGCACTTTTAATAACAAAGCAATAACCAAACGCTCTTTTGCTTCAATTTCGTTCATTTGCCGGGCTATTTGGCGTGTTCAGCTTACCGGACATGCATACTTGTCCACACATATAAACGGTGTTTGATTTACTAATTTGTTATATGCTACTATATATACATGGATATAAACAAGCGCAGAAAGTTAGGACTGCACATCCGTATAAGTACAAGATTGCAGCTGATCATAGTATATATATGTCTATACATATATATATACTATACTATATACTATATATATGTAGTCATAGTAAATATATAGTTTGTTGTATGCTTGAAAGCTCGGCAAGGCCATTTGGCCATTCCTTTGGCTTGCCTTAGTTATTACATGGACTAACAGGCGCTAATAGTGCTGCTGGACGGATGCATATTTACACAAACAATCGAACTTTTATTTGCTTATTTGTAACTCAGTACATTTGTGTCAAAGTTCAATTGAATATATTTTTGCCTTTTCTCTTCTACCATCCTTCGTTGCAAAGAATTAAATGCAAAATTGAAGATTTATAGCTGTCAGTGCCAACAAATACACACGCTAGCCAAATCGCGTGACCTTCAGCAATGTTGGTATAAACTTATACATATTATAGGTATTTATATTTACCTTAAGAATATTTTCTTCTTAAATATACATAGCGTAACCTAAGTGATTGTACAATTTTTATTTTCTTCTTTATATCATCTTCCGGCAGCAAGAAAAAGGAAAGGAAAAAAATATGCTTTCAAATATCTGTAATTGATGAGAGAGTCTACGCTGTCTAATGTTGAGCCTAATTTGCTTTGACATATTCAATAGAAATTCTGGCAGCAATTGTAAATGGCAGCCGGGAACAGATTAGTAGACACACCAACACATAAACGATTGAAAGATTGCGCCGAAAGCGCTGATAATGCCACTAAAAGATGCTCGAAAGCAAATAAAGAGAGAGAAAGATAAGGTGAAATAGAAAGCTACAGAAAGAAAAACGGTATAAATAATCCCGTTATTAGCAGCACAACGAATTGCATCCCACTAGTACGTGTTAATTTGTGAATATATGCTGCACAGCTCTTCCCATGCAAAGGCACTAAGGTGATGGAAAATGCTAAGGCAAGCAGCTTAAAATCGATTAGCATCAATTTCCTGTCACTGACAGTGTGTGTGTGTGTGTGAGAGCTTTAACAGTCACCTGCAGGCTGCGGTGGTGGTAACAATTCTGCCTTTTGTCTTAGCTTGCCTCCAGCTAGTGATGGCCGGATATTTACATACGCACGTACAAATCAACAGACATTCATACATATATGTACGTAAGGCAAGTGTGCCTGTGTCACCGGATCAATTGACCACTTTACCTTCGAAACGCATACACACGCACATACATCGGTAATATGCATAAGCATGCTTGCAAATATGAGTTTATGGCCCTTGTTGTTGTATATTGAGCTTCATATGCTTACGATGGTGCTTCACACGATGGTGAACATATGCAGCATATATATGTTTGTATGCACGCATATATGTATGTCGTTCGATGGGAGAGTACATTAAATCGTTTGCAATTAATTGTGGGCGTCGCTGGCGAGTTTGTAAAATGGCTTGTGTGGTTTTAATTAAATTTAAGCCGCTTTTATATGGAGCTTACTTAAGTACAAATACGCCAGTGATGACATACACAGACATGGGTACGTATGAATGTATGCTAATTGTTTATGTGGAGCAAATGGTTGGCGTAAGTAAAGCGTCAGACATGTGTTGAAGGCAGTGAGCTGCTGGTTAAAACAAGCATCAAATATATTTCAGTGGGACAGGAAAAGTTAATTAGAATAATTATTTTTGATAAAATTAATTATTTTGTTTCAATTCCAAATCGTTCCCCACATTGTCTAGTCTAGATATTGTGTTCTACGTTTTAAATGCAAGTCTGCTTGTAAAATTTTGTATTCAAGCTCTTTGTTTCGATTCCACTTCGTTCCTTATTACATTTAATATCAAAATTAGTTCAGATCCAAGGTGAGTGCTGCTTCTTTGCTTCTTTCAAAAAATATAGAAAATATCTGTCCGAAAAATATAGTTAAAATTTCATTCAGTTCTTTCATCTATAGAAATGTGCAGAATAAGTACTTATTCTTACTAGCTTAGCCCAAAAAGAAGAACATTTATTTATCCCAATACTTATTATTTGCTTTCTTGGTTGAAATACCAATCTGTTACTCATATAATCTTAGGCGTAAATAAAAATGATTTCTTTTTGTTAATATAACATCATTCCGTGTTCTTTTTGTTTATCGTTTTGTGACGCTTCAATAAAAATTCAGAGTTTGAGCAATAAATCTAGGCTCCTTGCTCTGATTCCATATTTCATTCCATTCTTTTGTTCAAATATCAATTATAATTTAAATACGAACATTTGTAAATTTCGATATTTAATATTTGTTCTAGATTTTTAAATTCCATTTTGGTCTTATTTCCTTTGTTTTACTTATTTAAAAAAAATTTTTTTGTTACGATAGCTAATACTTCGTTGTATAGTGTTTCAATTCCTTCTCTCTTCCCTTCTTTTAATGCACTTATCGTAAAAATGTTGAAACTTGATTTATAACTCCTTTCTTAAGAGAAAATTTTATATTCAGACGCTTATTTTCATATAAGCACTGTTTCGACCCATTCCGTTCCTTCACCTAAAACAATATTACTAACATTTTAATCCTACTTTTTGATTAATATGTTTTTATAAAAACATTTTGCTCCGATTCCAAATTGTTCCTTCACTTTTTTGGCAAATAATTTAATAATTTTTTCGAAACATACTCACATTTTCAATACATGTTTCGATTTCATAAATATTTTCTAGCGATAATAGGTAAAAACTTAAAAAAAAAAAAATCATGCAACTATTTCATTTGAAATAAAAAAAATACATTTAATACACTGTGCAATACGTTAAACATTAAACAACATACATATAGTATTTACAACTATACAATTGAAGCATAATTTTACTTCTCTTAGACAAGTTTTTAATGTAAAAACACTCTTTCTAAAATGAAGTAAAATTATCCCGAAGCTAAGTGGTGTTTTTCGTGATTTCTATTTGTTGTTATGTTAGTTTAAGAATCGCTGAGTTGTACTAAAGTCTTTTTGTTCTAATTTCCGCTACTTTGTAAGTTTCTAATGTCGAACAAAAGTTATGTAACAACAGGCCAATTCACAAAAACAAAATTCAAAGCTACTATTTTTTCATAAATTCATATTAATTAAAGGCATTTTTAATTTGTTATTATTGTTAGTAGTGTTTTAGTATAAACAACTTATGCAGAATTCGATTAGTAAAAGCGAATTGTAATTAATTTTCAATAAAATTGCTAATATCTAAATAACCATAATAAATATAATAATAATAATGATATTAGTAATATTTTTTGTTTGTAAACTTTAAAATTTTCATTATAAGAAAATTTGGAAATTAAGTTAAGTAGAAAATTTATGTGATACTCAATTATGGTGAAGACTAACTTTGATGCTAAATTTGCGTGTCTGAATTTTGACCCTCTGATCAATCCAGCTCGGACGACGACCACTTTGACTTTGGATGGATGGCTTTATATGTTACAACGTGTGAACGATAACGTTAACGGGAAACGATTTAACGGGTAACGGTAGTATTTAAATGGAAAACAAATTGTTTCATAACGGGAACAGTTTCAATTGGTACCAATCGTTACAGTTTTGGCAAGTGTGGGGTATAGATTTGGAGAAAAGAATTTTTGAAATTTTTCATTTATTAAAATGATGATTTTTTTTATTTTTGAAATATTTGCTTTTTAAATAAATGACTTAAAATTATTTTGAATAGTATTTAAAGTAATGTTCGTAGTTGTAGTACAGTACAGAGCGCTATAGAATAATGAAATATTTCAATATGTAAGTACGTACATATTTAAAACTTATAAAATATTTTAATAATAAGTATAAGAATATGAATATAAGAAAGTTTAAGAGCGGAGAGTAGTATAAAAGTATTTGCATAGCATATTACAGAGAGAGAGAGAGAGAGAGAGACAAATACATGGTAGGAAAAGTGAAAATTTGGAGTAAATTTTGCAAAAGTAAATTTTAAAAATATTTCATTTGAGATTAGTTGGACTGGTGGCATAAAAGGATCCACAACGGGGGGAAAGTCTCTTAAAAACAATTTTTAAATAAATTTCATTTTAATCGAGTGAAACCAAAATAAATTTGTTGTGTAATAATTAATAATAATTTTCTTCAGTGCAGAAAAAAATAATATAAAAAATTTACAAAAATTATCTAAACGCAGACTGAATTTTTTTTAATGAAATTACTTCTACGACGTTTGGTTTTTATACTTATAACTCTGTGACAATCATGTAAGAATTTTTAAATGTTGTGAAATTTTCATTGTAAGCCTTCGAAATCATTAAAAACCTAAAAAACAAAATATTACAAAATTTATAAAAATAAATTAAAAATGCCAACAATGTAAGAAAAAATCGCTGTTATATAGATAAATGAAAAAGTTTGAAAAGTATTATTTGTTTTATTAAATTATAAGTTTTAAGTCCGAGAGAAACTTAGCCTTTTTAAAATAATTTCTAACTAATTAACAGTGTTTTTGCATTTTCATTGAAAACTAAAAGATTTATAAGCAATTTGGTCGACAAAAAGCTTAGTATTACCAAAAATAGTTATAATTTGCAAGTGGCAGGCACAAACAGTAGCTTCAGAAAAATTACTAAATAAACTAAATAAAATCAATTTGTATAGAAATATATTTGACTGAGCACTAAAGTGTCTAAATTAAGTGATATAAAGAGGCTTATACTCGTAAAAACTAAAGAAAAGTAATATGTGATTAAAAATTAAAAAAAAAAATGTTTTTAAAGCGTTTTTTTTTGTAAATTTTAGGTGTTTGGCACTTGATTCAGAAACTGGTGATTGTAATTTTTTATACCAAAAGCAAAGCAAGTATACTAAATTTGAGATTTCTTGTTGTGTGCTCGTCGTATATAATAATTTTATGTAGTAAGCTAAAGTAAATTTATTTCGCTAAAATTTAAATGACGCAGTGAAAAAATATAATGATATAAATGATATATATATAATGAGATAAAGACGTAAGTGTTCAACATCAGGCATATCTTTCCGATCCTCAATTAAAATAATCTAACAAGTTAATTATAAAGAGAGTAAAAGAGAAAAGTAGAGAAAAGAGGGAGAGAGGAACATAAAAGATCGATAGAGGAATATTTTCCCGGTAATGCATAATTCTTGAAAATCGGTAGACTTTTTCGGGCCTATGCTTTGATTGTTTATAATTGTTCTCTTGGAACAATCTCAACCAAGAAAATGGCAAAGCTATTTAGTCCACGGTTGTCAGATGTTATTTTTATTTGTACATTGAAATTTCCATTCTCGAAACGTCTGCATGTTCTTAAAATTGGTTTTCCTATCGGTTTGGAAAATATTATGTATTTGCATCATCATTTCATTATGAGTTTCGTAGCAAAATTAAGTTAAAACTCAGACTTAGGGCAGTCAATCTACTATAGTATACCCGCCAGAAAAGGTATCAGTGACGTATTTTCGACTATAGTTGACCTTTCCACAGAATTGTTGGCTTTTGTATTTGTTGGCTTTAATTTCAATAACTTAAAATGATGATTTTTTTTAATGTCAACCAATATGCCTGTTGATATAACATTTTTTTGTTTGTGGAATGAAGGTTTTGGGGTATTTTTTCTTAGTAAAATAACTTGTAATAAATGAAAATCCCTGTGTTAAGATGTTTCATTTTAGTGTATTGAATTTCTAACCCATTTTGGAACACATAACGTAACCATCTTTTTTATACTTATTTTAATAGTCACACATAATCGTTGCTATGAAATATTTAAAAATATATAAAAAATTATTGAAAATGTACTAAGCATATTTCCAACTTCATTAAATAACTTGCTTAACACTGAGCAGCACTGAAAGAAAATCATTGATTTCAAAAACACTAATTTTTGAATTAAAAAAAATTAACATCTAAATGCATCTTTAACATTTCTTTAAAAATATTGAAAGTGGAAACCATAACAAATACATACATAAATAAGCGTATTTGTACGAGGGCGGGTCAATACGTACGTGACTTTTAGTGGTTGTGTTTAGTAGTGTAGGAGTAGTGTTTTTTTTTTCAGTAAAGAGGTCAGAAATTCAAAAAGTCACGGACTTATTGACCCGCCCTCGTATATGTATACTATATCCATAAAGAAAATTGCAAACATTTTTTTAAAATTAAGTCTTTAATATGTACTTAACATAGCTGTGTGTTGGTGTTATTGCTTTTAGCAGCCTAATGTCGAATTATTCTTTTAACTGTGTACTTCTACATGAAATTGAAATTATTTTTAAGACTTTAAGTCGCGTTGCGTGTTTTTTCTACCCTGTTTTCTTTCTCAGCCTCCACCGATCTGACTGCACACATCCATGCTAATTAACATTATAACGTCCTGCTGACTTAATGTGCAAATAGATTAAAGTA
The DNA here is from genome assembly GCA_021498325.1 of Bactrocera minax. Lineage (NCBI taxonomy): Eukaryota > Metazoa > Arthropoda > Insecta > Diptera > Tephritidae > Bactrocera > Bactrocera minax. Next base: position 135,850 of record JAKEEE010000034.1, read on the forward strand.
CACTCGTGTGCCAGAGTTCACACGCACACATACAAATACATTTGTTGCAATCTGCGCATATGTTGCAACTGCAAACTTACCACAAGTGTGCCACAATGATAAAATAAACACATTTGCTGTTGATAAGCAAGAGCAGCGGTAGCTGCAGTAAGAGGCGCAGGGGAGGCGAGAGAGATACGCCTCACATTTGCCGTGTGCTAATTTTATGCTGATGGCGTAATTAACGAAATTGTGGCAGCTAAGTTGTGAGCGTTCTCACATGAGTTGGCTTCATTCATTAACTGCCACGAGATCTTTATAGCTATAGGTATAAGGAAGTATATATATTTTTATGCACAAATGCATACATACAATATATGCATATGTTTATGTGTATACGTGCATGTACTCCTTAATCAAGTGGACTAAAATATTAAGTGTTGTACGTGCAAGTGTGAAAATTGGCAACGTTGCATGTGGCATTGAATGCTTAATAGTTTGGTTTATTGCGGTCACATTTTGTTAAATGGTATTAAAAGTAATTAATCCAGTACACAAGGAGGAGGCGACTATGTGATCATTGGCTAGTTAATCAGTTTGTTAATAAACTTCTAGATTTCTCAATACTTAAGGATGAAGAAAGCTTGACTAACCCGCTAAGAAAATCAGTGACTACTTAATAACTTTTTGTTTTAGTGTAGTTTTGGTGTTTCGAGGCATCAAATTCCTCGATAAAGACAGCTGTGCAGGTTTAACTTCATGCAAGCCAAATTTTCTACGAAAAAGTCACTTCTTCAGACTTGGAGCAGTACTTAGTAACTGGGACTGCTCCTTCGATTACTCGATTTTCGAAATTGATTTTTTTCCTACCGAATTGGCCAGTTTCTTTTCGAAAGCCTTGTCGAATGAGTCGTACAGCTAATAAAAGAATTCAATAATCTGCTATCTCACTGCCATCTCTCAGTTTCTTTGCTGCAACTTCACTCGGAAAAGCTCTCAGCTTTGATTGTTTTGGTCTTTTGTAATTTGTGACAGAGATCGAATGCTTTTTGAGGCTGTCAGACTGTAGCATTAATAAATGAATGTGAGCTATTACATCAAAAATCATGTGCAGAGCTTTTATTTATATCTGTCTATTCATAATGGCCGCGTTGTTGAGGTGCCTCGAACTCGAACATTCTGAACAGAGAAGTTATGGTTCTATGTAAACTAATAGCTTTTGGGAACTGTAGTTAATAGCCCCATATACTTGTGGATATAGGCATAAAGGCGATCCCTCTCAGTTGCGTTGGATTCGGAAGATTGCTTCCTAAATGGAATTTCCTAAGATAAACGAAGTAGTGACAAGCTTTCGGAGACGAACTATTTTGACTGAGTTTCAGGCGTAATCAGGGTTCTCAAGAGAATATAGCTTTTAGCTATAATAATTAATGAACAATCAACATTTCAAAGTAAGCAGCAGCGCATGCGCAGAGCAGATGTTTGAGTTTAAGCTGTAGGTAATGTAAAATGTATGTATGTAATGTATATGCATGGCTAATATAAATGCTCATGTTCGAATAATTTTGTATTAATGTATGCCACGAGTTATATTTATTGTTTGGTTTTTGTCTAAATAAATGGCTGAATCGAATGAGAATTCCTAATTAAATTACTCTCTAAACGAAAATTGCCTTAAAGCTATGAAAGTATAATACCTGAGTGATTTAACTACTAAAATAAGATGTAGAATGAGTTAAATAAATCATTTTGTGAAACAAAAGTAAATAAACAATTTGTTAAATTAACTCCAGGTCAATAAATACATAAAATAGGGAGTATCCACACACATTAATACATACATACCGGAAGACCAGAAGTACACACAATACATTAAACAGTTATGTAACGAATACGGAAGTGGATGTGGTTTTCGAAAGAAGAGAGTGAGAAACACAGAAAAAGAGACAAAGAGAGCGGTGCGAATTTTTGTTTACGACTGTGACAGTGTGAATGAGATCGGATAATCTCCATAGAAATTACAGACATAGTGCAAGACTCAGGTGAAGAAAGAGTTTTTACGGAGAGAAAGAGAGAAAGAGAGAAGAGATTTTACGGTTTTTAAGATATTTTGCACTGGAATTAGCAAAAATTGTACCTAGTGAGTTGTTGATTAATTCAGATTTTTTATGAGCTATATATATTTCATTGAAGAGTCGGGATTTGGAAAAATACATGTAAACGAAATTCCCTTTAAACTAAAATGAACAAGATTATGAATACAAAAGACACATCTAATAAAAATTAAGCGCCGATGTAGTATAGGTATATATAATATGAATATGAATAATATAATTTAGGTGAAATTTCACAGTAAACTTAGGAGGACATTTTCATGATAGGGTAAACAATACCTTGGAATTTAGCAGCGGGTAATCGAAAGGGTAATCAATCGCACCTGGTTTGTCTGTATGAGCTAATTTTCAAGAGAAACTAAATTGCCTTTAAACCCTTTAGGAAGGATATTTTAGATATTATTTATATATACTTTCGAAGCATTTGGGGTTAATGAGATCTTGATCAAGGGTCGAAGATAACTAACTTTACTGGTATACTATGTCTTATATTGGTATTTTATAGCCGAATTAAGTGTCATATATCAAAAGATGAGAAGAGTTTAGTATTGAAGTGGTGATACTTCATCTCATAATCAGTTCGTAGAGTATATCACAAATTGGCTGACTATGATCTTAATTGTTCAAATGAGATAACCTAACACTTGTCGGAGTTTAGATAAATATTGTCTTTGAGACATTGTCTTTTAAGAATCCGATTCCTAGGTCATCCCTTATCCTATCACTACCACTTTCAAAACATTATGAGCTTGCTATCGAGGAAATATATGGAAAAGGTATTCTGTTTTCTATTAACTAATCCAGCTCTTAGTCAGGGTTTCTGGAGCACCATAGAAGAAGAGCACCATATCCCAAATTATTCTATTTGTGGTATTCTTGTTGTAGCAGCAATATACTCTGTGTTTACAATTAAAAATAGACTAGTTATCCAAGGAGTGGTGCAAGACTCAACCGCTTTTAACCTTACAAAATATATATTAGGTATACTGGTACTAAATGTGGAAAGTTAAAAGCTTAACCTGTTGCAAGAATAAGCAAAAGTTTCAGAGTTTTATAAGTTGGGAGCTCCCTCAGGATTTTCATTCGAAAATTCTAGTAATTAGAATTCGATAACGGTATTTTGTTAAAAGAAGATGGTTATTCTTGGTATCAGTGCCAGTGAAGTGCTACATAGGGTAGTGATCCAATAAGTATTAATTCCGAATGTAAGTCAATATGCTTCTTTTTGACGAGCATAGGCGAATAACTATGTTTAGGTTACTTTCTCTGTGTGGGATTCAAAAAAAAAAATTATTATATAATATAACATAAATAAAGAATGTTTTGAAGACTTGGTTGTGAGAGAGATTAGCAGAAATAGATGAGTTTATCATGAAACTACTTCTCCGAAAAATTTCTCAAAATATTTGACTATTCAAAATATTATATGAATGTTTGTGTACGATTGTCTTGTAGTGTTTCTTCATTCATGCTTTCTATAGTTCTCATGTAAGGAACTCGACAAGTAATTAGCAGGTCTTTGGTGTTGTTCTGCAAATTCGCACATATTAGTGTACAGTGGTGCCCAGTTTGCAATTCCAAGCGACCGAGGTGTATGTGAGTTAAATGTGCGTGTATTGGTTATGCAATTCAAATACTTTTTTTCGTACTTCATTTTACTAGCAGCGCTTGCATAACATAATTTTAAAATACAAAATTCTTCAACACGCACAAAAAGGGTATATACGTATTTGTGAGTGTGTGTATTCGTGTGGGTGTGTAAGTGTTGTAAAAAAAAATTAAATACACACACATTAAAAAGAGCAAACCTAGAGTAATTATAAATGTTGCTAGTATAAAAGAAACGAGCACGTACAAAATTCATATGTGCTTTTTTTATCATCAAACTACAACAAATTGAATTTTTCACTATTTTTTAAAAACTGTTTTTCATTACTTTTTTCATAAACTAACCGACTATTACAAAAAAACCTTTGCATTCGTAATTGAAAAAAAAATTTTTTTGTTTGTTTTTGTTTGTTTTTGTTCTTACTAACAAATTGTTTCCAACAAATGCATTTGACGCATAGAACGAAACATACATTTAAAAAACTGACAGCAAAAAACAAAATCACTTGTGAAATAGGGAAGTCAAAACACGCTTATGGAGCTTAAAAGTAGACTAGCGGTGGAAAAAAAATGTATGTAGCGTTAATAGATGCAGCGGATAGTGTGTGACTTTACGTATGCTCGTCTAATTACCTAAAAAAATGGGAGAAATTTTAATGTTTGTATGTAAATACTTAGTTTTTATGCAATAAATGATGAAATTGTTAGCCTTATTTGTTTATTTCAAATACGCAATAGTTTTAGAAATATTTTTATGTACATATGGAGTATTCATAAGAGATATTAAGTCTATAGCATACTTTTGGGAGTGAAGATAGGAAATCTTATTTTACAAAACTAAACAAAAATGTTTACTTCACTGAAAAGTAACATACATTTTGGCGTTTTTTGTCCAAAGCTTTGGATTTTAATGTTTGGATTACTTAAAATCGAAAGTTTCTTTTTACTTTACAGCAAAGAATGCTGTAAACTTTCACGGAAGGTATTGAAAACTAATCAACATTTTGAATAACATACTATTAGGCGAAATATATGAATTTTTCAAGGTGGTAACAATTGAAAAAATAAACCTTTTCTCCTCTCCGATTAGCTGTTACGGAAACCCAATCATATTCAATAAATTGACTCAATATATAGACTCAAACAATTATTGCATACATTTTGGCGCACATTTATTTTGTACGTTTTATCTTTTTTCACTGATTTTTGCGAAAGGACAAAGGAAAGCTTTGTATTGTTTTCATGGAAAGCTCTGATTTTTGGGTACTCGTGGACTTTATGGCTCTCTCGACAATAAAATTAGTCTGAAATCAAGAAACTCTAAATTTCTAGGGTTTCCTAGTTAGCGGCAAGGTAGTGTTGATTTCATCACAAAGATATCAAGAACGTATATATTAAAGAACCTTTTTGTGATTCTTTACTATATGTACTGTGCATGATAAACAAGAAGAGTACCTTCTCTGAGCATGTTGCAACACCGCGAAATCTTCTTTGGGGCTCATACTATATAAGAGCATTCCAAATTTTTCTATTCGAAAACGAAAAGTAATCTCGAGGACTGTATCAGCTGTAAGACTTAGTCAGTTTTGATTTAAGGACTAGTAGACTCTTGAAGGACACTTTGATGATTAAAATCAGCTAAGTAGAATTAAATCACCCTCTTAGATTTGGAGAATATATAAGCTTTTTTTTAGAGGAAACAAATTAATTTGAAGAAGAGGAAATAGCAAATTTGAAAAGAATATGAGGAGACGTGAATACGGAAAGAATTCGAGAGAATGGGAATACCACAAAAGAGAAGAAATTCATCAAATTCTTCAAAATGTAAAAGCCCGGTAAATGGACTTTTGATAGGAGCGTTAGACTGATTCGATCAGTCGTACAAACTTCTTAAATATAATACTTTGTGGAACTTAGTAATAGTACTTTATGAAGAAAGTCGTCTTAATCTACAGACTGTTATGTAAAAGTAACATAGCATGAAGTAAAAGAAATCAAAGACCACGAACTGATAATGATTTGACCTTTTTGATTTGAGCTCCTTCGTCTCTAACAACTTAACTCTTTGCAATGGTTCGATTTTATTGCCTGGACAATTTTTTCCTTTAATTATATTGAATTGTCATTTAAGGATAGACTTTAATTTTATACTATCATAAGATTTTTTTACGTATTTTTAGAACTATTTTGTAAAGTAATTTATAAGATTTGGGTGGTAGATTTATGGAATTTTTATTACTTAAAAGCATCAGAGAGGTGTGAACTTACTTATCTTGTGAAGATTATCGTTGGGAAATTAAACTGAAATAGTGAAGGTAGAGTTAAGAACGCTAAAAAATATTTTTTGTCAATTGCTGCCCAAAAGTATGCTGTATTTATTAAAACTTTTCTTCCTAAAGATGATAAATTAAAACTGTCACACCAAAATCTCGGGGTCAAGCGATATTTTCAGTCAAATAAAATTGGAATATTAATTGTAGCATACTTTTTGGAACTGTAGAATAAATAGTAGGAAAAATAGGGAACAGAGGCATGGTTTGTGCTTTCTAGTTTTAAATGTAATATAATAAAATATAAAAATATAATAAACGCGTCTGTAAGCCCAATATTTCAGTATTCTCAGTAATTTTTCTTCAGCGATGCCCAAAAGTATGCTAACTTATTTTAATTATACGCAATACTAACTATAAGTAATTCTACTATATACTATAGCAGCTTCAAATACTTTACTGAACAATTTAATAGTCTTTTTGTTTTTACTAAATACACATAAATTTAATAATAAGTGTATAAAAATGTATATATTGTATTGGAACAAAACAATTGCCACTTACCGAATCCAGTGTCGTGTTAATGTTGCCATTGGGTCGATCGGCCAATGTGGTCTCCTTCAAATTGATCTTAACATGATTGGCAGCCGATGTGGTGGCGCCGCCGCGTTGCGGTTTCGTTGCATCGAGCAGTACCTTGAGCGAGGCGATCGCATGCAATTGGGTCGCTTTCTCGTCCACCTTGCCTGGAACATCATCTTTGTCATTGTCATTGTGTGCATTTCATTTTGTTTAGAGTTAATTTTTTTTATTGATTTATTTATCGATTAATTGTTGTGTGCAATTTTTTTTGGATTAGCAATTTAATTTTTGTGATATTCAATAAATTGATTTGTTGTGTAATTTCATTTTTTTTATAATTGGTTTTATTGGTAATTTAATTTGTGTTGCAAAAATAAGTTGCAAAATTTTTTAGGAAATTTAATAAAAAAATTTCAAATATTATTTTTTTTTTTTTGGAATTGCAATTGCGTGATTGGCGTATGAGCATTAGCATTGGCATTAGCACATTAATTTAGCATTTGGTATTGAATTTAGTTTTCAGATGTATTTTTTTTTTGTTTTTGTACGTAAATTTACGTTTATGATGCGTTTCGATACGATGCATTTTTTTGTATGCGATTTTGCATTAGACGTTTGTTTGGTGGTTGTTTGTGTATACGATTTTTTTTTTTTAAGTTTCCAAATTTTTTGAAATATTTTTTTCAATAATTTTTCAAAATTCAATTTCGTTACGTTTTTATTGGGTTAACGATTCGATTTCGATTTCGTACGATTTATTTTGAGTAAACGCAAAAATCCAAGTTGAAATTAATTTAAAAAAGAAGAAAAAAAGAAAAAAATTTGTCGATTAAAAATCGAAAAACGAATTGAATGCAATTTAATTGATTATTTTTTTAAAAATTTTACAATATTGTTTTTGTTTCTCTTTTGTTTATTACAATAAATTTTCAACAATTTATCATACAATTGAATTTAGTTAATATAAATATAATGTACAATAGTTTGACTATTTAAACAATTACTCAATCGATTAATCATTGAATTAATTAACGAGAAAATAATTTTGAAACATAAAATGTTGCATTGATAGATTTTCATTGTTTCAAGCGATTAATTCATTCAATAATTTTGTGTTTGTTTACTAATCAGTTGGAGAGATATAGAATTAGAGAGAGATATAGATATATATGGAATGTGAGAGACAGTGTGAAAGAGCGAGAGAGAAATAGTTACTAACATAGGCAGCTAGCAGTGGTAATACTCATCTAAATTTAGCTTATGAACAATTATTTTTGCTAAACGTAGAAAATTTACTAATTAAAGGTAGGTACGGAAATGCTAAAAAGCAAGAGTGATAGAGAGGGAGTGGACTATTGAATGTCAACGTAAGCAAAGGAAAACTGACGAGAAGTTGATAAGCTAGACAGCTGATTGTAGAGCGCAGAGAGAGTGATAGAGAGCAAACACGCAAGAGAGTTTGTAGAGAACATTATATGTATCGCTAAAAGAGCGCGAGAAGAGGAACTAGAGAGCGTGTGCATCTACTGCCGAGAATTTTCTACAGTTAAATAAAATACTAGATCTAATTAAATTTGTCTTTGCAACATCCAACAATTCTTCAAGAAAGGAAGGATTTGAAAAGCAAATAAGATATGATAATATGCAGATAGAGAGAGAGAGAAAGAGTGATAGCGAGAGAAGAGGAGAGAGCGCTAATGAGTCTAGCTCAGTAATAATCACCGAGTAAAGTGCGCTAAACGCAAGCATGGAGAGTAGTCTGCATCTGAAGGTATATAAAGTGTGTATTAGAGAGATAGAGATAGAGAGAGCACACTTTACCAAAAGCGGTATTTGCCAATTATGTAACAACTAATTAAATTTCGAAAGCTTTTTATTTACAATTAATATTTTTAAGATATTTTAAAGACATTTGTTTTTTAATTTATTTGTTTTGCTTCTACAATTCTAATTAGCACCAAATATGTTTGGGAGAGGAAATTGCTACTGAAACTTGCATAGTTTTTCTATCGAGCTTTTGCGCTCACACTAAAATAACTACAACTAATTTCACTAGAAAAAAAATTATTTCACTACATTTGTTTTTGGTTTTTGCTTTATTTTCATATTTACCACGCCACGGCCAAACTTTAGATTTTCACTTTTCATTATTCATGTTCTGTATAAATGTATAACTATGCTTTTATGTACTTATGTATGTGTGGTAAGCGTTTGCCTGCGTGTGCATCTCTGGTGGGCGTGCGCGCATGAGAGTGAGTGTGTTGTTTTCCTCAGTGTTGGTTAGTCTACTTTTCAGCGTAACTTTCACTGATTTTGTGTTTTGCTGCAGGATTGTGAGTGTTGGAGTGAGGAAGCTTTCTTTCGGCAGGGATTTAGGAGTGGAGCTTTTTCTTGTATTATGTGTTTTTATTTTTCAATTCCAGTTAAATTTAATAGTTTTAATAGTTTATTTTTGTGTGTATGAAAATGAAAAGTTAATGATTTTGCATTTTTCTTTTGTGTGGAAAAAAGTTTTTCTTTTCTTTGTTGTGCTTTGGAAGCTTTCTTTTAATTTTATCTTTGTGAAAGCTAGAGACGCGCTATGGGAAATGTAGCCATTGCAGGTTCCTTTGCTACGGTTGGGAAATATTTACTAATTTTTGACCATGAAAATAATATAACAGTATAAAATATTGGTGTTTTGGACGCTTGTTGTTTTAAAAGCTGACGCATGTAAAAAAAGTCTTTAATATATAGTAAGCAGTTCAATTACAATTGTGTTAGTACTTATGAAAGCTACCTATTTGTTAGCTTAAGCCTTTGCGTGAAAGCTGAGTGAAAGCGTTGATGAGGTTTTTGATAATTTTATAAAAATTTAAATCGCGTGGTGCTATTTTTATGGGGCAGGTGATAAATGAAATAAATTGGTTGCCTGGTTGGTCTACAGAAATGCTGCTTAATTTGCTATTTTTTTTTTTTGTGTTGTTTGCATAAATTAATATTTCTACAAATTGTTTGTTTGTTTTATAAACGCTACTTCTTTTGAAGGTACTGTCTATATTTAGGAACGTATTCAATTCTATTACTACAATATTTGCTTAAATATATATATATACAAGTACCGTTTATTCCACAAATGTTACAGCTTACTTTCAATTGTTGAACATGAGTTTGCATATTGAAAAATATTTTTGATATATTTTTGATACAAGTATGCAATAATTCCATCCATGTTTTGGACTATGACGAGGAATTTTTGGGGTTGGGCATAAATAAACTAAATAACTGTGAAATCTTTCTTCCACACTTTAGGTAACAGGGACGTGAGAGCTTCAGCATCGCTTCCTGCCCTTTCTTCCAAATGCAATGCTTCCCTTGCTTCCTTTTCCGATGATTTTTTTTCTTTTTCCTCAATGACAATTTAACTTGTAATACTAGCGGATTTTATTACTTCAGAGCATTGCTCTCCATTCGTACAAATATTTAGAGTTTGTGACCTACAGAGAACAAAGGAGTGGAATATTTAAATTTCATTGCTTTGATTTCCATAAAAGCTTCGAAAAGCTCATTCCAAAAGTACATTCAAAGTCTAAGATATGTGCAAAAATTAGAGTATGGTTCAAAGTAGATTGTTCTGAAAATATCTTTGATATGAAGTAATCTTAATAATATTTTACAATTTTCCATTTTGAAAAGTTTCAAAAACTTTGGTAGCATCTAGAAGAGATGGAGATAAATTTAAGACTTATGTATCACCTGCACTCTTTGTAACTCAGGGATATACACAAGAACTAACTGATATCAAGGGAATGATGACGTGGTAGCTTAAAAAGCTGAATTGGTTTGATAGAAACTATTGGTAGTCGTTGGACTAGATTTATTAATATTGCCGGTTATTTCCTATTATTATTTAACTATAGTTATTTACTTGGAAATTGCCAGACTTTCGGAAGCTTACTTTAAAAATTTCAGCCCTATTTGTAAGCGAGATAAAAATATTTATTACACCAATAAAAGCTTCAAATATGCAAATTTCATTGAACGTAATATAACTTAATTTCTACAAGGAAATTTACAGGAATGAGTATAAAATTATGATTTACTTTTCTACGAATTGTTTACATATTAAATAAAAGCATTAAATTTCATAAATAACGATGAATATACAATTGTAGCTAACTATTTGAACAATAACAAAAACCACATAGAGTAATATGAAAAACCATACATATATACAAAAAGCTGATTATGATATACTAATAAAAGCTTGTACAAATATCACTGAAAGCTTTTCGCACTGTAAACTCTCAATAAAAATCAGTTTGAAAGTTAATAAAAAAATTGCTTTAGAGCTTTCAAACAGACTGCTAAACATTTTATAAAAACTTAAAATAAACTATATAAACTAAATATCTAATAAACCAAGGAATGCTTTAAAGTTTCGTAAGCCCTTTAGTTTATTAAGCGTATTCCTTATTCAATAGGAATGTTTTCTTTGTGAAGTTGATAAACTGTCACTTAAAGCCTCAAATTACATATAAAAAAACTTTATAGAATGAAAGTTTTTACGCTGATGGCAGAAAACATATTAATCTTAATACGGCATTTGGTCATAAAAACATTGATGGGAAATTATAAAACAAATCAATATTTAGTACGGATTTAAATGGTTCAAAAAGTCAAGAATATTGGAAAATGTTAAAGTGAAATACGAAGTGAAAACTTTTAGAGAGCTTAACAAAGGCTTGTGAAGCTTGTACTATCAATCTCAGAAACAAATCTTAACTATTAATTTCAGTTGTCCCAGTTGAAAAGTAATATTTGTTAAGGCTTAAAGTTGTAAAGGATTCCACCCAAAATTTAGCTAGATCAAAAAGCTTAAACGCAATTTTTGAAAAATTTTGTGGTAAACTTTTCTTTAGCTTACGATATTGTTATATGAAGAAAACTGGTTATTTTCACCTTTCTTTTAATTCTTCATGTTATTGAAGTAGAGTAGTAGTAATTGTGTGAACCATAAAAGAATATTCTGAAAATATTTCTTTAAAAATCGAATTTAAGTATTTACATATTCTTATTCCGAATACAAAGTCAAAACATTTAAAAAGCACTCAGAGAGTGCTGAAAGCATTAATCGAGTTTTAAAACCGCTTAAAGCTCCAAATATTTATAAAAGCTCGCTGGGTTAAAGTTCTATTGTTTTTCAGGTTCATACAATAATACATATAAATATGTTCGGTTAATAAAAGACGTGTGTAGTTAATTTTTCGTATTTAGTTAGTTACTTTAGTTAGTATTTAGTATCTTTAGTAATAAAAATTTAGCAAAAGCTTTCTGTTTGCTTCGATTTGCTGTTATCTGTTAATAATAAAACAAAAGTATGTGAAAACTAAACGTTTTTAATGACTGCAGTGAGAAAAGAGTTTGAATTTAAATGTTTCTACATCTACAGAATGGTGTTCTGCAAAGGGCTCAAGGTTTCATTAAAAATAAGCTACACAAAAAGCTCAAATTTAAAGCACTTGGGAATTTGCTTAAAATATTAGAAAACTTTTCTTTTATTGTTTCGTTCCTTAAATTAATTTCATAATCTTTGAAAATCTGTTCTTTATCTTGAAATATCTAACATTTTGATATAACGGTAAAAATATACATATATTCCCCTATTAAACCACAAAAGCTTCTCATAAATAAATAGATGCAAACAATTCACAGCCGAATTGCATGCAAAACTTCATCTTGCCTTTGCGCAAATTAGTTAAATAAATAAATCTCTGGGTGAATAATTTAGCAGAGAAAATCTCCGCAAAAATAAAAAAATATACGGAAATTTTGAAAACTTTTGGCGCTATAATTTTTTTTGTTATCTTCGGTAATTTTTAAATTACACTTTTGACTTTACAAAACCAACAGCGGCACACATAAATTTCACTGTAATTTATTGCATTTGGCGTCCTGCCATGAAGTGACAGTGGCAGCAGCAGCAGCAGCAGCGGCAGACTCTGCTCAGCCAACAGCGAGCTGAGTAACGGTTTACGCCAGCTGTGACACCCCTAAATGTGAGAGCCTCACATACACCACGAAAAATACAATACAATTAAATTACAAATGTTTAACTATTTAGTTGTTTGTTGGGTGGACAGTAAAATATGGTGGCCCAAGGCGTTGCCCTGCCGCTCCGTTGGCAATTCGCTTGTTTTGCCCTTAAAGGTCAGTTTTGTGGTGTTGAAGTGAATTTCGTAAATATTCATAAATCTCTGTGAAGACTAGAGACCGCAAATTTATCTAATGGCAAATATTTTGTGATTGTTTATGTGTGTGCGTCTGGGTAACTTGCCCTGAAGGAAAATTTAAATTTATTGAAAAAATGATCTCAAGCTATTTCAGATAAAGTTTTTCCTGCCAACCTTAACCTTACCCTCCTAACTACCAGCAATGAAAGCAGACTTAGTCCACAACGGATCTCTATATAGATACAGATTTTTTTATGCTTCTCTAGAAATACAAAAGGTTTTCGTTTTTCTTCGATTGGTTTTGGATCCGAAAAACCTGGAAATATTTTCATTTTTCAAAACTAAAGACTTAGTTTCGATACAACGGGGTTTTGCGGCAAACCGACCCTCTTTTTCTTTAATTTTTATGAAACTTTTCTAAGAAGATTACCTGCGAGCCGAAAATTAAATATGGAATTACCGAAAAAAGACTAAAATCTACTCTTAATGTATGAGCTAGAAGAGTCTAAGGAGACCAAAATCGAAATTCTTTAACCACAAACTCATTGAAGTAGCTGAGAAAACCTAAATTAAATATGGAATTACCAAAAAAAAATAAATATAAAATTGAACATTAAAAGTCTCGACAACATATACGAGTTAATAACAACAATTTGGTTCGGTTCCGAAGCAACCAAAATTATGGGATTTTGATCTCCTAACCACAAACTCACTAGATTACCCGAGAAAATTGAAATCATTGATATGAGTTAATAAGATCCCACAACTTTATTCGGTCTGAAGCAGCCAAAATAGTGGGTTCTTCATCCCCAAACCATAAACACATTGGTTCCATGAATAATGGAAAATATATTTTCTTCATTATCAAATTCAAAAATAATCGAATGTTAAACGCTCTGGTATAGCTTCATGAAAGTTGTTGCTCTAGAAATATAAAAGATTCTGTAAAAATCTTTTTTTGGTTTCCTAAAGTATGTTTGCCTATTGGCTGTCTCTTTGCTTTTTATTGAGAGCACACTCAAGATGCCCAACAGTTTAGTTGTTTATTAAGTTTAAAGCATGGGAAATGTCTCGTCGCTACTGTTCTCTCAAGAAGACCTCAGCAAATCGATTGGTTAAGAAAAAAATAAAGAACTTGAAATAAGTAATTAACATCTTCTCCGTTCAGCAGTTTAGTTTCCAAGCAAACAAAAATTTCCCAGAAACTCAAACTAGGTCATCATTAACTGAAGATGAAGAAGCAGCTATGCGCAGAACTTTTGGTTAAGGCATAAACAATTAATAAGCTTTATACATATCTTCTATATAATTAGAGAGAATATATGCAATCAAAAGAACAGGCTAACTCTGGAAAAAAAGAAGCTTCGAAATTTCTCAGTTATTTATTTTTAAAGGCTGTGAACCCTCCTCACTAGAGGAGTGGAACAGAGACGAGTGTTATGTATGTGACTGTCATTCATTCCTCAGATCGTAACAAATCATTACTTGCATTTTTAAAAGTTACATCTAACAACAGTTATCCCACGTTCTACATCTTAAACTTTACTGGACCCATCATTCGTAGGAAAGGATTCCACATAGCAAAAGAAGACCGGCTTAACAACAAAGCGCCATCTAGCGGTCGCTTTTTTCTGTCAGCAATTTCATACGTAAGCAATAGTGAATAACCCTACTGGCCACTTTTCTACCAAGAACTATGTATCCTTATATATATATAGTAAATAAAAATATTCCCTTTTCTTTATCTTTATGCTAATGGGCTGGCGCGCTTATAATTTATCTACATCTTTGGCATCCTTGGCATATTAAATTCTTGTAGGTAAATTAAATATGTGCTTATATATATATATACGAGTATATATATATACTCCACTAACTTTGGACGTGCTGGAATTTTGGCAGCATTTCAATTGTGGCACCCGAATCACTGGTGCATAACGCCCGCTGACGCCACTTTTCGACCTTAAGCTTTTACTTATGTGAAAGAGAAAAACATTAGAGGAATTATATTTATATACACCAGCATGCAATTCTTGCTGTGATAATTGAATTTGCAGAATGCCATAGCTGAGCGGAAAATATGCGCCATTACCGGGCTTGGTGGGAAGGAAAAAAATTAAAATATTTTCATTTGTTAAATAAAAGCTAAAAAAGGGACATACAGCAAAGAGAGGAGTCGAATAAATGACTAAATTGAATGCTATGAGTGAGTACTTCAGGCGTTCGGGTATGGGTGTGTGTCGTTTTGCTTTTGCGTCTGTGTTCGACTGCACTGTGGGAATGATATAACTATGTGATTATATTCCTATTGGTATGAGCACATCATTTGCGAATTTAGCGTGGACTAATACACACACTCATATAGACATTTATACACACACACACACACACACACACACACACACAAAATGACAGCTGAATGCCATTGCCAATGGCGCTGTCAGTTATTTTATCAATGGCTGCTGTCACCGTCATCACTGGAATTTGTAATCGACAATATACTGACACGTCGACAACGTAGTATTGTCGGCGGAAGAGAAGAGTGGCAGCGCATATTAACTGAGAGATTTGCTGTACCAGTTTTTTTTGCTGCGCTACTTCACTTCAACTGCATTTTTGTTAGAAAAAATTGTCCACTTCGCTGCAGCTCTTCAACGTACTATTAATTTTCACTATTTTTCGAATGCAATACTATGCTTTACAGCTCATATTTAGTTCACTAGCGGATATGAATGCATAAATACACTTGTTTGTACTTGTAAGCATACATTTGTGCGCCACTGTTGTGCGCATACAGTTGTGACAAATGATTGTTGGCAATTTAAAGCGTACTTGAATAATGGCAGTCGAAAAATGTCAACACATTTGTTTTTATATATCACAATCATATATCTAAGTACTAGTATATTACTAGAAATAAATGGCTTTATTAAGCGATTACACCCTTTTTTTAAAGAAGTAAAAATAAAAAAATTAACGAATATTGTCAAATATTTTTGTCAACTTAATTCATATAAAGTGTTGCTGCTTTAGAAAATAATTTCATTTCATTCAATTCCTAATACTTAAGGAATATATGTCACAAAGCTGATAGGAACATTTCTTATATACAGAATGCTGTACGGCGCTTAAAAGTATGCAATAAATTCTGAAAATATTTAGCTTTTTTATTAAACTATTAAACATTTTTTTCTTTTTTTTTTTAAGAGACATTCAGAAATCAAGGTTATAAATCTGATAATCGGAGATCTCTAGAAATAAAAAGTGAGTAAAGTGGGCTTGTCTTACTCTAGTTCGAAGTTAACTGGCTTTTTCTGCAAATGCCTCGCTTATTATTAAATGTGATATTTTTGGTAGCGACAAAACGATTGCTGCACGTTTTGTTTCTAAACTTTATTTAGACTTTAAGTTTACATAAGCCCAAAAATGTCAATAATTATTTCATCTATTAAGTTTAAAAGCATGTTGGAAGAAGTAAGTTCCATGAGGCAATTAACATTTCAATTAAGTCATTAAGATTAGTACTCACTTTTAATCAATTTAGCTTACACAATTGACAACTGACCAAGTGACACAGTTTTCATTTGCATAAACTCACAAGTTTAATGTTGAGAGTAATGTAATTTAATAACTTTTTAAACTGAAAATTTTCAAACTATTTTCAGTGTCCGAGAAAGACAATTAAATACTAATTGATGACTAATTAATTGCGCAGCTGCATAGTAAATTTCACAATTAAAAGTTCATTGACTTAAGTGTTTTAATCAAAATACTAATTGCAGTAAAATAGAGGTTTTGAGGCAATTAACTTGTCGACTAGTTCATAAAAATTAGTGTTCATACACAACCAATTTTAGTCCACTTAATTAGCAACGGACAACAAAGAGTTTTATTTTTGTTTGCACAAACTTATGAGCGTAAAGTTACGATTGCTCTTAACTAATATTTAATTTAACACATTTTTCAATTGAATTATTTCATATGATCACCATAGTCGAATTCTCATCCTATTTAGAAACTTCGTTCAAATTTAACATTGTCTAAAACAAACTTCCTCCAAGTTTTGAATTATTATTATCATAATATTTCGATTTCTGCTTCTAACTGAAGAGAATTACTAATTAATTTAATTATTAAAAGTTAATTGAATTGAAATTGTGTTAATTAAGTACACATTAATGTGTTAAATAGTAGTCAAATATGTAACTTCGATTACCAACAAACTGTTGTAAAATTATTTTAAAGACTTTGCTTTAATAATATGAAGCTGAATTTGTGGCTCGGAGATCTAATTATATTATATTATATTATCTTTAAATAATAATTGCCAATAGGAAAGTCACATCAAAAATTTAGAGCTCCATAAAATATATATGCAGCTGTAGATTAAGTTTTTGGAACTTATATTGAAGTTGGGTATCCTAAATTGTTGATTGTACTCAACTGTAACTGGCTTTAGCTTCCGAGCACCATTTAAAGCTCTTACAATAACAAATTGTATATAAGTTCAATTCAATATCCAAAGTAGACTGTGAAGCGGTAATGATAAAGCAAACTATCGTTAAGAGTGAAGAGGTAATATTTATGATGGCATTAAATTTAAATTTAAGAAATGAAAAACAAAAAATAAATATTAATTTCCTTCATTCAATTTCTTTCTGTCAGCTTTTTGCTAAATTCTTTCTATCATGATGACGTTGATATTGTAGTGTGGTTTAGTCTCAAACCAAACTCTACTCTTTTAAAGTTTGGGAAGCACGCATGTGCACATTTTAACAATTTACGTATATTTTGGCCTATTTGGAGTCTTTTAACTCTTTTTTTTAACTTTTGCAGTAACTACAAACGTTCGTCGGTTTCAAAATTCACAGTTTTCACAAGTTTTTTGTAACAGTTTTTATGCAAGTTGCAATGAAAATCGGTAGGTTAATTGACAACCAATCTTTATTACTTGTTGAAAATTAAAAAGAAAGTTTTTGTATTAGACCCTTCACCCCACTCTCAATTGTTCTCACATTTTCTTCCACTCCATTTGTTTAATTTTATGCACTCTTTCCCACCATACTTTTCGCCCTTTGTTTTTTAACGATATTATTTTATGGCTATGACTCAGATTTGCGGCCGTTATCAACTTCCCATTGCGTCGCCCATTTATGTAGCACTACCATGCTGCCCACCGTACTTTAGCTTTGGAGTAGTTAATGTGTTTAAAAGTACCATAAAATCCAGCCGTCTCATTTGGCCAGCCTTTTAAGCAATTTCACGTAATGATAGCCGACCGAAGGCCATTACGGCGTCACTTGCCCTCGATTTTGTTTGTGTTTTTTCTACTCTACTTTGTGTTTTATTTGTTTTTGTTTGTTTAGCGTACGCACGCTAACGTTTCATGACGAAATAAGAAATGCTGCGTTGAGAGCAACGTAAATCTGCACTTTGATTACTCACATTGATCGCAAACTTCAAGCGCGCCTTCGTCGCGTACTGGGTAATTTAGATTTCAAGGCAGGTTTGCATGTGCGTATGTATGCGAGCATAATGACAAAGTCTGCACCAGCTTAGGCTACCCTAATCATGACGCAATCAATGTCAAATCGTTGTGATATGTCAATGACATAAACAAATTTTGACAATTTCTTATTTGTTTATATTGCAATACCGTTGTTTATTATTTTCTCTCTTTGCTTTTCGTACGTCATCCTTAGCTTTACACTGCTTAAGCAAATTTGAGTAATGAACGCCGCACGCCTAAAAATATGCCACATTTATTTGCCTTTATTCAATAAGAAAGCAGTTTTTTGTTAATACTCTGCAGGAAATTGCGCTGGTTCAAATTAATACGGTGCTTATGGCATTACTGGTATTTGTTTGTATCTTTACTATTGTCAAATATTGAGGAATTTAACATTGGGATGTCGAATGAAATTCGGATGGACCCCCACTGTGTATATTTTCTATAGTTTCGAACTGGTAGGATAAAGTAAGAAATCTAAGGTCTGAGCTCTTTTTCAAAAGCAGCAAGTTATATGGTATCCGACTTGTTTGGGTGCCTGTACCTAGCGGAATTGCTGGAAACTACAAAGTCGATACTAGAGCGCGCTTCCTTACCATAATTTCATCAGTTTGGGAACGAGTCGGTACTCCGTTGCCCTCATGCGTTCTAGCGCTGGATCTACAGATTTCGGAGCTCGGTTAGCTTCGGTAAATAATCAACACTTGTGCGGCTGCGAGATCTTTCAGACCAGGAGTGGAAAGTAAGAGGTTTTTTGAAATGTTTGCTCGAAGCAAATTTCCACACGCCGGAATTGTATGAGTTTCGACTGGACACTGTCCTATATATATGTGGTGATTTGCCAAATTGTCAATTTTTATGGAGGAAGCCGAAGTGTAATCATTTAGGTTCATATTTTTGATGTTCCGAAGTCAATTAAAGAAATCATTTTAGATTTATATGAATTTAGTACATATCTTCGCTCTATACCCGATATATTGAATATAGTGATCTCTGTCCCGCCGGCTAAATTTTTTTCAATTGGCTTAAGAGATATATTAATAAAATTAGGTAGTCATGCTACTACTAATCTAGTTTGGTATGGTGTCAAGAACAGTTAAGACCGGTTCATACCTTCCTCCAGTGCTTGTGTAACTGGTATAGCGATTTCCGTCCAACCAATGGATATTTCTGAGAAATAAGCTGAGATAGTACCAAAAATGGCTAAGTCAGCTATTGTTGTAGCAATAAGATATTTCCAAAATAACTTTCGAGAATAATACAGAGCTAGCAGTCCTTGACCGGATCCAACCAGGGTGGGAAAGGTACATAAACGATTCATAAATTCGTCTCTTTTCGAAATATTTCACCTTTTTTTAGAGTTTCAGTATCAGAGTATTTCATATTCGGGTGCTCACTTGTTCTCCCTATATTTTTTAATCCCTTTTTAATAACTGTTCGATTTAACTGTTAATAATATTATATACGAAATGGTCCCTATTGTGAATGCCGTTTCCTGCAGAGTATGCTCATGTACTATGGTGGTATATATTTGTAAATGAGACTAACTGTCAGGTTTATATATCTATTTTATAGATTTGTATATGAGTTATATACGTGTTATAAATATATATATATGTATGTTACTGTCTATGTATACGTGTACTCGCAGTAGTAATAGTATCGTAGTAGTGCACATTTCAGTTGCTTACGATTTCCTGTCCCAATTCCCTACACCCTCCTTGCTTTCTTGAGTGCCTATGCCTTCAAAAAAATATTTACCTCGTCTCGCAAACTCTTCCCTTTCCCCCGCCCCTGCCCACTAGCTTTCTGTAGTGCTTATTTACTACCATCTTTAGTGCTTGTGTGCCTGCGCCTAATGACTCAATTGATTTTGTCGTTTTCACGCATTCCTCAGCAAGGCGACGCCTATGGAAAATACACGCACACGCTCGCACAAGCACATATGCCTTATTACATACACACATGAACACATACGTGGTTTATGCGCTAATGTGCTTTAGCTTGGTCGCATGCATGTTCTTGACTTTCTGCTGATTATGTAATCTTTATAATGATTTGTTTGCCTTCCAAGCGCACAAACACACAAGCTTGTGCACAATATATGTATATATATATATATGCCTGTGTCAGTGGGTAGTTAGGCAGCAGTATCATTGTTAATGGCTTTCCCATTGACGTTGGCAATAATATTGCAATAAAGCTTAAATATTTATTAATATTATTTGACATTTGTAGTAATATGTTATTATGCAATCATTGCTAGTGATGAGTAATTCATGTAGTATACACTTGAAATTGTATACTACCTTGTATTATTAGTCAATATATCAATGTAAATATATGTATTTAAGACCACATTAGTGGATATGTATATGCAATTGGCAGTTCGAAAATATTAATAATAAATTAAGTAGATCGATTTACCATACATATATATCTGATTATTTTGTCATAATACTCATTCATTTGTACTCAGCAGTCAAATTCACTGTATCTTCAATCACTTATTACACACATCAATTCTCAGCTTTTGCATTTGAAATGGAAAAAGTAATAATTAAACTATTATTTATGATAATATCTGCACTCAGAGCAACCCGGCTTTCATAGAAGAAAGAAATTTTGTGTTCCAGCTGATTGACTTTATTACATATTGTTAGGAGAAATCTTTGCCGCAGAGCTTAAAAGCTTTAAAGCTTCGCGGCAAGAGCTCCGTTATATATTTTTGGTTTTTATTCTAGCTATTTGTATAGGTTTGAATGTTTCAACTAACTGAAAATAAATTCCATACCCCTGCAGAATTTTCCTGAGAATGTAAGATTCTTTCCTGAGTATTATTTATCCCTCCCATAAAGAGGGATATCCCTCCCTCTCCAATGTTCAGCATTGAATACTATTATTGATATGGCTTACGAAGTCACCGCATATATTAACTTGGTGATACGCTATTCAGACATTGGCGATTTTCAAGACCGTTCAAGTTTAATCATGTTTAAGTTTGATGAAATTCAAAGCTAATATTCCATCCAAGACTTAGGCTTTTGAAAAACGCATACTTCTTCCAGCGAATATTGAGACAAAATAGCTACAGCTCAAAAAAAGCATTTTAATAAGTTTGATTGTAGATTAATGCTCTTCATATTGTTTAAAGGAAAGTTATTTTTAATCAAAGTGGAATATAAAAAACCTTTTGCCTGATTGAAGTAGCATAATTTGAGCAGAACTCTGTGCTATATAAGCATCTGTAATACTGGGCATTCAATCAATTATTTAAATTTGCTAACTAGATAGATCATGAGCGCGCAGTAAAGACAAACCTTTGTCTTCGGAGTAACGCTTTAAAAATCCTCCACTCTCAAATCAATCTCTCAATCTCTTTTCAAATTTAGCCTGTAATGTTATATAGGCTGCTGTGAATTAATTAAAGGTACTGAATTCTATCCAGGTACACAATTTTTCTTCTTTACTATACAGAGTCCTGAATATCCAATATCGTTTACTAAAAGGTCATTTAATTCATTTTCTTTAGCATTCCAATCGATTCAGCGTCTCCAAGCTTGGCGCTGACTGCAGTATTTATTCCTTAAACATGGCAGTGGAAGAAGTGGAAAATTGATGTATGAAATTTTATAAAATTGTGAGCGAAAAGCCGTTATATTTAGGAAGCAGCAAGTGCCGTCGTGATTGTCGTAGTCGATGGTAAGTTGAGCTCGTGTTTATCTAACAGCTGGTAGTGTACTCAAAAATCGCAAAAATTGTTATTTTGCCAAACCGGTTGCCCTTCGGTAGACAATATCAAGCTTCTGAATGAATTTTTGACTCTAAAAGGCAGGCCACAGAGTTTTGAAACATATGCCATTTCCTTCCAGCACCTACTCACAACCCAAAAATAGTAGGCAAAGTTCGGTTAAAAAATTTGTTTAAGCACAGTATGCATAAATAAGTCACATTTTCGACATAACTTTACCAACAATTTTTACGCAATTCATTAACATTCTCGTCGAATTTAAAATGAATGTTGCAATCTCAGCAAATTTGGGTACTCTGATGAATGTGTATTGTGCCCCTGGTTGCCAACATGAGGCATTTATTTTGCATTTTATGATCTACTCACCAGATTTATCACCAAACTTTTTCTCCCAAAGTCAAAACCATCTGCACAGAATCATTATTTTGCTCTCCGTAAAAATATATTCAACACTGTTTATTTATTTATTTATTTTTTTTTTTAGTTGTTAACCTTCTTTCTCCTCTCCACTTCGAAGCGGGTAGGGTACACTTGTCATTCCTTCGTTAAATATTGTGATTTTCACTGTGAGAGAATGTTTATGTAAATAATTTTTACTATCCTCATATAAGAAATGGCTAAAGTTGTCCTTACACTATGTTACCTCGGTGCTCCATGCAGACTATGAGATTTGCCTACTCATATTTTATTATTTCTCTACTCATCCTTAATCACTTTCCGCATTCACAGTGTCTGTGGTTTTTTCTAAGTTATTTCTCTTTTGCCTACTTTCCTTTTGATATACCTATATAGGCAGAGCCCTTCACTTTTTGGTGTGAGTGCCCGCTAAAATATGTTGCCAGTTTTATCTAGTGTATTTTCCTCGTTTTGCTACTGTTATTTGGGTGTTGCTGTTCTTAATTTTTGCTATCACTTATGTGGTATGTGGCGGTGTATGTGTGACCGAAAAGGAGAATCCGGTGGTTTGCATTTCCATTTGAATTTCTCGAAATCGCAATGTGGGAAGTTACTTCAATTACAATTGCAAATGAGACTGGTGAGATGTATGTCGTTATATGTGCTTACATAGGTAAACGTGTGTACGTGTGCCCACTTCGTGACGTATTTTACTTAAGTAGTAGATATAGTGGAACATCAGACTTTATGGAAGAGATGTCAGTGAACTCCTCTAGTTTCCAGGTTCATATGAACTTATAAAGTGATGAAAAGTAGGTTGATGAAGATAGTACATAATGATTCCAAAAGGACTGATTTGACTTTTGATCTCACGTCGTATGTTAGTCCTCTAATATTTGGAAATTTCGATACATAGTATGAGAGAATTTTGGAAGATATTGACTCCTGCATTATGGATCATTTGTCAATGAACTGCTTTCGACAGATTTCTGAGCAATATATTTTATTCTAGTTGGGATCATTTTTAATCTGAAAAGTTAAGCCTGTAGTCGGCAATATTACAGGCTCAAATTCACACAGGCACAGATTCTATATACATATATATAAAAGTATAAAATAGACTTTGAGTATATCAAATTGAAAATTTAAAGTTAAATAAATTTCAATAGAAAGTTCATGTCTAGAATGTATTTCGCATAAGTCCGAATTTCGTTTTGCCCAACAATCCACCTTTTTTTATTTTTATTGAATTTCGATATTTTTGCTTGAGAGCAGAATTTAATCTTCGATTCTCCAACCGCTAGAGAGTAGCGAATCGAACACTTCATACCACTGAAAAAATTGTAAGCAGCAAAATAAAAAAAATAAAAAATAATAAATTTAAGTTTTATAGTTTTTGAAATTTTTATCTCATCTTGACAGTAAGTTGTCTCCAATGATATGTCATTCACAATAGCAAGACTCGTCTAAGGTTTGTAAAACAAAACTTGGTAGCGCTGAAGAAAAGCGCTTGTATTAAATATAACTCGCTAACTTTGTTATTGCTTCTAATGTAAATTTTTCTATATGTAAAAAGAGCAGCGCCCAAAGATAGCGAGCAGATAGAACGTGAATCAATGGCGGTTCAAATTAAAAACTCTGAACTAGTGGCAAATTTTGTCTTCAGGTTAATAAAATATTTTAAGATATATTTTCTCGGAATATCTTAACCCTTCAATGCTTACTTGTACGAATTATTTTCACATATTTTTCGATCAAGACTCTAAAAATCGTTTTAGTAGAAATATTAGTGCCTATTATCATTCCAACAAAAACACCTCTTCAAAAATATCCCTAACAATTTCATGGAAAATCACACTGCTCTTATGACTAACTACTACTAAAAAATGTCGCCATTGAATTGCAATGAAATGTCCAAACAGTGGTGCGGTACTCAAGTGGTAATGTTAAAATAAAGTAAAAAGAAACCGAAAAAAAAATTTATAAAATTTTCAGAATCATAAAGTATGCATTTCACTTAACTGCACATTTGCGTTGGCACACATACACACATGTATATGCAAAAAAAAAAGCCACTGTCATATTTCCCAACTTTAATATGACTACATTTACTTTGATATATTTGTATAAATACGCACATGCATATATGCAGTGGTTGCCATATCGCGTGAATGGCTGCGGTTAAAAAAATATGCAGTGTTGATTAATGCAGCGTTGATAAACGTTGTGTTGATTTCTTTGATTGTGTTGTTTCATTCACTTTACACTTTCATGAATGAATTACCGTTAGCACATGCTCGATGGAAAAGTTTACTTTCAATGGAAGTAGTGGCTAGTGATGGGTAAATGCAATAGCGAGAAAAGAATCAGTAAACAATTCACTTCAATACAGGCTTCTGAGAAATTTCAAATATGCAATTGACACCAATATTCACCAACATTCTTCAGAAACTGCTCAAGCTCAAAGATATAAGCGCGGTCCGACTCTAATTGCGATTCCACATAACTTATGGGCGCAGCAATACTCGAGGTTGCGGAGAAGTAGTTCAGCTTCTGAGTCATTTGACGGTTCGATTGCCTCTGATTGATTATTATTGAAGTTTTTAAGTTCTATTCTCTAGTATGAGGTCTAAGAAGTAGGACTTGTGAAAAGCTTTAGGAGCAAAAAATTTCGAAAATTGGGATTTATAGGTTTAATACATGGTTTGGAATCTGGAACCGTGAATTTTTTTAGCAATGCTTAAAAATAATTGGTTGATGTTTTAGAATTTTCTAGGGAAATTGGCGTTACGATGAGGCAAATCAGCATGACGTTCGTAGGGAATGTGGAAGAAAAGATAAGAATGGCTCGAAAACGTAGAACTATTGGGGTGGACTATTGAGTGAGGAGATAAATTTGACACTATATGCTAGGGATCATCTTACCAAGAGAAGGAAGTTCAGGAGAAAGTTCGGAACAATTCTGGCACACAAGGAATATATTGTTATCCTCAGTGATAGTCAAGCAGCACTTCAGCCAATATCTTAGCATGAAATTAAATCGTCTATCGTACTGAAGTACAAAAAAAGCTTAACAGTACTATCACTAGGGATCACATACATCTCGAGATGGGCGTTTTCCGTATTACGAAAGTGGCAGCAATCAAGTCGAAATGGTCATAACTAATCTTTGCCGTGGGTTCACAAATCAACAAAGTAGAGCTCCGAGAAGAACAAAGGTCCTGGTACTTGACAAAAGCTTCTGACCATCGCGAAAAAAATAATTTCTGGGAGAATACAATCTGAAAATATTGAGCAGTCGGGTTATCAATCTCCCCAGAGCCAATCTAAGTCTAGTTGTGAATATTGGCACTGTAGACTGAGTTGTCATGTTCACAAAATTGACATTTGGTTGACGGAAAACTGTCGGTTCTGCAAACTTATGACGGAGACGCTCAAGCATCTATTCCTTAAATGAGCAGTAAGGTCATCAAAATGGCGTATCCGCAAACGTAGCAAGTCTCCATTAACCCAAGCGCATTGTTAAGCTTTCTCAAGGCGTTGGGAGTAAAAGAGTTGCTGTGAGTGAGGGAAGGCCGCAGTAAACACCTCTAGATTTTTCTGTCTAAGTATTAAGATTAGTCAATGGAACATCCATATTCAGCTTATGCTCACGCTCAGCTTACGTAATTCCTGTCAATATAGTGGATGCATATGCTTTCAAATGGAAGTGGGTGAGGGGACTTATTCGATACGTTTTTTGTTGTGTTGTGTGTGTGGGTGCGTTCGCCTTTGTGTCTCTCCGTTTGATTGGCAGAGACACTTTTTGGAAGATTGGTTAATCAAATCAAGCGCATAGAAAGCGTGACTACCAGCAGGCAGGTCGTGGTTTCAAATAACATTTAAAGAAATTTTTATATTTTCTCTAAAAGTTTTTTCCTGGTTTTGCTCAGAGCTATGGGATTAATGCATACTATTGGAAAAAATCCGTTCAGGCTCACACTTCAACCGAAAAAGCTTCTTTAACTATAATTTGTTTAAAAATGCAATATTTTTTCCAAAAAAAAAATTTCACAATCTAAAAAATGCATCCATTATTCCATCACAAAATCATTACCGGTGTGGACTAAATGCTTAAGTGGCGCGCTGCGAGCAACAGCAATTAGTTGTCGCCACACACAAACACTCGGTTTTCCATGTAACCTGCTGAATATTGAATGGTTTTAATAATTTTATGACATTAAAATGCAAACACAACAACAACAATAGTGACAATGTAGTGACAAACGACGGAAAGCGAAATATGCGAGAGCCACACAGTGTTGTTGAGCGTTGTAGGGCAAGCTTCACTGCAAAGAGGTTACTCATACGCCACGTCTGTGCAAGAAATTTGTGTTTGCTGTGCAGTAAATGCGGTTACATATGTATATATATATAGTTTTGTACATATTTATATATGTAAGCATGTATGTAATTATTTAAGTGAAATATGTAAATATTTATTGCTCCTAAAAGTATTGACGCTTTGCTTTGACATATTGCCATTTCGTATAAATGTATAAAACAATGATTTTCTACATTTTATTGCGTTCATAATTTCATGAAGCTTTCAGCATATGTCGCACTTCACGCCAGCCTTGATTGAGTAGCCAATTAATAGTTTGATTGAGACCTTTTATGCAATATGCGCAATAAATAACTTTGTATTGATACATTGTTGGATGTGAAAACAAAAACAAAATGGAAAAATTAACAAAAAAAAAAGCATGAAATGCAAAAAACTGCAGCTTCAACCGGAAACGCTAAAAAATGTTCACTCTCTGCTCTTCCTACACCACCCGCATATTTGCACACCCACACTGAAAGCTAACAACTGACTTTTGCACTTTTTTCGCTTGACAGTTTTTTGCAATTTTTTTTAATTTTTGTTGTCTTTTCTTGCTGCTATTATCAACGCGCTACGCTGTTGTGGTCAAAGCTGTTTTTATTAAGTTGTTGTTGTAATTGTTGCTGTTCTCTTTCAATTGAATTTCACATCACTGCATATTTTTTTTTAACTACAAGCTGGCTGTTGTTGCTTTCCAGTTGTTTTTTTTTTTGTAAGCAAAGCTGCTATGCACAAGCGCGGCTATGCATATATGCTATGCTATGCTAATACATATGTAATATATTTGCATGAGTAGTATGTGTTGCAAGAAATGTCACATGTGCAAATTTATGTTGGTAAGCATTCTTGTTTACCGTTCATCTCGTAAACGTAAAGGCAGCTGTGCTGTGTGTCGCGAAATTTTTCATTGCGCCGCATATCGCATATGCACATACATCTATATCTGGCGGTGGAAATTATCATTTGTTATTGGTATGCAAATATTGTGCTTGAATTTACTGACGCAAATGTATTAGTGTGGGTTGTATTCCATTTTCCCTTTGTTGCCTGAAGAAATTTCGAAATCCGATCCATTTTTTTTTTGTTTTTTTTGTATTCCTAACCCTAACTGAACAATGACTGCTTTAATAAATTTTTCGGATTATATATATTTATTCCAAAATTTAAAATTTTTTGCTATTACATAATTTACGTAAATAAAATTTCAATTCTTTTGATTTATCATTTCGGGCGGAATTTTTACCACCAGAATAATAAATTGAATTAAAATTTATAATAACTAATAAATATCCGTACAGATTATTACTGAGAAAATTTTCTTACACTTTGAAAATACATTGAATTTTGTCAAAAAAAAATTTTTTTTTTAAATATGTTACAAGAAATCTAATACTTTCACATATTTTTAATTTCTCGAATATACTCTGTATAAACAGTGTTTAGCACAGATTCATAGAGTAAAAAAAGCAGTAAGAGATATACTTTTTTATTGGAAGTGATCTTGATGATTTTCAGATGGTATGCTATTTAATTTTTGTTTATGAATAGCTACCATAATATCCACGGGTTAGCACTAGAATTGTGCATCTGACCTTATCAGATATAAAGCATCAGGAGGTATCAGCTTTTTTAGGGAATATGTTATCTTCGAGGAATAGCTGCCGAACCAGCTGTAAAAGTATACACATACGTTTGACATTTATACTCAGTATAGTCTGGAAAATAAACATATAAAAGTTTACATCAGAAGAACGATTAGAAATCGTGGAAATTTATTCCTAAAGCTCGTGTTCAAGTGGCAAACGTGTATTTGCATTATTATCTTCAAATCGCATTCAGAAATTAAAAATGTTTTAGGTTTAACTGGAACGTAGAGAATTTATATTTCCATATTTGGAGTGCGAACAAGCCATGAAAAACACTTCTTGAATACAGAAGAAATTACTAAATGGTACTTAGTATATGAAAGTGATTATTGGTCCATACTTTTCTAAAATTGGCGATGAACCTTACCTTGCGACTCAATATGAATCGTCTAATGACAAAACAAGCCACATAGGTCGAAAAACCTTTACCATGGTCACCTAGATTATGTGCTTTGGCTCCGTTAGTCCACTCTTTGTGGGGTACGTCAAGTCTATGATCCGTGCGTCCGTCAAAAATTCGGTACAACTGATCAGTTGGAAACCAATATTCGGCTCCTTATTGACGAGATATGGTCAGATATGCTATAAAAAGTGATGCGAAAGCTCCGGTATGTGAAAGTTTTTTCTACAGAATAACGTATCTAATTAGTAAATTTGTCTCGGAAAATATATGTAGTAATTTACACTCAAAGGATGTCAAAGTCCGTTGTTTCTAGATTTACATTCTGGCATCCATTGTATCATATCGTTTCCTTAAATTCACTTAGCTTTTGCCTCGGATCACTTTAGGCTCTAGGGCGAGAGTTAAATGTGTTTATTTTGGCTGCCACTTCAAGCAATATATACAAACAATTACCGCATTTCACAGTACAAGCATATTTGCTTTGCCTTCTTCCGCTTTTATTTATAGTTCAGACAGCCGTTTGTCCGGTTAGCCTCTCGATTGTTCGTTTTCATTAGTTGGTGTTAAAACTGGTCGGTCAGTCAACATTTGTAATATTTGTGGAAAAACATAGTTGTAGATAAAATTTAAACATAAAAAATTTTAAACTGTCAGGCATCTCTTAAAATGTAAGTTTAAATGACTCATAAGCAGGTTGAGAATTATAAAGCCATAGTGATGATTTAGCGAAAATCGCGCCGTATATCCTAAAAATATGCAATGTAGTGTGCTAAACGTAGATTATATTGAGTAAGCTGAATTTTTCGGAGTGCTCCATAATTTCTCTGCTCCATCCAAAGGGAGGAAAAAACATTGAGCGCAAGAAAATTGGAGAAAAAGTAATTTAGCTATGCTTTCAAAAGCAAATCCGAATCATTCCAATGACGGGTGCTCGAAGCGCACAGTACGCCAGATCAATCAGATTTTCGCACTAAGATCTTTAACTACCAGTTCGTCATACCTAGAGGTATTTTGACAACAGGGCGGACGATACGGTATATGCCCTTAAATACTTTTGCGATAAGGGTTTGAAGATTAAGAAAGTCTTGTTTAAATGTGAATGATTCGAAAACTCTTTTTTATATAATATTAGATTTATTAAGCTGATTCTAGTCTAAAAATCCTTAAAAAAATATATGAAATACAAATGGCTGGAAGAGTCAAAACTTCCCAGATAGCCAATAGCACGACTCAAAGTTTAAATGGGGTGTGTACATATTGCTCTTTCCATTTCACGAAGTTTTGTAATTTAAACATCCAATACACCGTACGTACGATTTTCGCTGCAGCAATATTATGTAATCGCCAACATGAGTTGCCATCGAGCTTTAATAATCAAAGCTTGGTCACTACACTTCATTGGCTTAACCTACTAACCTCATTGCTATTGCAGCGCGGGCTTAGGTGTGGGTCCACACATGCCGCCTTCTCCAGTGATTAATTGCTTTTTTCCAGTCGCATTGCATGCTCAAATATTTACTCTATTTTGAGAGTGCCGAAAACCGTTGCTGAGAGTGTGTGCACAACTTAGCAATTTATAAATCATAAAATTTTGTTGTGTTTTGGTTTGTTTGATTTGTGAATTTCATATGCCGCGGCGCCACGTAAGCGCACGAGTAAATATTGAATGGAAAATTAAATCAGGAAAATGTCGGAGTGGTTGCATGAGGGAGTTGTTGGAAAAAATTGTACTATATCCATGAAATTATGTGCAAATATATTGTGACTTACGGAAAAAATTCAATATTTTTCAGAGTAGCACTAATTTTAAGCAGTTTAAGCACAGGTTTGCATTTATCGTTTTTTTTTTTACTTTAGAACAGTAAAACTCATTTCAGAGATCCGATAAATCTATTTGCTGATGAAGTATTCCATTTGGAGAAAGTTTGTCTTCTATTGTAGTCCTTACGTTTGCGAGTAAGCGCCTACTTTGAACTCACTAATCTTGAATACAATTTGAGCTCTTTTTGAAAACGTGAAATTTTTTAATTTTTTATAAAAAAATTCGAGCACGTCAAGAAAAATATTTGGGCTTATATCTCAAAGATGTAGTTTCAAAAAGTTTTTTGAAAATTAAAACTGAAGCAATTTGAAGTTGAGGCGTTCCGACTTCAGTGGTTGATTATATAGTTCTTAGAGGGTTCCGTTGGTAGCCATATTGAATATCAGAAATTTGTTTCAAAAATCTATATTTCCAATGGATATCAGGTATTTGTTAAAACGAGTCGGAGGTTTGAACCGTAAAAAGTCTACTAATTGCTTTATAAATTTCTGCTTAAATGATGGAATGATATTTGTACTATTATATATATGCTCTTAAAGGGTTCCAAACTGCTGAAGCGATTTGAAGCGGTTGTCATCTCATGCTACCCTGAACACAACAAAGAGAGACCAGTTAGAAACAACGAAGAGAAAGCGTAGAACTCCGTACAAGAGTAAGGAAATCGGTAGCGTAATTTTGGAGATATACAAGTAATTGTTTGGACATTAAAATGCTTTGGCTACTATTCCAATTTTCGTATTCTAGGAAATTTTTGATTGGCTTGATATCTTGGTGTGATACCAATATTGTAAAATAAATAAGTTTTTTCTGCGAACACATATAAAATAAGTGGCAGCCCATTGAAGAATATTTTTAATCTGGTGCCAACTCTTCTCCAAAACCTGTTCTGAGACATTGTAAGCTCTCTAACACATCCTTGTTTTGGTATCCTTATTATAAGAATTCGTTTATTTTATACATTTTGTAAAAACGCCGATTTTTAAAAGGTCTTAAAAGGTTTTAAAAGGTTACTTTTCATAAGTCAAAATGTATGTTACGAGTATGATATAAGAATAGATGGCAACTTTCTAAATTTACGTTTTTAAATCATCTGAGTATTACATCTAAAAAGAAAACAAAAAAAATATTTATAGATTCTAATTGGTTCAGTCTTCTTTATGGTAGTTATCTACATACTGTGAGCATATAAGTTTGTTGCAGTCGACTGATTTTCTAAATCACCGTAGTGCTTGAAGGGTGTGATGCATAAGGTTCTCGTATGGTGTATAGAGGCGTACGAATTTGCTTACCAAAAATATGATCTCTAAGGATAAGACCTTAAAGTTTTATAAGACCTAACTTTGCTACCAGCTTGGTGGAATTGTTTCTTTCATTTTGAGGTTCCTCTTGGTGTTACAGAAAATGAGAGATCTTAAAATTTTAAGCGACCTTCGAAAGCTGATTGATTTAGTGAAAATAATTTTTGATACCAGAAATGTACTCGGAGTTTTGCCTTGGCCTATAATTTGAAAGGTTTTATTTGTGTAATATTGGGAATGTGGGAACAAACGCAGGCCCGGTGGTTGGAGTATAACACGATAATCACTAAAATTTTGCATAGACATTGAACATTAAACTTAAAACAAAACATGGTTATGTGAGATCGGTCTTTTTATAGGGATAGTATGGGTAGATCTTACGGGGGAGGGTTCGAGGTAGATTTCTGAAACGTATAGTTATATCACTGAACCCTTGAACAAGTAAAAATTATTTATATTATCTTTCCGCAAGCTCTTTTCAGTCAAGTGTTATTATTTCTGTGATTTCCGGAATTTCTGGACTAAGTAAGATCGATCGAACTAAAGCTTTATTTAATAAGTGGTTTGTGTTTCGACTACACCTATTATTTGCTGAGAATTTCCATTGATCATTTTGTAAAATTTTCTTTGAGGTTAGCATTCTAAGATAATCTGATTTTTTATCCGCAAAGAGCCAGTGATATTATTACAAATAGTTTGCTCTCCGAGATCCGAACTAATAGCTGTCTCCATCGAAATCTCTTCTCTCTACAATGTATCTGAATTCATTGTTGGTTTGATTGTCTAACTCTGCGAAGTATATGAAGTCCTCACCTTTTCCTATCAAATTCTAAAATATCGAAATTTGAGAATGGACAAAAAAAAAAATCAATTTGTGTGTGTTTACTAAACCGCTCACACATCCGTAGGCGCATTGGCTTAGAGTTTACCCAAGATATATTGTAAGTTGCATATTGATTCATTATGACACCAAAATGCATATTTGCTCTGCAAACTGCTCATCTACACACACACTCAGCGACATTGGCGACAGTTAGCTGCCTCGCTCGTATTGTTGTTGGTATAAGTAGTGTGAATGCGAATGCAATATTAATGCTGGTATAAACTTGAATACACCTATACACAAGCATGAATGCGTGTGCGAATTAGGATTTCATCATTTAGCGCACAGCTACGCATTATTTACGCATTATTTACGCATAATTGCGCATAGTGCGCAGCCAGAACTATGAAATAATTTATGAGTAGGCGCTAGTTTACGCTTATTACCGCCGCACAAAAGCTCATCAGCACATATGTAAGTATGTATGTGCATGTATATGTGTGAATGTATTACCCTATCACGCATATGTGCATATATGTGTGCGCATTTTCGGTATTTTATGGTAACAGTGGCTTTATGACAGACTTTACTGACTGGCTCAAATGGCGCGCAGCGACCATTACCGTAGGAGAGTTGCTTAAGTACCGCACTAAAACTGACACATTGCAACTGTAGCTTTAGTTGGCGTTTGAAGAACCCCTGCTTCGCTTGTTGGCTTGTGGTGTCATTATTATGTGTTTTTAATTAAAATTTGGAGTGTATTTATGTAGAATTTTTTTTAGTACAATATTTCAAATTTATTATTCATGCTATTGTATTTTTCTCCCTGTCTTGCATGGCTGCATAATTAATCCATAAAAGCTCTTTGTGATTTTATGAAAATGACTTTAGAATTTTCCAGCATGCAGCATGATAAGCTGTCAGTTATGCGGTGCTATCACATCGTGATTTTTATGCCAATGCCAGCTGCTCATTAGCGTTCATATCTATTTCATTTTTAAATATTCTACATTTAGCGGCCGCTTATTGCTGACCATGCAAGCACGAGTGAAAGGCTTGCACAACAACATTAACTACAATTCGAAAGTTGCAAATAAAATAACTCTGTTGCATGATTTTAGGCGCTATGTCTCATTAATTTAATGTTTATTATTTCCTTTGCAATATTTTGCTTTGTTGGCATATTTGATCTTTAATTTCCATATTAAATAATTTTACTCCATTATTTTACTATGTGCTATTTTAATAAAATATAAATTTTTGCGCCGAACAATACAACTATGCCTAAATGTGTGCTGATAGTGTTCGAAATTAAAAGTATAATTATTTAATGAATGCTTAAGCCTTAATAGTGAGTAACATTAATTATTTTTACAATCCATAATACAAGTATTACATTTCTAATAATATAGTAAAGGTGAGTTAATATTTCCTAAAATCCTTGTAGAATAGGTTTTGACTGCTGTTGGCAGTGTGTTGTTATGATAGGTGCCGATGCTTGTCAGAGGACTTCAAGTACTAAACTTCGATAATTTTATCAGCTATATTCTGAGGTCAAATGTGGAGAGTCTAACATATCCTTCAAGGGTAATTCTTTCAACTTTCGTCGGAAGAACAATCGAAACACTTTGTTTCAAAGAATATTTCTAGTCAGAATAATTCGGGACATAACCGGGACGGGACATAGTTTCATGGTGTGAAATACTCATTCATTTACACTTTTTCAACGTTAACCATTCAATAGGTATTTTCGCGCATGTTTATAGTTAACCCATCCCTTTTGCAGGAGTGCCTATTATATAGGAAGTTATATCTCATATCAGTATGATATATCCTCGATAGAAGTTCATATAGGGTCCTCAATATTTTGTCTCAACACCTAGTTATCTTTTTCTTTTTTGGTTAATCCAGAGTGTCATTTCGAAAAGTAAAGGAAGGGAACCCTCATATCATTTTTATTTTAATCATGTGATGATTACGTCACTCAAAAATTCTAGTTGATGTCTTTTGCAAGTTTGGTATTCTATAACTTTAACAAAAGAGATGCAATAGGCCCACCCGAGAGCAGATATATTAAGAAGCCAGCCTAGGTTACGGAGATATCAAGATTTTTATATAAAAATGAAAACTTTTTATATGAAAAACAACAAAGAAACTACAAAGTCTGCTATGGACTAATGTCTAGAGTTAAGTTTGCTTATAAAACTACAAATATTTACGAATAATATTACCTAGCCATTGTGGTATTTAGAGCAGACTTATTTTTTCGTAGTCAATGACCACTTTTTGCCACTTACAACAACAATAACAACAACTAACAAAAAGGTATAAGAATGTAATAACAAATGTACTCTCCAGCGGCCAACAGCAGCCAACCAAGCCGAAAGTGACGTGCTACTTTGCCACCGGTGTACTTGACATCCTAATGAGTGATAAATGGAACATATGGGAATTTCCGTTACAATCGCCGTAAGCGTTTTAATGCAAACACCCGATGCTCGTACATAAATAATTACCAAACACACAGCAGCAGGCATATAGCTTTCAATATACAGCATATACATTTGTCGGTGGGGTATGTGGCACACAACTACATATGTACATATCTACAAATATTCAGACACACATACAGACACACTGTTACATGAGTCGGTAGCAATTCATTCACTCACCCACCCACATTCTGGCTATTGTTGTAATGGCGTAACATTGTTGTTGTTGTTAATTTTGATTTTTAATTTTATTTTTTGGACATTGTACAGCTCGTCTCATGCGCACAAGCTGTTCATGTCAGCTGTTGCATTCTAAAATGACAGTTGAAAAATTTATTGTTCCTGTCGTGTTGGTCGAGTTGCGGCTGCCGAGTTGAAATGTGAGAGATTTTACTGCCAACCCTGTGTATTGTTTTTGTTGCTTTAAGCTTGTTTAAGTATATTTTCAAGCGACGTTGGGTTTCACCGCTAAGGGAGATGGATGGCACTTCAGAAATACATTTCCTCAAATGAGGCATGTTTGGAGCTGATAGGAGAAATTGTGATTAAAGAGTTATCTTTTAGTGTAGTCTAGAAATATTTGTATTCCAAATTTTTTTAATTTAAAAAATTTTTTTGTATTCTCTCACGAATTTTTTTTTTACCATCCGTTTGTGGTAAACTCTTAGTTTTTATCCGACTGAAAAGAAAGTGGGAAGTTTCGTCTTGGTGGAAAGCTATTTGAAGAGAAAATAATTTTTTTATGATAGTCGGTTTAGCAATCATCGAACAAAGACCCTTTGAACTGGCAGTCCGTCCCATATGCAAACATCGTATAGGATTAGCACTGATACTAGTTCGTATTGAAACACTAAAATTCAAGGTCACTTCTGAAGATATTCTCATATTAACTTGTCTGTTTACTACTCGACTTTGAAGCATGATATCTTCCTGGGGAGAAAATAAGGAAGGCACGTACGTACACATTTCTCAGCTTTACAATCTCTTTTAAACCAGTACATATGTACTCAAATAGCAATAGAATACTGAGCACCTTTTATAAGTATGGCAGATTTGTCGAGAAAAATATATAATGCGGATATCGCGATGAAGCGTTTTTCAGGAAACCTATAAGGCTAATGTAAATATTAGTCACTTTTAGGACCATATAAATTCATATCGAATAAGCGTAATATGTTCATGTGTCCAAATGTTAGTAGGCAGAGGTTACAGAGAATTATAAATTCGTTAATATCTCCCTTACAGAGGTTGGAATGAGCTATTGTGCGGTAAGAGTTGTGAAAGAGGGATTTATCATATCATTTTTATGCGGTAGTAGCCATGATGAGACATGAGGGAAGAACTATGACTCTCATAAATCATCTAATCGACCTACACCCCATTTTTTCAGTTATCTTATGTCTTTATATCTAATGTCCAATTAAGATAGGACCTTACAATCGAACCTAACCTACATTTACATTAAATATAATACAACAACTGTCGTCAACTCCTCTCTATTTGTAGTGGGTTCTATAAACTTTCAGAATTTTAAAGAAATGTTATATTAATAATAGAGATTTTTTAGGATTCGTGAAAAAATTACACAACATGGAATAAATGAGTTGTGGTTGAGGGTCATGCTGTTATCAATTACCCGAAAACTGCTACATATTGTTAAGATTTTGTATATTATGTTATGCTTTAAGCTTTAAACATATGCATGTGTATGGTAATACCCCAAAGGCTGTTGCTGCTGATAATTAAATGTCTCTTCAATCTGTTGTTGCTGCAGCATGATGAAAATTAATTGACTGTGATGACATTAAATAACATCACATCAAACCACCCGTATTCAAATATATCTACTCACATGAGTATAGTTGAGCCCATTTTCGCAGAATACCCTAAAGCAGCATTTAAAATTCAAAGTGCTTTGAATATATTACATATTTTTAATAATATTGTTATAACTCTCCACGTGTCTGTTTGCGTTACTATCTGAGTACTCTCGAGCAACGCCCAATTATTACAATCTATTATTGGCTTATAGATGGAAAAACTACATGTCAAATATGAGAATTAAAAATATTTAAACATAAAATGCTGAGGAAACCATTACGCACGCAGCTAATCGGCGTGATTCCAAAGTAGACGTATAGGTTTTTCATCGTGTTAAGCTCTTTTCCCCCAATATTAATTTCGAAGGGAAGTAATATCACCTGTTTGTCTGCCTATTTTATTTTCACTGGGCTTTATTTATGTGATAACGAGAGTTAATAATTTTTCTGAAGTTTTGCGCTAGGATTTATAATTCAAAACTTTTCCTACTAACTGATGAAAGTCATTTAATGTTGCGAAAAGATTTATGAGTAGACCTCTGAGCTGTTATTGCTAACTAAAACAAAATTATTATTAAATTAATTAGTTTTCTGGAGTTTTGTGCTTGCATAATAGTTTGGAGAGTTTGGATACATTGTAGAGCTATGTATTTTTTTGTCTACTGACGAAAGCGTATTAATGTCGTGGAAATGTTTATAATTTTGACCAACAAAATGTTTGGAGATTTTGGAGAGTTTCAGTAATACATTGTTTTACACATTATTTGGTACTTTTATACAAATTTTGTTGAAGATCTGCACAAATACGAGGGCGGGTCAACAAGTCCGTGACTTTTTGAATTTCTGACCTCTTTACTGAAAAAACAACACTACTCCCGTCAACAGGCATCTGTCAGTTGACTCCTGTCAAAATTTGAACTTGCTGCGTCAGTTAGTTTGTGTTTGACAGCTATCTTTATCAGACTACCCACTAATTTGAGGAGAAAATGGAAAAAAGTGAATTTCGTGTGCTTATTAAGCATTATTTTTTGCGAAAAAAAACCATTACCGAGAGCAAGGCTAAGCTTCATAAATACCATGGGGACTCTGCACCATCGATATCTATGGTAAAAAAGTGGTTTACTGAATTTCGTTGTGGCCGTACAAGCACTGAAGATGCCGAACGTCCTGGACGCCCAGTTGAGGCCTCTACACCCGAAACAATCGAAAAAATTCACGATATGGTGTTGGCCGACCGAAGATTGAAAGTGCGAGAGATTGTGGAAGCCGTAGGGATCTCGCATGGCTCAGTGGTTTCAATTTTGAATGATCACTTGGGCATGAGAAAGCTTTC
Source organism: Bactrocera minax (assembly GCA_021498325.1). Classification (NCBI taxonomy): domain Eukaryota; kingdom Metazoa; phylum Arthropoda; class Insecta; order Diptera; family Tephritidae; genus Bactrocera; species Bactrocera minax. Next base: position 174,274 of record JAKEEE010000034.1, read on the forward strand.
CGCAAGATGGGTGCCGCCTTTGCTCACAGTCGACCACAAACGCAATCGTGTAACAACTTCACAGGAAGGTTTGGCGTTGTTTAATCGCAATATGGAGGAGTTTTTGCGCCGTTTTGTAACCGTGGACGAAACATGGATCCATCACAACACACCAGAGACCAAACAACAGTCAAAACAGTGGGTTTCTAAGGGTGAATCGGCGCCAAAGAAGGCCAAGGTGGGTTTGTCAGCCAATAAAGTTATGGCGACTGTTTTTTGGGATGCACACGGGATAATCCACATTGACTACCTTCAAAAGGGAAGAACAATCAATGGAGAATATTATGCCAACTTATTGGACCGATTTAATGACGATTTGAAGAAAAACCGACCTCATTTGGCCAAGAAAAAGGTTCTTTCCACCAAGACAATGCAAGGGTGCACACATGTGCAGTTGCCATGGCAAAAATCCATGAATTGGGTTATGAATTGCTCCCTCATCCGCCCTATTCTCCAGATTTGGCTCCGAGTGACTACTTCTTGTTCCCAAACCTGAAGAAATGGCTTGGTGGAAAAAGATTTGTCTCCAATGATGAAGTCATCTCGCAAACAAAGGCCTATTTTGAGGACCTCGACAAAACATATTTTTTGGAAGGGATAAAAAAATTGGAGAAGCGTTGGACAAAGTGTATAGAGCTCAAGGGAGACTATGTTGAAAAATAAAATAATTTATTTATCAAAAAATCTGCGTTTTATTCCAAAAGTCACGTACTTATTGACCCGCCCTCGTAGTAGCGAACTAATTTTGTAGACTTTGGAGAGATTTTAGAAAAATCCGATTTTCTTATATAATATTATTTCATATTTTTTAATATCCGTTTTAAAGAAAAGTTGCTTTTCTTTCCAACATTGATTTAAATTAAAAATGCATTGCCTATCAATGAAAACGCAACGCTGCTATAAATAAATAAATGTAAGCGAATGACAACAACTGATTTCCACGTAACAATGTGAAATCTCCCATTTAACCGATTTCAATTTGCTCTTATCTTTCCACTTATTTTTATACGCACGTGTTTAATGTTCATTGCTAAAATTAATTCCAAATGACGCTTAAAGTCTATTTTTTCCAACAATAAAAAAAACACCTGTCTAATAAGCGAACGCAAACACACAACTCACACAATTGCATGCGATTCTGAAATTGCGCACACTTACACTGACTCACACTGCCAGTCTACGCAATTTCATAGCGCCTAAAAATAGATTTGTAGCATGGCTATATTTATGACGGCTTTTGGAGAAATGGGTGTATGTGTGTGTTTGTTTGCGCCTTTTTGCACAGAACCTTTTGCCACAACTCTTACGCATATACATACCTAAAATAAATATACGTTGATATTTTGACGTCATAAATGCAAAACAGAAAATGATTTCCGCTTCGTGGCAACAACAAGTCGTTGCTGTCGTTGAGGCAACATAAATTGTTGTAAACGCTACAAAATATCCCTTCAAATTGCTACAGATGACAGACGTCATTTGTATGCGGGGTGTTTTTTGTCTTCTGCTTGAGAATACATTCACCTCAGTGAAGGTGAAATTTCAGTGCAATAAAGGTGAAAAATTTACTGACAACAAAAAGTTAATGGCCAAGGTGTTAGTTCAACGAAGAAGGGTATTGCACACCTCGTTGAGTACAAAAACACAGTTATTTGGGATTTAAGGATTTCATTTTTGGACGGTCGGATAATGGGTCTAAGCAGTGTAAGTGTTGACCAAAAATTTCATGTGTTTTCTTCCAAAGTGTCGAAATTGTTTCCTGTTGAGTGTATTTGCAGGAAAGGATGTATACTTTTACCTTCATTAATTGTTAATGGAAGGGACGCAACATTTAAGATTTATATATTTTCACACACACAAAGTTTTTGCTTTGTTACGGTTTATTAGATTTCAAAGTACAAGATTTCACTTAAATTGTTCGGTAAAAGTATGACAAATGAAGCGTAAATTTTCGAGTAATATATCTGAGTTTGTATTTTTACTCTTGACGAATTTATCTGAAGGTTGTGTGCATTTAAAATAATTAAACTTTGAGGAAACTCATTAATCAAAGAGCACAAAATGTTTGTTTGGTTTCCAACAAAGAAATTAATGTTAGCGCACATATGTTCTAAAGGAGATTTGTCATTTAGTTACTGTTTCGACCAAAACTGACTCACTTCGTATAATGCGGAGAACAAATAACTAAGCCTTAAGTGAGATAAACTGTTAATATTCACAGCTTTAGTTGTTTTTGTACAAGTACATATGGGAACTTTTTATTTTTCGATAGATTTATAAACTTTTAGATTTCGGAGCGTTATAAATTTTACCCGATTTCGATAAAATCTATCTACTGATGTCATATTTTAGCCAACATTAGAAAATTTAGCGATATTATTTTTTGGAGACTTTGTAGATTTGCAGAAATATATATTTTTTGATGAATTGACAATACTTAAGTCATTTTAAAGATCAAAAAGTACTTTTGGACTACTATTTATTGCTTGGAGACTTTGGAGAGTTTAGTAAATTAGCATTTCTATGAAATTTTTTAATTCACACAACTTTGTGCTGTTTATGAAATTTCGAAAAATTTTCAAATTATTAGCCAAAATCATTAATTGATAATTTAAACTTGCATCTATTTAAAGGCACTGACACATTTCGCTTAGTTAGCCAAACAGGTTAATTATTTTATTTCCACTTTCCATCCACTTCTGAAATATACGAAAAAAAATTCAATAACATATTTCAAACAGTTTTTTCCGAGTTAAGTTTAATAGTTATTTTTTCTCGCAATATCTTAAACAAAAATCCACATACATGCATACATAGGTCCTTATCTAAGGTCCTTACGTTTTTCCGCTATCAGTAACATTTATACCAAAACAATTTTTTTAATTTTTTCAATTCGGACCGATTTTGAGATTTCGAGCTGAAATTTAAGTATTTAAAGAGCCATAAATTTTTATTCAAATCGCATAAATTTTTACTATGTAAATAATGAATGTATTATTCGAATTCATACCTCTCAGATTACCTTCAAATTATATTATACCCATGGCAGCACATTGTCCACTTACCATTTGGCAACTGGGAGCTGTCAGCTTTCTCACAATTACCTAAGAAGTGGATAAACAAGGAATTCAGGAATTCAGATCCCTGTGCGCATACAACAAACTCAGTCAAGAAGTTTCTGCCGCTCTGCCGTCACAGTGGAATGCTGTATTTTGCTGTAGAGCTTTTAGGCTTAGTTACTTGTGAATTCCTTAGTTATTCAGCAAGCGTAACATAAGTTCAGGCGCAACCGTAACCCTACAGTGTTCGTTACACATGTACATTTAAATGTGTGTGGCCGTTGGTGTACGTCGCCTAACAAGACACGTGCTGCAATATGTCGCCAAAGCGTTGAATAAAATCCATGCTACATCCTTTCTTGTACTCAAATACTCTTACACACTTTGACTGGACACTTAGTTAAGCTTATTTGCTTATTCAACAAGAATGTACTATTGTTTTGCATGCTGGGATGCGTTGGAGAATTGTTATATTACGCCAAACGATAAGCAAAGCTTTTAGCTTAAATGTTTATTTCTAGAACAAACGTTGACGAAAATTAAACAAAAATAATTATTTTGGAAGGGTTTATTTATCAAATTCTTAAAAATAGCATACATATAGTCTTGCGTAAAATCTTAATTTTTGGAGACTTTGTAGACTTGTTAAAAGTTGTTTTAAATGCTATATTTTTGCATTAGAAACAATTTGTACATAACTCTACGTGAAATTCAACGAAAATAAAACATTGTAGACTTTTGTAGAGTTTTAAAAAAATGGAAATTTGTATGTCGTTTCATAAAATTGAATAAACTATGGTAATTTCAGTTAAAAGGCTATGCTGCAAAAGTTAAATTATAAACTGAATTTGGAGTTATCTAGAAGATATTCGGTTTATTAGATCTAGATATACGCAGCATGAATTTTACTTTACGAAATTCCAACTCTATTTGAAAAATACTAAAGATGTTTGCGATTACTTAGAACTTGAAAAATGATTTAGTCGTAAGTAATTGCAAGTGTAATGGCAAATAATAATATTATTATTACTTATAATTTTTTTATTTATTATAAATTAATAAACCCACTTTAAGAAATTTTCTTGTTGTGTTAATTAAGCTTTAATTGATTTATAATTAATAAATTTATCCATTAATTAAATCAATCAATTAATTTGGTAATAAGTTATATACGTTTTTCTCGAGAAATTGTGAAAGATAAATTTTTGGAGACTTTGGAGACTTTACAAAATTAATTAAAAAATTTTCAGCACATTGAGTTTTAAGTTGTATGTATTTATCTAACGAAAATTCAGCAGAAAACAATTTGGAGACCTTGTAGAGTTCTCCAAAATAGTTCGTTTTTAATATTTTATAATTATTTGAGTCTGATATGCCATTCATTATAACCACATCTTAAGCTTTTGTGAAGTAGATTATACCAAAACTTAAAGTAGAACCACACCCACAATTTCAACAACGTGCCAAGCAACCGCATACCTGAAGTGTAAATTTACAATTTAAACGTTGCTGCCACATTCGTACATACATACATAACACACAACGTACACAACTCACAAACACTTAATTGTGCTTATGTGAAATTTATTGTTTGGTAAAGTGTGTAGCCGACCTTCAGAAACAGCTGCTCTCCAAAGGGTGGGAACACTTGATGAACAGTGTTAAAGGAGAGTCTAAGCAGCCGGTTGATGCACGAGTGCCGGTAATCAATGACCAGCACAACTTCAACTGCTAGCTCCTGGAATATATATTATTTAAAGCATACACAAACACACTCACACACACAAACACACGAACGTGCAAAGAAACGCCTTGAAATAAACTAAATATTGGAGATAAAAAAAAAAAACACTCGTACAATTACCTGCCAGCAATAGAGTGAAGCAAGTGTGAAAGCGCGTGAGTGGCATAAGATATTTATATACTCGAATGTATACACTTGTAAGCGCGTGTGTGTGTGCGGATTAAGCGCAGGAAGCAAATGAAAATGGAAATACGTCTGTCCATACTATTTGTTCGTCGCTTGGTGATTGGCCAAGGTGGCGTAATGAAACATAAAGTTGTTGCCAATAAATTGTTGAACTGCAGCGGACAGCAAGACTTTTAGCAAGCTCTCTGTTGCGCTCAAATACATTGCCAACAAGCGCAATACAAACTGGCGCACCACACACACTTATACACAGCGTTCGGTTGGCGCGCTTGCAGTAATCGTCGATTTTGCTGCTGAGCGTAAAATAGTTGAAATATTCTTCATTGAAATTGAAATTGCAATTGCAATCGTTTGTGGGAAGTGAAGTGTGTTAGTTCAAATTGAATTTGGCAACGTTCCTGAATTTTTCCACACATTCTCAGTGAGTAGCAAATTAGAGAAGGAAATAAGTGAAATTGAAAGCTCAAGAAAAATCGGTCACTAGCATTGATTGGCTGCAAACAGTATTGCACCATTCTATCAGAGAATAGTAGTAGATACCAACTGTATGCATATAAAGGAAGCAAGTGAGTACCAGTATGTGTGCATCAATGATTTTCTAGCCACATCAATTCGAAAGAGTTTATTTTATTGCTTGGCAATGGATTATTTTCTATTAGCTGACTGTGGCTTAAATTGCAATGGAAATAAGCGTTTGTCACTTATGTACATCTTGATTTGGAATTATGAATTTGTTATTGTTAAATGAAGAGGGATTTAAAGCTGTAGCTATATTAAAAGAAATAATTTAAGATTTTAAAGTTTGTTGTTCTAGTGAAGAGTTAAGTAATTTATATTTTTGTGCGAAAATACAATGCACGCTATCCTCAGAACTTTAGTGGAAAGATTTTTAACTTTGGAGTCTTCGGAGACTTTGTATTCTTTGGAGAGTTATGCAAATATTTTTAAATTTCGTAACGTACTTGACTTAAAATTAAAGTGGAATACTAAAAGCAAAATGCACCAGAAAACAAAGCTTTGGAGACATTATAAACTTACATTTAAGGTGTACAGTTTTGTTTCTTGCAATTTCTTGACTAAAGTTTATATTTCTATTCTATCTATTTCTTTCTAGAAAAATGTTTACCTAAAAATTTTTGGAGACTTTGTAGAGTTGTGCGGAAATTTTAAATTATATTTCTCAAATTAATTAGTTTATACATATATAGTGTGATTTGAGTAAATAATTTACGAAAACAAAATCTCGGAGACTTTGCTGAGTGGCATTTACGGTGTTCAAATTTGTTGCTATTTCTTGTTCGCATATAATTGGTAGTTTACATTTACAATGACTACAGTCTCTTTTGTTAGTGCTTACAGATTTTTGAAGTACATTTTTCTTTTAGAATTTGCAAACCCATAACTATCGTTTTCATTCGCAATTTTTAATATCTTGTTATTTATTCAGTTTTCTCTTCCTCTACTGCTCCTGCAAGTGGACCTCAGCTTACTTTACCTTTGTGGGCTATGCAAAAATATTCGAACTCAAACACAATTGGGGACCTTTAAGCTCGTTTACGCAACCTTTGACTTTTCATCCGGAAAAGCCACTTATACCAATTGAAAAGAGGGAGCAAAGCTTGTTTACTTATTTACTTCTTTCTTTGGTAGAATCAGTGAGTTAATTATCATTGGATAAGTTTCTTATTAATTTTTTCCGTGCTGTAAGAAAATTGCTAATTGGGATAGTTATATAGATACATATATATATCGTATATACATACATATATACGATACATACGTATATGCGCAGCTAATTATGTATTTAAAAAGAAAATTTGTAGAGAAATGAACTTTTTAGCCCAACATGTTTTGTTTGGTTTTTTTCTTGAAAGAAGCAATACTTTGTTCATCTAAGAGATGAAATATTACAATTCGACATAAATTATTGGAAATATTAAGAATCCGCATTCTCCATTTTTTTTATTTCGTACATCCATTAGATGAATTTTTACGAAAGGACCAATGATGAACATTTACCCTATTTCTCATTTGAATTTTCAGACATAATAATATCAATTGGGTTTCAAAAAAGATACCCTACTCCATAGTTGAATTCAACAATGGGGTGAAAATTATATTAAGACGTAAATAATCGTTAATTTCAATGTAATATTCGAATGGATGAAAGGTACACATTTTCATTATTTCGAATCTAGGTTTTAACAACCATCTACAAATTGACCTTAGGGAGACATATATAGCTTAATTTAACTGATAATTCATCTAAGGTATGCCAAATTAGAAAGCCTTCTTATTTTTTTATTCTCCATTAAATGGGATTCTTCAGAAGGGTGAAAGAAACATATTTATATTATAGATTATTACATATTTAAGAATCATTAACCATTGGGAAGTTCTGAAGTTTTCCTTTTCCTATTTGACATTCATCTAATGGATGTAGCAATGCACAAGAATAAGTACCAACAAACAAAAAGTTTTTAAATCAGGTAGCATCATTATGTTTTGCTTTCAGTTATAGTAAATTTAATACTTCCAAAGGATGTAAGAAATCATGCTAGTCTTCGGAAAGATGCGCTTAGTGGAATTATTCTTTAATGGATTTTTCTTCTCATTTAATTTTTCATACCTCGAAAGGATGGATTCACGTATTTTATTGAAGAAAAAAACTGTAAACTTTTACAGCTCAGCCCTATTTTATAACATATATTATATAAGCCATAAGTAATAAACTACAAACTCAAAACTTCTTTCGAATTTCTTCTTCACTCTTTTTTTAAGAAATTCTTTCATAAAATATATATATATTTATTATCGTCACAAATAATGTAGCTGCATGGAAATTGTAAACCACACTACAAATTTTTCTTCTTGTTTAACAATAACACTAACTCTGAGTAGTTGTTTTCCAACTTTAATACAATGTCAACACTTATCAAGTTTATGCTTATTTTTTATACAAGTTGAAGTTCCGCAGTAGCATATTTACTGCGGAGCAAATCACTTGTTTCAGTTTAGATAGTATAAACTATAAAATGCGAAGCTTTTTAGAGACTTGCTCTTGTAAAAAGAGTGTACGCGACAAAATATTATGAAACTTTAACACTCGCTCAAATGCAGATATGCTAAGCGAGTGGAAAAGTCATTTTCCCAAAAAGTAATACACTCTAAATTAAGAGATATAAAGTTCATGAGTACAATTGTTTAGAACTAAGTATACAAGTTTCTGCAGTATATTCGTAGTATATATTTTCTTGTCATACTTAAATTTTGTTTGAAGGATGTAAGTTGGAACAAAAGAAATTATCAAGTAGGTACGAAAAGCTTTCATTGTATATAGTGAAATGAAAACTATTTATAAAATATGTAACACGTTTGTTTAAAAAACATATAATATGTTTGCAGTGAAAGCGTTTGTGAAAGCTTTCGAACGCAACGAAAGTTAAACAAATCCCCTATAGTTAGTCGAATGCTTTCAGTAAGCTTTTGAGTTATATTAAAGTGTGTATTTGCTAATTGTAGCATTCCTTGAATAGTTTGCATATGAAAGCTTTATATGAAATATTCCCGCGAGCACAATGCTTGCTTTCATATGTTTAATCTTGCCGCAAATGCTTTATTTATTTAGTTAAGGTAACGAAAAGTATGAGAGGAAGCGTTAAAGCTTTGTATTAAATAAATTTGATAACCAAAATCAGCGTTCCATCCTCGACTCTACTTGCAGAAGCTTGCTTCTATGCCCCTTTGTTATTTGTGACATTTTAAAGTTCACTTAAAGAGCTTTTAAGTGAAAGCTTTGCATTTTGAATTAATGAAAGAAGACAACAGTAATTTCTATTTTTTTGGACTCTTTAGCCAACTTACTTACGACTATTCTAGGAAAGCTTCATTGCATTGTCGTAACGTAGTCTATAATGAGAAATAATGTGCAGTTTTAGAAAGCCAATTTTTCCCCTCAATTCTAACATAGTCTTCTCGAAATGAAAAGAGGATAATCAACAATATTAAGAGTTTTTAACGCAAAGCTTTATACAATGCTTTTATTCGATTACAAATTTCAGCAATTTCCTTCAAATCAAAAATAGAGTAGTGACGACATCTTTGTTAAGTTGTGATTCATATGAGATAAGCAAAGAAAATGTAAATAGTTTTGGAAAAGATGTGAAAGTTTTGTATTGCCTTTCCTGGATTATCTAGAGATATTTTATAGCTTTCTTTCAGCTTTCGCTCTAAGATTTTCACAACCACGTTTTGAGGTCCTCATTGTACGTGTGTAGATACATTTCTTGTATATTTTAGAAGCTTTGCTATTGCTTTCCTACATTTTCTAGATAGCTGTCGAAGCTTTCATTCAGTTTTTGTGGTGAATATTCCATAATTCCATACAAGTTTTGGCGCTTACATCGAGGCAAGTAGGAAATTTTCATATATATTGTCAACAGCTTTTTAAGAGCTTTCCTATGTTTTCTGGAGAGCTTTCATTCAGTTTTTGCGGTGAAACTTTCACAAACACTTTTTAGCGCTTACACAAAAGCACGAATAAATAAATACGTATATATATTTTTTTTAAGCATTTAACTAAACTGCATACTAAGCTAATGTACTTTGTATATATTACACATAATATTAATAACTCGCAGCTCATTACCAATATCGAACAGCAACACTATGCAATAACACAACCAACCAATTTATTTGTGAATAATAAATATTTGTTTAATGAAATCAATATTTCACTTACGGAAGCAAGTTATTTATAAAAAAATACATATATATATATGTTTTATATATATGAGAAAAACTGAACTGGTTGCAGCAACAAATTGCAAGCAGCAAAAATTTTTATAAGAAATTCTGTAAAAAAATACGCTTCAAGAATTTTTATTAATTAACTAACTTATTTATATGAATTCAACTCCAAACTGACATTGAACAACACAAAATAGTTTCTTGTACACATATTGAGTAAATATTTGTTTGTTTTTGTAATTTTTGGTTATTTGCTGAACAAATTTTAATTTTCAATAATTTTTTAATTTAAAATTTTACTTTTCTTTTTTTTTGTAAACACACAAACAAAAACCAAACTAAATGCGGGAAATCATATTTATTTATATATATATATAAGTATATATTTGTAAACAAAGTCACATAATTGCAAATTTTTTACACAAACTCAGGTAACGGAACGTAAAATTTTGTCTTTACAAAACAACAATCTCGCTGGTTTTATATACAGGGTGATGTGTGGATGTTGTTTATTTTACTTTGATGCCGTTGTGATGACCTTTCAATTATTTTTTACAGTTTTATTCTATTAAAATTTTTTGATTATGCTTTCAGAAATTTAGTTGCAGTTAGTAGCACAATAAACAATGTAAAATTTGCAACTTTACATGAATTACAACAAAACAATGAAACTACAGAGAGAGAACGGTTGTTTGAAATTTACAATTTCGCTTACTAATAGAATTATGAATATTTATATTTATTGCTTAGTTGCTATAGAAAAACATATTTACAAGTCAGATATCTATTTGCGAGTATGCATGTTAAGGAGGAGCTGAGTATTGATTTGAGTTTAATGTGTTTAGTGAGTTTATTTGAAGTCTCAAAGAGCCAAAAAAATTTGTCAATAGTTTCGCTTACAAAAGAAAAGGTTCAGATTTTGTTTAAGAAGTAAGCTACAAAATTTTTATTTACGAAAAGGTTGGATTCTTTTTTTTTTAGTAAAAAGCATACTTAATTTGACTTAAAATCTATGTACAGGGTTTTACTTCGTCCAATTGTTTAGAAGTTTATACTTTATTTTTTTGTAATTCCTGCTAAAATTACATTTGTCCATATACAGATCCCACTATCTCTAGAAACGTATGCCCATATTGTATATTATTATTTAGTTATTCGGGGTCTGATACATTCTTTAGTGTTCTCATTTATCGTCTTTAAATTTAGACAGATTCTGAACAGGTACAATTTCAGACCTAGAGAAAGTTACGAAGTTCTAAAGAATTCACTAAGATATTCTTTTAAACATTGGATTGAGGGAGATTCACACATGATCAAAGATAAGACCGATCTTTCAAAGGGTTTCGAAAATCTGTCGAAATAAAGAAACCTTTAGATAGACTTTCAATATGTTAAAACATTTTTATCGAGGTTCTATGATGGAGTATATTGCCGAAGTAATTCTGTAATTTACTAAAATACCTTTATAGTGCTATATAAACTTTGCAAAGTCTTAATAGTTAGTGCACATATAAAAACCGGACTCACATTGTAGATATGTGAAGCCGAGGCTCGGTGGACCATTCAGAGAGAATTTTTAATTAGCTGCTTTGACACCAAAGTTGGGTTAGAGATTGTAAGCCAATAGCTGTCAGTAAAAGTATTTGCTAGGCATGTTACTATAGTTTAAGACATAAGTATACTGAATTGGACTGATTTCACTGATCAGAGGTAGGGATACTCCTGCACTGTAACACCACGTCAGCCAGCTACATGACATAGAAATTAGTATTTAGAACATCATTATTGATTTGAGCAACTATTCATTTAAGGGTACTGAACAAATATATAGATTATCAGATCATAAATGGAATTTCTTAAACCTTGCAGAGCTACTTGGATCTAGTGTAAGTATGGGAAGCTAAGGAAAAAGCTGATAAATATCTATCATATCGATATCCGTGAAATGCATCGATAGTTATCGAATGACAATGATTATATTATATCGATACATGTTATGAAAAAAATTTAAAAAATTAAATTTAGAATTTAATTACAATAGGTTAATTAGTGGCGATTTGTGACTTATATACTCCTAAGTTTTAAACGATAATACTATGAGCACTTCATATGTGATACAAGCGTCTCGCAAAAGCGATTTGGAAATGAAAAAACATTGGTTGTTAATATATTATTTCAATTTATGAGTTATTATATTTCAAATTATGAAGTTTAGAACTAAACTGAAACCGTTCTCTTACTATCTATCACCCTGTATATATTTTAGCAACAGAAAACTCTATGTATACTCGCAGCAGCAAGACCACATCGTAAGTAGTAATTCGTTATTGAACATACGAATTTTCTCAAAAATCCAATTCATTACAACAAAAAAAGAGAGAAAAACTGGGCAAAATATGATTTTTTGACTAAGCTTCTAATTTATAAAAAAATTTATACATATTTTTTGAAGAATTTTAAAAATTTTGCATAATATTTATCAGTAATAATGCATCATGAATTACAGCGAAGAAACTTTTTGAAACTGAAGCAACACTTACAACAATAAGCGCAATTTAAAGATCAATATTTCTAACTCAAAACCAACAAAAAAGGTTTTTTCTTTTTGTTTATTTACTAAATATGAGATTGGCAACTAAGCGTTAACTGTAATTTGGAAACGTTTTTTTGGCTTTTAAGTTTTTTCAATTTTTTAACAAATTTGGCGTAATTAATTTTTGGTGAAATTTTGTTTATCTTAAATGCAGTAAAATAACGTAAAACGGCATTTTGGAAATTTCCTTGCTATTTTTTACTATACTCAAATTAAGCACCTTGAAGCTTCTAGTTTTTCAATAATTTATATTTCTGTTTTGATTTTTTTATGATAAGATATTTGCTTTTTAAATTTTATTTAATTATATGCTTCGAACTTATTGATTATTAGAGGCTATTTTTATTTGTTATAGGGGAGGGAAAAGCGGGAATATTTGTTCGTTTGTTATGGTGTTTGGATTTGGGCATTTTAGTTAGAATTTTCGGGGATATTTATTTGCAGTATGGACTTGGGGTTGCTTACAGTTTTGTGTGTGTGTATGCGGGTGCGCATGTATTTGTTGTTGTTGGTGGTGGTGGTGGTGGACGGGAGGATGTTAGGAAGTGCAAAACACTAATGGAAACGTTATGAACTCACCATCATGTAGCGGATCTATTGTGTGTATCATAAGCTGCAATAGGCCATGACGGAATTTTGCACCGGTGTGTGTACTACCAGCAGTTCCACCACTGCTATTACCTGTTGCGCCAGCGCCGCTGCTCGATCCCGGCGGTCCTGAGCGTGTCTCCGATGCGGCACGCGATGTCACCGAACCGCCCGGTTGTGTGGCCATTGAAGTCTCCGATGAGTTCGCCGCATTGCCCTGTTTGAGTGATGAACGATTTGTTGTTGTTTCATATTTGGGTTGATAGTAGTAGAAGCAGTTGTTGTGTTAGTTGTTTGGTGTAGTTGTTGCATATTTATTTGTTATTATAGAAGACAATTGTTTCGAATTTGGTAGTTCGTTGATATTGTTTTTGTAGCGAGTAGTAACGAGATTAGTTTTGTTGTTTGTTTCAAAAAAGAGATAAGAGAGAGAAAAGAGCAAACATGTTTGTGTTGTTGAGAGAAAATTTTTTGTTGTTTTTTTGGTTTTAAGGAGCGTAAATAAGTAAAGGCGACGAAAGAAAAGAGAGAGATATAGAGATTATATAAGAAAAAAGCGAATAGAAGAGAAAAAATTGTAAAAAGAAGTTTATATAGTTTTTTTAATTCTCATTGCAATAAAAGTATATAAATACATTTACATATATACTTATATTAGAACATAAATTATATATATATATATTTTTTTTTATATGAATAAAGATATGAAACGAAAATGCTGCTTTAACAGTTCTAAGTTTCTCAAGGTAAGAGTCCGATTACAAAAGGAAGTGAGTATAACGCTGCCACTCTACGTAATGATAATGACTTTTATTCTCTCTCCATATCTTCTCTTGTTGTTACTTCTAATATATTAGGTAGACACAGCATAAATACTCCCATTTATATTAAACTTATTTTTTGTGTGTTTCAGTCAAGAAGAACTACGTTCCTTAAAACAATCCTTGAATATAGAGAATTGAGCAATCAAAATGGGGCACGTATTTAAACTTTTGGCAATCTCAAAGTTGATTTGGACCCATCAAAAGTAGAAGCTTCAACGCCAGTTGTTGATTTCCGGATCTTACTATTAAGGAATCTTACAACTTGGCATCTCTACAGGCGTTTTGCAGAGCTTTCGTGCTCGTAGTATACTTCCTTCTTTATAGAAAGAGGTTCCAAAAGATTTAGGTCACTTCCGTTGAATTCTTTGAATTTTATGCTTTTCGGATGGATGATTGAGATTTGAAGTTAGAGACCTCGGATTCAATCCAGTCTGATGAGATCGTTGCCCATTTATATTTAAGATTTTTACCATTCATGTATTTTATGTATGATTTCCGTTTGCAAGTTCGTACCTTCTATAGAAACTGGAGCTAATAGAAAATTCTTGTTGAAATGATTGGGAGCTGATCTGGAACTAAAGAGAGACTTTATTGGCAGTTCTGATGAAAATGTCTTATAAGATCTAATTCTGCTCTGCTTCCGAGCGGCTAATGAGGTTTAATGACGAAGTAAAGTGTGTTAGAAAGAGTTTGTTGTTGTTCTATACTGGCACCGAAACTGGTTCTTCAGAGTAGTAGCTTTAGTAATTGGTTGGTTACGGTGCTATAATTCGATACCCATGGATGTGGGGTACAACTGGTCTAAGTTCTCCATTATACCAGAAATATTTCTTCTATAAAATTTTATTAGGATTGTGGGACAAAACTATGGATTCTCGGATCATAAGAGTAGATAAATTTTACAAGTGTGCAATGATTATAATATATATAGCGAGGGTCTTCGCTTGAAAAGTATATAAGGTTGAAAATAAGTAATTTTGGTTTCACTTGGACCTCCTCCCTTCTTTTATCTATTTTACTAGTACTTTGCTCATAAAATTAATTTTATTTATTTTAGTCTTTCTTTCGGTACATTTTCGTTTCATATTTTTATCAAATCCATATCATTTTATCATTATCCTTAATAACTATTTTTTCTAATTATATGTTGCCAATTATTTGTTACGAACAAGAAAATAAATACGTATATAGGTTCATATAAAAATTAATTAAAATAAAATAATAACAGTAAAAATTATATTTTACAAAAAAATATTTTACACATAACACAATACAAATATTCTTACAACACACATTAAACATCGAAAATGAAAAATTAAAAAGTTCTCCAAAAATTTTTTAAGTGTGTTTGGTATGCGACAAATAGAAGAATATCATCGGCAGAAAGCACATATTAGTTGTGATTTGCAAATAAATTCAATCCATTGCAATTCTCTATTTCGAAAAATATTTTTTTGGTGAGGGAACAAATAAAGCGTTTAATTAATTAGACACTATAAAGACATTGAATTGAATATTGTGTTCTTCAAGAAATTACAACAAATATTTTTGTATTTATGATAACAAAAACAAAAAAAAAAAAACTTAAAAGAATTACTGAAAAAATATAAGAAGCTATATTGGCAAAGCATATGAAGAGAACTGAGCTTTAAGCTTAATTTACGGTATTTACGGATTCCTTAAGATATTTAATATCTATATAATTTGAATCACACTTGACTTTGAACTCTTTAGATTTGTTTTATTTAAGTTCACATTTGAAGCACAAAAATTGAAACTTAAATGTTTTCATAAAAAGCTCTACTTCTGTTATTAAAACTTTTATTTAGACTTTCTTTTCTCTCTATATACTATCGATTTATTTATTTTTGATCACAATATTAAGTTTCCAGTTTTAGTATAAATAGTTTAATGTAACAGAATAATCTTTTGAAAAAGCTCAAACTTTTGTGAGAATCTACCGGATGAATCTACCATTTCTGTTTGTCAAAAATTGTTCAAAAAGCTCTCTAAAACAGAGATTTCCAGTTATTTTAGCTAACATGACTACTATACAAGTTTACAAAAAAGCTTGTACCTTATAAATTGTTTAAAAAAGCTTCACGTTTTGAAATTTTTCCCATTAAGCCTGAATAAGTTTTTCTTAAACGTTGGATATAAGGAATCGAAATATTTATCGGTTGCTTAGAAGCCTTATTCTGTGCTTAAAAGCTTTTAGCTTGTAATAAGCCTTTTGTACAATTTGTTTTTCTTTGTTTTTGAAGAAACTAAATTTATATTTAATAAAAATTTCGTGTTTATAGCAATAAAGCTCTTAAAAGCAATAAAGGGGTGTTCAATATACATTTAAATAAGTGGTGGAAGTTTTAAACAAAACTTTCTTTTCAATTAAAAAAAAAAGTGTGTTTTGTGCTTCAAAGCTTTAAAAGCTCTAAACATAAATCATGAAAAAATGTAAGTACGATTAACAAAGGCGTTTTGTTAAGAATAAATTATACAAAAGTATGTACAAAAAGTACTAATAATGTAAACAAAATGAATGGAAATCAAAAATTCTTTGCTTGAGCTTTTGAATTTTCTTAGTAGTTAGTTACGTTAGGTGAAATTAAGGAATTTTATAATTATATACATTATAAATATATTTATATATATTTCGAATAAATATACGCTTATTAGTAAAGCTTTCTTATTACAAGATGAAGCATAAAAATAAATTGGAAAATAGGAAAGAAAAGTTTATTTTCAACTAGTTGGTAGTAGTTAGTTAGTATGTAAAAGCGCAGTGGGAAGTTTTTGTGGTATTTAGTTATCAATTACTTGCTTGACTTCATTTCAGTCTTTCAGTTTTAATTGTAATATAGCAATTAACTCACTTCTTTTAAGTACTCATTGAAGCTGAACTAATTGTAGAATTTGTTTAAGAGCATAAACAGTAAGTATATTTACGAAATTGTATAAAGGAACAGCACAATTGAACTAAAAAGAGAAAAAACAAATTCTAATTATGAAATCATATTTCTAACAAAGAAAAATATTGTAAAGCTAAAACGCAACATAATTTCATAATTTTGTATTATATTTTCGAAACATAGGCGGAATTTTAGCTAAAGAAAATAACATAGATTTTATGTATGAAAGAGCTTTCATATCAGAAGATAAAACTAGTTCAAGGTATGAAAGAGTTTCCACAGCAAAAGTACACACCAGGTTAGAATATGAAAGAGCTTTCAGAGTAAAAGTATGAATTAGTTGAATGTATGAAAGAGCTTTCACCACCAAAGTTTACACTCGTTTAAAGTGTGAATGCGCTTTCACATCAAAAGCATACACTTGTTTAAGTTAATAAAAAGCTTTCATAGCATTAGGTTTTTATGAGTAAACTTTCATAGCAAAATTTTACACTAGTTCAATGCTATGAAAAAGCTTTCACTGCCAAAGTGTAAACTTTATTTCGATAATGATATGTTATATTATTGAATAATATTCTAAATGCATATGAATTTACGATTGGTTACGACTACCATTTAAAAAATTATGAATTTAATAAAAAAATTTTGTGAAATATTGGAATGAAAAATCAGTTGATCTACGGGAAAATTGGCAACTGTGCTTTATTAGGTTACTAATATGTAATAAATTGCATTATGGGGGTATGATAGTAGTTGCCTCATATATGTAATATTAAGCATGCAATAAGAATACTATAATCAAAATCTACTTTCAAAATTAAGTCTTTATAATAATTATGAAAGAAAAGATAGTCAAAAATATTTATATTTAATTTTAGCATTTTTTTAATGTTTCTATTTTTTTGTTAATGTAACCATTTCAATGAACAAGTCAAAGAGGGTTGTGTATGGTAATTCCAAGTTTGTAATCTGCATGCCAAAACATGGTCAACACTTTTGACATTCATTTTCGTTAAACGGAGTTTTCATATTTTTGTTAATACTTTTATATGTTTAAGGGAATATTATCTTTAAGAAATTATAATGTCGAGCTAAATTATTTAACCATTTTTATGTTTTTGGAAAAAATTGCGTCTTCAGCTCAATCTACCGAGTAAATTTTAGACTCGTGTAACTCGTATATGTTTCGAGGAAAACGATTTTCTTTGAAGAAGCTCTTACAGCGCCACCTATGATTTAATGCCACGATTAGCAGGCTACTTAAAGAGGTTTTTAACAACAGGTAAACTTTTTTTTTAAAAAGCTTTTAAAATTTATATTTTACTTTTTAAATGCACATATATACACACATATATCAAGTGTTAACTATAGCAATAAAATAATCTATATTTTCTTTTATTATTACTCTTTTTTTAATCATTTGATGTGGGAGTAATTTCTCGCGATATACTTTAACAAATGTCTTTCTTTCTGAGTATCAACGATTGACTTTGTCAGTGTGATACGCATTTTTCTTGGCCATGCAAATTTATCGATTGCCAATTAAGTGTAATTTCGTAATTTCAAGGTGGCGAGTTGTTGATTAAGAATACTATAAAATGGGCGACGTTGCTGATTGCTACGGACTTTCTTGCTTATTAGGGTGGTCGACAAATTTCTCATTCGGGTTTTTGGTAGAGATACACTGAATAGATGGTGCATATTTCATTTTGTTAAATTTTTCAATTCCATACGAAAATTTGTGTATTTCCGAAAACATAGATGATATGATATTAGGTATAAACAAAGCCTATAACATTTTTGAGGTCTTAGAAATAAACATTTCAGATAAAAATTGGCATAAACGTAAATATATTGAAAACCCCTTCGAAGTATGAACCCATGTTTTAGAGTATTATCCAAGCGACTTCTTGAAAATAAAATACACATAATAACCACAGTTTCTTCTAACTAACAAACTTTTCCCTGAAAAATGCAGAGGAACACAAAAATTTTATCGAAACTGTGAACGAAGAAGAAATCTTAAGCTTGCATTCTAATATTGCCGTGATACTATCGGAATAATACTCTAAACATTACGTAAATATAGACCTGAAGCGAACAGAACTAATGAACTATATCAAAGAAGTCACTTGACACATTTTATACCCAGAGGTACCCAGAGAACTCTAGAGATAATCAATTTCTTTGGCAACTTTGTAAATTTTAGATCTAACGGATATTTTGGGGTCAAGGAAGTCATAAGTAAGCAAGAATGAAAATTTGCATTATTAAATCTGATCTAGGCAGGATTAAAATTAAAAATTAACAAAAAAAATGTATGTAGTATTTATATAGTATAATTATTAGTATATAGAAATATTTTTAAGTGATGTCTCTCGACGAACCCCTTTTAATTAACTCTATAACCTCTATAACTCTACTTTCATAACTTTCTCTGATCTAACTTCACTTTTTTCTACCTTCGGACCGTGTCAGTTAATCTTTTATATTAAGCTTTTCGTAAATAGGTTGAGAACTCCACACAAGCAAAAATTTTTGTGAAATCTTAACTATTGCGTAGGCCTTGAGAAATACAACCTTTCATTACAACTTTAAATTTACTTAGATATAATATAAAATTAAGCGATTGTAGCACTTTATTATTGCAATTAATTTAACTATAAACTTCAACAAAATATATGTCAAGCTCATAAAAACATCCAAGCTCCGCTTAAGCCACTTGAAAGTAGTGAGTGTAAAAATTATATGTGTGTCCACCATGTGATTGCGCTGTGTATTTGCATGCTTGCATTTACGACTATTTTCTTATCTGTTCCTGTCACTTTAGCAATGTCACTAACACACATGCATTGGCATGTTAATATTCTCAAAAGAGAAATTGTCGTTATATATGTATGAGTATTCCTGTCTGCTGAGCTGGGTTTCTGCACAAACCGGTTGAGGAAATTTGTGTTTATATATGTATGAGCGTTTGTTTGCTTATACTCGAATATTTCGAAGGTCACACCAATCGATGTATATATGTGTAAGTGTGTGTGTATATATACATATAAGTCGCCTACAAGCCAAACAATAGAACACTTAAGCTCCTGGCCGAAAGCATGAGTTGGGCATTGAGTGTGCCTGCGTACGAAAGTGTTTTATCGCTCGTACTGAAAATGACAGCTACAATGGCGAGTACATACAGCTGTCGGTTAATGCACTGTTGTATTTCTTATTTGTACATACATGCGAAATCATGCTTTTGTTAATTTCTTTTCACTTGTTTTTTGTGAAAGAGTTGAGTTGGTGTGAACAAATTGGCTCGTGTTTATTATTGTTGTTGCTTTTTTTTTTATTATTTTCCAACAGTGTTATGTTTAAATTTTTTTTTTATATTTAATGGAAAAATTTTACCTTAGAAAATGTAATACAATTTTAAAGTATTAATAATGCGTATTAAATAATAAGTGGGGGAAAAAATTCAAAATAAAATCTCTGAAATTTGTAGTTATTAATAAGAAGTTATTTCTTTAAATATTTTTAATTACTTAAAATTTATTTCGCATATATTTTTAAAATGGTTTCTTATAAGCTTTGTAATGCTTTATTAATTTTTGATAGTGATTTAAGGATATTTAGTTAATTTAGTTAAATTTAATATCATTAGTTAAAATGGTGTTATTCACAGATTTTTATTAATTATTCTTTAATTTTTAATTTTTTTTGATTTGTAATTTGATTTAATTAAATTTTTTTAATTGTTTTACTTTGTGACTTTGCTCCATTCAATTCTTTATGCTTTAAAATATTAAACGACGAATTAGCAGCCTAATCGATTATTGAATCATATCTGAGCGTCAAAAGTGTGAGGTGATTGTGTTATTTGTTCATCGATTGTGTCTTCGATGCAAAATTTTTCGGACAGACGATCTTGTTAAGTGGGTATTCATCTGCCTAAAGTCTTTCACCACTCTTTGAGATCGTTTTTAGTAAGCAAAAATGGAAAATCTAGATATATCTTAACCGATAATTTGAATAAAGAGGCACTTTTCTTGACTACTGACCCTTTGTGATGGTTGAGAAGTATTTTAAAGACTTATTTTTTGAAGTTTGAAACGATGGAGGTTTTCCCAGATTAGGTACTTTTAATTGATTCCGTGCACATCGGCTTAGTTTTGGTAAAAATCCACTCTTGTGTTACCTATCGGTGTAATTTTTACAAAAGTATTTTACTGTCCCTTACTATTAACTACGGTTTTTATTCTTAATTCGATTCTAGCGCCATCTAGTGGTACAATTCGTTCCCTTTTGCTTATACCCAAATCGGAGCATAATTACTTTTAGTGGTATTATTTCAAAGGAGACCAACTATCAAACCCTTTTTTTGTTTATAATCTCCAACTTTGAAGGTTATAGCTTTTAAGTGAATATTCTTTTTGTCTGCTTCTTTTTCAATTTTAAAACTCCAAATATAATTTGTTATATAGTCTATACCTGTTATTTTAATAATAGTTTTAATTTTGGATATATTTTTTGAGATATCTTAATTGCATTTAATAGTATTATTATTATTTAATAAGTTGTGTTGAAAATATTTTCAATAATATTGTGTTGAACAATATGTAAATATTGTTTTTCAAGTTAAATTCAAATTCAGGTATTTTCAGGTTATTGTTTTTTTTTTGTTATTATAATTAAAAAATGTATTTTTATATTGTTTATTTTTTAATATTTTATTGTTTTCATTTTGTAAATATTTTATTTTTCATTTCATGCTTGCATATTAAGGTAAGGTAAAAATAGTAGTAATTAAAATTCAGTTACTATAAAAGTATTAAATTATGCCAAAAATTTAAAAATTTTTACCCTCTGCAACCAAATAAAAACACCTACCGCAACACACTTACAACTCTTTGAACTTTAATTTACTTAGCGTGTTTGCGCGCATTTGCCAATCTCAACGTTTACTTTCCACACTTGCATTGCTACAAATTGGCTAAATTTACCGTTACTTGCTGGAAGTGCTTGTGCTCAGTGCTCCTGCATTTGCCTCGCAATTTCACAATCAAACTGTTTTTGTTGTTTTTTTATACAAGTTCTCTTCTAAAACTTAATACGTTTACTTTCGTGTGCTTGCAGCCAATCAACGACTGATTACTAACATTAATAATTGACTATTAGTCGTACTATGTAGTGCTGTGCCTTGCATGGGTGTGTGTGTGTGTTCCGTTAATGGTTGCAGTAGCAAAAAGGCTGCCTTGAACTATATGGTTTGCTCTATAAATTATTGCTTACTTTAATCAAGCTTGACTCGTGGGTGCACTCTTTTTTGATGGTGATTTGGTGTTCTTGGATATTTAAATATAAAAAAATAAGTAGATATATATACTACACTTAATAATAATTATATTTTTTGGCTATTTTAAAGAATTTTTAATTTAAAGAGGAAGATTTTATAATATCCATTATTAAGTGTATAAATGTGTAAGTGTTTCTCTCTTCGTTCACCTTCTCGTCTTTGGCCATGAGGTAGTTCTAAAAAGGCTAAAAAACAACAAAGCTGGTGCACAAGTAGCTTAATTGTTTATATATATCTTCCAAAATTTCTTAAAGACTAAAGACTATGAAAAGCAAATTGAGGTTAGAATTTAGTTTGTAATTAATTTAGGGTTATGAAGTCTTCTTCAGCTAATTTGGAAGAAATTTCCTAAAGATTGGGAATTATAAAATAGTTACAGAAAAGATCATGTTAAGCACATTTTTATTTTAAAATAGTATGCTTCGTGTTATGGTCAGATCTGCTCAATGCTTTCTAGAAATTTGCGAACTGTTGGGGAGAACATCAAGTCACGATAAAAGTGAGAAAAAACCAACCGTGACTTTTCTTATGTCTTTTTACGAACGAGATAAAAGGAAGTCGCAGCTGCTGCAGGCAGCTTGTTGTAATTTAGAGGGAGCTAGTGAAAGTCAGAGACCTGAAATCAAGCCCTTCACTATTGGGAAATATCTGTGAGTGAATTCACATTAGTGAGTTCCCAGACTACACCGTTTAAGCGAACAGTAATCCAAGTGAAGCAACTTATGAAAAAAATCTCCGGAGAATCTATTACATTTATAACCAACCGGCAAAGACTAGTTTTCTTCAGACCAGTCTTTTCTCTGACAAGACCGAACCCTTTTAGATATCTATCATATTCCTTCTCAGCAGTAAGGGGGAAATGCGGAGACTATATTGAAAGACCTCAATAGCACAGAAAAAGCCTGAACCACTCCAAAAAATAATTTGGTAAATGTTCGAACTCATATTGACCGTCTATAATATTCCAAGGTTTTAGCGGAACTTGTTATCTAAGGCCTTCAGATAGCCTTTATTGAATCAGAAATCGTGAGAGACATTAGCAAGAAACTTTGGTGAGTTTTGGTTACCAATGGGATAGCATAGTCTTTCCAAAATTACCAAAGAGCGACTTATTGACTTGAGTGTCAATACTAATGAGTGTAATTTTGTTCAGAGTTGTAATACAATTGAGTGTAATTTGACCCTTGTCAAATTAGGACAAAGGCAATTATTAAAAGTGAGGGAGCGATAACAGTACACATCTCAAGGGATTAGTATGTGGTCATAACCTTAAATATAAAATGTCCAAAATATGTTTCCTGAATGAAAAATGGAGATCGACTCTGTGTCTATAATATATCTGAGTATCTATAACCTTTCAATGTAATTTTCCATAGAATTCGAATACTGTGCTGCATTGAAAATGAGTTTTAGTTTATCCCCATTAGTGGACCTGTGATATTTGAGATGTAGCGAAATTCAGCAGTTCGGATTTGCTTTCCTGCGATACAGAAATATTCCTACTTTGGTTTCTAAGAAGTGAGTTTGCCCTCTTCAGGTCCCATAATATTCAACCAGCCACTAAAATACTTATAACCAGTTGAAAAGAATTGGCATCGTACCAGAAAGGGGAGTAAAAAAACAAAAATTCATTTTGAAGTCAGAAATAAATACTAGCATGTGTGGCAAAAGTAATTTAATCAAAACTTTAATTAGCCACATATTTTCATAGCTGAAGTTTTATATTCCCTCCAGTCTCATCCACTCAAAATTTTATCTTTGTCAAACCACTAACGCACATTAACCACTTCGGTTGCAAGGTTCAACTTTAGTTGCGGAAACTATGATATCTGCACAGGTATAACAGAAAATCGAATTGAAGTATTAAAGCGCACAAGTTTTATATTCACCACAGGAAATGCTATTAAATCAAGCTGACTGAATTTGACACACACTTACACACACATATTCAAATGGCTCCAACAAATGCAAATGTCTACTTCACTTTACTCTCTAAACCAGAGTGAATCATAAGCGACTACTTAAGTACTTTAGAGAATTTCATTATCCTTATCTCACGTAAAGCGAAAGCTGAGTTTGTGTGAAACTAACTAGAGGGCACGCACACACATACATATATATGTAAACAAATCACAACTGCTTACGCAGATGTATATGCATGTGTGTATTTATATGTATACTATATATTTTTGTGCGTTTGCTTGTAAATGTAACTGAAATAACATTACTGCCTCAAACTGTGCATTTTACTCCTTTGAGCGCCTAAAACTATACATCACTTTACTTTGGTTTAGACGTATGTAAATGTATATAGGCTACATATTCATTTACTTAAGGCGATAAGTCGTGACTGGTTTGTTATAAAGTTTATTTATGTATGTAAGTATCTATATCAAATGAAAATACTTAAATTTAATTGCCTAAGAAGTGCTTCCGTCGTTTTGATTACCCGACTCACTGGCTTAGCCTGTAGCTGCTTGATGTATTCATAGCGGCTTATCTGGTCGCATTACATGACTTGCACAACACACAAATTGCATAAATTAATTAGGCATACAGAAGTAAACATACATATGCAATATATGTAATGACTTCGTTAACACCTCTGCTATTCTTGCGCACCCCCCTGGAGCTGCGACACGCGCAACGAGCAATTTTATGCATGCAATAAAAAGCTATCGTTTATATTTTGCACAAAAACGTTAGTATATATGATAAAAATTTTCGGCAGCTAGAATTATACTGAAAAGTCTATCTGATCCGATATACAAAAGTATTCGAAAATATAGCACATGCTCTTAGGACACTATCAAGTCTGGCATCTTAGGTTTTATAAAAAGTAGTATTCAAGAGTTCGTTCTGAAAATGACATTTAAAACCATTTTTCTGGCAAAACTATTAAAAAATAGAAACCCGAAAATCGGGATCCCGAAATTCGGCATTAAGTGTAGTTAAAATTGTTGGAATGCTGTTTGCGCTGGTTACCTAAATAATATAATTTCAAAAATTGAAGAATCCCGAATTTCGGGATTGACAAGAATATACATTTTCGTGAACCAGTATGCGCTTACTTATGTTTAAAAAAGGATTTGGAGTACCCAATTTTGTTTTATATTTCAAGATTAAAGCATTTTGGTAATTTCGTGTTCTATTTGGTTGAAATCAATGATATCCTGAGTAATATAGGAAATAGTTTGGATTCCAATACTTGTAACCCACAATCTGCATACTCGTGATTAGATTTCGTGGTAGTCTAAGAAAAAGAACCGCCGTAAAATATAAGAATTGGGCTGGGATAACATTGATAGCCTGCGGCCACGCTGGCATTATGTGGTACCGATAAGTCAAAGTAACTTTAGATTGGCTTAGAACATCGTGATTGTCCATGAAATTTGACAAAAAATTACTAAAATCAGTTAGCTCCATTTAAAAACATTTCAAGGGGACATATATTTGGTCGGCGTTTGGGTCAGCATGCTTGAAATATCTAATTGATCGAGGCACCTACAACTGAACCTTTGAGTTCTGTTGTGTGCTCCGAAATTGGTTCCAGAAGTTAACTGAAGTTCGGATGTAATCTATTTTTTTGTAACGAAATTTATAAAAAAATCTTTACTCAGTTCGGGTGAAGTCAATTCAAATACCTATTGAAACCCTGCAACTTCCCGAAAGTGAACTCTATTCGCTTCAGTATCACGTTGGTTATATTTATTGCACTGAAACTTAGAGCCGCTCTTGTGAGACCTGTCGAAGTTGCGGCACTTCCCGTTGACTGCTATAATTTGAGTGGAATTTTAAGGCGAGAATTTAAAGGAAGCTCAATTTGAGGCAATATAGGGTTAAGGTTTTGACTCTTTGAAACTCGATCTGTCAGTTTTTTAAGACAGCTCTAACCTAAAAGAGGCTCCATTCCACTCTTTAATGAGTTAATTCATTCAGCAATTGTATGTTTTCAGTACAACAATAAAAATAATAATAACAATAAAGCCGCACATCTGCTAGTTTGCTGCAGTGAGTGTATAAATCACTTGATTTGTTTATAATTTTGTCGTTTTATGTCAAAACCCATCGGCAATCAGCACTCAGTGTGCGCCAATAAATATTGTACGCAAGCTTAGTTGTTGCTTTTGTGCTGTTTTGTCTGCAGACGGTGTTGTTGTTGTTGCTGTTGTGCAAGCAAAATAAGCAAAGCGACAAAAACAACAACACAACAAATTGAATATAAAGAAATAATGCAAACAAAAAGGCATTCAAATATTTGCCTACAATCATATGGAAGTGCTTACGTGTGTGCGTATGCGCATATGTGTGTGTGTGTGTGTATGGAAATCAGTTTGCTTTATTTGCATTGACAGTGACGGCATTGAAGTTGAGAATTATGCATTTGCTTGCAATATTTTGCCTTATTGCTGGAAGCAGTAGCGAAAACACTCCTGTTGTTGTTGGAAGAGCGCAGTGAGGCGTGCGGGCTATACCTTACTGCAGCGTCAGTTAATGGTAATGCGAAAATTTGCATTCGCCTTCAATAGTTTTCGTCTGAATGCCAGTTTGTTTGCATGCATTTGTATATTATTTGGTTATCTATGCTTGTATGTGTGTATTCTTGTATTCATTAACATATTCCTGGCCAATGTTGTGCGGCTGTATATGTGCGTTTGTGTTGTATTTGTCATTTGTCAGCTGCAAATTTGAATTTAATTTGGTCTCTTGGCAGGTATTTCATTGTATTAGTTGCCATAGATTAAAGGCTTCGATTTGCACTTTGTTTTATCTATGCTCGAAGGTCATTTATTGCGTTGCTTTTGGAGATTTTCTAAATAAAATTTTATATTTTGTTGATTGCTTCAATTTGCATTTAAAGAATTTTTGCAAATTTTTAATAAACAAGTAGGACAAACGGTATTGTAGTGTAATGCAAATTGTGGTGAATATTTTATTAAGTAAGGTCTGTATGTATTTGATGCTTTAGGAACATGTTGCCATAGAGCATAATAGCTTTGTTCACTTAACATTTGTTTGTAACACCTAAAATTAAGCGAGATAGATATAGTGATATATATATATATATATCTATAAAATCGATCAGGAAGGCGCGACTAGTTGAATTCTGAGTGACTGTCTGTCCGTCCGTCTATCTGTTTTTGATGAAACTTAGCAACTCCTCATTGTTAGGAAAATGTGTGTTATCGGACAATAACCACGCCCACTCTCCATATAACAATTGTAACCACTTGAAGTGCGATTACTCACTAAAGACACATGTCCGAAGTATTAAGTTTTCCAATAAAGATGATATGGAGGAGCTTCATTGGAATCCGTATAAACGTTAAACAATGGGAGTGGCACCGCACACTTTTAAATGAAGTCCAAGATCTCAGGAAATACTTCACCAATTTCAACCAAATTTGGTGCTTCACAAATATTACAATTTCAAATTCCATCTGACTCTGTCACTTTACAGCATATAAATTAAGTACTAATGAAGGTATTGAAAAAATTGTTTGTAGAAATTGTGCCACTGAGGTATGCCATTCCAAGACTAATACTAGTGGAAATCGGAGCATAACTTTTCAAACCCCCAGATACTGAACTTGTGAACCTCACCGCATATTGCTGACTTTTTACCGAAAATATAGTTCCCTATATGAGTTATATTAGTGAAATTCGGATAGCTTAATAGTGTACCCTTGTGTAAAAAAATGGGTAAAATCTACAAGCATTCGATTTGAGAAAAATGATCCCGGGAACTCTTCCTAACTGCGGAAAAATTACTAATGCTGTTAGTGCATTTATTCACGAAGGTTAATAAGAGGAAAAGCGGTGTGGTTTGAAACTTCCTATATATATATAATTTGCATTTCTGTTTGGAAAATATCTTAAAATTTAATTCGGGCTTAACAGTTATGCTAATATTGAATTCGTTTGTGTATTTAGGTATATACAATTACTTTAACGTCCATCGAGAGTTTATCGAGTTTATCACATTGCAATCCAATTACACTTTATTTCTTTCATTAATTTTACAATTTAATTGCAGATCAGTAGAAAATTTATGTTCACACACAACACACACACACACACACACACACACACACACACACACACACATATATATATATATATATATATATAACAAATACACGTATGTAAAGTGGTCCCAAAAGTAACCTCTCGATTACAATAATATTTGCAATTTATGTAAGTGCTTTATTAGCATATTAGAAATTCTCCGGGATAAAGACATATGCGAGAGTGTTTCGTTTTGCTGTTATGGCAATATAAATTTAAGCAATTTGATTTCAAGATTTTTCCGAAATACCAACACACTTCCACATATTTATAAATGCCCTTAGTGCACTGGCTTGAGGTGTATTAGGTGAATGTTTGCATCTATGGGCATTTGTAGAAATAAATTATCGTACTCATATAACGGTTGTTTGTCTAGAAATTGTTGCTGCAAGTGTATTGCAATCAAATAAATCTAGGCGTGTCTCTCGTGGTTTACTGCAAATGAATTTGAGTACTAAGTTTGCACATTTTGTAAGTGTTTGTTGTTGTGTTGTGAAATTTATGGTATGCAAAAATCATTTGAAGCTTTGAGTAAAGTTGTAAATTGAATTGTAATTGTTCATTTAGTTGTATGAAGTTGATACTAAGCTCTTACTAGTTGGTGTAATTTAATATTTTTATTGTTATTTTGTAGAATTCTTAAAATTTTAAATAATTTTAAGCACCGGTTATACGGTCAGGCTTTAAGAAAAGTATATATCTGAAAACAAAATTGGCTCTAAATTAGTTTTCTGTGAAAGCTCTTGAAAGCTTTTTACCAAAAAAGCTCAAATCACGTTTAGCTGAAAACGTAGTGAAATGAAAGGCAAGGTAACATTTATTATACCAAAATTCACTTTGTCTAGTTGAAAAAACTAAATCCATTCAATTTTTGTTCCCACAACATTATGTGAAAATAATTAAATATTTTCCGCGGTTGCTACTTATGTTTTTAAATGCATTTTGGTTTTTTTTTTATTACTTAGTAGCAGACAAATTAGAAGTAGAGAATCAATTAATTATTGTATTTTATACAAACATAATAATAGCAAGCAATGTTTCAACTCAAATATAATTCCAAAATTAGCAGAACTTTGCCAGTGAAATATATTATTCCATACGAAAGAACGCATGTAGAGGTTTTGGTAAATGTAATTGCAGTGCATTTTTGTATGAGAAATATGTGCAAATTAATTTTTATTCCAAATTAAATTTTGCAGTGTTGCCAGTTAATTGTCGTGGATTAGATTTTGGGTTTTCTTAAGCGAAATATTTGACATTTTATTTAATCAACATTCGTTTTTTATATATATATTTTTTTCAGTAATAATTAATATATTTTCCGTATAGTTTTGGAGTTGCCATTTAATTCTTGATGAAAAATTTAATATTGACATTAAATTTAGTTCAGTTAAAACTAAGTAATTTTTTGTCTTATGCGTATAAAATAAGAGAGCAGTATTAAATAAGCAGTCTTTTATAGCACTAAATATTTATATTTAGAGTTGCCACTTAATTACTGTTTGGTATATTTGAGTGTTGTGTTTTTAAAGAAGAATTATATTGCATGGAAATTAAAGTATTTCGAATTTTGCTGCAAAGACTTTTGCGGGGTTGCCACTTGCAACGCAAAATATATTTGAATAAAAAAATTTTCAAGGTTGCGTCTTATTTTTGGGAGAAGGATTTTTTATAAAGGTTTTATACGCAAAGGTATTATATATACATCTTATTTATCATTTTTAGGGTTGCCACTTAATATTTTCGGGAAAATTTTGGTTGCTGCTTTTCAATTAAGAAACTTAGTTTTGATATTTTTTATTATAGCAACTGATTAAATTT
Source organism: Bactrocera minax (assembly GCA_021498325.1). Classification (NCBI taxonomy): domain Eukaryota; kingdom Metazoa; phylum Arthropoda; class Insecta; order Diptera; family Tephritidae; genus Bactrocera; species Bactrocera minax. Next base: position 204,199 of record JAKEEE010000034.1, read on the forward strand.
ACCTTATTTATTCTTAGGGTTGTTGCATTTGCAATATGAATATTATTGGGGCAAGCTGGTTAAGCGCTTGAAATATTGTAGGGCAATATTTAGAAAAAGACCACCATTATTTCACGCAACATACAAATTATTTAACATTCAATAAATTTCATTGCTACAAAGATGTTAAAAGTTCTTAAAGCTTTTCGTATTAAAATTCGGTTTTGTAGTAAAATATCTTAAATTCAACCATATTTGAGTTAAAATATATATTTCCATCTTTTCCTATTATTTTACAATGCATAGAATATTAAACAAAAAACGGTTCACTAACGCCAACACACTGTTGTTGCACACACATAAATTTTATGATTTAATTATTGTTGTACTTTTCTCTTGAACAGCAATTAGTTGTTTGAAAACTTTGTTTATTGCAACAAAGCAGTAACGCAAAAAAAAGTGTAAAAATAAAATAAAACTCAAGCTCGTAACTCTGAAATTTATAAATGTGCAAAACTGCAATTTAATATGCATTAGCGCGAATACACCCAATCTGCAAGCTGGTTACACAAATAACACAGCAAAAAAGCACAACAACATGTGTGTGGGCTGCGAAGAACATACGCACACACTTAAAAGCTCAGGAGCAATTTTTTAAATATATTTTCCGACATAATACCAACAAAAACACACACAACCCAAACAAATTTACACAAAAATGCAAGCAACTTTCCGGCATTACTCTGGCCACACCAGTGAAGTGTTGCCGAGTTGCCGATTGCTGTTGGCTTTTCGGGTTTACGGAAGTTAGCATACTTTGGGGTAATTAAAAATTCAGAAATTACAAACAAAATGCCATTAGTGTGTGGATGTAATGGAATTAGTAGTAGTAGTGTGTTACTGGGTTTTTTGCAGCAAATTGGTAAATAAGCAAATTGTCGGTTGAGAATTCGTATTTATTTTTAACGAAGAGCGTAAATTGGCTTTATGCGCATAGTCGGAGTAAAGAGATTATGTGAAATGAGATATTTTAGTAGGTGTTGCTTCATAAAATATACATATGTATATTTTCGGGTATTAAAAGGAGTGAGTTTTGTTTTAGAACTCTATGGGAATGACCAATGACTCATTTTAGGTACCAAAAATTGTGCTGCGGACTTTTAGTTATCTAATTAAACATCAGTACTTCACTTTATTTTTAATCTTTAATAGAATCTTTAATGAGAAATTTGTTGTTTTTACTTTTCGATATTGCAACAAAAAATCATAGATGCCAACCATATACCGAAGAGACCTCATCAATTGGGTTATGCTTTATGGTCATTAAAACCTTAAACGTTTAAAATTGTAAATAAATAAAATTTGAACAGTTGGCAACTCTTCTAAAAGAATCCACTTTAAACTTTCTTAAACCTGTTTAGTTTTTGAATATATTTTACAATAGTTTTGCTTTATTCTTCAAGGTTTTCAATTTGAAGCTTTTAAATATGTGGCTACTCTTAAGAAAGTATTTTCGTTAAAAACCTTTATTAATTCTCCTTATTGCAATCTTAAACTGTTTTTTTTTTAATTAATTGGATTTGAAAATTGTTGAACATGTGGCATCCTTTGCCAAATATATTTGGAATTACAAGACTTCTTAAACAATTTTGATTTATACGTATAATGTATTCTTGAATTTTATTGAATTAAAATTTGTGAACAGCTGGCAACCCCCACAACATAAATTCACTTCAAAATTTCTCAAACCTATAACGTTTTTTAGACACATTTTAGTGTTTCTTTACTCCATTTATGAGTTCATGATTTACATTTTTCATTTGGTCACCCTTTACAACTTAACCTTTGAACTTTGTTCATATCTCTAACCATATTGTCATAATTGAATTAGTTCAATTTGGCGAATCTTAGAAAGTGGCAACCTTTTTAAAATTTTTTTCAAACAGTAAGCCTTTTTGAACCTATTTCATTCGATACTAATATTTCAGTTAATCGTTTCTCTGACCGCTGGTATTTAATTATAAAGTTTAAACATGTGACAAACTTAATCAAAAAATTATTTTAAGCAATATGTTTTTTCAAACTTATTCGCTTCTTAGTTTTTATATACCTTACACAAAATTTTTTGGCTTAAAACTTCTAAATAGTTGGCAACCTTGGATTCTTTATTTATATATAGTTTCTACCTTTATTTGCAACTCGTGTTGTCACAAATTCACAGACCTATCTAGATTGAAGGAGAGCATACGTGCTGACCTTTAAGTACTGGTTATCAGACTATTCCTTAGAAGAGATCGTTAAGAACCCCGCAATTAAATTTAATATTTAAGTGGAAATATTAACTTGTAAGATATGAAATGGAGGAAAATTAAAAATGACTGTAATACCTAACATTTTCCTGACATTTGCATACTGTAGCATACTCACAGGCGTCGCTCTATAATTTCCCCTGTTTCCATGCAAATGACAATTTCATTTTATTACCAAAAAACAAATACATACATGTTTTCATATATGTATTTGTGGAATTACAACATGCGAATTAAACTAACAGTTAAATATATGTATGTAAGGCTGGTCAGCACTGTAGTGGTGTGAGTGTGTAGCCATTTAACGAAAGTGGCAATGGTACTAAAGGGATTTCGCAAGACAACAACGCCGACATGACAACAAAAACAAGTAAAGCGCTAACAAAATGGAAGTGCCAAAAAATGGACGACGCAGAATAAGTTAAGATGGAACAGCAACAACAACAACAACAGCAATTAGACATATAAACACAATTGAGATTTTAATTATAATGCACGTTGCTAATTAATGTTTAACAGCAGCGTTGGGGAATAATTAATTATTGTTTTAGGAGGCGAGCATGTAAGTGAGTCTGAAGTGTACAAGCGCACACAAAGCCCTACATATATGCATATGTAAATTCACATATTGTTTTGTTGCATACAAAAGTAAACACTTGAGTGAGAAAGTGAGAAAAATTGTTGAAAACCAAAATGAAAATGCTTACTCGCACACACAGCCCTATAAAGAAACATACATATACACTGCTAGCACCACTCATAAATGTATGCTTCTGCCCTTTTATTTATAATTTGTTGGTAATCTAATTAAATTATGGGCGAATTATGTGCAGCTGTCGCTCTCATACTGTACGGGTGGCAACGAAAATATATGACCACTGTGGCTTTATGCAACTTTTTCCATTATAATATAATGCAAATTTACATATCTTCGTTTATTTTTGAAATTTTTGAATATTTGCTTTATAATTCCCCCACTTTCAATGACTTTGCTGCTTTTGTTTATGCCGAATTTAATCACCATTTAGATTTTCTTGGTTTTTTGCTGCGCAAATAAAAAACTCATTTATTTTAAAATATTTAGCATATTTTCAGGCGATTTTATTAATGTCAGGCAGACTTAGTTAAGTTAAGTGCTAATACGTGACAGTTTGCGAAACAGTATTTGAGTTGATATTTGTCATATGAAAATGATTTGAGAGAGTAGTAGATTTATATGGCGGCCGGTAACTGTAGTATTACTCTTTGGAAACTTATTTCCGCATTAATAATATTTACAGAACAATTAAGGTAGCGCTAAATATTAGATAGCCTCATAGATTTAAATAGATGGAGATGATTGTTCACATTTGTTATAAAGAATGAGAAGACATTTCTACATACCAAAAAGCCTTTAGGTTAAAGAATATATTTTTTGGAGTCACAGTTAGCTCGAAAACAAAGAGAATGAAATACCCAATCTTTTTCTTCTTAAGAACATTTATTCTTGCTCTTCTTGGTTTTTAAACAGAATTTCCTGTTTTACTGTCATTTTCCGTCCTTCATTTTGATATATTTTTTCCAAATCTAATATTTTTGAAAATTTTGACTTTTTTAAATAAATGTGTTAAATTTTTATTTTTTAAAAAATTCCTTGATTTTGTGATAATATTTATAGTTATAAATTTCAATATGTTTTTCGGTAGACTCGAATTTGACCAAGACAATTTTTTGGTGGAAAACTTTGGTTTCCCCCAATAAATTTCTTTGAAAAGCGGTATTTTTAGGAACTTTGCATTTGAAATTGAATTATTCAATTTGAACACAAATTCTTTACTATTCTAAAGCCTATCAAAATGTTTCGAAATTTCTTTTCCAAAATTTATTTTCAGAGTTCCAAGAATTTGACATATTCGAAATATACGTCAAGTATACATCAAATACAAATCACTTCTATTTGACAGTATCGAAATGAGTATTATAAAATTTATTTTATGTTATTATATGTTAAGTATTCGTTAAAGAAGAATTCTCAAAAAAATGTTATTTGTTCTTTTATGTCTCTTAAATATTAATTTGTTAATTAAAATTTAAATTATGTTTTTAAATTACTTTTATAAAAAGTTCTACAAATTTTATTGCAAGTCTTATAAGAATTAAAAAAAAAGTAATAGTTTTCCTAATTACAAAATTGCCGCTACTACTTTTAAGCAGCAAAGCTGTTTTTATCTTCCTGTTTGATTCTCCTATTAAAAATTTTGCTTCAAAACATTTTACTGTGTATACACGAATTTACGAATAAAATATGAAATTTTTAAGTTGAACAAATTAAATTAATTAAACATTTTTTAATAAATTTTTAAATTTATATACAAATTTTTAGTAAAATATACATCATATAATTAATTTTTTTTTTATTTAAAGTTCAGATCGTGCTCTTTTAATATTTAAAATTTCCTTTCGGTTTACACAAAAACCGAAAAAAAAATTTATATTTCAACTTTGCATTCAAAATTTCAAAGTCACAAATTTCTGCATTTATCATCTAAATTTTCAAATTCATTCATTCCTCGGAAACTTTCCCTGTCAGCTTGTGTCAAAAATATCTGACAGACCGTCAGTTTCAGTTTTCTCGCTTAACCAACTAACTAAGACACGAATTGGCTATGTGAAGTTCAGATGACCTTGAAAATGTCATTTGGTAATTTTATAAGAAGGATGGAAACACTTGTGATTTCCGTGATAAATTAGGTTACGTTTTTGTTGAAATTGAAGAATATTTGTGTGAGTGGATAGAGGAATGAGAAGAAGAAGAAGCGCTTAGTTTTAATAATTAAATATCTTAAACATGTAGTTTTAAACAATATTATGTGTATTTGATTTGAATATAAGTTTATCAGATATAAGATATAACCGCTCTTTAAATGAAAATTATGTAATTTAAAAATATTAAAACACTACGTTGAAATATAGATTTTAAACATTTCATGTATGGAAAAAGATCATTTCTTTTAAAGAGAATAAAAAAAATTCAATTATCTTCAATATTTCGTTTTGGTTTGTTTTTGCATTCAAATGTTCACAAACGTATAATACCTAAAAATTTTATAATCTTTTTATTCGATAGACATATATAAAGACAGAGAAAAAAATTAAGAAATTCAGTGGAATACTAATTATCATTTTCTTTTAAGATGTTCAGAAATATAACTTAAAATTTTTTTAAAATCAAAATTACTGAAAACTATTTTTATGAAAAATTTCAGGATTTTGGAAAGATAATAAATTTTTATGGGTCTTAATTAAGAGGGAAGAAATATAAAATTCAAAACCCTTCCACTTGTGTTTTCTTTCTAACTTCAAAGATTTTAAAAGAAGTAATTTAAAAATTTTTATGAATTTATTACTGAAAACCAATTATTTTTTTAGATTTTTAACAATATAATCTATTTTGGAATTAAGAATTCTAACGAAATTTTTTTCTTAAAATTTTGAATTCATAAAGATTTCAGAATTTTGAAAAAAAAAAGTTTTTTAATACGGAGGTTTCATAAAATGTTCATTACCACATTAAAAATAAAATAATAAAATAATAATAATAATAATAATAAAATTTTGTTTTGAATTCAACATTTTAAAATTTACCAAAATAGTTTTCTTTATTTTTTTTTATTAAAATATTCCTTTAAACATATGAATTTAAAAAATTTTCGGAATTATCAACAAAAAATATTTTTATGAAAAAGAATTTTATGCCTTCTCAAGACCAAGTTTCTCTAAATACCCAGGCTACTGAGTTCGAAAACCACGCTCATTCGTATAGCAATTTCTTCTCACTAAACTCTCGCAGATATTAAAACCTATTCGTAGCAGAAATAAAACTCCTTATTCCCATAAAAGAATAATAAATTTCAATACTATATTCGTTATCTACACTTCTTACGCTTATATCCTTACTTATAAGCGGTTATTTGCTGCCGCACAATGGCCTCAGAAGGATGCGAGCCTGCGAGAAAAATTGCAAACAATAATCTGAAGTAAATAATGCAAAGCAAAGAATGAATTGAGCGCCTGCGAGTAACGACGGTCATTATGGAATAAGCGCGTCTGAAAAAGACCACAGAGTCTATTTATGCAATACTTATAACACTCAACTGAAGTGAAATATACTTATGCTTCTTAAATGCGGAAGTAAATGTTGGATATAAAAGTAATGACATAATGGTTAAATGCTGCTTGTACTTGTGTGTGTAGTTGCGATGCGGCATATCAGTAGGGTATCAATACGAATGAAACGGCATATTGTATAATCTCAGTACATTTTATAGTAAAATGACATCACCCTTGGTAGCGAATTTTTGAAATAACTTAAAACACTGCAACGTTAAAAAACAATAAACAATACTTGATGCGATAAAAATATTGATGATATTGATCCAACAGTCGCCACCCCAGGCTCCATTCACACATAATAACTTTTTATATCTTCCACCTGCGCTGCAATTGTGCTACGGAATCTATTGTGGTTGCATCAGCGGCTAAACCGGATTCTGTACTTTGTTTTTGCTGATTACTGATTTTGTTGATTACTTGGTTACTTGATTTTCTACCTAATGGCGTCAACGCGCTCGTCTCCTAAATCAAATACAGCCCATTACTATGCTAGAGCTGAGGCTGGAGCCGGAGCCGCTGTCATTTATAGCAATATTGTTGTGGCTTCTGTTGTTTATTGCTGATTGCTGCTGCTGATTTGTGCAATTCAAGTAAACAGGCGCAACAACACCACCAATATGTATGTTTGTCGGCGTTTTATTGGACTTGCGGGTAATCAAAAGCATAATTGCTTATTTGCTACACAATGTATTGGATTTTGTGTGCTGTATGCGGTTGCTATACCGCTAGATATGCAATTATGTGTGTACGTGTGCGTGCTGAGATGATATTGGTAATTTAATCTGACAAATAAAACAGCAGAATAGTTTAACGTTATTCAATAGTAACGGGACTGATGCTGTAATTGTGAAAGAATTCGTAATTATTATTTTCGCATATTTTAAATTCTTTTATTGGCATTGGTAATCGTTGTCAAGTTGCGATCAGACGATAGATGTAGACGCGAAGATTTGTTTTGAAATTGTTTAGAAATTTTTATCATTGTTGTAGAATTGTATTAAATTTTTGTCTTTCTGAATTGTTATGTAATGTAGTGGTAATGGTAATCAAAAATGTAATGGTTATGGTAATCATAAATGTATTGGTAATGGTTATAATGGTATTTTTGATGGTAAAGATTTTGATAACGATAGTAATTTTAAATTGCTGTTGCCTATTATGAAAGTGGTGGTAATTGCAATTACTTTGTTGAAAGTGTTGATGTCGTGATTATGAAAATTTCATTGTAGTAACAATTATATTGGTTAGAAAAAAATATCGACTTCGGTCGTATTGGTAATTAAAATTTTATAAAATTGAATTGTTATCTTAAATGAAAAATCATGCTTATAAGCTTAAGGCTAATTGAATTTGTAATAGTAATAGTAATAAAACCTTCATTCGTATTAGTAATGTTTTTTGTACTGGCTAGTGAACAGTGGGAATCAACTATTAAAATATCAGTGGTAACTAAAACTTTAATATACAAAAAAATAATAATTGTAATCATTACGATATTTGATTACATAATATATAATAATTGTAGTTTTAGAAATAATAAGTAATTATTAACGAAAAATGAAGTAATTTTAAACGGTTACTGTTAGGCAAAAGAAATTGCAATAGTATTGGTAAAGGTAATGGTAATGGAAACTGTAATCTAATTATTATGTAATGCCAATCTTCTGAAATCCTCTGGATCTGTTAGTATTACATTGGTTCAAGTACAAGTATTGGAAAATTTTAAGCGGTTATTGTAAGTCAAAAGAAATTGTAATGGAAACTGTAATCTCAATGTCATGTAATGCCATTAAAGTAATGCCATGTAATGCCAATATACTGCAATCTACTGGATCTGTTAGTATTACATTAGGAATTTCTTAATGCATTCTTTGTAATAAAATGTCATTCATCGACATTGTTTTCCTGTAATATGTCTTTTATATGCGCAATTTATTCGCGAGCAGTAAAAATGCAATATACAACAGCATTTTAACATAAAAACAAATATCTTTCTTTACATTAAGACGCTAGCAGACCCCACCCACATTTGCACGTCTGCAATTTTTATGTAAATATTAGCAAATATTTTTAGATATGCACCACCTGTATCTATTTATACACAAGTATGAGTCATATGGTACGGTATGCTGGTGCTTATGCGAGATGAAGGTGCCGAGATATTTTACTGAAAACCCAGATGCTTAAACATTTAAGTGTCGTAGCAAACCAGCGTAAAGGACGTAACGTAAAAGTAAGGGTACCGTTTACGAGTGCAATTGGGGGTACTTAAAGTTTTTAGTGCAGGCGACTTTTCTTCTTCCACCAGCAATGCTTGAGTAGCACATAAAGTTGCGCAACTGTAAGTAGCGGTGAAATTTTGTAATTCTACTTTTTTTTTGGATTTAATTTTAGTTGCAAGAAGTTAAGCGTATGTTTACCCTTCGAAACTAAAGTGAATTAACAGCTCCGCATTTAATTTCAAATTGCTGGTAGAAAAGTAGCTTGGTGCATTCATTGGGGTCGTGTATTTAAAGAAACTAAGAGGAAAATGTAAAAGTTAAACATTATTAAAAGCTTAGTCGTATTTATATCAGATATTGTCGTGTTATCCTGTAATTAGCCTTTTGAACAGGAAAGTGTTGAGATGGTAATGCAATTAAACACTTTCATTTGAAGAAACGGTAAGTCATCTGCCAAAATGCTGAACTCTACAACTACGCTTTAATTCAAAAATATTATAGAAATCGGGAAGATGAAGCAGTCCCATTAAAAATGGTATATTTTTGATGATACCGTAGTAGTTGGTATTTTGCAAACATAAAATTTTCGAAACTCGAGTCATGTTGTGGATTTATCGCTTTATATTTTCGAGCTAAACGCAATGAGAACTGTTTTTCAGTTGTCTGTGTTTAGCGGATTATAAGGGAGTACACTTAATTTCGGTCGAAAATTTGTTGTATTTTTAGACTGATTGCAGTATTGATCATTTTTCTTTCATCAGATCTTATTTACCTTACATGATGTTAAGAACTAATACCTTTTGGCTTAAAATGGTCTATTAAGTTGTAGGTTTTTTAAATTTAGAGGAATGGTAATTCATCTCATCTAGCGGAAACCCGGTTATGCATCTTTCTCCAATAATTTGAGATTGTAATTATCTCCAGTGAAAATAAAGTGAATTAGCCAGAGGTCTAATCCCGGTGCGGTTTAATCCCCCTAAACAATTCTTCTTGGGCGCAATGAAGTACAAAGTTAATATATCTTATATTATTTCGCAACCCTTTAGGAAACTTTTTATATTTGAAGTTCCAGCAGAATTAGAACAAAGCGAATAAAAAACAGTGCCTTATAAGTCTCCCATCATAATCTCTTTAATAAACAGTGCATAAACGTGGCCGATAATACCATTCATGAGGCCCAATTGCGTTCAAGAGAAAAATTTTTGAAGAGTACTACTGAGGTGACGGTACTTGGTCGGATATAAATTCGATTTGGTTCTACTTACACAGACCGGACCGTCAGCGGAGCGCAAGCAGCCCCCCTTGCTTTTAGAAAACGTCCTGCTGGAACAAATGGTCGTTGTGGCTCCATTAAACTCCTTTAATAGGGCCGTATTAGTTTTGAGTATTTGTTTAAAATTAAGAACAAAAGGATCTAAAATCGCATTTTATCAGTTATGTGGCCAAAATAAGCTTTCCAGCGAACTTCCTTCACTTACTTCTCCATTACTACATATTCGGTTGTTTAAGAATTTATTCTTTTGACATTTATTCATTTTATGCTATTACTTCACTCTATTTATGTGGGTCAAGAGGGTAAAAAAAAGGAACACAAAAACTTAGCAACTCACGGTGAAAAATGTTTTGAGCAAGAAAATTGTGCAACTATGCATCAAAAACTAAGGGTTTACACATACATATGTGCCTTTGCCAAAATAAGCGACGCCTTTTAAATGCTCGTGAAATTTTACCCATACATTTTATGTTGATATGTATGTGTGTACATTTGTCTGCATAGCATGTTGTGCCACTTAAGCGTTGTCGCATAGTAAACGTCCGGCTGCAAGTTGCATTCCTTTTCGTTTGCCTTCGTTACATTAGAATTTTCTTCCACACAAATTCGAACTTTTTCTAGGCACGACCATGCCGAAAGTAGTTGAAATATTTAAATGCTCAAAGTTTTAGTTTTTATTTTTTGTTATTTTGGCCAAATGGTTTAAGCACTTCTGTGCTTTTGTGTGTATCTTGTATAGATACAAAGATAAAAGTATACATAAAGTATCAGAAGTAAAAGTCGACGTGTAGTAAACTTGTTTAAAAAATAATTTTTTGGCCTTAAAAGAATTATAATTTAGATATTTGACTTATAATCTTTTGCAATTTTTGAAACTCTAATAAAATGTTGTGGTTTAAATACTATTTTTATTACAAAGCGCAATATATTTCGGGTAATTATCTGGACGAGAATGATTCTCGTCTTTTAAAACCTCAAAACTTTTCAAATTCTCAAATATAAATGTTTGAACGTTTTGTCTAAATTATTTTTGAGTATATAAGAGGAAGAGGTTCGCAATTTATAATTCCTAATATATATCGTATAAATTAAATTAATGTGGGAAATAATATTGAAGACTTTTTAAATCATTAACTTGCTTGAGTAAACTTTTTTTTTTTCAAAGCTGAAGTAAGTTTTTTATTCTAGAGATCACCAAAAGGTAAATATTTTCTAAAAAAAATAAGTGCAAGTAACTGCTGATATATATTTAAATAAGGCATCTTCGTACACTCTTCTTTGAATTTATCTCTGTAACTTTATTGTTGCTTTCAAATTTGAATTAAAGAGAGTAGAGCTGAACTTTTGCGTGCAGAGATGTGGCGAATTGAATATGGACGATTGAATATGGAACACTCAGTACATTCTCAAATGTTGTCGTTCATGAAAAATAAGCTTGGTTTAACCAAGTTCCTATAATGTATCCAGTAGTTTATTCTGCCTATAAAGAATGAGAACACACCATAAGACTCGCTGACAATCCCAACAAGCTAAGTGAGCATCTAGATCGAAGGAGTTTTCATCACCTTTACAAAATTTTGATTCAATACACTTCTAAAGTTAACTCTTAAAGTTTCAACAAATTTGTGAAAATATATTCCCCATAGAACACACAGTTAGTAGGTATTCTAAGGAAGATCTATAGGCCACTAGAGATCTATTGCTATCAGTCTCACGCATAAACAAATGAATTTTGAAAATTAAAGCAATGGAGAAGTATTTCTAAAGGAGCTACTTCCCTTAAATCCAGGTATATTAATTAGAATTGGTAAAAATCTAATATAAGATCTAAGACACTAAGAGATATAAGATATATAAGAGAGAAACCACAGACAGATTTACTGATACTATGGGTGTTTATTAATTGCTTTATGGCACTTGCTAGCGTCTACGCAAGTGACTATGCAGATAAGTTTAGGTAGGTTAATTGCAAAAGGCAGCAATGCCCCAGACTTTATAATTTGCAACAGTATACCCAGAATCAATAAATTTTGTTCACTTTAAGACATAAATTTTTTTTATAATTTGGGGATCTTCAATCTTAAAATTTAGTTAAAAAATTGCTGGGAAGTTAACTATGATATTTCTTAAGTTGGGCGAACTAGTTGTCAAACTAGTTTCGAGGTAGTTATGCTATATCTTTTATAGAATTATAGTTCCGAGGAGTACTTTCAAATTTTTGATTTTTGAAATAAAAAATTTCAATTCTAACTAATGAAAGATTTTTTCAACCAAGCCATTTGGTTTTAATACACTTTTGCGGGTAATACCAAAATGACACCTGACTGCTAAGTGCGCTTAGAACTCCTTATATTATAAATATTATTTAATCATAAAACAATTTCCAGCTTGATTCATCCAAGTCCAATTATTACCTATTAACATTTTTTTGCCATAATTTACAAATCGTTTTGCAACAAGATTTAAATCTGATGAATCAACAGGTAACTTAATAAATTTATTTCGCGGCCCCTTCACTGCTCCAGACACAAATACATATCTACGTGTAAATCAAACGTTTGACAGCGAGTAATTTCGAACGAGTATCGACATTAATTATTATGGTGGAACGAAAAAGATCTAATTTTGTCGAGTTTTCGCACAACAACAACGAAAATGGAAACTTTGAGTTTGCACCGCTTGTGGTGGCAAGCAGCCCAATAAGCAGGTGCATTGAGCGCAATTAGCGGCATCGTGCCAACAACAACACGACCTCCACGCTAAACCGTAGCTATTTAAATGCATACTCACGATACGCCCGCATGCAAGCAACACCCACACACATACACACACACACGCACACGCCCTACTTAACCCAGTGGGCAAGAAGTGCCTGAGGTAACCACACAAGATGCCGATGATGCTGAGCATGATGACGGTTAAGATATTGATGACACAGCCTGTGATTTCGACGACGATGACGGCATAACAGCCAATATGAAAGACAATAAGACAATAGGTGGTCATGAAATGGCTGCTGCGGCAAAGGTGACGCTGATGCAGATGATGCCATTGAATGGCAGTAATAATGTGTCAGCGCGCAAGAAGCAGCAAATTTGCAAGCGACAACAATTTTGCCAATTAGAAAGTTATACATTATGAGTAAACCAGACACATACACACACACAGAAACCGAATAGCAACCATCGCCATTCATTGCTGTCTAATAATTATGCATTCGCCTTGACACTCAGATTGCTCATACGCCCCCAAGGACTTACTGTTTGTTGGCGTAAAGCGAAAATTGCTGTAGTTTTGTTGTTGGCATATGCAATTTATATACATTTCTATATTTTGGTATCGTAGATAAAATATCTACAGTTTGGCAGTAAATCATATTTTTGCATTATTTTTAGCGTCTTCGCGATTCTCTCCCGCCCCACAACACCACTCACGCTCACTTATTTTGTATTTTTAATGTTTCACTAGCAATTAAAATCATTTGAGATGTTTATAGTAAACACAGTTGTGCACCCAAAGGAAGAAAACAAGTAACTAATCTATAGTAGAATGCAATGGACCAGCTAGTCAATGTCAGCAAGCAACAATAACAAATGCAAACAACGGGTAATATTGTAGTAGAAATGGTCTGGCAATGCTTTTTGTTAGCTACGGAAGCGAATTAGGTTAGGAAATGATAATTACAATTGAAGTCTGCTGTCTGTGTGAGCGATTGACTGACTGGCTAACTGGCTGACTGGTTGACTGACTGAGTGGCAATGGGGAATTGTGAAAAATGCATAATGACATTTTATTGAGTTGCAGCGAGTATTTGTTGAGGGTTATACTTTCAGAGCATAAATTATGCAGTAGATCTAAAATTGATTTGACGAAAATATGCAGTGACGGTTGCTTTTGGATTGGTTATATTGAAGAAATGTATATATTTGCATTGTGAAACGAGGTTTGCGAAAAAATAAAAGTTTTCTAAAAAAAGAAGGCTAATATTTGTGATAACAAGCAAGTAAATAATGTAGTTTGAGGAAGAATGTATTTAAACTATTAAAATAAAATGTTTATTCACCTGATTTTCCTCTCTGTTAAATTGACATAACATAACACAACAGAACATAACATAACATAAGATAAAAAAACATAGCAAAACCTAACATAACATGACATAACAAAGCACAGCATATTAATTCGATGTTAGAATATTTATAGGCTCTACTTAATCTTGAATATTCTATTCAAATTATATATTCGCTTGAGGTTTCCTTTGGTAACATAACACAACATAACATAACGAAACATAACATCACGTAAAATAACATAACCTAATATTAGGCAACATAATATAACATAGCGTAGCATAACATAGTAAACATAACATATCGAAATATAAATTTACGCAACAAAATTAGTATTTAATACAACATAACATAACTTAATATAACATAGCACATGGCAACATAACACAATATTTATGTAATATAAAACAAAAAAACCAATTCAAGTAACAGAATCCGTTGCTCTATTTTGTTTAGAGCATTTTTACCAGCTCAAATTGTCCTCTATGTATATATGTACTGTTAAATCCACTTACAAAAACTTAAAAAAAAAAAAATTTGCTAAAATTTACTCAATAGAAATTTTAAAAGCAATGAATAATTCAAATTTAAAATGCCTAATAATAGCTGAGTAATAATACGCATATAAATATTACTAACATCTAACTTACACATCACCTGTAATGTTATGCGTTTGTCGTAAAAGCGTTGTCACTATGACTACAATAAAATTCATCAACAATGCAAATTAATGCTTAAATTAATAGTATCAATGAACTGAAGACTGAAGAGGCATTACATATTCTGTCTGGTTTTTTTTTTTTGTCACAGGGGAAATCATTTACTAATTCAATTAGAGTTTCTAGTATATACTATATATACATATTTATAAATTGTGCGTAATTTTCGAATTCGATAAAATCGGTATTAGCTCGCTGTACTATGGGGTTTTTCCAAAATTATTGATTTTCAATGATTATGTAGATATTTATTTGGTATTTACGCATAATCTAAATAACAGTTGTCATCAATATTCGATTGTCGTTTTCAATATATATATATACATATAATTTTAACGACTTTAATACGTTTGTTCGATTCGCTACTTTCTAAAGGTTTGGCTAACAGAAAGTACTTATGCATTATGTGAGCATTCCACTCTTACAAGTCCATGTGAAAAGAATACTCGCTAAATTAACAAAATATATATAAAATATACATATATATATATTTAGACAATAATATAAATTTGGCAATTTTTACGGAGTTCAATGTGTCAACAAAAAATTAAGTGCTATATATTGCGTTAAAAGAATCACAGCCAAAAATTCTCAAAAGCGTAAAAAAAAAATTAAGTATAAAATGTTCGAGATAAGTTACAAGGGTTTTGAAATACATTCAGAAAAAAATATCTGACTTGATCACTTCTTGTCATTCGTCTACAGATAAAAAAGAACAGTAGAGCTATATTCGTGGTAATAATGTTTTAGTTGCTAAATTTTTAAAACTTGAAAGGTCTGTTTGGAAAATTCTAGTGTATTATACAAAAAACAAAAAAAAAAATTATAGATCAAGGTTAAATACGTTAAAACATGTGAGTGGGGCGCACGAAAATTCGTTCAATATTTTATTAGATTAGATGTTTGAATCTGAATTTCTTCCCAAGACAGCTTTTTGAAACACAAATTTCAATGCAAACTGTCTGCTTGAGAGTGTTTTTGAAAACTGAATAAATTACCGAGATGTAGGTCTAGATGTGGTTCTTGAGGAACCAATATACCCAAATAGCGAAAATAAAATAGGAAAAAAATTTTTTAATTTAGTTATATTCCTGAATAAAGTTGCCACATAAAAGTGAAACTGAATACAACTCCAATGCCCTCTATATAAGGCGTTCAGTAACCCCTCCTAAATGTATTTGGTAAATCCGTAAGTGAGACATATTAAAAATAGTGTTGCCACCTGTTGAAAGAAAACAAAAACAAACACTTATGTGTATTTTACCAAACATAGGTCGTTTGGGAATGTTTTCTTTACGGGTTTTGGGTCTAAAATGTACATATATTTTATAACGGATCTGCTACCTATAGAAAAAAGTAAAACTAAAGATATTACGAAAGACGTAATTCTAAAACATTTATGAAAGCATTCTGTGTATTTGAAAAATGTTTACTTGAGAGAAGTTCTGGTATAGAGTTGCCAGTCATCAACAAAGTAGAATTGAAACATTTACAAAATGTAACCAAATATATGCGGTTTGTTAATGGAATCCATTCGGAGTTTATTAGAGATTTTTTAAAATTTCAGATATTTTGGCGTATAGTTGCCACCTTTTACAGAAGTAAAACTGTAAATGTCGTGAAATAGGTACCAGCCATATACTCGGGTTTAAGAAAGTCCCCTCCGGAGTGTGTTAGAGAAGTTAGTTTTGCAGAAACATTGAAATAGAGTTGCCACTTTTCGAAAAAGTAAAACTGCAAATATTACAAAAAATGCGGCAGCCAAACGTTGTTCGTTTAAGAAAGCTTTCGAAAACATTCGAAAGGTCCCACATTTCGAGATGTTATGCATAGAGTTGCCAACTTACAAAAAAGCAAATTGTAATTCTAACAAAGTGGGACAAACCAAGCGTGTGACAATCATCGATATTTATTTATATAAAATAAGTATTTTAAGTATTTTAATTTAATAAGTATATAAATAAGTATTTTAGATTAAATTAAATTCAGTACTAGCAATTTTGTTTTTTTTTTTTTCAAGAAGGGCTTTTGAAAATGTGCTTTGAAAATGTTGAAATGGTCAATAGCAAAATACTGTTCATTCAAATCGGTTCATTACGACTATAAGCAACATATATTTCATAAATTTTGTCACATTCTAACTAGCTTTCAGCCATTTCCCACGTGCCATAATATTTGCAAACCGTTTAAAAATATTTGTTGCTCATAATGCCCGCCAATTTATACTAATTAGCATATTAAATACATGCTTCTAACTATTTTCTTTATTTATTTAGTAATTAGCATAAAAGTCGCGAAAGAAAATTTGAATAAATTCCAACCAGTAAACGTTTGCGTTGCAATGATGCGCTCGAGTAGTTGAGCGTAGTTTCAGCACTTGCACATATTTTGTAGTTGTAAGAATAGTGTGCAACAAAAAGTTGTATGCATTTTTAATTTTTTTTTTTGTTTTTGTGTTTTTGTGTTTGTTGTAAACGTGACTGCAGCACAAGCTATGTACATATTTGTGTAGGTATGTATATAGAAATGTGTATATATGTATCTGCAAAAGCTCTTATATCGCATATAATTTCATAGGCACACACACATGCGCACAAATCGTTTTGTTTACTTATTGCGCGTTTAACAGACAGCTTGACTGGTAACAACTCGCCATACTGGTTTAAAAGTGTTTAAAAATTTAAGCGATTAAATACTTACATACTTACTGCTACATATTATTACTATACAATGACACGTGTTCAAATTATAGAGTGTTTAAATATATGTATGTATGTATGGTATGTATTTATTTATATAAAAGTGCACGTATTTTGTGTGTGTGTGCGCTTGCTGTATGATTTATTGTTGCTAAAATCTTAAATGCAAACACTTATTATTTTAATTAGTATTTTTTGTTGTTGTCTTTTTTAATTTTTTTTGTCAATATTTTTGTTTTTGTTTATAATTTATTTTCACTTTGTGTAAATTATAAGTTGGCATTTTGTTAATTGAGTTGACTGCTTGAGTCATAACTGCATTTATAGCGGTTACATAAGTTTATATGTGTGAGTGTGTGTGTGTTTGCACCTTAATACACAGGTATGAATATGCATGCATTTGTTGTTGTAGTGTGGCGCCTTAGATTGCAATGTAGTGCATGGCATACTCAAATGTACTTACATATACTACATACATATGTACATATATGCATACATATTTACATATTTATATATTTATATATTTACAAATAAATATATATACATACGCATAAATACATACAAACATAAATAATCCAGCCATTTGCATGACTAACTTAACCCAGTTTAGAGCAGTAGGTCTAACAATTGTTAGTTTCCACCACACCACAATGTCAAGTCTTCGAGCTTGACGTTTCGCTTTAATATTGACAGTATTTCATTTGTGATGAAATAAACATATTTTTATTTTATAGTAAATAGTATAAGCAAATTGCAAAAAATCACTTAATTTCATACATTGCATTTATAATTAATAATTCAATAAAACATATACTATCGGATATCTTAAAGCAGCCCATTGGAATTCTTTTACTGGTGCAGTATTTACAAAATCAAAACTGAATTATTCAAAACCCACACCCATTTTGTTGTGATTTGTTCGTGTGAATATGTAAAACGCCTGCAGCTGTGACTTTCACTTGCTGCAGGTGGCCTTGGTGCCCTTTATTGGTATGATCGGAGCTGGTACTTTAAGTTCAAATCCAAATAGTCATTAAAGTAATGGCACATTTGTTTAAATATTTGTTGGGATTATATGAAAAGGTGTTAAATTATATCATTTAAATGCTATTTTTTTTAAATTTTATAAAAAAAAAAATTAATAATAATGATATAAATATAAATATAAAATTTTAATACTTTTATATTAATGCTTTTAATTATTACTTTAATACTTTTATATATTTGCTGTTAACAATTTGGTAAAAAAAAAATCGCAGCTTGATTATGCCGCCTTAGAACTTAGCACCACCACCGCCATTATTAATCTCTTTTGATGAAGCTACCCCATTGACAACAAATAATCTCATAGTTTCAACCGGAAGTGTCAAAAATTGAACTTCTAGTGCTCGTACAAGGCAGTATTCAAACATCAAAATGGATTTTAAGAATAGTTTAAGAAGTGCGTGACTATAGTTCCAATATAGCTGAAAAAATTTGTATATCGAAAATCTTGATCCTCGGAGAGATGCTTAATTGAACGTAACATGAAGGTGTGCAATTAAAGTGAAGCCAACAACTCAACTCAAAATAATCTTCAGCTTCATACTCGTATCAGTTGAGTTGCCAGTGATTGAATCAAACCCGGAAGCAGTAGCTCCAAGGGAAAAAACTGCGATTAACGCAATATTATGCTGGTATAATATAAAATTCTTTAGGAGCATATAAAGTATATTCAAACTGTACCAGAAGATGGTAAATTTATTTATGAAAATTCTTGCCCTTCACTTATCTTTGAAATATGCTCCGTTAAAGAAACCATAAAATTATAAATATTTTAGAATGCTTGACATTTAGAAAATTATTTAGAAAAAATGCAAATTCCTATGAAATTATAGTGTGATAATGGAATTTCCTTTAATAGTATTAGAGGATCCGGAAAGTTCATTAAGTTAGCCACAATAGCAATCCAGCTACAAAAGCAAAATCTAAGCCTTGGAGTTTGCTGAATCGAACAAACAACTCGTGTAAATCAAATTGACTGGAAGAATCAAATGGAGACATCACAGCAAGCAGGTTCACCGCCTAAATGAGATATTCTCTTACTCTCTGGTCTGGTAAAGTCATATAACAGCTATGAAGCGTTTTCGAGTAGTACATAATACATAGATGTTTTTGGTATACCAGAGCAAAGACATATTTGTTGTTGCTCTTCTTCTTATGATGGTATAAAACCGTCATCAAATTAATTGAGGGAAATGTGAGTGCTTTCAATCCTCGTCCGATGGCTTTAATGAAACCAAATCTGGCAAGCTTGACCTATCCGACAAAAAGTGCTCTATAGCTAAAATCCTAATTTTTAGAAGGTTTAAGGTATTATAGTAAAATGTACTTGGTTTCAACATATTGTTCGAAGACAATTGGAGCATGTCTCAAGTTTTAAGCCCAAATTACGCAAGAAAAACTTCACCACAATATAAAAATGTCTTAGTTTGTTTCCTCGGGGAACTTTTTTTCTCGTTTTTTTAAAGAAGGCACTATTTCAAAAACTCATACATACTAAATGGTTTATGGTTTCGTTTTCAATTATTTAACGTGTTTTAGATTTTCGACAAAAATATGTATCGGTATGTTAGAACACGACTTGGCTGTAGGTATTACTTTCAAGTCTCTTAGGAAGAAAGAAAACGTTACAACATAGATCATAATGATCATTTTCATAACGAAATTGAGAAGGCAACATAAAAATTAAATTTATGTAGGGCATCTTGACTAAACCTAAATATTGAGAAAAATGTTTGAATATCTTAATTTTCATTTCTCCTGCCTTTAGGCAGCCTTAGAGCGCGGTATTAACTATGGCTGATTATTATTATTCTTTAGAATTATCTTATTTTTTGGAAAGATTATACCCTTTTTGCGTGATCCCTAGTTTTTGGTGAAGCTATGTTAGGTTTGTTTGTAATAAGCCTTTTATATTTCTTACTTCTAAGTAATACACCTACTAGTAAGTTGCTGTAAAATCACTATTCTATGCAAGATTAAGGCTAGTTTTTGACTTGTATAGTAAAATACGATTTCTATAAGAATTACTTCTTATGAATCAATAGAAATTCCAATTTGGTTATGTGTCTTTATCTAAATTTTTATATGGTGCTCTGTAAGCTAGCATTGCTAATTCACGCTTTGTACGCATTATAAATGCGTTCACTGCAACAACAAAAAGAACAGCCGTAAACAACTCTCACCCATACAAAACTGATTGTTGACATACAAACATACATAAATATTTGTACGATTGCGTGCGCGTATTGAAAACGCCCAAGGCGCCGATGAACCATCTAACATTACATTGAAATCAAAAACTTAGCGAACAGACAAAAGAAATGACACAAAAGCAGACGCTAGCGAAAGCGACAAAAGTAAAGAGGCAATCTGAATGACAACAATAAACAGCACATACAAATGGATGTAGTGGGGCGTCAGGCGGCAGATGATTTAGTATGCATCATGTGGCATAATCTGAGGTTTATTTTTATTCAATATGGAATAAAAGAAATAAAATAATATGGAAAATAGAAAACAATATTGAAAAAAAATTAAAAAAAAAAAAACAGAAAAGTGCAAAGCTCACCAAGTGCTCGAAGCATCTGCGTTAGCTTATTGTTTTAGTTGCAGGCATGAGTAATTTACGCAGCAATGCAAAATGCAACAAGGTACGCATACTCACACATACCTCTTTGTTGGCATTTTGATCTTTCGTTGCTTTGATTTGAACTGGATATCTAAAACAGCTGATTTGCGCTCAATCAGCTGTTGTTGACAACACTCCGACAGATAACTGTTCGATCGAGCGATCGATTGGCGCTGCTGTGCTCGTTTTTGTTTCAGCGTGTGGCAAACGCGCGCTTTCGCAATGCTTGAATGATCGAATGCACAGTCAACAAATCACAGACAACTAGCCAGTTTAATACGTGAACTGGCGCGACCAATAGCACAACGGATTGTGCGGCGAAGTGACTAGGAGTGCGACCAAATAACGCGTTAACGAATTTACGAAGAAAACGTTATACAAAATTAGTTACGATTTTGAAATAATAACTAAAATTTTTTTTTAAAATATTTCAGTGAATAAAAAAAAAATATTTAAAAACATTTTTTAATATATTAAAATATTTGTATAAATGTCAATATTGAAAAAAAAAATTTTCTGGGAGTAAGATTTTTAATAAGAAAAAAAATAACAAATATGAAAAAATGAATTTAGAAAAAAAATTTGAAATAAATATAAAATAGCTTTACAAAGAAAATTTGGTGGAAATATAAGAATTGTTTAGCAACTTAAAGCAATTGAAAAGAACAACGACATATACAAAAAAATTCTTTTAAAAAAATATTAAAAATTATACTGTGCATAAGTGTGCATTAAAAAGGTGTTTTTAAAACAATTTTTTGAAAGCAACATATGTTTAATTAAAAATAAGAGAAATCGGCATTTGCGAACATTTTTATGCGTAACGATACATAAAGTCGAAAGCAAAAAGTTAGTTGAAAAAAAAAATTATTAATTGAAAATATTAATAATAATTTTTTTAAAAGAAAACAAAACTTTTGAAAGCAAAAAGTAAATAACAATCAAGAATTTAATTTATTTATTAAAAATAATTATAATAATATTACCAAAACAAAATTTCAAGTTAAAATTTTGAAAATTTCAACCAATATTTTACAAAAAAATTTTCTTCATTTGTATGTAAAATAACGAATTGAAGTTAATTGGTGAATTTACACACATAGGTAACATTAAAAAACAAAGAAAAGAAAATTTTAAATTAAAATTGTTAAACGTCGAAATACATTTTCAAAAAGTGGAAATATTTAATTAATTTTATTTTAATAATTTGAAAGAATTTAAAGTTTAATACAAAAAAAAATAGATTTCATATTGTGAGCCGCATTTGCTATTTGCTGGTGTAAAATTAAAACACAAAAAGAAAAGTTTAAATTTGTTTAATATTTCTTTAAACAAAATAAAAAAACCTAAAATTTGCCAAAAATTCCAACCACCATAAATGGTCTATACAAAATGTTTCTGCGCCGCGCCATACAAGTCGCAACAGTGCTAATCTATTGGTTCGTCATTGTGCCGGTAATTGCGAAATATTTGGAGGACATCAAATGGATGCGTCGCGGCAAATGGACACGTAAGAAATTGGGCTTTTACGGCATAGCCGCCTTCGCCTTCATCTTCATCTACTTCCTCTGCATGTACGCTTATACGCTTTGCAAGCGTTGGGAGCGTAAAATTCTAACCGACATGAAACAGTCCGTTTCGAAGGCGGCCGAATCAGAGGTACCCTCAGCGGCCACATCAATGGCAACGGTCGCCGAATTGGAGCCACTCGAACGTATACGTTCGACGCGTCCGGCTATTTTACCAGCGCCACCTGTTCACAGTGCCAGCGCACAATTACTCACGAAGGAGCAACAGCTGCAGGAGCAGGATGCCAACCAGCAACAACAACAACGACCAACTGGCGCACGCAGTAAAGTGAAAACACTGCGTTCGGCGCCCAAAATACCGACCGTACATCGTTTACTGCCCTCACCTACCACCACTACACTGCCTGTAATTGTCACCACACCGTTGGCGCCGCTGCAGGAGCAACCCTATGGTAGCGAGTTGGAGGCGAAGAATAAGCGTTTAAGTCGCGCAGAAAGATTGACAACGGAATTAGCAGATATACTGCGACGTTATTATCGCATGAGTACGGGTAACGGTGGCAATAAAGCGCCCACAACGATGGTGGAGCGAGTGTGAGCGTGCAAAAGGAGACGAAGAATATTAGAAAAATATATAGTAAATTGATCGTATAGCTTTTGAATAGTGTTTAAATAAATATTTGTGGATTTTCGTTCAACTCGAAATGTTATTTTGGTGGAAAGATAAGTCAAAGAAAGCTTGAGTTAAAAAATCAGCAGTTATATTTTGCATAGCACCATTTCAATGTTTAAGTGTTGAAATGGATGAAAAGTTGAGAAAACGTAATAAAGGTTTGTGATAAAGCCTTTAAGAAACCTTTTCACAAATATTCCTTGGTAAAAACGTGACTAATACTACGAGGAATTATGACTATGCGACGATAATTTATTTTTCGAAAAACGATTTTTGAAAGCTCAGAATGAAAATTTAGACCGAAACCTTTATGTGAAATGAGGTATAAGTTTAATAAGAAATTTATTTATAATATTACTTGTAGGTATTAAAAAATAAATCGAAAATTTCTTATCACAGCGAAGTATAATCTGAATCAAAAGTAGAGAAGAAATAAAATATTAGTTTAATGAAAGCTTCATAAGGTGGTATAATAAACGAGATCTTAAAGCTTAAGTGTTATAAATTCACAAAAATAAATAAAATATTCATGAATTTATAAAATATAAACCACAAACTAGTACTTAATATTATATAAAATATTTTTAAAGAAGAAAGAAACTTCTAAATAAATAATATGTTAATAAATATAAAATTAATAGAAACGATTTTATTAAAAATGATCCATATTGGAAATATATAAGTTAAAGTGAAAGCTTAAAAAGCTCCATAGTCAACTGTAAAATAAATAATATAATAATTAATGCATATAAATAAACAATGAAAATATAAACCTAATAAATTATTGAACTGTATAGATGGAATATAAAAAAGTAAAATTGATGAACTGTCAATCACGTTGAATCACGATTATTACGTAACAAAATGTGTGTCATGTTTCAGACTTATAGATAAAATTTCCTACGCAGTCTTAGAAGCTTGAAAGCACCACTCAATGTTTTCCAAATATGAATTTCAAATACTCCGCAAAAAAAGATATACTTTTGAAAGTCTTTACAACAACTTAAGGCTTAGATATATAAAAATGAAAGCTTCAATGAAACCTTGAAGCCTAAATATGAAAAAAAACTATATATTAATATGATACAGTAACAACGCACAACTGATAGAACTTATCGCCAAAGCAGAAGCTTTTACTAGTGAAAGCGCCGACGAAAGTTTTACCATAAACAAATTAAAAACAGTTTATGTTTTTTCGGAATTAAAGCTCATTTTATATATGAAAACCAAATTATGTGCGCTCATGATTATGCTCAAACTTGACAACTAAATTTTTCTATTCATATAATATTTCTCAAATTTGTTCCTAATTTTCTAAAAATATCAATAAAATTAATTATATTTTGTAAAATAGTAAGAGAATGAGAAAAATTCGGATCTGTTGCAATCTCTACAAGTTGTTTTTCTTTAGTTATCGGCTAAAACTATTTCAGAAAAATTAAAATTTTTAAACTTATATTAAGAATTTTTAACGCTTAAAAACCTTTATGGCTTTGGGTATATTTCTAATCATTCTACATAACTTCTCTGCCTTCTTCGATGCCAAAAACCATTTTTGTCTTGCTAAAAATAAGCTCTTGTTTAAAAAAAAAACTGCATCGATTATTTATTTAATTCTTTTTTTGCTTTGTTTGACGTTTTTGCTTTGTAGACGTGTTAATTTGCACGTCTTCGCATTGGCAACACTTGATTTGGGTATTCATTAATATTGTACTACACATGTTGATGTATAGATAAGGGTATCCTTTTTTGGCGAACAACGGCAACGTCGCCTAAGCATTGAAATGATAATAAAAATAAAACTTTTAAATGGCAAATAACATTAAAAAAAAAAGAATAATAAAATTTCGCAATGGTTGGTTCGAAATTTAATTGAGGTTGCTCAATATTGCTTGGCGAAAATGCATATATGCCAGTTGGCATACATACATTATTTTGATTAAATAAAACAAGAAATAAATAAAATTATAATAATAAATAATTATAATATAAACTATAATAAATATTTTCAAGTAATAATATATAAATAAAAAAAATATAATATTTTCATATATTTCAAATAAACATGAAACATTTTTCTGTAATAGAAAATAATTTAAAAAAAATATATATTTATAAA
Organism: Bactrocera minax; assembly: GCA_021498325.1. Lineage (NCBI taxonomy): Eukaryota > Metazoa > Arthropoda > Insecta > Diptera > Tephritidae > Bactrocera > Bactrocera minax. The sequence continues at coordinate 229,616 of JAKEEE010000034.1, forward strand.
TATTGAAATAAATTGAATATGAACATTTTTTAATTTAATAATATATATATAAAATAGATAAAATAATATTTTTCTGTAACAAAAATTAATTAAATATTTCTTATTTAGAGTAATAATAAAAACTAGAGGAAACATGATGTGCAAGAACAATAATATACAATATAACCGATTTTGGTCATTTTAAAAAATGATCAATAATTTCTTTAAATAATAATGTAAGTTCTAATAAAATGAATAAAATACATATTAAATTTGAAAATAAATTTGGCAAAAGAGTTTTTCCGAATATTTTGTTAGTAACAGAAAAATTAAATAATTATTGAAGAACTAATATAAAATAGAAAAATCATATAGGCTTGATAAAAGTCAATTGAAAAACGTTGTTAATTCCACTTAAATAAATTAAATAAATATTTAATATATATGTAACTGTACGTTTAAATAAATAAAACCAAAGACTTAACATAGCTTTAATTATTTATAAGAAATATTAAAAAAATTAAATTATATACGAACATTTTTTTCCACCAAAATAATTTCTTGAAAAATTGTGAAAAATATTAATAAAGAAATTTTCCCACCAATGTAACATATCGGAAATTTATGAAAATTATTTATGAAAATATTTGCTCCACCAAAATACCATTTTGAAAACATTGTGAAATCCTTAAGTTAAGTTTGTATATAATTAAGAGTTAAATATATTATGCATGAAAAGTGTCGACTCATTATAAAATCGTTTTGTAAACGAGCACCTGTGAGATATACGATCTACGAGACATATACGATTTGTGAAAAAAAAAAATGTAATAATGATCACTTTATGATGAAATGTTAACGTACTTATAGGAAATACTTATGATGAAAATGATAGTCATCTATTGAAATCTTATACGCTGACACTGTTAATTAACATAGTGGTACTTTTTCTTAACCATAAATGTAGATTCCACATTTCGCGCAATATAATGAAATATTTTCTCCATAAATAAATGCAGGTGTATCTACATATATACATATGTATAATATATGTAATTAATACGCTGACTATATATACTTGGTGTAGTTAGTAAGTATTACTTGTAAATAAATCAAAATAATTAAACAACAGTAAGCACATACTTACATACAGATACACATTTTCTAGATGCCTAGTTTTAATGAAATATATATGTGTGTATGTGCGTAAAAAGCAGATTTAATTAAACAAGTCTACTTAAAATTGTTGTTGCGCACATATGATGAGTTGTTGTATCAAGTGCCGTTATGTGGAAAATCCCTCTATAGCATGATTGTGTAAATAACTATCAACGAAGCTTTGCGTTTGCGTAAAATTTATCGCAGGTAAATCCTATTTACATAAATATATATTTTTGTGGATTAACATCGAGAAAATTAATTTCTGTGTGATAAAATTGTAAAATTATGATTGACAAAAATTAATAATGTAAATCTCAAAAAATGTAAATGCTGATAAAAACTGTTCAATGCACACATACATACATACACATATACGTACATATATATGAGAAAGATATGTGAATCTATACATCTAAGAACATTTTTAATATTTTTTTTGCAAAATTCTAAACTTTTACAATGTTTTTATTAGTAAACGTATTTTTAAGTATTTAAATAACCAATTTTCTGGTTAACGGTGTTATTAAAAGTTAAAAAATAAATAAAATATTTAAAGTATTTAAAGTATAGTTGAAATCGATGTTATAGAAGCGTTGTTATTTTTATTAATTAACAATTGTAGATAAAAAAATATTTGCGAAATAAAAAAATACGAAAAATATATAATCTGAAACCACTTTATTAATTTATTTTTAATTTTTGGAAAAGCTAAATCGAATGGAAACTGCGAATTGTTCGAATGCGTATTAGATAAGTAAAGACAGACCCACTTTGGTTACAAATCGCCTTTATATCACAAGTTATTAGATGAAATTGTGAACCGACTGTATTCGTAGTTAGAAGATGCGGACCGATATCGCATAAATTTGGAATAAAATCACTTCATAATGATAAGTCTTTCACTATAATTCGGTTAAAGTCGGAAATTGCCAAATTTCGATTATTGGGGCCAAGGTAGGGTGGGAACGATTGCGTAAAATTTTAACATCTACCACATTTGGTCTAGAATCCCACATTCATTTAATTTCTTAAAAATTTTAACCGATATTACGGTATATGTGTATATTGGGTATATGAGCCAGAGAAAGGTATGGACCATTTTTGGAACGAAAACGAAATCTCGTGGAAGGAAAGTTTCCTATTTCGACTATTTTTGGAATTTTATGGAAAGTGAGAGTTGTTGTGGACCTATTTAACCTACTGGAAAACTCTGCTTAAACAGTTTTGAAAATATTAAAACCAATTTGGTTCGAAATTGTGTAGTATTTTGTAAAAGATTAAATGTCTCTTAAAATTGGATGGTTCTACATTCATTGTTCAAATTTTTAATAGATTGCAGGAACGGAAATCAATTCATCTCTAAAAAAAATTCTTCAGAAAAATGCTGCTTAAATTTTCGAGAGAACAACCTACAAGACAACAAGAATTACTTACTTACGATTCTCAACGAGTCCGGTTGGAAACAAAATTTACTTCTTAATCAATGAGGCCATATACCAATGTCCTTTCACAAGTTAACAGTAAAAAAAAGGGCTCACAATTTTTGTAACACATTTTGTTACATAAATTGCAAGTGACGTCAAAATAGCAAGGAACTTTTATACTTCTTATTAAATTAGCGATAGAACTAAATTTATAAGGTTAAAAACAATTTTTTTAATTCAAAGTTTTCAAAATTTGTTCAAATTGAAATTAATTTATAATATTAGTAATATTTAAAACAAAAACATGAGAATTAGATTTTCAAAATTAGGAAAAAAATGTTCTGCATATTTTTGACGCTCATTTTTTAAGTTTGTGCTAAATAAATAATTTTGCATGAAAGCCAATAAAAAAGGCAACAAAGAGTAGTAAAAATAAAGTACTACCTCATATGTCCGTTTTCCTAATATATTATATGCATAAATTACTTAATTATTTTTTCTAAAAACAAAAATGTGTAGAATACATCGAAAAATTTACCGTGACTCAGACAATTTATTTGACACCTTAGAACATCTAGCAATAAATATTCCAGAAAAGTTGTTACAGCCACTGACGTAATAACGCACACACCCCTTTCTTTGCTTGTCGACCCTATTGATGGTGTTTTCAAATTAATCACTTTAATTGCGCTAATAAATTTTAATAACAAAGCAAAACGAAAATAAAAATAAAAATAAAAAAAAAACTCACAATATATTTGTAGTGAAAAGCGAGCTTGGGTGGCAAATTGTGATTTTAGTTGTGAAGGTACGGTACTTAAGGTATATATAAGTAGATAGTAATATATATAAAATAGTGCCATATAGTATAGTAACTTGGCACTGAAACTTTATTGTGTGTGTCGTTTGCTGAACGAACGTTTGCAAGGGTAGTTGAAATGCCTGAAAAAGGCAGCAGACAAACAACCAAAGTAGACACCTACTTCGAAATCATTGCTACACACACATGTACTTGTATGCGTGAATGTATAAATAGAGCAAAATAATAAATCAATGGCAAATGTGTAGCTAATAAAAAAAGTTAATTAAATGGAAATTGTATATAATTTAATTTATATAAATATTATATATATATGTATATATATAAAATAGCTTCATGTAGAACAACATGTTTCCTTGCCCCTTTTGGCGGTTAAAGCTTATGGGAATGTGCATTTTAGCACTCATAATTGCACGAGTTTTATTAGTATGGAATTAGCTGCGTTTAAATTGCGGTTGCCCTTCTCGAACTGTTTTTCAATTATAAATTTCCTTTAGACTTTTTGCTAAGCAGTTAGCAACCCCTTTTAAAAATATCTGAAAATCGTTTATAACTTAATTTTAAGTAGGTGGCAAGCCTTCTCGTACACATTCTCTACTCCTAGTTTTCTTAAAAATTTTGCCAATCAGTTAGTAATTGATCTGAAAAATGTCACCGACTAAAGTTTTTGAAATCATTTTGGTTCGATACACATATTTTAATATTTCATCTAGTTTGCTTATTCTTAAAATATTTATTAATAAAATATATGTGTGGTCTGTTTTGCTTAATGCGCATTTGATAATTAAATTTTAGTTTGAAAACCGTGGCAACCCTTCTGAAATATCTTTTATTATCTTATTTTAATATCTTATCATGGAGTGTTTTTTTTTATCGATAAAACGGGTGTCAATTTTTTTAAGTTATATTAAGCAAAAGCAATTTTTAAATTTGTTTAATTGAGAAAATTCTGAAAGTAGTGGTAAGTTTTTTCAAAAATATTTTTTATAAAAAGTAAAATGTATTTTGAGAACTCTCCAATTTGTTACTAATGTTGTAATAATTCGCCTATTTAAAAATGTATTTTAAGAAAAAGGATTTAAACAAGTGGCAACTCTGTTCGCAAATCTTTTGTATGTTTTATTAAACTTCTGCATTTCAATACAAGTATTGTTATGCTTCTCCATCCTCTTTAAAGCGTTTATTTACGTTTTTTGAACAAGGGATTTCTATCTATTTTAAACTAGCCCTAAATCGGTTTATTTTTATCTTTCACACGTATACTCGGTTAAAGTTAACTGACATAACTCTTCAAGTGCTCTGTGAAGTATATGTAATCGTAAAAGTGCATGAGAAACGATAAATATAACTTGTGACCGCCTAAAAGCATGCTGAAATGACTTTAGGTAAGGTAGGAAATAATAAAAACTAGATTTCTCAAGTAAGTGATTCATCAATTACGTGAACTATCATGTATTAAATTACACAATTATTTAATAAATCAGTGATTAATCAGAATTTTCGTTAAATCAAAAACCAAAAGTATCGAAAAGCAAAGGTTTCTTTAACCACAAAAATCAGTTTATTTTTACTTTGAAGACTTTAATATGCACACTTAATGTAGCGATTTAATAATTTGCATTATAGCTTTAACAGTAATAAACAACAGCAACAGAAAATGTAATTGCAGTCGCAATTCTGTTAAGTGTCGATAAGGATGTACAAAAACCGTTGTCTAAATGCTAGAAACTTTTATTTCAGTTCGGAAAACTGTAATCAATTTGTGGTTTCATTTGATTTGCAAAATACTTGGAAATAAGTGCAGCTGTGGCATGACTAATCAGCGAAGGCTACTCGATCCCAACACGCAACCGCATAACACACGAACATTAGCTACTGTATAAACCATACATACGTATGTGGTTTTCTTTACATTTGATTTCATCTGCGTTTCGGGATTTTCATAATGCGGAGAAACTAGGTGTTAAATACTCAGGAAAAGATTGAAAGTAATTATATACAAGAATTAAAGTATATCTGAGTTAGTTTTTCACTATTTTTTGCGAAATTCAAAGTGAAATTAATTGATTCATTATGAATAAACATTTATTTGAAGAAAGCAATTTAAATCATATTTAAGAATTAAAAATATGAATTTAATTTTAATATTTAATATTCAATATTTCGGGTTTATCAATTATGATTTCTGAATCGTGGTTTAGGAATTATGATTTGTGATTTATGAACGATTATGTTTATGATTTATTAAACATTATTTAGGATTTAAGTTTTAAGATGCTTTATGATTAATTTATGATTTCTGAATTACGAAATATGAAAGAAAATAAATTATAAATTAAAATAAAAGGAAAAAATCACTTATATATATAACATGTGACTTATAATTTACAATTTATGATTTATATTATTTATTTATGATTATTGATTTATTAATTATAATTTATAAATTATGAAAATGATTATTCGCCTTCGGCCAACTCATAACAAGCAAGCAATAATATTCTAAAAATAGAGAATATTGCATAGACCACAGAATTATTACGTTAAAGTTGAGCTTAATATGATAGTATATTATTCACACTTTCATATATTAGATTCTCTTAGTTTTTATACTTTTAAATATATGCATATGCTTAACTGCAATTATTTTTGTGCTTTACGCCCTTGGTCATTTAATTTCAATTTCATAATGGCTCAGCCCTAAGAACAAAGGAACTTTATGAAGTGGAAACTGAGTGAAAAAGAGCGTGAGTCGATTTATTGTTGTTGATAAGGAGCATAACTGAATCATAAAAGCGAAGTGGTTCCAAAACGAGCAAGAAAGAAGAAAGACAGGGTCGAGCATGTAAATAAAGAGCGAACGAGTATGGAATGGCAGCGACAAGGTGAAGGAGCAACATTAAAAAAATATTTGTGTAAAAAATATGGGGAAATAGCAAAAGTTTTGAAGGCCATAAAACGTGAGAAGTTACATGCTTCATCGACACACTCTCACACATCCATAAACTCATGTTTAATTTTCACTTCTCTCTCTTTCTTATTCAAATTTTCTTTCAAATTCTCATTCAAATTCCGATTAGCAAAAAGAAATGTTATGCCAGTATGTGATTTGGACTAACTTTCTGAATTCTGAACGGTCCGTTGGTTTGGCTGATATTTTGAATTTCATTCGCTGCGTTTTCGGAAAGAAATAATACATTTCCATTTCGTAATTTGAAGCCCATACCAATACGAAATGAAGCGCCATAAAATAAGTTTTATTACAGGTTTTATTGGCGAACGCGAGAGTGCTAATTGTTCGGTATGGATATTTCCTTCAGTGCCTTATTTCTATAAAATTTATTGATATAGAGAACTCATTTTCTGCGTGTGTTCGACTTACTGACTCTAGATTAGAAGGCTTTCGAGAAACAAGTATTTTTGTCGTAAGGTTTCTCTCAAGCGTATTTTAATATAAAGTTTCAAGTTTGGAACAGGCAGTTCCTTTATGATCTTGTTAGTGTAAATTTGGCTTTGAACCCTCGATATAAAAATAAAAGTCCAGTCAAAATTACAATTTGCTTCTAAGACTGCTTCCTAGGAGTATTATTCGTTTGAGAAAAATACATTTCTGGTTGGATAGTTTTCCATACGAGGTATTTAGGTTGAATGTGTTCCCAATTCAACTGCTAATAAAATTGCATATTCCCAAGCAAACAAAAGTGAGTTAGACCATATTCTCCTTTTGTTAAACCCCTGATTTGAGATTGCTTTCCAGAAAGTAATATATATGTATAGTATTTATAGTTGGATTTTTCACCTCTAGATGTTGTAACAACATGAAACCTTTCTATGCTGCAAAGCAAATATTCTGGTTGTAGGTAACTCTAAAAACGACTCCATGACAATTACCGTAGGGATAGGAGCTGAGGTAGTATGATTAGTTAATCCCCACATCAATCGATTTGAGTCATTAAAATGAGAGTAAGAAAAATCTCCGAGGAAGTAAACTTCTTCTTGCCTTTCTTCCCACCAAATAAGCGAATCGAAGACAGTTCTACAAGCACCTCTACATTTAGGATATTTATGCCTTAACGTAATCCTCTTCATCTTATCGGAAGTATTATTTTTCGCATCTTTTTTCTGAGCATTCTTCCACAGAAGACTCTCTCCGGCCATTGAACTAGGAGCCACATGACCCCCCGCAGGAATTCAACCATTCAACCCCTTTCAAACCCCCCTATTAAATACTGCAATCCTTCTATCATCAGGAGTAACCGTATCATGATACCAGGTATACAAAATAAATGGAAAAGGTACTACCATATAGGTCAAAACGCTATATAAACACTTTCATAACTATAACTCGGACTATAACTCGAACTATAACCGTGACTCGTTCTAAGTATATCCGTATAATAAGATTTCTTCATGAACAAAGACGTTTTATATTTCGTCGTATCCGGTTCCACACGAAGCAACCCTCAGGGGTTTTAATGCAGTGCTGTCGGGTTGTGGACTATGTTTGCTGAGTTGATTAGGTACCTATGTATCCGCACAGAAACATAATACTGACCACATTATAATTTGATTAAGAATCGCTACATAACCACGGTTTTTTGTAAAATTCAAATGCTAAACCACTTGAATATACAGGGTGCGCCATTTTTTGTTATATATAAACGTAGAATACCTTTAAAAAAAAAAAAAAAAAAAAGAAAAGCCTTTTAAAATTGAGGCACTTTAATTTAGTTTGGTCAGTTACAAATTATTTGAACTATTTTTAAATATAACACTTTTCGCTGTATTTTTGGCAAATTTTTTTTTAGATTTTCTGTTGCTATAAATCTGTTGGTATGTGTCTGATAAGCTTGAGCTCTTTAATGATTCGATGTTTGCTCGTACACACTTTACTTTGCAAATACCTCCACAAGGAGCCTGGGAGGGTCAAATCGGATATCTGGTTGGCTAGCCAATGTCTTTTTGGCAGCAGTCAGGTCAGCCATCGGTGCGACTGTCTGTCCGTGTTCTGAGTGATGTGGGTTGTTGGTCGTTAGATTTCTTCCTTGTTTAATTGCAATGTCAACAAGAAGCTGTGCGCAATGGTTATTCACATCTGGTCAGCTCGGTCAGAATTGGTTAGTTAAAGCGAGGGTTATTTGAGGTTGGTGCACCCTGTATTAGATATTGCTTAAATATTTATATAATGTGCATACAAACTGATAAATTTATTTGCTGAATTATATTTATAAAAATTTTTGATATCTTCTAACCGAAAACCGAAATTAAATGCCGCCGAACAACATCGCTGCTGCTGGCACCTTATCAACATTTGCTGGGAAGTTAAGGTTTTAATGAGCAGTATAATTGTAGTGCGATCTGTTGCAATATGAAATACATTTATTTATATATATTTGTGGCATGATGTGTGTATATTTTTATCAGCGAAAAAAACCCAATGAAAGCTCTAACGCTGCCCGCTTGGCAAACAAGAGCTCGAATCAGAGTAAAACGGCACAAGTGAGCAGAGCACGCACATACTATATGTATGCATGTATAGATAGGTATATCGTGTGGGAGCGTGGAATTTCAAAAATACTAAATCAAAGGTTCCAGTTACAATTAAAAGCTGCAGGCAATCGGATATGTATTTTGGAACAAATGACAAACTAATTAGAAAGATTCAATTTGAAAAAGAGTGAAATTGTGGAGAAAAAAATTGATAACAAAAAATATTTAAAAAAATAAATAAAATTTTTAAAGCATAAATATTTTTAAAAATAACTAATAAATAATTTTTCAAAGCAAATCGAAACAAAAATTATTTATGCATCAACAATAAACTGATAAATATAAAATAAGCCAATAATTCAAATTAAAAAATGGCGCTCGTCAAGGAAAAGAAAACCTTTAGCTGCTTGCAATGGACACTACTGATCATCTTCGTAATATATTGGCTCATTTTCTTTCCAATAATTTGGTTTGTCGTACAGCCAACGTCATTTCAGACGAGCACTTCTGCAACTTTACTTTATGCCCTGCTCTTTTTCGCTGTTTTCATTGTTTTATATTGCATCATTTACTGTTGTTTCAAGCGCTGCGAACAAAATCGTACGAAAAAGCGTTACGTTACACGGGTGAAGGAAACGTATGTACTGCGGGAATCCGTGGATGAGAGACCAGAGTCTATGAAAATGGCTTTTGTTTCGAGAAAAGACCGCCCGGCTAGTAAACGTGTTTTAATACCAAAGGTACCCGAGGCTGAGAATAATGAAGGTGTAAGATATATCACAGGCGATTCAAATCGTGATAGTACAATTACGATACCGTTATATGTTGAAGATAGTGGGGAGGACAAAACGAAGTTCGTAACCAAACAAGAACTGTACTTCGATGGCGCGGAGTTTCTTGATAAGGAACGTACGAGTGAAGCACGGGACTAAAAGCCTAAGATAATTTTTATTAATTAAGAAATGAAGAGATTAAGAAATGAAATACTCGGTGTTTGCAAAGAAATATATTAAGTTACAATAAAAAAAAATTTAAATTAAAAACATAAAAATAGAGTGTTCTCCTACTAGACGATATGTTTTTAGATGTAAAGTATAACATTAATTTAAAGAAAAAAACATGTATTAAAAACGAAAAAAAAAAAATACTAAAATGCTTGAAATAATATAAGATTCAAGTGATAAAAAAAATGTAAAACATGTATTAAAAACGAAACAAATAAAAAATAATAAAATTATCAAAAGTAAAAAAAAATTATAAAAAATATTAAAAAATATCGAAATATGTATTTCAAAAATATTTATAAGAAAAATGTCTATCAAATAACATACTAACTAAATAAACGCGAAAAGTAAAGCTATCAACAACTGTCAATAGTTGTGTTAAATTCTTCCTAAATTTTTTATAAAAATTTTTAAATAAAAATCAAAAAAATTAATTATTGAAATTTATTTAAATTAAAAATATTTTAGCTGAAATAAGCCTAAAATAAACAAACTATAAAAAAAGCACAGATATAAATGTTTTTAAACAATTTTAAAGTTTAAAGTATAGTTTTCAGAAAACAAAGGCGAAAGTGAAAAAATTTAAATCAAATTGAAATTCTGCGACATGAAAACAACTTTTCTTTAACTTTTTTAATACACAATATATTATATTCTTTATAATATTAAACCATTATATTTAAGAACTTTTTAGATATTTTTTTCAAATAATAAAAATAAAATATTCCCCAAGGAATCCTAATTTGTTTTAAATTTAATTTTTTCAAAGAGTCTCCCTGTCATCGAAGTAGTAATAAGTAGCTTCAATGACAGCCAAATCATCAGATAAATTCATTTGAATCCGCAATCAACAAATTAAAAGAATCGTATAAACCAAAATTATTTGGGTTCCCAGCCACTGAGATATTCAAAGCAGTAGACATGCAAAAGTATATAACTAACTCATATTATCATTTTGGAGTCATTAGAAAAAATCAAGCTTTTAGACGATATAAACTACTCTCTAAAACTCAACTCTTCCACACGGTTTCATTACTCACACATTTTTTTTCGAACATATGCAATACTTACTATATACCCACGTGTATAAGAATTGTTCACACGAAATTTATACAACAAAAACTCTTCGTTCATGCCCTTTCCACAAAAAGTGCTTCTAAAAGCTAAAAAATCTTCCATTTAATTCCAATAGCCATTAGAAGTCTGCTTAAGTCTTGTAGGAACCGGAATTTCAGTAGTCATGATATTTGACTTCTGAACAGTTATTGTTTTGTTGGTTGAAAGGGAAAGGGAAAGACTGCCTCACCGCAAGCGGTCGCACTTAAGCCAACAATGGGCTCATTATGCCTCAACTAAGAATCATTCCACAAACCGCTGGGTTTGATAAAAGTTTTCGGTTTTTTAGTCAGCCTAAGTTTAAAAGAGTATGCTTTATACTTCTCGGCACATTCTCTGTGTTTTGCTGTTCAAGTCTACTGCGTTTCTGAAGGCGAGACCTCAGTGGTAAGTAGTGCCTAGGGTATTACTCATTTCCTTCTTTGTTTAAAGTATAAGCACCCTTTGGTCTACCTTAGGTCATTTTTGTGGTACGCCTCATATTGGTGGTGTTTCAGAATCTTATATGTGCCCCTAACTGTTATGTGTTCAAGCTGCCTTTGAAGGAGCTGAACGGTCATGCAAAGCTTATGTGTGCTCTGTACCAGGGTGGCCGCGAAAGAGCGAGACAGCTCGCCCGCATTTTCGAATCCTTTTCTACCAATATTATTCTCTATAATCTTTTCTGAGAAGTTTCACAGCATTCAAGACTATGCCAATTGCCAGAAAATGCGATAAGGAGTATGCGCTGAAATATTCGCGGTTTCCAGAATCAAAAATCTCTGCTTGAGTCTTATGAAAACCGCAAGTAAACAATTTAAGCCAACGTAAAGACCAATCCAAAGAACAGATTTCTGATTGTGAGACGGTTTCAGTATCGAATATTTGCTGTGGCCAAACGGACGGAAGTAATTTTTTGGCAGAAATAAAATTGAAATATAACAAAGTTGTCACGAATGCAAAAGGAAAATATAAAGTAAAAGTCATATCAAAAGTTATATCAGAAAATGACATTCGTTAGAGGTAACAAAAGCCTAAATTGCTTGCAATGGTCGCTACTCATGCTCTTCGTCTGCTATTGGCTCATATTCTTTCCGATAATTTGGTTTGTCATTGCACCGGTGGAAGCTAAAAGGAGCATCTCAAATATGGCTATGCATGTAGTATTCTTTGTCGCCATTTACGCAGTTTTGCATTGCCTCATCTACTGTTGTTTCAAGCAGTATGAGTTAAACCGTGCCGACGAGTTGGAAAAACGTATGGCTGCAGTTACACGCACCCTGGATGCCGTTACGTATGTGAGAAATGACATTGCGACAAAAGTACCAGATGGCAAACGCCAGGAACACTTACAACTCTTGAGGGAGAACATGCTAAGTATTTTATGCCGACGACAAAATGAGGGAACTGTATAAGAAAACCGTTATATGACAAGGATATTGGTGAGCGTGCCGAAGGAATGCGCTTCTTCTTCAATTAAGAGCAAATGTACTTTTGAGATTGTGAGAAAAAGGAATATGAAATATTAAACCGGAAATTTATGAAAAAGCAACAACAACAAATAAATATTTCATTATTAAAATGTAGCGAATTTTATTGGTAATAGAAATTTTTTTGAAAAATAAATATATTTTAAACTTATTTGAAAATAAAATTATATATTCGAAAGGCATCGAAAATTTCTCTAAGTTTGTTCTTAATTGAAAAAAATTAAAGAAAATTAAATATTAAAAATAATAGTTTTACGAAATTGGCAATTTTTTGTTAATAAAATACTAAACTTTTATTTTGTATGCAGAAAAACAAAAAGAAAAAAAATTGTAAATGCACTTTTGTTATGACTTCAGCTCGCAGAAACATTGCTTAATATTATTTGGTGCAATGCTGAATAGAGAAATTTTTGTGAATGCTAAAATTACGTATTTTTTTAACTGTAGAACATTTTCCAATGTTTGGAAAAATTTTTCATTTAGTTGTATTAAATTTATTTAATATATCCTACGTTGAAAGCAATAAATTATATTGCGATATTTACATTAACGATAAATATTTAAACTGACTGAGGAAAAAATATTAAAAAGTATTAATAATAAAACATTCTACAGCTTAATTTGTTATTTCAAAATGATAATAAAATAAAAAAATTTTAATCAGCAATTTTTGTTAAGATGATTTTACCAAAAACTAATTCAGGTCATTTCACTAAATTTAAATTTCTTTTTACCTTACAAAAACACATTTCTGTAAGTTATTTTATGCAATATGAAAGAGAAATATATCTCATTGATAATAACGTGTTATTTATTTTAACCAAAAAATTAAAAAAAATTTTTGCATTAATTAAATATAATATTAAAGTCCTTTAAATTAGGAATATGAAATTACATCGGTGTATATAAACAATTTGAAATTGGACCAGATAATGCAATTCAAAAGAAAAAAGAAAAAAATTTTTTAAATAATTAAATTTATAAAATAATAATTACAGAAACTTTCAAAGTTATTTAAAAGTATAAAGAGACCGAATATATTTAAAAGTAGCGTACACCTATTAAAAACTAGGGAAATATAATGAAGATATAAAAATAAAAATAAATCATAAAAATTTCAAAACATTAAAAATATTTTTTCCTTAACAAGAATAAAGCAGTTCTTTTTGGAATATAAATTTGGAATTAACAAAGAGACAAATTATATACGCCTTATCTTTTGGTTTTCCTTAAAATGTCAGATAACACATAAATAACTTTTTTTCAGTACAATTTTTTTCTTTTCAAATACTTTTATATTGTATTTATTTACTCGTATAATGATATCAATTTTTATTTTTAAAAATTATTTGTTAATATATATTTACCACTCTGTAGTTGGCTTTGTTCTAACTCTTTCGGATGTAATTAATGTCAATCTTTTCACGTACTAAATAAAAGTAACATCAATTAATTTGATTTCTTTTTTATTTTTAATATGATGAATCATATTGTATTTAAGGCGCGCGCTTGGAGTGTGGTTAAACAGAAAAACCCATATTATTTTGCGTACAGTGTTACGCAGTAAAAACAGTTACATTGCGCTTATCATGGCTTTGCAGAAGGCCATTTGCCACCTCTTATTTGAATTTATGTATGCTTTCATACTTTTTGTCGTTGTTTATTTGAATTTTATGTTAATGGACTTGATGCTAATCAAGTTTTGTTTCCTTGAATAATTTCCTAAGAAAAATCTTGGGTAACCCGTAATTGTAACAAGTATCCGATTAATTGTTAAATAATGAAATTTAAATTTGAGCTATTTATTTGAATTCTCGTTAATACGTATTTCGGGTGGAAAATAACTGGATATATAAGCAAAAGGAGAAAAATAATCCTCCGCCGAGTATTTGTGTTGTTCTCTCCTTGATGATGTTGAATCTAAATATTCTAAGTACCACCTAAACGCATACTTTTATCAAAAATATTTGTCTATCGCAAAAAGCACACCCTTCTCATAAAAAGTTTTTGCGATATATTCTATATAAAGTATTACTTTTCACTAAACTGCGATAATGCGTGGGATTTGAACCAATGAAAACCCTACAAATATCATTGAATGCCAATTGAATCGCAATTCCTTCTAAATTCTACGAAAGAGAGCTCTTCTTTAACGTTTTCTTCGACTATCATAGTTAACATAAATAGTGTTCCGCCATCTATCCTTCTGAAGCGTATTATCTTCGCGTACATTCATTACGCTCAGATGAGTATTTAATGAATAGCGACCATAGAAATATTCTGGAGATTGCTTACAGCAGTAGATTAGTTCTCCAGGAAACCTAAAATACCTCTAAGCCTCAAGGAATGATGTTCCAATGTTGAAAAATTTTTATTATTTTCTTTTTACAAATAGTTAGAAGATCGTATAATGTCTTTATTCCTAGTAAGCACTGCATAAATGAGAGCTATCTCCAGTCTTTATATCTGTTCCCCGCGATATATATTTTCTGAAACACGCAGTGAAGCTTCTCCCTCAATGACTTAAATAATCGTGTAGTGGAATGTGTTAAAAATAGAATATGTGTTGCAAATATTAGTCGTATAAAGCGGTTATTTAATCAAAAGAAAAAGTGCCAGAACTATCAAATTTATATCGAAAGGTTAGGTGGGTGATGGGCCTATTTGGCAATGCCAACTTCTCCACATTAGTATGTTCGAATGCTAACTAGAGACGTATATTAAGAGTTATTTGACTATATCTGTAGTATACAGATCTATTACCATAATATATTAATCTCCTGGTAATACAGCTGGAATTGGACGACTATAAAATATACTTCACATGCGAACCGTTTGTTCATATATGTGTTTTGCTGTGATAACTCCTAGAATGCAAAGATAGCAAAATTGAATTTTGTGATAGTTTAAATCATCATGTAAAGAATAAGTTAAGTAGAAATCTTCAAAATCGTTTCTCTATAATATATAGCTAACATACAAACTGTATGTTCAGATATGAGATTTTAGGCTATAAGTCCGCCAATTTAACTGATCTTAACATCAAACTGTGTGCTAATATTAATTATTAAAGATCGAAAATGAGTAGCGAAAATCATCAAAATTGGTTTATTATAACATATAGCTTGCGGACAAACCGATTGTTCAGATATGGTGTTTTAGGCGATAATTTCTACAATTTAGCAGTTAGAATCACGAAATTTGTTTAGACAAATACTCATCGCAAATAAAAAGTCGACAGTGAAAATCGTCAAGATCGGTTGACTATAGCATATAGCTGCCATACAAAGGTATTCTTCAGATATGAGATTTGAGGCTATAACTCCTGCATTTAGGTTGTCAGAGGCATAAAATTTTTTGTTTCATATATTCCTCATAAATGAAAGGTGAACAGTCAAAATCGTCAAGATCGGAGGACTATAACATATAGCTGCCATACAAAGGTATTCTTCAGATATGAGATTTGAGGCTATAACTCTTTCATTTAAGCTGTCAATATTCCGAAACTCTTATATAAGGGTATACATCATAAGCACATATAGATGGACACACATCATAGGTGGACAGTGAAAATAATCTAATCAGTTAACTATGGCATATAGCTATCATACAGACGATATTTGTAATCGTAAACTAAAGGTTTATAAAAACACAATTTTTCATTCTTTCGCATTTCACACCTTTTCCATAAGCCACTCATAGTTTATGAGTATTTCTACTTATGCAATGTCTGCCTTTATTTTCAAGCGTGTAGATATATTTTTAACTTTGTATGTACATACATCGTTTGCGCACTTAAATTGTGCTTAATATGAAATTCACCGCATATTTCTTTACATTCTTTATATTCGTAATTGTTGTTTTTGTAGTTTTCCTTTCTGGCTTAAATCTTATTTCTGTCAATATTACATTTTTGGGATTCTTACATTTTTCGCCTTTGTGCTGCAATTCACTACAATTGTCTGCATTTGTCTGTTGATATTACATTTGCTTCAATGCACATCGCGCTTCAGCGTTTCTGTGTGTGTGTGTATGTGTGTGTGTGTGTTTGTGTGAGTGCATTTATATGTATGCATGCTTGTGCAAAACTTATACATTTTCGAAATTGGGTTATGCCAATTGTTTTTTCATTTGCTCATTCACTCGCTCATTCATTCTTCTTTCTTCATTTCTTCATGCCTTCGTTTCTTCATTACGATGACTGCTGAGTCGTGGCTTCTCTGTGGGTCGGTTGTCTGTTTATTTGCAGATTTTCCATAGTTTTGAGCAAAAATAAAAGCGCTTTATACTCGCTTTAAAGCGCATTTCATGTAATCCGCACGGTACACTGCATATATTTAAAAGGGTAGCTATACTTATTGGTACATTTATATATATAATGGCAACTTTGAATAAGGATTATTAATATTGTTTTTTTACAATGGGCGCACAATGCAAAGGTATATTATGGCCCAGAATATAAAGAAACTTTTTACTGTAACCAAAAATTAGGCATTCAAGAATTCTGCGGTGAGCATGAGTGGAAAACATCTGCAGCGCCTAAAAATATGCAAGAGTTGATGTATAAAAAATAGCATTGCGCCAAATGCAATGCTGTAAAATGGCTGTAATTTGTAAGTATATTTGTGAGAAATACAAATTTAAAATAATAACATTTTGTTGTTCACATTTTCCGTTACCAAAAATACAACAAAAAACATGCCTCGCAGTCTGAAAGAACTTTTCTGTCACGCATAGCAAGTCAAGAAAATATTAGTCTCAGTTATGTCTATGCCACAGTCATGTGCAACGTGACAACAAACGCGCTTGGAAATACAATTTCCGCGTAACTCGAACTCGCGAAATTCCAAGTAATTTTGTGCAACTTGCGGCACGTTTGACTGCTGCATTTTATGGCATTCGAGCGCTGTACACACACACACAAACAAACACAAAACTGCAGTTACGCTTATGCGAATTGCGTTTTTACTTACTCTGTTGAAGCGTTTGCAACGTGCAACATTTGTGGCACGCATAAATATGCCAGTGTGAATTAAAGGCGTGCTAGTGGATGTGTGTGTGTGTGTGTGTGTGTGCATGCATTAGTATGCGTTGAACGGAGAGTGCACTGCTCGTAATGCGCCAGATAATTTGTGTTATCGCTGTTGTTGTTGATGTTGTTGTAAAACTTGGGCCGTTTACTACAGTTATGAGGCAAATGTGGCATTAAAGCACACTACGTGGGATTATGTTCGCTGCTGTGCTCAAAGCGTCACAACGCGTGTACGAGGTACACGAGCGCGCGCATTAAGGAGTACTCAATTATAAAATGGAACATTTTTTATAAAATTTTTTTTCCAAATTTGGCTTAATTGAAGAAAAAAATAATTAATTGAATAGGAAATGCCCACATTTTTGATCTGAAGACTTGCATTACAATTCCTCGACATATAATCAGTTTAACACAGTTACTTCGCAGTCGTATAAAATTTAAGACTTCTCAGTGTTCTAACACTCGACAACAATCTAGATATTATAAATTGCTAAATTGCAACAAAAATTTTAGAACAAAAATCACAAAACAAAATTTAATACGCCTCCGAACCGCTGAAGTGTTTTATAAGAAGTTGTTTGAAGGTAAAAAATACACCCGGCGGTGTGTCATTATCTTCCGAGTGACGCGCTATGAAAAACATTGCGAGTTTGGTCGGAAACTGAAATGAAACCCAGGACCTTTGAAATAAATTACTACACCTTGGCGGCAGCCAGTTTTAAGAGCTCATTTTTTTGAAGGAGTTAAACTCTAAAATGTAACTTAGCAATTTACGAAAATTAAACAAATTATTCATATAAGAACCACCCTAGTGTATATAAATCTAAAGTTTTTAGTAGAAACATAACTACTGTTACTATTAAGTGTAGAGAATTTGTAGTTTAACGTTCCTATTTAACATAATGACTTGGAGTCCCAAATCACAGTGAAAGATTAGCTTTTTAAAAGCAGCAAGCGTGAGTGAGGTAAAAGCAAATCGACATTGAAGACGAGCGAGCAACAAAATCATCGCTTCTATTTTATAATAAAAGTATGCCGGGTATAAAGTTTCAAGTTTTTTCAATGTTTCATTTTTATTAAAAAAATGTAACTTTGAATGGAAACATGTTTTCCTTCATTCATTGTCATTGACTTCATTTAGTTGTATGAAATACATAAACGCTAGTGTGACGTCATATTAGCAGTTCTCTTTTTGAAGTAAGCTAATCTTTAAACTGATTTCATATTCCTTCAATTATTCTCAAATAGCAAATTCTGATGCCGGAAACAGCGAATTTTGTTATCAACTCTTGAAATACTCCTCATTGAGAGGAGATTTGATACTGATATACTTTGATGATATTGATGATACTTGGAGATCATTCAGTATATTACTCTTTATATCCTCATTAACGCAGAACTGAAAAATTATACAGGATGTGACGATAACGTTGTTATAGGTATGACCTACTGTTATTATTAGAATTGAATTGAATTGAATTGAAGGAGTTAGTTCTTATTCATTACACAAGCTCTGTTAAAAAAGAGTAAAAAGGAGAGCAAAAAAAAAGAGTTTTTTAACTAAGATTATTCTAGCTTGTCCATTTTTTTCTCTTATTTCATGGCTAATTTAGAATATATGAGGTATAGAGCTTTTAAGGCAAATTTTATTCTTTACCTGATAGCTTAGAGACAGTAAGACACGAAGCGACACAGAGCGAAGAGAAAAGCAGTGAGAAGTAGGGATATCGATGCGGAAAGCTTGGAACAGTGTGATGAGAGAGAAAGAGAGAGAGGAGTTATCACTCGATTGATTCTTCACAATTCATATATAACTAGAAGGGTAAATAAAACTTTAAGAGCGCAAAATATTTTATCTTTTTTATTTAATTATTACTTATTTATATTTCTAATGTGTGGGATTTTTAACCACAACCGCAAGCTATATGACAAATTGAGTTACCTTTATACCGGTATAACTACTAGATATTTTGACGTAGCTTAGATATAGCTTATATATATATATATATATAGCTAAGATATCTAATTTGAATCCCAGCCTACCAAGTTTATTCCCCTAAGAGATCATTGGTATCATTTTGTATTTATTTAGCATCAGACCTCCATAATTAATAAGACAGCCAATTATTTCTGTACATTTCTCTTTTTTATTATAATTAAATTAAAATCAAAGACTCATTCTAAAAGATCACCGCTTCGCATGACTGTCAGTCAAATATTTAGAAGTGCTTTTAAAAATATTATTCCATTAAAATCCAAGAATAAGGCTAAGGACGAAACAAATTTGAAGGAAGTTAGTAGAGCAAAAGAGTGTAGTTGCTTAAGTTTGAGGTATGATTTCTGCTTAAAATTACTTACTAGGGAGGCATTTTTATGTTTTTCTTCTCTTTGGAAGTCGAAAATTAGAGTAATTTTGAATTGCTTAATTTCGAAATCTAAAATGTTTCCTAGGTTTTTTCAAACTTGGTTCATCTGCTTTAATGAACCAAATAAACGAACCCGAACTGGAATTTAGAGCATTTTCCACAGTATATGTAAGACTGTACCTAAATAATAATACACAAGAAAGCTTATAATGTGATTGGCATATTAAGTATGCCATAAATATTTATATCCAAATATATCATTTCCCTTTATACTAACATACATACTTCTGTATACCTCTACCTATTTATCTCCATTTGATTTGTTTCAACCTTTTCTCTTATTGCTGGAAAATTGCGCGCCTAAAGGGCTAGCAAAAGTGTTTCAATGTTGAAAAAGGATATGAAAATGAAATAGAAAATGGAAATGGCAAAGCATGATAACTGGCAAGTCATGAAATGTAACATTTTCTACCTCAACCCTTCAACCCAGATTAGTGTGAGTGAGGTAGAATCTACCTATGTCTAATATTATTTTCGCTCGTTGCATTGATATGAATGCAAAGGTAAGTATTAATTTTTATATGCAGCTATATTTTTATGTTTTGGTGATGGATTGAGTTTTTTTTTTAAGGTTAATTTTAATTAAGCTATATAATTTTTTTGGGACTGAAAATTGAAGGAGTTCGAAGAAAACATATTTTGTTAAGTAAAAAATGATTTTATAAGTTATGGTGCCTAAGGTTTGTTTACACCCAGCAAAATACATTTTCTCTTTTCTTTTTAATTTTTATATGCATTTCAAAAGCTTTTACCATTTTACCACTTTATACTTTAATATGTTTTAAAGTTTTTGTATTTTATTTTCCTAAATTTTAACATTAATTTTTTTCGATTAAATGTGTTATGTTTTAATTGTGATATGAACTAACCAAAAAAAATTTTTTTTTTGGTAAACTTTAAAATATTTTTTTTTTTACAAATATAGAAACGGGATTAAATAAATATTACGGCAGTTAATTAAAAATTTGTTGGATTTTGAGTTTTGTAACCGAAATTCATTAATTATTATCTGCAACTGCTAAAAAGAGTCATTAATAATGAAATTGTATTAAAAGATATAAATTTTGAGTAGGTCAAAATGCATTATAATATAAGATCTTTTAACTGCTTTTCCCTATTCCTATTTATTAATTTCAAAATGAAAAAATGTACGTAATTTTTACTACCAATATCTCCACTACCGTAAATTCCAGACTGCACTATTTCAAAATATGAGCCAATGCACAATTTTCGCTTATATCGATTTATGCTATTTTACTGTTAACCTATAATTATATTGAACTATATGAATATACATATAAATACATACAATTGCTTGTATAATTATAGACCCAATGAAGTATTTAAATAGCAACAACTGCTTGCACATGCACTCACACACATATATACATATGAATAAAAAAGTATAATTTGTTAGAAAAATCCATAAAAATGTCATTTTATCATGTCTGAATTAATAATGCGATAATTAAAGGCAATACCTAGACACTGTTATTAGTTGTCAACATGCAGAAGTGAATTAGCATATTTAATGATTTTCAATTGTTCGCGCAGAGAATGTGCTGTTCCAAAGCGTAAAGCCAATTTTAAAGAGAGATAATGCTTTAAAATATTATATATAATAATAAAAATGGCAAATATTTGAGTTACATTTTCATGCTTTTTCTTATTATTGTTGTCGTGGCTGTTGTTGCTACTCAAAATCAAAAATCAAATTTCCTGCAAACTTTTATTTCAACTTGATCGAACTTTTTGATTACATAGCATTTTCGAAAGCGAGAAGTAAATCTTTCACATACTTGCTTGTACTCTAAATTTTACTCATACGCAGTGTTGACCTCCACCCAACAATGCCAAGCGAGCACAAACTTTACTTTTATAATGAAAAGTGGAGCAGTGTAATCAATGTGTACCAAAGCAGGCAGTGCAGAAACTTTAAAAGGAGAAATCAAAGTAAACGACAATGTTGTGTGAAAAATGAAAAATCGCTGGGCGAATGCAAGTGACAAGAATGGTTATGTAAAGTTTCAAACTTTTTTGAAGCAGTGTACAAAAGATGCAATAAGAAACTTTTGCGCGAGCAGGAGTTGTGGGTAAATAGGCGGAAATGTATTTTCGTCTTGATATTGTCACAATTTCAGGCAGATGAAGGTCGTGAGATACTTGTAGGCTACATTTGTGTGTGGCTGAGTGTGTGGTGGATACTGAGAAGCGTTAGATCGTTGTTTTTGTTGTTGTAGAAGAAAGGCATAAAGCATATGTTTAACATGTAGGGATTATCTTTATTATTATACTCAACCCTTTTTCGGTTATTTACGCCGACAAGTGAGCTTATATGTGCTTATATGCATATGTATATGTATATTATGACGTTAGGCAATAAGCCTTTACAACCAGTATACTTTCAAACGAAAAAATATAATAAACAAATAAAGAAAATAAAAATATAATAATTATATAAATAAAGTAAATAGAAAGAAAGAAAGAAAATCAGAAGAAACAATATATATATATATATATATATATTTATGTATTATATATGTCTTATATATATATACGTATATATGTATATGAAGAAACAATATATATATATATATATACATAATACAACATACAATAAAAAATATTAAATTCAGAAACTAAAACTAAAAGAAATTAAAAAACGAAAAGGGAATAAATTTAAATAAAAATATGAAATAAAAACGAAATTGAAAAGAACATATCAACTAAAAATATTAAACTAATAAAAATGCAAAAATAAATTCAAAAAAACTAAAGTGGAATAAATAAAAACGAAACAAAATGAATAAAAATTAAATAAAAATACATTAATAAAGAGAAAAAGTAATTACAAAAAAAAATTACATAAGAATTAAATAAAAAGATGTCAATAAAAGAAGTTAAGTTAATAAAAATATAAAAGTAGTAAAAGAACTAAAAAGAATAAACAAAAATAAACAAAAATAATACAAAATAAATAACATGAAAAACACGAAAAAATTCATATACTTTTCGAGCTGTCTTGCAGACATTTTTTTTGATACAGAGCAAAATTAACAAATTTTTAACATATTCGGAAAATTTAATACTTAGTTGGAATGGTTCTATTAAAAATCCCTTTACGTACTCTATGAAAAATAATAGAAAAGAAAAGCGAAAGATTTGTTGTTCTTATGAATTGAAAAAATATATATATTTAACCATTTTCAATAAAAAACATCGTTAAAATATCAATTATTATCTGGAATTTGACATCAAAAATTGAGTTAATAATACAAAAAATATTGTAAAAAATTTAACTAACTGTACAATTTACCTCTAGGAATCAATGCAAAATAAAAAAATGTTTTTGAGAATTATTTTCAAGGAATTTCGACAATTTTTTCAACATATTCTCTGAAGTTTATTTTTGTGTCAAACGTCAAGGGCTAAATAAATACGTTGAAACATTTTTAAATTTTATTAATCCTATCAGGAAGTGTTTAAAAAATTTCTTAATATTTTTTCATAAAATTTTGAGTAAAATACTCATTCCATATTCATGTAAAAATACCTATTGGCATAAAGCTTTTTATATGCGGCAGAAAGAAAATACAAGCAGTACACACACAGGCAAATCTCCATCATTTCCATTCCACTTGTTGTTGCAGCATGTCTGCAAGCCTAAATGTAGGCATGACATTTTACCAAATGTCGAAACACACAAAAGTTCCAACATAAACAAATGCCATGTAGGCATGCTTACCCATACATACATATGTACATACACATCTGTGGGCATTTCTAAATATATCAAAAATATTTGAATTTACACAAAAATGTAATAGTAAAGTTTTGCGCACGAGTGTATGTAAATCTGTAAACACATATTGTTTTTGTTATTTTTTCTTTAAATCGTTCAAATTTGTTTCTGTAAATTTTGGTATACTCGTATGTCCTCTAAACCATTTCGGGCCTATTTAAATGAGTTTGTATGTGGGCTTTTATCATCATGCTTGAAAAAATGATGAAATAATTTGTATATACAATCAAACAGATGGAAAAATTGGTTAGAAAGATTACAGTTACTTATATTTATGTTTATATGCAGTAGTGACAAAGCATGTTTGCAAATATTTAGGCTAAAACGAGTTTAGTCATATGTGAAAATTATGGCAGCTTGAAGGTAAATGCTTTGTAAATGAAAAAGCAAATGAACAAGTTTTGAACTTCACATATTGGTAATATTACTTTAATAAAATTTTAAAAAAATATATACTTTTTGCAAAATTTCTAATTACTTTACTAATTAGTGGGCCATTCGAAAACTGCCGATACTTCATTATTTTATCGAAATTTGTGGTAAAATTTTTCGAGATTAAAATGGTGAAAATTTTTCCAGTTCGTTTGAAATTTTTTGCATTGTTTATACTTTAAATCATTTTCGAACTGATTTTTGGAATTTATTTTTTCATTTGTTTAGTTTTCAAAGCATTTTCTTTGGAGGTTTTGTTTAGATATACTTTTTTAATTATACGTTATTCACTTTACTACTTTAGGTCACTTTAGTAAACTATTTTGTAAAATTTTATTTAAATAAGCAGAAATATGTGGCAGATTTATTCCTGTGATTTGTTGGTTAGAAGTTGTATGTATTCAAATCCATATGTGATTAGATCGGTTTTCATGTTTTGTTAATGCTTCATATTAAAATATTTCCCAGTATATACAAATATTTATTAAGCGTTATATTCTGAAGCTGAAAATCCTGAAATATGAAGTTCCTTTCGGGAGATAAAAACCTCCTTACTGATGATATTTGCAAACTTAATAAGAAACGAGCTTTTGATTAGACTTTAATGCAGCTTTTAATATCTAGAATCATCAAAGTATTAGATTTGAAAATTCATAAATTTTCAAAATTTCAAATTCTATGCTAAACTAAATCAAACTTAGATCATTGAATTAAATAAAAAAAAAATAAAATTTCTGTCTTCTTGTATTGTCATATGTTTCTTGTCACTATTGACTTTAAATTCGAAAAAAAAATTCAATGGTCCGTGCAGTCAGACTCAATCTCGTCAAATTATTTAAACCAGCTTAGAATTAAAAATATACCCAATTCTTTCTAATATTATTCTAGTTTTAGTCATGAATAGCATTATATCTTAACTGAACTGTAGATAATGAGCTGAAATGTACTCTGGTTTCAAAACTTTTAGTTAAAATTTTTTAAAAAGAGCGCATACTAAAATAAAGAGCGGAAATTTTGCGCAGGAGAGAGAAATAAGTTATCACTTTTTTCCTCTTTTCCAAAATATGAATATGTCTCACTTTCGTCAGAAACGGTCACAGTGACATATCACAGTGTCATCCATATACTTATCCTAGTTGCAAAAAAGCAGATCTAATACCTAATTTTAATGGAATTCGCCAGGTTAAAGCGAAAAAAAAACAAAAATTGTGTGCAATAAACTCTTATTGCCGATTTTTTATAACATGAAACGAAAATATTTCAAATATTTACCTTTAATACAACTCAGTATCATAGCTATTTAGTTTTTTTTTTTTGATGGATTTAAATAAACTTATTTATTTAATGTCATGCTATTTATTTCAAATCCAGCCTGAAATGTTAATATTTAGAGGCTTCTTTGGTTGCTTGTTGCATTTTATAGCTTGAACGCTCAAATTACAATTTGAAAACCTCAGTATGGAAAAAATCTTCCGAATGGCTCAAGAACATAGCAAAAAACAAAAAATAAACGAGTGGTAAGTAAAATCAATTTAGGTCGTAAATCGAGAAATTCTGTATAAAAACCGCACAGCAAAAATATTCGGCGAAACTCGTACCGAGTTACATAGCCTGTTTTTGGTTCGCTACTTCTTTGACAGATCTGTGTTTGGACTCTGGACTCTCTCTTGTCCAAAAGTTTACATGTGAAAGCACCAATATAGTCATCTACTTGAATTCGATATAAGAGAGCATCATCACTTGTTTGATTATGTAAGTCCATTTGTTTAATGCGAGTGGTCTGTTCGATTCACCGCTTTTCAAAGTGTGCACAAACCTCTTTATGGCATGTTTTATGCTCACACAATAATAATAGCAACCAAGCAAACGGAAAAATAATTATATATTTGCGGTTCATGCATATTTCTAGTGTAAGTGGTTTAAGAAGTGCAGTCCTAAAATGTAATTGTCCTGCTGCCATCAATATTATGCCCATTAATGCATATATATTACATGTAAGCTCTCTCGCTTAAGCTACATTCTAGCCTTTCATAAACAGCAGCTTTTCTCTCTTGCTACATTTTCAGTGTGCAGCAAATGGCATAAAAATCGAGTTTGTAATAGAACTGTCCTCTTTTGTTTTTATTAGCTACATTTTACTTCTCAAATTGCTGCTTTTGACATTTTCATGCCTGTGCGGTCATATTGTATTTTGCGGTTTTTCCTAACCACACTTATCGGCTGGCATCCAAGTTCACATATTGGATATGTACTTGCTACGCCTGCAGGCAATTTTCTTCTGGATCCTTCTAAATAAATGTATTTCCTATTACTTTTGGCCGTTTCCTGACCTGCTTTGTTTGCTGCCCGGAACGACTTTTGTTCAGTCTTTTCCTATTTTTGCTGCACTTGTAGGCAGACAGCCACAGTCGCTTTATTTTCTAAAATAAATGACATGCAGTGGTCTATTTGTGGTTTGAGAACATTTCGGAAAGTATATATACATATGTGTTGGTGTGTATGTAAGTATGTATGTATAGGTGTATATATATACTTCTTTTTTTTTTTGAGAGTAAAAATATTTGCAAAATGCTACGAAATCGCCAAAGATATATCAAGTGCTTGACAAATAACTTGACAAAGTAAAAATTTTTACTAACATACACACACAATAAAATACAAATATTATATATAAAATTTAAATAACAGCATTTTTGCTGACAGCAGAGTTTTTTCGCACAAGAAAAAGTATGCTGTGCAAATAGTATGGCAACTTTTGGTGCAGACTTTTCACTCGTTTGTGTTAATAGTCGAAGTCAGAGTGTCAAAAGTGCAACGAAATTCGACAATTGTGGTGTTACAAACGAATTGAGTTTAACAGGAAATGAATTTTGCGGTTCCATTTAGTTGTAGTTTGCATTGGGTTTTGCCTTCAGCAAGCAACTATGCCTGTGTTTGCCTCTCGTATGTAGAAAATGTAATATCTTGTGCGATAATTTATTCTTATTTTGTAGAATAAACTTTTGTTAGAGCTTTTGATATCTTAAAGCAGGGGTGCACAACAAACTTAGCTTGGATTGAAACTCGGGTACAATGATGATATAAAATGTGACGCTCGATTTTGTTTACATTTTCCTTCCACGGAATCAACGCGTGTTGACCAATGCTAGCTTTTTTGAAAAAAGCTTAAAATTCTGGAGATTGTGCTTCCGCAAAATAAATGTTGTAACTGAGCTACTGTGATGTTGTTGTTACCCAAAGTAAGTTTAAGCTATTAGCAGAGCCACACTTTTCTAAAAAAATGAATGAGTACGAAGAGCAGAAGCTTTCTAATGCAATGTGAGATATCAGTTGATGACTCTATACTACAGTTTGCACCTCTCATCTACAGTTCTTTACAAATTAGTCTACGTCTTAGTAGGCTATACATATTATTACGAATACTTTTATTGGATTAGATTTAAAGGAAGTTGTTAGTTTAAAGTTCTGGCGTGGAGTAGCCACCCATTTTTAGCGTACTTATCCTACCTTCTCAGTTGAGGAGTTGGTCGAAGAGATCCTTATTGTGAGGTATAATTCTAAATTCAAAATGAAACTTGCAAGGATTTTCGTTTTGTTAATAGTATATCGACGTTTTCAACGTATGCACTCCTATTCGAAAGTGAGAAAACTAACCAGAAGTTATGACTATATAAGCATTACTTCGAAGAAATTATTCAACTAACGGATAAACGCCATGAAATACAGGTTTAACAACTTGTTATATTTCTTCTTTTTTTTTGTGAAATGTTTTCGACATAGACTTGTGTATATGTCGCTGAGATTTATAGTGAACAATTTGAATATCTTTGCACGGTTAGAATCAAGGATGGACACCTGATCCATTAAACTTAAAAATTTATTCGAATTTACTGTGAATAATAAAGTTTGGGAGCACCTGCTGTGACATTATATGCGTGTCTTAAAGCATATTCTAATATTCATATATTTGAGCAGATATTAAATAGTATATATTTGTTAAGCAAACTTACCAAACCGATATTTCCAGCTATAGAATTCTTAAAATTTTAGCGTTTAGAAGTACTGTTTTTCTGAAGAAATTATATAATTATGTTTCGGAAATGTGCACCTGAATCTAATTTAATTTATTTAATACTTATCTTACTGATTTCGTAAAACTAGCGCAAACAACTATATGTCTAAATATGTTATATTATAATCTGCCAAAGAGTACTCAGTTAATCTACTAACAGACTTTCAATTCAGACCAAATTATTACTGATTCAGAAAAACAACGTCTTTTTGAACGTGATCACTCTTTCAACCAAAAGGTCTCTTATGTACCACTATTATTGTCGTCGAAGTTGAAAAAACCATTAAAGAAAACTTTTTTATGCTTAAAAATTTTAATTAATAAATGGATCTCATAATAACTTCAACTGGTATACAATAGAACCGTTTTGCTCAATTTTTAGAAAAAATTAAGTCAACCAAACATGAGTTTCAACCAAACATTGGTAACATGGGTCGAGCTCTCGAATGACAAACTATTATTTACTTGTCTTTTTTAATGTAAGTTTTTCAACATTTTTAAAATTCGCAGTTAAATATTTATAAAACGATGGCAATTGGCATTATTTCATAAATTTTGCTGCGCTATAGAATACGGATTTTTGCTTCGTATATTCTCTGCGCCTATTTCATTTCATATTTAAGGTGGATTATTTGTTTAAAATTTGATATTTTGAACTTAATCTAGCCTACCTAATTTGATATAACCTCAAAAACTGAACCGGTTAGTTTTGAAATAAGAGTGAGTTTCTTAGGTATTTTTATAATTTTTTAGAGAAAATTTTTTAGAGGGTATTGATTTTCAATAAATTCTACTTTGGTGTAACAAATTCAGCTGAGTGTTCTTCTTATTGTTTGATCATATAAAATTTTCTCAAGTTCTCTGATACCGGGATGATCTGGCACAATTAAATGGTATACTTTACTCTAAGTATTAGTGCTGCTTATGTATTCTTCGTTCTATTTGTAGTAAAAGAAAACCTCAAATTTAAAAAATATTATCATTATCACTCATATTTCAAAGAGTACAAAATTGTTGGGTCCAACTCTCTCACTAGTTTGCATATTTATATTTTAGAATGTTTATGTGAAATAATGAATGTCAAACCCGCTTTTATCAACGATATAACTCCCTTTCGTATTAGGGTTGTTTGTATTATAATAAACAAAAGATATTTATTTCAAAAGTAAAACTGTAGAGCAACGTTACCGTCACAGCTTGTGAGATGCTTAAAGAATTTCGCTTTGCTAACAAAAATAAACGCCGAAAACATCAAACTATAAATCATGAAGTTTCAAGTTGTTGGATGAAATACTCTGCTGCAACTTAAGTTAAGCCACTTACATTGGCATTTATGCGCGCCAGTAATTCATGTTAGAAGTGATGCTGGCAATGTAGAGAGCACAAGCAACTGCAATCATAAGAAGAGTGGCTACAAAATGCAAAAGCAACAATAACATAGTTCGAAAGGAATGCAAATGTAATAAACAAAAGCAATAACAAGAAGCACAGACATGAAAGCTGGCAAATGTTTATGAGCGCGAGGCAGAAATACACAATTTTATATGTTAGTAAATGTTAGGGTGGTTCTTAAAATTCCTTTTTTAGTTTCACACCCCCTACTAAAAATTTCAAAGTCGTTAGATAGCAACTATGTGTTTCTTCGTCCGTGAAAGCAACTTGAGAACTTTTTCCTTACCATTAAGGTCCACCCTAATATTTATACAGAGCATCAAGAGACAGACAGAGTGAAAGACATTTCACTTGCCATCAACGGCATTACCACCACAACTAAGCAGCTCGACTTTGCCTTCTTGTATATTATACTTATGGCTAACTCACTGCTTGATCTTGCCTGCTGCCTTATACGCTTACTGTCCGTCAGTCTGTCACTCGGCTAGTTTCGATTTTCCCGCCAAACACTTGAGTTGACATTTTTGCAACATAGCAAGTGTTGAGTGACCTTTCATGTACAAGAACTTATACTTGCATATATTTCATATAGACATTTTGAAGATACCTCAAGTATTTGTGCATTTGCGGCAGAAGAATTGCGTAATCACTGCTGAGCCCAAATTAAAATGCAGCGGCAACATATATACAACACATATATATGGATCCGTATTGCTGCCTGTGACAATCATGTAACGTTGTAGCAATACTTTGCATACGTTCCCCTGCAGTAAAGTACAATTATGCTTGTACGCGCCCGAAAGTATGCTTTTGTTAATGCATTATCTGCTTATAAAATGTTTTAAGCCGCGTAAAGGTGACACAATTTCAATGCTAAAGTTAGTTGGTTTCGCTTAATTTCACATTTTTGTGAAAATATATACACACATACATACATATATACACATATATATTTTACATACAAATGTACTCATATATTCGCAAATATCTTGTCCACAAAAAGTTTAAATTAAAAGCTTTCAAAAGTTTGCACACTTCCTCTTCATACAACTACATTTATTTACAGTTCTTTTATGTTACTTCCTTCATCTGCATCACATCTTTCGATGTTTCGCCTCTTTATATACATTATAGGCGTCTTTCTTTAAGCAAAAGCTGTTGGTAACAACTGTGCAAAGCATTGTAAAAAAGATCATAATAAGACATAAAAAAGCAACAAAACCATATACAATAACAGCGAATTATTAATCAGCGCGTGCATCGTATAAATGACATGTTTACGACTTTGTTACGCGCAAATCCTGCTCTTCTATTCAGCATATGTAATGCGTTCGCTGGAGCGCGAGATTTTAAATATGTTAAGTACTTAATTCTAGTAATTTCTCTGCCGGTAAGTGCATGCATGTGAAAAATTAAGTTTGCAAGGTTTACCCGCATTCTTGATTGTGGCTGACATTGAATGTCAAATGCGCTTTGGATGCTAATTTATTTGACGCAAGCGGAAGCGCAAGTTGCCCTGCTTTGTTTACTGAAAACGCGTTAAGCCGTTTATTTTAATCTACTAAAATTTAAAATATTTTGTCATTAACAATGGTAAGATTTGAAGCATGTCTCCCGAGATATCGTTAAATGTCTCCTAAACCTTTAAAAATTTCTCCTAAGCAGTCTAATGGGATTTTTGGAAATTACTCTCGACTCATTTTTGAAATCTTAGTTAGAATAGAATTTTCTCATTGCGCATGACAGTCGGATCTACATACGTAACCGGAACGGATGGATTTTTATCCGGCCAAGGACTCTCAAATTGGCAGCATTTCTCAAAATTATAGAAGGAATATTTTCTGCCGCTATAACAAAAACAACAAAAAAGTATTCTTCGGGAAGTGCTTGCAGACTTCTTGCATACTTAGTAACCGTATAGGTGCCTAACCAATTCGATTACAGTTTTTCCCCCTCTCTGATCGACCACTGACATAATCCAGGTCTTCCGTAATTCCCATTACTTATGTTCTAACTGTTTGTCAATAACTCTGTTCCATATAAAGAGCAAGCTACCGTAATCAAGCAGCGCTGTTGTAATCTGCTTATCTCGGGGCATGTTTAAAAGCCGCAACTATACCCGCTCAGACTGTCACTATAGCGGGTACTTACGCGGTGCGTCCCAAAAATTCCCTAGAACCTTATATATCCATAGTATGTTGTCTTTTTTAACACAGTTTTTTATTGCCTTTGATATTTTATAATAATAATCGACCTTATTTAATCTTTCATTAATATTTCATAATCTAATTAAACTAGTAATCATGAGATAATCACACTATCACAACAAAAATTGTACCCAAATTACAATTTATAATTTAACATAACCTGAAAACTCAAGAAACCTAACCTAACTTTTTTCTATTTGACCAAACTCAGTTCAACCTTATCAAGTTTTGTGTAACTAAATTAACCTAGAAATAACTAAGAAAAACCCGAGAGGTGTAAATGCGTTTTGGTAACCTTAGCACCAAGCCTTATTAGAACAGATTCAGGGTAGGAATTGCGTTCGTTTTGGGAATGCGCTGACCGAAATATTATGCATTCTTGTTAAGGATTAATAGCCTAGTGCAAAATCTGTCGGGGTTTCGATTCATTTAGATTTCATGAAAAACATAATTTTAGAACGAAAACGTAGGGTAATTCGATATTCTTGATAAATCGGAGGTTTCTTTTTAATTATTCATTTTATAAATGTTAAAAATTTCTCGAGGTAGCGCAATGAATAGTTTTGGGTGCAACTTTTACTAAAGGATTGTTGTTGACTTCGTAAAAATCACAGTTACTCGGTTTTTAGACTATATTATATATACTACTTTATAGATATACTATATATTATACTATATATACATTTGTAGTTTTACAACCGTCAGTCGAGTGCTCTAGGGATCAAGAAACTATAGAAATCGCCACTCTCATACCTCACGCTCAAATCATACCCCTGAGCAATATACCGTCAGTTGTCAAAATATTAAAACCCACCACATTTCCTATACTCACATACAAATACAAACGTACACTTTCAATGTTGTCTATTTCACACTCTCTTAATGGCAAATTTATTGTAATGCTTGCAAACAATAAACAAGAAGTGAGAAACAGGCGAAACAAGAAACAGAAAGAAACGGGCTCACTCTCCCTCACACAATAAAGCGTGTAAGTAGCATCGATATTTTTAGCATTTATGTTTAAGTCACATGACCGCGGAGAGTGGGTTTTTTTTAACGGGAAAAGCATAAAACCCGAGAAATTGCTTGCTTACATACAAAAGACCCAGGGAAATGGAATTCATAATGCTTGGCGCTGCAAATGCTGCAAACTGGCTCGGCAAATGTTTAAAATGAATGCCTCAGAGAAATGTGTTTAAGTGCGCGCGTACTTTTTGTTGTTCCATTGCTTTTTGCATTTTATTGTCAAATGTTTTTTTACATAGCTACCGCACTGAATATGCGTCTGCCATTGATCATCAGCGAATTTTTTTTGTGCGTGTGCTATTTTTGGCAAAAATCATTATAATATATATTATTGCCATTAAAAACACTACGAAGCTGGAGTAAAATACCACAAATTTACATTGGACCTGACGTTGAAGGTAATTTGCTAGTTTCGCTGCTCCATATAGCCTTACTTTAAGGTCAGAGGTGTAATTTTGCGACACCTGTATCTGAGTTTTCGGAATTGTTGCAATTGGGACTAGGTAAACGCCCATTAGCGAATAGTAGTTATTTTGTAAAGCTCTTGAATATGGTTTGACTTCATAGTCATAGCATAATATAATTAATAAATATTAATTTATTGGTAAAGCTTTTACAATCTACACTACGACTGTAATCCCAAAAAGACCTGAAGGCTCTCGTCCCTGACCTGATACTTTCTCGTGCTATCAAACTGAACTTTGTTGACTGTAGTATTAAGTTGTTGAAATTTCTATTAATTTTACAGTAATGAAATGTGTGTGAGCTTAAAGCTTTCACTATAACTTCATTATTCACTTCACTGCTCCTTTTTTCTCCTCCTCTTTTCTTTAAATATCTTTCATTGGTGATGTAATATTACTACGCATACCTAAAATTTCCAAATATGCAGTCGTAAAAGCTTAAAAGCTTATCAGGTTATACTTTGGAAGACCAATTTATTGTCAATGCCCATAAAACAATATTAGTCCACTCTAATGCAGCGAATTTGACTATTCAATTCTATTGTTATTAGACTATTCTATTCTTTCTATGACCATTATATTTAAAAAAATTGTTTTGAAGGCAAAGTAATGAGCTCAAAGCTACACTAAAAACTGTGAATTTCACTTTCTGATATCAGGAAATAAAAGCACTATTTCTACAAATGTGATCTATTCTATGTGATCTAAAAAGCTCAAAAGCTCAATAGGCTTCACTTTGTAAGAACAATTTGTTGACTATATTAACAAAACAATATTTATCGGCTCCAATGGTGTGAATTTTACTATTAATAACACTTCATTCTACCCACACAGCAATGGAGAAGGCGTCAGCTTAAAGCTTTCACTATAAATAATGCATGTAAGTTTCGCAGATATCTGTTCAAATTATTTTTATTGGTAATGTAAAAAAGTTTCCGTTTTTGTTTTGTAATTATATTCCAAAAAAGTTATGAAACTCAAAAAACATAATATGTTAGCCTAAAAGTTCAAAAGCTCGAATGCCTACTTGATGCAAACTTAACATTGTTTATATTATTGAAACTAAAATCTGAACTACTATTATTTTATATTCCCAATAAGCTCAATGCATCCATATACTTTAGGTACCATCAGGTATATCATAAATTAACAAACTTAATTAAACTAAAAATTGAAATGTTCTTATGTAGAACATACGCATAAAAGTAAAAGCGTGAAAGCGAAAAAGATTCACATAAATTTATGGCGTAAGTAATTAATAGATCATTTCTGAAAAAATTTCAAACTACATTTGCAGCTAGCATATAATATTGTTTCGAAAAAGGTCACAAAGTTCCCAAGCACTAAGCAGCTAAGCAAATAGAAATACTTGTGAATATCATTTTTTAGAAACATTAAACTTTTATTAATCGTGTCACTTGACATTTGATTACATATACATGACAAACAAAATGCTCTCATTTTTAGAAATTTAATTTTTCAATAACAACATGAAAGCGTTTTCCGGATCAACGAGTGCGATGAAGAAAGGCAAGCCAAAGAAAATATCTGTTATCAGCCTCCTCCTATTGACAACTAAATATGCCAGGCGTCAACGAATCTCATACAACACTTACGCAGCTAAAAATAAAATAGCGGCTACTGATGTACGCATTTTCTCACTCGCCTACATCTAGGCGCCTATTTTAGGAAATAAATTGGTGGAATCTGTCACACTTACGAATTATTTACACTAGCGCGTGCTGTTAGCGAATTATTTTTATCGTCGTTAACATAAGAAAGTGCATTCAGACGTGCTTACTATTAACTTAATGCGCTCACTCTCTTTGCAATATATTCTTAAAGCGCCTAAAGCTATGCCAAGTTATCGTTTTTGGGCGCCATTGAAGAAACACGAAATGAACAGGAAATGGAATTTTGTAGCGCTGCTTTTTGCTGACAACTGATGACTTGCATCAAGTTGAAATATTCCAAACCAGAAAGAAACATAACGGTAAAGATAAGATTATGAGTATATATAATATATTCCGTATTTTCTTATGTATATGTATATACAGAGAAACTACTGCGGGTAATATTGTAGAGATAAAAACATCTCTTCAGTTTATGGCAAATATTTTCATTTTTTATCTCTCTCTTTCCTTTTTATGCGTACGTGTGTTTAAGTAATTGATATATAAATATTTATAGAGATCGGCTCCGCATAAAGGCACTAATACAAGCTTTTGTTTTGCTTTTATGTTACATGCACGAAAGAAATGAAAATATGTAAATATGTATGTACAAAAGCAATAACTAAAACAACATAAAATTACATCAACACAAAGGCTACTGATAAGAAAAGCTGTCCTCACCCGCTAGCAGCTACTTGGCGATAAAGACACGCACCAACACCACAACACGTTCGGCAGCTATAATATTTGCTGCCATATACTCAGCGTAAATACATACAATAATATATACATATTATATATATATATTCATCCACTATAACCATAATGCTGTAACGTGAGTAAATGGACGTATCGGTGCCGTAGCTTTCAAAACGTCTTTTGTTAAGCCAGGCCGCCGAAAGAATTTCCGCATATTAAGGGGCGAGGGGAGACGCTTCATGCTGGTATTTCGCGCGTTTAATTGCAAATTGCTCTAAAGCTGCATAAATAAAATTGCTTTAATGATTTAATGGGCTCAGTGGTAAAGTGACAACACACATACACACACACAAAAACCCTTCTTCGTACACACACCCTTGTCTCTTATACACAAACAAACATACACAGATAAACCCGCTATAAACACACACACTTTCATATTCTTCTTGAGTAGTTGGCAGATTTTATGGCAGCAAATTATACAGCCGAGTGAGTTACATCACATGCATGTTTGTATGGGTGTGTGAGTGTATGTGTGTGTAAGGCATTGTAAGGCGATTGGCATAAGCCGCAGTTTCAGTTCAAGGTTTTAATTAAAATCGCTTGGGTGTATGTCATCTCTCATATATATGCTCACATATGTATCTATATGTAGATCTATATATATATATATAAAACAACTCTTCAGACACTCAATTATTATAAAAATTAATTGATATTATTTCTAAGCATAAGTTTTTGGATGGAGCTTAACTAAAGCTGACCAACTGTGGATGTGGATGTTTGTTGGATAGTAAATAGTTTCACTTTAAATAGCAATATGTTTTGGGATCCATTCCAAAGATGAAAGCGCTTCCTTAATTAATTACCTCTATGTGCCGTATTATTAGATTCCCCTTCATTTTATGGAAGCACTGAAAAGACTAGAGCATTGGAAGCCTAGGAATTTCTCAAATTACTCCAAGTTGATTGAAATATACTCTGTATGCCACATCTAACCAGTTTATTTGCAATACAATACAGGGAATGGAAACAAAAAAAAAATGTTTTCACTATCGGAGATTATTTTTCATGAGGAAAGAATGATACTAGGCCACCTATGGCTAGTTTAAACTAGAAATATTCATTCACTCATGTTTGCCATTTTTATTATTACTGAACACAAGCATTCTTTGAAGAAGTCGACTAATTTGTCTCAATATCATACGATTTTTTATTTCCTACTATTTTAGTGGGTTCAGATTCTCCTGAGTTTTTACGTCAACGGAGAATTGAAAGGCAGTGAAGCGGAATTCAGTCAAGATTTATAGATTTTTGAGATATTCCCCAGACTTCCAAAACGTTGCACCTATTATTTATTAAAGCATTCAATATATTTAATGGCAAGTATTTCATATAATCAAATATCTTATATTGAATAAGACTTTTCTCCACAAAACTTAAAAATACATATTTATGTATAGAGTAAAGACTGAGTACTAGACCAATCATCCTCCCTAGATTACGGCTATATAAAATTTAAGGCTCAGAGTCACACACCAAAGTCGAAGCTAGAATCTTAACAGCACAACTCTTTAGAAGGATTATAAAAATTTTCGCCAACTAATTTGGGCTCAAATATATTGCAGTCATGGTCGTTATTATGGTTGATGCCTAAGGCTCATAGTGAAACAAGTTTCGCTGTATATAAAGAGAATAAAATAAATAAGCCATTGCATCAATTCAAGAAGCTGAAGGCCAGCTATTTTAAGATAATTATCATTATCTATATAGTATAAAGTGTTATCTATAAAGTGTTTGCGAAAAATATCACTTGAATGACTTTCTGGAGCACCAAAAGTGTTCAGGCTTTGAAATTTTGAATTATGTATTCGCTAGTAGGTTCAAAATTTCGAAAAGACTTTGAAAATTTTTTGATTGAGCAGCTTATCTCTAGAAAGTGTAGATAATGTCCGCAACATTACTCTGAAGTTCTTAGATTTTGAATAACTTTTCAAGCAAACTTCCTGTGGTTTTAACTTGTCTAGAAGGCTTAGGAGGCAAGTATCTAAGTCTTAACAACCGCTTGGCTTTGACCAGAGCTTTAGTAAGGGCAAAAGTCGATTACTTATAATATAAACTTTATTTTGCTGCCAAATAGTATTATAATGTAATCACGTACATTACCAAAAATTTAAATTGAACTTGTGGAACACTTTTATAATCTTGCTTTTATAACCAAAAATCAGTCAAATTGAAGAAGTAAATATGTTAAAATCTTTATGCGCAAGCATAAATATCTTTACCAAACCTTCCAGTAGGTATTTTAATAATGTAATTTATTCAAAGAAATAATTTAGAACTTTATGAACATAAATGCACAAACCACAAATATATGCGACGTAAAGACTAATAATTAGTTATAATTCATTTAACTTCTTATACATATTTGCGCGTCTTCAAGTACATCATTCACAAATATTTGAATTTCGCATGAAATTATGCCTGAGTGAATGTAATTGAATTTGTACGCCAGGAAGCACAAACTTACCTAAATGCACGCATAGTCTCATCATTTCCGCAAGTCAAAGTGAGCGTAGGAAATTTCACGTTTTATATACATACACATATTTCAATAAACATTCCGATATGAATATTTACAAGCGAATATGAACCGGATAATATTTGCATAATAAATAATACTAACACTCGCGCACGCCTGAGCGTATGCTAAGAAATGTCTGTCACCAAACACACGCTTATTTGAATGAATCCAAATGCATTAGAGGAAACTTATGCCGTCGAAAGTGAGTGATATGAGAAAGGTGAAAGAAACTGAGGAAATAGGTAGCGCAGAATAAATATTAAAAGTTGTGGCAGCAGGAAGTAAGTTGAATAAGTCGATGCTGCGAATCTGTTGAAAAGGAAATGGAGTTTGTCATTGGAGGCGGCAAAGCAGCTCATTAATTGAATTAATTATAAAGCTGAGTTTTGTGTGCGACCAAGTACTTAATTATAAAAGCGGCACAAAAGAGTTTAAGAAAATTCAAAATAAAAATATGTATATAAAAATTCATTAATATATATATGTATATACATATTGAGAAAGAGTGAGCAGAAGAGAATGAGATATGATTTACATATTTCTTCTTTTCCATTTTAAATGAATTTAGTTCTGTATGAGCTTCGCAATATGCAAATTTTCTCCCCATTCATACCGACATTAGTGACAGCTGTTGGCTTGCCTGTGGTGAAATTTCTGCGCAAAGTTTGCAAAGAAGTCGCAACACCTTCCTTCCTTATCCACAAGTCTCTTGTTTCCATTTAACTAACGTGCGACTTCCGTCTCTCTTTCTTTCAGTTTCCTATTTAATTGCCTTAGACACTACCGATGACAGAGTTGGTGATACTAGACATTTCATGTAGATTTATTGCACATGTTTAAAAAGGGGAAAAGTGTGATGAACAAAGTTTTTCCAACTTTATTAGCAGCGTTGCCATTTTAGTATTATGTAAAGGTTGTTTTAGCGTTTTTAAAAGTTGTTCAATTGTAGAAGTAGTTGTTCTTGTTGAGAAGTGGCTACTTTGATTTACTACGGTTGAAAACAATCCCTTGGACAGCTGAGATTTTAGTTTGACAGATTTAGCCATCGCATTTGGGAAAGGCTTCGTTCATCATATCAAAATTTAATATAAACAACAAAAAAGAAGTAAATAGAAACCGCTTCAAAACTTAGTAATACTTTCAAATGCTCCTATAATTTAATTTTACATGATGATAAACTTATCTGCAGACTTATTTTATAGATGATATCTGATGACTATTAGTATAACTCAGTATTCATAATTAAAGCAGAGAGATAGGTCGAAAGCATACATTTTCCGGACAAAATTTTCTATGTTTTTTAATTTTTTCAAGGTTTTACAGTTATACGAAATCGTAGAAAGCAGTGTTAACGAATGAAAGTAGTAAACGTTAGTTAATAAAGCACTTTTTTATAATATTCAAAAAATATCAAAATTCATAAAATTTTTTCGGACATAAATGTAATTGAACTTGTGGAACACTTTCCACATTTTTATTCTTTTAATGAATATTAATTAATTTTTACAAGAACTTCATCTGTGTTAAAATAAACATATGGAAGTTTTTAATAAGAATGCAGTTCTTCGAAGTATTCGAATACTCTTTTCCTGTTAATCCTTTCTGAGCACTTAATTGCTGGTGGCTTATAAATCCCTTGAACAAAAACATTGCTTTATAGGTAATATTATACAAGCAAACCCTAAAAACTATTGGTAATGATTGAACGTAGTAAATGTGTTATCAAAAAACCTTTCCATAGTATTTAAAAAAATTATTTTTTATTAAATTTCTTTGCTATAAATTTGAACTGAATTTGTGGAACAGCTCAGCGATTTGATTTTCAGTCAAATATGCAATAAAATGGAAAGAATTTCTGCTGATTTACATTAAAATAGATATTACCTCTCAATAAGCAGCAATGTAATTAAATTATGGATTTGTTATATTAGACAAATTTCAATTGAACTTGTGGAACGCTTTGTCGAAAAGTTTTCAATTGAAGTTTGAATCAGCGGTTTGATGTAGGAATATTTGCTAGGGTAGCATAATAAAAATACAGTACAAATACGTTATTAATTTGGGAATTTCGTTTCAGCCTTTCAGAAAATACTTTTAGAAGTTTTAAATCAAATATTCTAAGCCTTAGAAAAAAGTGTCAAATTGAAGAGTTTCATAAAAAAATACTAATTCCAGCTTATACACTCATTTAGAGTATAATGCTTTTAATGAAATTACTTGCAATTTTGTTAAACCACTCGCGCTTTTAGCACGGAATTTTACACATTTCGCCGAATTTGCCAACAAAACTTTTTTCACCCAAAATATGCAACATTGCATATTATATAATAGAAATTTCCACAAGCTTATGTTTCATTACACTATAAGTTCATTTCTTCCCTTACATTTCACGCTTAAAACCTGGCAAGTAACGTTGGAGACTTTTAGAAAGTTTGCCACTACTCAAGCTGAATGGCGCGACTTAACTACTTACTTTACCAACCCACAAACGCATGCGGGCGCAGACATGCTTACGTTGCCTACATACAGGCGCTGAGCGGCCACGAACTAGTAAGTAATTACTGCAACTGTAACTTGGAAATTGCAATTACTTTGCGCTTCGACGGGAGACTAGCACATCAAAAAATACACAAACTTTAACTCGCTCAGTCCATATGGTGAAAGCGTGCTGGCTTATATGGGTTACCAATGTACATATGTACGGTTTCTTACAACTTTTCCTTGCAATTTGCCATGCTTCCTTGTAACTCTTCGTTGCAAGTGTGCGTGCTACTTCTTTTTCATATAATTTTCCACTAAATAATTGAGTTTTAATTGCTCCGCACGCTTTTGAAAATTTTACAACGTCGTTATATGTTGCTTTTGTTGTTGTTGCTACTGACAATTTGTTGCCCTCCTTCTGTCGGCCTGTCTATCTGTCTATCCCTGGGTTGCGAATTTTGCTCATTAGGCGCTCGTTTGGCCTATTTTCACCACTCACTTCATTGCATACTCTTGCATTCGCATACATATAGACCCGCGTGGATGTATGTGTGTGTGTGTCTTATTGGTGAATCACCTAAATTTCACTTTATAACAGTCACGATTTTGCTGTAACTGCAGCCACAACATTTTTGACAGCAATTATTTCTACTTATAAATGGTTTACAGTTACAGGCATACATATTATACGCACCCACATACACATACTCACTCTCAAATAAAGTGCTATTGAAAATTTTGCGCTTGATTTTTCGAACTAGTGACTGCTCTAATTTATGCTGCGCGTTGTGTGTGTAATTTGTGTCGGAAATGCGACAATTAGTAATCGTGACTTGAAGATGATGGGAATATTCTTCAGTGTAAATATTTCCCAACCGATTTTTATTAAGTTTGCCAACTTTAAGCTAGTTCAAGGTTATGAGTTCTTCTTTGATATATGAACTTGTTGAAATTTCAGAGAATATTTACTTTTCAGTAATTTGTACCCACAAAAAATTATAGATTGTGTGGGATTTTGTAAAGAGAAATGAATCTTTAAAATGTTTGTATTAATAAAATTGTCCTTTAGAGTTAGTGAACTTGTGGAACACTTATTACTATAATTATTTTGAACCATTTAATACAAAACTACTAGTTGGAACATAGATAGGATAGGAACAATTCTTGTTCAAAACAATAAGAATCAAACTCAGTCTACTCATTGGTACATTTTCTGGTAAAAGTTTGCTTCGGAATGTTATTTATACAACTATAAATGTATTGTAGTAACATCAATATAACCCTTACTTTCAGTTTGTTTCAGAACTGTTGCTTTTTTGAAAACTTTTCTTGGTCATACCTTATAAATCAATAGCATATTATCGCATTTCTGGAAAATATCTTTGAAATTTTGGGTATTATATTGCTCATATTAGCCCTTATTGAACTTG
Source organism: Bactrocera minax (assembly GCA_021498325.1). Lineage (NCBI taxonomy): Eukaryota > Metazoa > Arthropoda > Insecta > Diptera > Tephritidae > Bactrocera > Bactrocera minax. Next base: position 271,799 of record JAKEEE010000034.1, read on the forward strand.
TGGAATAGTTCTTGAGAGTATACATTTATCAAAATTGCTATAATAAATCCATAAATTCTTTAGTTTTACCAAACATACCAGAAGAATAAAGTTTATCAGTGGAATGAACCAAGAGAAAGATATATTACATTTTGTATGAAACAATGTCTCGAACATTTCAGAACTCTATGCTGTGATTAACGTTCAATGAAATATCATAACAGTTATTTGAACTCGTATAACGGCTATTCGTTCAAAAATAACCATATCATTAGTAAACCTTACTGAAACACTTACTGGAACACTTCATAAGGCTTTTCTATATTCGGACTTAAATCTTATAAATTTTATAAGAATTTGGATAAGTATGAGTATGCATGAACATCTTTATTAATTTATCTTTTGAAAGACTTTTTGTTACTTTTGGACACAATTCGCCAAAATTTTAAAAACCTTCCTTGCAATATCTGGTTATATAACGAAAACCTTTGCATGAATTTATAGAATCATTTCTAGTGATAATATTTACAAGTTTTGTATTGCTTAGGATGATAAAATACAAATTTTTTCGAGTTGAATAGCCACTTATTTTTCATGAAATCAAAGCAGAAGTATTCTGATTAATACAATGGAAATCAAATTTTTTATGATACTATCTGAGCGCTTTTTGTGCTCACGCTCATATGTTTCAAAAGGCACGTAAAATGCGTGATTCCTAATATCTAAGTAAGTAATAGTCTAAGTAAGTAAAACTAAAAAATAATCTGCCTCTAATCGAGAGATTTGCGACATCTTAAATTGTAACTTATTTATAAAAAATGTAACAGGATTCACGTAAACAATTTGTCATCATATAGCTGATGAACCCAGTATATGCGAGTCCTCTTAATATAATGAATTGTCCATTTTTTTGTAAGTTTAAATAATTTAAATGGAAGATTGCATAAAATATTTAAAAGAATACTTCACTTGTTACATAGTAAATTCCTTTTGAACTTGTGGAACACTGCAAACAGAGTCCTTATGATACAATTTTTTGCATACATTTCATAATAAATGGTTGTGATTTTAATTAAATGTGTATGGCGGATGGTATAAAAGCGTATAAAGAGATTAGTTAGTATTATTCTGGAACAAAGGTTTACTTTTTTACCACTTTCTTTTGGTTAAAACTATAAAAAATCTTGAATATTAGTTTTTACAGATTTTTCTTTTTTCGAAATAATATAGTGGGATAGCTCAATATATTATTATTAATAAAAATAAAATTTTCAATATGTTTTTCTGAAGAATATTTAACGCTACGGTGCAATGAAGAGTGAAAAAATAATACATATCAATTAATTCATTGAGGAATTCTGAAATATGTTTGAATTGTTCTGATATTTATGACAATTATTTTTCATAATTAATTGCTTTTATAGTAATTAGCCAAAAAATTTAATCTTTTTTTAATTTGATTTAATTTAAAAAAGAAAATTAAATTCAATTTAATGTATTTGTTTATTCAATAAATTTTTTTTCTTATTTATATAAATTAATAATTTTAATGAAAATTAAATATATTACAGAATTCCTCTTGACCTCAATTTACTTATGGAAAATAGTGCGCGTAATACCTAAAAATAAGTTTTGGTTTGTTCTGGTGAGTGCAGTTTCTTCCAGTGTACATTTTTAAATATGCTATTACTGATGCGTGAAATTTTATTGACTTTAGCAACGACTTTCTAAAGGTAGAAACTAAATAGATTTTCTAAAACATGCTGCATTTGTTGCGGTGCAAATTCAACAAAAAATTTTGACTTTAGAATTTAACATAAAATTGTATTTAATTTTTTATAAAAATTCTAAAATTAAAATAAAATATCTTAGACCAGAAATATATTCAACAAAAAGTTAAATAATTTTTAATACCACTTTTTTTATTTAAAAAGGAAAAAATTTATTTTTTTAATTGATATTATGATTTATTGTAAATAAAATATTCTACTTTAGTAAAGGAATAATAAATAGACCAAGGAAAAAGAATTTTTATTTATATATTTTTATATTTATATTGATATTTTTTGTAATAATGGTGCACACACTCATGCACATTTGTGCTTATTGTATACACCCTTTTCAAAAAAATACCAACAAAAGTAAAATTGAAACAAAAAATACAAAACACAAAACACAAAATTAAAAAGTTTCAATACCACAAATATTAAACGTATAAAATCCTATCAAAATATAATATAAGCAAAGTGTTCATACTGTTAGTACCATCCAATACTAATTTTAATTTTTAAAATATTTAATTTGTTACTCATACGTGTTTCGGCAAAATTACTGCTGTGTTAGTATTGAAGTTACTGTGTTCTCTAATTGTTGTCTTCTCAAAATTTGTTAATCGAATTTAAATTTGTTCAATTAAAATTTTTTAATTCTCATAATTTGGTTGTTGTTAATTGACTTTATCAATTTCTTATCATTGTTCTTTTTTTTTTTTGCAAAAAAACTTCCCAACTACTTACTGCTGGCATAAGTTGATCTGTACTTCTGACACGAGTCACCTTATTTTTCGTTACGAGCCTTTTGACGAATCGTTCCACCTGTACGTTCCACTTCATGAAGGTCACATACGCTATATAGATGCTGAATAGGATAAGCGCTTCCCACCAAAAGATGAAATTATCCCGAAAAAAGTATATTAATACCAGTAAACTGATACTATAGAAGGTGCAATCTCGAAATAATGGCCACCATGTTAACGCCAATATGGTTTTGGAGAATAGCGCACACATACCGATGACGAAGAGTATGTTGAAGACAGCCGAACCGACAATTGTACCAATGCCAACATCATCGAACGAGATGAATACGCCAATGACACTGGTAAATAATTCGGGCGCACTACCGCCGGCAGCCATAAACGTAGCACCGGCCACATCGTCTGTTATGTCCAATTTCTCGATGATCACATCCAGGGAAGGCACAAAGAATTCATCGCATACAATGGCGAGCGCTACGAACATGTATATCACACCCATTATATGACATATAACAGCACCATTTTCCAGCTGCTCTTTGGAGAAGAGATCCTTGGGGAAGAGCGGCGTTTTCGTCACATTCCCATGGGCGGTTTCTAAAATGATAGAAGAGTTAAGAAATATAAATATATTGGATATATTATTTAACAAAGTTTGCAAGCGAACAATTTTATAAGACAATAATTTTGTTATCGGTTGAGAACATAAGTTGGAAGTGGTGCTCGTTGTTGTATACAACTTTTCAACCAGTAATTATGAGTGTATAATTTACATAGTAAAATAATACTGGAACTCAATATATTAAGCGGCAAACGGCGTCAATAAATCACAAGTATGTTTAGTTGCCGCTTCAAGAACCACAATTGAACTTGTGGAACACTTTCGGAGCTACTTAAATTGTGATCAAACTTCGGTTTTACTTCCAGTTTTTCAAAATTTTGATCTTACTTTGTTATTGTTATTGTTGTTAAATCAAGTTGTTAAAAATAATTGTAAAAGAGTTTATCCAACAATGTAAATCGAGATTTCTTCCTACATATAAGGCACGTAGTATATATAGTTATATGTGTTTGTTTGCTTTTCACCAGTTTTCATTCATGCGCGAAATTCCTGTTTGGTTTTGATATTTTGCTTTGATTGATGCAACGTTGCGTGATTGACAGGCAATTTGCTATTGTTTTGCTGACCAAAAAGGATAATCTTAGATAAATGTGCGCATAACATAACAATATTTTTGATTTTTGATTTTTGATGGTTATACCACAGCTGTAGAATAAACTGGTTTATAAAAATTATAGAAAAAATTGGAAATATTTAGGAGCGTTATACAAATTTATGTTAATACATAAATGACAAGGTAGTAAGAATTCATGAATTACTATTCGTTGAAATTCTTATTTTTGCTATACTGACACTCTTAGTCCAACTTTCGAAAACTATTTATACTTACATACTCTATATAATCTTCACAAAAAACCGTTGTGTTAAAAAAAATTCTTTTATTTTGTGCTACACATAATAAATAAGGCGCTTACATCTTACATCTCAGATTACAATCTGAAAAGAGACTCATAAATATTGTGGTTGGCTTACGTATTTGGTAGAGCAAAAAACTACCATCAATATTAATTAATTAAATCCTCTTCTGTCATTAAATCCGTATGTTTCAGCTTACTTGAAGTTGAATGCCATTTATAGCTTGTTAACAATCAGTTAATTGTTAGTAGATATTCACAAAAAAATTTATATGCATATAATTATCTCACCCACTCAACATAAATACATCAAAAGTAGTTAGTGGCAGTGCGAAGATTTAAAGCTGGTATTTGTCTTGAAATTTGTTGAGAGTGTGCTTAAGAGCAACTTGCAACACAAGCTGCTGGGAATTATGATACGTACACTAGGGTACATTAGGGTAGTTCACATATGTTATATGTATTAAAAACAATTATAACATATTTATTGCTTGGGAATAAACAACTTACAGATTAATGCGTGGGTCTCATTATGTCAAATTTATTGACACTAAATTGACAATAACAAAATTTCAATTGAAAATGCAAATGGCAAAAAACTGCCAATTTTAAGAGAATTCTAACTTTTTTCACTCTGTTACCAATTTGGTTGAAAAAGTGCTGGCTTTTTCCTATTTCCAAAAATAAAGAGAACCTTAAAGGGCCGTCGTTGTAGAAGTACAGATGACATTAAAAGCGCTCGCAGAAAGAGCTAAAGGCTCGAAGAAGGCCCTGCATATGTGCATACTATCGAATGGAGACTATTCCGAAGGCGAAACTATTATCGTAGACGAATGAATAAATAGGTTTTTCAAAAAAAGAAAATTCCCGTTATTTTGTGAACATACCACGTACTCGTATCTTAAAATTACATATTATTGTAATGTAGTGAAATATAAACAATATATTCGTGCCAACTTTTTACATATACGTAAGTCTATAAATGTGTAATATATTTTTCTGTTCAAATTTATAAAAAGTTGAATAAAAATAATAATTTATACTGCCATTTTTGGGTCGACATTAATGAACTCTAATTTATATAAGGCAACCGACGCCACCCACGAATCAGAAAGCATGCGCGTAGAGAGCACAAAGTAGTTGATATCAAAAGCCGTTAATAAAACTTGTATATATTATATAATAAAAATATATTTTTTTCCGATAGTGTCTAGATGGAACGTAGGGTCTCAAAAAATAAATATGTACATCGACTATATTTTGGGAATTGTAATTCTTTATACTTTTTTTATGTTAAAGAAATACAAAACTAATGCAAAAATATTGATAAAGATACTGAAAATAATAAAAATATTTTGAGCACTGCAATCTGCAAACCACTGCGGTCAAACGATTTGTTACTATATAGTATATATTTAAATGCGTGCTGTATGTGAAATATAAATGTATATATATATATATACATACTGGTATATTTATACTAAAAATAATTGGTATAAATACCCGCTGGTAAAGCGAGCTTGCACAACAATCTCATTCAGAGATTGTACCAGTTTTCATTCCATCATAACTCAATGGCTACAACACTCTCTTATAATATGACGATGTTCGACGAAGTGACTACTGTTTCTCACTCTCTTCCGCTCTTTGATTTTTATAATTCTTAACTGGTTGTAAGTGCGATAGTTCAGAGATGGCTCTAAAATAATTACCTTTAAGCTAGTAGAAAGTTGAAACCATCTTCTTTAGTCTTTAACCCAAAAACGTAGATATATTAGGACAACTTTTAAGAATAAATACGTTTGTATATATTTAACATTTGTTAAAAAATGTGAATTATATTTATTTGAATTTCGGAATCATTGTTTTAGTTGACATAGTTTTTATAGCCAATATCAAGTTTATTATTTCAAAAACTTAAAATTATTACCATTAGTACTATAAAAGGAACAAGAAAACATGTTTGGAAACGCTGTTCAAGCGTATTTTATATACCATAATGTTTTCACATAACAAATAAATTCATCACCGGTCTCACTTTGCATCCGTTTTCCTCTAGTTCTAAGCTACTCACGAAGTGTTCAGTTTATAACTAGTACTAAGAGTTGACTGTGATTCGTTTATACTTTAAAGTACCCTGAAGAAAGTATTAGACTATGTTGCTTATTTGTTAGATATTGTAGTCCTCCTTTGTGACGATATTTTTCAGCATAAATAAAAATATTTTTTTTTAACAATTTTCAAAATTTACACAAAAAATTTTCCAAAAAAAAAATGCTAATTATTTCCCGCAGGTAATTTATTTAATGGAAAAATTAAAATTTGATTTGAAATTAATATTTGAAAAGAGTTGGGAAAGTACTCTCCCACAGGTGCTTCAAAGGCTACTCTAAAGTTATGAAGAGGTGGAGTATTTTATATGGTTCTGCTCTAGGACAGATTTCATAAGAAATGTGCTAGATTGTGGAGTACTCTCTGATTCGTCTGGAGCACTTTTTCATGCATGCGTGATTATTCGCAATTTTTGTAGGCTGCCTATATACATACATATTGGCGGTCTGTACCAGAAATAGAGTAGTATGTCATAGTCTTTTGATAGTTCATTGAAGTAAGCGGAAGTGTAGAACCTTATCAGCGAATATGAGTTCATAAACACAAACTGTTATAGATGCATAAGTATTTATGTATTATATTTTGTATATGAGTACGCGTTTTGTCGCATGAGTATAAAAATACAAACGATTTTTTATAATTTTAATTCATTTCTTTTTTTTTTATATATAAATAATATATCATAATAAATAATATATTTGCATATATATATCAGAGAAATAAATCTGCATAAAGAGGTTTTTATATAAACATTATTAATCACAATGCATTCTTACAATGCCAAATCACACATACCTTACATGCTTAAATTCAGCTCAATTCTTCTGACTCAATTTGTCAATGTTGACTTGAGTGACTTCATTTGTTCGCTACATTGAAAAGGCGTGAACAGGTGATTGATGTGCAATTGAGGTACAATTGAGGTGCATTGTCGTTGCCATCTACGCGCAAACGCACATAGACACGATTTTAACTAGTAGATGTTCCTTATTTTTTTGCTCAATAAACATAAATTCAATTTGTAAAGAGACTCAATTGATTTTATTACTTGAAGCAACTAGAAAATCGTGTATAAGTTCTGGTTTGTGTTCCACAATGCATTTATTCCAATTGCATAATGCAAGCAATTATTTTTATTGACAAAGAATATGTTTCAAAACTTTCCAAAGAGCGAAAAAAAAGTCATGTAGATTCGAAATGTATTAAATTCGCTATAACTACATTTTACTGAAAATCACAGTGCAGCTTTTTGATATAACAGAAAGTCCAAAAGGTGACTACCTCTAAATGTTAAGAACATGAATATGTATAATAAAACCATCTCTCCATAATATAACCATATCATTACTATTCTAGCAGCTTAAACTGCAACCATTATGTGACATTATAGAATTTGCACCCCTGTAAAGCTTCAGCAATTCAGGTTGTTTTTGGTATAAAAGTGCTACTTTGCCTTTCTGACTTTCTTTGAATTACTCGCTTAGTAGCATTGCTAAATATTACATATTTTCTACCTCCTTTCGTTAATTCACATTTGTCGACTAGAATCAAATAAAATAGCGATTTTTAAAAGTTAGAAGAAGGTGAAAGTCAAATAATCATTTATTTCATTACATATCTCCGGTTAGTTTTGTTGTCGTAGCGCTTTTTTAACCTCTTATTGGTAAGCCTCGGTTTTATTATTGATGTTGTTTAACATCAGTCCGAATAAACGAAGTTAGACTTTGAGGAAAAGACTATGTTCATGGCCATGCCCTTTGTATTTTGCTTTTTGCTTCGTTCTGTGAAATCAGATAATTCGCCAGTCTACACTTACTCTTTTTCCGAGAACATGGCGGATCGTATCAGTCCAGAATATTTGCAATTTTACGCAAATTTTATTTCATTTTTGATTTCACCCATGTCGAACTTTTTAAAGCGGTATTCAAAAGAAGGCTTTCGGATAGTTATCTGCCTTTAAATGCCTCGCAACAACCCTTATTTTTATTTTATTTATTTTTGGAAAAATATTGGGGAATTATGATAATATCTATCGGGGCTGCAACTGCTATTTCTATGAAAAAAATTTGCAAAAAATTATTGCTTGTTTAATAACAATTTCTAAAATTAATGTTTGCTTAACCACACCCTAGATTCTACTAGCTGAGTTCTTATCATTTGCAAATATTTGATCAAGTTTGGTTTTTGAATCACGCATAGCTTTTGAGAAGACAATGTCATAAAAAAAACTGATTGTTTATGTTTCAGATTTGTATATAGTCGACATTTCTAGATATTCACCGGCATACTAAAGTACTAAACATAAACATAAAAATATATTGTATTTACTCAAGCGGAAAAGAGTTATTATGGCAAATGAGCGAAAAAAGCGATGAAATAGCGATAATTTTAACCTTTTTATCTTGAGTATGTTAAATGAAATTATCATCATAAATGTCAAGCTTTTATACTTAACAATTAAAATTATCAAAATCAATCTTTTTACTAGATTGATAATGATAAAATGATAATTTTCTTGCGAAAAATGTACTCACTGAAAGAGTGAAGCGGACGGGTGCAATATTAAATGACCTTGGGTGTCTAGAAGAATTCACTACTTTTGTTCAGAATAGAGAAGTTGGCAATTCAAGACAAGCACAAATGGAACTTTTTTTCATAAGAGCCTTTACTTCGCTTGATATCGGTAGACCTTGTAAATAATTTAATCCCACAAAATGAGATTTCAGTGTTTAATTGTTGTAAAATTTAGACCTATGGAATATTTGCGCGAAAATCCGACCAAATGGCTTTGACTTGTAAGTTGGCTTATTTATGATATCCTAAAAACTTGGAACACTTACATATAAACAACTTAAGTAAACTAGTTAGCGACGCAATAAAAAATGTGTCACCAAAGGTGGTGTTGCCTTTCTTTCGATTCCGTTATTTTACGCCGTTATTTTACAAACATACTGACAACGAAATTTTTCTAGTTCTAGTGCAAACTAATAAATTCTTTAAGACATTTGTGTTAATTGTTGTCTTCGGTGCTTTTAAATACGATGTTGTATCACATTTTATTTTTCTGAGTATTCTAAAAAGTTGTTTATATGTAAAAATATCTTTGAAATATTGAAATCTAAATGCGAAACAAAATTCTTTTGCAAATATGTTTTAAAGATTACCTAGCAATTATAAAATCATAACCAATACTATTTAGTTATCAACCATACTTATCAGTAATTCAAATATTTATTTAATTAATAAATTAATTCTTAAATAAATGTTATCAAATTAGGGGGTTTTATAGAATTACATTGGTAGTAATACTGGTATTACGCTAGACATATGTAATACTTGATCGGCAATTCCAAACACTATTGGGATTGGAAAAGTAATGCTAAGTAATTAACGGATAACACTTTTTAATGGAATATCTTTTCGTGAAAGCTTTTTATTTAAAAATCCTATAATCTAACTCTCTCCACCTTCTGCAAAAGTTTTAATAATTTAATTAATATTAATTTAAAAATTTAGTAGTATTAATTAAGAAGGAAAGCCCTAACAGGTATTTTGGTTATGTTTCGAAATATGATAAATACTTCAAAAGTATTACCGCAACACATTATTTTTTTGTGCCATGATAAGAATAAAGCTAGGTTAGGTTAAGGTTTGAAGATAATGTTTTTCTTAAATAATATTAAATTAAATTTATTAATGAATCTAATAATCTTAAATACCAGAAATTTACTTAATACTGGTTTTTTAACTTAAAATGAAGAAATATTAAGAGTAGTAACACCTGATTCTAGGCCTAAATGGATACCTCAATATGACTAGAATCTAAATTTGGTGTTATATAAATAAGATCAACTTCACTAGTTCTCCCGAAAGTGTCTCAATAGTAAGAAATTAGATTTGGCTAGCTTGAAATTAGAGTGATAGAAAAACACTAACAACATTTTCTTAGGAGTAGTATTTTTTTAAGATAATAAATGCATTTATCGAAATCTTAGTTAGTTTCATAATATACTTAGTGATTTATATAACTCATACATATATGATTTATATATATATGCAATAATATTACAGCAACTAGCTACAATGGTGACTAATAGACACCAGAAAAGACAGAATGCCGATAATACTGCTATTAGCTTCTAAAGATTCTGCAATTTTGTATTATTCGAATTATTTTTTAATACAGTTGTAAAATGTACATTTGTAATTGTTATTTAAATTTCAATAATAGTTCCTAAATGGTACGTCAATCAATCGCCGCGTCACCCAACTCACACAAAATATCTAAGAGCCTCAAATGACTCAGCGCTTAACTGTAGCGCTCAAGTTCAGTTTACACTACAAATGAGTACATATGTCAAAAGTAGTTATTGTTATTAAAGCATACAGATATAATATGTGATTACATGATTACTTATTATTCAGAGCATATGAAAGCGTACGCAGTTGATATGAGCATAAGCAAAGAATAAAATATGTTGAGGCGACGAAAAAAGAAACGAAATCGGCATGAAAGGCAATGCGAATATATTTTGATTGGTTTTCTGAGAGTAGCGAACTGTAATAACAAGAAATAAATAAATATGATATGAAATATAAATGCATGAATCACCGTTGGAGTTGCGTGCCGAGGCAATAAAGCGAAGAGAAGCAAACCACATAAGAACGCATTGCATACAGCATGAGCAGCTGCAACATAAGGAGGAGAAAAATAAAGCAGAAAACTGAAAATCACAAAAAAATCGCCTACTGTATATTCAAAGCAACTTCACTGTCACTCTCAATTGAGCGCACAGCATCAAAAGTGGAGCCGCCACTGTACTAACGTAGTCAACAACAATCCAAGCAACAAATGTGAATGGCGAATTTGTAATGTTGTTGTTTTTGTTGTTGTTGTTATTGTTGTATGAAATACATAATTCAGCAAAGCAGCGTAGGTGTTATTCTGCGGGGTTTTCACAAATTCGAACGCGTTGCCAGACTTATTGTTGTTGTGTTTTTTACTTTTTTGGTAGTGCGAAGATAGTACGGTTGTTGTTGCTCAGCGAATGCCGCTAATATGAATACGATAATAATGAAGTTGGCAGTGACAAGCGTATTAGCAATAAGTGCCGTGTTTGTTGTTGTTGTGATTTTTTTTTTTTAATTTTTTCTCACACTCTATTTGTCTCTGACTTCGACTTTTACCCGTCTTGCTGTTTAGCGTTTGTTTTGTTAAGGTGTTTCGCTTCATTGGCGCTGCTTGCGTGGTGGATACAGTGTTGTTGTTGTTAGTGTTTTTTGTTATTGCTTACTGTGTTTGCTTACTACAATTTGTTGGTGTTCTTGCTCCCCTTTGCTGACTATGCGCTGAGTGTGCAAAGAACGTGTATGAAATTTTATTAACAAGAATTTAATTTGACTTGAAGTGGATCCGCATAGGTTGAAGGTGCTAAAATTTTCTTGTTGTTGTAGTGTTTTTTTTGTTTTATTGTTGTAGTTCATTTCGTTGGTTGTTCAGGTAGGGTCAGTAAAAGACAAAGTAATGAGTCAAAGTATTTTTTGGAGTTAGTTTTTTTATATAAAAATAAGACTTGGCCTAAGTTTTAATAGGTTATAATTTTTCCAACAACTCCTAAAATATGAAATGCAATATAACTTAAGTTTTAATTACAATATATAAATTGATGATTATTCGAACGAAGGCAGACTGAGCGTTAAATTACTGTACTGGCTTCATGGTCTTTGGATCATTTATACTATGGTATCTCTCTTCTTCATAAGATATCAAGAAGTCTTGCAGCTGAATCCTTCTATGACTTTTATTACCATATTTTTTTTTTGGTATATATAATATATGAACCCATTCTACAATTTGTAGACACTGTGGAAGATATTTTTCCAAAAAAGTTTTCGAAATAATTTTTCGCTTTAAAAAATATGTTGATATTCTGATCGATTTGTTATTCGAAAGAACTTAATGTGAAGTTTCTAGGTATTGAAGATTCAGTTTTAAGTTTATTTCAAGTCAAAATTTTTTTCATATTAATTAATTTGCTTATTTTGGATACCATTGTCTCCAACACATACCACATATTGAATAATAGTATCCCATAAAATAATATATCATTTCTTGACTGCTTCAAAATTCGGTACCAGCTTATTGATTACATCGATGTAAGTAAAATATGAAACAAAACAAAAGTTTCCTTTAAAAAATATTTTCCTCATATATTGATTCTCTGATATGCAAAACAGCATATAGAAAGACGTTACATATCAGTTTCTAAGTTCAATATTGATTTTTCTGAAACCGGAAACATGTTCAGAAATTTTTTACGAAACCTCGTTTTCATTATATTTTTAATATGGACCACTGACTAACGATTAACACATCACTTTATAGCCGAATATTTCATCTAACTCTTTTCTATTATATGTAGTCACCCGTCACTCTTACAGTTATATACTCTATACAGTCATATGAGCAACTATTTTATAATGGATGAACTTACATTGGTACATGTGCACTTACATTAGTGTATAATAACCAGTAAAATACAAACGCCAATGGGTTAATGATAAGTACATTTGGACTTCTAGTCCCTATCACTTATAGGTATAGATCACCTATCGTTGGCTTTGTGGAAAAAATTTAGTATTTACTGCAATAGTCATTGTTGTAGCTGAGAACTCCATGATAATGAAGAATTAATGTTCTATTTTCTCGGTTATTTCATACGTCAGAAAAGGAACAATTTGACACCATCAGGGTCTAATTCTAGACTGGCTAACCACAAAAAGCTCTTAGATATAAGCAAATTCATCGAGAATGCTACGAGGATTCAGCACAGTGCTAATTCTTGTTTGTGTTGAGTTTTACCGAGCATAAAATGATGCCTCTATCGCTAAAAGTTGGAGGGAAGCATTGATAAACCACATTGTTACAGAATAGAAGTCTGTGTTATTCATTTCTTATAACCTTACATTTGTACTTTTAGGTAAATTGAGTGTCTTTCAAACTATTTATTTATTCCATATGCTCTACTCGCTTTGCTAACCACTACTATGCCAGCATTTAGCCTTCGAAAGTCCCAAAGCGAGCGCCTACATGATTATTCACAAACACTTCAAGTTAACTCTGGAATATTAAAGCGCTACAAAATATTGTAAAAAATAAAAGTAAGCCATAATAAAAGCGAGACACTTCGAATACAAACGACGCTGATGACGATATCAACAACAAAATATATATGAGAAAAGACAACAACAATAAAACGTAAACATACCAACGCGTTGACGGCGACGCCCAAATGCAGAACTTCGAAAAAAAAAAATACAAATGAACAACAACAAGCTACAAGCGCAAAATCGCACTGAGCGCGGCCAAATGCACGCATAAGCCAGTGAGTCAGTTAGTCACAAAAGAAACGTCGGCGAGTTTGTAGCGATTGCGGTGAGCGCACGTAACTTGAGTTGAAACGCGACTGCTTGAAATATAAAGAAATACTTGAGACTGATTCCTTTTGCACTAAAATTTAATTTAATTAATTTAAAAAAAAATTCAAAATTAAAATAAAGAAAGATGTCCGCCGAAGTAGCCGGCTATCCAGCGTCAATCCCCGCAACACCACCACCAACGCCAGCAGATTTCAAAAACGATGAACCAAAGATTTACATAAGCAGCGCCAAGTTGGAGTTGAAGCTATCGGCAGTGCAATCACAGGCGCAGAACAGCAAAAACTACGTGTGGCATACGCAGGTGGTGCAGCCTGTGATGGAACAGGAGGAGGTCAAGGAAGCGCTGATGACAGAGACTGCTGCCCAAAAGCCGATGGAGGCTGTTAATCACAATTTGTACACGCCAACCAAGCGTCACGGCGAGAAACCGGGCTCTTTAACGGCGACACTCTACGATTTCATGGATGTGGAGCGTTATCACAGCGAAAGGAATCAGCTGGCGAATAAGGCTGTGAATAATGTGCGCGAGAGCACAGACGTTTGAAGGAGAGCGTGAAGATTTTTTTTCCATTAAAGTGCATTCAAAAGACAGAAGTATATACATGCTTTCTCCCATATGTTTAAATTTATACACTTAGTGTATTAGTGAAGTGAATTTTACAAATGTTTACTAATTAAGAGTGAAAAACTTTTTAAAAATTATGACAAAAAATATTTTATGAATATAGAAATAAATCGGAAATGCTTAAAAAATAAGTATGACAAAAAAAATTTTTAATGAAAGTAAATTTATATCGAAAATATGCATAAATTTGCATAAATTATACACAGAAATCGAGAATAAAAAAAAATTTTTTTCAGTGTAAAATTAAATCTAATTTTTTATAAAAAATTTTGTTTGAATATTCTTGAAAAAATTTTTAAATATTCAAGTTTAGTTAAGAGTCATCGAATGCCTTGTTAGCTCTTAGTTGAGTCATTCAGAAATTGACAAAAAAATACATGCACATATTTATATTATACATGTATCACAAATTAGCAGAGTACAGAGAGATAAACATTTTATCAAGCCTTTGCTAAAGTCAAATAGCTGTTAAATAATATTTTCAACTGATAGTAAATATGAAAGTAAATGTTTGTGTGACACAGTCTTTCTTCAAACAAACAATTTAATTTATTTTCAAGCAAAAACCAAAACAGTCTAAGTAAAAGCCATTCCAAAAAAGAATCTAAACTCTTTTTTAAATAAAAACTAAAAAAATCAAAATAAATAAATAGCAAAATTTGGTAAACAAATCTACAAACGTTTGAAACTAAGTGAAAAGTTCATTTCCGCAAATATTAAAATTTTCGAAGAGAGTTTGATAACCCTAGTAACAAATATTTGAAAGGGCACATTTTCGAGATCGCTCAAAGAAATTTCAAGAAGTTCAATGAAGAAAAACACATTCAGTTAACTCAAAGTTATTACCGTGAACTCAGCACGGCTGTTTTATTAATAACGCTTAAGACTCGTTTCACTGTATTATTTATCAACTATTCAAAGATATCTTCATTTCAAATGTTCTGCTCTAGAATAAGTGAAAGGTTTTCTCAATATGAAACATTTTTCAAGTTTCTTACTTTCAGTTTCTAATTTATGCTTAGGTGACAATACTTTTGCCAATGTTTCTGTGTATATCACATATATATATTTCTGAATATTTAATTTTATAATAATTCATTAATTTGTTGAATATATTTATTTCAAGCAGATGGCAACCTTCTGGTAGAATTTTCCCAATATTGCAATTTTATAGATTGAAAAGTTTTTAACCAGCTGGCAACATTAATGAAAAAAAATTGTTCAACTTTTGTCTAGAAGGTCAGCATGTTAGTTTGTTACCCATTTTGAAATTCAACATTATCTCATCAGTTTTAAGTTTATATACACGTGACAACCCTCTAATAAAACAATTCCTACCTTTAGTTTACTTGAATTATTTTAATTGGTATCCATATTTTAATAAATGGTTGATCCTAATAAATATTTCACTTAAGTTTTTCAAGCAAACAATCTTTCCAATTTTGTATTCGGGTTCTTACACCAAACATTTCAAAAACATATATATATAAAATTTAATCGAGTCAGTCCTTATAATGGTGGCGTATTCTAATTTTTTTATTCTAGGCTAACGTTAATGTAGGATACCTCGTTAGATAGGGTGCATGCATGCAGGGAATTCTTTGTTTCGTAGTAACATTTTCTTAAGTCGAATACAATCTTGGTTTGACCGAATTTCGAATGCCTATTTTAATGCGTATAAGAACCTAGGTTATAACTAGAGTCTCTGAGTTAACATTTGACTAAACTGAACTGTTTTAGCTCTCAAAGCTTGCTATGTTGTTTCTTTATATCCCTTATAGTAGTAAGCCCAGAATAAATAAATTTCCAATTTCTAGCATATGATTTTATACGAATGCCATCAGAGTGAATAACGAGAAATTGAATACAATCTCCGAGTTTCTAGTGCAAATAAAACAGCAAATTGCTGAAATATTAACGCATTAAGAGAGAGAATATCATAAATTCGTAATAAATACATAAAAAGTTCCATTACAAATATTCATAAGAAAATTATACCATCGCAAAATTTCTCTCTCAGTTTAACCCAAACTACAAATACAAAACCGCGCTTACTCAGAACCAATCATTTAGCTAACAAGCTTGGAATGCACTTTCGATTTTATTGCGGAAATCTCGCCTAAAACGCGAATGAATCATTAGAATGTGCTCATGCCAGCAACTATGTATAGATATATGTATGTATGCATGTGTGTACGTATGCTCACATTGAGTCAAAAGTCAAATAATAACAATTTAGCGAGTAATGCCATTATCGCAACTAAATACTCTGCGCTTGTTTACAATGAGCAATTAACAAACAATTAACTAGAAAACTTATTTAATTTGTAGAGTAAGAAAAACATACGATTATTTATGAAGCTGTGATTATTTTATTTCTTACATATTTACTTGGAAATCTCTAATCGAATTATTCATACCATACTGATTGCACTTTGTGCTGCAGTGCAATGCACTGTCATGAGCGAAAGTGAATACAACTGGGTGTTGAGATTATGCTATCATGTTATTATGTGTGCATTTATTTGTTATTAATTTTATTTATTTTGAATTGAAACTTATTGAGGTATGATAACAAAATTAAAAGTCGGTAACGAAAATGTGTTGCGCAACGAAATTCCGTCACGCTTGCAAGAATACAGCGAATCGCCGAAATGGAGACGGATCCGGTTCGAGTAATTTTTTTTTTTGATTCCTTGATACTGAGTTAAAAAATTGTAAAATTTTGTAGTTAGAAAGTTGCCACTTGTTTAAAAATTTTACTAAAAAAAATTTACATAACGAAGAAACACTAAAAAACGGTTTAATAAAAAACTAAGAAAGTGGTTTAATAAGGCTTGCAACTAAAAATACTGTTTGAAGGAAATTGCCACCTGTTCAAATTTGGTATTCAATAAAATTTATATAATTAACGTAAACACATTTGACAGATTTAATAAAGATTAATATTTAAAATATGTTTGAGAGGAGTTGACTTCTGTTAAATATCTTTTTACTAATTAAATTAACAACATAAATGAAACAAATGGTTGGTTTTAGGGAGCTAAGTATCAAAATTATTTTTTGAGGAGCGTTACCGACTTTTTAAAAATTTTAATTTAATGAAATTGCAATTTTAAATGTATTATTTCAGTGTGGTTACATTACTTAAGAAATTCCAAGCTTAATCAGTTAAAAGCTTTTTTCAGTGGTGTTACCACATATTGCATTTTTTAATAATTTATTTATAATATAAATTATGTATTACAATAATAGTACGATAACAAATAGCTTTAAAAAAATTGTTGCTTAAGTTATATCTGAACGGTTGCCACCAGTTTGAAATATTAGTAAAATGAAAAATGACAAAGTAGATTATATATAACAAATTCTCAAAATTTTTGTTCAGTTTGTTAAAAAAAAAATATTGTCTTGCCCTTCTAACTAGACTTATGTAGTTTTAGCGATATAACGTATAAAAGCTAATGCGATGTCATATCAATGTCCCATTAGCAATGTCATAGCCTAAGGGGTCCCATTAAAATTCACCAATTTACATAATTTGTTTGCATATGGAAAAATATAACCTTGGAATTTTGACGAAACTGATTGAAAATCCATTCAAAATTACTGAAATTATAAATTTGGCAGAGTTTTCCGAAGGTCTAGTATTTTGTTAATCAGGTGGCCCACGATAAACTCCTCATTTGAATCTTTGAGCTTTTTGTATTTTAAGTTTTATTTAAAAACCCGAAAATTAAAATTGAAGTGGGTATATTTAATTGGTGCTCTACTAGTTTATAACTAAAAAGGTGATCGCTGAGTCCGAAAGTCTCTAAAAATTTCTTGATCGTACTGCTTTTCAGGATTCGTTAAATATCTTTTATTTTATTTTACCATTTTTCGCTAAGATGATAGGTTTTCGAGTTGTTTACAAAAACAATTATTTCCAAAATTTAAAAATGTCTCATAAAAACTTTATTAAAATATGTTATTTATTAAAAGTAATCTCAACTAAATCCTTCATTCCCATCCCAGACAACTAAAAACATACGAACAATTACACACACCAAAACGTGAACTCAATCTTAAAACAATCTGAAAGCTAATCAAGCGTGACGGAAAATAATTTCAAATCGATTGCATAACATGCTTGAAAGTTTTATTAGCAAAAAAGTAAAAAAAGCATGACGTCAAACTAATCCTGTGTGGGGTAAAAAGTTTGAAACAAATACAATAAATTAAATTTAAAAGCAAAAACATGAAAAGTTACGCACAACTTCTGCTATTTTCGCTGTAGTTTATTACGAAATTATCGAAAATTCAAATTATATTGGTATACATTTAGGCGCTGTAGCAATACAGCATGATTGTGGCACAACAATTGTCAAAAACTAAATTACTGGCGCGCAAAAATGTAACCGGAAACTTACTACAAGCAGTGAGTAGCAACAAAAGCGGAAGAAATAGTGGAAGGATTAGCAGAATTAGCGGATTTAACGCTACAATAGCAGCTGTGCGGAAGTTTCACTAACACTTACGCGTGTTGTGAGCACCGAAAAAGTTGTTAACGGAAGTATATTTTGCGAATATGAGTATATTTACATATAATTTACAAGCGTTGAGATCGAGTGCGGTGTCACTATATCCCTGCAGATGTCGACCGGGTTCAGTTAAAATATTGGGTCATTAAATATATTTGTAGTTTACGCAGGCAACTTTAATTAGTCACTAATATTTCCAAATATAACAACGTGTGGTTTTAATTGCTTCACTACTCGCTCTCTCTCCATACTCTCTTCTAACTTTACTTTTAATTGAAATTGACTACTCTTATGCATGTGGGAAACTTATGCACGTGTAATATACTTTTTGGCGCGCCAGGAAATTATGTGGTTGATTAACTGTAACTTACAGCTCTACATCTGAAGTTGGAAATTTTTGCAAAAATTAGTTTCGTGTTATAAATTTAGTTTAATGAAAATGCCTGATTGGCGTAATTACCTCCGCAGCATGTACTTATTAAAAGATTTATATCTTAATATATATAAATTTTTGTAACAAAAATAACTGTATTTTTAGTGCTTAAATATGTGTTGTTGTCCAAAGTAAATCAGTACATTTCTAACAGAAGCCTCGACTATTGGTCACTATCTCTTCAGTTTTCGCTGTTAGGGACTTTTTTAAATTTAGATTTAATTTGGAATTATAAGAGGTAGCTTGGAACTTGTATTGTGACTTAGTCATAATGCCGGTAATGTGTTTCGACCTTATGGAAAGGGCTTTTGTCATCTTTTGGAATCAAGAAGAATTTTTCAACTTGGCAACTCTGTGTGATTATTAGTAAATAATTAGATGCTCTGGGGGTTAGCTTCAAGAGAGTTAGCTTTAACGCGTTAGTTCTTCAAAAATTATGGGGGATATTAAATTAATGGCAAATGTTAAATAGATATTGAACTGGGTAAATACTTAGGAAAAAAGTAAGGGAAGAGACCATAAGAGTAATTAAAAAGTCCACTATTTCTTTAGAACGAGAATATAACAAGAGGCCTAAGGAAGAATTAATAGAAAATTACCCGAGATTTGGTAACAACTAATCGCCTAAAATAAAAAAAGTCCGGAGTCATATTTATGAAATGTACTGAGTTTAACCCAGATGCTCCTTTGCTAATTTAACAAGCTATGGCTAATTAATGAAAATTGAAATAGTGCTTGGGAATGAACAAAATCTGGCAGCATTCATAGCATAATGCTACAAATATCAAAGTACCTCAGGAACATACGGATCAATTTAAAACTATTCGCATATTTTTTTTATCAAAACGCTTAATGCAAACTCTGTCTAAGCCAACAACTCTCCAAATGTGATAAAGAGTGTTTAAGATCTGTCGAATAGTCTATAACATATCTATGTCTATAACAAACTATCGAAACCAAAGTGAGTTTTTGTATTAACCTCAAGTTAACGGTTCTTGTTTTGCCAGATACACGAACTCTTTATATAGTCTATATATAACGCTATATAGAAGATGCAGGAAACACACTTGTTTCGACGCGCTTGAATCATAAGGAACGCGTTGTTAGTTGAGTTAGTTGGAAGGGCAGCAAAACCATTTCGTATGTCGGATAATTCGGAGAATTCAGGCTAAGTAAGAGTATAATCTACTTCAGTCAGCGAGTTGCAATTGTTTCTATTTATCTGATATCCCATTAGTTGCAGCTATGGAGAAATTCTCTGAGTTCCATAACAGGGAAGTAAGGTATATGTATGATACTGATATAAATGAAGTTCAGCACATATACGGGTCAAGTCAAGTGTAGAGCGAAGAGACGTTTCGTTATTTCACATTTTCATGACTTTTATTCATTGATTTTTCTTATCACTCTAAATCATTTGCGGCAACTCCTAAAAACTCTTGCTTTTGCTAATCACTGCGCTAAAGTAAGTAAAAAAAAAACACAAATGTATTCATTTACCAACCAATTTCTATGAATTTATGTATAAGTTTTGCACAGTTGCATTTTAAATAGCGATTTTGTGCAAAACAGCTCAGAGCTAAACAACAGCTTCCATTTAATCACTAAAGCAGATTACGAAGTACAAAACGCAATGAAAGCCCTACAGCCAAACCGATCCCTGATGCCTGCAACAAACTGCCTAATGAGTGTATAAGAACAAACATGCCACAAAATGTTTAAAATACCGCAAAGCAAAATTACAAATCAGAAATGTTTTATGCCACTGAAAAATTTATATGTGCAATGGAGTGCAAAAAATAATAAAATAACACTAAGCATAACAATGCAGAAACTAAAAATGCGCCCAAATGTATGCTATACTCATACTAATGTAGTCTATATGTTGTCCCTTTTGTATGTTTACTTTTAATTGATTGGTTTGATAGCAAGCAATTTAAGGCCGGCATTTTATGCAAATGCTTGTAAATGCCTAGTCTTTTCATGGCAACAACAAAAACAATTTTTAACAAAACACAATTTTCAGCAAATTTCGGTGAAATTTAACAATTTGTGCTGGTATGAATACAAATATGGTTGTAAGTATGTACGCATTCAGGCACGTGAGAGCTCCTTGATGCGATTAGTGCAACACATACCACTGCAACGGTAATCCAACATAGTGCAGTTTCATAAATCTAGCCTACCATTAGGCGCATTTTTGATACAAAAGCCTCTGAGTGTATGTATGGGCGTGTTTTATGATAGCATGCGGGTGTTTAGCCATTTCAAATTGGCGAAACATGTTTACTACATGCCGCGAAATATTTATTGTGTTATTGGGCGTGGTCAACGCCCACACGATTGCAATAAAAAGAAAATAAAAAATAGAAAATTAAACAAAGCGAGATTATTTGAAAATGTTGAAAAATATGCAACAGCATGGCATAAATATTGCAACAACACACATCACACTTGTAATCGGCAAGCGAAGGAACACGCAAAAACAACAATAAACTACAATTGCAGCATGCACGCCAGACATGCAACACCAACAACAACAACGACAAACGAAATTTTCCGCAATAAAATAAAATGAAATTTCTGTAATGAAATGAAATGGTGCAAAAAAGAAATGAAATTGAAATGAACTCCAACTGCAGCAAATTACAATTTTAATTTCGTTATACCGTTAAATGCCGTTTTGAGTTGCGGCAAGCACGCACACGAAAATGTGTGGTCGTTGTTGATTACACAAATACATAAAAACGCACACATACTTGTGTACACACACACACACACCTACAAACTTAATATAACACATACAAACATACACTAACACGCGCAACACGTTCAACTGTCGCTCATGCAGTTAGCGAGGTCAGCACCAGCGTGGTTTTTAATGCAAAATTATGCACACACGCATACATATATACATAGATGCACACATGGCCCAGTTATTGTTAAGCCTCTTGGGGCAGCAGGCCGTGCAAATGCAAGTTTGGGAAAACGTTTCCTTTAGCATTATATGAAAGTTGCAACAGCTGCCGCACGAACTAGTATATTAAAGAAGTTCGAGCACGTCAAATCAGATTGACTATTGTATACGCCCCCAAGCACGGTTACATATATTTGTAATGGTGAAAATCATTTGAGGTAACATATTACGGAAATAAGTTGAAACAGTAGAAGCAATCAAAGTTTTTATTTGCGTTCTTGAGCAAACAGAATTTCATTAATATATGCGGAAAATGAGAGTTCAACGAATGATATATGTATAAATTAACGTCATGAAGTTATGCAAATATTTTTGTTTGAAAAAAGCTCCAAATATGCTTTCAACTTCCGATAAAACTAACCATTTAAGTTAATTTTTATTTTATAAATCAGTTGAGAATTTCAGATGAGCTGCATTGATGAGTGAAATGACACTTTTTTTTCAGTGTTTCCAGATCTAATTGCTTTTTAATTAAGTTTTAGCACTCTTCTTCGTCTTTGGTCGATGGTGTGAGGTTTTGGCATTTATTCATACGTGGTGCCGATAAATTCCTACAATCCCTTAAAGTTTTCGAGGCCAGCTTACAAAATACTGGCAATGAAAATCTTTTGAAATTCATGTTAGTTTATGCTGAGACTATCGATAGCGCTTTACTAACTCCCAATGTTCATAGCATAAAATATTTTCGAATCCACTGGCGCTGGTTGTAGACTACTTGGGAAACAAAGCAAACAGTTGTTGCTTAGTAAGGTATTTTAATTTAGTTGAGAGTAAAGAAGCTGCTCTCAAATTTTTATCAAACTTCCTTTCAACTTTCATTCAAAGCTGTCAAAAGGTCAAAACTATTATCGATATTGTAAGAACTGTAACAACTTTTTCTAGGCGACCACTGTTTTCAAACCAGAACAACTGATGTCGCAGAAACTATAGATGTTGTATTTGGACTGATATTGCAAACTGTGAGATTACGGTATTTTTTATTTTATAATGTCAGTCTCTCTAGGAAAATGTGCCAGGTTTACTCATAGGACTGACGCAGACAATATATTCTAGTTTTAAAATTGCCGAAAAAATATTTTTCCATCTGTGATCGAACATCGAAGACGAAAACTGAATTTCAAAGCACACGAAAGTTGCCTCCGATCCGACAAGTACTATGATGTATTATTTTGCATAAAATTATTTATAAATGGAAATTTATATTAAAATTCCGTTAAAAAAAAAGGAGAGAAGAGTGACACGAAAAAAATTTCTCTTATTAATAGTTACGGAAAGTGAAAGTGGATCCCATATAACACACTATAACTTAGAAAACAATCCAGTTTATGGCATAGGCCAACTGGATATTTGCATGTGGTATAAGTAGTCCAAAGACGAAGGTGAGTCATATTTTGAAAAAGCAGATCACAAGTATTCTTGTCTTGTCAAGTTTCCAAACTTTCCATACTTTACAGTAAAGAGGTTCACTAGTAAAAGGTTAGAAGAAATCTTCTTCGAAAAGCATACAACATACTTATTTAGAGACATTAGGCAATCAGTTTTGATTGGAAAGGTAGTGAAAAGCGAAAAAATTTTAGAAAAATTATTCTTAATTTAAATTAATAATTCTTCTTAATAAATAAAATGTCTTAATTTAAAATTTTATTATTGCATAAAAACAAAAAATTTTTAATTATTATCATATAATACAATTAATATATAAGCATATACATTTTTTAATTTTTATTACCCTTATATACACTTAAAACGTTAAAATTTCATCAAAATATATCTGGTAAATATTGCTGGAGATAAAAATGAAGTCTTAATATACCAGAATATAGTGCCATATGAAAGGAATGGCTTAAATGGCTTACCAAAATTTTCGTATACAAATATAAAATTTGTTCAGTAAAATTCATTCAGTAAAATTAAAGACTGGCTTCAACATGCTTACGAATGGAAAATAAAAATTATTAACTCTCGGAAGTCCTGTTCATTTTTTCTACCCTTAATAAAACAAAAACACACAAGTCAAAGATACCGAACTCATCAAAAATTTCTGAGAAATTTTTTATGCAACATATGTTTGAAAAAATAAATAATGCACTAACTGCACATGTGGTACATAAAAATTTAAATGTACTTTAATATGCGCGAACACATGTGCAAATTGATACAAGTGTACCTAGCGCATGGTGGGTCTTAACATGCATGTCTTGTTCTGGTGTGGAAGAAAACATAATTTCTGCATTCTGTTACTCAAACTGGGCAGAAGTGTAACAGCTGTTGCTGCTTCTAATGCAAATTACAACATTGAACTACGTGTATGTAGTTTGTTGCAAAGAAATTTTAAAATATTTCTGCTTGCAACAATTCGATTTCTATGGCAGAAGAAGTTTAGCTCGTTTCAAATGTGATTAAAAAGTATTGGAAATATTTATGTTTTCTAGAAAAAAGTGTACTTGGTGAAGAATTTGCAATTTTTCAAATTTTCTTTTATATTTAACTCCATAAGTGCATTGAAAGGAACACAAAACAAAGTTTGTTTTTTATATTTTTTACTTTAAAGAGTTCTGAAAGAATCTTCTTGGTATAGTGTCCTTAAATTTTCCGAAAATTCATAGAAATGTTTGTACAAGAATATTTTAAGACCATGAGCACATGACTGGATAGAAAAGCAAGATTGCACTTTCGAGATAAACCGAGGCCGCGGTTTAGCCAAATTTCACTGAAACTTCAATTTGTAAGAAAATTTGTTCGCTTGGTTATGGAAGTTATGGTTTAAAAATATTCGCAAAAGCAGTCAGAAGTATATAAATCCTGGACCACCGCTCTCATTTCATCTCAAATAGTATATCTATTCAAGAGCATATTTAGCTATATCTTGCTTACATGTAGAACTTTTAATTCAAATCCAATAAGCTGCCCCCTAAAGCTTCTTGCAGAATAAATTTACAAATATTTAAGTATTATTGAAATCGGAACCATTGTTTACTTTAGCATTTTCAGAACCGTTTTTCTTTCCCCAGTTATCGTTGCTTCACTTTTATGAGAAATATAAAATAGAGTAACCACTTTTGGTAACACCAAATAGTAAATGCACAGAAATAAATTTCGTTTGTATAATATATGAATTTAAATCTCAATTTTGTGTTCACTTGTTGTCTAAAGATTTCAAATTCTCGGGATTGAGTTTATCTGCTTCAAAAGCATAAAATCCTATTTTTCGATTTTAGCGCCATCTGTTGAATTTTTTTTTTATATTGAATAAAATTAGAATAAATGATAAATCAAATTAAATTGGCGCGTCTCTGAGTTTCTTCCGAATAGGCGCTGTGATACCAAACTCTATATTGAAATCCATTTTATAGGAATTTTTTCGATTTTAAAATAACATATGGTTTTGGCCCCGGAGATTTCTTATACTAGCTTACAAGTATTATATAATATTATATCAATCCCTACGTACTTTTTTACTTCAATAAGCTCGTCCCGATCAAATTTATAACTATACCAGGATATTTGGTTTGATTAAAATTATTAAAATGATAAAAAAAGTTTCTCTAATAATTTTTAAGTTTCATAGCTAAATTGCTGATCGAGTTTTAGTTCTAGGAGATCCTCCTTGGGACCGATTTACTACGAAATAATTTTGTATATAATTTTATAGTCGCATAGTGATAACAACAACACTTCAGCACTTCCTAAGTTCTTATGCTATATTGCGCCTTATTGAGGTTCTAAGGGTTTTCCATCAATACACTTTCAATCAAGCTCAAATTCCTTGAAATATAGAAATATCATATATAAAACATTATTATATATATGAAAATTATTGTCACTTAATTCCATAGATCTGTGTATATTTTACCAAAGCTAAGAAATATTTCAAGACCACCGACGACCACTGAAAATCATATTGGATAGAAACAGCCATTAAGTCATCCAAAAAAGCAGAAGAACACACAAAAACATAAAACCAATGCAACAAAGCCTCACTTAATATCATACTAACCCAGTAAAAGTGTTGAAAATCCCACAACAATAACACCAATACTGGCATTAACAGCTACAATTGCCAAAGCTGCGCCACTAACCACACGCTGCCACAAAACTAGTACAACACTAACGGCACTGGTATATGTATGTATTTCTGTGTGTGTGTGTGTGTGTGAGAGTGTGTAAGTTGCTTACTAAAAGTAACCACAACAATTTTTCGTTGTAAAAGACCTCGACCCAGCGAACAAAGCAGAGAGCAAAACAAAAAAAGCCAGCGAAGCAAAAAAAAGTGCACCACAAAACACTCACTCACACTCTAAAAGCACAGAACAACGTTAGCACATAGAAAAGAATACGTCAATTTCGAAATTCAAGCGAAAATAAAAACAAAAGCAAGCTTGTGAAGCAGGCGGGTTAAAGTTTTAACGCTACTGAAACTGAAAGCTCACAGCGGTTGGTTTGTTAGTTAGTTAGAGGCAACTGTATATTCATTTTTGTTTTTGAGAAAGCTTAAGATACGCAAAAGTAATGGAAATAGTAATGGCTCTTTGGAGAATACAATGGCAATCGAAGGAAATAAATGTGTAGATATGTATGTTTGTATGTATGTGTTGCCAAATACTTGTCTACCTACATTACCCTTACTACTACATACACTCCCATCAAATCTATATAGAAATGATGTACCAAATACACAAAATCATCAACCTACTTACGCACTCAATCCACAACACCTACACAAGCAACACACTAGCGCGCCCACTCCGTACCGCACCGCACCGCACCGCGTCGAGCGAAAAGCAAATTTCTTACGCGAAGAACCGCACGAAGACGTCAAACAGCCTAAGAAGGATGGCAGCTACATATACATGCAAACATCTATATCCTACATACAAATAAGTATATGGATAAATATATGGATATATGTGTTTGTAGACTGCTGTTGTGCTTCATAGCCACACAACATGCACGTGTGTTGGGGGAATTGTGGTTTGCTGAGCTGACAGTAGGTGCAAAGGGAATCACGCGAACAGTCGATACATACACGTCAACTTACAACCAATCTTCTACACGCACACACACACACACACGGATACACGTACACCATTATCTTGATGTAATATGTAGGTGTGTGCGTGATTATGTGGGTGTTGGATAGGTGAAACACATAAGAATACGAAGAAAATAGCACACAAAAGTATGCAGAACGCGAATGTATAATATAGAGTTGCGATTAAAATCGATAAAACTAAAAAAAAAAAAAAAAACAAAATGCGAAGAAAGGATTCCCTTCTTATGAAGGGAATGAAAAAATTAATTCCAAATTAAAAGAAAAGAATTTGTTTAAGATTTCGGTGGACTTTTAATGCTAAATATAGGCTATATATACATAAAGACAAATGAATTTTATATAAGTAGTAGCTAAATGTAGGTATATACACTCTCCATAGCCATGACGGAGTCTGAGATGGGTATTTTATGAATTGTGTGTACAAATCGAAGTCGAAATCCAACTTTTTGATAGGCATTTTTATTGCAATGAATAATTTTTTGCTTGAAATAAATTCTTATAAAATTTATCAAGGATTTTGATTCGACTAAAAACTTTGTGGGATTCTTATTTTTTCAAATAACAAACGTACTGAAGATTATTAGGAGTAGGCTTCAAATCAGCTGTAGTTCAATGGTTCTGAAAATTTTATTAATATTTTCGTAAAATCGTAAATCGTAACACAAACAAATAGGCATTGAAATTTTACAAAGTTTACAGGCATGCACAGGCATTGAATATATACGTTGAGTAAATAAGGTTCAGTCCAATGATCTTAAAATTTGTTATATATTAACATTTTCCAAACATAAGATATAGACTTTCATACTTAGTAATGCGATATTCTGGTGTACTATGACCCTTCTTCACCGGTAGTATCTATGGTAAGTATTAGCTCCAAGTACGACCGACTTATGCTTGGGTACCTTTACTTATCAATAGTTATATGCTACACCTTTGCCGGGAATACGAAACTTGTAAAGGTTAGCTAGACCTATTATTCCGAACCCTAAAGGTATGCTTCTATTAAAATTATTTTTTTTCTCACCAATCTCGCTTAGAAATTTGTCTTTGGTTACATTCGAATTGATAAATTTATTATCTCTATTTTAGAGAAATTATTTACATACTCCAAGCGCCAGATTAAAAGCTGTATTCCGGGAAATATTTCATTACACATTCAAAAGATTACCTGTAGAGAGCGTAGTGTGATCCAAAAGGTAGTTTACTTTCTATCAAATAAAGGATTTGCCTATTCAATGTATAAGCAGATGTTGTTAGGAGGCATTAATTCATAGATGTGGTTTCAGTATTATTTTTTAATGACCTTAGAAAGTCAGCAGTGCTTAAGAGTTGAAGTTAAAAATCTAAACAAAGCTATTCGTAATGATTTAAAGCAAAAAAAAAAAAACTGGGAAGCTTTAAGTTTACACATCGTAGGCATGATTTAGTTTAATCAAAGCAGCGCTTAACTCACTAATAACGATGATGGCTCACAGTGAAAAAAGAAAATTTTTTATTTGATCCCTTAATTTAATTAACATTTATTTAGAAAAAAATACATATGGATCATAGTGAATTAATTTCACGCTTTCGCTCCATTACT
Source organism: Bactrocera minax (assembly GCA_021498325.1). Taxonomy (NCBI): domain Eukaryota; kingdom Metazoa; phylum Arthropoda; class Insecta; order Diptera; family Tephritidae; genus Bactrocera; species Bactrocera minax. Next base: position 300,532 of record JAKEEE010000034.1, read on the forward strand.
TGTGACATATACAAATCAGTATGGCGCAGTGTCAACACCACCGGGTTAATATAAAAACTGTTAGAAGGAAGTTGTCACATGAATATGATCTTAAAGATTTCTTCAGCTTTCCATCTAAACACTATCTATCTTAATAAACAGATAAAAATTTCGAGTTTATATTTCCGAAAGTTAAATCTGAAAGCATTTTTTCCTTATAGATCTGGCTATTTTTTGTTAGAAAAATAATCAAATTCAAGTAGGTTTTAATAACAAAGCTATGTTATTTGTGGATTTGTGGTAGAGTATTATATTTTCAATCGTTATTCTTATAAAAAGCTTGCGCTAGGTGGCGCTGTGATGTTTTTTTGTTAGTTTGTTGTGTTTCTGCGGAAATTTGAGTTTTTTACTCTTTCTAAGTCTAAATAATCGATTAATTGTACCCGTGTCATTGTACAGTGTCAAGAATATAATATTTTCTCACAGTGTACATAATCTCTTTCTCCTCTAAGTCCCCAATACAGAAAAAGTACTGGAATGCAGCAAGCAAAGATAAATTCTTTTACCGAATAACTCCCCAAAAATGTAAAGTCGCCTTAGTCAGAAATTCAAAGCAGCCAATGCAACCGCATAAGTATTCCTACATATCAAATTCCTTTGTATTTTTTTTTTCTAGCCAGCTTTAAATTTCGCTTCGAATACATAGTTATTCTGCATCATTTTTGCACGCACTGTATTTACATGTTATTAAATAACACACCTAGCTATGCGCACAGGCAAACCACAACGCTACCACCACACATGAAACCACATAAACACAAAGTAGATACGCAAATAATAAGTGGGAAACTACAAAGGTGAAAAGGTGATATGAAAATACTGTTATTATTGCTGACTTTCTGCTATCTGCCTTCATACTTTGTTGTTGTATTTGTAAAATTAGTATTTTCGTAACTAACATTTGCTTTCGGCTTTTCGGATATTATCGGTGTGCACTGTTGTTGTTGGGTTTTGTGCTCGCTACTTCTGCAAATAATTCTTGCGCTTAAACTACCGGTGTGCGCGCCTGAAAGTATGCCATAAAATTTGCCACTCTAACTTGTATTATGTAAAGCGTTCTGCAGCAAAATATTATGCAGAGCGTTACAAATATTGCGCTTACTAAGAACATTTGGTAAATCCCTTTTGTGGAAACGCCAAAAAGTATGCTTTAAAAACTTTTACATTTTTATCGGTATGCTTGGGGTGTGCTATGTTTTAACAGCGCCCGCAGTAAGAAATTTTCAATTGCACTAAGTGTTTTCTTCTCTTTTGATATTCTCAAATCAATTTTATTATAAAATGTATCAAATTTCGTTAGAAAAAATGTCAAAAACATTTGTGAAGCATCATTCAATTTGCTTTGTATTAAATCCTGCCGATAGCTGCCTTATTTAAATTACTATCATTGTTGTTGTTGCTTTTATTTGTTCTTGCTGTGCTATGTTGGCCCTTTGTTATTTGTTTTTTGTGTTTTCTTTTTATTTTTTGTCCGCTTACTTCATCCTTCTCTTCTTCCCTCTTCTGTGGTTCGCATAAACCTTTTAAGCTAATGATGCAACTAATTTGGCTGCGAGTTTTGACGACCAATAAAGCGTATGTACGCAAAACAAAATTAAAGTAAAGATAAGTTACTTCTAAAAATATCCCGTAGGAATTGTGAAGATATTAAAATAGCAAATTTTTGTTTTATGCGCTTGGAAAGCACAGTCAAATAAGCCTCTTAGAGGATATTAAAGTAATTAAAAGAGAGAAGCTTTAGGTACGGTGAATAATTATACAGGGTGCTGAAAAAATAATATTTTATAGCAAAATCGAACAAAGTCTCTCTAATTGACGGTTTTAAAGATTTCAATGTTCTGCATTCAGTTTTACCACTTCGTATGCACATATCTTTGAAACTCCGTTTTAATTTTTGGCGTGGTTAACGGAAATGTCGTGCATATCTTACTTGAAAAACTTGATGAATGGAAAATTTGTGCGTTTTTCGCATTAGAATGAGAGCTTTTGAAATAAATATACTGGATATTGGATAAAGAAAGATGATAGTAAATACTAGAATGCATAGCGCAGAAAGGTCAGTCAGAAGAATTCGGCTTGAAATTGGTATCCATTCCCATTAGTCACATATTTAACACATCTTAAACCCCGCTGATATGTAATTAGGCGCATATTAAAGCTATTATTGAATATTTTAAGGATAAATATATGGCTGAGAAATTTCATGCATGAACAAATTTTTTCATGTTCTTTGTGATGCGGAATTCTGATGACGAATTAAAACTTTATAATATTTACAAAATGATCTGAGACCAGCCACTAAGGGGACTAGTACGTATACCAGTTAATTGCACTAGTTGGTTGAATAGGTTATTGTAGTTGAAATGTGGTTGGACCTCATTTCCACAAAAGTGAAATATCAAGACATACTAAAGATTTTACTCTGCCATTTTTAACTGCTTCCACAAATCTTTGACAGTGGGAATTTGACAAAATGTACAGCGCAAGCATTAACTGTTTCCCAGCGTTTGCTGAGCCTACATGGGCCCATCTGTTTAAAAGTAGACTGTAACGTAAAATCTCACCGGCGCACAGTTGGTACTAATAACACCTCACATACGTTATAGTTTCCAGTAATGGCACTATTTAGACTCCTTGACCAACTTCGAACCATTCTTACAGAATCTCACTGTTCCTTTCCGCCCAAGAGCTGGTTGAATCTTCTAAAGATCAGAGGTTTTATAAATGCAGAGCAATCCAAACACTCAGTTCCCTGAGTTTCATAGCAACCATTAAAGCGGCACTCCAGCCAATAATGGTTTCGTTTAGCCAATTAACTGCTTTTGGTAAGAAACGTAAGCCCCTTCTTCTTACGTTGGTTCCTCTGGTGAAGTTTTAGACAGTCGAAGGTGAGTTAATTTTCAAAAATTTTGCGGTGATCATATCATTTCAAGCCTCGTAATGCTTGCAGTTGCTAGACTTTGATAGAGGGTTTGATTGCGATGCTGAAGTACATATCTAAAATGTCTGCTTTTAAAAGGTGAGACTTTTTGAAATGTGAACTAATAATATAACACTTTGACCTCTAACACTAATTAAGCTTTGGGTCCTAAGATTTAATATTATTAATTTACGAATTTTTCTGGTTAGGCTTCAATACATATCACTTGTGAAGGCTCTTGACATATCTCTTTTTTAGACTTGTATAGAATTAAAGTTGCTGGCTCTGATTCTCCAAGCATTAGACCAAATGCTAGTGCATTGCTATTCCTTGGAGTTTCATAAGGATCGTACTATCCACTTATCGTACTATACCCTATCAAACCTCCAAGAGTATATCTGACATAAAAATGCTTTAGCTCTTATTACAAGCAGGTAGTCTAAGCTCTGCGAGTGAGAAAAATAATTGCATGAAAATATCACTTACTCCTTTAATGTTCAGAGACTAACTGAATTTAAGTTAAGTTTTTAAAGATTAAAATCTCTTTCAAAAATGTTGTAACTTTATAAGCGAGTAGAAATTTAAACCTTGTAGCTCTTTGGCTGTAAACTAGTCAACAAATAAAACAAAAACAAAAAAAAACTACAAAATAGCGCACTAAATATAATGGTCAGCTGCAGCGAAAACAGAACGAAAAAGAGCAATAACCAAGCAACATTCACTGGAACAAACGACATAACGACCGCAAACAGCAAACAGCGAGCGGAGCGCGCATACAAACGAATGTTTAACATATACATATATACACAACTACACACAAGTATATGAAGCACATGGACTACGAGCGTGTAAAGGAGCGCACACTAGTAAATTTGCATAGCCTATATTTAGGCTACGCTCTAATTACAACATTACACGCGGCTATGGCTGGGAGTGTTTGTTACCAGTGTAGCTGTATGTGTATATGAACGGAAAATGAAGAAAACGAAGAACAAGAACAAAAGGAAATTTACAACAACAAAAACACGCGCACTACGAATGGAAAGGACACAAAATGAGCAAGAACAAAAAACGGAATAGATAATGAAGAAAATAGGTATGCAACTTTAATGAGACTAAATGCGAAATGCGGGGTAGCACACTAATACATACATAAAATAGACGACCGGCCATGCGGTGGGAAGCTGCACTGTCGCTTACTTATTGCTCAGATGACCACACTTTGTCTAGATAAAATGATAAAATGACACAAACGAAAATAAAAAATAGAAAAATAGAAAAATAAAAAAATAAAAACAAACAGAAACAGCAACAAAAACAACAGTTACAAGACTTACTGAGCGTGCCACTAATTGCCAAACACAGTGCAAATGATCGGGTATGCGGCAGCTAATGGTTGGGGGAGTGACGTGTGTGTTTGTGTGTCACTTTTAGGTATGTATGTGTCTGCCTGGTTGTGTGTATGTGAGCATATCGCAAACAACAAGGAATAATGGGTAGGAAAATGATGGGGTACAACAGCACCAATTGCAACAACACCAACAACAGCTATAACAACAACAACAACTGCAACAACAAATACAGCAGCAACAACGACAACAAAAACAACTACAACACCTCATAATTAAGTAACAACAACTGCGGCGACAACAATAACAAAAACACTAACTACAACAACAACAACAACAACAACAACTGTAGCAGTAGAAACAGCAACAACGGAATCGCAAGTAGCAACTTTACAATGAGGGCAAATATGTCCGCCAGACTGGCTATGGCCTGGTTTGCCTATTTGCCATTTATACAGTTAGTTGGAAAGTCAACACACACAACTATCAGCACCAGTGTCTAGTAGCGCGCTCACTGTTGTGCAACATACATACACACACAAACAGAGAAATATTTGTGTACACGCAAGCTTAATATTCACCTACGCTACAACAAAAACAATAAACAAATCGTTATATAAGCTAAGTTATACAAGTACAAATATTTATACACTTCACTAGCCACCAATGCTTGCTGAGCCTGTTGTCCAAGTCGTCCGAGTCATCCGAGTCATCGCTTGTATCCACTCGCTATGGCCCCCACATTTAGTTCACTTCCAGCGGCAAGTCAGCGTAAGTTTTCATGCGTGTGTGTGTGTGTGTGTGTGACTTAATTTTTGGTTTTTGTTTTTATACTCTCGCAACATGTTGCTACAGATTATATCAGTTTTGTTCACCTAACGGTTGTTTGTAACGCCTAGAACTGACATAGAGTTAGATATAGACATACGTATATAAAAAAATCAGAATGAAAAGAAGAGTTGAAATCCGAGTGATTGTGTGTCTGTCCATCCGTCCGTCCGTCCGTGCGAGCGATAACTTGTGTAAAATTAAGAGATTTTGATGAAACTTGGTACACGTGTTCTTGGTCACCGTAAGACGGTTGGTATAGCAGATGGGCGTAATTGGACATCTTCCACGCCCACAAAATGCCATTTATCTAAAACAGATAATGTGCTATAACCAAGCAAAAAATTAAGATACAAACGTGTTATTCGTTATAGAGGATCCTAATAGGGTGGGGCATCTGTGTGTAAAAATTCCTGTAAAACGGCAGGGCCCCGCCTCCAAAAGGTATAATATATATATATCTCGGGAACCGTTAGAGCTATATCAATCAAACTTGCTTCAACTGCCAGGGTTTCAGCGGAATCCGTGTAAAGTTTTGGTGATGGGCGTGGCACCGCCCACTTTTGGCAGGAATCTCATATCTCAAGAACGCTTTAACCGATTTCAATAAAATTTGGTATGGGAGATTATATTTCCATTCTTATATCACGTTGTGAAAATGCACGAAATCGGATAAAAAGCACGCCCACTTCTCATATAATCTAATTTTATGCTTCATCTGTTAATTTCACTTTAAAGTAGATAAATAGAGAATCAATTATGATATTGGAGTAAAGCTTTTCACGAATAGTACGTTCAAGATATGCCATCGCTTATGAAAATAGTCGAAATCGGATTTTAACTTTTCAAGCCACCAAATACCCAATATAAGGACCCCGGTGCTTCTATCTGACTTTTTTACCGAAACTATCGGTATATCTATAAGATATTGTAATGAAATTGGAGGAATATCTTTCCACGATAATAGTGTGCTTTTGTGTGAAAGTAGATGAGTCTATGACCTGTAATATAAGTTAATAAGATACCAAATATGATTGCAATCTATTGGCAATTTCGTCGAATAAAGAATGTTGAATTCTTCCGCAACATTTTTTAATATAAAGTTATGCCAGCACCGGAAAACATTTCCCCGTCTCTGATCCTTGCACATTGCGAGAATATAATATGTTCGGTTACACCCGAAATTAGCCCATTCTTACTTGTTCTGTTTTTGCTTTTTCGCTATTTTCATGCGTTATCTTTTTCGGCGGCCCGGGCGCACCTCATTACGCGGTCGTGCCTGTTGTCTGGCTATGAAACCGCGAAGGGTACCGAAATGGCCACCATTCTTGTGTTAAAACAATGAGGCGGAGCTAATTTTTTTTTCTTCCTTTTTTTGCTGAAACATTTCCTTTATTGTTAAGTTTGCTTTCTTTAGGCTATCTCTTAATAATCGGGTGGTGACAAGTTTCAAAGCAACATTCGTTCTAAAATAATTGTGTGCTGTTGTGTTGAGCGTAGCTTTAATGATGCTGAATGTGGTAGCTAATGGTGCGCTCACACTAACGATAGCAAAGAGTGTTTATGGGAATTATAAATAATTAACAAAAGCTGAGAGGTCTGTTTGCAAGAGAAATATTGAAGATTTATTTACTTGTTTCATGCGTGCCTTCAGTTTCGCATACATCTGACTGAAATTTTAACTACAGACTCTTGATTGTTTGTAAGCGAGTGACAAAAAAAATATGCAACTCAGACAAAATTTTACTGCTTTTAGAATAAAATTTATACTGAGCCCGGTTCTGTTCGTCGTTAGTATGTTGAGTGAAACCGTGGTTGTTTATGAATTATCTATAATTTATTTTTTCATGCTGCCATTACTACATTTCAGCTCTTCAATTAATGCACCAACTATTTTCGAAGCAAACGTCGTACTTCATTCAAATAAGTTAAACTCCTCTTTTATCTAATTCCTCTCTTGAAGAAGGTATATTTATTTCAATATGAATTACCAAACAGTCGTTTCTAATCCTTTTGCATAAGAGTGGATTTACGTCATCCATAAAAAACTACGAGGTATGTTCAAAAAATAACGGGAAATTTCGTTTTTTGAAAAAAAATATTTATTCATTCGTCTACATTAATGTAGTCACCTTCGTCTCCATAGTCGACAACATAGTCTCCATTGTAGTCCATAATAGTCTCCATTCGATATTATGCACTTATCCCAGCGCTTCTTCCCAACAATTCTCAGACTCAATTTTTGGGATAGCCTCTAGCTCTTTCTCTAATGCGCTTTTAATGTCATCTATACTCGTAACACAACGGCCCTTTAAGGTTTTCTTTATTTTTAGAAATAAGAAAAAATCACATGAAGCCGTGTCTGGCGAATATGGAGGCTGTGGCATCATTACATTAGTGATTTTGGCCAAGAATTTTCGAACAAGCAACGAAGTGTGAGCAGAGTTGAGCAAAAGTGAGCAAAAGCCATTAACTCTTTTTCCCCAAATCCGGGCGTTTTTTTTTCGGATTGCTTCACGCCAACGGCATTGAACTTGTAGGTAGTACTTCTTATTGACCGTTTGACCGTGAGGCAAGAATTCATGATATGTCATTCATGTCGAAAAACATTCCTGTTATTTTCTGAACACACATCGTATAAAGGAATTGCAAAAATATCGGCAATACCTAAACTTTTTGAAGCTATTATCCCAGATCAAATAAAAGTTTTCCATTTCCCTATTAATTTCACGTTCTCAGCACGAACTTCGTAGAAGGAACAAATCTATATTAACAAATTTGCTTGAACTTGTGAATCAAGCATCAGAAGGTTTTAGGGAGCATAAGCATACTGTTTTTGTATACCTTGACTTTAGCAAAGCTTTCGATAAAGTAAATCACTCGATTCCCCTGCAAAACCTCGATCTTCTTGATTTTCAACCAAGATTTGTTCAATGGGTATCTTCTTATCTCTATAATAGAACACAACGAGTGATATTTAATGACTCTTTCGGATTCAATTAATGTCCCTTCAGGTGTTCCACAAGGTAGTCAACTTGGTACGATTCGGTTTTTGTTGTTTATTAACAATATTTCTTCTGCAACTTTCTTCTTTACAGTACCCAAAAATTTTGTTATACACCTACAATGTAAGGCTCTTTAAATCATTAAGCTCAACTGATGAAATGTTTCGAGATCCGTAAATTACTAAAATTCTTTTTTGCAACTTTGGTTAGGCCTATATTAGGAAACGGCTATGCAGTATGGAACCGTAGTTACCAAGTGCATTCTGGCAAGTTAGAATCTTTTCAAAACCAATTTATACTTTCTGTTTTAACACATTTCGGTTGGGATTCCGGATTAATCCTTATAAATTAGTTTTTAAAACTTATAAATCTACCTACATTCACTAGTTTGTAGTGCTTTTTTCCTTTGTCCGAGCTTAAAATTAATATATCGGCTAGCTTAACGAGACAGTTTATACCCTTTGCTTTGAAATCATGCAGAAGAAATTTTTGAATAAACATTATCACCGCATATATCATGATTTTAATTCTCATTCTTGCAGATTTCATTTATCAGACTCACTTCACAACATTAAAAAATTAAATTAAATAGAATTAAAAATTATTAAATAAAATTATAAAAAAAATGTATTATAATGCAATGCTATATCTGAGCTGTTGAATTTTTGTTTTTTCTATAGCTGCACAGTTTTAGCGCTCGAATCTCCGAGTAGAGCTACATATGAACAAATCGGTAAAAGTTGAAAACAAATCTCAAAAAATACCCAATATGTCGAAACTGACAAAAATCGATAGAAGGTGTCTATCAACAGAAGAACAACATAACAGAACAGAGCACAATAGAAGAACATAGCTCAAGCGAAGAATGAAAAAAAATATGTAAATAATTGCAATAATGAAATGTTGAAATAAGAAAAATGAAAACAGTTGCTACGCCGGAAAAGGTGCTTCGCTAGCCACAAAATGAAGATGTCTGCTTAAGATACCTACAAGTATATACCGCAAATGTCAAAGAACAACAATGTGCACACATAATCGGTGCTTGTGGCCGAGGCAGAGATTCCTGCAGACACTTCAATAGTAGCAGACGCCACCAAAAATACTTCAATAATAATCCTTCGCATAAGAATACCAAGAAGCAAATACGGCTTAAGTCACACAGCTACACCGCATATTGGCGGTCAATACAGCGCAACGACAGCCAACTTAACTGCTGACAGTGAGCGCCACTGAGCGCCCTGTCACAAACTGCCTGCACCGATACTTGTCGACACCACGAAGCATCTGCACATAACGAGCGCTCAACGAATATTACATGCATAAATACATACATATATTACAGAGAAACAGAGAAACAGCTCAACTGCCAATGCAGTTGGCACATTTTTAAACACGTTTACTGCACGATTTGGCATGAATCAGCAATTCTACGTATTAAAAGCGATAGCGCACCAGCGATCACAAGGACAACAAGGACCAACTTTGGACGATGTGGCGCGATAAGCCGACGGGAAGCATGGCATGTGGGAAGGATGGCAGGAAGGTCGGCAAGCAGACTCCCGGGCAGGCAGTGCGCTGCCAACTTGCAATGCAACTGCAGGCAGTTGGGGAAAAAAATGGAAGAAAGAAACTGAAATTGAAGTATAGCACTTGTATATCCCAACGCCATGCCAGGCGTCAACCACGCCAGCATTGTCACTCATGAACGAGCATTTTATGATGTCATCAATGATGGCAGCCAACGACGACGACGACGACGACAAAACGACCCCAAAGGCTATGAGAGGAAGTGCTGGCGCATAACAGGAAGCAAACGAGCTGGCGAGTGCCAAGCGAAGAAACTCACTCGAGACTATAATTTCTGTGTGATGGCGTTGCCAGCAAGGGAGTTTGAGGGCACGTGTAGTGTGGAAAGAGTTTTTAGCAAAAAAATTAAAATCTTAAAGAAAGAAATTAACGAGGGAAAAATTAAATATTCAAGCAAGTAGTTTTTATATTAAGCGCGAGTGTGGCGCAATGTCCATATAAATTATTGAGTGGCATATTTTTCAGTGCACAAAATGTTACTGCGTCTGTTGGCGCGTGAGTGTCTGTGTGTTTGGTGAGGAAGCCCACTGTTGCAGCACAATTCTTCGCTCGTTTACCTAGTGAATTGAAGTAAACTGCAGATAATATCGAAATGAAATGACATGCGTCGAAAAGGTATTTCAATTTAGACGATTGAAAGTGAAGTACTTTTATTTGTCTAGATTATCACTCTTGCATTATTTAACAGTGAAATAATATTTTTGCATATCATTTATGCATAGATAATTCTGTCTTTATTGACAACGTTTTTGGCAACCCTAACTTACCGAATTTTAATTTTTTGAAAGAATTTGAAGCTTTCATTCCAAAACTTTTTCAGTTTTAAGCTTTTTCAGTTATCACACATTTGTTTACTTCAGTTGAAGTTGGCAACACTATTTTATATCATTTTAAATTTTAAGATACGTATAAACACTGTTATAAAAAAATTTTAAATCAAAACTTTTTCAAATAACTGCTTTTTGGTAACAAAAATGAATAGTTTGTTATGAAATTAATTCTTAGTTAGGGAAGCTTTTTTAAGAATACGATGGCAACTCTGGTGCAAATAATTCCTAATATATATTTATCAAGTACCATTCACTTTATATATTTTCTTTATTCAAAAATTTAAATGAATTTAATTTTTCAGACAGATGGCAATTCTCTATGAAATATGCAAATTTCATAAGCATCACTTACCAGGTTCTTATGCCTCAAATTGGGCTGAATCATTTTTATTTGAATTAAAACACAAAAAGTTTAAAGCGTACTGCCTCTTTTATGATAATTTGCCAAAATATACTGAATAAAAATATGAGACACAGAACTTTATTTCGGCAACTGGTATGGCAGCAAACCTGCTAGGAAATTCCACAGCTTTCATTTATCCTTTAAGAAGTTCTTTTGCGCTTACTAGTGCACACATTTTAAAAATTAATATAGGAATTGAAATCTTATACGCAAATTTTTCAAAATTTTTCTTTAATTTATTAATATTTTTAGACCAGCTGGCAACGTCACAGAGCTCTTTTGCTGTAAAATTTTCTCTAAAATGTCCTATCTCTCTTTTCATGTTTCTTATTTTTATATTAATATTAACAAATTTTATGAAATGTGGCAACCCTTTTCTAACTCACAATACACTTACATTTAACATTTAACATACTAAACGTTTTCTTTTCAAAACTATTGAATTTTAAATCAGTTGCTTTTTTTTCTTTTAAATCAGAAGCTCCATAAATTAAAAAAAAATTTAATAAAGCGCTTTTAAATTTTGAGAGAATTAGAAAAAAATATTAATATCTTCTAAGCAACCCCTATTATTGTACTTTAATGTCGATTCTGCGCATTTTCATACAGCCAACTTCAGAACTATCTCTACTAATAGAGTACAAAAGCTATTAGAGGCATAATTTTCGGCAATTAAAAAGTTTGTTAAGAGCAGCTCCTTATCTCTTAAAGCCCCGTAAGATCTATATCTAGACTTATTTCATATTTTTGTTTTTTTGTGAACAAAAATGAGATGCAAAGTTTGAAGCATATTTCTAGGGGCATATTTGAAGACTTTATCCAATTGGTTTTTCGGCGACTTATTCCTCAGAACTTTCGAATTTTCCATTAACCTTAAAATTTATTTTAGCAGAAGAAGAAGAAGAGAAGAATGTCGAAACTGTTAGTGTAAAGTGAGTGTCAAATGTGTCGAAATTTTCTAAAGGAAATGTTAATCATGAAATTTCAGCTATTGATTACTGTTAACCTTGATATAAATTTCTGGCAGTATTTCCGAATAAATATGCTTAAAGTATGAAAAAAAATATATTTTCTAGCTTAGTAGAATAAAAGCAAATAAACCAAAGATTGCAAAAACAAGTGGGGTTCTTACAACGTGTACATTTAGGCGCTTACACAATGATTTCGAACAAATTCAAAACAAAAACGATGAAATCAATGTTAGGAATAGCTGCAATAGTAGTAAAAACATAGCTGAATCTGCCGCTTCATAAAAAAAAAAATACTATTTGATTAAATCGTTATTCTGCAATTTTCACCCTCACTTTCGAAACATTATTTATTGGCAGCTGTTTAAATGGCACGGAGGTGGCGGGCGTCACCTGCTGCACCATTCGATGAGCCATTTCACGCCCGAACAACTTACGGCGCAAACAATATTTGTCTTTTCACAATGAAACTTTGAAAGACTACAGTATACTTTGCATACTTTTGAGCGCGAATGCGCTTTTGCCAGCCAAGCGCACCAAAACACACACACAGTGGGCATTCCCTTTTGTATTCGTGTATGAACATTTGTTCGTTCAATTTGCAATTTGCAATTTTAATATTATTGCAGCTGTCAAATGAGTTGTTGCTTTTTTATTGGGAATACTTTTTGCATCATTCTTTTTTGTTGTTTTTGTTTCGTTGCTGCATTTTAATCAACTTTGACATTCAAAGCAAATATGGCGCCAATGGTATGTGCTGAGTATGCTCTACTTTTACAGTTATTTTAGTGAGAATAAAATATATACTTAAAAATACATAAATATATATACTAGTATGTGCATACATATCTATTTTGCATATAAATAGGAATGGGAATGCGCTTAGACCTTTGGCTGGCCCTCAAGGTCCGATGTCAATCAGCACTTATGAGACGGCGTGTGGGAAGCTATGTTGACGCTACTGATTTTACGAAATGTGAATTTAATTTCTGTTCCCTCTAGGAAATATATACGCTTGTATGTGTATGTGTATATGTGGCAAATTAAACTCATAATTTGGCGTAAATATATATACATATATATATATATTTTCTTTCCCCTTCAAAACCCACATGCATTCAACGCACTTCGCTGCAAATTCAAAACTATTGAATTTTTTTTATTATTTATTTCTTACAATTCTTTCGGTGTTTGCTATCTGGCATTTTTATGACTCGCGAAAACTTTGCTACTTCAAAAGTCATAAATTTCTTCGACACGCTCACGCTTTGCTTTTATGATTTGCCGCTATGCTTACAAATGCGGAAATTCCACTCTGGTATAAATGTTTGCATGGTATATCGAGGCTGGCAATATGTGTGTAAATACATACATGCACACATTAATTTATACACACATATGTATATATTGACAAGTTTGCGAAGCAAACACATAAAATCATCAAATTTCTTGAGTTGCATTAATATTTTACCCACAAACGCAAAAAAAAAATATTACTGCACTTTTAATGGAATCGTTGCGAACCATGGCGTATAAGTAACCACTAAATAATAGTATTTCATACATAGCCTGTTCACTGCCTTTTCACAGACTTTCCTCATTCTTAGATTTTTTAACTCTACAAAAAATTTAAATTGGGAAAGTTTTTAATTTGATATTTATGCTCATCTTCTAACTATTTTATAGTTGGCTTAAATAATATAGATGTGTAGTTAGTGACAGCTAGCGAGACATTTTTATGAAGCTATAAGGCGTAAGTTCACTTTCTCTTGCCAATAATAGCCGCAATCGATGCGTCATTCTTCTGCTCGGCAAACTTTGATATTGCTCTTTTATCAAAAAATTTACTTGTAAATGCAACAACAAAATTAGCGAGTTAGATTTGTTGCAAGAGAGTACTTTATTAAAGTGGTATAACAGCTTTCTTTAACGCTAACAAGCGTTTAAGTTTTTTTTTTTTTGAAAACTCCAGACTAACTTTTACTATTGCGAATGGCTCAAATGTGAATTAACTGTTAAAAGTTCCTTTGTAACATTTTTTATTGAACCAAAATTATTTGTTTAGAGATTTTAATAACTTAACATCTGTTTGAAAATATATTTTTTATAGACGACGTATGGAAACACACAAGCATATGTGTTAAGTGTTTGTTTGTTTGTTTGATTCGCTACTCTCTAATACTTGGCGAATCGAAAACAGTTAATATATGCATCTCAACCATGACCATGACAAAGCTTCGGTTCATGAAAAAGGGTTGTTAGAAAAAATTGTTGGAATTTTCTTTCTGGCGTCATCTGTTTGTCTTATTGAAGACATTTGTTGTATTAATAAGTTTTAGTAAGTATAAGTATTTAGTTGTACTAAACAAGGAAAAGCGTTATTTCAAGACGAATTTTTGTCATCAGAAAATTATTAGCGGATTAGCATTAGCAGTGAGGCTTGTGATTTCCTCAATTAGACAAAAATATATTATTTATGGTTGGTGATTTCGAAGACATATCTAATTATACACTAGAAGAGAAACGAAATGATTCACAGTACGGCCAATTTGCGCACAGTTTTCATCGCAAGATTCATCTTATCGCAAGAGTCACGTTTAATGTAAGAAAAAGTCTCTTGACATATGCTGCCGCTTGGATTTTTTTATTTCTTCTATACAGAAGATTCTTGCTTTACAGAAATTACTGATTATTCGAAACGGTTTTACTAAATTAGTTTGAAATTCACTTTTTTATTTGTTAACGAAATTAATTAGGTACACAGCCACCGAGGCTAAGTGCTCGACTTCTTGTTAGTTAAGTACACAGAAGTTGTTTTGTGTAATTAATTCAAAAAAAAATTTAATAATATTTGTTTCAATAAGATGGCTAATGGCCAGTATAAAATTAAAATAAATTAAATACATTATTTTGTATATATTATATTGTATATTTTGTTTGAATATTTTGCTCTTGCTCGGCACAATTCATGTTAAAAAATAAACAATTTCCTCGATTTCGTCTCCAATCTGCTTTGATCTTCATGAGGAACTTAGAAATACACATTGTCGTTATCAAGAATACACATTTCCTTGACGAATGGTCACAGTTAAAAGAAAGCTTAAAACGAAATTATCCACCACTTATTAGTGAAAGACCAAACCATGCGGTCGAAGTGGAATTAGAAGAACTTAGCGCATTTCATTCTTTAATAATATGACGACGACACGAAAGTAGTACCATTAGGAACTCCTCACATCAAATCTAGAAACTTTAGTACAGTTATTATTTGCTCATTCTTAGCTAAAAGTAAGAGTGTGCTTAATTTTAATGATGAGACAAAATCTCTTTGCAGAGCTTTCTTGCCTTACTTTTTGTTAAAGATTTCATTCCTTAATTTTCACTGGCTTATGGATCGTTTGACATCTATAATGAGGACTTTATTATAGGCTTTAAAATTCACTAAAAATTGGACGCAAAACGAATTAGTTGTTTTTTTTTTCTGGGTCCTATTAACAATAAGTTACTATCAGCTGAAGTTTCTATGGATGAGTGAAAAAGGACGGCGATAACCTTAATCGTCAGCAGCAAGCATGAGGTTAATAATATTTATGTCAATTTGAAATTTATCTACGATTTCTAAAAATGTTGAGTTTGTTGTTAGAGAGAAACACGAGTTATATAAATCATAACTCAGGATATATACCGTGGAGTAAATGCTAGAAATGAGCATTTCCGCTAGTTGAGATTTAGGTTTCACTTTTCTGTTCATAAAAAAATGTTTGCTCTAATAACGATCACCTTTCAGCAGACATGTCTATATATATATATATATTGCTTTCATGGAAAGTTTGTTCATGAAATACATCAGTTATTCGGAGTCAGCATAAAACTTTTAAGTCTCTTTTTATAATATAGTTCTTTATAGATATATAATGGTATTGTTAAATAATGAACTCCTTATTATGGTCGATTAAAACTCGAAATGTAGGTCGGCTGTTAGAAAAGGTAATGCTGGTTCTTGATGTGAAGGTCTCAATTGCAAAACTTTTCAGAAAATTAATGAAGATGAATAACATCCTCATAAATCGATGAAGTTTTTTTAGCCCACCACAAATCTGCCAAGGCGATTGATTTTAATACCAGCTAGATGGTGGAAGTAAGAGATTAGGTGTTTGAAAGACTACTAGACTTACTAGAGCGCGACAGTCGGCAAGCAGTGCTGAGGTTATTCTTTCTCTACATCTACCACACAAGTCGGAGGAAGAGTAATAAATAATCGGTTAGTCCAACTATCAATTAGCCCTTGAGCGTATTTTGAGTACATTATTTTTATATTTTACCCCACACTAGTTTTACTGGAACTTCTTTGGGACTTTTGGTTCATATTATCACTTTATATCTTTCAATTTTTTCTTTTCGTTTGCTTTTTTTTAGTAGTTTTGGCAGACTTTGTCTACTATTTTTTCTACTTTTCACAAATTTAACATAATATCTCACTTACCGTTGTCATGCATTCCGTACGCTGTCTTCATGCCCGCCTCCTCTTCATCATCGTCGTCATCCAATTCCACAACATTCAAATTCTCCTGATCGAAGACTTGCTCGTCCGATTGATCAGCGGGGAATATGAATTCCGCCTGCTCATTCGATGCTCGCGATGAAACGACTTGATAGGTTGGCGGTGTCAAATCGGCACCGGCCGTACCGCCGGAAGCACCGGGTACGCCACCACCCGCATAACCGCCAAGTGTACCGAAACCACCATTCGGACCAGCAGCTGGTTGATGAGCTTGATGACCATGCTGATGCTCATACTGCTCTACCTGCTGCTGCTGCTGTTGCTGTTGTTGCAATAGCTTTTGTTGTTGCAATTGCGTAGCAGATTTCGGCTTGGCTGCGGACACCAAATTATTGCCGCTTGGAAGTAATACGGATGTGCATAAGATGAAGGCATAGAAGAGTAACTGCATTTGCATGGCCACAAACCTTTTGCCTGTGCCTGTGCCTGTGCCTGTTGTAGTGCCGCTGGCATGCGCGGCTGTTACGCAACTGGACTTGCCACGCTTCGCTGCACTCCTTGCGGTCATTATGCCGGCGCGCCGAGTAAGCGCCAAAGCAGTATTTTGTGCGTATGTTTTGTTATTGTTTTCCCCTTTAACCGGCTGCATGGACTCGGCGTCAAGCGCGTCTGCGGACGTTTTGTACACGGCGTCGTTGGCATTTGCCGTCAATTGTAACAACTCAGCAGCGCTGCCGACTTCAGTTGACTCGCTAACCAACTCGATGGTCTTCGTAATGACTTTGTGATTTTTAGTGCTGATGTTGGTTGTTGTGGTGGTATTGGTGATTTTATTAGTGTTTACTATTTCATTGCTATTCACTTCACATTTGAATTCATTCACTAAACCTGCAACTCTATTTACATTAACAACGATTAACGATAACAACAGCGATAACAAGTATAGCAAGGGATCACTTTGATCGTAGCCGGCGCTGACACGATTGTGTGCCACTTTCTCCAAATAGCTTGCCAGCCACATTAACACACGACACACCGCGGCCGTTATGCCTTTACCAAATGCACCGTTATGCAAGCGCTCGCTCACATTCGCGGCCCTTAGGCGTCCGCGTCGCCGTCGACTATTGAAATCTATCGTCTTTTCAGTGTTATGGTGTTGGCTTTGTTGTTTGACCGACAGCTCGCCCGTTGGCGTTGCCATTTCAAACATTTCGACAATTTGTGTACTTTGATTTGTTGTTGTTGTTGTTGTTGTTGTATTTAATTTTGTTGCCTTCGCAATACTTGCACGCTTCTCAGCACTTTGCAGCGCAGCAATACTTAGGTGGCGCGTACGTTTGGTCTTCACACGCGCCAGCGCTGTTTGTTGCGGCAACATGTTGCTAAGCAGTTTATTGCCAATGCTATTTGCCACATGGAGCGTTGTTGTTTGCGCGCTGCTTATTTGATTTGATTTATTTAAAACTTTCTCTAACGCAACATTTGCGTGTGTGCTGTCAACCAATGTTGCTACGTCAGTTGTGTCACTAATGTTGCTGGCCACATGTGTACGTTCGCGTGCGGCAGCATTCAGTATGCGTTTATCTGTTATCCCCACATTGAGCGCGTTAGGCGTATTGCGCAAGCTTTCTCTACTAACTTGCTGTTGTTCGTGTTGTTGTTGTTTTGTGTCAACATGTTGCCAAGCTGTGCGTTGTTCGTCTTTCCAAGTGGCGTTTAAAGCGTTTGTAAGCTGGATTTCTGCGTGTTCACGCTGTGTGCTGCCTACTTCAGCTGGCGCTGTTGCTGGATTTTTTTGCTGCTGCTCGTCCAATGTTTCTAAACATTTTTGTTGCTGCAACATTGACTCAACTGCTAGTGGCATGGATTTAATTTTTTTATTTTAATTTTTCTAAGTTGCTTATATAATTTTTTGAATATTTCATGTATATTTTGCTTTGAATTCGTATATAATACTTTGCATCTCGGTGATTTTGCGTAATACTTTAATTTTCATTATTTTATTTTAATTTAATTTATATTAATATATATATACTAAGTTGCTGATAAACCTTTATAATCGTTGTTCTTTGAATTGTGTGTCTTATAATAATATTACTTTATTTTATTTGTTGAGTGCTTTTTTATCCAAATTCTTCCTACAACAAATTTTTTTGCACAAAATTTATAGTTATTACTTCATTTCGAAATTGCTAGTTTTAAATAGCGTTTGATTTCAATTTATAGAGTTTTTTTCTATATGTAGCGGTAGTTTGAGTGGTTTAGCAGCCCAAAAGTATGCTGTGATATTCAAAAGTATTGTTAGGTTTTGTATTGAAATTAGCGTCGGTAAGTTTTCACAAGCAGCACATGATTTTTTTTGAATTTAGACTTTTTAAATTTTCTATTTAATTTTTCAGGTTTTTTAGTTTATTTTGGAATTTTCAGTGCCAGTTTATGTTGAACCTTTGCACGTGAAAATTTGTTTCATAACACTCGTAATAATATTTTAAAAAACTGAAGCGTGCATTTTTGTCAGTTGTTATTCCAATACTTAAAATATTAATTTTTTATAGCTTACTTATTTTTACATCAACTGTGTATTTTTTCTGATATTTCTTGCAATTTTTTTAATACTTTGTTTCATAAAATTTAACTTTGTTATTTTTAATTCTAATTTATTTTTATTTATTTGTTTATTTATTTTATTTTATTCTTCCGGTTTTTGAGATATTTCAATTATTATAGTTTTTAGGCCTTCTTCTTTTCATTTATTTGCACTTATTTGAAATTTTAAGTGTACCATTTTTGAATTCTAAATTTTTCTTTTAAAATTTTCTTAATATATCATCAAAGGGCTTTGGGTTTTCTGCTTGTAAAAGAGAATACGTCAATAAATATCTGCTTTTATATTTTTTACTTTTCATAAAAAACATTGCTATTATTTTTTTACCAAAAAAATATCAGCTTAGGTTTTTTATAATTATCCATTTCTTATTTTTTTTTTTTTTTGATTTTTTTCAGAAAACTTTTTTTGCACTATTTTTTAGTTTTTTTCCACAAAACGAAATTGTAAAAGTTTTCTTTTAAAAATATTAAAATATTTTGCAAACTTAATTCTATCTTGGCGCCAGGTTTTAATAGTTCTACTTTACTTTTCTTAATTTTTATACTTGGAATTACTAAAAAAAATATTTTTCTGCAAGTTTATTCTTCAAGTATAATTTTTTCTTTGTCCAAATACAGTCCAAATAAAGTGTCCAAAATAAAATTGTACTTTATTTTCGATTATTAGTTAGTATTTACTTTAAACAAACACTTTAAGAAAGTTTTCGTTTTAATTAAAGGCTTAATTTTCTTTAATGGCCTTGATTAATGTTATTTTGATTATAAAATATTATTTAATATAAAGTATATAATTTATATTTGTGTCTGCAGTGTATATATTTTGAATTTAATTTTTCAGAAATTTTAATACTTTCCTGAAATAACGAAATAAAACATGTGTTTAAAAAATAGAGCTTTTCATATAATTTTTTTTCTGGTAAACTTTATTTAAATATATATAAATAAAGTACTAATATTTTTGAAAAGTAAAAGTAGTTAAATTAGTAAAAGTGTTAGCTGAATAATCCTTTTCTATTCTGAAATAAAAAATATATTTAAAAATAAAGCTTTTTTATTTAATTTTTCTCTTTTAAAATAAATGAATTTTTATGCATCTTAAATAAATATTTTTCGGAATTTAAAAAAAAAAAATTAAATTAACGACATTAAAAAAATCAAAGACTCAAACTTTTAAGTCTTTTTGATTTTACTAACTTTGTTAAAAAAATAATTTAGTATGAATTATAAACTTATTTAAACTTATTAAGACTTTTGAAAACTTCTATTAATTTTTAATAGTTTTTGATTAAATTGTTTAGTTTCTAATTTATTCAGAGCTTCATATTATAATTTTTTTTTTAATAGTGACTACAATTACCTCTCTCAACTAATAAATATAAAATCAATTAATTAATATATTGCTATAAAATAATATTTTTTCCAAGCACAAATTTTTTGTATTCGAATTATTTTTCTGATATTTCATATTTTATACTAAGAGTAACAAAAGTTCATGTTGGTTTTTGATATTATCTAATATTATTTTCTTTTCGATTCTAAACTTTTTTTACTATTTACACATTTTACACAGTATTTTACCGTCTCCTTTAAGGTTATTAAAATAAGTTAACTTTTCAAATTATATTCATCATGGATATTCGTCATGGATATATATCAAAAAACTTATTTTCCTCTCACTACTTTCGGCTTAGTATTCCTTTGGGTGCAACTGCGAGCTAACTATTTTCATAAAAATGCTTTTATAACGTCCTTACTGAAACTAATTGCTATAATTCAAAACAATTAGACTGCTGCATATTACTATTGCATATATTTAGGCGCTGAACCTCCTATATTTAATAGTTTCTTTCTAAACACCTATAACCATTGAAACACGCGCACTTTCAATAATTTGCCTCATTTACATTACGTCTCGTAGCAAAAAATCAGCATAACGTAGCTAAGTATTTTCTTACAAGACTAGAAATACACAAAGACACATACGCGCATACTAAGCAGCAGTTTTTCTGAAGCCCAGCTAAAAAGTATGCTGCATAATTTCCAGCTATTTTTACCTTATTTTTTTTTTTGGTTTTTTTTTTTGTGGCGTGGCGTTTGTACGCGTAGACAGCGCACGGCGTACACTGACCACCCGCCGCGTTAAATGACGCTGTGCTGCACTGTCAAGCGTGCACACACACGCACACCACTTACACGCCGACCAGCAGCTCGAAAAATTCACTTCACTTTTGCCACATTTTCTTTGCACAATTTTACTGAGACATTTCACTTTTTTGGTTACAAAATTTTCTAGTTTACGCCTCAGCCTTTTGCACACTTTTAGGCGTTATGCAAAAACCGAAGGCAGACACACACACACACAGTTACCGCTTTGTGTTATTTATAGTTGCAGCACTTTGCATTTGTTTGCATTTTCATTGCGAGAAATTCACTTTATAAGCATTTTCTGCTTGAAGTAAATATTTTGCTAATTTCTTGAATATTTTTTATTTTTTTTTTTGGTTATTGTTTGGTTTGCACTATTTATTACACTTGCAACATTTTTTTCACCAGCACGCTGCTGTGCGCGGCTTGACCGTTTAGACGTTCCACACTGTTCGCGTACTCATATTGTAGTGTCGCGTCGTTCGGCGCTCAGCACAGTCGTTGGCTGCTGCCGTGTGCAATATTCGATTATTATAGCATAGTTTACGGCGCAGCTGATGCGGCGCATGCAGGTGTATACTCTCTCACGCCGTTACTTTGCTTCGCTCGCCGCGTCCGTTACGGGTGGGAGGCTCGGCATCGTTTTCACATTTGTTTGTTTATTTTTTGTTGTAGCTATTGTTGTTTTTTGTTTGTACCGGTCGCAGCTTTTTATGGGAGCTTTCCGTTGGAAGGCTTGGCATGGCAGCTTTGCACTCGACTGGTTGAGTGTTTTCGGCGATTTATTCGTTGCATATTCTTTGACTCAAAAATGCGCTCAAAGAGCTGGGGAGAGGAATGTGTGCATTGGTTACAACTTATGTTTATTGAGTAAAGTTGTTATATACGTGTATGATGTATTTTGAAACACGGTCATCTGAAATTGAACAAAAAATAATAATATTAGTAAAATATCTTTAAGAAAAGCTTTGAAAAAAAATTCTTGTTGCTTCTAAAATTTGATTTCGATAGCGGTGAAAGTTTTGGATCTCCGTCTTGCCAAAAAGCGCTCAACTCACTCGAGACACAATAATACTACCGTTGCAAACATATTCACGCTTCAAAACCACAATGCTTTCAAATGTAGCATAGAATTGTAGCTTCCAAAATAATCTAAGATCAAACGGCTACTCATATATCATAACATTTTTTCCAGCTTACACCAATCTGACATCAAATACCAGGTACCGGTAAAATATGGTGAAAAATAGCGCAGAATTTGTAGGTAAGATTAGGTTCTCTGAATCAGTTCTGATCCCGGAAACGGGTATTACACCTGGACAGCTAAGTACAAGCGCTTTGCCATACCAGGAAACTTCTCGAATTATATGCCAAAACCTGCTTAGACAACTTATTTTGATCCAGTTAGTTTAACTGGATGAGATCAAAGGTGTTGCAGGATTAAGCTCGCAATGGTGGACATCAAGAAGGAAGTGTTGAGATCACTCTACTACACTCTCTTCGTATTGTTCCAAACAACTTTCACAATTGGTATGCAATAAGAATTTTCACTCTATCTCGTGCATTTTAATTGGACTAGTTAAACTAGGAGCTAGGAAAAAAAAGAAAAGAAAAATACTAAGAAATGGCAAAGGCCTTGTGATTAATTTATTTGTCAAATCTTTACAACCACTCTATTAGCATGGTATAAGAGAACTTTTCATCAAATTATTATTTTTTATTTAATTTAAATATATTTATACGATTTCCAAGATTTTTATACCAAAAATATTATCATAAATATTACCAATCATTAAAAAAGTCTCTAACTTACTGTACTCTACCAAAAATACTCTCACTTTCAATTTACACTCAATTTTACTCCACCTCGACATAAGCAACCCTCAAATTATTGCTTATTTCAGGTTACTCCTGCTTAGCACTCAGATCAGCTGTTTGGCGTGTTAAAATACTGCAGACTGCAAACTTCGGAAGAAGTTAAATATATACATATTTACGTTCGTATGCTTTATATATTTGCACCCACAACATTTCCACCCATGCGTAACCTACCATAACTTATTTTAACACAAACCCACCAGAAAAAGCTTTAGTTTCATTTCCACTTCATTCCTCACTGTATGAACAACCCACAAATTTGAGTGGCACTGCTTTCTGACTTATGTCTGTGGCGAGAGTTATTGGTGGTTTCTTGCATTAACTGCAGCACTTTCGCTTCATTTAGGCAAATGCTTCTCAAGTGTCGGTTCTTAATACCGCAGAGGAAAGTTGCTTCCTTTGCTATCCTCTTGCCTTATGTTTCGGCTAACATTTGTGAATTTTTCCATGAATATTTCTTTCGCGAAGAGACATTGCTGGAGTAGTCGCGTTGAGTTCATTGGGTGACTGCCACGCGGTGTGTTGTGGGTGCGAATCACTTGTGATGTAAGGTCAATTGATATAATTACATCATGTGATGTAGTATATGAGATTATTGTTTAATTTTGATGAATAGAATCAAATCTCTTATGAATTCTCTTATGAAATTTCATATGTGATATGAAACAATGCAATAATATAATAACTTGTTATGAAGACAAGGAGACTATTATAGCACATTTCTGTCAAATTCTTTAAGAATGTTCCAAAATCTGATAAAGTGGTTTTTTCTTCTATATCTTTTATATTGAGTTGCTGTTGTCTGAATATCGGATTTAATGTGATTTAATATAATGAGGACGTGACATCAATCGATGTAATGTCATACGTGAATATCTGTCATGCGATTAGGGAGACGAAATTTGTAGAGATTCCTAAAAATTGGAAACATATTAAAATGAAGAACAAATTCAATGACTAAATAAATAAATAACACCAATTCAAATTCAAATCTGTACCCTTTTGTGTAGCATATTTCAGCAAGGTGAGGTTACTATAGATTTTTGGCATGCGTATCTTATGAGCAAAAATTATTGGATATGTCTTTAGTTATTGATAATGATTTCCAAAAATAACGCCAACGCTAAGTACCATATAGAAACGGAAGAATATTTACCATTTATAAGCAGTGGTGTCATCATTCTGGCATTATTACTGTCAAACTTCTCATCGCTCTTGGAAACGTAACATGTACACATAAATGTCTCCATATATTCAGCGTTTTCTCGAACTTGCAGCAGAACGGAATTTTGTAGTTTAACTACTAGGGGTAAGATCTAAAAACCTAAGCAAACTAAAGACATGATTCACAATGTCAAATTTAATGGCAATTGTTGCCAGAATAATGAAAACATTATGTGACAAATTATGACAAAAATTTTCATGCCAAATTGGCAGCTTAATTGAAAAGTTTAAATTAGTATTTGGCCAAGAAGTTAGTGCAAAATGTCACCACATTTGCAATTGTCAGTTTGTTGCCATTTTGATAACTTTTCTCGGTGTAATGGAAACACAAGTCATCGAAATTGTGCTATTGTCAATTATTTGTCATTAAATTTAACAGAATGAAAATCGCCTATTAATTTGTAAGTCTAACATCTACATATAACGAATATAATAAAGAATCCCGATGCTTGTGAACATATGGTAAATAAGGTTCGGACAACATTTCGTCTCGAGCGCTGTCTATCGGACAGATTTATGACATCAATAATATATTTAGAGTGATAGTCTCATACTAAGCATGCTCTTTATATGGTCTTTATATGGTCTTTAGATACATTTTACTAGTAGCGCCATCTATAGGTTAGAATTTTAGTGTAAATATTTTGTATTAAGTGATTAATATGAGCCCCAAATAATAGGCAAAGCGTAAATCTTATTTTTAGAAGAATATCAAATCCAGCGTCTTCTATCGGTTTAGTTTTTGGTGCGAATAATTTTCACGCTCAAAAATTTTTGTGATAAATATGAAATCCGTTTTTGTGTTAAATCGCACACCAGATAAAGCTTTTGATAATACTTGATAATACCCAGCGCCACCTGTAGGGTATATTCTCAATATTTTATGTGATATCAAAATATGAACTAAAAAGTATGATAAGCATATTTTTTAGAAATACTTCGAACACTGCCACTTATCGACAATATTACCGACTATTTCGAGAAAATATTTGGGCAGAAAAGCAATTCATAGTTCCGGTACCATTTTCATGTAGCAAACAGACTTTATCGGTGCACTCTTTGAACATGTTCTTAGATTTCAACCACATTTCATACAAATCTTCAATAACCTTCTTCAATAACTTCATTGTGCACTTGTACAAAAATTTTATGGAAGCATAGACATTCCATGCTTTTATTAATATTGAATGAATTTCAAATTCGATATTAAAAGCACAAATTTGAATACCAAATAACCATAAAATAAATATTTTTTTCATAGGAAAATATTTCGTGTTAATTTCCCCCTAAATGTTTAATTTATTGCTTTTAGTTTGTCATTCCTTACACCTCTTATTTCTTGTGGCTATAAATTTGGCATAAAAAACCTTGCAATACGACCACAATTGCTCATATCTTCAAACTAATTTTTCTTGTTATCTGCACAAACTTTTTTTATTACTTTTTAGTTACAATTTTTCTCACCTTTCATTTCATCAAGTTCCGCTTATCACTCACACATACACCTGAATTTCCTGTCTGCGAAAGCCATCCTGACCGTGTCAGACACCTTCCGCCCAGCGCGGATGCGTCCAAGTGTATGTCTAATTGTAGCATTTGTGTATATGTATATATATATATGTATGTATGTATGTATTATTTATGTGTGCATGTGTGCGGGTGTGCGGGTGTGCGTAAACGCTTCGAATTTCCTGAGGCCGTGCGTACATCTTCCACAATCCGGTGCAAGCTCGCTACCATGTGTCACAAAATTACCATTTATTGCTGCTTTTGTTAATTCATATTATTGTTATTTTTGTAATTTTGTTTTTCTTTTCAAATGGCTGGATGGATTTTTTCACAATTGTGCCATTTACATTTTTGCGCTCTCGCCCACAAAAACAATTATTTCGATTTGCACATTTACTTCTCCCTCTCTTCTTGTTCTTCTTCTTCATCCTACCTTTATTCCTTTATTTGCCTGTGTGCATATGTTTGCATCTGTGCTTCTCTACTCTTCAATACGCATGTCTATATTTGTTTTTATTGCGGCTTTCTACTTGTGGTAGTTGTTGTTGTTGTTGTTAATCGGCATGTTGTTTTTGTTGCATTTGCCAGTGGTTAGCTGAGATTGCGTAACTTTGTTGGGGTGGAGAATTTCTAAAGTTTGCTTTTTGCTTTCACAACTATGTACATTAGTATGTATGGACGCCCTCTCTTAAAGGGTTTTTCTTTTACTCTCCAAAATAGCACACGTGTTACGTTCTTTTGAAAAATGTATGTACGTTTGTATTTACTTTTATTTTTGTGTTTTGTTAGTGGCATTTTTCAGAGGCATAACAACGTCAGCTGTTATAATTGTATATATATGCGGACATACTTACCAATACATTCGCGGGTGTTTCTGTGGAAAAGACTAGCTTTTGATAGAACAGAATACCAAGTAATCTGCTTCGAAGTTTTGAAAAACGTAAGAGATCTTTAAAATACATTTTATTTGTTACCAATATGGTAATCTGACTTTATTCGATATATTAGTTTGAATTGCAAACAGGTGGCAACTCTCCCATAAAACATCTCCAAGAGAAACCTTAACTACCCAAGTTGTATTAATTGGTTATCTTTTCAGTATGGTTTTTATTTAATCTATTTGTTTGAACTGCAAACAGGTGGCAACTCTTCCATGAAACATCTTCAACATAAATTTTCATATATTGTAATAATTCATTTAAAACAATAAAATTCAACAATAAAATTTAATGGGTCGCAACCGTTCCCAAAAACCTCTTAACTATAACTTTGATACCTCTTTAGATGGACAGGCATGTTGTGGTGAAAATATAGTTTCAATTCCAAGCTTTTTTCAACTTATCCTGTTTGATACCGATTTTGTATGGCAATGCTTGCTTTATCTTACCATAATTTTACTTCAAATTTTCAAATATGTGGCTATTTTTTAAGATATTTCAAAAATATTTCTAAAATCCCTTTAGCTTCATACATTTATTGTAACTTTTCATTTATGTATCAATTTAATTCGATAAAAATATTTACACAGGTGGCAGCTCTATTCGAAAATGTTTTCAACTACCATTTTAACCACTTTAGTTGTATACTCTTACTATATTAATTATTTTAAGCCATAAAAGTTTATTGCATGCAAAATATTTAACGAGGTGGCAACGCTCCTCATAAAATATTTCGTTCTGCAAATATGCCTAAAGCTTTTCAGCGTGTTACCTTCTCTCTTCTATAATTTTTTTTTTGTTTATTGCTGAGAACTTTCGAACAGGTGGCAACCTTTTAATTTTTTTTCAATTGCCGACCCCTTTTTAACTATTTTTGTTGTTTACTCATACTGTATTCATTGGTCTATCTCATCAATTTTATTAAATGAAAAAATTTAAGGTAGTGGCAACACTCATCAAAAAATATTTTCAAAGGTAAACATTCATAAAAGTGTTAAATTAAAAAATGAATTAAAAAATTTTTTTTTTGCTAAAAAATTTAATGCAGGTGGCAACCCTTAAAGTTTTTGCCTTAAATAAACCAAGTATTATACCAAAAAATAGGAAAACAGTGTTCAAATCAATTCTGCCTTCAATTTGGCGACATTTTATTATTATATCTTTATGGTTTTCGTTTATATATAGCTTATATCTACTCGAATAGACTCCTTAGGTGAGTGAGTTATCGCTACTCGAAGCGTAGGCTATTGTTGGAAAAAATCGTATAGCAATCACCCTTTCATAATCAAAATACAGCTTCATTCTACATATCTGTGTCGATAAAGTTTCCAATAGAACTATTATCAGCCCCCGGGGAGTTCTTCAAACTCACAGACCCTTCCAAAGTAGGAATGGCATAAAGATCCCCATCACAAACAAGGGAGCAACTCAGCCAAATTTTGTAGAACACATGTAAAGGCATGATGTACGATTATATTTTAGAAAGAGTTAAAGTTAAATGCACCTTTAAGACATTTTAAAACAATTAAACGTTATTTAATTTTTTTCTTCACCCTAACCACAGTTTTGCTTGCAATTCAATAAGTGTCTGTTCACATATTTTTCTGCCATTCAACGACTGTGTGTGTGTATGTATAATCAATGTGCTCATATAACAGCGTGCTTATCGTGACTTGTACTTGCTTTTATTGTTGTTATTGTTGCTTGAATTTAAGTTATTAGTCATTTTGTAGCTGTAGGCTCGTTTCATGCATTTTTCATGCGCAATTTTGCAGTCAAGCGCTCAACGAGCACTTGAGAAATCACAGATAATGTTGCAATGATAACAACAACAACGACAGTAGCAGCAGCATAACTTTGTTGCAGTCTCAAATAATTGTCAATGTGATTGCTGCTGTCAGCATTTCTATGCCAATGTGCCACGCTTAGTTAGGTGTGTGTGTGTGTGTGTGTGTGTGTGTGTGTACATGTGGAACTGTTGGTGTATGGGTACACATATGTGTAAGGGTCTAACGCTTTAATAAGCGCTGACTCTTGCCCATCCGCATAGGTCTACACAATTTGTCACATACTGTCAAACTTTTCGCACGCAAATGTATAAACACACCCATTACCAAAACGTATGAGTACAGACTTTCGCTGTGCCACACGAATATCCAAAACAAAAGTAGCAATATAATTAAGTTACAAATGGAATCAGACTATGTAGGCAGCTACTTTTTGACACGTGTCAAGCGGAGTGCGTGTGTGTAAAATAATTTCAGAACAATTAAAAAGAGGAAGAAGTCAATATGAATTATGTAGAACTGAACTTACAAAAAGCAAGTAGCAAGTCTAGTTCATAACTTCATAATATGAAAAAGAGCAAATAAGCTGGGATTGATTGGATACAAAGGTTGATTGCATACTTTAGGTGTGAACGCTGAAAGCAAAAAACTATTCAGCTTAGTTTCAAGGTCTTTCTGGCCATAATTGAAGAGAAAAGGATCACCTATAAACTTAGGTTATAACTTATACCTTAAAAAAATTCTTTGACTTCATACGATTTCGAATCTGTAATGGTTTTTAAGTTAACATCTAATTACTTACATCTGAGCTCTAAATTTATTTCAGATCGGCGTGAATAATTCCAAAAAATTCAAACAATTTATGACAAAACATTTTACTTGACCACATGGGTACAAAACATATTTACTAAAATTTTAAAAAAAATTTAAGGGCGCATTTTTAATATTAGTTGTAATTAAATATTTCAAATTTTTAATTAGTGTGCTTTTTGTGTTTGTTCCTTTTTTTTGCTGTAGGGAAGCACCCCACAATTTTAGCATTAGAAAAAATCAAAAATTACAAAAAAATAAATTTTTTTGTATTCCAATAATTAATAAAATTTCTCTTTTATAAAATAGTCTTAAATGGATATGGAAATTAATCTTTTTGGATGCAAAAATTAAACTAAAAATTTATTTGGTAATTTTCCTTTCTCCGCCTCTAGCGAAAAGAATTGAACTTATTTTACTAAAAAATAAAAAGTTATTGTTAATAAAATTTTTTCTAAATAATATTTCCGAGATTTATTACTGATAAAATTTACATCGAATTTAGAATTTAATATATTGAGAAAACCCGACAAAATTTTAAAATTCAATTTATAGATAATTCATTAAAATTCAAAATATATGTATGAACAGAATTCTGCAAAAACAATATCGAAAGTTATGTTTTCATGTACTGAAAAAATCGAATTTTATAAATTAATAAATTTTATAATTCAAAAATTAACTAGATATCATGTACCCATATTTTGCATGCACTGATATATAAATTTTCTGCTTAGCTTAAATCCGCTTATAAATCCGCTTATTATACGATATACGAAATTCAAAAAATATTCTAAAAAATATATTTATAAAAAAAAATTGTATTTTTTAATAGTGAATAATACGAAATAAATGTGAGAGATTAAAAATAATTTTAAAAAAAATTTTAAATAATCAAATTCGACTTAGCAATTTGTTATCTTACAACTAACCCAGATCTTGCTTATTTAAATACTATAACACCAAATATATTTCTCCTGCTTATCTGGAAAAAAAAACCTGTAATTATGCGTTTAACAATTTTTGTTTTCATTATTATTATTTTTCTTTTTTGTAGTCGTTACAAACTGCGCTGTTTGTCTACAATATTTCTCTCACACTACGCAAAATGTCACGCAATTACCACCTCCTCCTACCAGTACTAAGCTCTGCTGCACTATAGTTCTTGCAAATAGCTCTGGCTCTCCTTGGCGTGTGCGCTTCGCCGCCAGATTCGCTGTCATTAGACGTTATCGCTGTAGACAAGTAGGTGCAAATGAAGAAAACGCAAAATTGAAAACTAACATGCAACAAATATATTGAATACGCACAAGAGTGTCCCTAAAAGGGTTGCTTTACATTTGTTTTGCTTTTTCCATTTCGTTAAAAAATAAATTTTTACTACTTAAAATTCCAGGTGCATAGAATCCTTTACTCCTTATCAGCTAATCGAACAATTGAAACATTTTATTTTGCCACTTTTTTGCGTTTTCCCATCTCGCTATCGTTTTATGTGCAACACACAAACACGTAGGCACATTAACATACTCCTCAATCCATCTACGTTGTACATTCTCCACCAACAAACAACCGGCAGTTGCGGACTCTGCACCGCCCAGCTAACTATTGTATGTCTGAGAGACACAACAACACTTTTACACACTTTAAGTGCTGACCATTAACTCCACCTGGAGTTTGTGGAACTATGAACACGCGCAAACACTTTGTTACATATATTTGTGTCTATATGTATGTAAGTGTATAAATTTGTTGCTGGCACACATTAGCTGTGAGAATAAGGCAGGTACACAGTTTTGTTACTCATACGCCCCAGCGTCCGCTACGAGGCTGGCTGTAAAACACACCCCCGCACTTGACGTTGGGTGTTGCAAGCGTGTTAGTGTCATTGTAGTTGTGTTACAAGCACAAATGCACATATATTTACATGTGTGTGTAGCTTTTCATTGTGTTGGTGCGCCTCGTTAATATCCTTTTCACACACCCAAAAATGTGTTTTTAGTGACTCGTTTTGCTTGCGCGCTCTGTTGTTGTTTTTGCTTAACGGCTTTTTGTATTTGTTATAACATTTCTTGTTTTTGCCGCTGCTGCTATTGTTTTTGTTTTGCCTACTTTATTACTTGATTATATAAAAAATTGTGCTTACACTATTCACCGCTTGCATTACTTAAGAAAAAATTGAATTTTTATAAAAATTAATGCTTTGTAACCACAATACAACAATTTATAAGAAAAATATTTGTTTACTTTTCCAATATCGTTAATTTATTTCGAAATACGCAGCGTTTGCCAAGCGCTTTTTACAAAAATGTTCCAATAAAATATTTTTCTTTAGACACTACTCACCGCTTTTGTTAAGAAAAACTACCGAAATTGCACAAAAACAAAAACCAAACACACGAAATATTAGTAAGTTTTGTATTAGACACGAAACTGTGCAGAAATTACTTCATTTTTCTTGCATTTCTTGTTTTTCTTCAAGTATCTACACTTTTGGCCCAACGCCGTTTGGCCATATTCTTCCACAGAGTAGTCCGCGTTACAAGCTGCTGCTGCGGTCCGCAACTTATTTCTACGCAACGCACGAGACTATTACTCGACACGAATGTCGCAATCCAGCAATACAGCCGCACTCAAGCGCGTACCTTTTGCTAGCAATAGACGCGCACAAAACAACAAGAAGCATACACACACACACACGCACACACACAGCGCAGCGCCAGCGAGCGAGCAAGAGAATTGGCGAGCACATAGAAAAAGAAAGTCGAAAGTAGAAATTTGTTAGCTTTGCAACACAACAAAGCGTGGCAGCGATTTCGACAAAATAGGGGAGTGTGCGTTTGTCGGCACATTAAACGGCCAGTCGGTTAGTCGGCTGGCGTTTCGTGTCCGTGCACATGATTTGATGAAAGCTTTTACAACTACGCAAAAGCTCTAAAAAGCTCATCGGCATATAAGTGAGCGTGTTTGTTTTGAAAGTGAAAGGAAGGTAAAAAGCAGTCGTCAATTGGAGAAAGCAGCAATGAAGTTAAGCAATTGAGTGAGTTTCTGTTGCAATTGGAGCTTAATGTTGGTAAGAGTTTGGAGTGCACCGTTATATATAACGCTTTTATTGTGTAACTCAAGAAATTATTTTTTGAGACTTCAACTTTATTGGTAGCAAGTAATTACATAATTACTGTATGCAAAAAACAAATATGCTCATATTTTGAGTTAAGTCATTTGAAATAAAAAGTTTAAGTAAACTGTTTTAGGCGCTTCGTCTCCAATTATCTCTTCGAAATAAATGCTCTCGCACGTGTATTGACTGATCCGAATACTGTTTAGATCCTAATACTGTTGCAAATACTTTTGAGATCCGGCAATTTCGATGTAAATTTTAGTAGATCGCTTACAATTACTGGTTCATTACTGGTAATTATTATGAAATTTGACCATTAAGAAGTGCTTCCGATAATTCGAATATTAATGAAGGGGAAACCTGTAATGAAAATACATTTAATAGAAGTTTTCGTGCCCTTTAAATAATTTATAAAAGATTATGTAGTCCTTTAAGGAAATGTTACTAGAGCATGGCTTCCACTATATATTCAAAAAAGTGTCTCTGGTTATTTCTTTGGTTTCCAAAAGCTTTACTAGGGAACCGCGGAACAATTGAAAGAAAGTGTTCGGTGATAAACCAGCATATTAATATTCTGTTTCGCTGTTTCTATTGGCTTCTTACTCTCTATAGAATGTTGAACGAAAAACCCAATCCCTCTTATAAGAGAGCTCTCTCTACTGCCTGGAAATCCTTATATATGTCCTTATCTTCCAGATACCTTACGAGGTGCACTAGAATCATTGAAAGTACTAATATGTACTAATAGTACCGTACTTACCTTTTCTACATCTGGTGAGGCCAAAAGTGTAGCCCACTTGGAATTAACCTGAGTCTCTTGAAATTTTTTTAATACTAGGTTCCAATATTTTGGGTTATATCGTGTTAAAACTTATTACTCAATACATTTGCCGTGTCGTGTCACGTTCAAAACACGAACTTGTCGTGTCACGGGGCAACTTTACCACATTGAAAACATCGGTTCTCGTTCGATGACCGGAACTAATCGGGTTGTACTTAGACAGGGAGACCGATTGGGAATAGCGAATTCTTGCTGTCTATGGCGTTTTTATAGTTTGCATTCTAGATATTAGCTAGCAAAGTACATCTGGTCTGCAAGTTCTAGTAATTATATAGGAAGTTAGCAAATACAAAATAGATTCTTCTGTTTAGGTTTGAGAGAATTATAAAGATGAAAGCGTTTACAACAAAACAAGCCTTATCAAATACTAGTGACCAATAAGTCTCGAGAATATTCTCCATAAAAACTTCGAAAAAGAATAGGAATTATCAAAAAATATATTTTTTTAATCCATTGAGTATCCTTCAATTTCTGAGTAATTTCGTTTAAAGTATCCTTTGCAATTTGAGTGTATTTATACTTACGCTCACATAGTCCTGTGAAGCAAACATTGCGCTCTCTGACTGAATTGAAAAATATTCCACTTTTCTGCGCACAAATTCAGGCTGAACAACCTTTTAAAGACTCGTGAGCATGGCCAGCTTTCCATTATAGCACAAAACACTGCCGCGCTCATACGCATACGCTAGTGCAATATGCGCTCTCCTACCATCAAATCTGCGCCTGCGAGTATAGTTGTGAATGTGTGGTGTCGTGCAGGAGCCGCACTAGTAGTAGCTCTACGTCCGTTCGGTGTAAGACAGTTTATTGAACAATTTAAAGATTGCAGAGCGTACGCATACTAAATCATTTGTTTACATGCAAACGGCTGTGTACTCGCGCAATTTGTTTTTGTGCACGTTTTTTCTTGCTTTTTTTAGCTATAACTCACAAACATACTTGCATTGCCTGAGAGTTTCCGGCTACAATACACTTGGAGCGCACACACACATACATAAATGTGAAGCATAGCAGTTGTAAAGGGAGAACAATCTAAATTGCAGAATAGCTAACGGTGATAGAAAAAGCTGAGAACTAAACGTGTGTCGCGATATAGAAACCGCTAAACCAAAAGCCAAACTGTGAAAAATAGTGTAGCTGTGAGTGAATAGTGCAAGTGATTTATATGTGTGTATATGTTGGTGTATGTGGGAGAGTACACGTCTGGTTATAAGTTAAGCGAAAAAATTTCGGAAGCCAGCAGGGTGATGGGTTGAACAAAATCAGCGCTCGCTACGAAGGGGGGAAATTCACAATACAAAACTTGAATTTACGACACGTGTCGCATATCTGAACACATCGGAATTGTCACAAAAATATACTGAAACTTTAGTATCTATGAAGTGATAATACATACAAATTTAGAGTAAATACTTCAAAAAGTAAAAATAACAAGAAAGCCTTTGAAAAATTCACAGTTTCATTGAATAGTCTGTCTTTTATATAATTTTTAACCGAAAATCTGGATGAAAGTAGCAGAAAAGTCAAATTTAATTCAAAGCTATCGGAACACAAAAGTGTGAATAAAACACGTTAAAAGATTTGGTTAAAGCCTTTGTCTGAGAAATCATATCTACTTTTGATGATTGGGAAATAGTTTTCAGTTATAGTATGTGATCTTCGCAGGTCGTTATGCTAAAATATATAATTTTTGTAGAATTATTATTTACTTCTCCTTACGTCCACTAACCGCTGCATTTTTATAGAGTTTTCAAACACTTTATCCCTACTTTTTGCACCCTTTAAGACTCTCTATAGTTAATAGATGGAGTCATTCCTTATTGCAAAAGTTTAGATTTTCTCATTAGTCAGTTGTTTTTCGAGCTCGCTGAGGTTCAATTACTGTTGCAGTTCAGTTCGTACGATGCCAATAAGAAATTGAGGCAGCCGCAGATTTAAGTCTTCGTCTTCTCAGAAACAACAGTAATAACTCGGATTCACTGTTGCTTTTTCAGGATTAAACCTTTTCATGTTGAGATAATTATATTTAAAGGTCGGAATCTATCAAAAGAAATATGAAAAATTTATTGGATATTAAGGCTTTTGAAATCGAGCCAAATCTAGCGCAGTATATATAAAAACTTATTTTGCTTAATTATAGAACTCATTACACTATCTAAGCTCTGACATTTTGCAGAATTCAAAATATAATGGAGTTATGTATTGACTTATAAAATATAATGCCGTACCTATAATATTGAACTTAGAGATCAATTTAGATTTCAACATTGATTTGAAACAGAATTAATGACATTCAGTTCTACAATTCCCGCAACAGCAGGTTCTACGGTATCGGAATCGACCCGGCTTTTATTCGGCCAAGGGCTGTTATTTCGGAGATCTAACACTGTTTGGTTCGGTAAGTAAAAAATAAAACAATTAGTTCCAACTAATTAGAACTGTATATCATTTCTGGCCGACCAAGGACTATAAACTCGCCAGTAAACAAGCCATTGTATATAGTGATGCCGCTATAAAAAAGAACAATACCACAATATCGATATATAGGCACCATTGCCTTTTGTAGTTAATAAGTTCTATAGAAACTAAATAAATTTTTTTTCCAATAAATGGTTTAGTAATGTGTATCTCTGGTTGTATAAGTGCAATCGGGTTACGCTACATAAACAAAACAGTGCATATTTGACCTAAGTCGAATCATTCTAACTATAATAAAAACTGCTATAAAAGTTTCAGTTTAATGCAAAAATAGTGGATTTCTTTTCACTAGGCCTATTATGATCTTTGAATTTCTCGAATTTTATCCTTACTAGAAATGGAATAATATGGGATTCTTTAGAACATGCTATTTATGAACTAAAGCAACCCATCTAGCATATACGCGTCCAAGGATTTTAAACGTTATATAAAGTGCGCATAGCAAATTCAAAATTATGAAACTATGTTCGACGAAATCAGTTGTGTGGGTCGGTAAATAGTCACTTTTGAAAAATCAATCGTTGTCATTTAGCAAAAGTATCGCTTGTCTTCACAATTAGCTGCATGGTTTAAGAATAAAATCTAAGTAACGGTAGTTGATAGCCGCTTTTTTGCTGCCCCATTACTTAAGCATCCATTTAACAAATGTATTTCTAAAACCGTGTTCATTCCATATAAATTAACTAAACGCACTGCTAAGCATCTGCGTGTATTTATAGCAATTTGACGTCATTAGAAAGATTTCACTGACAATGCTTAATGTTATAATTAATTTTCGCTTATTTATACCACTAAAATTAGCACTTCAATGCACACACAAAAGATGCACAACAACAAAGCGAACGCAATGAATTAAATAAATATAAATATATATAAGAGAAAATAGTAACACAGAAGGCAAAAAAGGCTTGTATATTGATAAGAAGTGAGGAAATGAGAAAATGAGAAAATAGACAAATAAAGTCATTTAGCCAAACAATGGAGAGTGACCACATCGTTTGTAGCAGAAACTGAAACAGGCACATAGATTTGTATATGTGTACAAATGCTAGTTAGGCATATTAATAACTTTGTATATAATATATACACTAAACTTAAATCCACTTGTACACTATCGGCCAATCTACTGGAAGCGCCATATAGACTGAATTTTGCCACAAAGTAGACAATGGGACAACTCCCATAAAACTATATCCACTTTTAACACTTTAATCTCCACAAAGGCAACAAAGCCATCTCGGCAATACTATTAGCCGATATTGTATTGTTCTTTATGTCTATATTCACGTCTATGCCAATGGCTATGTTAAGTCGTCAAGATGTCAACGGCTATGTATATGTCTATGCCTTCCTTCTTTGGTCCAAAATTTGGTTTATCTGTATTCGTAATTATTTTTCTTCAGCGCTCGCCGTTGACTGCAAAGACATTCCCCGACCGATTGAATATGCCGGTATCCACTCTTAAAGCAACACTAGCCGCATTAATAGTTTTAGATTAAAAGAAAGTGCAAAAGTGAATCTAATATCTCTAAAATGTTGTACAAGGAACACTCTTTACTAAACGTCCAAACAGATGCAAAAATAATAGTAGGCATAGAAAAAAAATCAAAGGAATATTTCACATTTATTATTGAGGGGAAGAGAGACGAATATATAGCTACAGAGAACTGAAAACCGGCAGAATCATAAGAATTATATGCTGTGGATGGAAGAGCTTCTCGAGAGAGGATGCTACGTTTGTTTATACATATTAAATAAATGAACATTTATTTTGTTCTTAAACTCAGAACTTTTGTAATAAAGTTTTCGTATAAACACAAAACCCTAAAATCGATTGCACCGTAAAATGTGTCCACATAAATGACTTCTGTTAATAAATGTCAATGTATGATATCCGATGCAAAGAATGAACATAACCTAATAAGAGAAGAGAGATAATTTTTTGAGAAATTTAATATATTATGCAAGTAAGTTCCGGCTGAAAGATTTTTTCGTTTAAAATTTTATTAAAAACAAGTAAGAAAAGACCAAGTTCGGACGTAAACGATAATTTCGTACTCTCACCATTTGAGGGGATCCAAGGCGGAGAAATATTGTTAGGTATTGGAAAAGCTTTTTATTAATATAATATTAGGGAGCAAGAATGAGAATATGAGAATGTAGACCATAAGCTGAATCGATTTCATTGCTTTTTATTACCATAACATATTATGGTCAAGAAAACACATCCACTTCTTTTCATTAAGAAGTGGATCACATATATTGTTCGATATTTATGGTATAAAGTCTACTGAAATGTGGAAAATCCCTATATTGGGTTTATTGGGGCTAGGAGGAAAATAAATGCTTGCGCACATATTTCCATGTAAATCTATTAAGATAACTCATTTGGCCGATATATTAGGCATGGAGTCCAAAAAAAAAATAGCGTCATAGAAAATCGAAAATCATTATATGTAGTATATGGGGGCTTAGGTAATTCGTAAACCGAAGCCATCCATTTTCCTCACAAAATTACAGTATATCCAAGATTACAATTTTACTTAATTTTATTAAGATATCTTACAAATTAACCGATATATACAACATAAAGTCAACTGGAAGTTCGAAAATCTTTTTATTTGGTATATGGGGGCTACGGGAAGAATTGAGCCGATTTCATCCATTTTTGGTAGCAGGAAAATATGTTAATTTTTTTTTTAAATACATTTATATGAAATTTTCTTATCGCTTCTCCTACGTTTCTAATTATTTCAAAATGGGTGTACAAGCATTTAAAAGTAATAAATATGGAAAGAAGCTACATAGTTTAGTCTACTCGATTACCACTATCCGGTTAACAGTTGTGTATTTGTATATTTGTATATTTGGACGCACATATTTACATCCAACCATATATATATATATACATATATATATTTTCTTGTGTATGCCATGAGTTTACTTCCGCTTGGCAGGCTATAAAACCCAAACCGCAATTAATTAATAACCGAAAGTCAGACGCACACGCGCACGCAAACGCGCACACACATCTATTCACGTGCTAAAGCAAAAGTGCATAGCAAAGTGAAGCAGAAAAGGAGAAAATTGTTGTGAAGGCAACCGAAAAGTCAGAAGGCGACACATAATATAGATGCTCTTGCCTTAAATTGTCAGGCGTCCAAGTCATTACGATAGCTACATCAGTAGCGTGTGGCACATGTAGGTGATAATGATTGAAATTGAGCAGGATGCCCGAAAGAAAGCAAAACAAAAGCAAAAACAAAACAAGAATGAAAGCAAGCTTCACGCAAGACAACCGCAACGCAGCGTGAAACTGAGAAATTTTAACTCATTTCGATGTCGCTGATTGTGTTGGTGCTGTTGTTGGTGTTGCTGTAGGTGTTGGCGTAGTATGAAAATTGCCATGAAATTGGTCGATAATTAATGGAAAGGAATTTGCGCCATTGCAACAATAGCAAAAAGGCTGTTCGAGAGTCACAATAAAGACATAATCAATTTGATCGGAAGATCAAATGACAGATGGTGCGGACAAGAAGATGATTTAATGGTTTTTTGTATACATATACATACATGCATACACATAGGCAATATATGGCTATGATAAGCTATCAGTTCTGTGTTATACTTCCATCACAGTGGATGAACAAGTACGTATGTATTGGAAAGTATATGAAAAGTGGGAAGTTTTTTATTGAATGAAAATCAGTAATGGAAAAGTTAAATATCTGAGAAGATGCTGCCTCTTCTAGTATTTAATTTTCATATTTACAACCACTCTATTCAGCATACTCTCCTTTAATTTTTAACGATCCTTCAATTAATAAATTTGAGACCTTAATTTTACTACTCAACCAGTCTCTTTATGACTAAAACATCCTGCTTTTGAAATATTTCAGAATGAGTAGTATCTACGGATTATTCGACATAATAAGTAATTGAAAAACCACCACTGGCCACTTGCATTTTGCTAAATTTCGAATATTGGGCATCATTTTTAATTTTTTTTTTAACAAAAATCTTTATTATGGCTTTCAAAACTGGCATCCCCCTGAAATAGTTTTCATTTCATTTGAAAAATTTTACCTCATTCGACTTAAGATACGTAATAAATATAATAAAGATATTCCAGGCCGGAATATTTGAGCTTTGTGAACTTGAAAACCCACTGGTTAACATAAAATGTGGATTAAAGTACCTAGGTGATGACTGGTTTGAATATTTCTTTGCATAATCCTTCTATAAACTCTAATTAGTATTTCTTAACAAAAACTACATAATCGCAATGTCAAAATGTTATTTGTAGAATTAGGCCAGCAGTGAAATGTATGGCAACACTACTCACTATTTTTAAAAATTTTTCTTTCAGATTTTTAATTTGATTCCAAATTGTAAGACGTATTTAATTTATCTTTCAATTTAAATGAATAAAAGATTGTAATAGGTTGCAACTCTCTTAAAACTAGTTTCAACAGCAAACCATTTTAAATAACGCAAAAGTTAGTTTATCTGATTAAATGTGTTGAATAAAATTTGTTTACAAAGGTGGCAGCACTCTTCCAAACATATTTTCAAATGTAAGACTTTTAGATGTACTCAAATTAAGACTGATATTGCGGTAATTCATTTATATTAGCCATTTTATTGCAGTAATATTTTAAACATCTGGCAACTCTACAAATATATTTTCAGTTATAAGCATTTTCAACCATCAGAAGTTTGATGCCTATCTGTTTGTTTGATTAGTTGCTTTGACTTATATTTCTAAGACAGGTGGCAGCCTTCTAATTTCTGAAAATGAAAAAAATTTTTTATAATTCAATCCAGTGTAGCCTTCATAGCCTATAGTGATTCTTTGTATATCGCCAGCGTGGCGGAAATTTATAGCACTACAAAATTTCGTTGCAGTTCATCGTTTTTACTACGGTGTCTACTGAAATTTAAAAAAAAAAAAAAAGAATTAAAATAAATTTATTTTAAAATAATCTTTTCATCAATATCTACTAAGACTGATTGGGGGTTTACTCATGAAGAAATGTGAAATTATCCGTACCAGCTTTGCACTTTTGGATGATTTTATTTTTATCTTACAAAAACTTTTGCACTTATGCATACTAAAAAAACTAACTTCCAAAACTATTAAATTAAATATAAGTTAAAATCTCCAAATGCACATTGCTCATACGCCCTGCCGCCCCCCGCGCGCACTCGCAGACTCGATTTGCCTTGGCAATCGCAAATATGTTGGCACATTCTCTCTTTATTGTCTATTTAGCCGCAAAACTGCCGCAATTACTTAGCAACGGCACGCGCCACTATTTTCGAAATTATTATGCAAGAGTGCAATTTGTCGTAAGAAGAAATAAGTAAAGTAAAGTAAAGTAAAAATCATGAACGCGCATTGCAATGCAATTTCAATGTCACGCATACGACGTGGAGTGCAACTAAAACTCGGTCCATACACATGCAAACATATATAAATGCACATATATAACTGTATACATGCTTGATATATATATGTATGTGCATAATAAATATATAAGTGTGTGTGCAATTCTTAATTTGTGCAAATAATGTAAAAGTATACTTGAAATAGAAGCAAACAAAAGTGAATTACGTGAAAGCCGAGCGAATACAAGGAAGAAAAGTATGCTTTCCACTTAAGCGTGAGACGAAAATTACAAAACAGAAAAAATAAAAATCTGCAAAGAAATAGCATTGTGTCTGTATTGCAATAATATTGTTGTTTGGATATATATATATATGTGTGAGTGTATATATTTTTGTTGTTTCGCATGCGACGTTTCAATTTATTTTGGTTTTTTTTTTTTCCTTTTTTATATTTATTGTTCAAATTCAGTTTTTCAACGCATTTATAAAAATTTTCAACTAAAATATGTCCCATTTCTATTACTACTAGCTCAAAGGTTCTTTGTGTAGTGAATATTTGACCTATAAAAATATAGATTATGTTCGCTAATAAAATTGTAATAACGGACTATTTCACAAACCATAAATATTTTTTTTACCATTGAAGACCATTGAAGAGATTTGACCATGCGAGAAGGGTGAGTTGGTCACCGCTTTTGATGAGCCCATATAACTTCAAGGTTGATTATTTAAACGACATTAATTTGTTTCTGTTTGCTAAAAATTGGACGCTCAACAATACAAGATCTTGATAAAGCCACATATGTCGGGTTCACACTACTAATCAGATTCGATTTTAAACTTGTGTAGACAATTTATCTCATAAACAATTTAACTTATAAACAATATTAAGTGGACGTTATTGGTTTCATATCGCCCTTAACCGTCTTCCAAGCAAACCGCGCTTGATTCTCACACACAATACTTGCTATATTTTAATACCCTATAATACGACTATAATATAATATATATATAGCTAGTGTAAACCCCACCTTATTCCAGATTCTTTGAACTTTGCCTTTTCATACTATATTATATATCCGGATTTGGAGCACAAGTAGTACAATAATTTTCTGTAAATTCTGTATTATTTTCACCAAATTTGCTGAGTCTAATATGCTTTCTACTTCTAGAGTTGTAAGCTTAAAATTCTGCTTGCCTTGATTCAGCAAGCCATGTTCTTTACTTATATATGAGAATGATAGACTGACATAAATTAGTCAATTCTAAGTTATATGAAATCAATAGTTTTAGAATGGTTTTCTGAAGAAATTCGTTAATGGAATGAAATGGAATAAGACATTCTTCCGCAATATAATGAAAGCTCTCACATTCGACACTCAGAAACGATTTTTTGTCGACTGAAAATTTCCATTGAGAAGTTATCCCTAATACAGCCCTTAATGTACAACCTTCGGAATTCTTTTGATTACAACAGTCAAAGTGCTTCCAAAGTTCATTCAACTACGAGAAGTCTATTTGAGAAAAAATAAAAATAAAGATTTATTGCTACCTTCATACTCTTAGACTCTCTTCATAATGGTTTAATGGTTCGAAAAAAGTTTAATGGAAATATTCCAAAGATTTATTTATTTTTACGCATTAATGACATTGCCTATTACACAGAGTGGGATGATGAGCTAAGAAAACTTCAAAATAAGAACAATACAGTTAAGTAAATTTTTCTACAGTATCCTAACGTAATATTTTTAGAGTAGAGAATGGTTATGCTCTCACTCATCGTGTCTACGACATTCGGGTCGACGTAACCGAAATAGACTTATATGCTAACAAGAACTATCAGCTCGACAGCATGCCTTCAAAACTATTTGGGGAATGGTTTGTTCCGCTACAAAAGCAACAATACAACAACAATGCAACAACAACGGAAACACACTTAGTTGAGTTTATTGGATTTCTATGGAAATTATTGCATTATTTTATTACTGAAAGTACGAGGGCGGGTCAATAAGTACGTATAAGTATAAGTAAGTATAAGTATATAAGTATAAGTATAAGATAAGGTGTTAGCATATCAAGAAATGAAAAGAAAATGTTCAGCTCCTTATACATGCATATATGTATATGAGCATGTTAACAGCGCACAAACCCAAAGTAACGCTCAACAATCGCGCCTAGGAAACACGTTTCTTCACAACTTAATTTGTGCCTTTCTTTCTTGTCAGTTTTGCTTATTTTCTATTTCAGCTGATTTTCTTACTTTCTTTTGCACGAATTTAAGTATTGCAATGCCAAGTTGCATCCACCACCATCGGCGCTGCTGCAATTGAAGCATGTCTTTCCTGCTCTCTGTACAGCATATACATATGTTAATTTATATGCGAGAGTGTATGTGTGTGAGGCTGTATATTTCCTTATCTGTGTGCATTTCTAGGATTTTGCTGTTGGTCTCAAATTGTGTATTGCTGTTGTTGTTGTTGTTGTTGCTGCCACCATGTTTGTATCGTGATTGGTGCTGCCAACATGTCGCCAAGAGATTGTAAGCACATATTCGTTTAAAATGTTTGCTGCTGTTTCACACGCCTCACGTGTCACAATTGGTAAACACATGCCAGCGAACAAGTGCACGCAAACACACACACACACACACGCACACACTGTACTACATATGGAGCATGTAGGACTGGTAGCGCTGGTAGCGCTGGTGGAGCCTTCAAACGTCACATACTTAACAACATCTGACAGGTTGTGTGTGTGTGTGTGTGTGTGTGTGTCTGTGTGTGCATGTGTAGATATACTTATATATGCATCCATGTATGTGTGTGTGTTAGTTTAGATTCTGGGAAAATTCAATCTGATGTAAAGACCGTATAGCGCCTGCACTACAACTTAGTTTCTAATGCATACTTCTTCTTCTTCTTGTTCTGGAACTACAAGTTAGATCAAAACCATCACTTTTCCATTGATAACGCCAGCTAGTTCTCTCAGATTTTCACATCCGAGATCAGTATCCGAGAATTAAGGATGATATCTATAAATTGTTGCGAGAATATTCTCTCGAAACCCGCCAGTGCCATCAGAAGTTGACCGCATCCAT
Source organism: Bactrocera minax (assembly GCA_021498325.1). Taxonomy (NCBI): domain Eukaryota; kingdom Metazoa; phylum Arthropoda; class Insecta; order Diptera; family Tephritidae; genus Bactrocera; species Bactrocera minax. Next base: position 344,785 of record JAKEEE010000034.1, read on the forward strand.
GTTTCTGTACAATATTTATGTAGACTTCTGTCAAAGTAAACTTATTTGACTTTAGCTGGTTTCACTATTATTACATATAATTTCGTAGATCAAGTACTAATAATTAATCTGAGATAAAAACACTAAGTCGAGTTAGGTTTTTTTCTAAAACAACACAGATTTTTATTTTACCCAGTTAGAAGGGAGACTTGGAAGTGGGCTTATAAGATTTTCAAAATTTCATATAACTTCGTAATTTCAACTGTCTGAAGCTCTCTAGAAGCCTAAACGTGTTCACACTTATAAAATGCTTATTTGGCTTCGAAAATATTGAGTCTAGTACTTTCTCACTGGGTCTGTCATTGTCGGATAGATATTTTGTTCATCAATTACTTACGCTGCATACCTCAGTCAAGCAGTTCCAGAGGTTCCCCGAAATCAATATATCATTAAGTTTCGGTAAGAAATTATCGATAATTAGTGCCCATTACCGAAAAAATAATTGAATATCTATTCTGCAGACAATTAATATTTCGAATTTTTTATATGTTAATGGACGACATTTCTTGAGAGAGACTTTTAGCTTAGACAAAGTAATGATCAAAATTATCGACAGTCTAATCGATGTGACCGATATACATGATCATGTAAATTCAAATCATGTAAAAGTAGATTTTTCAGTTCTTTGCGACCAAAACGATATCATTTCCCATACTAGCGTCGAGTTCACCAAATGCTGCATATAACCTTTTCTTTTAAATTTTTTACTACAGGGTTGCATTATCGCCAAGTATATACAAAATTCAAGGATATATATATACATATATATTTATCTATATAGTTTCTAGTATTTCTGTTTCTTAGTCTCAAATGCATTACAAGACACAAACAACAACTGCAACACCAACGAGAAGAACAGCAGCAAAGACTTAACGTAAAAACTCAAAAAAACAAAAAAAAAGGCTATTCGCCATTCCTTCATTAAGGTCCATGGATACCCGCATGCATATACGCATATGTATGTGGCTTTTAATTAGTAGCACACCAAACGCTTGAAATACACTTGTTATTGTAAAAAGAATTGTGCGCACTTTGGCAAAAGTTCTTCATAGGTGTAGAGAAACAAAATTATAGTAACTTAAATCTGATGAAATTACGTTTTCTTGCAAGTTTTTAGTGTTGCAAAGTGGTGTTAATGCTTAGTTTTCTACCCAAAATTGTATCTATGCTGTTTTCAGTCGAATTTAGCCCTCGAAAATTTCGCCAAAGCATGCTTAGAAATATGGTCAGCCTTTCCACAAGCAATCTTACTATACAATGGCCTCTATAGACCTAGAAAGTAGTATAATAGGATCTTCTTCGATAGGCGATCGTAGAGGAATCACAGTTTATGTAGAATTTTCAGCCAATCTCAGCCGTTTTTGAGCCGGATTTCACTTAATGAAATAACTTCTACTCCTTAAGTAGATACCCAGAGAGTGCAATGATTTTTAATTTTTCTTTCTCAGATGCCTCTGATGCGTCGAAATGTTACAGTTGCCCTTCAAAGAATTCTTAGTCCGTAACAAGTATTTTTGCGCGTAAATCGGTGAATGTGATCACCCCTTTCAATAGCTGCAATACCTTCAAGGTCTCTGCAAAAATGTTAGATGATAGTTTTATCCCTACGTGTGGTGATGAGACTTACTGAGGAGTTCTTAAAAGCTGATTTTACATTGGAAAGTATTCCAATTTCTTTCTTTTCTTTTTGAACTTTCTTTTGAATACAAAACAGAAAACTGCGGAAACTTCTTGATACTGATTTTGTACTGATTTGAGATAGCACTAAAAGCAGATCGTTCAATAAAGCTGACACTATAAAAATACCAAAAGAACATCTTAGAAATATTGGTCACAAATATTTAAGACAGAATAGTCTATCTAAAGTGTGTGCCGCAGGAGCTCACAATCGAAATAATAGCGAAATTGTTCGAGTTGGACAACGACTTTACCTGTTCGCAGATATAAACAGACTGATCGCTGATACGAAATTGCCGAAACTTGGGCTTATTTTTAAGCAAAGAAGCAATCGTACTACAATAATGGTATCGAAAATTAAAAATATCGGTATAATCAATGTTATATGTTGGTGCTTATAACTCTTCGAAATGCTTGCTCGAACTTCTGCTCCCATTTCTAATGTGTGTCCACAAGTTTAAAACCGACTGCGCAGAACTAACAAAACAAGCTTTTCCACAACGGAGACATTAATGGCGGTTTGCCATTGTCTGACATTGTAAAACCACTGTTAAGAAATATTAAAAAATTTTAGTCGAAAAATTACTATCAAATTCACTTTTGTGGAAATTTCTGTCATATATGGTTTAAGTACATATTCCAAACCCCTGCATTACATATAGCGAGAAGATGAACCAATAAGACTTTTTATGATAATATCGTGGCCTTGAAAACTCTGGAACTTTGTGTACTATCTTCGAAGTTCAGGGCTCATTGTTTAAAAATTACTACGCTGGTGAATTGCATCCCTGTATTAACAGCATCTATAGCAGTTATCGGAACGTAGACAATTAGGAGACTGTAATACATCTTCCATGTTAGTTTTATAACCTTGATTGACAGAAACCAGCTTGAAAATATTTGAATCATAGAAATTTTGTGCAGCACAATTCATAATAACTGGTTTTATGGTGGATAAGCTTACCACTAACTTGATGTGTGTTGTATTGAAATGTTGGCCCTTAAAATGGCCATAGGAGTCTTTGAACCTAACCTAACTTGTGCTAAATCTAATATTCGACGCTTCAGTGCATAAGTTGAGCACTTGCATCTGAGATATATTTTTATTAAGGATCTCTATATAACAAAAAGCGAACTAACGCAATAAAGCAAAGAGCCTGCTACAAAGCCACACACACACAGCCATATATATATATATATATGTACATGCTTATGACATGCACTTCAATGGCTGTTTGGTGTTGCAATCTAAATATTTTTCACGCATTAGTTGTAAGTGCTGTTTGAGGTTGATGGCGTTGCCACTTAAAGTGTACACTTTACTGCCATATAGCTGACACATTTGTTATTGTTGTTAAAATATGTTATTTTTTGTATGCGCCACAGCTGTTGTTGTCACAATTTTTCCTGCACCACATACACAGACATGTATGATAGTGAAAAAATATGTATATGCATTTGTTGTTGTTGGCATGCGCTGATGTTGGCATAGTGTCCTTGAAAAAGTAACGCAGCGCGACGCAATGGCACAAAACAAAAGCAACTGCAAGCAACACAAGAAGCAAAACAACAACAACGAAAACAAAAGGAAATTTGTAAAAATAAGGAAAATGCAAAATGGAAAATGGAAAAGCAAATAAAAATAAAAATGAATATGAAAATAAAAAGCAAAATGCAAGTCAGCAAGTACATGTCGACATTCATAAACGTCATTTTAATTACGCGAGCGCTGACAGCTATAAAAGCCAAAGAGTAAAGCACAAAATACATGTATATACATGGGTGTGTGTGTGTGTGTATGGTCACTCACAAACACATGCATAAGCAATTGCAGTACACACGCACACATACATACACAAGCACAAGCACAGTGGTGAGCGAAATATATCAGTTATAAAAAAAAAAACAATAAAGCAATTGCTTGTTTGACAGCAACAACAACAACAAAAACAAAGATGGTAGAAATATGAAATTACTAACAAAAGCGCAGGCTAACAAATAACGGCAACGCCATAAGAAAGCACAACGTGTCTGACTAACAGCGCCACACACGCAAACACATGCAAATGTGCTTATAAACACGAGCGCACACACACATACACGCATGCATATATTCATATGTATGTGTACATGCCAAGCACTTAGTCTTCAGCACTCAGCTGTCAGCTTTGTTTACGCCCACACAACGATTGTTTTTACTACAAATATACATATGTATATTGCTATGTATATATTGCTATAGCCAGCGCTCCTCCCCAGTTCCTTTCCAGCTGCCCTCCTCTTCGTCACTGCTTTGCTGCATGTTTCTCTGCATTATTTGCCACTATTTTAATTGTTACTATTACCTTCACAATTTTTATCTTTTCACCAAATTGTATGCATACATTTGTTATTGTTGCTGTTTTTGTTTCTTTGCTCTTCTTATTTGCCCTTTTTTCTAAGGCATCCAATCCGTTTTCATCGCAGTTTAAATGGCTTGCCTCGATTGTTTTTACATAGCTGCATCTCTAAACTAAATAGCCTAAGAGCATTTAAATATGGCATTTACATCTCTATAAACAAGCCGTTGGTTGAATGTTGATGGATTCGGTTGATGCATGAGTTCAGTATGCTAACTCATCGTGCATATGATGTATCGCTTTAGAACTGTTGCAGTACAACTAGCGCTTATGACAAGTAAATAAATGGTTCAAGCATGTTACTGGGACTCTCAGTTAACCGTAAGCTCATGTTAAACACAATATTATTTTGCCACAAACTCGAGTTTATTGATTATTTTGATATTTAGCTATAAAGACTGTTCCTCGAAATGTTGTTTACAAAAAAAATGTTTAACTCTCCTTAAACACCACTTTTTTGGTGTTTATGAAGAAGCCCTGTTTTCATTAATATTTATAAAAGTGATTGAAACAATTTGTAAGAATTTTAACTCACTGTTAAAAAAATGTCCTTTAATTCACCTTAAACACCGTTTTTTTAGTGTTAATGAAGACACAACTCTGCTTCGCCACAATATTTGTGTGCGTGACTTAAAAATTTGGACCCACTGTTTATCGTAGTCTACGTAGTAAAAAAAAAAAAATTAATTCAAAACTTGCTAAACAAAATAAAACTGAACATTCAATAAAAACTACTCGCAAACCCCGAGTTTACCACACTACAAATTTTCTTCATTTAACCTGGCTTAAACACAACTTATTTTGGTGCTTACGCAGAGGTGCTTACGCAGTAACCTCTTTTTCAACAATATTTGTATGTGTGAAAAAATGTTGAAAGTCTCTACACAGAGTTTATCAAAGTCTATGTAGAACCATGTTAAAATATATTTAAAAATTCTAAACAAAATAAATAGCTGAAATGTTATTATTATTATAACAAACGTCTGAGACATTTTGGTGTTTACCATAAACACTACTCACAAAGCCCGAGTTTATTATACTACTTCTTTTAATGCCCTTTTTGCAAAACCTTTTTATCGTTTATGAAGTTACAGCACTGTTTTGCGAGAAAGTTAAGCAGAGCAACATTTTTCAACATTTTTCAAAACAAACTTATAACCGTAGTGTTTGTAGCATGTAGAAAAACGTTTTCCAAAACGGATTTCCAAACGGATCATTAAAAAGAGCGTATTTATGGCTGATATTTATAATTGTCAGCCAATTGTAGAAGGCTAAAACATAAGACAAACTATAGGTGGACCAATAAGCAATACAAAAATGAGAAGGTTTATTGGTTGACTCGCTTGAACCCGGCTTACAGTACTTAATACCACAAGAAGAATAAATTACTTACTCATATCAATATGGAATGTTGTAGGAATTAGCGAGTTTTAGAAATGTATTCGAACGCAGCGCCATCTAACGAATAATTAAAAATTATATTAATTTCAATTTGGTAGCATTCATACACATTTATGGAATTGCTTTGAAATCATTCGAGTGACTTCGTATATAATGGTGTATCAAAATTAGATTACGAGCAATTTTTACATTTCAAGTAGAGTAAAAGCACACCTATTGATCCACGCACTCAACTCCCTTTTGCAAACTACGTCTGAGTGGTTAAGAATCTTAAGCACAAAGAAAGTTCAAACCACAAAAACCACAAGTCCTTTATCCTGCTTACTTTAAATCACACTTCTTACCACCTACTTAGTTCACCTATGAAGCTCTCTCTCTTGTACCGGCTCTAGACAACTTGCTCCATTGCTAAGCATTGTGTTTATTTTTGTTTTTGTATATAAAAATATGTAATAAAATTTCGGTGTCCATCTATGTCATGGCAGCAAATGTTCTCCGCTTACATGCATGGCAAAATATTGCTCTTTTTTTGTCGAGTTGGTCGGCAAAGCTGCAAATCTGCTGTCAGGAATGCTTTTGCAAATAACTCGCATTAGTGACCACCACTTTTGTAGTTGTTTACATAAAATATCTTTTTACTAATACACTTACAATATGCATGCATAATGCTCCAAGTGCTTGGAAGTAGAGCAGTCCTTCTGTTAACCGAAGGCAATAAACTCTAGTTCCATTTATGAACTTTGATTTCATTGCATGAGTAAGTGTCTGCGCTCCTTGAAGCCAACGTAATTATTTCATGGCGCACTGTAAATTTGTGTATTTGAAAATAAATTACATACATAAAAAAATTTTTTTTTTTCTTCAATTAATATAAATATGTCTCAATTAAATAGAAATTAAAATTTTTAACATTCAATTTTTCATTAAACTGATGAATTCAAATTTTGACAAACTGTGTATACGAAAAATATAATTTTAACTTTTTTAATTATGCGAAATACATTTATATATTATTACATTTATTTACGGTTCCAATTTTCCAACGGTTCAATAATTCCAATTTTTTTTTTTTAATTTTGTTTGGTTATTAAATTCTTTTCTTTTATTTTTAAGATACTTTTAATAAACTTAATAAACTTAACTTAAAAATAAACTTAATAAAGATAAAAAATTATGCCTTCCTTTTTTTGCTTAAAATTTTAATTTTGTTTTAATTAGTGAATATAATTTCTTCAAATATTAAAAATTTTAATGCACATTTATTTTCCATTTTAAACCGGTTAAGTATTTTAACATTTGTTAAATTAATAAAAATACATCGTCTTTTGTAAAAAAAATACGATTTTCTTTTAAGTTATTATTTATTACATTTTTTTCAAATAGCATAAAATTTTTTTTTTATTTATTATTTAAAAAAAATTATTTACTTAAAAAAATTGTTTTTATTATAAAAATCATTTTTTTTTTTTATTTTAAATTATCTGTAATTTACATTCAAAATTACTTCACATTAATTAAGATTATTTCAGTAAAGGGAATATAGGCAAAATATTGCAAATTATGTAAATATTATATATTACAAATAAACTATAAAAATATGATTATATTACAAAAAAAAAATTATTACAAAAAACATATTTTTCCTATGTTAAATTATCTGTAATTCACATTCATAATTACTTCATATTAATTAAGTTTATTGCAGTAAATGGAATCTGTGTAAAATATTGCCAATTTAGCAAACCAAACAGATTTAACTTTTTTTGCCATACAGAACATGCCACAGAGCAATTACCATTGCTGATCCATTCACTGCTTGATGGTTGACCTCCGTTACATTATAACAGTATAACTTTACGACAACAATATAAATATAAAGCACAGCCTGAATGCATTTAAATATGCCATACTTGCGCGAAACTGTGCGAAATGTTTGACAATTTATAATATTGTGGCTGAAAAATTGACAAAACAAGCCAAAGTTATTAATCACATACAAGTGCAACGCATGATGAAACAATAAATAAATTGTTGTTATTGTTGTTGGCATATTTTTTATTTAGTTTTATTTTTCTGTACATGTGTTAATGAATTGCTTTTGTATTTTGTTTTGTTTTTTTGTTTGATTTCGTTTTTATTCAAGTCAACCCACTAAAAACGGCTGACCATGACAATTTCGTACAAACTGAAAAGCTTACAAAAACAACGCAAACAATGGCGGAAATGAAAACAACAACAAAAAAGTGTATGAAAAACAAAAAAAAAATATCGCAAATTCAATGTAAAGGAAGCTGCTGAGCATCGGTGACCATGTACACGCACGCCCACACTTAATGCGGATAACGGGCATGTTACATGCATACGGTTATAAACAAAAACTCATACATACATGCACACACAGATAAGCTGCACAATACATGCATGCAAAGCCACTCACTTGCGAATGCCAACAAATGTCATGACGATGCCGAGATGAGTGCTCATACAATTCAAAATGTACATTTCGTCTGATTCGTGCATGAGTGTGTGCGTTTGTGTGTGCACTTATGTATTATAGCTTTATTGTGCATGTGTGTGTATGTGTGTTTGTTTATGTGAGTTAGCGCATGTTGTCCTTATGCAAGGCTACAGACTTGCTGCTTACTTAAAAGCATTCATCCGCTCCACACCTCACCCCGCTTGCACATGCTACACGCTCAAGCTTTCAACTACAGCTACTGCTCGACCCAACACTGGCGATTATTAATTATGCTTGTTATTGTTATTGTTATTGTTCAATGTTAATGCTATCGCTTCGGTGCGTTGCGCCATTGTTCCTTATTGCTTGTTGTCGTTGCTGTTGTTGTAGTTGTAGTTGTTAATTTTGATGGTCATAGCGGTACGCTTGGTGCTGATGTATGATTGCGGTCAGTGAGCGCTTAAAATTTATGTTTTTGTCATTCACAGATGGACGTACAAAATGCAAAACATTAAAAAAAAAGCAAAGTAAAAGAAAACAAGTAAGAAAGGGCTAAGTTCAGGTGTAACCGAATATTTTATACTCTCGCAATGCGCAAGGATCAGAGACGGGGAAATGTTTTCAGGTGCTGGCATAACTTTAATTTAAAAAAAATGTTGCAGAAGAATTCAACATTCATTATTCGACGAAATTGTCAATGGATTCCAATCATATTTGGTATCTTATTAACTTATATTACAGGTCATTGACTCATATACTTCCATTGCTATATTTTGCTTCGTGTCAGAGATATTTGTATTAAAATCTATCAAATTAACTCAAAAGTGATATATGCGATATAAACTCAACCAAGTGCCTAATAATACATGAGGAAAAAGTCAACCAGACAAAGGCAAATCATTACATTAGGAATAAGAGACTTAGACCATGGTCTAGACCGATTTCTTTCATATTTAGCGCGAATTCACATTATGTTTAAGGAAACGTATCCACTTAATTTCATTAAAATTGTTATTTGACACATATTGACCAACATAAATGGTTTAAAGTCAGATGGAAAGTCGGGAATTCTTATATCGGGCAGTTTTGGGTTAGAGGAAGATCACCACTGATCACATTAACTTTTTTCATTATTCAAGTATATTAGGGAACATGTTTTCACGCAATTTTGTGAATAGAATAGAGTATATGTAGTATATGGGAGCTGGGAGCTGGGATAATTCGTTAACCGTTTCCACACATTTTCGGCAGTAAACTATGGTATATCCGATATTACACGTTCACTTAATTTTCCTAAGATATCTTACATATTGACCGAAATATATGGTATAAAGTCTACCCGGAGGTTAAAAATCCGTATAATAGGTACATGGGGGCTAGCGGAAGTGCTTACCATATTTTATCCATTTTAAGGACATGGATACACTGTTATCAGAAAGAGACGCACTCTGAATTTCAAAGAAATAACTCAAATATTGACCGTTATATATGGTATAAAGTCTACAGGAAGGTTGAAAAATTGTATATTAGGTATATGGGGGCTAGGGGAAGTATTTACCCGATTTCTTCCATTTTTGACACCAGAGCACACTATTATCATGGAAGAATGATTCTCCAATTTCGTTACAATATCTTACAGATTTCCCGATATTTTCGACAAAAAGTCCGATAGAGGCACTGAGGTCCATATATTGGGTATCTGTTGGCTTGAAAAGTTAAAATCCGATTTCAACTATTTTTAAGCATGAGATGGCATATCTTGAACGTACTATTCGTGAAAAGCTTTATTCTAATATCTTAATTGAATCTCGATTTATCTACTTTAAAGTGAAAGGATCAGATGAAACGTAAAATTGGGTTATATGTGAAGTAGGCGTGGTTTTTTTACAAGGAGGTGGGCGTGGTTATTATCCGATTTCACTGATTTTCTCAGTGTATGAAGAGATGCTAGAAAAACTTAGTCGAAGCAAGAGTGATTGATATAGCTTTAACGGTTTCCGGGATATATATACTAAACGTATTGGGGGCGGGGCCATACCCACTTTTACAAAAATTTTTGCCCACAGATGCCCCACCCTACTACGATCCGATATACCAAATAGCACGTTTATGTCTTAATTTTCTGCGTAGTTAGTTAGCACATTATCTGTTTCTGATTAATGGCGTGTGGGTAATTTTGTGGGCGTGGTAGATGTCCAATTACGCCCATCTGCAATACCAACCGTCTTACGGTGACAAAGAACACGTGTACCAAGTTTCATCATAATATCTTACTTTTTACTCAAGTTATCACTTGTACGGACGGAGAGACGGACGGACAGACAGTCACTTGTATTTCAACAGCCGAATGCTGGGACAGTGAGACACCTAGACACTCGAGTTAATGTGGGTGTGGGTCACAGTTTATAAATTTTAATATATTAAAGTTGTTGAAAAACGTTGTCTTTTATTTCGGACCGTAAATACCGTTATACAAAGTACATACTCGCAAATTTGATCCTATGAAAATAACTACGCACAGTGTTTATGTCACAACAAATATTTCTACAATGTTATTTATTAAGTACAGCTTAACGAGTAAGAGTGTATTTTGAGGAAGTTGCCATCTATATCTCAAATCCAATTTACTTAATATGTGTATAAGGAATTAATATCGAATATCGCGATTAAAGGAATAACTTCTCTTTGTTTTAAACAGAGTTGCCATCTGCTTGCGGATTTAAAATTATTAGATATCAATATTAGGGAGAAATTGCAGAGAGCAAAGAACTGTGGAAAACACACGAGCTGATTTATTGTGACTCGAAGCAGGCAAACCTATTTTAAAAGTGACATATACTCTAAGCGAATGCGCCCCCTATTGTAGATAGACACCCGCTATGGTGTGTAGAAGTGCGGTGCGGCACTATAGGCAGTACAGGTAAGCAATGGACTACTATTTATGCTGAAGTCGCGTAATTGTGACCGGACGAGCTTGGAGATTCGACTAAGTCCTTTCTTTTCGCACAATTCTAAGGTGACACTACTTGAATATCTCGACGAAATTTATGGACAAACTCATGTTCAACTATATTTACATTTTGTGAAGCGTAATTTTGTAAAAATTTTATATTTTTCGTGAGGTGTCAGCTTAATTTCAAAAGTTGTCTAAATTGAAGGCTCTAAAAATACCTTTAAAGTTTCAGTTGTTTCGACAGTTGGCATCTCTATTCTAAAACATGTATTAGTAATAAATATTTTTTAGATATTTTTCGTTTAATATCAAAATCCATTTCTGTTTTCTATTTCTCCATCTGTATCTATATTTCCATATCTATATTTCTATTCACATGTAGGCCTTTATCTCAAGAAATATAGTAATTAAGATTTCAAAGAAATAACTTCTCAATAAATTATTTACAGTCATATTTATGAATTTTAGCTACATATAGGAACTTTCAATGCCCTAGAGTTCTATTCTTGAGAATCACGTTGTTATTTTTGCGATACAGATAATTAGAAGGGTGGAACCTCTAACGAAGCCTTCGAAAAATTAGTAAAGCAATTTCTGAACTTTATGATTATGTGAAATTTTTGAGAAGTTCTTATGCTATTTTTGGAATTTGGTCGAACAATCTATTTGGTAAAATTCATAAAGAACGAATGCCGAAATCAAACACTGTTTGATTTGACTTGATTATTGACCCTGTATAAAAATGGTTTCAATGATAGCTTTAGAATTACTTCTCAGATACAAATATCTTTATTATATGCTTTTCAACAAAAAGCTTTTCTCTTTCTCATTAAAAGGCAAATTTCTAAGCTAAGTGCAATTGAAATATATCAACACATATGCAAACAATTGGTGATTTTTGAAATTAAAAATAAAAAAATAGATTTCCTTATCTCGTTTCTTTTGATCTTCGTACTTGTTCTAAGATGAAAGAGGTGCCGTGCTCTAATTATTGCGCAAGAAATGCAAGTACTGCATTCAAGGCATTGTGAATAGGTTTGGTTTGCTTTTGCTCGTGAAAATGTCAAAACTTTACAACAACCACACTATTTGGACAATTCAGAAACCGAATAAAACTATAAGCAATGAAATTCGCCATTTTGCTGCTAGCACCTTGTAGGAACGAGTCATGGGGACTTTATTCATACTTCTAGGAGCAATATAATTGGTTTATAGTAACTGAAGTATGATATGAAAATATTTTTATGTACAAAAAAGATTTGTCAAATAGATTTCAATTGTTACTAATACTCCAATAATATTTTATCAATTTATTGTGGCAACCGTTCTCCCAAAAAATCTCGAACAGAAATCTCCCTCTAATTAGATGCTCATATTGTAGTGATTCATTAATTTTAATAATGCAAATGTATAAAAAATACTAAAAAGGTGGCAACCATCATAAAATTTTTTTTTCAAGATTTAAATTTTCTTAAAAGCGCTTTTACTTTGACATTCGTAACGTAATGCGGAACTTATTATTTAAATTTTTGAAAAAATATTTTTGAAGTGGCAATACTTTTCAAAAATATTTTTGTACTTTATTTATATTAATTGCTTCCAAATTACATATTTTTTTACTTCCTTCACTTTGATATTAATTTTTTTTTTAGTTTTTTGTCGAAGTAATATTTTATACAGCTGGCAACCAAACCTCTCCTGACAAATTATTTCCTTTGTCAACTTTCTTAAACCCCTTCCGTTCAATACCCATATTATAGTATTTATTTATCACAGCAAGATTTTGACTTAAAAATTACAAGCAACATTCTAATTTTTTTTTATTTCAAACTATCCGAGAATTACACCGCACAATCAAAGAACTCTTAAAATCCATTCGGTGTTCTCTATGATGGTGCCATGGCAAGTGTAACTGAATCTTGTTTCGTCACACATTTTCCTTGCAGGAAATCGGTTTACTGTATGTATATACATAAATAAGAACATACATATGTATGATTACAGGTATTGCGCTTGAGATGTTTCATATAAGAATTAATAATTCCAAAATTTATGATTCAGATTTTCATAATTTTTGGTGCTGCCAATCGAACAAGCTAAAATAAATTGTTTTTATTTCTCACCTAAAAGAAAGCAAAACTTAGTCAAATTATTTAAATAAGCTTAATAAGTGTATGGATAACAAATACACAAATTTGTAAACACTTCAAATCTCGAAGGAATCTCTCTATCAAAAATAGCATATAACAATAGCCATGACACACATCTTAAAATACTCTTCTCTTAATCATTCAAAATAAGTTTCACTTAATAAATATGCAGATTTCATCGATTTTTACTTAAAAAAAGTTGTCAGCAAAATCAAACTATTTTTATTTCAATGAACAAGTAAGTAGTAAAACAAATATAAAAAGAGAAAGGATAATGTTGTTGTTGTTGTCAGGCGAATCGATAATGGTTGGCAACACGCACACACACATGCACGCCAACAAATTTGCAATCAGAAATCTATATATACGCAGATTAAGATCAAATATGTGTACATATGTATTGGTTATGCTTATGCTAGTATGCCGTTATATTTGTAGGTATGTTATAAGTATATTGAATCTAAAAATAAATGGGAGAAAACTCTTTTACATAACCAAATCATTTGCCGCATAAAAATAAGCAAAAAGGCAAAAAGGTAGCTGATGAGATGTGAGTAAAACTGATGGCAGCCTGGTATTGAGTCGCTGCTATGCTTTGATGAGTGCGCTGATGAGTATGTGTGTGTGTATGTGAGTGATTACCCAGTGAACAAAAGTAATAGGAAAACGAAGGAAGGCTTATATAAAGAGCATTCGATTTCTGACAGTTAAAAAATAGCATATTGAAAATATAAATTCTTTGTGAAAACTTTTATACTATGAGATGGGACGGCCAAATTTACTGAGAAGGAATACTCTCAACTACCTAATTGTTGTTAAAATCTAATATTCGGTAATTGCATTCAGTACTATAAATGATAAAAATAGTGGCAAAAGATAATATTACTAAAAATAGGGAGACAAATCGAAAAATTACATCACTTGCTGTCCATTTCCCTATCCATATATCGAAAGTCATGGAGTTTAACATTGTTATTTAAACGAAACTTGCTTTATGCATTATTTTAAGGGATTATTTTTATCCACAAAATGGAGTTTTCCTCTATAAATATTATACCAAAACCAGTGCTCAATAAGATTTATTACATTTTTCTTTCATAATTTTGCTTACTTCTCTGTCTCTCTCTCTATCCCTCCTTCTCTCTTTATACCTTTCTATCTCCCTCTTTCTACCTTTCTGTGTACCTCTTTTGTTTGGTTTTGATCTCGGTTTCTCGTGAAGCATGTTGGAAAACATTTATTGTCTGTTTTGATATAATCACAGAGGATTAGGAACCCGTTGCCGATAAAGGCATTTATTTTTTGTTTTAAGAAAACACATCAATGTCACACTTCACCTCAATATTTGTGACATTAAATGCGAAGGGTTGCTTCATGACCCTATTCAATAGGTCTGACTTGGTTAGGGGATTATAGCTTTCTGAAGTCTAAAAATTTGCGCGGTAATAAAACTGTAATTTACATCGATTCCTTTAATATTTCTTGAAATTTGGAGTATAATTTCACACGAGAGAGAGAATGGCTCTTGAAGAAGAAGGCCTGGTATTACACCTGTTCAGAGATGTACCAAAAGTAGTGAGATAAAGCCAAAAATGAACGCAGGAAGTCAGAAATGTTAAGAATTATGTTAAGTTAGTATGAAATGTTAAGTAGTCTGATGGTTCTTTCTACAAAAACTACATCTAAACTCATGCAAATGTAAAAAAAAGCTAATGGATTTAGGTGAGCACTATGATGGAAAGTGAAACTTATTATTTAAGAGTTTTTGTTATGTGATATAGAGTACTACTGGTAGTGACCCCGAACAATTTTATGAATTTTGTAGAAGTCCGAATAGCTAATACTTTTATTTATTATTTAATTTTTGTTATTTACTTTTATGGCTGTAAAAGCATTGGGGCTCTCTCGAACGAAAAAATCACTCGAATAATAAAAACGAAAATACGAATCAATTTGATACTCATGCCGTTTCCAGCAGGGTCTTCTCCAGCGAAGCCACTTAAGTGTATGCACAGGCATTTCAGCAGATGCCGCTAAGGACTATGCTTGTTGTAGTTGTTATTGCCAATGAAATACGCTTCATTGCTGCTCTAGATACATGACAACCGTCGCAGCCCGTTTACCCAATATCTTGCTTCGTAAGCCTTTTGCTTAACCTTTAACGGAACCTTTGTCAGCGAGATGGAAAGCGACACAGCATCTGATTGGTGGAGGGGGAGCAGAGCGAGCTATTCGCACTTAACCGACGTTTGCTTGCCTTCGAACACGCGATAAACACCCTCGCACACACACTTGCACACACATGCAAATATACATAAATATATTTTAATGGAATCTCGTGCTTGTTATAAAACTATTCTGCTGTGGGAGGTAGCTCAGTGCCGACAGTGGCAGCCCAGCGGCACCGCAAAACAAATGATTTTATTTATGGCGCTTTTTGAAGAGGATTTCAAAGCCGCACATGAACCAGCACTTATACACGCATTTGCGTGTGTGTGTGTGTGTGTGTAATATTGATTCTGTGCAATTGGCACGCACACATACATGCATTCGAATTTACCGCTATAGCGTTATCGCTATTATCTTATAGCTTATGATCACGCTAGTCAGCGTTTGAGATACTCACACACACATACACACATACACACACACACACAGGTACTTACCGGCGTCTCTCGAGAGTTGTTGTAAGTATGTGTATGTGTGCATAAGTACACATGCTGGCTTTTACCTGTATATTTCCTACTCACACATACATACAAGCATATAGGTACAAGCATTTGTGTGTTCTAACTACAAATGAGCGCTTTGAGTGGATTTAAATTGATGCCAAATGCCGGCGCTCTGGTTGCCTTCAAATAGCTTATTGACATTTCTGATATTTAAAGATAAAATAGAGATAGAATACTAGAATTTTTATTATTATGCGACAAAAATGTGTATGCATAAGCTAGCAATATAATAAGCTATTTATATAATTGTAGATAGCTACTTTAATTTCACATGATAATAGCTCCAACGAGTTGTGTTTTAACAAATACTAAATACTCGGAGTGTCCACGGTGCGTAAAATTTTCACTTATCAGCACCGCTTCGACTTATCTCAGTCTAAAGTTTGGTCGGCTGCTCGGCAATGTCTTTGACTTTCGGTTGAAAATTCATAAGGGTAACTATGAACTCACTTTTACATCTCACCTTACAACTCACTTTTACACCTAAAAATTTCATCTACCTGAATCATCTATCTGAAAGTGCTAATAAATTAAAAAACATGATTAGAAAAGGAAATATGTCCAATATTACAGCTGGTTCTTCACCAATAGTTTAAGAGTGCGCGCCGATGGCAGATCTTTCATTATCAAGTATTTTATAACGCTTATCATTCAAGATTCGTAAACCAAAAATATCGCCCCTCACCCCTTGCCTTATTGTTTCTTACACTAATAATTTTTTAAAGGTCTTTGAATCATAGTAAACTAAGCATTAGGCGAGTAAGTTACGCACTTTTTATCCACAGTTTTCAGTTCAGTTTTGTCGCTCTATAAGCTGGCTCAAGTCATCCAAACACAAGTAATAACATATATTTATATTTTATAATAATACCTATTTTGAAGAAACTTCTAATACTTACCCGAATTGAGGTTGGATTGCTCCAAAGGCAATTGGAGCTGCTTTCCAATAGTTTCAGCACCATAGTTCGAATTTCAAAAACTCTCTCATATTAATAGGAATTTTTGTGTTGATTCTGAATCCAACTTAACAACCATAAACTATAACTGTCATTAAATAGTCATTAATATTAAATTAATTGAGGAAGTTCCCCTCCAGAAACTTAACATGACATTTACAGGACCTCTTAGTACTCTTATACGTACGTACTTGAATACTAAGAGTACTTAGTATGTACTAAGAGCTCCTATTCTTACATTTCTTTATCCGTATAAAAGTTGTACGATTGCTTTCCTAGTCGAGGACAAGGAAAGCCGTACTACACAAAGACAAATTGCGTATTTCCGAACTCATTTTAAGATGATGGTTTATACTGAATAGTTGGAGTTCGAAAATATAGCGGAAATTGGTTTCTACTCGAAAAAGGCGACAAATGATAAAATATATTTCTGAAAACCTAATAATCCCAAATTAAAAGCAATCAACTAACATCTCTGAGAAAATCGAACCCCTTTAAATTTATAATAATTGGTAAATATATTAAAGATTCATAAATCAAAAGCAGAAACATGCACATACTAGCTTTTCGGTATAAGCATACACAACAACAAACGGCCAAATAGGTTGATGCCGAACAGAACAGCACGCAGCAGCCAGTGCGTGCCAAAGCCACAAGCGATAAAGAATAAATAATCGGGAATGGAGGAGTGTTGAAAAAATTATAGGAAACAGGAATGTAAACAACAAGGAAATGCAGAGATCTTTATCTGGCAACTAAATAAAACATGTTGAAGCCATGAAGACGATGAGAAGCAATTGTCGAAGGACCCTAATTCCGAGTGATAACAAGTGTGTACACAAGACTTCTGCATGCATATACATGCTTGTACATGGTTGTACTTGTGTCAGGCATAAATGTGGTTGATACAAAATTTATTAGCGTGGGTACCCGGAATGGGTAATTTGCAGCACGTGTAAATGCGGCTGACCATTTAATAAGCGAGGGAGTGCCTAGATAAGGAATATATACATATATAAATTCCTACATGCCTAAACATAATTATGTAAATAAAGGAAACACGTGCGCGAAAAAGTGTCAACTACAAAAATTGAATGCACAAAAAAACTATAAATTATACACAAGTATGTGTAAGCAAATATGTGTGTATGTGTGTATCTGTGACTATATTTAAGCTTAGGAAAAATGTATTTTCTTTGCCAGCAAATCGTTGAATGATTAATGTTTTTTAGTTTTTTTGATTAATGTTCTTAACAAAACACTTTTTTGTGGATCGCCAACAAAAATGTGATAAATGAATTAACGGTAAATATTTATATTGAGTTTGACTTATGAAACTACTTATCAAAAACTGCTAATGCGCTTCTTATATTCTTTGTTTTGAGTGTTAAAATTATTAATTGTTATTAAAAATTTGTGGATATTATCAGATTTTTCGGTACACGTTTCTTAATCTAATATTTATTTTCATATTCAATAGCCTGTTTTAATAAGAGTTGTACGCACGAATAATAAATCATTAACAAAATACAAATAAAACCTATTGAATTTTGTTTTTGCGGTTTCTAAAACACAAAAACTAAAATCTACTTAAATATAGGATGCATGATCTTTTACGCTGTTATCTAAACATTTATTAACTTTGACACTTACTAACAGATGGAGTTGTTTCCAAAATTGCAATTTTTTCCGAAATCCATGAAACACCATTACATGAAACATGAACAAATCCAAGGCTGTTTGAGAAGACAAAACCATCATTGGATCACATGTTATCAAACAAAATAATAAAATGGTCAAAGAAAGTCGATATCAATGGACCGCGCAAAATCATGAAAAAAGTCTTGACGATTACTGGGCTAAAGATGAGTTTAAAAATCAGGAATGTAATCGGTCTAGATTTAAAAATCTTGTTATATGGAAAGTTTCGTAGTTTTAAAGAATACCATTATTTTAGAAGGTTTATTATTTATTTATTTATTATTTTTTTTATTTATTTTTTTTATTTTATTTTATTTATTTTATTTTTATTTATTTATTTTTACTAGATTTTTCCAACTTTCAACCTAATAGGTTATTCAAGATCCAGATACCTTAGTTTTAACTCCAGTTATCTGCTGCACGAATAGAGAAGAATAAACCGATAGACTAACAGCATATTATGGAGTCCGCCTTAGTGTCTGAAGGATACAATAAATCTACTAGATATTGCTATTGCTATATCTAGCTATTTATATGTGATAAGAAGACAATGGTACCAATAGTATAGTAATATAGTAATAGAATCCAATAGAAGTTTACGAAGAATTCAAGAAATTGCATACGAAATGAAATAAACCCTTTGATATAATATATTTTGTATACAAAAACACATAAAATAAAGTATGGTGTGTATCAAAAATACTGAGAAATGTCATTAACCTTTGCTAATATTGTGAAGAGCTTACCGTGTCTTCCAAATACAGTACTTCTTCGTTTTTTATTCACACCTTTGCTTTAACTTTTGAGCTGATGCCTGAATTAAAATTTTAAATCGTAACTAACACACAAATGTAAAAATTATAATTTCATCAGGGTCTATTTTAAGTAACTGATCTGAACTGAATCTGAAAATACAATTTTTCAATGCCTGAAAAGTTGCCACACAAAAAAAAAAAAATATACTTGAAAAGTTGTTGTAGACATCTACAAAGAAAATTGGTAAAATGTATCCTACCTTTCTCTGGTTTTTAATCTTGGCTTTCAGCTGTTAAAAAAATTCGCTTCCCTTTGCTTCAAATCTTCTCTTATAGAGAAAAAGATTTCAGCATATTTTTGAAGTCTTCAATTCTCCCAAATTGTTTTTGACTTTTGTTCTGCTTAAAATTCTCTCATTAGAAAAAATGGTTTTAGGTGGATTCAACAACTTTTAAGTGCTATAAATCTGTTATATTAGTGCTCAACTTGTTCGGCTTAGATCCGCTATCTGACTCAAAATACGACTATATTATCGATATATTCCTATAAACTCGTTTGTACTGTTTTTTCAACTAATGTTTGGAGTACGTAATACAAACTTGAAGGTAAATATACCTAAAAGTTGGTAAAGACTACTACAACAAAGTTTCCCTAAAAAAGCTTCAGGTGTTTAAAAAATCCCATGTAAATTACTTTATTCTCAATAACCCCGTTATTAAAATTCCTACACATGCTCATTCTGAATTTTGAAAAAAATAAGATACAGTGAAATTGACGTCATCATCGCTGTTAGCGATATAGTTTCAGAGTTGTGGTGACTACAGTGCTTAAGTGACAAAATTGTGACAGGCAGCGAAATTTCAGAACTTGCACTAGGAGGGGCCAAAAATCCACCGTGAAATTGAAAGCTATCAATTATATTTAATTTAGTCGAATATGGTACTAACAGATAACTATGAAAAGAAGGTTTTGAAATCAAAATATTGTTATTACATATATTACTTATATTATTTATAGTATTACACGGTTTATTGACCCTCGGCTAATTTATTTCTCAGCTTGGTTGTATCTTAATCAATTATTTGAACCAATCCCGTTGTTTATCCCGCTTAATTGTGTTCAATTAATTATTTACTTATATCATTGGTTATATTTTACTAGTGTATAATAAGTATATTACTCAAATATCTTCAAAAAATTCCTGTACGAATCTATTTTCTTCCAATTGATTAGGTTGTTTAATTGGTTCAAATTCCTCTAATTGCACTAAATGCTTAATTAAGCAACTAGCGTTAACTTGAATCTTCTGTTAATTGAAGCCAAGAATTTGCGATTTTCAAAGTGCAAGTTATCAAGGATTAAAGCACTAATATTGTAGCGGAGTAAACATTTGTAAATGTATGTATACATATATAACATACAGCAACATTTCTACGCTCAGCTCTGCGTGCCATCTGAAACCACGCTATTTTTCCTAGCAAACAAAAAAAAGAAAATAGAGAAGAACAAATTTTCAACAATAGTTTATGGCGCTGACAATGAACTACTTTCGCAGACTTGTTAACTTTTTGTTTGTGTTTTGTTATTCAGTACTATCCACAATATTTGTACCATATTTTATTTAACTAGTGACTTTTTTTTTATAGTTTTTTGTGCCACTTTTTTCTATTTTAGTTTTTCGCTTTTCGCTGTCAGCTTAGTCCTCGAATTTATTTTCATCGTCGTCGCTGTCATTGTATGCACGTTGTGAACTTGAACTTTCAAAAACTAACGGTACGCGTAAAAAGTTCGAAAAATTTGGTGCGCAGATGATGCAAGCACGCTTAAGTTATAATGTATATAATATTATACTTATGTATACGTATGAACAATTACATATTTTTTTAGCGAAAAATAAATTTCATTTAAGGCAGATAACGAAATTAAATGGTGAAATCAAGCATTAAGTGAAATTTCAGGTTTTAAAAAATATTAAAATATTACTTGATGTTAAAAATATAATACAATCGGCAGTATAGCACAGAAGTCAGTTGTTCATCTTTGGCGGTAATTCATAATATACCTTAATTCTTAAAATTCAGTAGTTTCAAATCAAAATCCTCTCTCACTGAAATGAAGAATCTTGACTCTAATACTTGCAAAGGTCCAATACTTGTAGTTTTAAATCGATTGCTATCCATTAGATATTTTTGATCGAATAGAGATGGTGAAAAATTTAAAAAAAAAAGTTCCGTTAAAGTATAACTTTATCTCACTTTTATTACTTCGAGCCGTTATGCTAGTACAGTTCGATAAGAGATTATAGACTACATTTTTATACAATCCATGCTCGGATAAATCTTGAGCCAGCTACTGTGGTGTTGTCTCTCATTGTCTAATACTTTGAACCTTTTGTTATTTCGTCTTTACATTTTTCATATTTTTCTGCATATTTTGCCATTACAAACTCCTGATAATTTTCAGCCTGATCCATATCCAGAAGCTTCTTCACTACTAAAACTGATGCTAGTTCGAAACACATATCAAAAACGTGTTAGTCTTAGCCAGTTCTTCCCAAGCTAAAGTACCTCTTACTTTACCTGTCGCCTCTCCATTTGGAACCAATTGCATACATACGATTTTAAGCTCCACTAGCATGCATACTTAACAGCGCTGACTCCACCTTAGGCCCGGATTTAATAGTCTTGTAGCAACCGGTGCTACGTATTTATAAATACTTTATAGAAAAGTACCAACAAGGCTTTGATAAGAAGCAAATATTGTAATGACGGCCACTGTCAATGCTATATAGTAGAACTGTGCAAGAAGCTCAAAAAAGTTGAGCTCGTCTTAAGAGCTGCGATTGGCAGGAAAAGGAGTAACAAAGTACAAAATATTATCTTGAAGAATATCCATTTTTTTTGGAGTTTTAGTGACAGTGAGGGCTGTAGCTCACCTTATTGTAACAAGTCAAATTAAAATGAAATACTGCCTTGATCGCTGGAAACCTTGGAACGAAACCTGCTAGCAAATCTTCAATATTAAAATCAAAACAATTAGTCTCAACGTAGTTGAGTTATTTGAATAACGAAGTTGTAGCTAAGGGCCTTTTTCGCTTTGGGGCCTTGTCTTCGAAACTAAAAATTCAGAGCCAATGCGATTTCGTTGTTTATCCTTTAAAAAAATTAAACCTAAGTATAGTGAACAAAACATTCGGAAAGTCAATATAGGGCTGATGAATATACACAGGGATTATCTGGACCTATTTAAATACTACAGTTATTCTGGTGGACGATGTCTTCAACAAATTTGAATGCAGGACGAGAAGTACAGTTAAGCAGCCTTAAATTTTAACAATTTTTAAACATGCCCAATTGAGGTCCGATTCCATTACAGTTACGAATCACCTTAATATTTTTTTGTTACCTATTCTATTATGGCGAGAATCCGAGTGTAAAATACCATGAAGAAAAGCTTATAAAATCCATCAGGCCTTCGGAGACAAGACAAAACTTGTAGGAACCGCAATTTTCCAAACAAAGCCAACGTATATACAACAAAAAGGAGGAGAATCCCGGTTAAACATCTGGGTAAGTGGTAAGGGCATTATATTAAATTATTTTTCAAAAACTATAGTATTGTCAAAACAGCTTCATTAAATGTGCATTAATTATGATAGCTCCCCAATATTAGGAATTGTTATCATATTTATGAAATATGAGCAAACCCGTTAGCCTAAACTTTCTGAACTTCTCTCTTCAGTTCGCAATTTTCAATTCCATGCCATTCCTCCAAGCGTCAATTTTAGCTATGATGGGTTCATGTACGGCCTGTCGAGCATGGCGTGACCACACAAAATCTCCATGATTCCAAGCCGTATAAGGCAAACGATGCAACTCCGCACATTTCAGGTCCCTACCCAGCTGTCGCACATCTTCCGGTCCGCACATTTTATCTGTTTCGCTGTAATAGATCGAGATGCAATTCTGGATGGAGCTCACATTGTACCTGGGTGGTGCAACTCGACCGTATTGGCGTAAATTTCGATCGGCGCTGCCATAGTCAAATTGCGTGAAATCACCAGAGACGTATAACTGCATATAATGAAGAAGTTGTTTGCTAGAGGCGCCCACCGGAACGCTACTACAAATTTCCGTTAAAATGTGCTGAAAGTTTTCATATTCTAATATATTTAGATTACAAATGTAAATTGTCTAACCTCATAATTCTCCTGCACATCCACCGGTCCACCGATCATACTATATAACTTCTTGACGATTGGTCTAAACCAGGCGCCATCAGCACAAACCAATTTACACATTCGTTTATGGAAATTATAACGAGCAAATTGCAACGTTTCACCATAGCCCCACCAATCAAGGAGGCGTGACAAATAATTCCCAAGCTTACCAATCCATGCAGCAGATAGCGACACATTGAGATTCCTCATATAAACAGTGGGCGCAGTAAACTGCAATGATTTAAATTTTCCGGCATATTCGGGTCGTGTCATCAACAGTACCAATGCTACCAAGCCACCCTGTGAGTATCCCACGTAGTGCAAAGACTTTTCACCGGTTTCCTTAAGTATATAATCGACTATATTCGGCAGGTCATAGTAGCCCATCTCGTGCCAAGTGAAATTCCAAAATTTCTCTCTATCCACAATAGGGTCTAAGTTATTGTGTTTAAGCCCATATTCATTACCGCGATGATTTCCTAGCCAGACGTCATAACCAGCGTCGGCTAGTAAGTATGGCAGGTCTTCTTTGGGGCCGCGCAGCAACCAAACATCGGAAGATAATGTAAACCCATGCTGCAGTAGTACGACTTCGTTCTTTTTGGCGGGTAATGTGTGAGCTGTCGTCACTGCTGGTATGCGATAAATGTTGAGGAGGTAGCCATCGCTGGTTGATACTATATGTTCCTGCAACGGATAGCCGTGTAAGGCTATATTGCGGGGCTGTGGATGAAATTTAAAAGAAAACGCACAATTAGTTTCTTTATAACCAACTTGAGCAGGTAAGCTTTTATATAAAGTTTGCTTTGAGAAATTCTAATGATAATATAAAGACTTAATCATAACATCTTGGGGTATTAATTGAAAATAGTATTCTGAGCTTTTCGAAACCTAATATCAACAAATCATTAATTTGTTCTACACTCTATAAGCTCATCTGCTTATTCATTTCTATTCCCTGACATATCATTTCACGCCCATCATGTGGGCTCTTTCATCTAAATAATAACTGATTTCGAAAGTTTAAAAAAGTAGCACCTCGAAAATCCAACAATCGTCGATGAAACAATAAATTTAATCTAAGACATTTATTGGCGGCATTGGAAGGCAAATTCCCTGCATAGCTAAGGAAGTGAGAACCAAGGTGCTTTAAACCTAAACTTGAGACAGGACCAAACTGTCCAATGTTAAATTGTAAAAGGACACGAAAAAAAGAAACACAATCGTAGTCTGATTGTGAGATCGGACATAGTCCGATAATGATAAGAGTAAAGTGTTCTTTCTTGCAAGCCGACTTGCAAGCAACCCTTAACAAGTATGGTCGATAGGGGAGCTTAGGGGTAATATCGTGATCCTGGTACCGTAATGAAGATTTACTTACGTATAATGTGGAATCCTGAAACTCGAGTCTAGAGAAAGTAATGTTTTAGAAAGTTCACGGTAGAAAGTTCCCACCAACTTCGAACTATTCGTGATGAAGTTCACTATATCGGCTCAATCGGCTCTGCAGCGGCTCTAATTTACCCATATATACCACGTAGTGTTCTTTCTTCTGCGAGAGGTTTAATCACAATCTCAGATCTTTTATACATCCAACATTCATGCAACTGTGTTGCTAACATCTACATAAGCTGTCCTCTAATTACATTGCGTCTGCATCAAAATCGTTCATTTTAAGAAAAAAAAAACGATTACCATAATTTAATTACAATTTCGTTCAGTTATTTTCTTATAACCACCGCGTCTATTAAGAAGTAAAAAATTATCACCATTTATTTTCACTCTTCCCCTTTTCTAATGCAGAACCAAATATGTCAGCGAAGACCAAATCTTCTCCGCACTAAAGCCTGTCACTTATATAATATATACATACTTTATACCGCAGAAGTGCCAAGCTTATCATTATCAGACGCTTATGATTAACATTTTACGCATCATAGCTCGCAAGTGGTGCCGAACAGCCAAAACGCAGCTTCTTTATTACCGCTGCCCTTAGATTAAAACTTGAAGCATTTAACCGCAAGTCACTAGATACTGTGTAGTGAGAAATTAGAAAGAGCCCATTTTCTATTTAACGTCGCTTTGAATTTGAATATTTTGTGTGACTTTAAAATAGCAAACTGAAGAAATAAATGGAAATAAAACTTCGAATATATACTCGTAGAACCACTAATACAAAGCAGTTCCATTTCAAAAACATGTGCTTACCACTTAATAATTTGATTCTACAATATATATGAATGAAATAGGTTTTTATGCTTCCAGTCCCTATACTGAATGTTAAGATACCCGTCCTCAAGTTTCGCTTTATGCCAGATGGTCAATCAAATTAGGTGAGAGCATGTTGTATGTGTTGAAAAGTCTTTAGCTTAACTTTGCTATCGACGTCCATTCGATCCAATAACACACTGTAATAATGTTTAATAGTTGTTTTACCATGTTTGAGGTAATGAAAATAATTCCATGTAAAGCCCAAAAAAATCGATTTTGAAAAACCGGGACAGCCGCCGCTCCCAAAGCTCTTCATTTATAAAAAATCGTGAATGATATATGGGCTTATGGGTTGCTCTAAGATATCACTGATGTTAACTAACTCACTTGGTTTCATTTCGAAATTTCGAGAATTTTCGAGATAATTTTACCCATAAGGAAACAATGTTTTATAAAAAGACGAAATTAACTTTTTTCCATAGTAAACAGAAATAAAGATATCGGAACAAAAATTTGCAAATAGTGCGTTCAAGGTTCAAGGTATGCCATCTCTTACCCAAAAATCGTCGAAATCATACAATAAATTTTTAAGGCCCCAGGTACCAAATATCGAGTCAAAACTTTTCCTTCCCACACACCTAAAATAAAGATTATCGCACTTCCGGTTGACTTTTTGCCGTATGTATCGGTCAATATGTAAGATATCTTAGCAAAATTAAGTGAACGTATAAAATTGGATATAGCATAGTTTAATGCCGAATATGTATGAAATCGGTTAATGAATTACACCAGCTCCCATATACTACTTATAATGATTTTCGTTATTCTAGCAAACGTTATTCTGAATACACACATTATCGCATTAACGGTCAATATGTAAGTTATCTTCATGCTATTGCGCTAAAACATGCTGTCGAGTATACTTGAGAAATGTCAAAAGTTAATACAGTCAGTGCAGACCTTCAACTAGCCCAAATATACCCGATATAGTGATTGCAACTTTCTACCTGAATTTAAACCTTATATGTGGATACGTTTTCCCAAACGTAATGTGGTTTAGTGCCTAATATCCCTAATTTAATGATTTTCGATTCTCTGGCTGACCAACATATTAGGAAAAACCCGCTATATTAAGTTTAGTCCTTTTGGTTGAGGTTATATCGCATATATCATTTGAGTTAATTTGGTTGGTTTTAATACAAATATTTCGGTCACGAAGCAAACTGCAGTAATGAAAGTACGTGAGTCTACAATCTATACTATAAGTCAATAAGGTACCAAATATGGTTATAATTGAATCACAGTTTCGTCGAATGCTGAGTGTTGAATTCTCACGCAACATTTTTTAGCATAAAGTTTTGTCAGCACCTGAAAGTGTTTCCCCTCCTTTGATCCTTGCATATTGCGTGGGTATAAAATGTTCGGTTGCACCGAACTTAGGCCTACCTTATTTATTGAAAGCATATTTTTTGCATTTCCTTGATAATATTTCACATATTCACACAATATGCAATAGTGTTTAAGATTTGATTTAATCCGAACATAAGTGCTCACTTTTCACATACATACATATATAGATAAAGATTTTTATTATTAAATATTAATATTAACATATTTTCGAAAAATTTTTTGATTTTGCGAAAATATATTTTTCGTTTTTCATTAAAGTTACCACACGGGTACTCGTTTCTATTCACCGTACTGTATCCTTGTTCATTATATACATACAATGGATAATATGATGATGACAAAGCGAATTATATATTTAGTAAAAACAACAATATGAACTATGAAAACAATGACAAGTAGAAACTAAGCCGATGATTTGAAGAACACGGAACTTGCGAAACATGTTATATGTATATGTTTACGCATCACGCGAGGTCTCTACAAGCAATAGACTCTCTTTTGCACATACCATATTAAAACCATTAGGATTCCTATTGGTGAAATTGAGTTAAGTAAGTAAGTAAGTAACTTATTTTAACTTAACTTATTCAAGTCAAAATTTACACATTTAATTTATTATTTTTAATTTAATAAAATCAATTTTACCGTTAAATTACATTCAATTGTTGCCACAAACACACTGAGCACAACAATTAATATCACAAACAATTGCTTTAGGTGAATTTCAAGCAAGTTTCGACACAGAATGATCATCTCAATGATTTTTTATTACTTGCAGTATTCAAACCAAATCCTAAACGCAAAAGCCAGGAAAAAAATATTTCAGTAATTGTTCAAATACTTGCTAAACACGCGTACAAGCCTGACTTCCAAGCGCCCGCTTAATCAACTAAACTGTAAATTCGCTTTCATACAAAGCGAATAGAAGAGAATAATCTTATCACTCACCCGCAATACCACCATGAAAATGCGTGTTTTATGCGTGTACATACTCCGCTACGTTTATGTTACGGACGTATGCAAATATACGTAAATATTTAATTATTTATGTTACATATTCTCAGGCATGGCTCAAAAGTATTGAGTGCGAAAGGTGAAGTAATTGAACTTCTATGACTAAATACTTTAATATTTACGCATAGTTTTATACCCACGCAACACGCTGCACGAAAGTATAATAGTTTATTTCCCCGAACGCTTGCTTGTAATACTATAAAAGAATCAGGAAAGATGTAGATTCATATATATATATATATTCATATATATATATATATTCATATATATATATATATATATATGTATATCGAATTGATCAGAATGCTCAAAATAAAGAGGCGACCTGACAACGCTTTAACTGTCTGTCCGTCCGCCTGACTGCGTAAGTGATAACTCTTGTAAAATATGCGATATCTAAAGTCGTAGGTGCATTTATTCAGATTATTGGCACGTAGCCAAAATTTTATTATTAAAAAACACAAAAGAGTTCGATCATATAGTCACAAATTGAGCTCTAGAGAGGGAGAGACATATGCGTTACAAAAAAATTTTTTTCAGTGAGCGTGGTCTCATCGTCCAATCGATCTAGTATACATACAGTATGTACGATTACTTTGGCTATCTCAGCAAACTTGTGAAGAAACATGTCATGATTTAAAAATCAACTAAAACAGGTAATAATGACGCCTATTTCCCATATAACGGTATTATTCAAAACAAAATGCGTTAACACCCTTAGAAATGATTTCAGAGAGATAATTTCAATAATATTCAGAGAATATTTTAAATATTGATAGGTAGAATGAGATATTACTCTTAAAATATAAGAGTAACATTTGTGTGCAATTTCACATTTCAGAAACAACTCGACCTTTTTGAAACCAATTTGCCAAATGGCGTTCTTTATACAGTTTGGAAATTAAAAAAATTAGACCAATGCCACTCTTCCTAAAACTCCAACTAGAGTCTCATTGAATTCGCTGACTTATACTAGACTTATAGACTAGTAGATCAAGCAATAATAAATGTATCGAAGCAATACTTACAGTACCGTTATATTGGTTAGTATGTGAGACATCTTAAAAAAAATTACGTGAGAATATTTTCCTAAAAATATGATCATTTGGTATCAGAGATCTATCCATACTCTTTCTATACGCCCATGTACCGATTATAATTTTGCCCTGTTCGCAACTTAAGTTTATTCTCTATACATCGGGTCTCTCTATACATCGACAGACTCAACCAAATTTAACGAAATCGGTCAATATTTTTTAATCAACCCTCGTATAACGAGTATACTGATATATCTATCTCTCCGCTAATCATTATAGTGGGGCTCTCAGAGAATTCAGTGAAACGAATAAGTTATATGTAATACTTCTTATAAGGTAAATTGGCAGCAAAAATGAGAACCCCTGATCAAGATCTTCACTTAATAAATCTAGCTGATTTCAGAGGTCACATGTCTTCGAATACTTCAAACTTCTCACATCCTTACACTCGGTCACTTTGAAATATTCGGTTCCATCCTTGTTTACGACTTTCTTACTTGCTTCCAGCAATCAACAATTAATTCACTTTCATTTGTAGAATAATTCATATAAACTATAACAATAAATATAATATGTCATTGAACTTATTAATAATGCAAACTTTTATGTACTTAATTCGTTAAGTTTTGTTTAATAAACACTTTCGCTCCTCCGCAAAACGTATTCACATACATTTACTTAAACCTACTCAAAAAAATAATTACTTTGATCATTCCTTGACTGCCTCCAAAATCACTCGCGTATTTCTACCCAATTAGCTTAATTGTTTTACATTGTTCTTATTTTATCTACCTTAAAAATTTGCTAACCTTTTCGCTTGATCAGCTGTTCTGGTGTCACTTCCAGTACATATTACCATACAGTGGCGGACATAGATATGGGGATGGTTTTAAAATTGTGCACTTTAAGACATTTAAGCAAGCGCTTCGCATAACAACTGACAATCAAATATTTTTAATAGCAAATATTTTTAATCAATAGTATATGTGTAATAAGATCTGAATAATAAACTGGGAGAACATACTCTTAAAAAATATTATAACATATGTTTATATTATATTCAAGCAAATCAATAAGCTGAGACAATTAAAACGCTTGCCAACTTCCATGAAACTTAATTAGGTAATCACTTAGCTTTGAATTAAATTTACTAATTTACCACAAAAATTATGTAAGCAGTAGTCCATTATGTAATATAACAAGTTAAAGAAAGCCCCTTTTAACCAAATATCCCATAAGAAGAAGAAGTATTAATTTCAAAATTATTTCGAAGTAGATAAAGGACCTGATTACTATTTTAATAAAAATGAACTGGTTCACACTAGCAACTTTATGCTTGGTTGTTTTATATTATTAACTTTTTATTCTGGAATTTTCATAGTTTTAGTATAATAAATATTAAATTAATTCGAAAATAACTATAAAAGCTTTTATTTTTTAATATTTCATTCAGGTTTGGCCGATCCTATTTTCTTGAAATGAACCAAGTAAAGTTATAATTCTCTCACTGAATACGAATTTATATTCGGATCTAGGTTATTATTAACAAAAAATATTTTCTTGTATTTTATTTGAATGCTTTAAAATAAGTTTAAAGCGTAATAGGAAACAATTTTAAAATTCTCTGCATTTGGACTCACCAGTTATTCTGTAGTTAAAAAAAAAAAAATTAACTTCTTTGAAAAATATCTCATAGTCAACTAAAGCATTTATTAAGACAAGTGCTTTATTTATATTATATACACAGATTTTTGACAATTATTTTGTGATTTTCCACCATTTCTGCGATATATAGAGTCAGTATATGCTTAAAAATATAAACTTTCCTATTGCAAATATTGCAAATATTGAAAATATGTAACCTTATTTATGCCCACCACTGTACCGTTTCACTTTCATATATGCGTTTGCCTTTAATAATAAAATCCCCTAGTGACATATTTATGTTTAAATCAATCTCACTCAAAATCGCTTATCAGCCGGTAGCTAAGCGTGCAAATATGTATATATGTACTTACTTGAGTCTGCTCCAATTTTTTTATATGATAAGCGAGTCTTATATACAAAATATTATAAATACGCCTAAAATTATGTTAAAAGTATGTGCTTTACTTAAAAATTGCATTTGTTTATTAAGTAATAGTATATAGAAGTATGAAATGGAATAAATAGGTTCCTCTTTGGTTTAAAAGTTTACTTTGAGTGAATATGATTATTTAACAAAAGTTGAAATTGGAATTACAAAAGTGGTAACTTCTAACAAAAGATATACCAAAATATACAAAACTCAAGTATTCATATTTCATAGCACTATATGCACACATCAGTAGAGGCATTTAATAAGACTTCATTTAAATAAGTTTTCAAAGTTTTGACCACCATTGTAGCACTCATTAACTAAACTATAACACAGTAGGCCAAAACAATTCAGCTTTGATATAAATTCCTACCAACTAACATAGAAAATCTCTAAATAGGATATTCACGATCTCTTGCGCGTTTCATTACCATTTACCGAGTAGAACATTTTTGAGCTAATTCTAATCTTTTTATAGACAAACATTATATTTTCTGTTTGCAATGTTCCAAGGATTGAATACATCAAAATAAATGTTTCCCTACGTCCTGTTTTCATGCGTCAAAATAAATGGCGCAAAAATTAATTGAAGTAACAATACTAAATTTTCGATTTTATATATTTTACCAAACCTTTTGCTTCTGCTAGTTAGGTTTAAGTTCTGCTGCCTTGTCAAAAAAGATCTATCCAAAAGCAACAAGTTATCTAGTTAGATTCGAAATATTTGCTTTATACACCTTTTAAATTATGTCAGTCTGTTTTATTTATACCAGTTGTTTGTTCGATTCGCCACTTCCTGATCACTTA
Organism: Bactrocera minax; assembly: GCA_021498325.1. Lineage (NCBI taxonomy): Eukaryota > Metazoa > Arthropoda > Insecta > Diptera > Tephritidae > Bactrocera > Bactrocera minax. Next base: position 376,782 of record JAKEEE010000034.1, read on the forward strand.
TCCAAAGTTGAACTCAGTTCAATAGACCCTGCGGATACAATATTTAAATGGTATAACCACTTGCTATACTTCCAATATTTAGTTATACAAGTTTATATGATCTATACCAGTGGTATGTTCGATACACTAAACTACAAACAAACTACCCCATACAAACCACGCTATTAAGACAATTTTCAGCTTAGCTATCGTGAGAGGAGCTGGAGTATGTGGTCTATGTGACGGCATTCGTTTTAGGTATTGTAAAAAATCTAAGTCGAGGTAAAATTCCCACTGAGTTATGGAATAATATTAATTTAACAACGACTCGAAATCCGTATTTTGCTAATAGTAATGTATAGATTCGAACCCCAATATAGTCAATATTCTTAAAATTTATGTACGGATCAAGTGAATTTAGGCACTGGGAAAATTCCAAAAATGCTCGTTAGAATATAATACTCAAATGCCGCTCTACTAAACTATTGCCGTTTCTTCATTATAATGAGTGTTCTAAACGCCATTAATTTTTTCAGATACTCATGTACTTTTGGACTTAATTTTTCCTTCTCTTATTCAATCCAGAATAGTATTTAAGAAGTTTAAAACTTCATAAAGACCATATCAGCTTCATTTTATAATCTTTCTCAACTCAGTTTCTTTCCTACCCACCTATTGCTCTTAGTAATTCGAGGAACCCAACATGATCAGTCGGGTATGTAGCTTATAAAAATCGCAAGGATATTCATTTAGCACTTGTCTGTTAGCCATTTCGTTAAATAAAATGGGTGGGAGGATGCTCATTATTAAATCCAAAACATTTGTTTATTGAGAAGAATTGACTTTCATAGGAGTTAGCCTCTTTTTCACCATCCTTCATGACTCCTCAGCTCTATGTGTCAATACATATTTTATTAGATAATATATTCAAATTATCCTCAAATAATACTGTTACAGAACTTTCCTACTCCAAATCGCTTAAATTATTATTTACCGCTAACACACTTTCGCACTTTTCTGCAGCCTTTAAGTGAATACTCAATAAGTGCTTATAAATTCCTTACTACTGTAAAAGTTCCTGTGACGTAAATATTTTACAACGCTGTTTACTAGTTTTTAAAAACCTAAAAGACGCAGTAATGTGCATGTTTTTATGTATGTATGTATGTCGAATACAAAATTTTCAAAACATGTTTACAACTATCTCAAGACACTTACATATGTATGAAGGTAAATAGCCAATAAATCTGCAAAAAACAATTCGCACAAAAGTAGAAATATTATTATATGTTCGTACATACATACATACATACAAATGTATTATGTGTGCCAGTGGGGTAAACAAAGTTCAATTGATAGGCGTAAAAAGATTTAAAACTCAAAAGTGAGAGCGTGTCATAAAAAATATACACGAATTAGCTACTTTATCGCAGTAGTTATTGATAATGTTCAATTAATCAATTCAAACTGTATTTACGCATAAAATGCGCACACTTGTTTCAAATAAGAAATGGCCCACACGCAGCCACGCCACTTGTATTTACGCCTAAAAACATTATGCAAAGCGGCTGATAACATTTTTCAATACGCTGCGTCAGCAGAAGCATAATTAAGGAACACACATAAGTACTTACACAGAAATTAGTATATATGTATGTACTTATATACACACACACAGTCACTTAAAACTCAATGCCACATTGGCTGGAAATTTCCGAAGGCAATGCCGCGATGTCCTCTCCACTGCGCTATTCTCTCTCCTTAGCACTAACAATACAAGAGAATTTGTTACCTTCTTACATACTAGAACCTTTCTTCAACAACGATGCAAAAGTTAGCTTAGGTTAATAACAGCTATTCTAAAGTGCTCCACTTCAACTTCTTGAGAATAAAAAAGAGAGAGCGAACATGTTTATATTTCAGCCAACGTAGAGATCTCCTGCCTCATTAAATTATAAAACAATCATATCGCGAAACAAACCTGAAATTTCTGCACATTAACATAGAGTTATACAGAAAAAAATACTTTTAACTTTCCATGTTTTTATCTTTTGGAAATACGAACTTGTTTTGAAATAAAAATTGGTTGCAATGTGCCGCAATTATCACTTTACTATTATATTTACAAAGGAAGGGCAAATTAAACTCAAAGCCTCATAAACAACACATAAATAACACTTGTCAGTTAGTTAGAAATACAAAAACAAATAATTCTGCAAAAATGGAGGGTCGTTTCTTTAATGGCTGCATCTTTCCCTCGTAGCTTATAGAGAAAGAAGAACTTAAAATCTTCTGTTAACCAACAACCATTAATGTAAATTCTCAATGATCGACACTCTTTAGTTGCCGTCGTATAATTCGTAAAAGCTGTTAGAAGATCAAGCTTGCTTAGAACCACCGAATATTTAAATTGCCTTCAAGGCTTCAGCAATTTGCTTTGAGCTTAATCATAGCTATGTATTTTCGGAAAGCCTCTCAGAATACACAAAGAAATTTTTCGAAAATTGAGATATATTCCGAATATTATTTGACTCAATTTGTTTGAAATGGCAATGTCTTTAATTTGAATACCAATATTTTTTTTCTTTTAATTAAAGCTTTCGGTGCTAAAGACTCACTTTACGCTTCAAACTGAATTGGACTATAAAACCAGACTTAAATGAAAAGCAAATAATTCGGACTCTGAAAAATTGAATTTAATTGTAATATAAAAGATTTATTATTGAGTTTGTTACCCATTAGTGCTTTCCTAGAAGCTTTAGATATTATCAGAACTAGTTACCATATTTTAGTATAGTACGGATACTTGAATGGATACTTTCTGGTATGCAATATTTGCAAAGTAATTCAAGGTTTTTATAGGCTTTCATTTTCCCAAGAAATTTTGTTGTTATAAATGCAACACCAGTGTTTTCCGTAAATTCGGACCCTTTTTCCAGATGTTATAATTACGTACCGAATTTATAAAATTTAGTATGTCTGAGAAGAGACACGCACTTTCCCTTTGTTTCTTTATGAGAAATGTATTAATTCCACATATCTTTGTACCGAACTTCTCTGCTCTCTAAAAAATACTTCACATTCAAATATTCAACACCGAAAGTATTCGAAACATTATTGAGTGCTTGAGCAAAGCTTGGAAAGAACAAGATAAAACTTATTTAACTTACAAGGGTGGTATCCGGCCTTTTTTGTAGATCTTGCTATGTTCTTCGCTTCCCAATGTTGTGAAGTTTTTACACGGCTATTTTATTTCGTATATTCAAATTTTATTTTAAAATACAATTTGCATACAAATAAGTTGATTTTAAAAACTTTCCTATAAATTTACTTTGAAGTCAAATACAAATCAAGAACAAAAATTCATTAATCTTATCTTGCAGACTAGCAACAGGTTAGCGCTTTCTTCCCCATAATGGGAATCTTTATTTTCCTTTTATTTTTTAATTCAAAGTCCAGCGGTAACTTCAAATTGAACCTGTTCCCTTTCAATCAGTCGGCTAAAAATAAACACGATTACATAGACAGCTGATATTGGGTGGCTAATACCCAGTGAGCAATAATAGTGATTTCATACTTTTCTAAAATGTTTGAAGAATAAAAGCAAATTTTAATGACGACAATATATGTTGAAAATGTAATTCTATTTTAAAGAAATTTTGGCGTTATTCATAAAAAAATAATATTGTTTACTGTATTATTATTATTATTATTTAGTATTGGAACTCATACTCAATTAATTTGTTTTTCTTAATCAACTGAGATTGTTTTTTTCCCAACTCAGCAAATGGTTTAAGTTTTTTTTCGAATCCGTTAATCCGTAACAACATGCCAATAGATGTCGCTGTTTCTTTTACATTTTCAAGTGAAACTAAAACACAGCTTCCCCATAACCTCTAAAACCTGCTAAGATCGCTGTTGAACATATTTTTTCAAAATAAATGATTTTCTATTATAAAAATGCGTCCATTATTCTTTTCACTTTATTCAAAAACTCTTTAAAGATGGTTTACTGTGTTATTTATTATGATTCGACTGATTTGTTGTTATATTTTCATCACAGGCACTTTACAATTCATTAACAGTTATCACTACGAACAAGTTGTTACCAATTAAGCAATGTACGACAGGTGTACAGAAACTTTATACATACATATGTACATATATATTATATATGATATCAGTAGAAGTCCGGTAGTGCGAAATTTTAATTGCATTTAAATTTCTTAAGGCAAACTTCTTTATCTTCATTTTTTCTTGTACAAACATATATATATATATATGTTCATATACAAATATGTGGTATGTAGAAAATATGAATAATCGACCTTGAAAGCATTTCACAGTTCCACATTAAAAATGAAATTCGTAATAAAAATAAAAAGTTATGCCTTGTTGATTATTGAACCTACGCGTTTACGAATACAGTGGCAGACATAATTTTTCGGACCATAAAAATCTAGTGTCGTCTGATCGTCTCATCCTAACATGGAATGTTTTCTCGAACTGGAGTTTACGAAATTGAAGTTATGTATGGGTATTGCGATAGAAGACAACAGAAACTCAAAAATTTGCCATACAAAACGTTCACTTCCAGAAAACTGTTTTTGTTCATGTGTTGAAAATCGGAAACTAATTCGACCAATTTGGAAGTGGCCATGACGGAGGTGTGAGCCGGAGTACTTTTTCGGTGCAATCATTCTACATAGTAGATCCCTGTGACCAGTTCGTCTTCTTGCGAGCAGATCCGCTAGGTGAAGCTAAGTTTTTCGACTGTTTCTTGGTCTCTAATGTATAAAATTGTTATACCTACAGATCCCCTACCACCTACCTCTCCTTACGGATATTATGAAAATTTAAGTAGCTGATTCCATTTTAAAATGACAATAAGCTGATGAGATTTTGGAAAATTAACTGTACAAATTTTTGGAACAATATTTGAACTTACTTAAATGGAGACTAGATCCAAAGGCCACTAATGATGAAAAGTATCCCATGCAACAATGAAATTAATCGTGTTAGTACAGACATTATCAAAAATTCCAGTATGGCTGGATTCAGTTTAAAGAACTTCTGCCGCTTTCATACCAAGAAGAAATACTTCCCCAAGGATCTGAGTTAACCACTTCTCCAATAAAAGTTTATTCACTCTTAGAGAACTTTTGAACTGCGAATTTAAGAGTGGATTTACTCAATAGAGATGCATTGAACCTCAAGATACACTTTCATTTACCGATAAATGGAAAGTTATGGGTTTTGTTGAAGATTAGGAAAGTCGAAATGCTTTCTTCAACCTAGGCATTGGCGTTTATTTATGTTGGTGTGTTTCGTCTAGAATTTATTAAACTTCTTACTAACCTTTGTGTTTGATATTGATAAGTATTTCTGGTCTTTATCGAGCCTTTCTTTAACCCAAGTAATTTTTTTTTTATATTTTATATTTTCTTTTGTATTTTGACTTAATACAAATATGAAACTTTAGAGATAAATGTATTTTTAACAGTTCTTTAATTTAGTCAATTATTAATTAATTAATTTTATTACATTTATTAATCACATTAATAGAAACGTTAGATATTGTACGCTTTATAATTTTACGTAACAACTGTAGAAGGTTCAACTCGTGGAATTTACACTATGGCAAAAATTGCATATGGTAGGTAAAATATCCAATTTATCTATGCAAAACACAAATATATACATATATATATATATATCTATATATATATATATCTGAATCTATATGGCATATAGCTTAATGAACGCATATACACTCATTAAGTTAATCAGCTACTAATAATACCATTAGCACCTAGTAAATAAAAAAAAGGGATTATTTCGATAAGCCGTTCATAAAATAATTGAAAACACAAAAAAGTGCTGCACCTTGTACTCAACACATCATATGAAAAAATTAGTAATCATTCGATACAGTAAAAGTTTAGAAATATAGGGTTAATCATTTGGATCATTGGTTGACGTAACACTTTAAAAGCAATTATAGATTGACGTCTTATTACTTTGTGTTTGTATTTAAAGTTCATCAGGGACAAGACTTTTTATAATCTGGCAACATGCCGTATATATAATTATATTATATTATATATAATCTATATAGCTATATCGTAATACTGCCACACGATCTATATCACATATCGATATCATCTATATCACATATATCTATATTGCCACAGAAATCTATAATTAAGAAAGAAATTATGAAAGATATCTATAATTTAGTAGAGGAAATTGCAGTTGGAATTGGCATTTCTGGTTTAAATTTTTTAAAAAGTGGGTACAGCCCCGCCCCTAATAGATTTAATTTACATATCGAATGAACTATTAACACAATATCAACTAAACTGGCTGAGAAAAAATATTTTAGCATCTCATCATACAGTATGAAAATGGGTGAAATGGTAACCACGCTCATCTCCCATAAAAAGATTTTGTTGAAAATTACTAAGAATGCGTGAACTCACTAAAAAAATACGTCGGAAGCACTAATTTTCACAGTAAAGATGGTGCAGAAGGGTTTCTTAGGAATCGGTATAAAGCTACAACCACGAATACTTCCAACATAATGCAAACTTGAATTCAATCATATTGTTTCACTTGACTCTTACTCTTACCTAAAAATGGTCGAAAGTGGACTGTAATTTTTCGAGCCCCCATATAGCGAATATATGGACATCAGTCTGGCTTTTTGCAGAAAATATCAATCAGTCTGTTAGATATATTCATGAAAGCCAGAGAGCATCATTTCCTGATAATAATGTGTCCTTGTGTCAAAAATTTTTAAAATCTCCATATAACTAATATTATATAAAGATTTTCGAACTTTCTGTTAACTTTAAACTGCATATATCGGCCAATCTGCGAGATACCTAAATGAAATTAATACAACATCTTTCCCTGGTAATAATGTGTACCGAAGCCAAAAATTTATAAAATTAAGTAAATACTTCCCTTAGCCCCAATATGCCCTATATAAGGATTTTCAAGTTCTGGTTAGCTTTATACCGCATTGTATTAGCCGAAATGTAAGATATCTTTGCAAAATTGAAGGAACGTACAAGCTTCATTATACTATAGTTTGATGGAGAAAATTTGTGAAATTGATCTAAGAATTACCTCAGCCCTATATACAACGCTGAATATGATTGAAATCGGTCTGTACCTTGGCCTACACCCAATACAATTATTTACATCTGGTTGATTTTCTCCTCATATAAACAATATATAAAATTTCGTCCCTTAGGTTGAGCTTATATAGCACATATCTCTATAGAAAATGTTCCAAAAAAATTAAAACTGAATATTTCAATTCGTATTATGTCATTCGGAAATTAAAATAATGGATGTTGAACCTTCCCACAACCCTCGAGCTAATTATTAAAATTACTACTTCATTTCGTTGAGTGTTTATAATTTATTTTTTATGTTAAGATCTTGAGTTAATACTTTCTTTGACTTTCTTCTGCAATATTCTTTATGGGAAAGTTTTTTCCCATTCTATTTATTCTGAGAACCCGGAAGTATTCTAGATTATAAAACATACATCAGTTAATTGTTTGGAGATGTCAGATCACTGCCGCTGTTATAAATGTGTTGGTTGAGTGTGTCGCAATTGGTCTAGTATAAAAAATTGGCCGTAAAAATAGATCAGCTGATCATATAAATCTTATAAATGTTACAAGGTTCCCTATCATATGAAATCTTCACCTCAAGAGCTTAACATGTTCAAATTTTGTGTGGTTATAGTTTAGCTTTACGCATAAGTAGTTGTATTTTGATGCAAAATACTAGTTCAAATAAGTCACAAAACCTTTAAAGTTTTCGTAGAACGGTACATACGGTTAAATCATATAACATAATTCTTTTCAGACAGTGCCTCAATTTAGTAGGATAACCTGAACGTAATTCAATATTGTTGGAATAAAGTCTATTTTTTCAGGTAAAAAAAGTAATCGCAGACTCTGAGGCTTATTTTGGAGCAAAAGACAAATCGTACTATGAAATGGTATCGCAAAGTTAGAAGATTGCTATAATCAATGTGACCTCCTCGATTTGAGCTATGTTGAATAATAGAATTGAGTATGTGTTCGTTGAAAGAAATTTGTAGAACACTCTGGATCTAAATACAGTCGAAAATCAAAATTATTTTGAACAAAATAAAGACTTCCAATATTCCTGCGGCCGACTTCCGGATTTAGCAACTACTTCTACATATATTTTCTTCTTTAGTTCACTCATTCAACAAACTAACCCTAAAGCTGTGTGAGCGACTAACACTTCATTTACATACCGTTAACTCTAGTCTTAATAAGTCATTAAACTTGCTCTGTCAACTAATTTTACTTTAAATGTATAAAAAAGATTAAAGCAAAATTATTTTAAGAATAGCAACTATTGAATCAATTAACGTTATATAATAATCTGCTCAAATATTAATATACATAATTATTTTTAAGCGCTTCTTAACGATGTCAGTACTGTTAATAATTTGCTAAATTGCAGTTTTTTGATCTAAATGAATTCAGTGTAACTTGGTAGCGAAAAGCTTGGTGTTAGTGCAAGAGTTTTCAGCACTTTAGAATAATTTCAGAATAAAAGAAGAAGCATTATAGCTCCGATTCATTATTATAACGATTTCCCCATACGAATTAACATGATCTAAATTAGGGTATACTAATTTAAGTAAAAAATAGAATGCTTAAAACAACTTGAATATAAAATTGGAACCAATTCAAGCCAAAAGTTTCCAATCCTGTGCTTTCTGTAATAAAAGAATATATACAAAAGTATATATATGAATGCATATATGTCGCCTATTCGCGCGCAATTATAAACAAGAATTGCATATATTAGTCTACTTCCCAGCAATTTACGCTTTAAATACATGTTCCTATTTCCGTATATACTATGTATGTATGTCAACACATTTGAGCAACTAATTCCATCAATTGTATCATTTACATAATTGTATATACAAACAGGCAATTACTTATCTATGCACTGGCCCATTATTTAAGTAAGCTTTTTATTTTGACTTATTTTATTATTTCTTTTCATTTTGTCATAATTCATTGTCATTCTTTTCATAATTTAACTAATTTAATTTTTCTTTAATTTATTATACATCGATATTTTTTATTTCATTCTGCTTCATTTTCATTTATTTTGTTTCATTTATTTTCATTTAATTTTTGTTTCATTTTAATTTATTATCATTTATTATTATTTCATTTTAATTATTCTGTTTTACTACATTTCATTATATTTTTAATTTATTTTATATATTAAATTTTGCTTTATTTTGTTCTATTCCATTTTATTTTACCTATTTATTTCATTCCCTTTTTAGTTTATTTTATTTCACTTTTCTTCAAATTTCTTCATTTTATTTTATTTTATTTTATCACATATTTTTATATTTTATTCTAATTTTTATTTTAATAAATTTTCATTGTTTCAATTAAATTTTTTTCATATGACTTTGTTGTGTTTTATTTTATTTATTTATTTTTTTAATCCATTCTATTTGATTTAATCTCACTTTATTTTATTTATTTATTTATTTTTTTCATTTCATTACATTTCATTTTATTTTATTTCATTTAATTTTATCTTAACTTACTTTTCTTATTTTGTTTTACTTTATTTCTTTTTGTTTTAATTTATTTTTACAAAATTTTATTTTATTTTGTTTTATTAAAAGTTTTTATATTTTATTGTACTTTCTATATCAATTAGAATTTCCTTATTGTAATTTAATTTTTTCCACTTAACTTTATACTGTTTTATTTGTTTAATTTAATTTATTTTTCTCTATTTTATAATATTCTGTTTTATTTAATTTCACCTCATTTTATTTTATTCTATCTTAATTCATTTTGTTTTCATTTTGTTTGCTTCATTTTATTTTATGACAATTTATTTTATTTTGTTTGATTACGTATTTGTATGTTTGATTCTACTTTTGAATTTAATCAATTTCCTTTATTTTCGTTTAACTTTATTATATTTATTTTCTGTTTTAAATTATGTGATTTTTCTTTATTTTACTCTGTTCTATTTTATTTGATTTCACCTCACTTTATTTTTTTATTTCACTTCATTTTAATTGAGTTATTTTAATTTTGTTCCACTTTGCTTTATTTAATTTTTATATTTATTTTATTTTATTTTATTTCGTTTCATTTCATTTTATTTCACTTCATTTTATCTTAATTTATTTTTTTAGTTCTATTTTATTTAATTAAGTTTTCTTTTATTTGCTTTATTTCAATTCATTTTATTTTAGTGCGTTATAAAGTATCTTGTAGCTTGTCTCGTGCTCAAAACGTGACCATAAACCCAATTTCTTAAATTTCAATGCAAAAATATTAATATCAAAATTCTATTATTTTTTACTACATATATCAAATTCTCAAATTACTCACATTCCATAGTGTAAATAAACAATCAACATTTTATTTCCAACTTTTGTTTTTGCATTATTAAATCTCATTTACCGTAATGCAAAACCGCCTGCAACGCGTGACACTTAACAAAACAATTATTCATAAATATTACAAACATATTTTTCCACAAAGAAACAGCAACGATAAATAAACAAATTAATCAGCTAATAGGTATGCTTGGTACAAGTAAGCACATATATACTATGTTGTTGTTGATTGTATGTATATGATTACGTATACCTCATTTCAACAGCTGAGCTACATATATTTCAATGTTAAGCACCAAATACAATAAAGCAAAGTAAAGCTTCAACGGAAGCCGAGCCTTAGCAACAAATAACGGCATCAACAACTAAGTTGGATAGCGCTAGACACTAGCCACAGCAGACGCTAGTTTCCACCTTGTCAGTCTCGTTTATGTTTCGGTCGAGGCGGGTATAGGTAGAGACAAAAAGCTTCGAGAAACGATAAATAAAAGTTAAAAGTCAAGAATTTGTAGAAAAAACTGCAAAGAAATATTGATAATTGTTTAAAAAATAAATTGAGCGCAATTTTTAAATGTAAACAAATGATATATACATATATGTATGTATATATAAATGGATATATATACAATATATATAGATGTAAATATATAGATCTGAATTTATTTATTTTTGGCGCGCTTCAAAACAACAAATAAATCAGTAAACGTTAAAAAAACAACGACAAAAAACCAGCAAAAAGCAACAACAAGCAATTATTAAACAATTCTAAAATGGCATTGCCACCCATTTGTGCTTCAGAATACTGCTTAGAATTGTCGCCAAATATGTAAAGCTTGTTTATGTACATGTGAAGAATCTCAATTGTTAATGTGTGCGTGTGAGTGCGATTATGTGTGTATTTGTGTTTGTTAACCGGCATCTTTAATTAGCTCAAGCCAGTTCCACATGGTTGCACGAAAAAAATAAATATTTGCCGAAAAGAATTAATTATTTATCATTCGCGCGATGTCGGGTATTTGGTGTAGGAATCTTGGGACTCTGAGTGCAAAGTACAAAGTACAAATAGCGTTTGGGTTATTATAAAACATAAACAAAACAAAAGAAATAAAAATACATCTCATATTTTTCTTTTTGGAAATTTAAAAACGATTATTTAATTGCAGTCCCAAAAGAATTGAAGCGGAAAATTATGACTGTGTGTGAGAGAAAAGTTAAATAATATAGTTTGTGGAAAAAAGTAAAAAATAAGTAGAAATTTTAAGAGAAAAGAATGAAGAATATTAATAACTTGGTAGAAAAAGTGGCAAGAAAAAACACAACAACAAAGCATGTCGCTACGAATTTATGGGTATGGTATAAAAGTATGGGGGTTCAATATACAGACCTTTTCTCTACCGACCAAAAGGTCCAGAGGTAGTATTTTGGTCGTTGCAATTGAAAGTCTTTCCATCAGTGGTTAGGTTACGTGAGATATGACTCTTAGGGGATGTAACACTACTAGAAAAAGAGAGAAAGAGAAGAAAATTGCTAAGGAATTGTAAAATAGGTGTATTGATCTATATAATCTTATTGAAATTCCAAAAAAGTCTAAGCTATCCTAATCAGATCGTTGATGAAATATATTCGAAAACTTTTCTAGAAAACTTGTTTCAACTAAATTTCATTATGCAATCGAAATTATTCAAATTTTTTCGATCCATAGATAACTTTGTAGAGGTAGAGGTAATGTCATGATGTCTTATTACTGCTGAAAATTTCATTCCAAAGTTTTGCTTTTAGTATATGTAGTGAGTCTATGTTTGCTATAATACTCTTAACTTTCTGTGTGCCAGATTCCTTAATTATTAGAACTTCATCATTTGTTATTGTTATTGTAGCGATTTAGTAGAGCACTATTTCCAAGTTTTCCTTGTGGTTTACATATCTTGTGAACTATGATTCTGTATCTGAAGTATTTCATTTAAAACTTTAACATTTCTCAATTTCTAACTCCCGCTTTCCAGTCCCACTTTATTTACTATTTAATCTCTTTACAGTTCTTATGTATAAATAATACACTCATCTACAAGATTTGAACATTCCGTTCCGCACATTGTGAGTGGAATAATAAAGGCGTCGCCCTGTCTAACGAAATAACTCAAGTCTACACTTCTTTATAGTTTATAATGCAAATGTTTACTTAAGTGATACGCCCGAATGTTCACAAGAGATGTGGTATACATACATATTTTCCATTTAATTGGACTTTGGAGTAGAGAATATAGCTTTACAAACAAAGGAGTTCCTATTGGTGAATAGTGAGTTATTGTCTACTCACGAACTAGTGCAAACAAATACGAAGATCGTTTTAAGTTAAAAAAAAGCACTGAGGGCGTGATTATGATCGGCATTCGATATCATGCAAGATCCAAGCCTAAACTCAGGAAAAGGAGACTATAGAAACTTATATTATTATATTATAACCCGGACATTTGACCCGGGTCTGTTTTTATCACTCATTCATTGCATGACATCTTGATTCTCTATTCTTAGAGACACCTACAATAACGTTTATTTTCTTTCTTGATACCGCAATAACGATCTTTTATAGTCCGATTTTTACACGTCCCTGATGTTTTTTCGTTGTACTGCAGCGCGGCATTCAACGTTGAACCAGTTTTTCTTTTTTTTTTTTTTTTTACAAATCAATGTCATAAGCCTTCAATGACTACAATTTATGCACATAATAATGCTCACGGTTGCAACAGGCAATTGACATTCCTAAAACTAAGTAGTTTGTATAAATAAATTATAAGCAAAGTTCATTAAACACATAAACTGAAAACGAAAAGTGCATTTATACTATTCAAATGCGTTAATGCGAAATAAATGTAACAAAAATTCCTTAGTTTTCTTGCATAGTAAGAGCGTTTTCGTTGGATATGCTCGAAGACATCCCTGTCTTGCGATAGGAACTATTCTTATGCTTTGTTAATGTTTAATCTTCACAATATTGAGTATGTAGTTGCTTTTACAGCAGTGAGTTCAATTCAAGAAGGCTAGAAGTCAGAATTGGTCACCGATGTCGTTTAACAGCGGTTACAGAAAGGGAGGGACCATAGAGAATAGAATTTTACCTGGGTGATTTGGAAAATTCATTACATAACTCGTATTACGAGTACGTACTCAAGAACTGGTTTTTTGGCGGAATAACTCTACTTACTGCAGTAGCCACCACTAAATAATGCTGACCCATGGCCTTATGCACTATATGGGGTCCTGATTCGCTTTCTAAAGAAATAACTCTGTGAAAAGTGCTACGACAATTGACCATACTGTACACTGGTCTGTGTTAGCACCGTTAATTGAAAATTTTAGCAAATCTTTAAAAACATTCTAATGACAATTGAAACTTTTAAAAAGCTAAGACAAACTGTACCTATTTCAATATTATGTTAGCACAGGGTTGTATTCTCGAAATGCTACTGAAGTATTTTAAAATTTTATTTGGGCAATGTGATGCCTTTAACAACTCACAATACTTTGCTTGATCTTACTCTTTAGAGGGAATAGCTCACTGCAAACGAGATCGTCTTCGGGCGGCCTAGTTTCAACTGTGAAGCAAAACCCATCAGCATTCTATTAACATAGTTCCCATTAACAGTTAATTGGTATTCAATTACTCAATAGCGATTACTGTTGATGCCTTGTCCATATATTTCTCCATTTTAGATTAAATTTTGTGGTATCTTGCCTAGAGACAAGCAAGATATTGATCTTGGAGAGATCAACGCACTAGGCTTACTTCTTCCTAAAGCTATTGTTATGTTTATTATTTTTATTAATTGTCTCATGATGATCCTCTGGCTGCGCCATTTGGGGCAGTTAAACAAAATTTTGAGATCTTCAAAAATCTAAAATCTTATTAATAAACCTAGGTTTGAAACGAGTCGTTACTTTTCTCAAATAAGTTATTACTTCTGATTCTGTCAGTCGACATCTAATATGACATAATTTTTACAACAGTAAAACTTTTCACTGCACCAATAAACCATTAAGGGTCCAAACTTATTTTGACCAAAGCTTGACAGTTTTTCGGAAGTTATTCGTTGTTCGTTACATTGATTTCAATACGATCGCAGCAGACCGGATATAATTCGAAAACCTATAAATCTACATCGTTAAATGCCCGGTAGGTGCAATAAAGTGCGGTGTGGGATATAACTAATTGCATTAAATGCAATGCTGTGAAATGTTGAAAGCAGTAATTATTTTTAAATAATCATGTACTTATAAGTAAGCAAAAAATTATAAATCTGCTATGAAGTAATACTTACAAGTGAGTATTAACAGTAAGCAATTAAAATTAAAAATTATGCAATTATAAGAAACTTGGATGTAGCTTTAACTCAGCGCTTGAATAATGAGCATGTAATGGAAGTAATGTGGTGAACACCATATGGATGTAATTCAAAGTGCATATAAAGTATAGTATGGAAAATTATTAAGTTCAACAGACATTTAATTCCTTTTCTAAACGTTGTACACACATGCATACAAATATACCTTTTGAACGCGTGATTCTTGCAATAATCTCAGAAAAGTTCCACAAAAATACATACTATATATTCTGTGTTTACTTATTTATAAACGCGTGATCTCAGTTTCAAATTGCTGATATGATGAGCTCTTTGTGTAGGAGTAATCATAGTATAATATATAAATATATATACGAAAATACAACATATATAAAGACGTAATTATGACTAAGCAATAGAAAATTAAAATAATTAAGTGGGTGTAATTGCATACAAATGTAAAAACTAATTCGCCGAGAGCTTTGAAGGAGGGAGAATTTGTGAAACACTAACGGATAAAAAGCCTTGTAAGAAGGGATCGACACATATCTGAAGCTCTCCGAAGTTTTGCAGAACTAAGCCAGAGTCTTCAAAATATGCTGATTTGATTTCTGATGGGATGATTTCAAAACCACGCTTTAAAAGAGTTTTAAGCTCTATAGAAAAATACTTGTTCTGATAATCGAAATGCATTTAAATTGGAGAAGTACGATGAACGAAAACTTTTTAGGATGGTAAACTAACTTGCTTTCTGACCTTCTAAAACTTTACTGAAGTAATAAAATAAAACAAATAATATCACAAAACCGAATATTTTTGTTCTTTAATGAAAACATTTAGCCAGTTGGCAGTTTATTTTAGGGGTACTCAAGGCGTGTCTGACTTAACTCTTCAACACAACAAAACTTTTTCGGAGATCTTGCTTTGGTCAACTAATACAGTTGTCACAAAATTACTTAGCAATGAGAACTTTGAATTATAAACAGCTATTTTCGTTTGACAAAACCGCGGAAAATGACAAATCGAACAAACACTTACTTTCTAAGTGGCTTAGATTCGTTCTCAGCTTTTGATGAAAGTGGAAATAGATTTTTTTAAAAGATAGATAGATAGATTTTTTCCAAAAGAGCTTCCAAAAAACTTTTCATGAAATCCATCGACAGTTTTCACTGCTGGACTTTTCATTTCCTGAATTAAATTAAGGCACACAAAATGAGTTGCGGTAGAAGCTTTGTCAAATATCTCGGAGTTAGTGGTGCTGAGCTCCTGTAAGCTCATGCTTTAAAATAATATATATATATATGTAGTAGTGCTTATGTATCTACCGCTTAGAAGGAAGAATAATATGGAGATTTGGACTGATGGCTCAGATGTTCTATTATGGGTTTCTCAAAAATACTGAGCTCACCATCTCTAACAACGGGTTCGAATTACTTAAAACATCTAACAAATAGTACTTTATTAGAGAATGTTAGAGGGAAGTATAAAGTCCCCATTATTCGCTAGTGTCCGAGAGGACAGGCACTCACCAGCTCTTTAACCACTAATAGTCCTAGTAAGTCTACCTGTTTTTATATATTACATGGAAGTGGTCCGGGAAGGCATATACTCACAAGATCTTGACAGATTTTAAAGATTAAAGGTTTTTAAAATTAAAGCTAAAAGAACCTTCCCCATATAAATTTCACATAGGGGAAACGCTAGGAAAATGCTTCGAACGGCTGAACTGAAACGCTTTCAGACCAATCTTTAAAATAATAACTACCAATCGAAATAGTTGATTCCTAAGATTGGTAGGTCTATGTAAATAGAACTTATACAGATTTTTATTCAGCGAAGGATTGTCATATCGGTACTAAACTCCTAAATAACAACCAACCCAAACATTATCTAATTATAATCTAATCCTTTCTAGATGTGCTTCAGAAGATGGGCCTCCATTTTTTCTCAATTAAACATAGAGAAATGAATGAGTCAATATTTCAAGCAACAGATGAGTTTAAACTAAAGCAAAGCAGCATGATAGTAGTTATACTAAGAACATTTTTATTCCTGTTTTACTTGTTTATATGCGTAGGATATAGCATTCAAATTGATACACAGATTTCCATGACCAATTTACGCCTTTTGCGATTTCATCAATTAATGATATCACCTATTAAATCGCATACGTCAAAGTATTGTCCTCACCTAATAATATTTGTTAAAATGCAGGGGTCTTTTATTACACATTAACCTTGGGTGTTATCAGTAGCTAGGAAGCAAATTTATTGCCTATAAACAATCTGATAAGGCAATTGGAACAAAGCCTTTTATTTCACTTCAATTATATAGTAAATCATCTAATATAATATATATAGTATATTAGTGTGTATGTATGTGTATAATGTTTCATTCATCATGCGATGTTTTTTTTTTATATTTTGAATATTTCATATTATTTTGAAAATTCCAATAAAAATATTTACAAATAATCATTATAGGAAGTAATTTTATTGCTTTGACGTACTTTGTTGCATAAAGAGATTAAAATATCCTGTAGTATCCCTAGTGGGGTCAACTAAAAATAGAGATTAATAGAACTACCAAATTTTTTTTTTTGTTACTTGGGATAGGTGTAGACAAATATGTAATGATAATTATTTTGACCTGCGGAGCGACTAATGTGACAAGATCTTGCACATTGTAATGAAACCTGCTACTGTAAAGAGAAACAGCATTAACAAGTAAGGAAGGGCCAAGTTCAGATGTGACCGAACATTTTATACTCTCGCAATTTGAACGTATCAAAGGTGATTAAATATTTTCAGCTGTTGGAAAAACTTTATATTAAAAAAACCTTTCGAAATTATGCAACATCCATTATTCGATGAAATTGTGATTGGGTTGCAATCATATTTGGCGTCATATTAACTTTAACTTTAGATCATATACTCATAAAGTCAATCTAACTAACATAAATCAATATATTCATCACATCAGTTCCATAATTTTTATTACCGTTTAAGATAATACTAATCGAAATATTCTCATTTGATCTTGTTGAGAAACTTTCTATGAAAGGAACGTAATTTAATATAATGTGTAAGGAGGAAAAAGTCAATTAGAGTGACGTAAATCATTATATTAGAGGTTTGAGATTTTGACCAAGACATAGACCTATTTCATTCATATTTAGCGCTAAACCATATTATGGTTAAGAAAACTCCCAATTTCTCTAAAATAACACACATGTTGACATATAACAACAGTTTAAGATCAGCTAGAAAGCCGTACATCAGTACATCGGGTACATTGGGACAAGGGTGAAGTCTGAGCAGACGGCATTTACTTTTGGCATTAAACTACTGTATGACTCCTATTTCCACTAAATTTCTTTAAGATAACTCACAATTTGACAGACATATTCGGCACAGAGTCCACTAGAATAACGATGATCATTATATGTAGTATATGGTTGTAATTCGTAAATCGATTTCACTCATTCGCTGCCAAACAAAGTATAGTAAGATATCTTTTGCTAAGATATTTTACATATTAGTCGATATATACGGCAAAAAGTCAATCGGAAATCCGAAAGTTTAGTATACTATACTAACTATACTTATACTAGGAATATGGGCGCCAGGGGAAGTATAACACGATTTTACAAATTTTTAACAAAAGGGCACATTATTATCAGGAAAAGACGTTGTCTGAATTTCATTAATATATCTCGCAGATTGACCGATATGTTTGGTAAAAAGTCAACCATAGGCACTGAGGTCCACATATTCGGTATCTGGGGTTTTGAAAAGATTTCAAGACCGATTTCCAAAATTTCTGGGCAGGATAACTTTGGATGACAATTTTTAGGCTTGAGGTACCCAAATTACAACGGAAATTCGATTTCATGTTTTTTAAAATAACGTTACATTAAAGTTCCCTTTTGACCTGCCTTTTCCATTCATCAAACAGTCAACCATATACAATAAAATCTTCTTGGTTAAAGCTTAAGGCTATTTCGAAATTGCAAAGCAATATCTGATTATTACTGAATACCTAAAAATCACTGATGTATAAAAACACTTGCTTGAAATGTTTACAGTTTCGGGCTGTTTGTCGAACAGCATATTATGGATTTTATAAACAACTGAATCTAAGAAACAAATATTGCTTTATTTGTAACAACTTCCACTCCATAATGAGAGGTACAGTGTGGACCTCTTACATTGTTTGATATTTTATATTCGAATATCGTTTACCATTTACTGATTTAAATTTACATATTTATGCATTGTTCTTCTATAAAATACAATTATAAAAAATCAGTAAAAAATTCTCATTAACGTTTTTCGATAAAAACCAGTAAAACATGATTTTCGATAAACAAAACGACAAAATGACATTTTTGATTTTGAGACAATGACAATGTAAAATTAAAGATTCCAAAATATTTTTAAAACATTCGTTTCAAATATTAGCTTATATATATATATCTACATATACATATATTTAAAAATGTAAGAGAATTACATATATGAATATATGTATATTATATTTCACAAAAAAATATTTTAAGATCATTTATTAAAAATCTTATTTGTTATTGTATATTTATAAAATATACAGACATATAAATACATAGGTGCATTTACAAACTTTATATATCTATGTACATATCTATGTACTCACATATTGTAAATAAATATGTAGAAAACCCAAAACCATCACCAATTAGTGATTGCAATCTAATGAGTTGATACATTTAATCTACAATGAGATGAAGTTTCATTGACATATGCACATTCACCTGCTATATTCACTACTATACACTCATACACTCATAATGAATCAATTTCACAAATCCATTTTGTTATCAGAAGCGGCCAGCAAAAGTTCAAAAAACCGGCTGCACTTTTCCTCACACAAAATGTTTTATTATCTTTTTATTTCGCATGCTTCGGCATCTGTGCATTTCGACATACATACATACATACATACATATGCACATACTCGCTTTTATAACAGACTCTGTGTCTGCTGCTTAATATGCAGGTGGGCATTTACAATGCATACATACATACATACATATATACATTCACAAATCTAACAAACTGGTTCGAAAGTTATGCTAAGTTATGCTAAATTATGCTTCGAAGACAGGCCTCTTTTAATTGCACTCAAATACAAGCATTTTCGTTAGCTGGAAATTCATTGATACATAACCTCAAATGATCTGCCGAGCTTTTAAGCATATTTCACAATATTTTTTGGAGTAGTTTAAAAGCGAATTTTTTGTTTGCTATTTTTGGTATTTATTAAAATGAATTCACAAATTTTTTTTGAAGAGTTACCGTATTCACAAAAAAAAGATAATTATTTTTTGAAAATAGTAAAAGTCATAAAACCTGAAGTAGCAAGTGACTACCTTACTTGTAACTGCACACAAGTGATAGAATTATAACAAAATTGAATTCTTTCAATAAATTATATTTTCCATTTTCGTTCAGATTCGCCTCACTGATCACCACAAAGAGAATGAAGTAATTGTTTGTTAGAAGTTAAATAAATAATACATTGTTGTGTTGCCAATAAAATGTGCATATTGAGCTTTCATTCCAAACAATGAAATAAAATAATATAAAATAAAAAATTTCCTTCAATAAAAGTCCATCTACTAAAACTTGTGTTAGCAATAGATTTATTTTTTATGCCTTGAGCTAAAAAAAACAAACGCCGAAAGGCTTTTCGTTCTTAGCGTAAGATCTTTTAGTAAACGCGAATGTTATAGGTTTCCAGCCGAACAACAGCTGGTTTCAGAAAACAAAAATTTTTTATGAATTTAGAATTTCTTAGGAAGAAACTCGAGCACACAATCCAACATGTCCCTTTCGATCCGCTCAGCATTTTTTAAATACCTTGTAGAACGCTTCTATCGCTCAAAACATGTATATAAACAGCAGCCTGTTTTATCTTGAAAAATTTGTGTTTGGTCACTATATTTCAGATGGTTCAATCGATATGTAAAAAGTTCATCTTCCAAGTCCTTAAAGAAAAATACTAAAAATTTGGCAACTGAATAAATATGTTGACTAACGAGCATATCATTCCATCATAACTTTTGAAACAGAGAGCGCTTTAAAAATTACCTGAGAAAAATACACTTACAAATATCAATAAAACTTGAACCAACCGAACCCACAATCGATCTTCTCTAAATCGATGCCGTTTAGTTTTTAATGGTATTGTGGCGTATTCTTGGTTACATAAATTTATTCGCTAAACCACGCTTAAAATAATCAGAGGTGGTGTCGATTGTCTTGTATTTGGTTAGTTTAGACTGAGAAATGTAATTGATTGCAAGCTATTATTACTGGATTACTTGTATACTCTAATCAACGAGAACGAATGAATGAATTCTCCATCTGCGGAAATGTTCGCATTTAGTACCAGTCAAAAAATACCTAACTTTATCAATTTATTCTAGGAGTAAGGAAAAAGGAATCGAATTTCTCTCTTTCAGGCTTTATTAAACATGTATTTGAGTGACATAGAATTTTTATATTGATATTTTGTTACAAAATAGCGGCTTCTGGATTATGTTCCAATTTTCGGAATCACCTTTGTCAAGAGGGCGACCGAACGGACGGGAACAAAATAAGAAACGGGATCTTAATCTACATAAGGCTTGCTAATAAAGGGAATACGCATGTTTTCAGCTTTACATAAATTTTTTTTTCCGAAACAGCGGACTTATACGCAAAGATTCAAATTTTGAACGAAAAACTATGCGGTAAGTTGCAACTATAATAAACAAATTCGTACGTGGTTTACTAGATAACGGTACTGTAGTTAAAACGTAAAAGAAAAAACTATAGTTAAAACTTGAAATCGTGCGATAGTCTCCGAGCACCATCGTTACATAATATGAAGTTAAAAATATGAAACATTTTTACGCTGTTTTACCAATTGAATAACGTTTTTAGGACCCTTACAGCAAAAAAAAAAAAAATGTGTAGACTGGACTAACCTCTTAAACGTTGAAAAGAACAAATCGAGAAAATTTTTTTAGGGTTGTTAGGGTTTAGGGTTGTTTCAGCCAGAAGTCTAGAAGAAAAAACGCACCTTAAGAAAATGTTATGGTTAGGATGTTATTCAAAACATTAACTTTTGAATTTGTAATTATATAATCTTATTTGCATATTGGAATTAATATTTGAAATCATTTTTAATATTTTTATAAAACTGTTGTATCAAAAAAGAAAAATGCCTCTGAACCTCTAGAAAAATGCTTTGGCTGAAAAATTAATTATATAGTTATATCCGTTGGTCATTAAACTATAAGTACTTTAAGTTCGCCTTTAAATATAAAACCTGGCTCTACAGCCCGTCCTGTTTACCAAGCATATTTCTTAAGAATATTGCCGTCGTCATCGTAGCGGCAAAAAATATTACCCAAATAATTTTGAGCCATGCTGCCAAATTGGCATCTCTTCGACGGATACAATTCCGGGTCTGTTACGGCTTCATAGACCTGGTGATCATGAGAACGGCTTAAAATAATATATTTTTAATTATTAAATAGCATATTTACAATTTTTTAAAACAAATTTCGTCCAAACAAAATTATAATTAAACTACTAATACATGTGTATGTACGAGTATGTGTGTGTATGTATACAAATATTCATCCCTTTAAGCTTTTATCCGACAACAATAACAAAACCACGGTAGTAAAAATACAAAATCACACACCCACATACATATTTATCCATTCCGATCACAAACACATCCAGTCTTGTGGTACCTGCCAGCACCTTCGTGAGTATTTTAGCGACCGAAAGCCACAAATCGCTTCATTTTAAGTTTTACGTGCAATAAAAATGAAGTAAGATATTCTCGAATGACAAGAAACGATTAGAAAGGTCAAAGCGATTTAATGTGCATCGTGAAAATATATATATATATGTATATATGTAATGGGGGTATATGGGTAAGAAACTTCTTGACGCACACACACAAAGTCAGTTTAGCTTCAAAAGCCAACAATAACGTACACGTTTCAAAACATACGCGTGCCGCACACCCATACCAATATATTTAAATGCATGGAAATAAATTGATATATGAAGGATACAGAAACTTGAGCAAAAGTAAAACAATGTAAGTGAGTAGCAAAATAGCGGTCGTTTGGAAAATGTTAATGCCTTTATATGTACATGCATGTGTGCGTGCATATATGCATATGTAACTGATGATAAGAAATAAAAATAATTAATGCAATCACATCGAAAAAGCAATTTAAATATGTTCAATCGTATTAAAGTAATTAAAATGTGTAATGAAATTATTAAATGGATGCAAGGTCACAACAAATTATAATTATAATATATATTTAATTAAGTGTAATGGCAAATGAGGCATTAAGCTCTTTAGCTGATGGATTAATTTTATATTATAAGAAATAGCGCAGTTATTATAAATTGCAGATTTTACTTTAAAAATAAAAATCAAAAGTAGCAACGTGACAAATGTATGGCAAATTTTTTAATTATCTTTCCGAAAACAAGAAGCCTTCTTCTTCATTGAAGAGTAGCGAATCGAACAAACTACAACAGTTGTTCAAACAAACTGGTATCACTTGCGAAACAACTTTGCGCCAATACTTTAATGAAGTATTCGCATACTCACATATATCGAATTTAATTCACTAACTTTGCTATTGCTTTTGCATGTACATTTTTTGACAAAAAAGCAGCGCGAAAAGATAGCCATAAGAGAAAAGGTCAATCGAAGATAGCTATTGCCAGTCTTTAGGCGCATTTCCTGCGTTCAAAAAAACATTTATTCCAAACATTCAATGCCAATTGACTTTCTACGACTAGAGCGTAGAATTTCAAAAGTTTCATAAACATTCATTAAAATCTTTAACCTTTTTTTAAATTTTTGTATAAGAAAGCTGTTTTCGCTAGAACTATTTCTCTCCTGCGAAATCGTAAAATTTATTGAACTTATATGTATGTTTTAACGATTTTCAAAGAATTTACTTTCTACGACTAGAGCGGAGAATTTAAAATATTTTCAAACGTTTTAAAAACCATTATTAAAATCCTTCGATCTCCAATATTTTTTCTTACATTTTTTTTTATGAAAAAAATGTTTTCGCTAGAGCTATTTCTCTCCCCTGAAATCGTTAACTTAATTGAACATATGTTTTTCGATTATTTGTAAAGATATAAGGGTGCTTTTCTAGACCTAAGAGCCGCTCTCACTTACACTCCGGAGAGCATTTCAATTGTAGCATGTATTAAAACATCAATATTCCACCCATAATGCAAAATATTTAATATTTCTATTCCAGGCATTAAGCAGTGCTAAGTTTCATTTTCTCGTTTATGGACAACGGCGAAAGAGCTGATTGCCTATCACTTCAAATAATACAATGATCTCAAAATAACCTTTGCTTCAGTGTTGTCCTCTGCAGTTGACGCAAATCACTAGTCATTGTTTTAGGTTTCTTAAAGGAAGAAAGGGGATATTTCATAAATTAATTGCCTTTATTTTGACAAATGCATTACAATTGTTTCCAACCATGTTCAATACATATAGCTGTCCTTTTTCTGCCCCAAGCGTTGCTGCTTTTATTTGGATGCTAATAGAGTTTATCTATCAACTGAGCACTATATTCGTAGATAGTTTTTGCACTCTTTGTATTTACTGTCAACAACAACAGGTATATTTCAAAACGAATGAGACTCATCTGGTAGTCCATTAGAGGATATCCACTCAGCAATATCCATTATTTTAACAGTTTCTTTGTTTAAAGATTATAGCGTAGGCAGACAATTTTTCGTACATATACATATGTATATAAATATTACGTTTAAAATATACATTTTTTTTGCCTAATGCTTGTGAAATGATATTAACATTCTCAGTTTTTCAGCCTTAGCCTACTCAAAAGAGTTTAATATCAGCAACCTTTAAAAGCATATCAAATTCAATAACCTTTAAAAGTTTACTTCATCATTATAGATTATAAATACAAGAACAATTCACTTAGTACTTCGTTACTACATATAGTTACATATTGACCCCACAAAAAATACTCACAAGTATTATATGTGCACACATGCATATATACATACATATATATGTGTTTAGGGACAAACCCACTTTTTTTTAACTCTAAATGATTTTTATTTTTTATTTTTTTAGCACTTAATCAAAGTATCCTGCTATTATACATATGCTATATACATATGCATATCCGCTTATGTATGAAAATAGAATTGTAATTTGACCTAGCAAACAATGAAATTACTTATTGCAGGTTTTTGATTAAAACTATTGCGCCTCCTTCTCTTTCTTCTTTTACAATTCAAAATGCGTAATTTAATAGATATGCATGTATATAAATGACAAAGCAGAAATAAAAGTATTGTGTATGCACATATTTACATACGTACATAAATACATACATATGTACATATGTATTATAATTAAGAATGCAGTGGCTGCGTATTCCGCAATACAAACTGTGACTGTAATAATAGAAAAATATGAGAAGTGAAAAAATAAAAATAAATTAATAAAAAAATTTTGTTTTGCTAGCAACACATTGAACGGCCGACAATAATAAAAAAATGAACACAACAAGTGTAAACGCACGATCACAACAACTACACAACTACAAAGTATACACACCCACTTTAGTGCATAGAGTGGTGGGTGTGTGCCAGTGTAGTGGAAGAAGTGTCCAGTCATTCGTCACAGCTGAGTAGTTGTTGGGTGTTTTTCATGCATATTACAATAATCATAAATATCAAACAAAATATAGATGTACAGTTGTGCACAGAAAATCAGCAGTGAATATGTTGTTTATATCATTTATACTTCAATATATTTCATAATGTATAACTCCTGAAAATTTTGAAAAAAATTTACTGATTTTGTAATATTTTATATAAAAAAAACTGCACAAAAAAGAAACAAACAAAATCATTGAACTCGAAAGTAAATTCGAATGAGAGCTTAAGACAGCAGTAACAAGTCTAAACTAACATGTGTAATCTATTTTGTTAGCAAATCTACTAAATCGGTAAAAATATTTGCAAAAAAAAATATTTAGTTTAACCAATAAAAACTTTAAAATTGTTAAAAGGCTAAGAAGTGGACAAAAGACTCATTATGAAGAAATCAAGTATTGGAATTCAATTATTTACATATTCAGTAAGTCAAAGAATGATTTTTTATAGCAGTTTAAAGTTTTTTGAAAGCTTAAATAATGGCCTTTTTTTGTTTACATTGATTCAATTCTACCTGGTAATAAAAAAGCTGTGAAGACACAACAAGAATATTCTTGAAATAATATTACGTAATTTTAGAAATATTTATAAAACTGTTATTAGTAAAAAACTAGAATTGTTGGCGAGCTTGGTAACATATGAAAATATAAAATTATTTTTACTATAATTTGCTGCGCACTGGAATTAACACAATTGTAAATACAATTATTATTTAAAACACTTAAGAATAAATAAAAATTTATCTGTAATTTCTCATTTGTTATTTATTGCAAACTACTATGCACCTAACGATTTTGAAGCAACTAATCCCTAATAGGTTTTTTATATACCCATGTATTTTTGTTCATAAGAATACATGGAGAGTAAAATATTAAAATAGTTCAATCATTTATTTCCTAAAATTATGTTTTAATGTCCGAAAAACTCATTTGTGATTGCTGCTACTTTTTTTTGCACACAACTGTATGCCTTAGGCAAATAACTAGGCATTTTTACATGGTGTGTGTACTATATAAATGAACAACAGTATAAATTTACAAAATAACTGTAGTAAATATACATATTTCTTAGCAACGAGAAAAAAAAAACAAAAAACAGCCAAAGTGAAAAAAATTCTCTGTCAAGAAATTGCTCAAAAAAATCAATGAATCAGAAAGTAACTGTTACTTCAAGCAAACCAAAAAAACAACAACAACAACAACAACAACAATAACAATAACTTCTCTAAATAGTAAAGCAACAACAGCAGCATTGAAGACCCCTTCAAAATCTCACCAAAAAGTGTTAACAAAAAAACATACAAATACAAAAAACAATCAGACGCAGAAATAAACAACACACTAAAAATAATCTATCGTCAAAGGAAATAAACAAAAAAAAAAAAAAACAATTAATTATCGAAGCAAACGCGATAGAAGTAGTACGTACTAGCAACGAGTCAACAACAACTACAATCAATGTGTGAGAGACCACCGTCGCTGCGAAGCACTGCGTTGAAGCTAAAACATCAGCACTAGCCACTAGCGCACAGCAGTCGAACAAGTCCGGCCGTGTCGAATAGTCGGACAATATATTTAGCGGTAAATTGTACGAGTATACCCGCTATTATTTTGTAAAGTTCGTGTCAATATTTTAGTATTGCTATAAAATCTATTGAGACTCACGAGACTTAGTCAACGGAGCATCGAACCGAATTGAATTGCAGCGAATAAAGTAGGTTAGTTGCTTAGGCAACGTTGGGGCACAACCAACTAAGGAAAAGCTTTCTTATAAGTTTTGGAGTTCATGAAGTCAACGAGTTGCAGCAAGGAGATATCAGCAGAGTGAAGCGTGAAGGACGGACGGAGTTTAGCCGATCAAAAGCAGGTGGCTTGCAGTGACCTTATATAATTAGTGGAGCTGCACAGCTGTACAGAAGAAAGGACCCGTGATTATTGTTTCTCAGGAGACAGATTAAAACAAAGAATTCTTCGAGAATTCGAGAAAATTGTAATATAATATAATAAATTGTCTAAAGTTAAAAAAACCGGCGAAGCGGACAGAAGAAGAAGAAAGAAGAAGGAAGGAGTGAGAAAAAGGAAGGGGAAAGAGAAGAAGGAAGGAGAAAGGAGAAGAAGGACAGAGGCAGACAAAAACGAAGAACCAAAAAACAAATAGGCTGACCATCACACTGATACAATACTGAAATTAAGTCATTTATCATACAATAATTGCAAATAACTTCAGGTTCAAGTAATTACTTTAATTTATTAGCTGACATATTCCAAAAACTACACCTCGCCTCCAATTCAAAAAATAATTTTTACCATTCGATCGTATGATTTATTTAATTGACTACAACCTAACGCACTGTTAACAGCTGATGACTAAAAGAGCGGAGAAAAAGAGACAACAAAAAAGCAAGCCATTATAAGAAGAAGCGCTATTTACAAACGCAAATCCCAAAAATAGTGAACGTGTGTAAGAAATAATAAATTAAAAAATCGGAAAAAAGAAATATTTTGCGTAAACGTCAATTATTTGTGAGATTACAAAATAAATTATCGTAAGAAAAGTAGTAAATGCACGTGGCAACACACATATAAAGTGCTATGGACAAATATATCTAGTGTGAGTGACGTGAAAAATTTGCACAATTTTTTAAATTAAAATATAAGCAAAGAAATTGTCGAAAATTTTTAATAACATAATTGTCAAAAAACAAAACCTGTAATAAGTTTTACTTGCGAACAACCGCAGCTAATAATTTTACAAAAACTATATCTGTAAACAAAATAAAAAAAGGATTACAAAAAGTGCGCAATGTCATCAAAGCACAGTTTACTGCAGCGTCTACTCGCCAAACACAACAACAACGCGCAAAATGTTAGTTGGCTAACATTTCTCACAGTTCTCTTGACGCTCTTCGACATGCAGTTTAAGCGAGCGGAAGCGCTCAAAGTGACGGTAAGTTAGTTGCAAGCGATTGTTATGTTGTTTATCATATTTTTTTTTCATTTCACATAAATTAGGCATTCCGCAAATACCGCTGTTCCCACACATGAGTATGCAAAATGTAGCAAGAAATAAAACAAACTAGCAAAGAAAATAAAACAGATCAAAAGTAGGTAAGGGAGGGCTAATTTGGTTCGCAAACCAAAAATTTTATGCTCATGCAACTTGCAAATATATAAAAAATATTGAAATAAACATTGACAATTTATTCTGGGAGTAAGAAAAAAGAAATACGAATTTCTTCTTTCAGGCTTTTTAAAACACGTATTTAGTTTAAAAATTTTTTTTCTTTTTTTTTTTGACATTTTAATAAAAAGTGCCAGATCCAGACCAGATCATAATCTACAAAACCGTTGCTACTAAAGTACGTATATTTTAGCTTAAAATCAAAATTTCTCGAAATGGCAGACTTGTAAAACGTTAAATTTTTGTCCAAACAAATTAGCAATAAATTATTTATTAAAAGATTGCAACAATAACAAAAAATCGTTTGTAGTTAACTAGATAATACTAATGTAAAGCTTGAGTTAAAATTTCTCCGAGTACCATCGTTGCCCGGTTTGAAAAATGCAGTTTCGAGAAAACCCCGTTTGAATTTTACGTGCTGACGCTGATTGACTCGAACGCTTCGCTACTACTGGAGCATTTTTTTCACAATTCTCCCAATTGAATCGTGTTTTTAGGATCCTAAACTGTGCTTTAAAGCAAGAAATTGCTTAATTTTTCAAATCAGAGACTGGCTTAACTCCTTAATAACCTTTTTGGTGTTTTTAGGCTAATTTATTCTAAAAGGGAAACAGTTCTTATTTTTTATTTGATTTCTGTATCTTGTATAAATTTTTATTAAATTAATTTTTAAGGAAATATTATTTTATAACAGGAAAGTAAAGAGAAACCTTATTTAATAGCCTCGGTAATTTTTTGAATTACTTAACAAATCGAAAAACGGCTCATGTTATCTATTGTCAAATATTTGCTAGTAAAGTTCATATGTATATTTTAAGTAAGGAATTTAATTTTTTTTTTTTGGCATAAAATTACAGTTAAATATTTTTAGATAATTTCAACTCGAGTTATTAATTCATTTCAATCATATCTAAATAAAATATTTGGCAGACTATGTGCTATAAGCGCAGTTTTTAATGAAAATTAAACAGTACATTGCTTATAACAATTAAAAATTTAGCATATTTAACACTAAAAAATAATTTTAAAGAGACTAGTAATATTAGTAATTCAGGACATTTTAAAAATAGCGTTATTCAGTATAGTGTATGTGATTTTCTTCCAATTTTTGTTTTTACGTTAATGTTTATGTTAATTTATGTTAAATATAAATCTATCTTATAATTCTAATATGAAAAGTCATACCACTTTACATCTTCTTACCTTGACAAATAATAAAAACATGCTACAAGTTCAAAAGCTTAATATTTATTGAGAATATTTCTCATATTTTTATGTATGAAAATGAAATTTTTTTCGTTTCTAACTTCGAAAGCAATAAAAATATTAATAAATATTTAATGTTTTAATTTTTATCAATTTAATATATAAATGTGGTCGTCTACAGAAAATTATTTACACATTTCGGCATTTTTCAAAGGTTCTTTGGAACGTACTCACATACATATGCATATATGTACATACATATAATATTCTCACATACAATTCTTGCCATAAAAGTAAATTTTTCTTATCAGCACTTCAAATACCCAAAATACGTTTCTGTAAAAACATGTATTCACTTCACTATCCTTGATTTCTGAAACCACTTTATATATATGCACCATATATAATCGTTACAAGCAAAACAATATGCGAGCGATTTTATAGCACTCTATGCAGCAACTAGCGCCTGGGTGTAAAAAAAAAGATTCAAGTGTTTTCATTTCCTGTTGACTGCTGCTGCAGCTCCTGCGCAATTGGTTGAATCTTGGGGGCCTGTACAATTACATATACACACACTAACATAGATATATAGATATGCTGTAATGCTCGATATTGCGTGTTACGCGAGAGCGACTTCTGCCTACAAGATAAGGTCGCCACTTGTGAAATGAATGATCTAGAAAATATGTAGTTGTGTGACGCATAAACGAGTTGAATGAATCGGTTGTACAGCTGATGGTTAATGTGTGTATATACTTATGTATATATGTATGTATATTTGGATTGTATATAGATATATAAGCAATTCTTACTCGAAAACTCACGCGATAATACATACGCACTATGTACAGATACGTATGTATATAAAAATATGCATAAATATATTAAAGCAAAAGTGCCGTTATATGTTGCCAAAATCTGATGATTGGTTCATTTAGCACACGATTAAGCAAATTAAAGATTTTGATGAATTCTTTCGAAATATTGAGTCGCTATTAAGACAATTAAGAAATGATATGCGCTGATTTTAATTGTATTTGAAAAAATATATTCTTAATTATTTTCAATACGTTTTATTAAAAAAAACTTTTTATATGTGTATTTATAAATATATAAAACTTTCTTTAATTACAAACTGGTAAAACTAAACATCGAACGAGCAATTAACATATCTTCCGTACGCATATACATACATACATACCATATACTTAAATACATATATATGTCTATACTCATATATCTGCATGAGCAAGTAATAACTTTAAAAATTCGTGCTGAAATTATTATTACCTAACTGTAAATTTATTGTTTGCAATTTGTTTAGCATGAAATTTGAAAGTATACAACTTTCTTTTTTAAAAAAAAGTGTATATGTTTGTACGATGTACTATAATATAAAATCAGTTTTTCAAAATTACGAAATTTTGGAATCATAGAAGAATAGTCGAATTGAAATTAAGGAAGTATAATCATATAAAGTATAAAGAGTCGAAATTTATAATAAAAGAATTGATGTGTCTTTAGTAAAAAAATATGTAAATATGTATGTATGTCACTATTGTATGATATGCTTGATCACATTTATCGTGTTTTTTTACAAGTTGTATACATGTGTGCTGATGGAAAGTATTATATGTATGTAATAGTAACCAAAATTTAGAAGAAATAATATCCATACAAATTAAATAAAAATTCAAAAATAAACACTGTAATATATATAATATTATAAAAACATAAAAGTAAAATAAAAATAAAAAATAAATTGCTTTTCTGTTAAGAAAAAATATAAATATATAAATATACAATTAACACAATTTTACTTAGCGAATTTTAAATATAAGTTATATGAGAAACAATTTTCTTTATTTAAATAAATACTTTTAAAATAGAAATTCTTGAAACAATTATTTATTTTATAAAAATAAATGAAAAAGAAGTTTTTTAAAATAAAATATATATTAAAAAATTCATAGTTTTTTATATAGCTTAGGATGCTATAAAATACTCAAACTTGTTTGAGATAGAAACTTTTCAGAATTTTTCAATGATAATATTATATGCTAAAAGCTTAGGGTAAAAAAGTTATATGCTAGAAGTGAAATTTTTTCTGTAATGAGTTCGAAAAGTACCCGATAAAATTTATAAAGATCATTTTTAGCTGAAATTTAGAGGATTATCTTAAAAATTAAAATTATGTAGTTTTTTTTATAAAAAGGGAATAATTTTTTAATAAAAACAATTAAAAAAAAATTTTTTTATAATCATTATGGATTTCTATCTATACCAGTGTGAAATTCCAATTATTGTTTATGATAAACAAATTTTTTCTTTTTTAATCAGCAGTAAATAATCAAGCATACTGCAAATTAGAAATTTTAAAAAATGTTTTTACCATAGAAATGTATTTTAAATACTGATTTCAAGAAAATTAAATTTTTTCATTTTTTAATAAAAAAAAGTATGCTTTTTTTAAAGCAGTAATAACATTTACTAAAATTACCTTTGCGTGCGCTGAATTTCAGAGAAAAGGTAATTATTATTTTTTAATATAAAATCACTAATTGACGATTTCCGTATTTTATTTATTTTATTTTCCGTATTTCTATTAGCAAGCTGTGTTATTTCCAAAAACTAAACTCTGAAATCTTTTTCAAGAAAATTCTGAAACAAAAATATTTATAACCTTCTAAATGCTTTATGAGCATTGAAAATTAATTTTCCTGTCTACGCACTGATTGCTGACGACAATTCGCTAATAATACATTATATTTAACAGCACTTTGTAGCAACAACTCAATTTGAGATTGAACAGACGAACCAAAATTTGCGGCTTTATTTATTTTTATTCTCGCATGAGAGAAAAATATTTATGTATTAGCGCGAATTTTGCACACTTAAATGTATTATATGTACGTGTATGTGCAATTTGCAGTGAAAAATTCCAAATAAATTAAAATGATAATAATATTGTAATAATAATACGTTTTGTAAACAGATATGGAAAATAGGAAAATATTATGTTGCTTTATATGTAATTCCTGCAAAAATACAATAAAAGTCTGGATTAAGTAGCAAAAAGAATAATAAACAGTCCTTTCCTTATAAATCGCATGTGATAAGTGATAGCAATTGAAACTCAAGCTAAGAATTTCAATTGATATGAGGCGTTGTGTGTATGTAATTGAATATAGACATATATGTGCACATGTATATTGAACTATGTATCTTGAGTATTCATCAGTTTATGTTTATTTATCAAGAATGTTAGAAAAGACTGAAAACTTTCATTTTTGCTATATTTATACATATGTTGTCAAATACATATATGTCAAAAAGTCACGTGTATATATATATAAATACTTGATTACATATTACAAACATATATTGATATATACACATGTATTTACATCGTTACAAATTTTCAACTCGTCAGTGACATTAAAAAATTAATTAGTATATTAGCTATTATAATTAAAAAAATAAATAATAAGTTTTGATTTATTTTGTATTTTTCAAAGTCTAATATACATAAATTGTTTTTAAATAATTAATTAACAAGCAATTATTTTATATTTATACATTGAACCAGTTAGCAACACAACAATTATTAATGTGCAAATGTAAATGTGAATGTAAATAAACACCGTTACAATTTCTACCTAAACTTATTTTCGAACAAAAATTAATGCTTCAAACAAGATTTTGTATATCCTTTATTTTCATGATTGATGCTGACTTTTATAGAATTTTTAATTTAAGTCAAGTGGCAACTCTAAAAATTACTATTAATTAATATAAAGGCTGGCGTATATATTATACGAGATGCTGTACTAGTTAGGTATTTGAACTATTATTATTATTTAAATTTTCCTAATTTAATATAGTGCCCCTGTGGCAACTTTTTATAGTATTATTCAAGTTGTTAAACCTAGTCTCTTCATGCATAAATTATTCGCATAGCATATGTGTCACAAATATAACGAATGCAGAACGTTATTTTCGCCTTAAACTTTTGCTGCTGTTTTTCTACCCAACACTGTAGTCATAAACAAATTGATTTTTGGCGTTAAAGTCATTGCGAATAAAAATAGTCTGCATGTGTTTAGTAAAAGTTAGCCAACAAATTGCTTGATTAGCGAAAAAGTGTTGCAATAAAATGTACTTTTGTTATTTTAAAAGGCACATGAATTAAATGAAAATACAAATATAGGTATACAATTATACAATTATATACAATTGTATAGTATAGAATTATATTAAACATTTAAATTCTTTTTGAAGGTAGTACAAAAAGAACTACTACAACGAAAAGCTGGGCTTATTTACTTACATACATACATACATATGTTCACTGAATATGCATACTTGCATGCATGCATATATCCTTATGTACATATATTTCTAAATTACTTTTTAATTTAGTATAAATTATAATTTACAGTCGATTATTATATATGTAGGTGGTATAAATATAATAAATTACAAAAGTCTCATTTGATTAAGTTCAGTTCACATACAAGTATCTATATATACGTATGAATGTATATGACTGTATACTCATAAGTTTTTATATATTGTACATTAGGCTAGTAGTCCTTATAGTTTGCAGTACATTTTAATCCACAAATGCAAAGATTTCTATTTCACACAAATAAAACAATAATTTTTTTCTAAATCATGTTTTATTAAAAAATTATTAATAGCAGTAGTATTTTACTAACAAATCTATGTATGGGCGGGGCACTGCTAAACGCTATCGCGATCTTGAATTTTGACAAGGGAACAAAAAATTAAATAACAAGGCGTTATACAAAGCAAAAACACCAGCCAAAAGTAGGAAACATGGCATAAGAATTAAAAGAAAAAAAGGAAAACCGTTTAATACTCAGTGTGTACGGCGTGTGAATTTTTACATAAAAAATAAGCCGATAACGTTATTTGTGTGCATGTATGTATGAACATGCTACGTCACATATAAGGTGAGAGCAAAGCTCAAATGAGACTGAGAACCAATGTGACAAACGTAACTACTCGGTAAGGTGTTCGTACATGCATATGCATAAGTATACACACATATATGTACATATATCTATTTTTGGACTGCCACTATTTTTTTTTTTCTTTTATTTCTATTCTACCATTTTAAATTGTTGCAAACATTTTAGCACCTTTGCCTTAATCTTCAATTGCTCAAGTCGCGGCGTGCTGCTTGGACTTTGGGTCGAGCCCCCTGCACACCGATTGCCGCACACACGCCATTCTATGTGTGCGATATTTTATTTAATTTTTTGTTTTTGCTTGCGTAGATTTCGCACTTGGTTTGGATTTTGATTAGTAATCATCAACGCAAAATTGTTAATATGCGAATATTTCAAGGCGCGCGCGGCTTTGTGGTGAAGTTAAGCGCACATTTGCATATGTATGTATGGTATTATATAAGCGTATATGTATCTTAATATGACGCTATTATATAATACTTTTTTGAGCTTTTGTACTTTAATTGTGGATTTTCTTGCACATTCTTATTACACACTTTACTAAATTTAACTAATGTGTAGTTGTTGTAGCATTACTTTTTTGTTGATTTAATTATTTTTTATACGCCATGAATATTTAATTGTGTCGTAATGACTGGCTGGCGATGGCTTGTGTATTTAATTTAATGAACATTTAATGGCGCTTGTGTATTTTCAATAAAAATGTAAATTTTCATTGATTTTTATTAAATGTTTTAAATAATTAAATAAGGTTATTAGCTTTTGCACCTTTTAACGAACGCAGTTTGGTTTTTAGTAAGACTGGAAAATTTTTTGGAAAATTTCTTAAATGCGCTTTTGTAAAATATTAAATTCTTTGTAAAATTCTAAATAATTTGACATTAGTTAAGGTTTCAAAATTAATTATTATTTTTTATTTGTTTATTTTTTATAACTTTAAAGTAGTTTGAATGAATTTTGAAATTATACCTAATTAAGTATTTATTTATAAAAAGTATTTATGAAAATAGAATTCTTAAAATAACTATTTTTTTCTAAAGCAATATGCAATTTTAATGTTATTTAAATTTGGCGTTCAGGTTTTTAATTATTAAATTTATTTCTTTGTGCAGTATGTGTTATTTAAGAATAGTAATTTTTTTTATAAAATTTTATGAATTTGCTTATTCAAAATAAAAAAGATAATAGTATAAAGTGGTTCATGAATATTTATTAATATGAAAAATAAGTATGAAAAAGTAGATTCCAGGTAAAGCTGAACAACAGAAGACACTTTCTCAAGAGTTGTATTTTTCCATTACCACTAAATATTATAAAAAGCATGTAATTATTTTTAATGTTATACTTAAATGTGTAGATATTTGTTTTTTATTCCATTTTAACGTATTGACATTAACCCCACAAAGGGTTTTTAACCTTTGGTTAGTGTCACCATAGAATAATCACATTAAGCTTTAACAATTCTAACATTTTTGTTAATATCAGAGAAGTGTGAAAATATTTACGTAACTATTACAAATTATATTTCATAAAATTAGCAACAAAATTACAAATAAATTACTTTCACAACATAACATAATAAACTCAAACTCTTAACTATAAAATAACACAGCAACAGAACAACTGTAATTTGAGAATATATGAATTTTTGAGAGTTATTTAAACAAAAGCAAAAAAAAGGATAATATACGACCACGAAATAATGTCTGATAAATCAATTCTTAATCAAAAACTTTAATCAACTTTGAACATTTAGTGAGAGCACTCTTCCTTTCGCTTTATATATTTTTACTTTCCGACTAAATGCATTATCGGTCTCATTCAACTTTCATATCGAAACAAATTTAGACATATGTATGTACATGTCGAGTTAGTAAATCTAACTGTATTTAACTTCAATTTTTAATCAACCACAACACTTCCCTTTCCTCTCTTCCAGGCGAAAACGATATCCAACCACAATTATCCAGTTGAAGAGCACACGGTGCACACACCCGACGATTACATACTCACTATATATCGAATACCCGATTCACCAAAGTTGCGCGTCAGTGCCAACTCAACGGCCATTGCACGCACCTCCAAACCGGTCGTCTTTCTGCAGCACGGCATACTCTCCGCCTCCGACGATTGGATACTCAACGGTCCGGACGCTTCGTTGGCGTACATGTTCGCCGATTCCGGTTATGATGTGTGGCTAGGCAATGCGCGTGGCAATACATACTCGCGTCAACACAAGCACAAACATCCCGATTCGTCGGATTTCTGGAATTTCAGTTGGCACGAGATTGGCGTCTACGATTTGGCTTCAATGCTGGATTATGTGTTGGTCGAGACAAATGACACAGCGGTGCATTTTGTGGCACATTCACAGGGCACCACCACATTCTTCGTGCTCATGTCCACGATGCCATGGTACAATGAGAAAGTGAAGACGGTGCATCTGTTGGCGCCCATTGCATTTATGCGCAATCATTCGTTTTTGCTCTCGAAATTGGGTGGACTCTTTTTGGGTTATCCCTCGTTTTTGAGTTGGGTGCTGGGCGGTATAGAGCTGCTGCCGATTACCAGTATGCAGAAGCTGTTGTGTGAATATGTGTGCTCGGTGGAGTCTAGATTTCGGTTTCTATGTTCGGGTATTTTGGACTTTCTCGGCGGTTGGGGTACGCGGCATTTAAATCATGTAAGTAGAGTTAATCACACTATTAAATATAATTTCACAATCATTCAGAACAATTTATTTAAGTTGTCGTAGATATTGTCCTTATGTAAGTAATTCCACAGACCTTCTCAGTTTAATTGATCCATCCAACGTTTAATCTCTCTTCAAAAATTTAATTGTATTCGGAAACTTGTGATCGTGAAGACGGTAAGGACTCCTTCTTAACTTTTCTGTCGATTTTTTAAAAAATTTTAGCGGCAATTTAGTTATAATATATTAATCGCTGCAAATCTTTGAACTTATAAAGGCTTCCACCTAACACCATTCTCAAGATAAACGCAGCTAATGGGCCTTTGTTACACTGTTGGTTTTTGGCTTGTTAGACATTATAGTAGTCTCTGAAAGCTGACCGTTATTTTGAAAATGCCGCTATTAGGAATCTTATTTTTTGATAGTTCGCTAAACAGTATTCTTCTGTATATATATAATAAACTTGAATCTTATTGTGCACAAATCTACATTTTTAACACAAATTTTCTTCCATTACACTGAAAAAAAAAAAAACGGTAAAACTAACTTCCTCGGACATATTTTAGCAAAACTTTATTTCAATATTTTTTCTTTTTTTTTCATTTTTTAGACGCTGCTGCCACACGTTTGTGAGACTCATCCCGCCGGTGCCTCTACAACGCAAATTATTCACTATTTGCAACTGTACACATCTGGTGATTTCCGCCAATACGATCACGGCATCGAATTGAATAAGAAGTACTATCAACAGGAGACACCGCCATCATACAATGTCCATGAGATATCCAGTTGTGTAAATATGTATTACAGCAACAATGATTACATGTCCGCTGTTGAGGATGTGGAATATCTGGCAACACTGATGCCTTGCGTGGAGCTCTATCGTATACCCTATGACGACTGGAACCACTATGACTTTCTGTGGTCGATTAATGTGAAAGAGGTCATAAACGAAAGAATAGTGGACAAAATCGCCAGACACGAATTAGAAAATCTTGTGAAATAGATTTTCCTTTGAGGAAAATGCTTAATAGTCACAACTAAAGTGTGTTTCTTGTATAATTATTGCCATAAGAGCTATTTGTAAATATTCTACGATACTAATACGATTCTAGTATTACTGCGATATAGATAGAATAACAAAACTAAAACAAAGAGAATATAAAAAAATGTATTTAAAATTTTTATGAAAATATGAAATTTGTATGTACCTTTCATAAGCTGTGAGACCAAAAAGATAAAAACGAAAACTAAGTAAAAGAATTAAAAGAATGGCGTTTTATATACGCAAATACTTAAAGGTTTGTGAATTTTTCGCTTAAGAAGTTAGACAATATTATTTAGTGTTTAATAAATATGTATTCCAAAATATGTGTGCATGTGCGAATTGTATGTACGTGTTGTACGTATAACCAAAAAAAAAGTAGTTATAAGTATTTACGCTGACTAAACGAAACGCTTTTTACGAATAACTAAAAAAAATGAAGATAAAGAATAAATACAGATGGATTAATTGTTTGAATAAAATAATCTGCTTGAA
This sequence comes from Bactrocera minax, assembly GCA_021498325.1. Classification (NCBI taxonomy): domain Eukaryota; kingdom Metazoa; phylum Arthropoda; class Insecta; order Diptera; family Tephritidae; genus Bactrocera; species Bactrocera minax. The sequence goes on from JAKEEE010000034.1 coordinate 415,956, forward strand.
AATAATACTACTGATTATTAAAGAATTCACATACGAAGCCTGAACAAGGCTGCCTCAGGAATTTTACTTCAAGATTCCCGAAAAATACTGCTATATACAACACCGGTAATTATTTTTGACTAAATCACAATAACGAAAATTATTATTAATAGTCTTATATTTAAATAAATAAAATTAGCTGATTGCAAGTGTTGAATAATGATTTTTATTTATCCCTTTTATATATTTATTTTTATTTCTCTTGTGGGCAAGTAAAGCCAACTGCAGTAAATTTTTTTTTGTAAAATTTTTACTGTCAAATTAAAAGAAGATATTTTTGACAGTGATAAGAAATAATAAATAAATTTTATTTAAATATATCATAGAATTGAATTTTGTATATTTTCACCATGTACCAAAATCATTCATAAAAAAGTCCGTTGAGTAACTTTCTGCTGGCAATACCGAATTTCGCTCAGTGTTCTCCCAATTGGAAAATCAAATGAAATGAATACACACAACGAAATTGACGTTTGCTTTATGTAGTCTGCCATCTTTGATTTTGCATAGTCAGTGGACGGACGAACTGATTTTTTAAGTGTAGAAAATTTGATAAGCATAGATTTTTCACCAATACAAAATTTTAAAAGTGTAGTGCACTTGGTGAAACATGAACTTGTGAAATTTCATATATAATTTTTTGCAGTGCGGTAGTTGTTTACATTTTTTCTATCGTATGGGCACGTTTGTAAGCAAAAAGAACGCGTAGACATGAAAATCACAATAAAATAACTAAACACAAATTATATACATATATATTGTTCTTGGTACCACCCAGACATAAATTAAGCAAAGTACTTAGTAAAAAATTTAATTCGGTGATCGACAGGTGTTTGGTTAAAGAATTTAGTTTATTTAAAGTAGTTAATATGAGTAAATGCACTTGATATTGTTAAACAATGTTATGAGTGAAAATAAAAGTGTAATTTGTGAGTGTCCTTCTACACTTGATTCTCTACGACAAATTTTAGTAAATATTTTATTTAGTTGAGTACTGAATATACATATATTGTTTGTCATTGTGCTTTTAGCTACGTCGTCGCAAAAAAGTGATTCCACAACTTTCAACATGGCAGATGCCAGTACAACTGTAGCAACAGCAACTCCACAACCACCTGCAGCAGCTACAAAATCAATGTTAGTGCAACTGACCACCGATGGTGTACCCAAACTGCACTGCCCTGTCTGTGATAAGGCATTAGTATCGCTAAGCGGTTATGTGAAGCATGTAAAGAAGCATGAGCCACCTGGTGGCTTCCTCTGCCGTTATTGTGATGACCGTTTCTGTTCCGAAGAAGAATTGAAGAAGCATCGGGACAAGGTGCATACAACAATCGTATGTCGGCTCTGTGCAGAAGTTACCTTTACAAATGAAAATGACTATCGTGAGCATATACGCGTCATACATAATGGCATCGATAGGGAAATGCTGAAATGTGACAAATGTGGCGCAGAATATAAAACAATTTATCCATACAAACGGCATATAGAAACGGAATGTGGCAAAGTTAAACCACACAAATGTGAACAGTGTTTAATGACATTTGTAACAAAATATAATCTTAAGCAACATATGGTATTACACACTGGCGAAAGGAAGTACTGTTGTAGCTATTGTGGCAAGAATTTTCTGCAAAAAGGACGCTTAGTGGAACACGAACGTTCACATACGGGCGAGAAACCGCACAAATGTGATGTTAGTAGAAAATAATTGTTATATGTTTAAAGAATATCTAATAAAATTGTTTAATTTAGGTGTGTGGCAAGTGTTTTGCACATCGCGAAAGTATTGTAACACATTCTTCAATACACACCGGCGTGCGATTGGTGGAGTGTAAATGTTGCCTTACACGTTTCTCTTGCCATTCAAATTTAATAAAACATCGACGTACACGGCCTGACACCTGTGGTCTACCAGAATTTGATCCGCCCAAACAGCGCACGCGCACGCATCGCCACAGAAGTAAATTTTTACATGCATAATATATGATATAAATATTATTACTAAACAATAAAACTACTTTTTAGTACCACCAACACTCAATCCTACCTCAGAAATAAAAGTAAACAATTCCAACCGCATAATTAAGCCAGATCATAAAGAGCAAGTGCGCAAATCAACCGCAAAAGTAGATGCTGGCACTACAATCTCAAAAAAGCATGCTAATGGCAGACTTGGTAAAAGAAAGCGCAAAATATCTACTACTGATACGGAGGAAGACGATGAATATGAGAACGATATATGGCCCAATGAATGTAGCGCAAATGTGGAAGTTAACGCACTTGAGACTGCCATAACAACAGAATCGAGAGAAGCAACCACAAACGCATCGCCGATTGGCTTACAAAATGGTTCGGAAGATAAGACAGTGACTGAAGTCGGTAAATTTGAAACGGACTCGGAAGATGAGTATGCAGAATTCGACCCAGCAGAAGAGAGTGTTAGTGAGGATGAGCATAAAGAAAATGTACAATTAACGCTTGCAAAATTAAAAGATATAAAAGAAGAAAACACCACAATAGTTGAAAATTTTATTGATAATACATATGATGATGACGAACTTGAGTTTATCGACTCGCGAGAGTTTGTTGGCACAGAGTTCGAAGTAAAGTCGGAAGATGCAAATATTTTCAAAAATAAAGATAAACTGCTCGATTCAATGTTAAAAGAAAAAACTACGCAAAGCGTTATGAAAAGAGAGCAAGCGGGCTTACATGAGACTGAACTGATATTGATCAAAGCGGAGAACGGTGCCAACTATGTGGAGGAGATGGATATTTTGGACGTTGATAGTGTGTGTATTTATTATAATATTAAAATTACATTTTCATACAATAATCTTATATGTTTTATGCAGCATTTAAATACGCCACTAACTTCTTGTAAAATAATGCTGCGAGATGTACGCCAACGTTACCCCGCACTAAAGGATGAGTCGAGAGTGAAAGTGTCACGCAATGCTGTACCATTTCCACGCCCTAGAAGACACCAACAAACTGGAGATACGGTCATTGAACCTATAAATAATGCTGACAGGTTGGCAAATGCTTTGGAAACACAAAAAAAAGCACGTAAAAGCTGTAAAAATGTTGCACAAACGCAAGTTAACGAGAATGGAAAGGTAGAGAAACGCGGACGTAAGCCACGTCAGCTGATGGAAAACGTAAATGTGCTTATTACTACCGACGAAAATATTGAAAGTGCGCACGCTGACGAAGATGAGGAGGGAAATAAGCAAACAATAGAAAAAGCGAGTAAGTCGGGACGTATGGCTAAGCTTTCGCAAAAGGAATTAAAGGCGCGTTTGAAACTATCGAAGCGTGGTGAGAAGCCCTGGCAGTGTCCATTTTGCATAAAAGTATACCACATACGCAAGCCTTTTGAGAAGCATTTGCGAGACGATCATCAACGCCCAGAGGAGGAGATAAAGGAAACTTTTAAACCCGAAGAAACGACCATTAGTGATGGTGAGGTGTTCAAGTGTCATATTTGCTCGAAAATATACCTGATGGAGAAACGTTTAATCAATCACATTAAAATGCATGGTATGATATAAACATAATATAAGTTATGACACATAATGAATTTAACTTACTTTGACTGTTGTGCAGGTCCTGACGGCAGTTTGATTTTCAAGTGCCCGTGCTATTGCTCTGTGTATTTTACAACCAAAGATGAAGCAACTGAGCATGCGCGCAAAGAGCATCGTGATCTCATATTTTGTAACATTTGTGAGAAATTTATGACCGGCCATGACTCATTGAAAAATCATATGAGAAAGCATGAACAGGAGAAAGACATCAAATCCGTGGCAAATAGAAATTTTGTTTGTGACAAATGTGGCAAGAAATTCTCTGGACGCACGTCGTTGACCGATCACGTACGCTCAGATTGTGGCCGCAAGCCGTTATATCAGTGCAATGTGTGCGGCAAGCACCTAACTACGGCGGGTATATTAAAAACACATCTGCTTTTACACAAGGATGATACGCCGTATCAGTGTGACAAATGCGGCAAGACATTTAAGGTGAAAGCGCAATACAAGACGCATATAAAAACGAGACACACGGATTATAAACCCTTTCAGTGTCATGTAAGTGCACGTAATTTGTTTGTATATGCTTTTTTTTTTTTTGTAAATATTGATTATTTTCCACCTCTCAGCTATGCCCAAAAGCTTATCCCTATCGTGAATCGCTGCTCACACACATGACTGTGCATACGGGCATCAAACGCTTCCTTTGCAATGGCTGCGGCAAACGTTTCACTTGTGTTTCCAACCTGCAGGCACATCGCAAAGTGCACTCGGATACGTGTGGTCAACTACCGCTTAATGCAAAGGCGACCCAATATATGGGCGTGCAGAAAGGAAATTTATTGTTAGGCGCTAAGCCTGAGGCTGGCGTAGATTATAAGGAAACCAATACGCTCATAGCAAAAGAAGTGATCGATCGTGATCGTCCGATGGCCCAAGAGATTAATTATCCCTCAGAACCATCAGCGCCTTTGGCAACTGTGCCACTCAACTACACACAAACGGCGACACCACAATTATTGCTGCCACAAGTTATCACACAATTTATAGATGATACACATACATTGGCGTCTACGCCTACCGTATATCCTTGAGTGAGGAAATGAGTGCATTATTTAGTTTTATTTTTAATGCTTAGTGTAGTTTTAAGTTCCTTTTGAAGTATCATAAAATATGGTAGTTAGGTTTAACTTATGCATATTTGCATTTTTATGTGCATGTTTTTTAGTTTTGGTGAGTAAATGTTTGAGAAAAAATGTAAGGAAAAATCCATATTTATAAGTATGTATTGCTTAAATACACGTATGAATAAAGTTAAAAAATATGTGGATATAAATTTTCTAAAATTCAATAAGAAGCCTTTCAGCTATTAAACGTTTAATAAAATGCAATATTACTATGCGCATAAAAACATTAGTAGACCTTGTTTACGATCACTTCAGTTGAAATTCCCGTTGCATGTGCAGTAATTCGTTTTCCCAATGAGTACTACCGAGCGACAATCAAAAAGAACAAACTAAAATATGTATCGGTTACAAAAACACACACGTCAACGTTTTGCAGAATTTGCTTTAACACATTTTTCTTCGCTAATAGTTAAAAATATACATAATATACATACATTTCCATGCTTCGACTTACGACTAAATTGTTATAAAATGTTAAATTAACTTTAATATTTATCGTATTTATGTAAAAGGACAGCCTTTAATTTAAACGGAAATATGGTTTTTGAAATTTCCCTATGGGCATACGCCCACGTTGCCGTAGGCGTCGCACCGCTTCACGTAAATATTTAGGCTGCAAAGCGCCAGTTTCGCCAGCCGACTCCATAACATCTAGAGCTGTGCATGTACATATGTGCAAATAAGAAAATAAATAATGTTTCAAAGAAAATAGCTTTAAACTGATTTACCCTCTTCCACAATTTCACCAACAAACACCTTCGCTATACCCGACATGGCAATTACAACGTTTTGTGATACGGAGCAGCCTGTTATTGTTTGCATGAGGCGCTTCACTGCCGCTTTGGGAAATGCCGAACGACGATACATTTCATAGCGATCGAGCTGCTCTTCGGTGAAGTTGGATACGAGCACTCTACATTATACTCGTAAAAAATTCTTACCAAAAATGTTCACAATACTTTTGCATGTATTTACTTACTGCATTTTTTCGCGCTCCTCTTCTTCTAACTCCTTTTTGGTTTTCTGTTTTTTTGATGTCGCTTCATCGTTTAATTCTGCACCTTCCATTTTTGGGTCCTTCATATCCAGTCCAAGCTCATCTCGAAAGCGTACCTTGTTCCCACCTTCATCACCGGAGTGATCGCTATTGGCATTCCCATCACCTTCAACATCTCGAGCGCGATTTTCCATATCACTGCTACTCTTTGCTTTGTCAAATAACTTTAAATCGACTTCATCGTGTTCGGTTTGCTTTTGCGAACTTGAATTCGTTGTTGTCGTAGTTGAGGCAGTTGTTGTTGGAAGTAGTATTTCATCCATTACTTTTAATTTATTTTCAATAAATAAAACAAGTTGTTTACATATAAACAGTATACAAAAACTTACTTTTTTTCTGCAACTTCAAAAACAGCTGATTCACAAACAACAAACTTTATCTTTATCTCCAACAGCAGGGTTGCATGTTCTGCATGTTCTTTCTGCATTTTTTTTTAATATTTGAAACGAAATAATGACCATATTAAGAAAAATCAAAGTATGATGTTAGAAAGTTGTTTGTTTTCTGAGTAATTTTTTTATTAATCCTTGTTTTTGATAACCGCATTTTAAAGAAAAAATTATAATTACATATTTTTAGCTCTTGTGACAGCACTGTCAACTGTCACATGCTTTGTTTTTTTTTTTTTGCTAATTTCGTACCGTGCCTTTCCGTCGTTTTGACAATTACCTCGTGTTTTTGTATTCCCGTTTTCTGCAACACTTATTAAGCACGGAAAGTTTTACAGCACAACTTTGCGCAAAGTTCATTTAAACAATTTGGATATTCATTGTGATTGTTCAACAAAATGTCAGTAGAAGTAACAAAGGTAGAGGCCACAATTAATGCGGAGGAAGGTGTTGAAAATGCGGCCACTGAAGCGGAAGCTCCTGTCACAACTGGTGAAGAGGTAAAAAAACAAAAGAAACCTAAACCAAATAATAAGAAACTGCGACAAGGTGAGTTGTTCTATAGAAAGTACAATGACTTTTAAAAATTAGAACACACACTTAACCCTAATGCAATTACTACTCTTTTAACCTCTAGCTGAGGCAGCGGCGAAAAAAGCAACGGAAGGAACTGATGCTGAAAATAACGAAACAGTAAATGCGGTTGCTAACGGCGAGTCTAAAGAGGAAGCAGATAATGCCACAAATACACTTGAAGGTGATAAAAAATCGGCACCTAAGAAGAAGAATAAAAATAAAAACAAGGGTGGCAATAAGAGAGTACAAACCGACCCACCTAGCATACCTATTGCAGAATTGTTCTCTGATGGACAATATCCAGAGGGTGAGATTTTACAACATCCCACACCTAAAGATCTGCCCGATGATCGTACTGCCAAGGATCGTTTTACATCGGAAGAGAAGCGTGCATTGGATCGCATGCATAATGATATCTATCAGGAGTTGCGACAAGCTGCAGAGGCACACAGACAAACTAGGCAATACATGCAACGTTACATTAAACCTGGTATGACTATGATACAGATTTGCGAAGAATTGGAAAGTACAGCACGTTGTTTGATTGGCGAAAATGGGCTGGAGGCTGGTTTGGCATTTCCCACTGGTTGTTCTTTGAATCATTGCGCTGCACATTACACGCCAAATGCTGGCGACAACACTGTCTTGCAGTATGATGATGTTTGTAAAATTGATTTTGGCACACACATCAAAGGACGTATTATCGATTGCGCCTTCACATTGACATTTAACAATAAGTACGATAAACTTTTGCAAGCGGTGAAGGAAGCCACCAATACGGGTATTAAAGAAGCCGGTATTGATGTACGTCTATGCGATGTAGGCGCTGCCATACAAGAAGTTATGGAATCATATGAATTGGAATTGGATGGCAAAACATATCCAATCAAGTCTATACGAAATCTGAATGGCCATTCCATCAGCCCATATCGTAAGTCAGAATCCATACTTTATATACCTGTGCTTGCATATAATTGCTTAAATATTACTTTTGTCCACAGGTATTCACTCTGGTAAGACTGTGCCAATTGTCAAGGGTGGCGAGTCAACACGCATGGAAGAGAATGAGTTCTATGCTATAGAGACTTTCGGTTCAACTGGTCGCGGTCTGGTGCATGACGATATGGATTGTTCGCATTACATGAAGAATTTCGATGCACCATTTGTACCATTACGTTTGCAATCATCCAAACAGTTACTTGGTACAATCAATAAACATTTTGGTACGTTGGCGTTCTGTAAACGTTGGTTGGATCGCGCTGGTGCCACTAAATATCAAATGGCACTGAAGGATCTTTGCGATAAGGGTGTCGTGGAAGCATATCCACCACTGTGCGATATTAGAGGTTGCTACACGGCCCAGTACGAGCACACAATTATGTTGCGCCCATCGTGTAAAGAGGTTGTATCGCGTGGCGATGATTATTAGTACATCCATGCATACATACATACATACAGCAATACTTATGTACATGCGTTTGCTAAATTTTGATGTAAAAATCTAAGAATGCAAATTCTAACTTGTTTTCATAATTATAATTTGATCTAGCGCTCAATGAAATTAACATATGATATTTACTGCAATTAAAAATGATTTTCCTCCTAACACTAGAAGTACTAAAATTTGGCAAAAGAAAAAAGCTCTAATCATCTAAAAATCGCATAAATTGTTAAATTATTAATAAAAGAAAAATTTGTTTGCGCCTAATATACCAATACATACGAAATCGCATACGAAGATTGATCAATTCGATCTAAAAAAGGTTTATATCCGCTTCATAGTAATCGATTTTGTAACACATACATAAAGCATTGAATTTAAAATGTAAAAGTAAAATAAAGCATGTTTATCAAAAACCCAAAATGAAAAGTTAGATTAAAAAGTGTGTGTTGTAATTTTGTTGTCTAATGTATGGTCCTCATCTGCCTTCATCTGTCACCTGACGAGTTTAGGGTCTTACAAATTTCTAAGCTTTGTGGAACTGGCTGATATATCTTATAAGAAGTCGTTTGGTGCCAGAAATCATCTTGGAGGTTAGTCAATACTTACCTAGAGATCGCTTTAAAAAAATGTTTAGAAAGTTCGGATCGAACCTACGTGTTTGTTATAGAATAAAATATATTTCCCCAATACTATTCTTCACTGAAAGGAGTGTAAGCTTTTTTGGCATATGTTTTCCTTGTTATCATTTACTTCTAACAGAACCGATTCTCAGGAGCATTTAGCAGGGCTTAACATATGATATTCCCAGGAATATCGAGAAGGCATATATTTCGACAATATCCAACATCTCACACAACATACCTCGACAAATGGTTAAGGGTCATGTATTTTCGAGTAACCTCGATACATTACCATCTATTACAGCTGAGGAGCTGGTGTTGTCTTAAGAAATCAGAGTGTCCCCTACGCAATTGTGTTTTGGAGATTGTAGCAACCTAAACTACCACTTATTCAGACTAGGCATACCTAACATATGTCCTGAGTGCAAACAGACCCCGAATGATACTAACCACCCCTTTTCATATCCACGTAAACATACTTATAAAACACTCCTTTCTCTACGGTCTGATCACGTCGAAACAGCCCATTTTCGTTGAACAACGTTGAAGTTCCAGAAAAAAAAAATTTCAAATTTTAAGAAAATTCAGATTTATAACAACAAAAAAATAGCAGTAATTAAAGCAAAATAAAGAGAAAATAAATTCAATACGAAAATTATATAAAAAAAAGTATGTAAAAAAATTTTGTAAATTTCCCAGTTTTGCACTAGGGATTCCATTTTACAAAACGTCAATAAAGAGAGAGAGGAATCAACAATGAAACATTATTAACATTTCACATTTCCATTGGCCTAATCACTGAAGTTAAATGACAACAAGTCATCATCTTTCCCAGCATTCGCTTGATCAGCGAACAAATCATCATAGTTGCTATTCGATAAACCGTTATTATCACCAAAGTTCAAATCAAATTCCAGTAGGTCATTTTCCTCATCTGTAGGTGACACCTGTAATGTAGCGTTGCTATCATTGCAGCTCTTCAGGGTCTCTCGGAAGAAACTCTCAAAATTCATTGTCGACTTTTTATCCTTTCGTTTTAATTTATCACACCCTTCCATGGGCTCATCAAAGCTTAACATATCATTTGTATGTTTAGCGGATTTTAGGCCTAACTCGGAATCTGTTTGAGAATTTTCTTCACTTGATTCTTTCAGAAAGTCGTCGAAAAAGTTATTACAATCGGGTATGTGCTGCTTTTGCATTTTTGGTTTTGGTGGTGATTTGAATACTTTGTTCTTGGCGGGCTGTAAAGTTTCCACTGGAATTGTTGAATTTGCGGATTGTGGTTGTTGTTCTGCTGTGAGAACTATTGGCAATTTCTGTAAACAAATAATTAAATTTAATTATTATTTCCAATAAATAAAAAATACAGCAATATGAAATAAAACAATATAAATCTTTAAAAAATAAATAAATTTTTATTGTGAAACAAATTTAGTTAAAACTGATGTAATAAAAAATAATAATAATTAAAAATATGTATTCATAAAAAAGAAAAAGTAAAACCAAAAATATTTAAAATAAATTATAACATTAAAAAAAAATTATAACTTATATAATCGTAATTTTGAAAAAATTTTAATTTTCATCTTATTAATTTAATAAAACAAAAAATACGATAATGTAAATAAACTTTAGCAAAATAAATAAATATTAAATATTCAGCAAAACTTAACATGAATTTAAATATGTAGTAAAAAAATAAATTATCTACTCTAAAATTAAAAAGAAATGTAATAATTTAATAATTGAAAAAAAAAACAAAAATTAATTAAATAAAAATAAATAAATAAGTAAACAAAAATAAATAATAATATATTTGAAGAAAGATTTAAATTTCTCTTCAATTAAAATTTTGATTCAAAATCGAAGAATAACAGTTCATTTAAAAGTAAAAAAATTTTACCTAAAATTAAAAAAACAATTCATTTAAAAAATTGAAGTAATATACGACAATAAATAAGTACAACAAATAATTATATGAGAAAACACAATATAAAAATAAGTAAGAAAGGGCTAAGTTCGGGTGTAAGCGAACATTTTATACTCTCGCAATGCGCAAGGATCAGAGGCGGGGAAATGTTTTCAGGTGCAGAATAACACGTTTATGTCTTTATTTGCTACTTAGTTATAGCACTTTATCTGCTTTCGATTAATGGCATTTTGTGGGCGTGGCAGAGGTCTTAATTACGCCCACCTGCAACACTAACCGTCTTACGGTGACAAAGAACTTGTGTACCAAGTTTCATCAAAGTATCTTAATTTTTACTCAAGTTACCGCTTGCACGGACGGACGGACGGACAGACAGACAATCACTCGGATTTCAACTCTTCTTTTCATACTGATTTTTTTATATACGTATGTCTATATCTAACTCTATGTCAGTTCTAGGTGTTACAAACAACCGTTAGGTGAACAAAACAAATATACTCTGTGGTAACATGTTGCGAGAGTATAAAAATATTAATTTATATAAATAATAAAATTCAAAATACTTAAAGAAAAATTAATATTCGAAGAAAGTAGAATTCAAATATGTTTACAAAACAATGCAATTAATAAATTAATTAACCAAAGAATAACTTTAAAAAACCTCACCGTCGGTAATTTAGTGCCCGCCGGCTTAATGATGCGACATTCTTGAATTTCAATTGTTGGCTTTTCTGCAACAATACCCGATAACGCTTGAACGTTATCTTGCCTTTGAAAACCCTGTAATTTTGCTTTTTTGAGCAATTTCTTCGCCGTATCGAAATTTGGCTTTGCAATCTTCTGTACTGATGTCTCTTCATCGTGCTCTTTCTTATTTTCATTTGTTACGGCTTCATCGTTGCTGAAAATTTCAATGGTCTCAGTGTCACCATTAAAGAGGGGCATGTTCTCCTCCGCCAAAAACGTGTCATTTTCAACTTCTTTATCCTTTCCAGCAGCATCACCACCCTCAGCTGCATTGAAGTTCGATTGAATGAAATCCAAATCACTATCCACCCCGTCTATTGTGGCAAAACGTACACGTTTCTTAGGGACCACAGCAGCGCCATCATCTTCGGCAATATTTCGGCGTCGCAATATGGATTTTAGTCCACTCCCGGGTATTGTATTCATGTGGTCGGTTCCAGAGCCGTCCAATGTCATAAACGGAACGATGGAGGTGCGGCTAGGATATGCAGTTGTGGTTACAAGTTGTTTTAACTGTTGCTGTTTCTTTAACTCCCACTCTTTAAAAAGTTCTAAGAAACTGATTTCTTTAGGTTTCGCATCTACGTTTGCATTAGTGGCATTTCCAAGTTTAGGAAACGCTTCAAGCTTTGTGACGATGGATGGCGTGAAATCTATTTTTGAGGTGGCGTTCTCTAGGCACGGCTCCAACTCATTTGCGTAAGCGAAAACGGGGAGCTAAATTGCAAAATTTTTTAAATTAACGTGGTTTTGTTATATATACATAGTTTTACAATCCCCAAATTGTGTTTGACTAACCTTCGTATTGAGTTTTTGCATTTTTGAAATCAATTCTTCTTTTTGTGCTATTAAATCTCTTATTTGAGCATTATTTGCGCTCTCCAAAGCTGCAAGCTGAAATGAGGCAGGAGATGATGTTTGGAAACTCTGATTAAAAGAAGCTTTGCGGAAAAATTGTTAACGAACTCCATATATTACTGATAGATATGAGGCCTCAGCTTCTTGAAATATTAAATAACTAAACTAAACAACATTAAACCGGAATATCCGAAAGGCGCGAAACAGCGGAACCTACAAGTACCATGCCGACTCCGAGCGGTTTATGAATTTTATTATCATTGCAGGGGATTGAGTTTTTCTTCTCAGATATCAGGTAGTAGGACAGGAAAGGAAATTTGACAAATGTAAGTATAGAGGAGGAGGAGACGCAATTCAGCTGATATAATGCGATTCATCTAATATTAAACTAATAAAACCAGTTTTCCTGTGACGTGGCCGGATCTATATTACCGAAATGAACCTGGGTGTATAACCGGTGAAAGACTGTTATCTCAGTAAACTAATGGTTTATGCAAGCTTAGTTAGATCAGCCTTCTTATAGGTTGACGGATTTGGAGAGCAAATCGGATAGGTATAGGTTGCTCTCCAAATCATTTAATCTATCTTCTTCCAGGTGGTCTGCTCGACAACTAAAGACTGTATTTAATAAACGATTTCCGAACAAATTCGGCTTTTATACAAAAGCGGGTAACGACTTGCCTAAAGAAGTTCATATTGCTTTTACTGGACTGTGAAATGCTCTGATACTGGCATTCACTGTAACCTAATTGATTGCTCACTCAAAAAGTAATTTTCTTTTTTAACTTTCATCTAAACATTTTCATAAAATTTCAAAAAACAAGCAATAAATTTTTCTAAAAAATCACTCCGAAAAGTTTGGAAAATTATATAACAAAATAATATTAATTTTTTAATTTAAAAAAAATTAATTTTTTAATATTGACTAATGTGTTTTATATTGCAAATCATACTTTATCATTATTATTGATTATAAATTTGAATTTTACTCTTACTTACCTCTGCTTCTTTATCAGCTATTTGCTTGCTTCCTTTTACTAAAAATACTATTATAGCGTTCCGTTCGTCTTGGAGCTTTCCTAGTTGCTCCAATAATTTTTTCTGATACGCAGTCGCACTTTCAGTGGCATTTTCTTTTTTCATCTGAATGTTGGCAACTTCTTTTTCCGCAGCACGAGCTGTTTGAACTGAAAATAATGATAATGTTAGTGATAACAATATAACAAGCTTTTAGAAAAAATTAACTAACAAAATATAATTTAATATAAATAAATAAATTAAAATTACTAACAAAATTAAATAAAAAAGTTTAATTGAATAAAAAAAAATAAAATAAAATTATAAACAGAAAAAAAAAAACACTAAACTAATGAATTGATTTTTTAATAATGACAAAAATTTTAAATACGGAAAAAACAATAAAAAATACTTATAAAAATATGAATGAATGAAACATAATACATTAAAAACATTAATAAATGAAATCATAATTTGAAATAAAAAATCTTTGAATTAAATAAAGCCCTATAAACTGAACGAACGAGATGATTTTCTTATTAATGGCGAATTTCGATCTGAAAATAGTAATAATATTAAATATTTACAATAATAACAAAATAGAATATCTTAAGAAAGTAAATTAATTAAAATATAAAAATTAAATAAGCTTTAAAATTGGAAAACTCTACACAATAAATAAATCAGTTGATTTTTTATCTAATGAAAAGATTTTAGATACGACCAAAAAAATATAAAAATATTGGTAATAATGTCATAAAAAGATTAATAAAATAATATTAAATAACAAAATAAAAGGTAATAAAAAAAAGTTTATAAAAATAATAGACCTGAAAAAAAGTGAAGTGGAAACATGACTGTAACCAAATTTATTAATTGCATCTTTAAGAAATACAATTTAAATAAATAGCAAACTAAATTAATTTATTAACATCTATTCTCAGTATATTATCATCGCTTATATTTATCCTCCATCCGTCACCACCCGCATAAATACGTATATAAATACACACCTATTGGCCGCTGTTCCATTGCTTTTCTACGTTCCTTTTCTTCCTCATATTCTTCGCTCAGTTCGCGCATCTCATTTTGACACTGCAGTTGCATTAATTCCAGCTTACAATGCAATTGCGAATTCCAATCAATATTTTGTACTTGTACACAAAACTGTACGGAATGTTTGTAAACGGTAAGCATTTGTTCTTGTGCCGCGCATTGTTGTTGATATTGTAATTTTAACTGTTTCGTAATACTTTCCAATTCATAGACGTCCATTGTGTTGATTAAAGCCTCTTGTAATAAATCTGTGCAGCAGTTGTTGTTGTTAGTTGCATACAATTAAAAATTTTTGTGGAAATATGTAATTTATTTATTTATTTTCCTTGAAGCTTACCATTTTCCAGTTTACATTGCTCCTCTTTGCGCACTAAACAGTGTGCTGTCTGTGCCAATAGCTCTTGTAATTTGCTGTTACCTTTCGCTTGCTGCTCCAAATAGTTAATTAATATTAACGAGTTCATTTTGCTGCTTGATTTATATTTGAACACACAAAGATTACGTAATTTAACCTTTAACACTTAATAAAGTTGTACTTTGTACGAAAATTTTATTTCAAAAAACTTTTTCACCACTTAAATTTGAAAGAATGAAATTGAAAATAACGGTTCCTCATATCCGTTCGTTTGTGTTGCCAGATTGTTATATATACATATATATAGATATGTCAAAGCAGGGTTGGTACGAAATATTTGTATTTTCGTTAAAAAGTTATGATCAAGAAAAAAATTATAAAACGAAATTACGAATCTTAACAAAAGTCCAAAAAAAAAATATTTTACAAAATTATTATTATATTTTAACATGTTTTTTATTGCATAAATTTTTATTTAATTAAGTTTTTCACATTTATTTATTTTTGAAAAAAAACTTGTTGTAACTTATAAACAATTTAAAGCAATTATATTTATAAACAATTTATAAACAATTATCAATAAATTTTTTTGGTCAAAAATTTTGTCTTATTTTACAAGTCTGCCATTTTGCGAAAAATTTATGTAAAGCTAAAAAGATACGTACTTTACTAACAAGTATTATGTAGATTAAGATTCCGTTTTTTATTTAATTTCAGAAAGCACGAGTTCCTAGAACCACCGTAGGCTAGAGGCCCTCTTGGAAAGGGTGATGCCGAAGATTGGCCCAATAGCCGCCATTTTGTATCAAAATATCAATACGATGCCTGAAAGAGAGCAATTCATTTCCTTTTCTTTTTGACTTCCAAAATATACGATTATTTTGCATTTTTTTCTTACATGTGGTTCGGGAAAATTCGCTTTCTCGTATTGCAATATCAAAAAGTAGCACTTAAACTAAAAACTTTGTGTAGACTCATTTAGTTTAGCTGTTAATTCAGTAGGAAAATATTTTTTTGTAACGAACAAATTGAGATCATTCGGTTTACCGATAATTCGAAATGATATTTTTATTTTCCAATTCTCCAATTCTTCAATTTATATTTAGCTTGTGCAAAGAATGAACTTCATATTAGCAGAGCGTGTTAACCTAGTTTTCTAAGATTTTGGTGACGACTTCTGACTCAACTCATGAAATGTTGGTCCAATATTTGGCTTAAGATCCTGAGCAAATTTTAAATTGCGCTAAGAAGTCCAAGACTTCGAGGTAGCTTATTGACATCGCTGTGATAACTGCTAATAAATTTTCGGAGCCTGTTGTCAAAAGATTGTTTATAGCATTTCGGTTACAAAAATTGTATTTTTTCACACTATTCTAAGGTGCAATCGTTGACCCACATTGCATTTAATGCGGCATTCTCCAAGTTAAAACATATCTATAATGCTTCCAGTCTGAGATTCACCCAAACTATGACTCTTTGTGAATGTGGAACTTCTCGGAGTTCACGTGAGGTTTTTTTGATTTCCAGATGAGGAGGTTTTGATTAGCAACAAAGTTGCCAGGGAAGGAATATATTTCTTTAGAAAAGATAATTTTTCGAGAAATTCTTTTGAAAATAAATGAATTTTCCAATGTTGTTAAAGTGTAAAAGAATTAATTTCGAGCTGCCCAGGTACAATACTAAAAATATGTATAAGATAGCATATTCAACGGGAGAAGAGAAGCACATTCTAAACAAATGTTTCCAAGACAGTCGGTTTTACGTAACCGGAAAGGACACGGATTTAAACGCCAAGGACTGTCAATCCGATAGTATACCCCAATTTATTTTGAATAAGTTTTCTTCCGGTACAACAACAAAAACAATAGCACATTCAACGTTGCACAACGATGTGTAATCGGTAACTTTTTTAATTTAGGCTTCATATAAGTCTGCATATTGTCACAATGACGAATTTTTGTTTAATATATTTTTCAACAAGTGCCAATATTTTTCGTATATTTTCTGATTTTATCAAGTTCTGTGCTAATAGCTCTCTTCATAACGATTTTGCCATTTAATATGCTTTGGATATTCCTTCAACATAACAGTTTTTGGCTGTAACTCATTCCAATACAACGAAAATACTCGCTCTCTTTTAGCTCCCTTCTCCATCGCTTGGCCGTCACGCCGCTCTTTAGCAATATACGCCAGCTGCCAGGCCTTATATATAAGCACAAACCACTTACCACTAATGAAGTAAATAATTTCGATATAACTTAATATGCTAAAGCCGTAGAAAAGCGATAGAATGCCACCAAAACGGTCTGGAATACAAAATTGAAATATTTTCTTCTCTTTGTACATTTTTAAATAACACTAGGTTGGGGTACTCACTCAACAACACGACCCAGTCGCTTATAATATCTATGTATGTCGATTGCGCATACAGTTGCTTGAAGTACAATTTCACCAGTGCCAATGGTTGGAGGCTATTAAGACCTTCTCTATAATAACAAATATGGTAAATGTGATGAAATGTCGCATAAATTCTGTAACTCACAGCAAACCAAAGGTGTACGTATCATTGCCGATGGCTGTACGCAGTGGTAGGTAATTTAGGTAGGATTTATAGTTTACATCATTACAAGTCGACAAACAATGTTTACAATTATCGAATCCACGCGACTGCTCGACATACTCGAAGTAAGACCATTGATTGAACTCACGCATCCAGTGTGAGAGGCAAGGCAATTGCAGTAGAGTGCAGACGCTCGCATTGATGAGTGATGGCGCGAGGAATGGAGTGACACAACCACAATACCTTTGCATACTGTGCATGCGACAAATGAGTAGACATTCGTCATGCGAGTAGTAGGATCTGGAAAGGTTGAGATTTAGGTATATATGTAAGTAACTTATTTTTATGCGATTTTTATTTGGAAACACAAATTAGATCCGTTTCTACTATGATAAAACCAAAAATAAGAAATATTTTAGAATAAAGTCTGTAATCGTTATTGCGAACAGTTCAGATGTGCCGCACTTCTTAGAAGATCGTGTTCAAAATTACTTGATGTGTACCAGCTTTTTACGCAGAAACTTCCTTGGCGATATTATGTAACTATAAACGAACTAATCACTAACTTAGTTCACTTCCGAAAGTCTTTCAGACAATCCGAGATGTACACGTACTTCTTGAGATATTAGGTACTTGTTTTACAAACTTGAAATCAAATGTGTTAAAGCAGACATCCTGAGGTGTACTCGTGACTTTAAGCTACCACATATGCATACCATAAGAATTCCTCCAAAACCCAGGTTTAGTAAACTTATAGTCCTGAGGTCAAGCCTATATATCAATCCAGTAGATCTGCAGCTCCTATATACAGCCCTCTTCAGGGCGGTAAGTATTCAATTCGAGAGCAGAGCAGCAATACTGACCCAGAGCTCGCTGAATGTGAGGAGTGTTTAACCTCATATAATTAAGAATAGAAATACTTTATGATAAAAGTTATATGGGTGTATGGGGATAGCGAAGTCGCCTGGAACTATGTACTGCTCGTCAGTATCATGATGAGGCAGTCTAGATTAAGTTCGATCTTCGAATAGGATTTCAACAATGGAAAATAGTTAAAAATTTTAAAGGAATATCTTCCTACCTCTAGTGGGAGCAATGCCTTCGAAAATTCAATAAAATATTTGAAGGCACCCGACATTGAACAACTATGAAGAATAAATTAGTGAATTTATTGCATTACTTACTTATTTAGCACACGTTGTCCTTCATCTTTAAAATAACAGTGCCTTATGTCAGGTGAGAAGTTCCGTATAGAACGAGAGGCTTCGTAAAAAGACGGCTGTATTGAAATCTCCACCAAAGTTTTAGGGTTTACCAAAATCTCACCCAACGTATTTGTCATAATAGTTGGATAATCATTTTGAGCGAACAAATAAAGCTGTAAAAGAAATCGGGAAATCAAGAGAACTCGTTAAATACAATCGACACGGTCAAGCACTCACACGAAATGCATAGCTGGCGAATTCGGTATGCCAAAAATCTTTCGAATCACTTTGCAATACAAATTGCACAGAGCTTAGTAGGGAATTAGACTCAAATGTAACATTTTCCAATAACTTGCCATTCTCCTTATTATAAGCAGCTCTGGTGCTGAAAATGGAACTATAGATTGAAAAAGTATTTAAAATTTTTGCCTTACCCACATACGTATTCGTGGTGTAAGTATCGCGACGATAGTTGAAGAGACAGCACGCACCCACCGATATAGAACGTTTTTCAAAATATCTTGTTATATTTATTGGTTTACCGAAAACCATACCACGTATGATGAGTTCGGGACAGTCGGGTGATAAGTTGAACAATATTTCACGTGTTGGATATGCGCTGCCATTATACATACTCGTGAGTATATTATGCAGTTGGCTAAGTCGGGGATCGCTATCAACATATGTGTCCAAAGGGTAGAGAAAAAAGCCGGTAAGTAGCTTCAAATGCTCAGCCATTTCACTGATGTTTTTTGCAAGTAGATCGGGTTGAAGCATTTGCTGAGCTGCGAAGCTGAAAATATGGTTTGGGAAAAAATAGGTACTAAATTTATGTAATGAATGAAGTAATAAAAAATAAAGTTACAAATAAAGTCAGAGGGCGAACATCACTTGAATTAGGTTATGGTTTGCTTTAACAATTAACATATTCTTCACTTTTAGATGCTCTTGGTTACGTTCTATCACCAAAAATGTTGAAAAGGACAGCTGTGGTATACAATTTGGTAAAATTAGGAGCTCAACAATTTGAAGGCCTTGATAAAATCTATTATCCATCTAAGAAAAAATATAACGGTATTTATAAAGCATTTAATCTAAGTCATAGTTTGTTATGCCGCTTTCGTATGTATAGTTCAATTGTATTGGATAAATTGGTATTTTATTTGAATGTTAAATTTTAAACCAACATACGCGCATATGCATATGTTCATGAGGGTAGTCCTTAAATTTAAGAAGAAAATTTTTAGCAGATAAAGCGGTGAGTTGTGTGATGAAAAGCTGCTACATCAACAACTATAAAGCGGTAACGACATGTCCATATCGTTAGTTAAATGTAGCTTAAAAATTAATACAATTTAATTTTATCTAATATCCAATACCGATTTGCAGTGAGTGTAAAAAATAATCAGTTTTCTTTTTAGAACCACATTAATATACACACAAATACTACTATAAAATTTATATACTGCTATTTATTGTTTGCAGAATAAATTATTCTAATATAAAACTAAACAAACATGCTTTACTAACGTCTTTCTAAGTAGATACATTTTTACATGTGTTATTAAAGTTCTATTATATATATACTATATATTATATATCACATATATTATTTATATGTATATAACGTTATTGCGGCCAGCTATGTACCTCTTTAAATGTTACTCGTATAATTTAAGATAGTTGAGTAGTGTAACAATTAAATTATCTGCATTTATTCTGTAAATATTTAATGTTTATAGTATGCAGATACATAATATAAGGGGTGTCCTTATTATGATGGAATATTTTTAAAAATAATTATTTTACAAAACATTATTTTATGTATTGAAACAATCAATCGATCAGTCCTTAAATTTGCCAAGAAGGTTTTCTGAGTGATCATAGTATATATAACATTAGCTATTCAGATTCTTATTCTGAACTCCGACTTAGGAGAGAGAATAAGTTGTACTTACCAAATTTTTACTCGAATCCGTATTTTTAATTAAAATTTGAACCATGCAGAATGTAAGGTTCATACCGTTTCTACGAGAGGAAGCTACTAGACTCAGATCCGTATGTTTTGCAGTAAGGCCTAGCCTTTGAAAGCCACATGTATAAATTTCACAGCTACCGACAATTCGTGGTTCGTGAGATATAGTACTTGAGGGATGCAAGTTTTGGTATTATAGAAAACTGGATTAAATGAATTGCGAGTGGTGAAAAAATTCTGCTACTACCAAGTAGTACCGAGATTAAGGCTTATTTTGAAGTAAAATACCATTTATACTACAAACATTTTTATTGAAAAGGTGGATGATCGCTATAACTGGTGTATTCACCTAGATGCCATCTTTATTCAATAATAAAATCGAATTTTGTGTTACTTTGAAACAATTATCAACTAATGTTAGAAAATTTGTTCATTATTAAATCAGTTAATCAGTTAAATCAGTTATCAGAGGGCTAAGTTGTTTCATTAGCATAAATGTATATAACTTTGGAAAATTTTTTTGAGTAAAATATTTTATAAAATATTCCTTGTAGATACTGTAGGCATGCTGTATTGAAGGTTAACATTTTTATTATTTAAACGAAGACACACAGAACCTTGTGTAAATGTGATTTTATATATCGAAAGCGTGTAAAGTGTAACTTCACTTAAAAATTTTGACATACCTCCCTAACAAGCACTATTGGCACCAAAGTTGTTTGCTCAAAATACCTACAATTCTAACTCTCATTGCCCGCAATCAGCTACTTTCTTGTTTTATCACACCACCGTTATATGCTGCTAAACGCCCGTGGTGCTTAGGCACCTTACACCTATAAAAAAGCTGACACCACAGGTGCGAACGTTCATTTGCCTTCAACGCACGCAACATGTGGCAACAACTGGGACTGATAGTATTGCTTGGCTTGGCATCCGTTGACAATTTCGCGACCGCAGAGCGCGTACGCTATGACAACTATCACGTCTATCAACTGCAACCGAAGACCGCAGCACAATTAGCCGTCGTTAAAGAGCTCGATGGTTCTAGTGACGCATTGCTCTTTCTGGATGCGGTACACTATGTAAATACGAAAATCAATGTGCTCGTGGCACCGCAACGTGTAGCTGAACTTTTGGGTGTATTACAACGAGCTGATGTGTCACATAAATTGGTGGAGGAGAATGCACAGAGGAGCTTAGATGTGGAGGAGCTTGTGGCAGATCCCAATCGTCGTAGCGACGATTATACTTGGCGGGAATACCACGAGTTGGACGATACATATGCATGGTTGCGTACGTTAGCGGAAAAGTATCCCGAGCAAGTGAGTCTATTTGTGGCGGGCAAGTCGTACGAAGGACGCGAAATATTGGGCTTAAAGATATCCTATAGTAGCAGTCGCGCCGACGAAGCAGCCTTTGCAACGAAACCCGGCATTTTCATCGAAGGCGGCATGCATGCGCGCGAATGGATCAGTCCGGCTACTACAACCTACATCATTAATCAATTGCTAACGAGCACTAACGCGGATGTACGCAAAGTGGCCGAGAGCTTCGTATGGTACGTGGTGCCGCATAGTAATCCCGACGGTTATGTGTATACGCATACCACGAATCGATTGTGGCGCAAAACACGCACACCATATAACAACTGCTTCGGCGCAGATCCAAATCGTAATTGGGATTTCCATTGGAATGAGGTGGGCTCGAGTAATAATCCCTGTTCGGATACCTATGCTGGTCCCAAGGCATTCTCGGAGATTGAAACACGCACTCTAGCCGACTATATTAGCACATTGAAGGGACAATTATTCTTGTATTTGTCATTCCATTCGTATTCACAACTTTTACTCTTCCCTTATGGGCATACCAGCGAGTTGCCACCAAACTATAAGGATTTGAAGCGCGTTTTTGATGTGGCTGTTTCCGCGGTTTCGAAGCGTTATGGCACAAGATACACTGGCGGTAATGTTTATGATGCCATCTATCCGGCTGCGGGCGCCAGCTTAGATTGGGCTTATGGCAAAATCGAAGTGCCTTATTCATACTGCTTTGAACTGCGTCCTTCGGGTTCCGCACTATGGTCGGGTTTCCGTCTACCAGCTAATCAGATTATACCCACTGGTGAAGAGATAATAGATTCTTTGCTGGCGATGATCAAGGAGATTGGTACTTCGGCCAAAATATAGGCTTGAGTCGATATTTTATTACATAAATATTCTTCTATACTTTTAACAAATTTCTGTGAATAAACGTGAGAAGGGTATTCAAATAGCCCTCAAAACATGATTTTCTGCAAATTCAGACTTTAGAAAGACAAAGTGCTGAGCTATCAATGATATACCTGTACACGAAACCTTCATATTAATGTTTGAGAGTTCAAATCAAGAAAAACCATGCTTAACAACTGAAGAATATTAAAGTAGAGCGAAGAAATGAGTTTAGAGTTTTGAGAAATGAGATTGAGATCAAATTTTTCTGAGAAATAAAATCAGAAAAATTCTGAAAATGTTGCATAGTCTAATAAATTGTTTTATGTTATCTACTGAACAACAGCGATAGCGCCATATACGTGGTGTATTCAAAACTAACGGGAATGTGCTTCGGCTGTGTTCTTCGATTTCAATGGCATAGTGTATAATGAATTCTTGCCTCAAGGTCAAACGGTCAATAATGAGTATCACCTACACGTTCAACGTCGTTTGCGTGAAGCAATCCGAAAAAAACGCCCGCATTTGTGGAAAAACAATTCATGGCTTTTGCTCACTTTTGCTCAACTCTGCTCACACTTCGTTGCCTGTTCACGAATACTAGGCCAAACAATACTATAACGATGACCCAGCCTCCATATTCGCCAGACATGGCTCCGTGTGACTTTTTCCTATTTCCAAAAATAAAGAGAACTTTAAGGGGCCGTCGTTCTACAAGTATAGACGACATTAAAAGCTCATCGTTGAAAACGCTAAGGCTATCCCAAAAATAGAGTTTGAGAAATGTTTCGACGTTTGGAAGTAGCGCTGGCCTAAGTACATAATTATCGAATGGAGACTATTTTGAAGGCGACTACATTAATGTAGACGAATGAAATAATATTTTGTTCTCAAAAACGAAAATTCCCGTTCTTTTTTGAACATACCTCTTATGTGTGTTACTATGCAAAATGTTATTATACAAAATCAACGAAGTTGACGATAACTATTAATGTCTGCAGGAAACATAAAAATATTGATAGTTCTGCAGCTCTAATTGTTTCAGCGCTATAAAACTAGATTCTTTATTGTCTGGTGCTTTTTATCATGTTTTTATAAATATTCATTCGCAAAGTGGCAATACTTTTCCTTGTTTCCAATCGTTCCAAAAAGATTTTCCTATCGAAAATTATCTAAAAGAAATTAACAGACCTTCGGAGATGACTTTGAATTGCAAAGTCCTTCCTTTCTAGGATTAAGTATAACCAGTCATCGCAGACGACTCCTGAATATATATTCTTCAAACGTTATTTGTAAACGATAAACGGTAATTATTATCAGTAGTACTATTTCAGTCGTACTTTCAATTTACTTATTTTCAAGTGCTATTATTCAATAAATTTGAAACTCACCATATTTACCATAAATTATGTACAGATAATAGATTATGTAAGCAATAAAGTTAGCTTACTTATCAGACAAGGTTTATTTAGCACGTATAATTCCAGATTATGAGGAATTTATAAAATGGAAAGAGTTAAGACTCTCGATTTTGATAATGCAAGAATTAATCTATAAATGCGCGACGCTTAATCTACACCAATTTAGTTCCGAATACCTTTTCAAACTAAACAAACTGATGTCGCTTCAAATCGGTTTAATAACGCTGCTCTGCCTAACGGTGCTGGCTGTAGTGACGTGTAGTGCTGAACGCGTACGCTATGACAATTATCGGGTGTACAAGTTGAAAGCGACCGATCGCCAAGGCTTGGAAGTGCTCAAACAGATGGAGGACTCGGATGACGCGCTACGCTTCTTAGATGATGTGCACAAAGTGGAGAAGTCGATAAATGTGGTTGTACCGCCACATAAGCTGCCTGATTTTCTGCGCATTTTGACCAATAATGAGATCACGTATGACTTGTTGGAGGCAAACTTACAAAACGCTATAGACAAAGACTATGCGCAGGTTGCGACGCGCGCTACCAGGGATCGTTGGGCAGCATACCAAACTTTGAATAACAACTATAATTGGCTGATAACTTTGACCAGTTCATATCCCGGTGTGGTAACACTCATTGAGGGTGGTAAATCGTATGAGAAACGTTCGATTTTGGGCGTTAAAATCTCTTTTCAGAATGGACAGAAGCAGAAACCGGGTATATTCTTGGAAGCCGGTATACATGCGCGCGAATGGATTGCGCCCGCGACAGCAACATTTGTTATCAACGAGCTATTAACGAGTAATAATACGGAAATAAGAGAATTGGCAGAGAACTACGTTTGGTATATCTTTCCGCATGCCAATCCCGATGGCTATGTCTACACACATACTACCGATCGTATGTGGCGTAAAACGCGTCAACCATATGGCACTTGCTTTGGTGCAGACCCCAACCGGAATTGGAATGTTTTCTGGAATACTATAGGTGCTAGCAGTAATCCCTGCAATGATATATATGCTGGACGTGCGGCGAATTCGGAAATTGAAGTCAAATCATTGTCCAATTATATTACTACGTTGAAGGATAAAATTCAACTGTACATCTCTCTACACTCATTCTCGCAGTATTTGCTTTATCCGTATGGACATACCGCCGAACTGCCCGATAACGTCAAAGACTTCGAACAAGTTTACAATGCGACCATAAAGGCGATAAGTAAACGTTATGAAACCGTCTACACTGGCGGTAATATTTATGATGCCATTTACCCGGCAGCGGGTTCAAGTGTAGATTTTGCTTATACAAAACTAGGCATACGCATGGCCTTCTGCTTCGAGTTGCGTCCGAATGATAGCTTCAATGGTAATGGTATGGAATTGCCCGCCAATCAAATAAGACCAACTGCTGAGGAGCTTGTCGACGGATTGCTGGCTATGGTGTCGGAAGTCAAGTCTTTGGGTTATTTTGGAAGCAACGAAGGTGAAGAAGTACACTATTTGTAAAGTGTAAATCAAAGTGCGCAAATAAATGATAATATTTAATAACAATAATATGTCTTTATCATTAGTATCTAATGAGTGGAAATAGGTATAATTATTGTAGGACTATTAATTGGAGTATTACGATAAGATCTAAACTATAAAAAGATCCTAAATAATAATTATGAATTGGCTGTAACGTCTTGGCTAAGACTTTGTTCACGCTTTTAATCGAATATCTTATGAGTTTGGGGTGAAGTTTCTCTTTTTTAGAAATACTTTCTAGAAATACTTATTTGTTAACCAAGGGTTAACTCACAGTAAGTGAAGCAAGTGCTCCGTACTCTTTCTTAAAATATATTTAGATTATATAATCTTAGATTGTCACATGAAAGAGCTTCAGAATAATGTGTTATAGTTTCTTCTCTTTTTGCTTAATTACTACGTATAACAATCATATTGTTTGTTGACAAACATATTGATCAATATGTGCTCGAGCTTCCCGTTCTGTTTGTGATATATGTCAAAATGGTGGATACGTTTTAAGCAGCTTATGAATGGTTAATTTATTTTGTAAAAAGTTGTTGGTCCATAAATGACATCTAATCCAGATGCTACAGTGTGTTTGACTACTCCTAAGACATATTTAGCTGATTTCTTTATTTCACCTGCTGCGAAATTCAACCCATTTTCGAATAAAGAGCTGTTTCTCTCTGGTGCAATGGTATCGATTCCGATGTTTTCGCTATTAATATTAGTTTGGTGTATTATTCATCCACTTACAAGTGCTTACTTATGTGAAAGTACTATCACTCTTCCCGCATTCATATATTTAAGTTTTAGAATGAATTTGGTAAGTGAGTATGAGTATGGGTTATAGTCAGAAGAAGATTTTTTATATCAATCGAATATATCACTTAGAAGAACGATCTATTTTTCCGCCGTACTTTGAAGAAACCGTTTTATTAAACGGATGGGGGTTTCAACAGACGAGATCTAATCTTATCTAACTTTGTATAACATTTTCTCAGTCTTGGATTGGTCGTAATTATGCAACAACAATCAAGTGCCAGTCACCTTTGCCCAAAGAAAAACCATATATTTTCTTCTCAAATCTCAAACACTTTGCGCTGGTCAGTAGTCTAGGATTTTCTGTCTCATATCATACTTTTTAAATAACGCTACAAAAAAGGAAGCTCGGAGACCTAATCTAGCATGTTAAAACAAGCAAACGTTCTAATATTATCAGACATTTATAGGCAGACATGATCTGTCGTTATCTATTAATTTTGATTTCCATCGTCTGAACAAGAATGACCCAATTAAAATTTCGATGTTATAAGTATCTAAAATGATTATTTTTTGGTCACGAAATGAACACAAAGGTCTTATTTAGATTTTTCTAGGTTCCTCAAACGTTGATATGGGTCGCGTTGAAATCAAAGCTTCAGTAGCGGCGCACAGGAGAGAGAGAGTAATATTTTTAAGAATAAGTAAAGATATTTATCATTTAATAAAAAGTTTGGACTAGAATTGGGCTAAAATAGCTTTTTTTTTTTTAACAAGTAGATGGAAATTAGCTGACATTTATACAAGAGAACAATTGCACTCATTTTATATATGTATGGTAGATTAAGTTAGGTTAATTTAGGTGTGGTTATCTTCAAAGGGTTGACTACAGTGTTGACTGAGCTTAGATTAGAAAATATTGAATGTTAGTTGTCTGAAAACCAATATTTACCCAAATTGAGTTATTGACTTAATTTTATAAAATTTTTCTTTTTTGTGTTCAAACACTAACATGAAATAAATATGTGATCTAAATATGCCTAAATCTACGTATATTTCAGAGCATTTATTTAATGTATATTTAATATATATTTAGAGAAATATTTCGACCTTTTATACGGTCGATAATAAGAAATGTGGCTCTACTATGGAGCGCGAATAGTTTTCTTCGATGCATCCACTAAGCATATTTTGAGGTTCCCTCGAAATTTCATCAAACTCGGTTAAGCCATTTTGGTTTATTTATCGTATATATAGATTTGTATGAGTTTTAAAAGTCATGCGACCTATTTAATGTCTTACGAGAGTATGTAAGTATTTACTTAATAAATGTAATAATCAAAACAATGCTATGAAAAGTATGTGTGTCTATGTTGCACTTGTACTTACACCTGCTCCGCAAAGCGCATTATTTTCTGTCGACTTATCTTATTTGCACTGCAAATAGCGACTGCCGGGAATGGACTATTGGCAACATGCACCAGGTTTGTGGACAAACGAACTTCAGTTGGTTGATGCAAATATTCAATAACTAAATTGATAATGATAACATGAGTGAAGATAAAAATGCTGGATAGGAAGATAAACCAAAGGTGTCTGGAAGGAGTAGAAATAAATGGAGTGGAAATAAATATTTAGGTTTAATTAAAAAATATGTTAAAAATAAAAAAAAATCATATACATATAAATATATTAAACTTGCAAAATTTGTGAAAAAAGTTTTATTTATTAAAAATCATTTTATTAAAAAAAAAAAAAAACAACTCACTTGGCATATCGTATCGGTGAGGTGGATAGCAATATTTTCAAGCCATGTATGCCACATTCTTGAAAAAATTCACGGAAAAGTTTACTATATATCTCTCGTAAATAAACTAAGTTGCTCATATTTTTGAGCGATGTGGAAAGACACAAACAAATTGTTGGCTAAAATTATACTGTGGTTCTTTAGTTCGTTAATGTGGAGATATAGCTGAATTCAGAGCAATACTTGAACATGGCTGCATTTAGGTAAGTGTATTTACAAGAAAATTCTAGCGTTAGGAATCAATTCACATTCATAATTGTCTGTTATTAGTAATTGGATAGTATTATAATTACGTGTGCAACAAAGAGTTTGACAAATTGCTGTCTTTTAGTTAGACAATTTAATTGAAATAATACAATACTTTCTTAATATAAAACTAAATATTTGTTTGTTTGTTCTTTAATATGTGTTTTTATGTAAGATGGTAGAGGGTACCCTTTTAGTGATGCAAAATTTTTTACAAGTGGCAACTGTCAATCCAGCTGTCAAGGTAAACACATTTGTTTGACATTTTTGTTCAACAACTTTGGCAAATTGACATCCAGAGCCTTAGAGCTGAACAGCGTTCAAAAATCATGGACATTTTATTTCAGTACTTGCTTTGTGTGATGTCGATTGCATGGTAAAGGCATTATTGGTAAGTCGGAGTCGACGTTACCGTCAGTGCTTAGTGCTGCAAGCAAATGAATCGGGAATTTGTGTTCTCCACGACAATATCAATTGCATAAAGGCTAAATGGTATTAGCAGGATACCATACCATACAGGGTATGAATTGGTCATTTATGAAATGGGTCTGTCTTTTGGTCAGATAGTTGGAGTGATTTGACTTCTTTATACAAATTTTCGAGCGGTCAAGTCAAGACAAAGTAGAAATATACTTCCGGTGTATTTTTGGTGAGATGTGGCCGGCTATGCTGGGAAGACTTGTGCAAAATTGAACCTACAGAATAGTAACATAATATATATGTTGAGAAGTGTTCTAAAGAGACTATTTTTTCATCGAGAATATAAGTGTTTGGATGGTGTAAACCAATTACTGACAGTTGTGAGGAGAGGAAATTTCATGAAGTGACGGTGTTAAAACATTTCTCATTTATTTGCACGAAAAAAGAAGAAAACAAAAACCGTTAGAAGTTGAAAATTATATACTTAAGCTTCTTCGCCTATGTTTAGTGTGTATTTTGTTGATATTCGAAGAATGGGGTAACTTACAAGTTTTTAGCCGACGTCGAATGACTAATGCATATTATCTTTACCTTTTAATTTAATTTCTATTATTATTATTAAAATCTTATCAATATTTAGTAGGAAAGAGTACGAAGCCTGGATAGTATTAGAGCCACTACAAAAACAAAGCATAAACAAAATTCGATATTAAGATTGTTCTTCATATTTGACAACTGTAATTGTTCCTGTTTCTAAAACTCAAATATTCGCTTCCGGGAGAAGTGATATGATTTCAATAAAAGCGTAGAAAAATATATATTGAATAATTCAAAAACCTTTCCGGCCTATACCATTTGTCATCTCGATGAAGCATAATTATGCCTGGTTTGACTTAAAAAAAGCTTATTTTGAGGGCGATAATAAAAATTTATATGAAAAAATGTGATAATTTTGAGTCACGACTTTCTAAAGCATTATATAAACTACCAAAATACTTACTCCATTCTTATTTTTTTTTACTTTTTTACTTTTTATGATGATGGCATGAAAATAACCACAAAAATTATTTTATAAATCGAATTATTTAACAATATTAGCTTGAATTTATTCCGATTTTATAGTGCAAAGATGTTTTTCATATTTTTTTGTGCCACAAATTGTATTTTTTATTTTTGTTTCATTTTTAACGACATAGAGTGATATTAAAAATATTATTTTAAGCTAAGTTTTATAATATAAGCATGAGAGTATAATTAAGCATCATTAAAGTAATTAAAAATCGGGCGAAATGTCAGAAAGTAAATGAATTCGAAAGCAGTCACAATGCTAAAACCCATTATTAAACCCAAAAGACCGCCAAAAGATGCTAGAATGAAAGAAGAAACATTGAATGGATGAAGAATTTGGTGTAGTAGTATTGGTAACATTATATTAAAAAAAAAAATCAAGCATTCCGAAATATATGCATAGATTCTTTTTTAAATTTTGAAAGTTTTTTTAGAGCAAATTATAAAAAAAGATTACCTAATGCTGATAACCAATCTTGATATATATCCTTGCGATAACGTTTAGCCATTAAATCGCTGAAGAAAACATGTAGAAGAATTTGTTCGTCGATATTAATCGTTTTGCTGTGGAGAAATGTTGTAAGAAAACTGTAAATGTAAATTATATATACAAAAGCACCATTATGTGATAATATATCTGGCCTTTCTAAATCAGGAAATAAATCGCAAAATATACTAAAATACGTGTACATGAAAGGAGAAACATTTTCTTAAGTCTTAACTGGTGAGAATTTTCATTTAACTGTGTTGTTTTAAAAATTTTCAGGATAGATCCCAAATAAAATAGTCTGGTCTGCAAATATACTCATTAAATTATAACTCGTATGTGTTGCGTATCGAAACTGCTCAACCACAGATTCTATTTCTATTTCGCTGCTTTCATCCGCTATTCCTCCAAGGAATTTCTCTCCAATTCCAACGGAATTTAATTTGATGTTTAACTAAGGAAGTTTTAGCAAAATAATTTTAGAAACCAAACGAACTAGTAGTAAAAACACGCTTTATAATGATGTTAGCTAGGCGAAAATAAAATATCGAAATAGAACTTAACAGAAATATATCTCCTGACTCTTCTTCAAGAAATTGTCTAAATTGGTAAATAACTTACCTAACCCTGTAGGCTAAATTATATGCGGGACAATATGTGAGATATATTAATGAAGGTATAATAAATTAATAACATAGAGTAAATTGGTCCACGCCACGGACTCGTAGCATCTGGGTTAGTAGTAGTTATTGTAGCAGTTGCAGAAATACCCAGAATATAGTTCGGGTACCGGGCTTTCTTTTTTTTCTGACCTGGATTATTTTTTCGTAAACAATTTCACTCTAAAATTATGACAAGGACAAATATTTATCTGAAAATTTTGCTTCCCTATATTTTAGTTCTTTCTTTCTCTACTATTTTTCAATAGGTATTTGATAGAAATTTTAAAAAGTTTAATAACTATAACGAATATTAAAAATTCGCTACAAATAATTTAAATAGTTTCGTTAATTATAATGAGTGAAAAAAAAACGTATATCGACTTACTTTATATTGCTACTCATAGAAACTAATTTCATATCCAATAGGCCCATAGTTATTTCGGAGGGATAACTGTTAAATTCGCAGGTGGGTAAACATCCACAAGGAAATTTATCTGTCTTTTGCACAATCGATAACGTGTTATTTTGTGTCGGTAATGCCAATGCGAACACCTCTTTAAATTAATTTATTTTTAATTAATTAATTACGAACATACATTACTTATTTGCTTTATTAACACTAGTTACATACCGCGTGTATTTAAAATACAGTATATCTCACTCAGGCCACAAGTTCGGAAACTGCCATTGTTTGGCAAGCTCATCGGTATGCAGCCACAAAGTTCACGCAGATATTTTATACGACACTCAGCCATACAATTGACAAACGAGTATCGTTGCATTGATGGCAAAGTTCCCTCATTGTGAAATAAACAGTTGCGCAACTTTATATTCATATTCCTAACCACATTTGTCGCATATGTCGATTCGGGATTTATGCGCACGAAGCTTTCACGACCCGAAGTAATTACTTTCGTTTCGGCATTTTCATCCGGGAAATCATATGCATCATGAATTAACAGACGAAAGCCATAACTGCTCAGATAAGTGCCGAAGTAATCATCGCTTATGGGATTGAGTACAACGGAGATGCCAGTGGAATGACCGCAGCCGGTAACGCGAAAAGGTTGCTTCGGCATTTGGTATGCGATTTTTCTGTTGCGAAACAGTTCTATCTTAATGCAATACCATATATTTAGTGAAGTAATATAAGTTTACTTACTTTGGAAAATTATTAATTGCACGTCCGTAATAGTTGAAGGAGCAGCAGACTTTCTCGACCGCTTGCACTGGCTGAAAGAGGCTGTCACAACGCGAACTAGTGCCCTTCCATACACATTTCGAAATCATGCCCATGCAGTCCGGTGTAAGTTCTTTCGTTAATCTGGCTATGGTAAAGTTGTTATCAGTGAGTATATTTCCGAAGACGCGAAAATCTTCTTCTGTGTGATTTAAGGCGAAATTGAAGAACATTGTTATGCGAAAGAGATTTATTAGTTTCTCCTCGGACACATTTGCTGGTCGTTTGCTAAAATTTTTGCGAAAATATTTGAAGTGAAAACTATTTAGATATCTTATAGTAATACAGAGATATATACAAGACTGTCGAGAGTGAAGTGGAAGAAGTGGAAGAGTTAGTGCCTAAGGTGTCTAAATTCCGCTACTGATAATATTACAGCTCATCATCAATATGCTTAGTTGCTGTACACACATGACTTCTTCAAACTTCAAATCGTTCACCATCGGATTAAATTCGCGAGCGTTTGAATAAATACTTAGAATCAGCGGAATCACACTCGTTCTTTAGTTTTCCGAAACGTGAAATAACGTGACAAAAGCCTGCGTTATTGTATTGGCTGGCCGCTTTATAGGTGCGAGAGAATGAGAGCGAGATGCGAGAAAGCGAGATGAGAAGGTTATCCGCGGGATAGGTGCCGCGTCTGCTCACTCCGGACAACAAGTGCAACCGCAGCGCAACAAGTACAACTTCACAGTACTGTTTATAGCAATCGCAGAGATAGCAGAGATCAAGGAATAGTCGAAACAGTGGACTTTACCCGACGAACCTGTCCGAAGAAGGCAAAGACTGTTCTATCGGCCGGAAAGTTGGTGGCAACCGTTTACTGAGATTCAAAAGGTGGGGCCTACATGGACTACCTAGAGAAAGGCAAGAGGGCCACAGGGCTTTACTATCATTTATCTTATCAACTTTTGCTCACACATTTTCACAGATATGGCAACCTGATAACTGTTTTTAATATGTTTAAAATATTACGCTACATTATTTCGTTGTAATCGAGCAACTTTACTACAACTCTTAAAAAAGTTTTATTTCAATATATATTTCACGCGTGTTAAGAGCCGTGTTTGTATGGGAGGTTCACAACCGCTACCAGTTTGCATAAATAGAATATTTTAATACTCACTAATCACTCACATACTTTCCATAAAAGGGGCAAAGTGGTATAGGAGTAAAAACTGAAATATTTTAGTTAATTTTTTCAGGCAGATGGGATTTTTTGTTCTATTAACATTTTTAGACGATTGCTCGAGAAGCAAAAAATTGTCAGTATTAGGTATTCTTTTAAAATAGGTAAGTATGTAGGTAAAATAATCGTTGATGTGAGTTTCCTACATTTACATATATGTCGAATTCCACCTAAATTTGCTATTTTTTATATATTTTATACCGTTCAAAACCATTCCGCTAAGGAGGCATTTATTTCCATGCTTAAGTAGACTTCATTTATTTGAAAACTTTTAAAGAATTAGATTTCATCATCAAACACATTTCATAAAAGCTGAGCTGTTAACACAATTTTAATACTAGTTTAATGGCATTATACATACCAAGAGGGAAATATAAACATATTTGTAGCAGCCAAATTTCCAACAACAAAATTAATTTGTTTCTAAATTTTACACGAATCCACTTCCATTCCCTCAACAACCTCGCATATGATTAACTTTTTAATTTTGCTGAATAATTTTTATCTAATTTCTCAATTTCAATCAATTTCCACTTACAGTGTGCTCGCCAACTTCAGCGCCTTCGCTTTGGAAATCTTATTGAAATTGCAAATGGTCACTGCCGGAAACGGTATATTCCATGTGGGAAAATGTGCGCTTTCAATCACGGTCACTGTAGGTGTTTCACGATTCCAAAACCACGAGACAATCACCAAAACAATTGAGGTTATAATTGATATGAAAACGACGGCAATCCAGAAACGTCGCTCATTCGCCGTGGAGCCTTTCAAAGTGATATAATTGAAGCCGTGCAGCGATGTGCTATTACAATAATTGCGTAGATTTTTAATCAGCCAATGATGCACTGGCGAAAAGCTAGCCAATTGACGGAGACGTGAAACTTTACGTGGTTGCAGCTTAGAATTAGTTTTAACTGAGCTTGCTGGTGAAACAATTATGCTTTTAACTTTCATATTTTGTTGTTGGTGTATATCAAAAACGCGATTATGCGTTGCTTTAAATGGCGAGCTCTTAAATGTGGATAAAGTGGACATTTTCGGTGATTTATGATAAAATAACTGTAGTGTTTTGTATGACTGCAATGCGCGGTGTTGTGTTAATAACTGTGCCGCCGAGCTAAGACGAGTGTGCCGTAGCAGCAATAATTCTATATTATTGCTTTAAATCTACTAATTTGCGGCATTAATTTAATTATAGACATTTGAAGTTAACATATTTTGTATGACAATAAGGTGCGCATATCAATTACCGTTAAACGGGGTCTACATCTTATGGCTGTGAATCAGTAAGTGTTAGTTAATGACCCAAAAAAGTGTACACATTTAGATTTATATTTGAAAGCGTTGATCTCTTTTGAAAACAAGCAACATTTTTACTACAACAAATCGCCACTTCCCTACCCTCGCTACCATTTGTATTAGTTTCTTATGAGCATATGACTTTTTTTCAATTCCACTTGCTTTTTCATAGCTTGTCGTCGCTTACTTATTCTCATTAGCAGATTACCCAGCGGTCGTGCGAAGAGGAAGAAAACTATTTCAAAGAAAGAGATGAAACTAATACCCATATATAAGCTGGTTAAACCGCCGATTAAGCCTGTGAAATGCGTAAATGTGTTTTCACTTAGTTACACTAATGAACTATTTAGCTGTACTAACCGAAGTAATTTAGCCAGTGGTAGCGCACATCTAGGCGCATGTAATCACCACACATATCGGCGTAAAAGGCATGCACCAGCAAATGATTTTTCAAATCAATACCGCGGCTACATCATGCAATGGCGACAATTGGAGAAAAATAAAAATTAATTGGCATGAAATTATGAATGAATATATTTTAAATATATATGGTACTGTATACTGTGTTACAACAAAAATATCAACTAAAATAAAAGTAACAGTGTTTTAAAATATATTTTTTATTTTTTTGCTTATAGAGGATTGTGATATTGTAAGGAGGTGATATTTATAGAAATGCATGAGAAAGACCATACTTTGGTATATGAATCAAAACAAATAAAGGAAAGCTGTTTTTGGAGGTGTACCTTCAGTCAGTCGTTAAAAAAAACGGTGTAAATACATACATATCTAAAATAATATATTTTCTTTAGCCTTCGCTTGTATTTTTTCTGTTTGCTATGCTTCAGAAGGTCTGAATAATTGCTTTTCTTTTTGGAACTTTGGTTAGAGACTCTAGTTGGACTTGTCATTATCAGTGTCAAAAAAAGAAAAATGTTCAACATATTAAAATATATAATTATGGCTTCAATAACCCTGTAGTAGGGTTATCATATATAACCCCTTCTGTTATTAACACATACGCATTTAACATTCTCTCAAAAATGTGAGCGGATGGCTTGATGACTAAAGTTTTATAATGATGGCATAGCCAACACAAAATTTCTCGTTCTCAGTTCATAAAGAAATTTGTAGTCAATCCTAATTAGTAGGCTGCGACAATAGCGAACAACTCACAAAAACGGGAATGAGTTTCTAAACTCTTGAAGTTATTCTACGTTATAAGGTATTAAGCACTGAGTATACAAATAACGAAACTTCTTTGAAATACCTTTTCTTTTCGTGCAGTAAAAATTTCTGCTTCCCACTGTACATAAAATCGGTGTTTATTTATATGATACATGTTCGATCGAACTTCTAATCCAATAAGCTCCGCGATTTGCCAAAAGCCATTAGGGGTATCAGTACGCAAAAGCAATTTTTATGTCAGTCAGAAAGGAGATTTTATCTAAGCCCTGAATGCTGACGATGCCTACCTACAATCACTACTCCCCGTACGATTGTTTGTTCGTTTCGCTTGCGTAATTGATTTCGATATGATTTTGTCAATTTATTGTTTGTAAATAAAGTTATATGGTTTACACCGATAATTAGCACCAGAGTCAAATTATTATTAAAATTAAGTTCTATTTAAAACTTGAAATTTTCGGTAAAATCAGTCGCTCGCAAATCACTATATTGGTTATGTTGGGACTAGGGGAAAGTCTGAGCTGGTTGCATTTACTAATGATATTAAAATAAATTGTTACCATTTCTCTAAGCAATTTTATTAAGATAGGCCATGGTTTGGCCGATGCATTCGTCATATATTCCCGAATATAGAATTACGAAAATTATTATAAATAGTATATGGAAGCTGGAGTACTTCGTGCGGAAATACTGGCCTGATTTTCATAATATTCATTTTTGGTACCAGAGCACTTTATAATCACGAAATGACGCACCTGAAATTCATTAAGATATCTCGCAGATTGACCAATTTTATTGACAATTTAGCGAACGGTAAAAAGTCAACCAGTGGAACTGAGGTACTTATATTCGGTATTGCGGAGCATTAAAAGTTAAGTTCCGATTTCATCTTGGCACCAAACTACAGTATACCTAAAAAAAAATATGACATGTACGATATAAAGCCAATCGGGAGTTTAAAAACCCGTTTATTAAGTATAAGGGAGCTAGAGTAGTACTGAGTAAGTACTGAAACGATTATATTCATTGCAACAGATGGATATTCTGCTATTCGGATAGGATCGGATAGAAAAAATGTCCTTATCATGCATTAAATCTCACAGATTGAACGATTTTTTCGGTATATGCTCAATCATTGGTACTAAACTCCACATATTCGGGATCTGGAAGCTTAAAAAGTTATAGACCAATTTAGACCATATTTACATTATAGATTTCACTTTCTGATGACACTCTTTGCCCAAAGTTTTATTCCAATATCTTAATTGGTGATTGATATATAATATTATATATCTATTATAAAGTGAGAGAACCTGATGAAATTTCCAAATGTGCTATATCTGAAGTAGGGGTGGTTGTATATGTAAAGTAATAAATGTATATGTGTATGTATGTATAATAAATGTATAGTGTATGTATATGTAATATAATAAATTAAATATATATATACAATAAAAAAAATATTATTTTTTATATCTAAGACTTACTAGAAATCCAGATCATTTATCGAATAGTCTCTGTCCAAAATCGTACCATCACAGTCCGCATTATAGATATGAAAGTCACATTTCGGGTAACAGTTACAAATGTATCTTTCAGCCTTGCGATCAGTTTTATAATCCTTTCTGATAGGATAAGTTATTCTCAAAATTTTATCTAAAACAAAGTAAACTTCCTTATTCACTGATAAATAATTATGCGTATAGGAAGTTTGAATCGGTGGTTGGCTTAAAGTGATCCTGAAAACCAAGTGACAATTGACTTTCTCGAAATCATGCTATAACCACATTTAGACTCAAAGAGAAACTAGTTGATATTAAAGGGACTTGTACCCGTAACATGTTGAGAAGTAAAACGAGTTTGAAAATACCGAAAGATATTTGGTACATCTTTTAGGATGAACTATTTGGTGGAATTTTCTTTCAAAAAGGGAGAGGACTCAAATGAACCGAATAGTGCTTTTCCGCTGAAATAATGGGAACTTTCTCTCTTCAACCAACAAACTCTGCTACAACGTTTGAGACGTAGGAATTAAGTAGTGAATAAATAAGTTTTCGCTGTGTACTGAGTATTAATAAAGTAATGAAAAGCTTGAAGAGATTTTGAAAGAAGATATAGCCTACCATATAAGAGGAACTATTCTTCTAGAGAGGACTAATGAACACGAACGAAACCAAAATTAACTGCAGTCGAAAGTAATTGTTTACTCCGGAGTACTCGGCGAACCAATTTGCTTCAACTAGAAAACTCTCTTACCAACTTTCAGACTGAGCTACTTTTGAGGGCTTTCCATCTGTAAGACCCATTAGGATACTTAGTAAACTTTCAATGCATGTTATTGGTGGAGATATACCTCAAGTATGACGCCTGGTGCGATATTATATATAGTCGATAATATAATCAATATAACGCTATTCTATTTATTTGAAACAAAAAAGGTTTTACTCACCAATTTGAGCCATTACACAGCTCGCCTGCATCAAGGTGCAAACGGTCCAATTGGGCGCACGCGGCCATAACGGTGGCACACAACCGCAGATATTAACCATCTTTTTGCTACGGCATTCGGCAAAGCAATTCTGCTGTGTATAATCCGCAAACGCAAGCAATTTATGTTCATTAGGCAAATAGCAACGACGCACATTCAGATCATGACACTTAAATAAGGGCGAGGCTTGAGTGACGATAGGAGTAATATGAATATAAGCGTCATTGCCTGGAAATACCATTTGATGTGGCTGATTGATACTGATGAAATCGGATGGACTGGTTATATATATTTGATAGCCAGCAAACTTGTTTCTAGACGCATAATAATCCTCCACCTGTGGATCAAGCAGCACAGACAGACCCCATTTATGGCCAAAACGATTATAGTGTATGTTTAACTCTTCCGCTGTTTGATTTCCATTAATGACTGTATTAAAGTTAAATGCACAACAGTAGCCATGCTGTGTTTGCACACGCCTGAAGAGTACATTGCAGGGATATATCTGACCATGGATTTTACAACGTACCAATTGACTTTCGCAATCTGGTGAGATTTTTTCTAAAAAATCGCTGTGTGTATAATTTTTGCTACTTAAAACCATATGCAAGTAACGGTAGGCGGCAGGCGTGGCATTTACCGCTAATGTGCTGTATAGGACGTATGGAATGAAGGGACGAATTTGGTCTGCGGTTTCGGGACTAAAACTGAAAAAAAAAATTTATATATAAAAATAAATAAAATAACTAAAAATCTAAAATTGGTGTGCTCCTGATAATCTAGACATGTTTTAATCTATATATACATGTTTTAAAAAAATTACACTGAACTATCGTTTATCATCAAAGAAACAATATAGGGATTTTCAATTCTGAGTGTCGCAATGATTTTGTCTTGCCTAGAATCACTTTCCTAAGAGCCTTCAATAATTGGATAAAAACATCTCCCAAAAAAATGTTGGTCATTGCAGCGCATGCTTTAAGTCTGTTTTCAAGTAGCAGCCGAGATTGATGGGAATGTGATAAGCTTAGCGAAGCTCTTAAATGAGTCAGTGATCTTTAAGTAAGTAATTTACTGTTTTTTAGGCTATAATAATAATCAGTGATGATTTCTTTTTGTATTATTCATTCCGCGGACTCTCAAGCAAAATATGATAAAATAAGAGAGTGGAGAGTGGAATTTAGAGCCATAACGATGGAAAAACAAAACTTAATTTTCCCGAATTGAAAATAATCTCAACATTAAACTTTATTTTTTACACTGGCCCAGTGATTATTGGTGGGTATGGATTTTGCCAATTTTTACTGTTAAAAGCAGTTCGGCTGTTTATATAAGCAAGTGTCACAAGGATGCTCTGTTGAGATAAAATCTTCATGAAGGTATTTAACCATATCACCGACAACTCAACCGCCAAATTTATGCTATATTCTAAAGTAATACTAATTTTGGATTTGGCTCCAACACACTTAAAAATTTCAAATTGAATTTGGTAATAAGATAAAGAAACACTACGATATGGCACTCAAAATGAAGAGTTTTGAGAAAGCTCATACAGAAATTATAATGTATTCTGGAGAGTATTGTCGCCTATTTAAAATCTTTAATTTCAAAAAATTGCTAAATTAATGGAAATATAACCATAATTCTTAAATACACTAAAATTATCCTAAAGTTTATATATTATATTATACAATTTATTATTTATATTAAATATTTAAATATCATCCTAATTATTATCCTAAACTAAAAATTATTATAAAGAAAAAAAAGACTAAGAGTTGCCGTCTGTTTAATATTTTTAATAATTGAAGAAATTGGATAAAGAAATAA
The DNA here is from genome assembly GCA_021498325.1 of Bactrocera minax. NCBI lineage: Eukaryota > Metazoa > Arthropoda > Insecta > Diptera > Tephritidae > Bactrocera > Bactrocera minax. Next base: position 456,332 of record JAKEEE010000034.1, read on the forward strand.
AAATAACTTAATTAAAAATTAAGGAAATAATGCAATCTGAGCTCCAAATCAAAAATATTTAAAAATTATTTCCGAAATGGAGGTGTTTTTTTTAAAACTTTAATGTATTCGTTATTTGTTCAGCTGCGTAAAAATCGTTAAGAAAAGTTCGATACCTCTACATTAAATCTAGAATTTTGGTAATTGTTCCATAATTGATGTATGACAACAAAAGTTGTATATACGGACATGACAACCATATAAACTATATTAAAATAGGAAGAAAATTCCAAAAAAATATTCCTCACTATGCTCGAAAACTACTATTTCTCTATCCAAATTAATTTTTCTGGTAATAAAATTTTCCTTATGTAAATACTCACTCCTTTATTAACAACTCATTGATCTTCTTCTTCGAGATATGATTAAAATTGCAAAACGTAATCGTTGGAAATGAATTACCCCAAAGGATGCCTGTTTTTGTTCCCAAAAGTAAACTCGTAGGATAAGCGGCGTTCAAACTTAATGAGTTCCATAATGTCGAAATGGATAAAGACAGCATAAGGCACAGAATAGAATACCAAAACACGCGTTGCCACCTTGAAGCACACACTAAATAACTTAAACCGTGCACACTTGCCATTTCGCAATAGATCTCGAAACCGCTCTTCGATTTGGGCACATTTTGGTGAATATTTACCTTTCTAGTGTCTATAAGTAAATTATTCAAGGGTTTCACTTTCACTACGCGTTGTTTGGTACATTTCTCAACCAATAGACGCCATTTTTCACGTATACTTTGGTTTAGAGTCACTGGTTTGGAGTGCGCTCTACTGAATTCCAACAGTTTCTTTGTTGTTTCATCAAAAATTTGTCGGTTTTTAGGTCGTAAATAATCGTCGAAAATTACAAAATAATAATTCGGCACTATTGCTGTTGTATTTTTTATTGGAGTAGATTTAAACTTTTGAACTGACATGTTGTCTTTCTAATATTTTCGGGAATGAAGTCGTTGAGTTCTCTTCAGTGCTTAAATACTTTCCGGAGAGATAAAATAATGAGAAAAAGTGGTGAAAACCTTTAGAGTTTGTAGAATGCGCCACCTTTTCGTTGTTTTTTGGGTTGTCACTACCGCACTTGCAATAATTAGGGCGTATGCATTATGGAATAATTGGCGCCTAAAGGTATGCTAAGCAAATTTTTATTGAACAGAATACCCATACACATTGAAAATAATTTGCTACATATAAGAAATGAGGTAAGGCAGCCTGCGTTCGACCAGAATCGTATCTTAATTAATGTCGGAATTTTAAAAATGTTTCTTTTTTTAATTTTTATTTTTTTATAAAATTATATATAATATAAATAATATAAATAATAAATAATAAAATTTAAATGGTATGAAATATATACTGTATACATATATGAAGAAATGTTTCGAAAAGAGGTAGGGAATAGATAAGTACAAGCGACGCCGAATAACAGCGCTAATGGTAAGAATGTAAGGAGTGTTAATTACTATAAAGAGTCTTTTCATTAATTATTATAAAAAGAGGCTTCTGAAATTAATATTAGTTATCACGCAAAGTTATGAACCGATCACTAATAGCTTATGAGATAGGTACTTTTACGGCATGGGGTTATGAAAAATATCCAAAAATTTGCTGTTATACATATATAATATTGATATCTCAGAAGTAAGGGTTCATTACGCTTTACTACAAAATTTTATCTTTATAGAGTTACCATTAAATTTGAAATAAAATATAGGTAATGTGTTCAAGTTTTCAAATTTACTGCGTGTAAACAAAGTTAATATTTTCGAAAGCTTGAGTTTAAGTATAAATTGGAGTGGAGCTGCCAACAACATACATTTTCTAAACATTTATTAATTCACAAATTACAAAACGAAGTAATTTGATGTGTGTGCTTTTTAAGAATTTGCTATAACAAAAATATGATTTCATGAGGTTTCCACCAGATTCAAATAAAAAAAAAAAATTTGAAAAAACAAGTCCCTCAACTTTTCCTTACTTACATATATGTTGTATTATTCGTAAGGTACATTATTGGTAGATAAGCTATATTATGCTTTGGTTTAGAGATCGAAAAGTTTTCTAATCTACTCGTATCTCAATAATTATATATAATAATATACAGTAGATTAAGTAAAAATCTACATTTTCCATAATGCTTACGTTTATAACACATTCCAAATTAACTAACATATCATTGTTTTAGCAAATAATTGACTGTCTGTTTAACTGTTTACGCTTCTAATTCGAACTCTTTGCACGCGCCATTAAAAAAGTGTGTTAAGCGTAACATTGATTTCTAATTTTTTAAGAGTTGCTAAGTAAAGTATGTAAGTATATACCAATTTATTTTGTACAAAAAAATTTGGAAAATTGTAAAGTTCTCACTAAAGGATTAAGTATTCCGTTAAGTTTAGTACATATTACGTTTCAGTTTAATATCAAATGGTTTATTAGTGAAACTCAGACCCATACCTTTCACGAAATAGATCTGAAGTAAGAAAAGTTAGAGGTTTACACAATTAATTATTACATAGGCATATACGTATACATCGCACTGAGAACCACAAAAGCTTCGATGTAATCTACATGAAACATTTAAGCCCTTAGTCTTCTATACGTAAATTTAAACTATTGTCTGTGAATTGATAAATATCAGATTATAATCTGTTAAAGAGATTGAGAAAACAACTCATAACTACTTTTCTGCTGCCATTGGAGTCGGAAAACTTTGTTAAACTAGTAATGGATTTTGAAGCCTTCGAACTTGCCGGATGATTTGATTTAAGATTCTTTGTGAAGTAACCACCCAGGAAACTCTCTATAGGGCGGATTTACGGCGTCGAGAGCTGATAATAAAATTTGGGAGCTGTTTGATTAAATCAAAAAATATTCCTTCAAAGTGCTTAAGTCCAAGTACTCAGTACTCAGTTCCTAGTGAACCAAGCACAGTGATAGTCAGAAACGATCTTGACTTATGCGCTTCGTCGGCCTATGAGGGTCTGGTAATCCATACCTAGGGGTTTTGGGTATGACAGAGAACCAGCGTTCACAGTTGTCCAAGTAGGATCCTCTGTCACCTTTGGTGCGAGGATCAGTCGTACAACCTAACCTAACATACATGGCGCAAGGTTGAAAAAATTTACAATTTAATTTATAATTATTTAGTTTTTTTCATAGAAGATCTGTGCCCAAAAAAACCAAGCCCCCTAGCACATTTACCTATCATCAGTGGGCAATGTTTTCAAGACACCAACCAAGAAATATAAACATACAATATAATATGCTTATTGTACATAAGGAAAGCGTTAGGCAAAAGAGCTCTTAGATTAGTTAAATAAATATTTGAGAGCTGGTGAATTGTTGTTTTCTTTTCAAGTTGCAGATATTTGCGATGCCTTCAAATTAGTTAAATAAACAAATTAATGTAAATAAATAGCAATAAACAAATAAACAGATGTACATATGTATGTATATGGGAGGCTAAAAAGTATAACAAGTTCACAGAACAGCAAATTTACAAGGGCATGCTAATGCCTATACATCGGACAAGATAAGTAAAATGTTTGTTATTTCTCAATAAGCAAAATTGTATGTAGTTTGCAGCAATAACAAAAAACCTAATTACTCAAGGTGTTGAAATCTGCAAGTGCGAAAAAGTATGGTTTATTTATTTAATGATAATAAATTGGGTTGCTAGGATATACCCATGCATTTTTGTATGTTTGTACACAGCGGGGAGCTGTCAAAAAGTGGGCGTTGCCAGCCATCTGGCAAGTAAAGCATACATACATACATATGCACAGCTATGCTTACAGATATACAAAACACAACTACAAAGTCTCTATAAGAAAATTAAGATACAATTTGATCTTGATTTATCTATAAAAGAATGTGCAGGGTGCGCTATCTTTTATGTCGATATGTAAACCTTGAATAACTTTGAGTAAAACCGCCTTTTATATTTGAGATATTTTTATTAAAATTGGCAGAAAATTCAGAATATTTTGGACGCTTTTCGAAAATAATATCAATCAAGCGCTTGCCTGTATTAGCCATAGTATTTCGGCCGGTATAACGACGAATAGTCACGAATATTTCCCTTGAAGTCGCCAATAGTAATCTAGCCAAAATTTGGTATTACATACATATGAATATAAAAATTATTTTTAACTTTACAGAGTTTTTCAATGGAGTTCCGAGAAATATCTATTACCCAAGGCTAATTCACTTAAAAGAAGAAGAGTTCTTTCTAAAACATATCTTATTTGAAACACATTTTCCGAATGGTTAGATTTAGTAAGAGATTTAAACTGACGAGCCTTAATTATGGACCGACAATCAAATGGAAAGGTCTACAAATATTAGAGATAGGTATAGGGAAATACAACCCATTAGGCTGGAAGCTGATATTGACGCCTAGGCAAACCTACAAAAAATTTATTTTTAATAGCGATAGACCTTTATGTGTGTTTCTGCTCATATAATTTCACTGCCGCTCAGTAATGACTTGGAATTTACGATCTCTGCCAATAATTGCCAGGAATAGTCTAAATTAATGATACCTATTTAAGAATGTCTGTATCATAAAAAAAGAAAAAAACTAAAACTAAGCACAATATTTTTCTGAGTGTGACACTTTATTACTTCAAGCGGAGTTCCTAAAAATTATGAAAAGAGTGAGAGTACCATTATATGAGACCAGTCCAAAGTCAGGACATATGCAGTTATGATGAATAATTTACAGTGTGTTCCAAACATTTTTGAATTCTTTAAGACAGAAGGATAAAATAATCTTCGTGCAACAAATTTAATCACTTTAAAGGTTGAGAAAGGTTGGATAATATTACAAATTTCTTCTAAAATCAAGGAGGGAGCTAGAGATTTCTTTGTTTTCCAAATAAAAATGGGCTTTGGGTTTAGTCGGTGCAACACTTTTTCTTGCCATGTCAACATACTGTACGAAACGAAAGATCGATTTATTAGGAGCAATTTCTTAAAGTTTCACACTTTTAAAAAAATATGGATCGATATATTCGTGGAATCCCGAAACCTTCAATATGATCTTAGAAGAAAGAAATCAGCCCATACAGTTTCATGTGCCATAAAAAATAAGAATATTTGCTATTTCGAATCGAATTGTTTTCGAAAATGTTTTGCATTTTTTTTAAATAAAATTTTTAAGAAAAAAAAGAGATGATTGAACTGACCAAATGGAAACCACGTTTTATTGCAGATTGTTAAATGCCGTTAGCTTGGTGTGTTTGTTTTACCTGAGGCTTCTTTATTGTGGTTTCGTTAATAAAGAAGGTTTAAAATTGACAGGTTATCAGCCTAATTATCCGATTCTGGTGTCGAGGTATCGACTGCAGCCTCCATACCTGCTGCCAAAGTTTGTTTTTGCAAACGCCTTTACACGATGCAGATGGTAAGATCGGTAATACCGCCTTTACTGGGTCGCCAGAGCTTCATTCGCCAACAAACGGGGGTTACCACGCGTAGCTAAGGTTGTCAACTAGATGGCACAGGGTATATATTCGATTTTCCATCCCTGGTCCATCTTGCGCAATTTGGATGGACCCCCCCCCCATCTATTGTACATTAGTGAGTGCCAAAAGCTTGTTCGCTAAAATAACGGTAGGTCAGCAGAGCAGAAGCCAAGTTTGTGCGCATATTTTATCGGATTTCGGAAAGTTGAAAATTGGTAGCTTAAAAGTGTTTTCAAACAAAATGCAAAAGACCATTTAAAGTACATTCAAACATTTGTAGCTAACTTTTCACGAAAATATTTTACCACAACCACGCTTACTTTTTGTGGTACACTGCATTTCGATCATCTAAAGCGACTATGACTAGACTATGCTATTTTTTTCAACATTATTTATTAATTATTTGTAAGAGATTTTCGAAATCTCGTTTTTTGCTTAGATTTTCAAACTTTATTCAAAAAACAACAGATCGGCAGATTAAATTTTATGAGGGTGGTTAAATATATATTTCTTGGGAAACTTCAACTCACGCCTATTTAGAAAAATGCATCTCTACTTAAACGAATTATACAAAATTAAATGTCATGCGATTTCCAAGTCTTCACAAGATTTAGTATGCATATGTTTTCATAGAAGATAAACTGATCTCAGATCAATTAAAGGATGATTAATAAAGTTTGCGTCGCATTTGTGGAAACTTCGAATATGAAAATACTATAAATTTAGACTATTCAAAGGTCCATTTTCCAGCGATTTGAACCATTCTCGATGCTTCATGGCATTGACGCATGACTGCTTGAGTCACTACACCATGTTTCCGCTAGTTCTTAAAACTCTAAAACTAATTCTGCATTCATGTACAGTTTTCTAATTGTTTTTCAGAAATCACAATTATAGCTTTGCGCCGAACCCGCTCTGCCCTCTACCTTATTATGGACACACCCCCAACATCAAAGCGAAGACGTTGCGCACGATGATTAAGCATTTAATAAATGTATGCTGACGTTAATACTTGTTGGTGTAGTTATGGTTTTTATGTACATATATAAGTAGATATGTATGTATGTATGTTAATTATTCTAATGAATCGCCACCTAATTTTATGTTAATTTGTATTTATTATTATAATTTGTTTATTGAAAGTAAATTGACGTCAATGCTGGCTGTGTTGATGAGTGGCGGTGGGCTGTTTTTTATTTATTTTTAGTTTTTATTATTCTATTTTAATTAATTGCTCGGCGAAGCGTGGCTTATCCATTTGTCATCTTGAGTGTTTTTTTTTTTTTTTTCTTTTTTCATTTTTATTATTATTATTTTTTATTTAAAAAACCAAATTGTAGATTTTGGAGTACCCTTTTTTGCTTTCAATATTTTTTGTGCTTTTTTTGTTGTGGAAAACGTAACCCATGGCACATATTGTATTATTCAAGTTTAAGTCGTAGAGGTGTATTCATATGTTCTATACCAACAACGTTTTTCATATTTTGGGGAAATCAGGTGATGTCGTGCTTCATATGTATATTCTGTACTTAGCGGTTAAGTTTCTTGAATGATAATAATAATTAAAGTTTATTTAATAATGAATAAAGAGTGATGGTGTGAAAAAGATAGTTATTTTCGATTGTATTTATGAACCGATGGTGTGGTGAGCTAGGCTCTATAAAAATAGTAGTACTTGAAGTGCACTCAACAAAGTTTTTCAACACTCAAAGAAATTACTTAAGCAGGGAATTTTTAAAGAATATTTTTAAAGAATATTTTTAAATCACTGAGTGACTTTAAGATTGAGCGATGAGACAATTGTTGCAAGAGAAGTCGAACTTCCCGTTCGTCCGTTGTATTAGGATTGAATAAAACGTTACATATATATGTACGTCATAATATCGAAGAAAGCCTATCGCCGTTAACAAGCACAGTCTTAAAATCCAACGAAAAACTAGAACTATTGTGGACTTGGTGCTAATGTGGACTCAGTTACTTGCTACAAGTGAAAATCATATTTTATGTGTCTGTTTATAATCAGCATATATTACTGATACGTGGAATTTCTCTCTCTTTTTACATAATAAGGAGAATATTTTACAAAATTTTAGTATAAGTTGGACAAATATTACGAAAAATCGAATAGAACAAATTAAAAACTTGAGGATTAGTTACCGAACTGGTACATACTGCTCAGCCTTAAAAATATTAAGTATATTCTCACTCTACACTCTTTTGAGGAGGACTTGTAGTGCTCGTGCTGCATCGAAGTACAGCCTTTTTCAGGGATGTAATTATTTTCTCCGCTACCAAAGCAGTGATACTGGTACTGAACTCACTGAAGGTGCTGTCGAAACTAATTAGACTGGTCTTACCCTTACTGACCATATACGGCGATGCTAAATATCTTGCAGATGGTAATTATAAAAGCTGTGTGGAAGATAGCGAGATGGAAATATCTTAGCACATTCTTCCTGACTGCCCAGTTTTTAAGAGACTAAGGTAAAGCGCTTTCGCTCTCACTCCTTTAGCCACCTAGTAGAAATATCTGGTGTCCAAATCAATCGCCTTAATAGATCATGGACTCAAGACGCTGCGTCGATATTTAAACGATTTTTTTGGCACAATTAAATTGACCTCATCCTAAAAAAATATTCAAAAAAACTTCAGAAATTATAGCAATATATTCACTAGCAGCGGTCATCGCTACACTACTAAGTAAATATTAAGACTGGGGGTAACAGCTCCCTGTCTTCACCAAAAGGAATTAAAAATAGATGATGTGAAATATATTTCGTTTGAAAAATCCCTATCAATAAGTCTTGGTAGTCTCTTTTTTCCAAGTTTCATTTATTGCAAATAGCTGTGATTAATGGTTTACTATAAATTTTAAAACATACTAATCAAACCAACATACACCTTCTTACATATTCACATATATTTCGCAAAAAATTGCAATCTGGCTGAACTCAATTTCCCATGAAAACAAATATTTCCATTGGCTAAACAATAAATACCGCATTTTTAACCTCAAAATCCCGATTTTTACTCGTTCAACTCATGAATTTTAGTGAATTGCACCGAATTTAATTAAATCCCGCAGCAAACATTGCTTCACTTCAATAAATTAAAGAGTTCAAATGAAGGAAACAGCGTAAACAGGTAGCTGATAAATTGCCGTAAACAAACAGGTTGATAAAGTTATTATTTAAACTCACTACTTTGTTTATTGCGCTATAATAATAGCAATAACAATATGTGTGACGGTCGCCGGAATGAACAACTCTACTTTTCAAATATCGGGCAAAAGATAAGCAGAAGTAAATAATAAATATGTATGCATTTATGTAGAAACAAACGAATATAAATGCACTTAGATGCACTTAGCCTGTAAGGCATGAACGCTTAAGTGGAGTTAAGACTCAATATGAACTGTTTGTAATGAATTTATGCACAGCATTCAAATAAAATACTCGAATGTTGCACTCCCGCTAATGCGAGGAGAGGGTACTATGTTATAAAATGAAAGACCATTTATTTTAAATTAATTTTCAGAATTTTTCAAACCCGAATTAAGCCGTTGTCAACTGTAAACGTGAATATGTATGTGCTTTTCTAAATATTTTCCTAGAAAAAAAGAGTTTAGATATTAGATTAGAGTTTTATGGATGTGCGGTTTTGCTTTTGAAAATGTTTTTAAGAGGGTTGCCAGCTTTTGAAAAAATGATTAAAAGAAATTCCTAAGCATTTATTCAAAAAATAAATTATTGCCAAGGTTAGGAAGCCTTAGCAAATTTACAGTTAAAAATATTTTATGAGTGTTGCCACCTTTTTTAAATTAGTTAATTCAATAAAATATGTGAGAAAAATACCAAATGAAGTTCATAATGAAGCGATTTTATATTAAAAACCATTTTAGAGAAAAATTTCCACTCGTTTAAGAGTTTTCTTTAATTAATTAAATGGTGGAAATAAATTAATTAAGTTACAAAATGTACATAAAAATAACAAAGTGAACTGTCAGAAATTTTTGGGGGATGTTGCCGCCTGTTGAAGTAATTTAATTCCAAAAAATTGAAAATTTTGATATTATTTATACATTTATGTTATATATATTTATTATTTAACAGTTATATCCAATTACGTCATCGCTAGAATATGCCAGACAAAACTAAAAAAAAAATACTTTTTAACAAACAAACATTTTTTACTTTATACCGCAAAATTTGCTCCCATCCGTATTGAATTCAATTTTTGTCACCCACCTTGTTCTACGCATGCAATATCTTTTTTTATTACCGACTCATTATTTTGTACTTTTTAGGATCACAGCATCATTTTTTTTATGGCTCACATGTCACTTGTCTATTTGACACTGCCTCTGAGCACGCTTGCGGTATCACGTCCACCATTCACTACTTTAATGACATTTTTTTGGCAATATTTTAATGTGAGTCACTCGAAACGAGAGTGTGGTGTAGTGAAATCATGCAAGGCTATCCGAATGTAGCAATGGCTGAATTTTTTTTGGGGAATTTACTTTTAATTAATTTAGAATTAAGCATTTGCCATAATTGGTGTGATTTCATATTAAATCAAGCGGTATAAATAATTTAATGTTTACATGACTTAAATGTACTCAAATTAACACAGAGCTTGTGTTCATTTACTTTTGACTCTTATTAATTTTTTTAATTTTTTAAATACGCAGAAGAAACGGCTTAAGCTGTTAAGAAACAGCAATATTAGAAATAGCCACTGATAGTTATGAAGAATAAGACTTAATTTGAGTTAAATTAAATACTAATTACTCTATTAGGATTTATACTACTAAGCTCAATTTATTAATTAAATGCTTTTTACGGAAAATATTACTTTGAGCTAATCTAATAATTAGATTGGCTAATAAATTGGAAAAAACTACGCCGACCGTTTAATAAATGAAGAATATATCTTAGGATATATGAATATTTCGCTGGAAATATTTTTTATAGATTTATCGTATAGTATAGTCAATTCACCAATTTTGCTTTAAACTACAATTACAGCTAATACTCCCTTCTAATAAACAATATGTACAACATGACGTATACGTAACATACATACGTAATTAACTGTAATGCGCAATATTTTGAAATATTGTATATAACTTGGTTTTCGCACGATTATTCTGGTAATGCCTGGTGCTTCTTGTCTAAGAAGAAGTAAAATATTGTTTATGAAGACAAAAATTGGTCAAAACATTATTAAAGTAGTAATTTTGTATCCAGGGCTACCTTGCAAAATGAGTGATTTTATACTCTACAAAGCGAAGTATTATTATATTAGTATGAGATCAATGTGTTTTGAAAGTCATGTAATAATATAACCGGAAGAAGAAGTAGGTTGCTAATTTTGCGAAGGTCGCCGAATAACCTTAATTAAAAACTAAAATCATAATTTTTTACTCCGCATTGAGATCTTCCATTCCATTCCTTTCCCTCCAACATTTTGATAAACTACTATGATAAGTGGTTCAAATTGGTACATGTTTACAGCTTATGGACTTATTAACTTATGGATCAACAGATTGCTTTAGAAGATCTTTTTAATCCGATCTATGCTAAATTTAATGGGTGTAGTTGAAGAGATAGACTGCGACCAAAGGATCAAATTCTAGATATCTTTGACATTCCTTTCGAAAATGTACTGGGAGTATTCACTTCGATTAACTGTATCATCACAGCTATAGTTCTTTTTAAAACAACAAATACGCAGATCACAATATATTCTACTATATGTAGCTTTCTCCCTATAAGAGTAGTAAAACCTTTTGGTTAATGAACTAATGAGTTATCAATTTTTATGTATAATATGATCGCCTTCGCCCGATTTGTTAATCTTGTTCATTATTAGATTATTAGTTGGCGAGAGAAGTGAGAGTTAAGTGGTGCAAATGAAAAGTTTCTGGTATTTTTGAGCAGCGGCTATCAATTTCATGGCCGTCCGCCCATATTCCATAGCCCACCGCATATAACTCCGCCGAAATACAACTCTGGAGTTTAACAAGTACAGGAACTTAATAAGCGATTGGATATATGAAGGCCTCTTCCTCATTTTTTAACCTAAATTTAGAACTTATTGTCAGAATATTAAGAGAGGGTGCAGAATTCTCAGGAATTTCAAAACATGCACTGTAATCGGTCTCTAAATATTTCAGGTGAGTGAACATTATTAAGGAAGTTTACAATTCGCTGCATAAAATAGAGTTTTTTCAAAAGCGAAGTGTTTTAAAATTTATTGAAGCCCCACTATAAATGCACTTTTAATGTTCTAAAGCAGCAAAAATTGAATTCCTAAACAGTTGAGGTGCGCAGCGGAAGTAGTTCGAAATACTGGCCAACATCAAGTGACAACAAACGTCATTTACATACCCAAGTCACTTAATATTGCGCTCAAGTCACTTGAATATACTCTTAAAAGTATACATACACTCCACTTGCCTTGCGTACGCCAATTTTTATACAAAATACAATAAAGAGTAACAAAGATGTTGTTTTAATAGTTGTTCAAACGAGCACTTATATGTTTGAGAGTGTTGTTATTATTGTTGTTGTATATAATTCGTTAGCAGCAGTCAAATTAACTAATTATATACCACTCTTGACGTCATTGCGCGTTGAAGCGGGAAAAAGAAGCTAGACAAATGAAAAATTGCGAAACTTAAAAGCGCGATACAAATTCACACAACAACAACAAGTGCATGAATAAAGTCAAACAATTAATATTGAAATTATAAAAAAACACACGCGCACACAATTGAAGCAGAAGCTCATTTATCTTGGCAACCACGTCTTCCTCACATTTTGTTAAGACAACATAACAGTGTCGCTATTGAACATGCTGTTTTAGACCATTGCTTTCATGCGAACCTATACACCTAACCTATACACATGTCAGCTCAGCTCCTGTGATTTATTGGCTGTGGTTGCGTTTTATGCATTTACGTAAGCAGTAAGCGCTAAGCGGCGGCGCTGAATGGCCAAACTAATTGTGGATGCTCGTCGTTGTTTCCGTCTGTGTAGCGCGTCAGCATAGCACAGCTTTGCATACATAACATTACTTAACGCACCATGAGCTTACGCTACACATATGTACATAATGTATATTTAAAATGGGAAATGCGTATTGAAAGTGAAAGCACACACTCGCAGTTAGGTCAAAGGCATTTCACCTTCGCAAAGGAATTTTGCCATACTTGAGTATTTAACTTTATTTGGCAAGTATAACTTCATTTAATAATGCTCAGCATACAAATAGCATGCAAACAAACATATTTGCACTATTAAATAAATAGAAAAAAATATAAGAATAGTTCAATAAGTGCTATAATCAACAAAATGTAGCATCTGCCAAGGTTAAAGTTAAAATTTCTCTACAGAAATTCATTTGAGAACGGACAAATGCAAAGGTACATGCATATTCGATCTTAAAATAGCGACAAAGATTTTTAATTCACACCAAAAAAAAAGTTATTTTATTTTTATTTTCCTATAATTTTTATTCTCAATGCAGTTATCTCAATTGGAATACAAATAAATAACTTTTCTGATCTAATTGGCAACAATTTGAGCGCCTTTGGTAAATAATTTATTATATACAAAAGACATTTCTATTTTTGATGAGTGACAACTCTATGACACAATTTGCTTAAATTAAAGACCGAATACTCTCCGCAAGATTTTCTTGAATGATATTTGTCTTGAAACCATTGTGGAATATTTTTCGGGTTTTCCTTTTTCACATACGATTGCCGAAAGACTTTCTTAAAATCATTATATTTGAAAGATATTTAAATATGTGGCAACAATGTCGCAAAATATTTACATATATACAAATTAAAGACTGTCTGAAAAATTGTGGGAAGTTTTCAACGTTTAGCGCACATTTTTAAATATTTTTAGTTTTACTATTTCGTTAGGTGGCAACTCTGTTTCCCAGTATGCTTAAATTAAGGATTTATAGAATAGTTTGAGTTTGGTGGCTTATTCGATCAGGATTTCATAGGTAACATATAAAAAAAGTATTGACTGTTAAACATTTGGCCTTGACATGGTACTCAGATTAACCAGAAAAATTAAAATACACTTAACATAAAGTTGTTATCAAGCTTTACGAACAGAGAACACGGGTTTCAAACTTCCTGAGAAGTTTTTTTAGTACGAAATCATATCTTTCTAGCGCCTTATAGCGTAGCGGATTGTAGATTACTAAAGCCATCTATGGGAAAGATAATGGTTTTCTTTTTAAAGAATTTATATTTTTACATTTAAATTTTATTATTAATTGAACCAATATCGAGGTTGAGTATAACCGCATAATTTTCGAAACAATTAATAAACCGTGTACTAGCAGCGCTTTCATTGGGACTAAAGCTAATAATATGTCTAAATTTAGTAATGACTCTCATTTCTATCACTAATGATGTAAGTTGAACTCACTAGGTCACTAGTAATACAATCAATATTGTCTAAGTACTACGAAAATCTCATACTTTTCACCGACTAATTCATATACTCTGAGCAAACGTGTTATTTGAAGTATGTATATAGTAAAGGTTCGAGATTTATATTCCTCGCGCTTCAACCTGGCGCGACAAAGACTTTGTAAATAAACTTTCTTCGCAAAAATACGTAACCCAGCCTTAGCTCATATTATTTCAAACATATCTTCCGAGTGTTGCTACACATAAGTTTGTATGACAATTCTTTGCGTTTGGAAACTGAAAATTGGCCCGAACGATAATAAAGTATTCAATTAATGCGATAAATATCATCTTGATGACACTTTGACTTTAAAAGTTTGAAATTTTTTAAATTTAAGCTAAATGCTAATAATAATTAATTCATATTATTTCGCCATATTATTTTGCCTAGAAGATTATACTATCTCTAAGCTAACTATTTGAGAAACTGGTGTTAATGCCCCTTTTGAAATTTAACTATATATACATATATATATTTTTTTACAACTATCATTAAGTGTTTACTTCGCTATACCGCAGCGATAACATAATGGTAATCAAATATACACATACCGATGTACATAACAGAATCTTCGCGCTATCAATGCTTGAAATGACTGGCGTCATTAGTCAGTAGTCGCGTGCGTTTATCATCATTCATGATTTACTTGCAAGCCAGCAAAAGTACAAATGCGCTAATTATTGAAGCATAAATATGATAGGCGCATATTTGCTAGGGTCAGCCTTAATTTTACGTAATTATGAATGAAACAAAGTTTTTGTAATTAGAAATTAATCGAACGACCTCCTGAAAGTGTAAAAAATATTTACTGACGTTAAGATTTACCAAATGCGTTATTTTTATTAATGCGCAGAAATCAGACTTTTTCAGCAAATATTTATGAATCTTTCTTTTTAATAGAAAAAATGAAGTACTGCATTATTTGAGCATCGTAAAGCCGAACTCTCAAATCTTATCCTGAAAATTTTTCAAAATAAATTGCTTTTTTCGTGTTTGGAATTGAACTTGACCCTTTTAACCGTAACCAAACTCACTTCTACCAACTTATTTGAAATTTGGTTTTTTTTGGATTGGAAGATTGGTTCCTTAAATCATATAAAAATTTGTTTAAATGAATCTCTTTTAAAACCGCTAAAAATCGCCTTAACTCGTAACTTAAGTTGATTCCCTTCGATAACTCGTAATTTAATTTTACCCCACAACTAGTTTAAGTACAATACATTCTATGTTCACTGCAAGTGTTGAACTTTAGGAAATTTATTGTAAATTCTATTCCTGCCTAATCATCTAAAGATCTATGGCAACTATGACATTCAGGCATTTGTTATTATTCAAATAATGTTTTATTTCGTGGCTTATACGTTTCACATTTTGCACGCCAGTCCTAAATACAATTTTTTTATTATTTATATTTTTTAAGATAACAATAACTACATATTTATAAGCAAACATACATTCCAACAAAATGTTTATTTCACTCGAATTCTAAAAATAATTGTATATTTAATTTTGCGTACAATTGTCAAAACAATGTGATGAAATTTAAAATATTCCTACATCCACTAATAACAAACGAATAAAAAATGTTTAAATAATACGCTTTTATTTTCTCATATTAAATTGAACGCCTAAATGTTAGATATACATATATGACTGCGGTAATGTATTAAAATGGCTTAAATCGAGTTAAGCTAATAGCGACAATTTCAGTTAGTATTTTGTTCAAATTATTTGAGACTAGGAATTGTCTTTTTACCTGAAAAATAATATTGAAATCGGCAGGTTTAAATTACGATAAAATTAAATAATATACATTTATATTTTTATTACTAGATGTCAAAATAGCTATTTTAGCTTAAGTCGCCTTAGGATACTTTAAAACATTTTCTTGCAGGAGTATATAGCAATTGAAACTAATATGTGTATGAGTTCTTGAAAATAAAAATTAGTATACCTAAGCTATCTATAATTTCAATATGTAATTAATGGGTAAAATGTTTCATCCTCTTTATTTTTCTTCTTTTCTATTATGTACCAAGAAAAAAGTGCTTAGCCTTCCGATATAACATAAGAATAATCGATAAAAATAATTTTCTAATTTTTTATATTTTGAACGGCAGTTTCAACGCAGCAGATATGATGAGATTAATGGAATGAAAAGCAGAAATTCAATATTTCTTTTCAACTGTCGATTAAATTGCACTGTTATAATTTATCGACTAATACCGAAAATCAGCTATTTTCAACTTTCAATTAAACTTCAATGTTAAATTTATTGAGTAAAAAAAACAATTATTAATAAATAAATAGGTTTCATTGTAATAGCCACTTTTTGTGTTTTCTTTTCAAGCCTAAGATATACATATATCAACTTAAAATTATAATATAGTAATTTCTCAGCAATTTTATATAGAAAGCCAATCAGCATGAGTACAAGTATAAGAGCTGTGTTTAAATTTTGATGTTTTCAGTACTTATGGTTATTTTAGAATTCTTTTAAATATTAAGTACATTTAAGTGAGGAGAGGTCCAACACCCGAATGTCTTTCGGATACGAAAAACTTCTGAAAAAATTTAGTAGTTGTTCGGAGTCGGCTTACAACTTTGGTACTAGTAGACTAGTACTAGTAGTAGACTAGTAGATGTGTGCATATATAATATTGGAATCAATAAAATCGATCTTTCACGATATTTTATTATATATCGATATTAATCGATATTTTCACGTACTGGATTGTATCCACTCTTAGGTATTATCTGAAAATTTCTGACTAGTCTTATAATATATTTACTTTATTTAACTCATGAATTCCTTTAAGTTCTTCAAAGAGAAAATCGAGAACAGACCATTTGTTGTTAGTCACACAAACGATTAAGCTAAAACATTCTCCGGGAAGTAACTCCATTCATGATAATCCTAGGAGACCTCACGTCGAACAATTTGGATGTAAAACAACTATTTATAAAATTTAAATTTCGGATTATAAATAGAGCGGCGTATTAAATTCAAGTAAGGTATTAAACTAATTTTGTATTTTAATATACATATGTACATATGTACATACATATTTAAGTTTATAGTAAATAAATAAATTATCGCCACTCGTAACTTGCCAATGAATATTAGATTTACTTTAATGGCGCCATACTTCCATTTATTAAATAGCCTGAGCTGATAATCTAAATATTTTATTAATTTGCAAAAAACATTTTTAAATGCTAAATAGTTGATATACTAGGCATATTTATAAAATTGTTTACATACATATAAAGGCATGCACTTAATTGGTCAGCCAATGAGCTGATGTAAATCCAATAAGTAAATATATAAACAAATATATAATATATGTAGGTAAGGCTGATAGAAATTTTCATGATTAAAAATAACAGCAAAATTAAAAAAAAAAATATTCTAAATTAAAATATATTTCTATTTAATTATAATACATACATACAAGCATTTTTCTTAAATGTTTTTATTTTTAAAACAATAAAATTAATTCATTTGTAAGGCGCTTTAATATGCTCATACACGCTTAGTTCAGAATTTTATTTTTATACGCCGTTTAGTAAATGTTTGTATGTTTTCTATCAGTCTCCAGCTCCACACACCTACACACGCCAAACAAAGCATAAATCACGTTTATTCAATCGCGTGAAATAGCGCCCGTTGCTCGTTGCTCGCGAAGCGAGTGGGTGAATCATACATTAAATAGCACAGCTGTTCCGCTGTGAGTAAGGTATGTCTGTATGTATATCAATACAAATGAATTGATATGATTCTATAATTAAAATAGGAAAATTCGACAGAAACATCAAAAATGAGCGGATATTAGTATGAAATTCTAAGGAAATAAGTAAAAAATATATACTTTAAAGCCGATTTTTCTATTAGTATAACTCGAGCACGTCTTGTACGATTTTTTTGAAATCGCTAAAGTGACTAACTAAGAGCCTTAGACATTATCTTAGAAAAAATAATAAAAAAATTAAAAGAACTCTAAGTAGTAAAATATAAAAATAACGCGAAAAATATTCAAGAAGTCTTTAAATTAAACAGATTTCAAAATAGAGTTGCGAAGCATCGATTAAAGTAAAATTAACTATGCTATAAAATGTTTGCTTAATTAAATCATTAAAAATGTTGAAGAATGTTTTAAAGATGTTGAGGAAAAATATTCAGATAGCACGCATTTTAGATTAATTTTGGTATAGAGTCACCAACTATCAAATAAACTTAAATTGGGAAGAATATTACAAGGGATTTGCTAAAGTATGGAATTAAAAAAGATCTCCGGAAAGCAATTTTATTTTAACTTGTTTTGTCAAACAGAGTTATCAGAGGAAGAAAACTGGAAACAAATATAACAAAATATGTACAAATTTAAGGTTTCAGAAAACCTTTAAACTTTAATAAACTCTTTTCTAAAGCAATCGTATCTTCAAGTTAAATACATTTTTGTTGTTCCCTGTTTAAAAAGCATAATTTGTCCCCAATGTCCCAAAACTTTTCAGAAGGCTTTTTGGAAAGTGTTCTAGACACGACACAATTCTAGACAATGACGCAAACAAATTTGGCATAAAGTGGCCACCTATTTAAAAAGTTAAAACTTATTTTAGGATTTTTGGATTAGGAATTTTATATTTTTGGTAATCCCGCACTAAATAATAGACATAGAGTTTATCTGCCCATTCTTACTGAGAGGGAGACCCACTTTTATTGACGGGTTGCTGACATAATGATTTTGCAAATGTTTCGTCCATTTGACAGTACCAGCTTTACGGCTTTTTCAGCGGAAACTTCAACTCAACCAACATGTGCGCTTTAAAATATGCCTCGTATTTAGCGAATTTTGCAATGCTTGGTTTTATGACAGATAAGAATTTTCAAGAATGGAATTTCCTTTTCCGAGTGTGATATAAAAAGTTTTCTTTACTTAGTAAGAGACTTTATAAAAGCACAGTAACCCATTGTTTTGTCTGATCTTATATAATTCAATACATATAACCCGATTAAATACAATCACCCACAATTCACTGCTAAAGCACCACCACATAGCCAGTTCTTGTGTGGAGACAATGATAATTCAAGAACTACGATAGTCTTAACACAGAATGAGTTTTAGTAACTGCTGGGCATATATCATATAAAAATATATATGTATTTAAATTTGTGTCTATATATGTATTTAATAACTATTGCTTGTTTGCATTTCTACAATAATAGTTTACTTCTTCCAACTTAATGCTTTCACAAATGTTGACACCCGTAAATACAAACGACCAAAATAAGCTATCGCATCATCGATACTCTTTATTCCGCGCAGATAAATGCAAACTATCAATTCTAGCACAATATTTTCTTTGCAGCGAAGTAATCAAAATCGATTATTTTATAAACGTCACACAAAATACGTCAAAAATTCGACAACGGAGCAATAGCATGTGGATATTTGCCTACGCAGTTGGCTATAAAGTAGCAAATAATCATTTATCGACAAATGTGAGTATGAATATATGAGTATGCGTAATCGAACCGCTTCCCAAATCAGCACCAATCAACCAACATTTGGCTGTTGTCAATATCACAATAATCAAAAATGTGTTATTTTCGAAATTCAGATGTTCCATCACTGTCGAAAAGACGAAATTATCGGGGATTGTATACATTTTCGTACGTATATGCGTAAATTCTTATTTTTGGGTTGCAATTAGCCGAAATAGAATTTCAGCAGAAAATTGCAAAGATTGTTTCTAAATAGTAAACAAACACAACAAACAACTTACATAGATGGTATTGAAATAGAACTAGATCATCAAGCCGTAGAAGGCAATGACTTCATACCACTTAAGTCATATTTCACAACAAAAGTTAGGTAGTTTTTTTTTTTTTAATTTACTTGGCGTACTCTTTTAAGACAATATCTCCGCCGACAGCAAAAATTTTCCACAAAATGAAACCTTAGATCCCAAGGTGCTACTTCAGTATTAGTTCGGGTTTTGCTTGCCATATTTTCTGTAATATCATTTTTATATGACATCTATGTAAGTCTAGATATTGCTTTTCTATAATGAGGACGAATGGAACATAAATGTTATTACGGCAGAAATACGTGTCTTCTTGATCCCTGGTCAAATGATTTTATCGTGAGTGTACAACTCTGGCTCTCTTTTGTTATCATATAATATTTCGTTGAGTGGACTTTGCTTCTGAAAAGTGCCTATTCGTTTTGAATTGGTTGAACATTTTTTTGGTAACCTCAAATCTAACCATGAAATGTTTCACACCAAAACCCGCCGAATTGTGCCACTTTCCATTGAAAATAATCGTTCAGTTGGGTATACACAAAGCGAGCGTCATAAAATTTAATGGCCAACAGGTGCTGTTTGATAAAACAGTTTATCAACTACCCAAAATGGTGAAATGAACCGATTGAAGCTCTCAGAGAGCGTTGTCCAGAATTTGTGCAAAAATGTCAAATTTCCCAAATCACCAATTTAATCGAAAAATACCTGTTGTTCTTAAAAAAGTGTTACTCACTTCATTTCCAATTCTACTAACGGATGTTTCTTTCAATCTTTAATCGATAGTACAAACACTTTCGTTTCTCATGAAAATGAAAAAATCCCAGGAGGCCAATTTCGGTGAATATGTTACTTTCATAATAATATTTTGGACTACGTGATAAAAACCAGAAGTTTTTCCCCACAATTCGGATCTTTGAGCGCCTTTCATATTAACAGGAAATATCACGCAAATTTAGTAACCGAATTCGACATTGTGAAATCCGTTCAGTGAGTCAATTATTTGTTTACCAAACTATTTGCGATGTAAATAGGTATCTGCCAATGTCGAAATTAATAATTTTTTTTCCTCCAACGTCGGAAGCAGATAATATCAACCTAAAATTTTATAGGTTTTGTGAGGGAAAGAATGGAAATAAGAAACATGGAGAAATTTCATCACTTTCTTAGTAATTGTAAATAAAAAAGGTCTAACTTTTTCGTTTATGACGTCACACAGAGTCAGTTATCTGTCAAACGCATTCTAAAAACTGTAACGGAGCGAAACTGTCGAGGTCTCTATTTCTATAATTCTTCTTAAAACTCCATTAAGTGCATAAAGTACTGATATTGTGAATACTTAGAAACTATGAAATTGCGAGGTTATTAATTGTTTTCCTATAAACGAACGATAAGTATCGGTGCCTATGTGCTATTTATGTCAGAAATAAAATCTTAACGTAACTGTAAACAAAAATTTACGTTACTTTTCCTAGAAAAGATTATCAAAACTTTTCATGGTGTCTTGAGTATTTTGCTGTAAGACTCTTTCCCTTTGTTAAGATTAATTGTAGCACAATAATCAAAGAAGCATGAGCCTCCATATTGGCACAGATTATTGGAATGTCGGCTACGATGTCAGTATTATATAAAACTCCTTTCGGTATAAAAGGGAGTATAAGTTTGGACCTGTTACTCACTCCGGAAAAAGTAGTCAGGGAGATACAATCAATTAGCCGAGTAACGAAAAGTTAAAAATATGAGTTTTATATTGGAAGAGAAGATTAATTGTGATTGGAGTTCTGCTAGAAAGAGAATATAGCTGGAACACGACTGGCAAATACGCTGCTAGACGCATAAAAATAAGAAACCATTGAAATGAGAAAAATGGAGAGCCTCACTGAACATATTAGAAAACGGTTTCTCGAGGGAGTGAATTTTTTGGTGTCAAGGCATTGCTGTGAGAGCTTTGTTGATACAAGAGCTATTCGTTTTTCATATGAAAAGAAGAAAAAACTTTGTTGTATATTACTTGCCTCGATGTAAAAAAAGTACAAAAGTAGTGTAAATCAGACCGCCATTTAATCGAAAAATAGAAAACTTCGCAAATTTCTTTCAGCCCATTATTTCTATTAATAGATTAATCTCTTTACAATATCTACTTTTGCTAATGTTAAATATCGCCTGTTCTAATGCGCAGTCGCTTACTGCTTTCCGGTTTCTTAATTATAATTTTTTTCAGAAAATAATCTCGAAAAACGATAGATAAAGCCTTGCTCTAATTTTCTAATTATCTTTGTCAAAACATCAAAACAAGCTGTCATCTAATCGGCAACAAAGCCAGCGCTATTCATGTAAGACGACATATTAGAGAACTGACTTTGCTTACGTAGGAAAAGATCGTCTAAAGAGATGGTTGACATTGTAAATATTGCAAAGTATTGTATATGCACGGAACTATCAAAACAAAAAGCGAAAAGAAAACAAAAAAGCACGTCTGAAGATTAGCGATCGGAAGGGTAACTACAATATCAACGTTAACGCAGAAAAAATATAGTAAAAAACGATGCAAAAGCGGGTTAAGTTTTTATTGTTGTTGCTGTTTGGTAAGTAGCATGAAGAAACGAATATCGCGTGTTGCTCCAAGCGCTCGGACAATGAATGAAATGCGTCAAAAGTTGGAAATTTGTGTTGGTGTTAATTCATTATATTTTTACCCAACTCTTTTTTGTTGTTGTACATTCGGGTTGCTTATTACGAAGCGTAGCGCTGTTAACATAGCGCTTATTTCACACTTGAAGCTGGTTTGTTGATTAATCATTGATTAGCATTTCAATTGGCGCTTATAAATTAAAAAAAATTTTGTTTTTGATTTTTTGTTTTTGTATTTTTGTATTTTTGTGATTTTTTTACTTCATTTTAATTTGCATTGTGTTGCTTTTAGTTTTGGTTGTGCCCACTTTTCTTACTTCAACTTCACCGAGCATTAACCTTATGCGACCAGAAAGAGGCAGGAAGGTGGGACGGGGGAAGGTATATAAATATGCCTGACAGTATCGATTGTTTGTGAGAAAGAGATGAGTGATAGAGCGAGAGAGTATACAACTAGCAAAATTTAAGTTTAGAATAGACGCACATACACATAGATACAAATACAAGTCAAAGCAGTAGAGTACAACGGAATGAAAGCGCATCTGCAGAAGAGACTCAATAATAATTAAATTACTCAAATGGTAAACTCATCTTTTCTCTATGGAAGTGTGATGACACATGCACTTCCTTGATATTCCATAATTGAATGAGTAATCTTAAAATTGTTAGAAATTTTTAATACAAGTAAATTCCCGTAGAGCACTTTTGAACAAGATTTGACCGATAAAACCCTTAAATTTGTATTTTTTATGAAATTAAATACAATAAATATTTAATAATTTTTAAATAAAAGCTTTTCTTTACCAAAAATTCATTTTTTTTCATATTTCATTATATGATAATAAATTAAAAACAAGTTTGGAAAAGTAAATTAAGATTACTGACTGCTGATTAAAGCTAACCAATATTATGGGATAGTATTAATCGCTATCGGATAAGAAAAGCAGCACTTGTTTTTCACTACTACAAGCCGCTTTAAAATTATTTTTGTCGAGGGTCCAGGGTACTAAGTATTTACTCGATTTTATTTTACAATCGTTTACTGGCGCATTTCTTGGAAGAACTGTTTGAGCTTCAGTAGCAAAAGTGTACAAGTTAGTCAAACATGGTGATTAATATGGTAAGGCCTTTTATCAAAAAAAAAAGTAAAATTAAATTATGGTGTTTCATTACCAGTTTGGCCAAGAATGATGGAAATGAAGATTAAAAGAGTTTCGTGTCGTTGCTTCTTTAGGAGTGCGTTTGTTGTGACGTCATTAACGTAATAATCGGGGCAGCTTTGTTTGCAATAGTAATAGTATGACAATTCGTATCTAAACGATACGAGTCGTGTCGTAATATTGTCTCTATCATACCTAGAATTTGGTGGGACAGCTTCATACTCAAAACATCAAATAAAATGTATGCACTTATGAATGGAAAGTGATGAAAGCTTCTGTTATTTCTCTAGTAATAACACAACTATTTCCTAGCTCATTTTGCTTTATTTTCAATATTACCGAAACTGATGATATATTGCTGAAACGTTACACCAATGTCAGAGAATTTATTCTGTTTACGTTCATAGTGTAATTGGTTCAATACCGCTCAAAATTTGTTCAATAGAAGCACTTAGTTGAGGTCCGAAACGATCCCGCCTTTAGTAATCTATACTAAAATTGCTCGAAAAATGTTTTTCCAGAATATTTTCGAACATTTGACTTTAGCAATTCGATCAGACCAATATTCGTATAAAACCGAACAGGACCAAGAACTCAAAATTAATGTTACCATAATTAGTGTTTGGGATCATTTGAAAATCTTATGAATTTGTTGTTGTCAACAGTATGCACACAAAATTACCAATTCTTACTCTTACCAAATGAGTTCAAATGGGCCTACGGTCCGCCTGTTTGAGTTGGTACTTTTTCGAACACATTGTTGGAGCATAATCGTCAGAGCATAGGTTGAATGCAGTATTAATTTACATTGTGATTATGCGAATTTGTTCTCCTCAGAGCATGATTTAATGGTTGACGACGCATATTTTTAATAGTCCATTTAGTGAAAAATTTAATTTCGTAAATAATAACACATATAAGTGCATCGGCTTTAAAAAATCGTAAATATATTGTATATATGGACCTCTTCTACAGCTTTGTTGTCAGTTAAGATGCAATAAGAAGGCATTTCGGTGCATTTTCACACTCATTCATGGAAAATAACGTCACTGATATTTCAAACAAGTGCCTATCAAGCATTTTCATCTAAGTACAAGTGCACTAAGGAGCGAAAAGTCAAAATTTAAGCTTCGAAACTGATAAGTAATTTTGCTAATGAAATTTCTATAAAATCAAATAACGCAATGGGTTACAACTTGATTCTAAAAATGCACAAGCGAAGTGTAGATCGACTGATAAAGAAAGCCACTTGGTTCATTGAGGTTATGGAAACGTTGGTGCACATAAATCCAGTTTCAGCTGGTTCGAAATATAGAAAATTGTCACTATTTTAGTGTCTATTTAAAAGAATTCATAAAAAAAATTAACTGACAGCTGTTCTTCTAGTCATTTCATAATGCCGATAATGAGACTTAAGCCTCGGAATTTTATTTAAAAATGTTTGTTTTGTCTAATATAAAATAAAAAGACATCGGATTGATAGCGCAACGCGTATGTTTGGCTCCTCCTGCTACTTATATAAGGTCTATTGATATTGCAGGCATGCGCAGCATGAAGGATCCTGCGAGAACAATAAACCCGGATTAGAAACACGTATGAAACATGTTTGAGCGTTAAAAATTATAATTACAAAGCTTCCGGAGTTTAGATTTTACAAATAGATCTAGTGGGTATAAAAAATTAGGGTCTTTGTCATTTACCATACAGCTAATACCAGTTTTTCCATTTCACCTTTAATTATAGTCCCTTCTTCAGATAATCGCTTTCGGAAAATAAACATAATATTTTTTTTATGGCAAACAGACTTTACCTGCCCACTAGTGATAAACGTTCACCCGCAGAAATCCACTGGAACAACACCAAGTAAAACCACTTAGAAGAAGTGGAAAGTCTACGTGATATTATCGATAAAAAAAATAGCGGTATTTAGGCATCACTGTTGCTATTGAAAGCGAAATTCATCGAACAAATTATCGTGTGAGTTGACTACTCCAGAAATTTGATACCTAAAATTCAACTCGAAGGTATTTAAAAAAGCAGTGCGATTTTTTGAAAATTTGGGTTTTTAGTATATATAATAAGTATAGAATTTTCCAGAGGGATTGCCAATTGCCAAACAAGTTGTCAAGGCAGACATATTTCTTTGACATTTATGTTCGGTAACTTAAGGAAATTACCTTGCAATAACGTACACTGAAAGATCTCTTTAAAAGCATGAAAATTTAACTGCCATAAAATTTGCGAACTAATAAAACCAGATATTGGTAATTTTCGTTTTATATAACTAAATGAAACACCCTTTATATTTGAGCTTGCCAATTTGTTTTAATTATGCAATTAAATCTACTTAGAAGCTCATTTCTATAAAGTGAGTGTAAAAGTATTTTAAATCATCATACAAATACTCCCTTAAATAAACGGCTGCGAAAACCATCAATAATCACGAAAAGTAATTAAATTGCAAATAAATGTCAGGCGATAAGATCAAAAGCTAAATCTAATTTAAGAAGCATGCGAATTGCATAATTTCGAAAGTGAATTAAAATTTTCGTTTTGAAAGTAGACTAAACCACATAATTATTTCCAGTTTTATTGATTTAATGTCTTGCTACTTTATTCGTTTCCTAACTATGCACACAGTTTTATATACATATGTAAATATATATACTTTACATAATATATTATTATATTATATTATATAATTCGAATGATTTCGAATTCGAAATATATATATTCACTTCGATTATATATTTATACAGCTTACAAATTTCCATGGGCTTGCTTTGATTGAATCTAATTTGATTTATAAAATAGGAGAGTACCGATCAATAGATCTTTTTTTTAATTTCAAATAAGTTTAAAGTTACATATTTATTTTTTTTGGGAATTTGAAAATTTTGAAAAAATTTTTGGAAAAAAATGAAAAGAAAACAAAAAGTTAAAAAAAAAATAAAAAAAAAAAATTTTAAATCGGAAGTTAATCTAGTCCAACAGCAAGATGCCAGAGCTACCTCAGTCAAAGATGCGAAACTCAGTCTAGATAGTTAAAATGGGATCGGATCTGGCATTTCTGACCTTCGGAACAGAATGTTTAAAATATTTTACTATACAAATTTTGCAATATTCAAATAAATTCTATAAATTCGATAAAGATAAAGAGTAAAACTTGGCAAACTGGATAGATTATAAACCGTATACCCAAAAAAATTTTATAATTTTAAACACTTTAAAATCCAAATACCCGCTTTTGGAACTTTGGAACTAAATACTTCGTTCTTTCAAAGAAGTATTTCGCGCTTTCATTTTACTTTACTATAACATCTTGCAAAAAGAAAATTATAATGACAGAAACTGTCAATTCGAATCGACAATAACCATAACTTTCATCCACATTCACATAATAAGCATATTAATTTCTTCCGATCATGTCGAAAACACCTCTAAGAAACAAAATGAAACGTGTGTTCCGCAACTTTCGGATAATGTTATGTCAGCTGAACATTCTTTTGTCACTCACTTAAAAATAAAACTCTTACCACCACTTAATAAGATATGCTACCATCTTAGGACATTTTTGTACGGTTCTAAACTGTACGTTAAATTACTATCAGTCGATTCCATTTCGAAATAACTTGTACTAAGCTATTATTATGACACCAACAAGTGTTTATTCAAGCTCCACGAAGCCTCAACTTAGTCTCAAATATAATCTGATAATATACATTTAATATATAAATAATATATATAACATAATCTCATAATATAATCTCATAATCACAATAAGAAATTTCTCATTAGAAAGGAGTATCAAGACCGTAGATAAACTTATTGCAGCTATTCGTAAATTCGTAAGCTTACCTAACCATATCTTAAAGAAAAATCTTAAAGAATATTTAACATTTGATAAGTATTAGAGATGACATAAGAAAATGTGTTAACAAAATAAAGCTGGTAGTCGCTTTTTAATTTTCTTTTTGGAGAGAATAATTTAATTTTGGTATACAAAAGAGTTAAGACAACTGATAACAAAAGTTCTTTACTGCAAAATTGATTTAAAACACAGTGCTATGCTATATATGCTAAATCATTATGTCACACTTGATGGAGAGCAAATATTTGTTTTAAGACTACTTTGGTATTGCCTAGTATTTCAGCAGCTATGCAGCACTCGTGCACATGATTTAAATTCACAATTTCAAGTACTCTCAAGATAACGTCAGAGCCTTTTTACTCTTACAACAAGATGATATATTTCCAAACAAACGGCGCTGTTGTGATATTAACTAGATAGCAAAGAATGCGAAATATGTTGTCTTAAAAAATGATGATTACTCTTATCTACTCACGTACTTTTGAGAAACTGTAAAGAATATGAAAAATACAATATATAAGAGATTCTTATATGTACATAAATACCCAATCGTAAACTGGATATCTTACTATACTATACTTAATGAGTAACTTCTTTACTTGAAAAGATCAATCTTTTGAGACCTTGTTCCGTTTGTCAGGTACAGAGACAGTTGAAGGTATTTATGGGGTGGGGTATTTATAAGGTGTCAAGATACAAATATGCATCTTAAATTTTTCTCAGCTTATCATCAGCACTGACAGTTCAAGGAATGCTCGAATGTAAGATATGGAGTTTAATGTTAAATTTGTACATACATATATATGTACATAAGTTGATAATACTTACAGATTTCGTACAAAACCTCATACCTTAGAGATTCATGCTGAAGATCTGAGACTGGTTAAGTTCTCATTATAGTCTTTTGGAATTATCAGTGTTCTACGGGCTTAATTTTCTTCCCCAGTTGAGGGCTAACTTGAAGTTTAATGTATTATATCTCGATGAATCGTTCTTAAGTGAGATCGATATGCTTAAAGAGCTCTGCCTTAATTTCTCTGCGGGTAAAAAGTATCTTCGTTATTTTCCAATTAAATTTGAGGTTATGTTTGAACAACATTCTATGCAAAAGAAATGTGGATACACTGAAGGAAGACTAGCTTATAAGTTATGTCCAAACGCACCTTTAAACAAAGAATTAAGTAAATTTAAGCAATTTAGCTCCAAATTGTTCTCAATTTAACATACATTAGAACAGTTAAATAATAGAACAATTAATTTGTTACTTATATAATATTACATTTACAACAAATTAATTTAAAAGCATCCATGAAACGCTGTGAAATGTGTTCAATGAAAGTAGGAAAATATAAATATAACGATTGAATGGAGTGTTTTATCAGGAAAAGAAATTTGATCACAGATTAATCGATATATACAGAATCGTCGAAAGTCGACGAAAGAAAGTACAGAAAAGTCGTCCGGAAGTTTGAAAATCCATATATTTTGTATGTAGAGGCTAGGGAATTTTGGTTCGATTTTATCCATTTCTGGCACAAGGGTACATTATATCAAGAAAATATGCTTTCTGAAGTTCATAAAGATGTCTCACAGATTGACCGATATTTTTGGTAAAAAGTCCGCAATCGGCACTGAGGTCCACAGATTCGGTATCTGTGGGCTTTATGATCCGCTTTCGACGATTTTTAATGGATGATCTCGAAGGCATTATTTAAAATTGTGTTATATAGGAAGTAGGCGTGGTTGTATTCCGATTTCACCCATTTTTAAACCTTAATATAAAGATATTAGGATCATATTACACAAGAAGTGCTGTCAAAAATTGGTGAGATATGGCATTTTACCTCTAAGGGGGCGGTGTCACGCCCATTGTAAAATTTTTAACCTATTTATATGCGGGCCTATTAGGTGATCTTTACTGTAAAATTTAATGCTTCTGAAGGGGTATTTTAATTCAGGATCCTCCGATGAATGATATACACCATAAAATATTCACCGCTGGAGGGATAGGTCAACTGAGTGTAAAACTTTATATTAAAAAAAGCTTTATGTTGATGATTTTAATATTCACGCATCATATATATATACATATGTATGTACAAAATGTATGTGCCTACGTAATATATACTTATCGAGTGTTAAGAACCCCGACAGCTAAGTGATCTGAAGACAAGTGTACACTTTGAAACGTTCAAAAGTTTGAAAGGTTAACATTTGCACTAAATATTTATGCGAGAATGTATGTATGTATATACAAATACAAATGTATATTATACTACACTCATGTGCAAATAAAAGTAGAAAACCAAAATAAATAAACAAATTTTGTGAGGTCAAGCTGCTGCGAAATAAATGTTATATATAAACATAACAGCCACACATACACATACAAATAAAAAACCAAATATTGTTATTTAGAGTAAAGTAGCGGTTAGACAAATAAAGGTGGTCAATATGTGAAAGCAGACAGTTCATAAACAATGAATAATTTTTTAATTTGGCTGACTTAAATTTAGGGCACAAAGTCATTAATATAATAATAATAATAATAAGCAAAGTGTGTTTATTGATACAACAGATATATACATTTGGATGTATTCGTATAACTCGCTCGCTTATTACAATTGCAACATGACCCAGTTGGGTTTGGGGTGCATACGTAGACACTGAGCTCATGATTAATTTGAAAACTCAACATCTTATGAACAAATGATTACATGTGAAGTTGTACATATATGAGTATATACGTATATATGTTTGCAAAGTGCATATTTAGCGAATTACGTAATCATTTTATACAGTAGCGATTACGTTAATCCTCCAGTTACACAAAGAAAGCAAATTTAACGCACTTTCTTCCCTTGCTCTTTCTTCCTCTGCTTGTTTGTACAATTGCATCATTACTAGGGTGGTTGCAAAAGACAGTAATTTTTTTTTAATTGCGCATCCTTAAACATGGTTTGCGCTTAAAGCTTTGTCTCGAGCTTCTCATCGCCTACGCTTATGTATGTATATAATCTTCAATCTGCTATTTTCTCTCCGATAAGTTCTAAGTCACATTTTATGGATTACATGAGCAGGTTTCCATACAAAAATATGATATAGACGCTTGAAATTTACAGTAGGGGTCTGCTTCTACTTTAATCATATATTTTTTCTCTCAGAATATATCAAATTTATGCACTATCAGACTCCGTTTCTATAGGTATTCGAAGCTACGCCCCAATCTATGGTAAGTTCCGACATTTTCTGTAACAGCTTTGTGAATTATGAGCCTGATGACCACCAGCAAGAAGATCCACTTCTTATCATGAACATCTAAAGGCAGTAAAATAAATAGTCAGGTGGCCCAGGAGAGATCGAGACGATAGAAATCTCGATATTCGATAATAATTCGTTAGGAATTTCGATAAAAAGCATCGATCATACTTAAACCGTCAGAAAATGTAAGTACTTTAGGTAATCGAAATTTTATTTATCTCAACAAAGTCTATAGATGTCAGTACTTTTTCTTGGGCAGCGATGTTATTATTCATAACGATTTTGTTAAGGAGGTCTGAGTTGCCGCATACTGGATTGGTAACAGCACTTAAAAAATTACAACTCCACAAAAGTTTTCAAACCTTTTTTACAGCACATAAACTAACTACTTCGATAAATTTTTCATCCGAAGTTACCACCTCTGCAGATATTACGTATAAAAAGCAACATCTTTGGAATTTAAACCTCTTTACGGAGTTCCAGGCTGCCCTAATACTCTCATATAATTTTAAGACCAAAAGTCAAGTCGACAGAGCCAAATATGCACTATATAATAGAACAAATAGGATTTCTCAAAGAAAACTGTGAAGATTATTTCACAAAGTTAGATCATGATGATGACCTAATAACATGTTCTACTCCTATATATAGCTTCTTTAAAATATTTATTTGCAATTATTTTAAATAGAACTTTAATGGCTCAATCAACGGTTTCTTTCCCAGTGAGTAGTTTATTATTTAGTAGTATTTACACATATTTTCATTTATTGACATAGTTGACTAGTATTCAGCCCTTTTGTTTTGAGACAAACTATATGGTTATTGTTCCATAGCTCTTAGCTTCACAATATGCAAACAAACAAATTTGATCCGATTAGGAATATAGGAATTGGAATATATAAAAGAATGGGTTAATTTTGCTCACAGTAACATCTTTCGACATATTTGTTGAAAGGCATTTGAAACGCTTCTTAAAATATAACTAATTTTGTGAATACATCTTATATAAGAATACGACCTAAACCTTCCAAACAAAAAAACTGAATTTGATTTGGTTTGTCCTTTGTTCCTCCACTTTCTTATCCACACGAAAAGTATCTGGTCGTCTTAATAAATTTTCTTATGAAAGTCAGGTTAGTTTTCGTAGACCAAAAGTTTCTTATTCTTTAAGTGTCAGATTGAGGTTATTCCTCAAAGCAAAACATTTATTTTGCTGTCGACAAATGTGTTTTAATCAAAACTTTTTAACCCGGACTTATCAAACTATCCTTGTTTCTTCGCTTTGAATAGCAATACATGAAAAGCATTCAAACTGAATATTCACGTAACTTTCTATAGACTACAATGAAACAGCATGTACACACAATATTTGCGCGTATTTTCAGACCCGCTCGTAATGCAAATCGCATAACTGTCGAATGAAGCCAACTTCACACGTCAGACACGCAGCGTCATTGTCAGTTGGTTGGTAGATTTTGCCAGTTTATTGTCGTCGCTTCAGATCAATTCAACAAATTTAATTGGCAAACATCGTCGTGGCAATTGACCGTGCCATTATTGCAACCGCGCATGTATTTACAATATTTGTAATATATAATATACATATATTTTGACACGTATAACTTATACTTTTACCGTCATTGCGGCATTTCATTTGGGTTTTATAATTTATGCAGTAAAATCGAAAGTGTGTTTGGTCACATTCGCTCCAATATACACGAACATACCAACTGCAATCGCTGCGGTTTTGCATAGGCGTAACTATTGTTTGAGAGTGGGATCATTTTTAGGATCTCAAAACCCACGATGTTTTTATTTAGTTTTCAAGTTGCCTCGTGAGTGCTTGAAGAAAATAGTTTACTCAGTGAATGGATCTGGTGTAAGCTGAACAAATGTGTCAATTGAGTAATCTAAAAAGGTTCTATATACTTCCTATCGATTAAAGATTACTTTAGATTAACACCCAAAGCTGATTCCCTATCCCTTTATTATAAAAACTAGAACTTATTCTTAGAAATGAATATTGCACATGACACACAACCGCATATGATTTGAAAAGATCGGCTAACAACGAATAAATAGTCAAAGTTTATGCCAGTAAAGTCTTTCACTTACATTAATTTTCTGGTATAATTATACATTTGATGGTATTATATTTATAATTATTATAAATATGTCTGTTTACCACGGGTAAATTTTCATCTATCAGAAAATATCAGCAGCAGTATATATTTAATATAAATATCGGAGTTACAAATTGAGGTAGTGACCTACGGCATGCTTGATGAAGATCCTAACCTTTTTGACTACAATATTCCTTTAATCTTCAGCAGCACTAAAAGGCAATATATTAGCTGGATTCATTGTAGGAGGGGATGGAATCTCAGCCAAGGAAAAATCTAGCCAATAATCTTTCTGGAATGTAAAACATATTAATTATGGTCCAGCTACTGTTCGGGTGCGTCCAAATTCCGTTTTATCTGCTGACGAATCGTTGACCCTGGTTAAACACATAACATCGCTATATAAATTTTCATCTACGCCTATGTTATTAATTACGTCAGCATGTATGCATTTAGTCAGCGCTCTGTGCAGTTTTTGCATAAGTTTGTCCAAAAAAAAAAAGGTGTGTCACGACAACTTACGAGATTTTACTCACATTTATGTAACGTCATTGAAAGTGCAAGTAGAATTATTACATCATTGAATATGTGCTTAAATTCAATAAACACAACGTGCATACATATGTTTCTATGCGTTACGTCATAACTTCTAGCAATTACCGTGTAAATGTTATGAGCTACTAAGCGCTACAACTAAGCGCTCGTATTTCATGGAAGCATTTCAAATATGTGTATATAAAAGTAAGTATTAACTATTTAAAAGCGCTCATGCATTTCGTGACTTATATTTAATTTAAACATGATTAGCAAATGTGGGAAATTTTAATTGTTTCATGAGATAATACTACCTTATTACACATGTATATGTATGTAAAACAATATGAAATATGTATTTAGAAAATAAAAGATTTTCAGTGAAAGATATCTTGATATTCTTTTGCAAAACCCCTTAAAAAAGTTATCGTTTGCAAGAACGGACGGACGGACGGACAGACAGTCACCCGGAATTCAACTCGCCTCGTCATTCTGATCACTTTGATATATTATATATGGCTCCATATCTTTTTGGAATAATTTTAAGTGTTACAAACAACCGCTGGGTGAACGAAACTCTATAACTATACGAAATATATATATGAACGAAACGCTACCCTAACTATACTCTGTTGCAACATGTTGGGAGAGTATAAAAATTGAGCGAACATGCTTCTCTCTTGAACCAAGTGGACAAAAATGCAAACTCACAGGCGATTTGTGTAGAGTCTCGGATGTTTTCGGACCGAATATCATATTTATCATGTTCCCGTAAAGGAATTATTATCCTAGTAAGTTTGTTGGCGCAATATCAAGACATTTAACATAGGGCAAATATTTCAAATGAATGAATGGTTTTCAAAGATTCCATGGGGACTATTTTGAAACTTTGAAAACTGAGTAATGAATTTGATAATTATAGCACATATATGTCATTCATGTGTATATTAAGCAAAATTTCAGAAGATTTCCTTACATTACTTACTTTTTTCTCTGAAAAACGGGAACAGGAAATGAGGTTGAGAGAAGAAAATGCTGTGTAAAATAATATAATCATGCATCATTTAAAGGAAACATATCGAAATATGTGAAATGTAACACCAGAGACAAGCCTCAAACATACCTTGCTATTATTAATTTATCATTTCCATCGTCACAAATTGTTTATGGAATGAGTCATACCTTCAGTAAACTTTATGCGCCTTTAGTAAACTGCAGCTCTGGCGAATACTGTTACTGTTGCTTATTGTAGAATAAAATGTGCTAAAAAAAAAAAACAAACCGGTCATTGAAGTTCTCTAACTAAAGTAAGAGCCCTACGCAGTAATATTTAATCATATTTTTTTATTGAGCAGTGTGACCACAAAAGGAGTATGTGTGTGAATAGCCACGCAACACGTAACGAATGTCTCAGAATACAAAAGAATACGCCCACATTTAATCGTATTTTGTCGTAAGTCGGCATTAGTCAGGTGAGATGTATCATCTTGAAAAAAGCAATGCGTCACATAAGTAGAATTCCAACAGCAATATGTGCAGTAACAGTTGATATAGCAAGTAAATAATCAAC
Source organism: Bactrocera minax (assembly GCA_021498325.1). NCBI lineage: Eukaryota > Metazoa > Arthropoda > Insecta > Diptera > Tephritidae > Bactrocera > Bactrocera minax. Next base: position 491,297 of record JAKEEE010000034.1, read on the forward strand.
TTCATCGAACTAAATGTGTCATGGCTAAACCTTTTTGTACTTCTCATTAATATAAGTAAGCAGGGAGGAGAGTCTTGAATGTTCGAAAAACTACCTATATATTTTTAAAACCAAAAAAACTACAGAAAAGAAAAGGCAAATAGAGAAACTTCCACTTTCCTGCTCTCTGAAAATAGGATTGTTCTCAGGTTATTTTATCCTTGACTTACAAATAGCAGGACCATAAGATCTGAAGTCATTTGAAGATTTGTAGCTTCCTCGCTTTATGGTAAAGAGTTTTTATGGGAACCATTAGACATTTTTCTTACCCAAAAACTACAACTAGAGCGAAATAAATACTTAAAAAAAGCTATACTATTTCTTAAAGTCAATTCCCGATAGCCGAATGAAAATCGATAACCGAGAAAATGATCAAACGAGCTCAGTCTAGCATTATTCCTCGTTGTCGAGCGAAGAAGGAAAGGCTTTCCACCAAAGTAACATATTTTGGTTGATATAACATATAAGTAGATGTCGCGAAAGAGATCGACCAAAAAAAACTGTAAAAAGTCATCACACATGTAACTAATTTGCCAGATTTGGCTCTCGTAACTCATATATCCGCTGAAGAAAACGTGCAGTAATTCGTTTAAAGCCATAAAGAAATATTCGCTAACGAAACTAAAGGCTATCCCGTTACCTAACCTGAATTATGTATACATTGTAAAATCGGTACTAAAGAACGGCATAGGTCGATATCAAATGCACACTTTTAGGTTAATCGATCAGCACAGTAAAATAAAATCTCGACTAAAAAAAACTTGCCTTTTTATTTCAAGATCTTCCAGCCCATGCCATATGGCAAGGCTGATTCTTCATTTAGAATAAGCACCCTGTGAAGAAAAGAGCTTTAGAATTAAAATAATGAAGCTTTTTTACAAATGTAAATATATGACGCAAGCATGTATGTATGTAAATTAATCATCTAAATGATAATTATACCAAAATGACTAATATTTATATCGTTTATATCGGAGATAGCATTATATAGCATATCGTTTGATAGTTTTATGTAACGTACGTTAGTAATATAAGTAACGTTTTAGTACGTGACGTACTGATTACTCAAAATAATTATAAATTCATATATAAATTGACAATAATATCGCACTATCCAATAGGCTTACTGTGTGTATTTTTTTATAACTTATGACAAACAATAATTAATTGCATAATGTTATAGGGTTGCTCCAGTATGAATTTCATTTGAAGATTTTAATCATGACGCATAGTTTAGCGTAGCTTAAAAATAGACGAAATCGGACCAACCACATCTATAATAATGCAATAGGTATCGACACAAGACTTAGCCCATATAGTGTAACCGCTATCAGGTCGCTAAGCGATATATCTCAATAAAATAGTATGGGTTGTATGTATTTGGATATCAAAACTGGTTGATATCAGTCTTAATTTTCTCACCTGAACACTATTTTCTGAGTACCTGGCCTGACTAGATTGAAGGTCCATTTCTTGATTTGAATCACCCAACAAAAGTCGGCTAGGCTCCAGTTTTAAAATAAGTAGTACCACTTCGATAAGCAAACCGGAAGTTTCCAAATACATTCTCAAAGTTTTTAAGTTTCATTGATGTTTCATAGAGAAACACTTTTGAAAGGTTATGTCTATTTTATTTTTAACTTACTTATATTTTAATTTAAAGTTTTTTGTAGCTTTAATCGAAAAAATATTTTTTTATATTTCAACTTGTTCAATTCGTAAGAGTGTAAAAACCAAATTACAAAAGCACTAAAAATAAAATAATGTATGTATATAACACATTGACTTCTCTAGAATTTTTATAATCTCGCTATAGTTTTGTTCTCCTAACGATTGTTTGTAACACCTAAAATTAATCGAGATAGTTATAGAGTAATATAAGGGAATTCATTTGTGGTTTAAAAAATTTTAAAAAGTAGGCATGGCCCCCTTACCTAATAGATTTAAAGTGCATATCTTCCAAACTACTATAGCAATATCAAATACATTGCGAAAATTGGCGAAATCGGATAATAGTCGCGGCTGCCCTGAATACAAAGGTTGTATCGAAAACTACTAAACGTGCGTTAACTCGCTGAATAAAGAGGAAGCATTAAATTTCACAGCAAAAATTACACAGAGGGTATGCATTAGAATCGGTCTAATTATTATTCAAGCCCTTACCATATTCATATCAAATATGAGGACTTCAGTATGGCTTACTTTTTACCGAAAATATCGGCCAAATTCGAGTTATCTTAATAAAATTCTATGTAAATATGTCCTCATGTATACTTTATTTGAATGCCAAAAGTGGATGCAAACATTGCAGACATTCAAGTTTTGCCAACATCTGAAAATATTCACCCGGCTTTGGCTATCAAATGTTGGCTTAAAACTGAACTTAGCCCTTCCTTACTTGTTCTCTTTGCAAAAAATATACCAAATTTTCTTTTCACTTTATTATCCACACCAATTAAGTTAAGAAATGAAAATATAGCTGACTTTCATTTTTTACAAATTTTAATCAACTTTCTTATCATTAATTAATTTTAATAAATTTCTTACGCTTTTTTGCACGACATTTTTCGAATAACATTTCAATTTTCAGCTAATAACAATAACAAACCCATTTTTGCCATCAATTAAAGTCGCGTGCTATAAAAGCGGCATTTAAGTGAGAGTAGTGCAAACTAAAAAGAGAAAAAATCAAAACATTTCAATAAAAATGTAATCAAAAGTGTTTACAACCACAATCTGAACGAATTTGTGAGCCGGCGAGACGTCATAATAAACAGCAATAAGTAAGATTTAAATAACCATACAGTAATATACAGAAATTGTCAATTGATAAACACGACAATATGTCACCAAAACACAATAACAATAACAATAAATATTGGTTAAAATTTAGTAAGATAGCTTAATGTTGTTTGGATATTAAAGGAACTCCGATATATTATATATAATCTATACATATTTACAAATATATATATATTTTAATTGCACATAATGCTGATGTAGCAATTCTATAGTAATGACACTAAATGTGACTCTCTCGTGCTCAGAAAATTCCCAGCTATAAATTTACTGTTATCATCCCATCTGATCGCAATGCGTTTAAACTGTTTCCGGTGAATATCAGCTGTTCTGCTGACGTCAAAATAGTGCAACAACAACATGATCTTTGTGAGCATGAGCCGCTTGTGACGGTGCCTAGTTTCTAATAGTTTACATTGGGATTATGCAGCTTCTGTATTCTCTTTACATACATTTCGAAAAAATCGGTTATAAATATGTTTGGGAACAATATTTTATAAACGAAATGCCTTATTCTTATATTGCTAATCTAGCTTTCACTGTTACGTTTTCACAATCTCACAAAATGTTACAAAGAATACAAAAGTTTTATCCATATAATGGTTATAATACCGAGCACTAATCAAGATAGAAACAGGGTTATATAGTCTGTTACATTCTAGCCCCAAGATACCTAATATAAGGATCTTCGTGCTGATGGCTACCTTTATATTAAAAATATCGGTAAATCTGAGAGACATTTTAGCGAAATTAAGTGAAAATTTTTTTAAGCGTGAATAGTTTACTTAACATAGTGCGGTTCAGTACCCAAACTGGCTGAAATCGGTCCCTGTCTTACCTCAACACTAATATGAAACATCTTTTTAAAGTTTTTCTGACACGTGTAAATATTTCTAGGCCTTTGATTCCAGGAATTGCAAGAGTATATCGCACTTAATGAATCGAACTTGGCCCCTCCATATTTTTTGTTTATATATATTTTTTTCCAGCTAAGAGTGGTTTTTATTCATGCTAATTTATATATTAAAAATTTACTTAATAAATGACTTAATAACCATACATACAGACAAAATGGTATATTTAGCTATTGCAATAACCGAGCAGCGCAACAAGTGGTCAACAATGAGAGTAAAATGAATAAATACAAAACACTTGTGTTAAATTATTCGTAGCTTGTGGTCCATTGAACTTAAGTTTAACTGTAATATTGTGACGCAAAGCAATTTAACTAATTTTACAAGATTATAAATAGTAAATGTAGTGCTAGCAAATCATTTGTAAGTTAATTGAACAACAAACACAATATTAAACAATTAAGGAAGGGCTAAGTTCGGGTGTAACAGAACATTTTGTACCCTCGCAGTTTGCAAGGCTCAAAGCCGGTGATGTCAAAACTGTATATAAAAAAAACTGTTGCTAATGAATTCAACATTTATTATTCGACGAAATTGCGAATGGGTTGTAATCATATGTGGCATCATATTAACTTTTACTTTAGGTCATATACTCATAAAGTCAATGTAACTAGGACAAATCATCTATATGGAAAGGTATGGAAAGGTACAACAGCTATAACTTTTATTACCGAATGACATAATGTTATTCGAAATATTATTATTTATTATTTTTGAGACATCGTCTATAGAGATATATCCGATATAAACTCAATCAAAGTAACGAAATTCAATATATTGAGTATTTGAGGAAAAACTCAACTAGAGGACGTAAATTATATATTAGCGGTAAGAGGTTTAGAACAAGGTCTACACCGATTTCATTCCTATTCAGCGCTGAATAATATTATGGTTAAGAAAGCATAACTCTTCTAAAAGTTCACACATATTGACTTATATAAATGGGGTAAAGTCAGCTAGAAAGCCTAAAATCACTAAATTAGGTATGTTGGGGCTAAGGGATAACATTTGCCATTAAACTAAAGTACGTTCGAGAACGTTTTTCCACAATTTGACATATGCGGCGTAAAGCCCACTAGAATATCATTAAGAATTATGTGTGGTATGGGGGCTGGAGTAATTCAAAGATCGATATGAAAATTCTCATATGAGGTATACGCCGGTTAAGGGAAGTATTGGCTCGATCATATCAAAAATTTCAGGACAAATTATTACCAGGAAAGGACGTTATCTGAGTTTCATTAAGAATCTCGTAGATGGACCGATATTTTTAGTAGAAAGTGAGACATTGGCTCTGTGGTTTACATATTAGGTATCTGGGGATTTGAAAAGGTATTTTCCGGTTTCCATTATTTGTGGATAGGAAATGGCATATCTTGTAGTCACTTTTAAATTGTATTCCGATATCTCAATAGGAGGTTGAGTTACATAGTGTAAAGTGAAGTAATCAGATTAGTTATAGTAGAAGTAGAAGAGGTTATGGTTCGAAAATATTAAAATAATATTATGCAACAAAGCAGCCGAAAAGTGGGCGGTGCCACGCCCATTGTTCAATTTTTACACCAATTCATATACTTCCCTTCCGTACCACCTTTAGTTTAACATTTATGTTTCTGCACAGAGTTAACGCGCTTTTAGTAGCTTCCAACATAATCTTTGTATTGGAGATAGGAGTGGTTATCATCCGACTTCACTCATTTTCATAGTGTATTAGGAGGTGCTTGAAAGGCTTCTCAGGAAGTTTGCTCGTTATAGCCTTTATGGATTGTGAGATATTTACTTTTAACCTATTAGGGGTTATTACTTTAAAAAATTTTTAACAACAGATGCCCCTCGCTACTGCCATTCCCTGAACCAAATTACAGGTTTTTCTCAAATATGTTGTTTATTTACAGCACTTTATAGGTTTACAATTAACGGAATTTTGTTGACGTGGCAATAGTTCGATTCCGTTCATCTGCATTACCAATCTGCTTATAATCTCAAGGAATACGTACGCCCATTTTCATCAAGATATCTTAATCTTCTTATCTTACCTTATCGCTTGCACGGACGACAGTCACCCGGAATTCAATTCGTCTCCTCATACTGATCATTTTTATATACATGTATAAATCTATATCTATCTTGATTAGTTTTAGGTGTTATGAACAACCGTTAGGTGAACTAAATTATTATACTACAACATGTTAGGAGAGTATAAAAACAATTTAAGGGATAAATGAGCTTCTCCTAGGCTTCTTCAGCATACAGATTAAAGAAAAAAGAGTGTAGGAACCAGAGGCACTGTGAACATAATGAGACTCTGAACACGTCTTCACTACTAAACATTAAAGACTAAACTTCAATTAATATTTTACAATGAGTGGCAAGTTTTCTCCCCAGAATGGAATGGAGCAGAGATTCAGAGGGTACTGAAAATGTGCTCAATGTTTTTGATATTCCAATTCAGCCCTGTGCTGTTTTTGAGCTTGCAATGAATTTCGTTGGTGATATAGAGCAGAAAAATAGTCCGATACTGAAAGTTCTCTTGAGTTTCGTGTGTAATTATAATTTTCTATACAGTATTTGCAGTAAAAATGGAACTGAAGATAACAGACCTTTGGTTTCTTGTATATGGCGAGGGTACTGATCTACAAAATAAATTGTATAACTAATAACAATTATCAAACAAAATCTCGAGTCAGTTGGTTCTTGTAAGGGTTTGTTTGGAAATCCGAGCTAAAATTCCCACCATAAAGGTCCAGAGACAAGTCGACTGAGGAAAGCCAACTCACTTTCCGTAGAACTGGATGACCTAAGAATACCCTATTCTGGGTTAATTCAATCCATCCCATCCCATTTCGAATATTGAGGAATTTCTTTTCGAGTTTCTAGAGATTTTATGAAAGCTAATAGAATATTCACGTGGTAGACCCGGAAGCTACCGTTAACGACGTTTTTATTTTAGTTTTATTCATTAATTCACCCAGAGAAAACTGGCAGCTCTGGCTTAATAAATTAGAAACTAATTTTATACTTTTCGCAAACCATAAAACTAGTTAAATTAAACGCATAACTGAATATCATTAATTTGAAGATAAAGTAATTAAATGTCTAAAAATAGATTTAAAAGTTGATTCATAAAACCAAAAGCTTTGCTGGCGTTCAAGAAATAAAATAAATCGCAAACTAGCTTCCAACAAATTTAAATTAAAGGCGTATATACGTGTAAAGCATTAAAAGTTTTCTATGGTATAACAATATGTATTAAGGGTGTTCTAATTTATATGAGTTTTCGTGATAACCAACTTTTAGAAGACAGCATCATTTTTGTTCCAATGAGGACCTCATTTTAATTTTAAAATCTTCAAAGCTAAAGCTTAATATAGATCGGATTATAACCAATAGGACAAGGAGTACTCACACAAAGGCTTTAAACTTCAAATTACACAGAAAAAATGGAATTATATTCGTTGGCAAAGCCCGGATTATTAAAAAAAAGCTTATTTTTTAACTAAAATCAACGATTGCAGAAAATAGCCGGGTTTGTGTTAGCCATTTTGTCATTTTAGCGAGTATTCTTTTGCCACTCGCTTACAGCAGCAGCTTACAGCGATGCAAATATAGCACCTTCACCCTAATATAAGCTTGTTTCGACATTCTTTTTTGATATTTTCTGTTTACGGTTGATATACTATTTCAGTTTAATTTTAGCTTGCTTGACTTAGACTTTGTGCCCTGCATTTTTTTTATAAGTCGCTTATATTTTGTATTTTCTTATTGTTAAAAGTAACTATTAAAATTAATTTCAAACGCGTGTTCTGGCGTAGTTGATGTGAACTGACTAATAAATGAGAACTCTTCTAGGATATACTCGTAACTTTAGCTTAATTATGCACACACGGAGCTAATAATAGTTTTTCGCGCCAAATCAAAGACAATAGCGAAAGCAAATCATTTAAGAGAAAGTTTCACATCTTCAAACTAGATTTCGACAGACCGATTGGCGAACTAAAAAGTGATGAGTATACCTGGTTTTTGTCTGTAGTGAAATTGTAGCGAATTGAGTAAAACTTTTTGTCAGGTTTAAATTACTATAAGTTTCTATTGGAGCAATAACATTGTGTGCTGACGAAATGAGACCCATCGAGTGTATTTTCCAACAACAGCTCACTAGCATCCGCAAGCTCTAAATTAATAATGAAGGTATTGGAGCTGTAAAAACCGAAGGCCCCTGAGAAAGCATAGTTAATAATTGAAGTTTCGCGTAACATCTACCAGGTCTACAGTCAAAAGAGAGTATTTTTCTTAAAATAACGCTCCCCATTAAGTTTTATTGACTCACTTAGTCTTTGATGCTCAGTTCCTCATCACCCTTCTTTAAACAAGGAAGAGGTACCGACTGCATCTTTATATTATCTTATATTAGCACAACTTTTTGTGAGATAGTAGGATTAGAGTATGTAGATTTATCTTCAACATTTTCTTTCTTTCAAGTTTTTTTAGAGCTTTATTCAGACTGACGATGCCATGGAAAAACGCCGAGTTAGCCTAGAATATAGTATATCCGAAAGAATTATTGAAATGAAATAATTTAAATAAAATATTGTCGAAGATTTCAGAGCAAAAGCCTGCTGTATCGATAATGCAAGTATTTGAGGGATATAAAGTTTTAAGTGAGGATCATGAGCACCTTAGAAAGAAGGCTCATACGATTCGTCCATTAATTTTTATTGATGGTTATATCATTATAAAAATAAAGGGAATCGTGCTTGAAAATCATCCTGCTAGCATTGAAGAGATAAAGAGACCCTGCTCTGTAATCTTGCGAGTGACATTGTTAATAATGAACCGAAAGAGATGAGGTACCCCACAGTCGGTCAAAAATCAACAGGATGCTAATTTTTCTACAAGGAAATAGAGGCGATGCTAGTGTTTTTCGACCTTATATCAATTCATATAATAGTGAAAGGATCGAAGCTCAATATTACTTAAGCGTATCGAATTATGTAAAACATTTAGTCGTAAAGATGTAGCAGTACTTTTTTAGTACGTAAAAGTCTAAAAGTAAATTGTAAAGTAAAAGTCTATACGATTAAATGTTGCATGGAACTGCAACATCAGATATGCTGTCTCATTTCAGCCTTATTATGACTGGTCAGTGGAACACGGTACAAACATATCATGTCTAATATTATTTTTAGTTACTAATATACCTCATTGAGGTTATGGCACTGGTAATAGATGAACATATTTTAATGATAATTATGTCGATGTTCTTATGTCGACAGCACATACAAGAGAGTACAACTTCTTAATACGCCAATAATCACATCGTCGAAGAGAGTCTTTATTAGATTAGCAATAAAGACAAATGAAATCGTTCAAAGATATGTATGTGATGGTCCAAACCTAACTTCACATCTTCTAGCCACGACTTAGGACCAAATTATCATACCAATTTGTTGTAATTTTCTATTTATTAGTCATATAATTGTATTAGGTAAATCACTTAAAATAGCCCAAAGTCTTAACCTCGTTAACCATGGCGATAACGGCATCCAGAGTTTCCTCTGCGGTGGGAAGAATTTTATTAGCTGGCAGCTTGAAGCCTGGAATCGCAGCATTTGAACCCGGACGCAATTCGATGCAGAATGACATGCGAGCGCCGATATTGGCGTAAGCCCAGTCCACACTAGCACCAGAAGCAGGATAAATAGCATCGTAAATATTACCACCAGTATATTTGGTGCCGTAACGCCGCTTCATAGCAGCTACAGTAACATCGAAGACACGTTTGAAGTCAGAGACATTGTCAGGCAATTCGTTAGTGTGACCATAAGGATACAACACATATTGAGAGTAGGCATGGAATGAGAGGTACAATTGAATTTTGCCCTCCAACGATTTAATATAGTTGGCCAATGATTTAGTTTCTATCTCAGAGAATGCGCGTGGACCGGCATATGTGTCTGAGCAGGGATTCTTGCTAATACCAACCGTACCCCAGAAGTAGTCCCAATTACGGTTCGGATCGACGCCATAACAGGTGCCATGTGGTTGACGCGTCTTACGCCACATACGATCGGTAGTCTGAGTGTAGACATAACCATCAGGGTTGGCATGTGGGAAGATATACCAATCGTAATTCTGTGCCAAATCTTTTACAGCCGCATCCTTAGAAGTCAACAATTGATTGATGATATACGTAGTGGTTGCTGGTGCAATCCATTCACGTGCGTGTATGCCAGCCTCAACGAAAATACCTGGTTTCTGCGCTTTTCCGTTGTTGTGGGAGATCTTAATACCCAAAATAGAACGTTTTTCATAGGTCTTGCCACCTTCAATCAATGTAACAACACCCGGATATTGTTTAGCCAATGAAATCAACCAAGAGTAGGTATCCTCAAGCGTTTGATATGCAGTCCAACCATAAGCGTTGGCACGTCCCTTAATTTGAATTTCATCGTCATCATCTAATTGTGCTTGCAGGTTATTTTCCAACAGCACATAATCGATCTCATTGTCCTCCAGAGCTGTTAGGAAGTCAGGTAACTTATGTGGTGCTACAACCACTTCAATATTACGATCCACAGAGTGTACACCGTCTATGAAGATCAGCGAGTCACTTGAGTCTTCCATATCTTTCAAGAAAGCCAACTCCTTGGCATCAGATGCGGTCACACGGTACACTCGATAGTTGTCATAACGCGCACGTTCAGCATTGCTTACGGCCACTGCCGCCAGGCAGAGAACCAAGATTAGACTAAATTTCAACGACATTTCGTAAGATCGCATACGCGAGTAGCTTTTGCAAGTTCTTCGAGGCCGTATTTATAGTAGAATTTCCACATGATATGAGTAGCACCAGTAGTATTAACGATTATTTACTACTATATAAATAGGTGTGCTCTGATTGACATTGAATTATAACCGTGGAAAAACTCACTACGATGGCTATGGTGCGCCGCCTGATAATACCGCTTAGCGAATATTACTCGATTATGTATAACCACATATATCAATACATTTTAAGTCCAAATTGTAAATGTTGACCGAGATTTCTTAGTCTAATTGGAGCATTTAACTACATACGCCTCGCTATCAGTTTTTGTGGACGCTTTTGACTTTCAGAAATCACATAAAATCAGTCTCTTATCGATTTTAATATAACAATAAATATCACATATAAATATCGTTGACATATCGTATTATATATAACAATATATAAACAATATGACATATAACAGTGATATGGGTAATCAGGCAGAAGTTAAATTCACCAGTTCTAAAAGATTTATAATTATGCTCAGTCGTTATCAAAGAGCTACTTCAAATGATTATTGTCGTTATCGATTTAGCCACGAGTGAAACCCTGAGGTGAAGTTTTTAGCAGGAGGGTTTTAAGCACATAATTTGCAATGAGATAAAGATTGTCTTCAAAGAGAACATTCTTGGTAGCTACTTCCATTTGGATTATTTTCAAATCGAAACAGAGATCGCCATAATTTTCTGGTCAGCAAACTTTCGAACTTTCAGAAGAATTTTTCTTCAGGAAAAAAACGAGCATAGTGGGTAGACTAAAATACCAGATGGACTGAGGAAATATCTTACCAATATGAACACATTAGAATTGCTGGAATTACTAGAAAGTGCTATAAGAAAATCTAAGTAGTCCAGAATTCTTAGGTATGATGAATTTGTTAGGTTGGCGCACAGGAAAATATACATATATATAATATAGGACCCATACTTGTTTAACTTAAATAATATTTTATTTACCATATATGGAGAGAACTCTACTTAAATCAACTAAGCACATGCACATACACATTTCTGACATTGGACATCGACTACTAAATTAATAATGATGAATTGAGCTGATTAGATTTTGGTAGTGAAGAGAGTTTATGCGAGTGAAGAATTTCGACAGTCACCTTCAGGTAAGTAGAGTCAAACTCGAACACATTGCCGATATGAGTAAGCCTCTCATATAATTTCTTTGGAGTTTGGTAGTAGTTTAAAACTTGTAACTTGTTCGATAACTTCCTTGATAGGCGTGACTAGCTAGTATTCAGGATTACCACAGGCAGGCAGCAGATTTTTAAATCAAGTTTACATTAAAACATTACTAAGAAGTTCAAAAACTAAATAAATCTTCGAAGAATATTCTATGCTTCTAGGCGCCCGATAGTCTGAAATTTGTCATTATTGCTAGTGTTGGCCGAGTAACAGGGAAGCTCAATCTCCATTAGAAGTAGCAAGTGCAGATGACCTTGGCTTCAATTGGTGGCAGAGTTAGATTGCTTCAAAAATTCTTTAATGTTGGTCGCTTTGTTACTACAAGCAGGTATGTTTGTGCATATAGTACTCTTATTGGTGCTAGGCGCTGATGAGCGCTGACTTTTACGACGCTACGCAATTTATAACCTATCGATGCGTTTTTGTATTTTTTTCCTTTATATTTTGCTTTACTTCATTTCCAGTGTCGTCCAGTTCAGTGGCCACAAGTGACACTTTTTTTAATATATATATATATATTGACATACATATATAAAATACAATTGACGTCAAACGATGAACAATAACAATAGCATCGCAAGAAATCGCCACTGTAACAAATGAAGTAGCAAAACAATGGTCTAAAAGCAAAAGAAAAAAAAAAAAAAAACAAATCCAAAAATAAAAATCTGCATACTTTTGGTTTGCCGATTTTTGTAGTTGTTTTGATTGTTTGATTTTATTGATGATTTATAATACGAGTATTCGTTTTAATTTTATCATTTTGACATATCAGTTTCGTTTATTAATAGACGTAGATACATACATACATATGTGCGAAATAAATGCATATGTAGTATATAAATAATACATATATATATATATATAAGCTTATATATAAATACATTAATTGATAAAAATTTTAATTTCATTTGCGTTTTGTGTTTTTGAAATCTGTAACGCACCGAAACGCACCAAAGTTCATTGTCTGCATTGCGTTGCGCTCATTGCATTCCGTCAAATGAAGGCCTCAGCACTCGGTGAACATACTATACACATTCACATACTATACATACATTACTATGCGCATTGCACGTTTCGAACGCTTATCCAGCCGCAACAACAAACGCGTATTACAAAACAAAAAACATTGAATTCTCGAAAACCCAGAGAAACATATTGGAAAAATACTATTTGAATATCTTCTATGAATTTTACTGACAATGAATGATTGCTGTTGCAAGTCTTCGATTTGCATTAACAACAACAACAGCAACAAGTAGCAAAACTGTTGGCGTTGCTTATCATTGTTGTTGCCGATGGCACATGTGCAGTGCGCGTGCATTACCGCTGTGTCTACGCTTACGCATTGCATTGCATTGTGGGTCGTTTACAGGGTTCACCTAAACTAATTTTTAATAGAAATTAAATTTTATTTATAAATATTCTGTAGGTGTATAAAACAGTAATTATACATTTGTAAAAAATCTCTGACTAAAGAATTAATTTTTTTCTTATAAAATCAACTAAAAATGCTAGCAAATTCTCAAAATAACCGAACCGAATCTTTAAGCATTTTATACAAAAATATAGTTGCAGGGAACTAATGCTGTTATTATACTTATGAGAAAGTAGTCTTTAATGTTAATATACCACCCAAAGTGTGTTTGAATTACTTGGTTAGCTTCGAGAACTGTCAAAAATTAAATGACATGTAATATAATGTACGAAAACTTAGTTTAGTGACAACGCTATAAATAACGGAAGTCGGATTTTGACAGCATTTTATCCACTATTGACGTTTATCTTGTGGTTTACCTTCGATGGTTTCGAAGACTTTCGAGGGCACCAGTTGGCCATGGAACAATTTAAAAAAAAGCACCAAACAAACTCCGCCTTGTCGAAAAGCACATTTTCCATCGCTAAGTACGATCGTGTTGTTGACAAAAGAACGATAATTTTTCGAAAGCCACACCAATGTTCGTGTAAGATATCTTTGAGATAAACAAACCCCATCTCTAACAGTTTTATGAGAAAATCTTTTTATTAAACCTAGTGTACTTTCCTAATTATTTTAGAAATCATGTTTCGAAATTATTTCTCGCGCACATTAACCTCAAAATTTCGGAAGTTAAGACAATACTCTATCGGTAAAACATTTGTCTGTGCCTAAAAATCAGCACCTATGGTCAATAGTACTACTAAGTTGGCAGATATTCATGACATCAGCTCCAAATTTTTTAAATAAATATGGGAAGTCAATATTTTGTGTTTCCGTAAAACTTACGGCTTGCCAAAATGAGCTCGAAACCGAAGAAACTAGGAAAATTTAAATTCGAAACTTTTGATGGTCTAACTAAAGATAATATCTAACTAAAATAAAGAATAATAAAATCAGATACACATAAAGAAAAGAGTGCCTAAAATCTCTGAATCAGTAGTTGGATAGTTTTTTTGGGAGACTCACTCAAAAACGATTAGACGATTAGAGCTAATAAAGAAGAAGGATGAAAAAAAACATAACTTGGAGAATAACTTAACTTCACATAGGAATGTCATTTATAAAGCTATTCACTAAGAAGAAAAATTCATAAGATATGAGCTATATAAATACAACTTCCAAAGCAAATTCCTCATATATAATATTAACCAACAACTATTATGACAATACCCATAGTACATTTTTAACTGCATTCTAGAAGGAATTTAAGCACTTTTAATGCACTGAAGTGCGCCAATAATAAAATTACTGAGTTAAGATACTTTTGCAAGGATAAATTGGACAAATGAAACGACTGCAAAAAAAAATATGAGAAAATTTTCACCAAAGTACAAGTTTAAAAACCGATGCGAAGGCCGAACGAAAATGGTAATAATGGTAATCCGTGCATTATTTTCCCTTATGTTATAACATTTTTAATGGTAATTTTCAGAGATGCTTTTCTCTAAAGCATTTCAAGTGGATTTGCCCATTATAAATGCTGGAACAAGCTATTTATTTGCTGAAAAGAGAAGATAAAGAATTTTTTTAATTAAATTGAACTTTTTTGATTTAATTTTTACCAATTATTTAAAGCAAATTTCTAGAAAAAGTTGCAATCCTCTTTAACTAAATGTATACCTGATACATATGTTTGTATGTATGTATGCATGCGTTGGCTATTCATTTGCAATGCCGATATTGATGTATTCGATTACGAAAGCAATTTAAAAAACATCAAAAAACAGAAACGAGGTCATTTTTCAGCAAGTAAAGAAAACAGCAACCGAAATATGCACAATGTGGATGACAATTTGAAGAACAAGTCGACTACTTAGATATGCACATATTCCAATTACACACAAAATAAGTAGGGGAAGGTCGAACTCGGATAATCCCGGTGTTGGCTAAATAAATTGAAAATAAATTGTTTGGTTGTTTTCTTTTTTTCACATACAACTTCTTCGGTTATTTCAATTGAAATTAAATGTTTTTTTTTTGTTTTGGCTGGTAACAGGGCATAAATCAGATAGTGATGACGTCGAGAGTTTAAAATTTTAAATTTAAAAACTCTAAAATCTGTATTTTGACCGCTAAGAAAAAAGGAAGTTAAGAGTTATATCCACAGATCCTACCCTGAAGAGTTTTTTGAAAATCATTTTCTTATCATATTAGTTCGAAAATACTTATAAATAGATATTCTGTGGGGTATTTCTTGGACCAAAAAGGGTTTGAGTAATAGAATAATGCCGCAAGTTAATAGCAATCGTATCTGTTTAGTGCTTAGTGTTTAGTGTTGTTGAATAGAGTTGCCATTGGGACTTATTACAAGCCACAGGGACAAAAAAATGTTTCGATTTGAAACTTTCCTGCACATTATTGAACTCTTCTCTCTAGTCAAAAAAACAAAAATGTCCATGTGAAAGCTCAACAAGGTTATTCAGTTCAATTGCAAACAAGCGAGTATATCGGCAATTTATTTCTTGTTGTTGTTGGCGTTTGTTTAATTTATACCTGTTGTTTGTTCGATTCGCCACTCCGCAACGTTGGACGAACAGATGACAACGAATTTGCACACGCCTTCCATAAAGTTGTATTAATTTCCCTTAGAACAGACTATTGTGGGGAGTGTTATTAATTATCTTTGTTCCCGGTAAACAAGAAACATTCTACTATTTCAACTACTGTATACAAATTGTATTTTTAACAAATGATGCCAGCCTTCAAGAAGATCAAACAATTACTCAACAGATGTTTTCATTCAATAATATGCTATAAACAATTAATAATTGACGCTTTTTATAACTTTATTTACAGAGACATGTATGTGCTTATGTATGAACGAGTGGGTAAATCAACTAGTGACTTTAGAAAAAATTAAGACAATTGAATATTCAATAGAAAAACACTGAATTAACAAATTGACACACATGCATTTACATTGTTAACAGAAGGATATGGAAATTTGAAGGCTGGTGAATTGAACAAACAACTGGTATAAATACTGGCATATTCGTATGTAGATAGAATAGCTAACGGCTATAAAATTTTAATGAGACATCTCTTTTATTGAAATAAGCTATATAATATTGTTGTTGCCTTTATATATACATATTTTTAAAGTAGATTAAAGCTGTACAATAGCGAGCAAAGAAGCGGTAAATCGAAGAAAGTTTTTGTTGAAGATACATATATATATATATATATATATAACATAGAAGGAAAGCTCGCAGCGGCACCTTTCGCTATTTGATATCACGATACGTAGCGTAGCATAGCTGTTGCTTTATTCCTTTTTTATTATATTTGCCATGTTATTATGGAGACCACTACTCTGTTTAATAATAATGTATTGCTTTTGGAGAGGCCGTCTAAATGAAGAAATATCTGTCAACTTCTGAATTAAAATTTCTCTTGCAAAAAATATATTTTTTTTTAATTTTTAAATATATTTAAATACATTTCTTTCTCCAAACCTACTATTGTACATATATATGTGCATGTAAACATCAAACAATTTTCCGATATTCTAATGAATATGTAAGACCTGAATATTGCTAAAAAAAAAATTGTTGTTATTGCATTCCTCTTCTATTTGTCACCTTTAACACTTCTAATGACTTAAGTTGTTATTGTTTTATTTTTTCCAATTCCGGAATTCCCAATGTCATTAGTAGTAAACACAAATATTTGCAAAGTGCTGATAAATTTTGTTTTTGTAAATATTTAGTAAATACGATATCAGACTATGCAGCAATTAGTTACAAAAACGTTTGGCTTATTCAATGAATAACTTCTAATTTGTAATTCTGGGAACGATTACTGACCTGTTGGAAATAAAACCCATAAAGTATTCTGTAGAAAAACCTTTCTCTTCAGGCATATTTATATTTCGATTTAGTTGACGTGTCGTAGATAACAACTGAGCGGTGTGATATTGCAGACTTTCTTGTCGAACTCTTTGAAAAGTGTGTTAATTTCCATACTTTTGGTCCTTATGTGTGCTATCTTTGTGCTACATGGCGTATGAGTAACATTTGTTTACATTATTTTCAAAAATTTGTTAATTCGGAAACAAAATTATTTTAAAAGATAAAATAATAAAAAAAAAAATATACTAAGTGTTTTATATATATACATACCCTACTCTACTCTAAAATATACTCTACGTGTTTTTATCTGCAAAAATTCTTGTCGAGTTTATTAGAATTGAATTTTTCCCTGTAGGCTAAGGTGAATCCCGGGAATATCAAATATTTCAGCATACTTTTTGTATTGTCGAAAGGGTCATCAAAAGTGAAACTAAAAAACAAGGCGGTCAATTCTTCATAAATAAAGTAGAAATTCCGTGCGGCTTAGCGATCATTCGTTTCATAACTGAAACACCAATCTCTTTTAACCAATAACTTTTATGCATACTTAGGTTACTTTTATAAAATTTAGTCGAATATGCTACCCCTTACACATGGGTTGAATTAATCTATAATGAAAGGATTTTTCAAAAGTTCTTTATGCTCGCAATGCGAGACCAATACCACAGCGATATCTTTACTGAATCAGATATGTTTTTGTTACTTCGGCGTAGTACACGAATGATCTAAAACAAAAATAGTTAATAGGTTGCTGGCTGTCAGAAATTTTGAAGTAAAAACAGGTAGATAACACGAAGAAACAAAACAAAGCGAATATTTTTTTAAAGGTTTACACTTCAAAACATATTTTAGTATGGTTGCCACCTTTTTAAAAAATGTAACTCAGTGAGATTTTTAAGGATATTTTATTATCACAATCCGGAAATCAAACTTAAGACATTTAGGAAGGTAATAGTTACAAATATTGTTGGAAAAATGTTGGAATTCACCTTTACTTCAAGAAATTACTCAAAAAGCAAATTCCGAAGAGTGTTTCAGACTTAAAAAAAGACTACAATAAAAAATTGTTTCTCGGACAAGTTTATTAGGAATTTTCAAGCAAAAACTTTTGATCATCAACATTGGTAACCAGGTTGGTCTAAACCGAAATTTTTCCCAATTAATCATTATAATTCGTGAGTTTGCTGGAGCTTCTTCTTCTTCTTTTAAAATAGGTAATAAAAAGAAATTCATTCCGTTTTCACAAAAATTTCTTTGCTTACGTGGCATTTGTAATGGTTTATCAGTTGGTTAAAATCGAAAATCTATAATCCTTATCTATATTGTTGTAAATACAGAAGGAAGTATGAACACAAAATTGAATTTAGAGGAGCCAGAAGGTACCATCATATACGATAATATTAAGATACGATAAGGTTATTAAGATTGATTAAGATACGATAATATTATGATACCATAAGGTTATTTTCAGTCGACAGAGCTACCAATGAAGCAAGCGAACGCAGAAAAGCGGTTAGAATGACCTTGAATCAACGTTCTCATGACAGTCGGATCTACGTAACCGGTACGTACCCGGATTTTTATCCGGCCAAGAACTATTAAAACGGCAACATTTCTCAAAATTATGTGGGGAATATTTTTTGCCCTACAATAACAACAACAACAACCTTGACTCAACCGATGACGCACCAAGAGGGCCTTCTGAGTCTCTGCAATCATACAACAAAAATAAAATAAATGTAATAATATTCGAAATTAAAGTAATATTAAGAGAATTTTGGAAATAATCGCTCTTTTGATGTGTTGCAAGTAATACTGCAGCGTGTGAAACGAGTCTTATCGAGAATTTTATCTTATATTTATGCACTAAATGCTTTGTTTACATACAGATAAATGTGTGTGTAAGTGGTGCGGGCATTAGCACTTCAACGACATGATACGATTTCCGTTTATTGGATGCGGAAATATATTTTTTAACATATGTGTATGTAATTGTTATTATCGCATCACACCATTTGCATATCTTTTATGCGCCGCTTTATCGTTTGCGATGCTTGGATTTGCGGACACAACTATGTATGTGCATTACATTGAGTATAAGTATATATGTATGTGTGTATGTTTAATTTCTTGGTGTGATTCCGTCGTGCAATGACTCTAACTCACGCTGGAGTCATTAACCCATGGTCGAATGGTAAATAATTATTTTATGCCAGCGAAATGTCAATAAACATATAAGGGAAATGCTGATTAATCGAAAAAGACGGTGAGGGAAAGTAGCTGGGGAAAGTCCGGAACAATAAATTTCTACCGTGATATACTATGTATTGTATGTATGTATGTATTGTATGTGTGTTTGTATGCGTGCAGTAATTGCGCTTGCAATGCAAATGCCTTGTAAGTGACTGTAATTGCCAATGTAAACGATTATTTAATTTGCAAATACTATGATTGACGTCATAGCATTTGGTATATTTTATTAAGTGAAATGCTGGGAAAACCCAAACTCATTTACAGATGTGTTCAATGGCTTTTTTTTTAGCAAATTCCAGAGAATGTTTTATTTAGTTTCAAAAGGTGTGGCTGAACTAACTCTATGTGCATAAATTAATTGGTATTTCGAAATATTTACGAAGATTAGTGAAAAGGTAACAGTAATCAGACAAAAAAGTTAAATAAATAAAACATAGCAATTATTAAAATAAAGAAATAAAATTATCAAAATCAAAAATTAATAGAAAAACAAAATAAAAAATAAACAAGAAATAACAGAAGAATAAAAAAATATTTATATGTATAAGCAAACAAAACGTGTATTAAAATATAATAACGAAATAATAATTTAAAATAATAAAATAAAAAATAGCATAATAATCTAAATGAAATATAATAAATAAATAAAGTATAAAACAAGTAAATATTTTCAAGTGTCGGCAAAACTTTAAATTAATCAAGTAAGAAAGGGCTAAGTTCGGGTGTAAACGAGAAGCTCTATATTAAAAAAGTGAGCAAGAGCTAAGTTCGGGTATAACTCTCACAATTTGCAAAGATTAAAACCAGGAGCATACTTTCCGGTGTTGAAAAAATTTTATTTTAAAAAATGTTGCAAATAAATTCAAAATTCATTATTCGAGGAAACCGCGAATAGAATACAATTACATTTGGTATTTTATTGGCTTTTATTATAGGTCATACACTCATTTAAACTCAGAGAAACGGAAATTTTTATAAAGGGGGTACGGGGTTCATATTCAACGCTAAAACACATTATGACTAAGAAAATATGTTCACTTAGCCGTAAAATCAAAGATCACTATGTCGATTATATTTTGGCTAAGAGAAGGTCTGGGCTAATTACATTAACCTATGGCATTAAACTAATGTAAACTAGGGAACATGGTTCCATACAATTTTATTAATATATATAAACTATGAGTATAAGTTAACTCACGCATTGATCGATATATTCGGAACTGGGGTAATTCGTGGTTCGATTTAACCTATTTTCAACATTGAACTTCGGTATACGTACAATTAATTTTACTAAGAAAAATTTAAGTTGAAAAATCTTTATATTATTTTCTATATTATAATCTATATATTATATTATTCTATATTAATCTATTATCTATCTTATATTATATATTATATATGTAATATATAGCTGATCATTTCGATGCATATCTTGATTAGTTTTGGGTATTACAAACAACCCTTAGTTGAACAAAACAATAATCTGTGCAACTTAATATGAGAGAAAAAAAGATAATAAAAAATTCTTTAAATGGGAAAGAAAAACATTAAAATAATGAATTAAAATAAAGAAAAATAATATAAAAACAAAAACCGAAAAAATACAAATGAAAACCAATGAATCAAATAAAAGAATTGCAAAATCATGAAAAATAAAAACAAATTGGCAAATAAATATAAAAACAAATAAGAAGATGCCTTAAGAAACAAGAAGAAACATTCAAAAATAAAATTTAAAAAAACTTAGATAACAAGAAATTAGAAAACAAAACGTAGAAAGTTTACAACACATTTGAAAATGGCGCAGTTAACTCGAAAGAAGTATTCTGTTGAACCCAAGCCATTTGTACTTATGACCATGAACTCTTAAACTTCTAATGTATGCCAATAAATGAGAGACTGGCGGGCGCGAAGAGTTTGAAAAGAAATAGCATTTTGAACAGAAGATAATTGTTAGTAGAAATGAGAGAAGGGAGTAAGTAGATTTAATTTATTTTAGAAGAAGGTACCTACACAGATAGCGGAGTTTAGAGAAAAATAATTAGTATACAAAAAAGTTATATCCTGAATACAGAAATCATATTCACTCTGGTACCACATTACTAAGCTACTAAGTCTACAAAATCGGCTTACGACCTAGAACCTTCTTCTCCACTTTTTGTATATTCATGCTGCTGCACCAACTCGAGTTTACTGGCCATTTAAAGTGTTTATCATTAAACACTACCAACAAACACAGAGTTTAAATACGTGCTACATAACAAAATTTAGTCTAGTGGGGAAATATTGCGAGTGGTTGAGAAGTTTGCTACATATATCAGAACAGTTAACTTTAGTCTACAGATCGTATATAAAAAAATGTCAAATTAAACTCTAAATTAAGTTTTTTAAAAACTTCAATGAGAACACTTGACCTCCATTCATAAACGCAAAACCTTGAACACGAGTTAATAAAATTACTACTTCATATATATATGAATACATATACAATTTAAACACCTGATAAACACAAGACTTAAACTCGAGTTAATGAAACTACTTCGTGTCTCTTTTCTTTAATTTTAATTTCAATTTACTTCAAACACAAACAATTTTTGGGACAAATTGACAAATCGGTTGTTCGAGACTGAAAAAATGTTAAAGTAAATATTTTTATTTTAGTTACGGCAAGAACTTGTTGTTTTAATGGAGCATTTTATGTAAGCTCGAGTATATACTGAACATCTATTAATGAGGTGCTGAACTCTAATTTTTACCTAGATGTACTTATGAGAGCAAACGTTGAATTACACTTGTTGTTGACACGAGTTGGAAGACATCAACCCAGTTTAAACCAGTCAACCAGTTTAACCTCATAAAGCTCTCGATTATACAACACGTGAAAAGTAAGGGCCACTTATACGAGCAATTTTAGGAACTAGTTATCCCCGAAGTGCTCTGATATTTGAATTACAGCTTATTGACCCTATCATAACTGACGTTTCGAAGCTTTTTCTGGAAGATAGCTGCCAAGGGACTGTTAAAATTGGAAAATATGTGTACAACAAAAAACTTGAGCATTGCCAAAGTTTCATTGTAGAGTAGATAAACACATTCAGTACAGAAGATGTAAAAATTTTATTATGTGCAGTTATGCTCTTTTATCGCTGCACATTACTCATAGACGTATGTTTGATTTTAGAATCAAAACAACACAGTCAGCAGTCAAATCAAATTCAACCACGTTGCGACACCACACACACTCACATACATACGTCTACACCCCTTAACAAATTCATAGGACGACGGATGGCTAGCGATTTTGGCGCCTCGATCACGTTTAGCTCAGCTGCAGCGTGATTTAACATATTTTTACAATGCAAATTATATTATTGTCTTCTAAAGCATTAATCTTAATGCAGTAAATCTTCTATATTACTATGTAAGTTGGGCCCCATGAGCGTGAGCGGGTAATCTGAGTGCAGTGCGGTGGAGAGTGGCTCTATTTGTTTCGCTTGCCTGATCGTGGGAGATCAATAAACGTTCATGCAAAGCAGCTCTATAGCGCTACAATACTATTTTGCGCTTGACTGATCATGCGATGTGACCGATGTTAAGAAAGGGATGGTCGAGGCGATGAGTTGCAGCGATGTGTTGAAGAAGGTTTGGTGGAATATATTGTATTTGTAAAATTTTATTCTGTTTACTATTCTTATTTTTTGGATAGGTGAACATAGCAAATGGCTTGACAATTGCGTTTATTGTTTATGGCGGGAGCCAGTGACATTGACATCGTACGATCACAGATATACAATCGTCATAGCAAACGTCATAGTATTCATGAAAAATGCTAATTACAAGATGTTTATTGGCAATAGCGATCTCTTCTTTTTTTTTTGGCTTTTTGTTTCAGTGGCTTTTTCCAAGAATTTCTGAAGCAATAGCCCTTGAATATGATCGAATCCTGAGGAGCTCACCTTAATTTATGGGCAAAAATTCATAACAAAATCTTAATCAAGTGTGGTAGTTCAAACTAATTTGTTATTCAGATATCACATCGTTATATGACATAGATAATATCATATCAGCTCATCACATGATATGAACTGTGTTTTATAAAAACTTCATGCACACAGCTTCAACAGTTAATTAGAATGAAATGGAAGATTTGAATTTGTATATTATATATTCTTAAGGATAAACATAACTATCATCGTGTAATTTTTAACATATCATCCATCCACCATAGCACTTTATCATGCTATTCATTATATGGTTTTTAATAATACATAATATCAGCCATCTAATATTTCTTCATCACATAACATAGTATAAACGAATTGCCAAAAGATTTTTGGGTAGTCACTTTAAATCATATTACCATGAAATCACGAGCTTTTTAATCACATCATTATGTCACCAGATCGACAGACGAATGTACAATTTAGTACATTGCATTTGAGAACGTCGACAGTACGACAATAATTTTTTGTCTTCCAGACACCAGACATATCACATCACCACTTCATCATCTGATTTTCAATCGCATTAACATGTAATATAAACTAAATCAGGCATCACATCACAAGATCGCCATATCATTGATCATTTATAAACATTAATGTCAAATCTCAGCTTCACTTGATCAACTTATATTTGTTCTATAACCTGATGATAAACCAATCATTTATATGCGTTTAAGTCAAATCACAAAATCACTAGATCACCTTTGTAATGACATCATAATCTCGCCCTACTGAATCATATGTAATCAGTTATGTAAATACTTGATTATCTTATGTTCTATCATTTCATCATTTGGCATATAATTTATTACATATATAATAAATCATAACTCTATTTTTTGATGACATCGTCATAATAATAATTTACATGCATTAATGCCAAATGACATCATTTTATCTTCTATCTCTACATTATTTTACAAAATCGTTTATAATAAGTAAATTTATATAATTGTTCATAAGTAACATCGCATCCTCACTTGATTATCTATAATGAGTAATTAAATGAAACACAGTGATAACACATTCCAAAACTTCTTTATAATTATTATTCATATCACATTATGACATCACATGATTGTCATATCATATACTGTATGAAATCATACGTATCAAAGTGCTTATTGTTATCGAACGTGACGTCGCCTGATCCCACACAACGATGATGATTTCGACACGTTCGATGATGTCATGATTTTGTTTTTTGATTACATCAATTATGTCACAACATCACCAAATCCTCGGTAATTTGCACATATGCACATACGAAAGCACATGCTTTTTAGCACATTAATATATCACATAATATGATAACCGATATATCATCAAATATATGGCTATTTTATCTATATCAAATGATTTAAGAAGAGAACACAGATCAGATCGTCGCATCACATAGAGAGCAGAGAGAGAGAGAGCAAATGATGTAATGTCATCATATATGTAGAACAAATCCTACAATATCATAATATTTTACTGCAGAAATTTTATACGATTTTTTATCATTACAAAACATGAAAGTGGAACAGTTAATAATATTTCATAAAAATATCTTAAACTCGAGTTTATGGTGCAAAGTAAAGGTACTGCAAACTACCAAAAAGACCGATCATAATTAGGCCATAAAGCTTTGAAAAAAGACTTGGAAAATCCAGGATACATTAACAGCTATATGTAGCTAATAATTATTTTTCATATGAAATGAACTGATTTTTACTTTAGGCCTGTTCTGAACTCCTATTCTGTTTGAAATCTAAGTGGGTGGAATTTGCAAGCTCCTTAACATCATAAAAATTAGTCTCGAATTATTTATCGTTATCATTTTATGATATCATTTAAAATGGATACACAAATTAGGTCATTCTTGTGATATAGAATAATAGCACATCTTTTCTGCTATATACTCTCTAATAAAGCAATATATGCCGATCAATCGAGTTCAAAACCACTCTTCAGTTCTTTAGTCCAACTTTAGTTTTAACAATGTTCTTAAGTGGGTTAAGTAAGTTTTAAAAGTGGTTTTAAGTGAAATTCTTCCTAAAAAAATTTTATTACTTTTTTGTATAATATTTGGGAAAAATATTCACTTTGGTGACGTAAAATCAAAAGAATAGAGCGATATGCTTATTTCATAGTGTTTGTAGATAGGAACTTTTTTCCAAATTACCATATATTCTTACTAATGGCCAGATTTCAAGTCAAGAAAACGATTCCCAGATGTTCAAATTACCTTCACAGTGTTCTAGCGTCTTTTATTCTCGGAACACAGGTATTCCTAACACTTTCAATCAAATGAATATCTGTCTTAACAGAAAACAAGATTATTTATCAGAAATCTACGCCTTGCCTCCATGGGCTTTCACTATTGTTGAATAGGATTTCAAATGTCAAGTTTACTTCTTTTGATGATTGATTTGGCCTTGTTCAATCAGAGAAATGTGGAAATCACGGCAAAACCGACAACAGAATATACAATTATCTTTTCATTCCAGAGTGCTGATGATGCGCTATTTCTCCATAGTTGTATAGTATATGT
The DNA here is from genome assembly GCA_021498325.1 of Bactrocera minax. Lineage (NCBI taxonomy): Eukaryota > Metazoa > Arthropoda > Insecta > Diptera > Tephritidae > Bactrocera > Bactrocera minax. The sequence continues at coordinate 517,177 of JAKEEE010000034.1, forward strand.
TTTTATGTAGATATAAAGTGTTAATGTTTTCGAATTTTAACTAAATTTTTAACATGATAAAATTCTTTTCAAATGAAATTCAGTCGTTAACCGCCTTTGTTTTTTGCTACTTTCCTAAACTTGAGAGCTAAACTCGAGATTGCATAAAATAATGGTGCAATCGCCACGATGACGCCAACGCGAACCGACGAGTTGGGGTGGGCGCAAAAAAAGATCCTTTTCATTTGAAATTAATTCGTCAAACTCTTTCAATTTACACGCTCTGAAATACACCACCACATATGCACTTATGATCGTTCGCAACTAATTTCAAATAAATCTTCATGCTAAACGCGCTTCAAATGCAATACGCAGCGGCAATTGATTTACATTTGTCACTGACATTTGATCGCCTTGACTGCGGACATTTGAAAGTTACATTTGAAGGAGAGAAGTGTGCACCGCGCCGAAACATTTTTTGTTGGATTTTTATGTTATTTTATTTGGCAATCATGCTAAATACCCGCGTACGAGTACACCAGCGCAGTATTAATTTATGCGCTCTTGCTGCATAATAGCAGTTATTTTTTAGACATGAAATATATATGGGTAAGGTATTAATCGAAATTGCATTAGGTATTAATTTATGCGCTCTTGCTGCATAATAGCAGTTATTTTTTAGACAAAAAATATACGTGTGTAAGGTATTAATGGAAATTGCATTAGGAATTCACAGCAATATACATATTTCAAGCGTAATTTTGTTTCGAATCAATTCTGTCGAAGTCAAGCTCTACCAAGCAAGATTTGCTCCTCGTACGTTTTCCTTTTTCAGCGAGTTCAAGGCTATGAAAAATTGTGCAACAATCAACTTCATCGAAATTTTCGCTCGAAAAAATACAATTAAATATATGTTTATATGTATATTTATATTAGCAAAACCCGAGATACCTAAAACAGTTTTGAGGTGAAATTAGTTGTTGGTTAGAAAGATTTGTTGACGCTCATTCACAGAAACTCAGAATTATCATAAATAAATCAAACAAAAAATTAATATTAAACAAGTAAGAGAGGTTAAATTCGACTGTAGCCGAATATCTTATACTATTACATTTTGTAAGAATCAAAAGCGTGAAAATACTTAAGCATATGGAGCCTAGGGTAATTCATGGGCCGGTTTTACCCATATTCTATGGTATAAAGTCAAGCGGAAGCACAAAAATCGTTATATTAGTTATACGGGGGCTAGCGAAAGTACTGTACCGAATTTATTAATAGACCACATTATTATCAGAAAGAGCTGCTGACTTCATTTCATTAAGATACGTCACAAATTGGCCGATATTTCCGCTATAAAGTTAGCCATGCGCACTGAGCTTGAGCATGTTGGATATTTGGGGGCTTTGAAAACGTAAAATACACCTGGATCTACTATAAGTTAAACAACCGTTAGGTGCAGAAAATAATTATACCCTATGCAATGTGTTACGAGTGTACAGAAATAAGAAATTATTAATTTTGTTATACATGACGTAAATTATATGATTCTTCTATTTGTGTTATCACTTTTTTGGTGCGATAATGAGAATTAAATTTATAGCTGAGCCTCCATGGCGAATTAAGTTCAAATGTCAAAAAAGTACTTGCTATTTTTAAATTATAAAATTAAAAATACGTGCATAATAAAATATATTTGTAAATAACACTTTACAACAGTGGTTTTGTTGAGTTAAAGTTCAGATAATTCTAAGTTATGTTTTATAGATTTTTTTTCCTAATTTTCGGCTTTAATTATAACTGACGCCTTTACGTATTGACTGATCAAGCTTTTCATTCCATTTTGAACTTGGAAATTAGAATCGAATACAGCTTATACGTAATCCCAACCCTCGATTACTATCTCATCTCTGGGAAGAACCCAAAAGAATATTACTACCGATTTATTCATTTTGCCGTTCGATGATATGACATCGTCTGCTAAAGGAACCCTATTATCAGATGAAAATTTTTCTACAATTACTGATTTTAAGTAAACCCCTACTAAAACTCTAACTTGAATACATTCTTTCTCCTAGAAGTTTTTTAAAAACGTTCGCCATAGCTTTGGATATTGCGAAAATCTCTAAATGGAATTTTCGAGATACATAAGTTCAAATTAAAATTTTCACTTTTGGTAGAAATGGGTTGATAAAATTCACCGGATTCCTGCGGTGCTTCCAGCTAGTAAAGCTGACAGTATACGGCTTTCTAAACGTAATACCTCTCCGTGGCTCTCAATAATTCTTGTGTCTTCGAGTTTTCTTGTTTTCGGGTCACTTGTTCTATACATTTACTCACAAGATCGTACAAAGATCGCACAAAGATCGTTATTCCTGTTTATATATGAATAATCAATTTCTCATAACTAAACCTCTACAAAAAGACTTTGTCCCCACATTGAGTAGAAAATCCTACATACATCACAAAAACAGTTTTTTTCATCCTTAAAACAATTATATGTTCAAAATCTGCTGTATTGTCCAACAAAAGATATTCTTTACAGAACCAGAGACGTTTTTTTATGGATCTATTTTTTAGAATTTGATGATGTTGTTTTTGAAATACAATTTATGGTCTAAAATACTCTTTGGACGAATTTTAGGCACAAATTTTTGCAAATGTTCCAGCTAATCTGAAGTACTCCGTGTGAAGTTGGCTGTGGTTGTTTGAGTATGCTCGAAATATACCTAATATTTTTCAATAACATTTTCTCAATTCTCATATAGAAGAGAACGGAGCTATTATGCAATTTGTGTTAAAATAAATATTGATTTGGCAACACAGTGTAAGATTCTGTTTAAAAAAAAACGCCTCAAATTTTGTGTGCATTTAATGGCACGTCACGTGATTTGTACTAAAAAATGTATTTTGTGATAAGAAATAAATTTGGAAGCAAATACTGGGTGATTGTGTTGAAATGAGTTGAATTTTAAGCCAAGTATAATATATAATACATGTATGTGTATAATGCAGATATTGAAAAGAATCAAACATTTTTTTAAGATGCACAAATTATTGTCCATTTATACGCGAATAAACTTGATTTCATGTATTTTTTACATGTCAATCCGAAGTTTTTTTATTCAAGTCCCGTTGAACGACTTCTTGCTTTGAGTTTTTAATCTCACTCCAAAGAATTATGAATTTATATCTCATTTTTATAATATTTGCTTTACTAACTTATTTATTTATTTTCTCTAATTACAATTAGCTACTAATAAAATAATTTTATAAACTTCTAATGACTTAAGACTGCCTTCACATACGTCAATGCAGTTTCTGGAAAAAAAAGTAGAAAAATATCGGTGTTATCGCCTATAATGGAACACAAATTAGTATAAAAAAGACACAATCACTGCGTGCTTGACTGCAAAGTCCACCACAAAATGAGCTTCGTAAAACTTATATACCTAGAGTTTTGACGCAAGCAAGTAGTTACTCGGAATCCATTACTTCTATAAATAAAAATATTCCTTTGACATCATATGTTTACAGCAATTACTTTTTTCCATACAAAAATATTTCAAGAAGTGTTAGATTTGAAAAACAGTAGAGTTTAAAGAGATGGTAGGCTAAATTGGAAGCAAAATCGGAATTTACTAAGTGTTTGGAGGTACGAAAATATCTAAAAAATTAAGGTTTACAATTATGCAGTAGTTTAGATCGAAAATAACTCCAAACTCCAAATAAACCAAATCCAAAGAAAGACAAAACATCAACGACGAAGTGTTAGGCCCATTTTCCAAAAAACGGCTCTGCTTCTTGTTCTTTTCAGTTCTTTGAGTATTCTGAACTAATTGTGATATGATTTCGAGTTTGATATGAGTATTCTGAACTAATTTGAATGATTGATTTTTTCAATACTAGCATACTCACCTAAAATTCAAGGAAACATTTGGTACTTAAGGTACCGGTACTTAACCACATCTGTCCTTTGTGGTGTGTCTGTTTATATTTTATATCAAACAAAGGATCCTGCAAGTTTTAAATCACCCCACCTTTGAATGGCTAATCGATTTAGTGGGAATTACCCCAAAGGATTGTTAGTAATTACCGAGGACCTACAACTGTTGGGAAAAAATTTCAATCATAGTTCACAAACTGGAATGGAATTTGAATTCTATGGAGTGGGTAAAAAACACCACATTTTGTTATTAAACTTCATCCAGTTATCTGTTTTATATATAAAATACCGGATACTTTAATATAAGAGATCTCAAATTTATCAGTAAGTTACAGCCTAAAAACTATAACTGTTTGTATACCAAATGTAGCGCAAGAGTTGTCGGATGGCCTCAGGAAACATAATGAAATGTTTGTACTGTTGAATTCCATGAAGAGCTTTTATACATGGAAAATTGGAAGTAAATTGAAGTGAACATACAAATAATACAATACACCAAATACCACGAACTATTTTCAACAGAAATATTACTGTGTGGGGTCTACGCAACTGGAACGAATCCGATTTTTCAACCGGCCAAGGACTGTCAAGTCGACAAGATTCCTCAAAATAACAACAATAACAAGGTCGGTCAGCTTGACTGACATCAATTACTTTCATTCATTTTTCAACGGAAATATACCTTTTCCGGAAAACGGTACTTGTTTAAATAAAGTAGCGATCTAAAACACTCGTATACATCGGACATATAATGTCCATATTTTTAAAATCAGATTTATGAGTTTGACATATTATATTTATATGTATTAAAAAAATTGTTTTCAAAACTTTCGCCTAAATTCATAAAGAGAACATTACCAGACTAAGTAAATTTTTTTTGTTTTATATCGAAAACTAATTTATTACTAGTTACTTATCACTAGTTCTGGTTAAAATAAGTCAAAAGCAAGCTGCTTTCATTGTTAAGCGTGTTTTTTTTTTAATTAAAGCTAAAATTTTGCTACTGACTTATGAAATGACAGGAAAAACCGACTAAACTCACTTTAGCAGTTTTTGTTTAGTAGTTAGTGAATGTATACGGAAATATTTACGCTCTGCACAATAATTAATTACTCAGCGCTGATTACTTCTTTTAATAAAAATTTTCCCATAGTTTAACACAATGTTGAAATAAATTTCACCAGAAAGCATTATTTTTGCAGCCTTACAGCCTGAAACTGCTAAACCAAGTTAGTTTTGTAATAAAAATCATGGTTATATATTTACCGCTGTTTATATGTGTGTATAGACATGTAAATAATCATATAGAAATACACAACTCAGACGATTTTGATTTCATTATCAATTTTCCTTCGCTGACGTCAACCGGTTGGATCGACTGTGCTATCGTCAATTTTGACACAAAGGGAATTCTCTATAGACGTACACATCATATTCATATGTATACCCTGTGTGTATGTGCAAATAATTATGCATTACATTACAAAAACATATGCGAACACATGTTAGTTACATACAAAAAAAAAACAAGTGTGCTTCGCTCCATAATTCTCATTAATAGGCAACACATTGCAATAATAAGCTTTATTCACAATAAGAAATGAACAACAAGTGAAGTGATTTTATTAAACGCAAATTGTAAGCGACCTTTGAGAGGGGCTTATTATAATTATTTTACTTTTTTTTGTTTTTGAATGTCAGTTCAGAGCGGCTGATTCACCAAGATTAGATTAAAATTGTTTAAAATTTCAATAGCCCTTCGAGGATGAATTTATGGAAAAAAACTCTACTACGGTGCCATCTAGCGCAAGTTTTTGGTAAATAAAACAATCAAACACAAATTCCACGAACCAAGAATATTTTTTCCTCTAAACCGGGTCACCAACTTTAAAAGTGCATAAGAAACTGGGTCTACAGGCCGACAATACCAAATTTACCAATTAAGAGACTGAGGTCCTCAGAGTATCCACTTCTTGTAGTTCTACTTCTTGTTCATTAAGACTAACTTTTATGCCGTAGTCTTCCACATTGTCGTCGAGAACTCCAGAACGATTCAGATCTGTAGCTTATAACGATTACTAAAGAGGAGCACTCAGTTAACGTCCTTCTTAACCCTTATTGTGCTCCACTAACAGTCCTAAAAGCGTTAAAAAAATGTTCTTTCCACCCTAGCCACTCAATTTTTATTTGAAACATTGGGCACAGTGAAACATATTTCGTCTGAAATGGCTGAAAGTTCTACATCAACATTCTATCCCATCATTTTCTTTAAAGACTACCCTGTAAAGTGAGGTTTTAATATAAATGCCCTGTGAAGGTTCCTACTTTAATAATCAGTTTCATTTTAAGCCACTAATCCACTATCCCAAATACTTTAATGCTAAAATTTGTGCTGGTATTGTACAAAGACCTACGGTCCTCTCCTAGAAGCCATCACTTTAAACAACATACGAGGGAACTGAATTGCCTTAGACATTTTGCAATGACCGAGGACAAACTAAGAGGAGTAACTCGTTGATTTTTTATTGCGTTCTACACTTATCTTACTGTTAACCCAAATAATGTTCACTGAGTTCCCCAATAAAATTTTGTTGATTGGCTCTTTCCAGTAAGGCTGGAAGTCAAAAAAGCTTGCCCGTGAAAGGCAGAACTGTAGTCAGTCAGCAGCCTGAAAAACAACTCTGCTTCCTTATTCACCTTTTGGCACACCGGTGAATAAGTGAATTGTCCAACGATCTTAAAGTATGTATTGATTAGCTAATGATTTCTATCTTTATATACCCTATTACTGTCATGGTGGTATAATCTATACTAAATAGGCCATGGAAACTACATATGTATATAAAAGTAAATTATCTCCTATTATTAGTCGTATTTCCAGCGCATGCCACGCTCGAACGAACACATAAATTAGCGAAGTAATCGTGTGGTTGCCTAAATGAGCGCATTCCAGTGAATGGCTTGTAAATGCAAATTCTTTTCTGCAAGTATTCGTACTTTATTAAAATTATTGCAATGCTATACTCATAACACGTGCGTATCAATTACAGTGAAAATTCATTGGAGATTAAAAAGGCAAATTGGGTGTTCGAGTGAATTTACCCATTTGTCTTAGATAATGATGAAATGCAATGAATGCGAAAAAAATATTGAAATTCAAGTGCAATTGATCTGATTAAATGCATGCTTGAATGCGTCTCTATTTGAAATAGATTAATTTTGTGCTGAATATTGTTTCTCATGTTCGTGTATTGTATATTTTTGGATTATCAGAATATGCCTTTGAAGTGGGCGGGGTTGCGAAGTGGGTGTCGGCATACTATTATTTACAAAAAAGCGCTAAATTATGAAGAAGTAAAGAAAATATATTTTTATCATTTTTCCTCAGTACTTAAAATTTTTTTCAAAATTTGAATAAAAAACCCTAAATGGTAGTTTTCATTTATACTGGAAACTTTCTCTATAAAAACAGTTCTTCTTCCTCATGGATGGATTACCCAGCATTAAAAACAGTACTACAGCGGCACCTAGCGTAAGTTTAAGATAAATCCAAATGTCAAAAATTAGTTTTTCGGCGATGAAACTTTGCTTTGTCTGCTCGCTAAAAACGCATCAGAACATTTATTTTGAAATCTCGCTCCAGACTTGCCTAAATTAATCGTCTACAATATAATTTATGTAATTGCGCTTCTCTCATCATGTTACAAAGCTCGATTAGAGCAATTGTAACACCAAATAGAGAGGTCGTGAATACATACTTCCCCATAAGACCGCGAAACAATTGTACCACTGGTAGTTAGAGACCTTTAATATAGTTTTTTATACCGAAAAAAGGGTCTACCATATAAGAATATGTTTTATTTCCAAAGAAGTCCTCTAAGGTAAGAATAACTGAAATGCCGAAATTGACAAGTATAGCTTGACAGCAAAAAAGTAGGCTGGTTGCGATTTTAATAAAGGGATGAAGGTGGATAGACAGACGGCTTCAGAATAGGGTCTGAGACAAATTAAAAACAATAATATTAATAACATATAATATTATTTATGGATAATAGTAATGGAAATATTATATTACTTCCGCTCGCCCCACTGTCAACTCCCCAACACATAATCAATTTATGTGAACTCTTTATACCTTAACTGAAAGTATGAAACATTCATTACTCACTCAATTAACCTACTTTGGGGTAAGAAAGATAAATAGAGAATATAAATATTTTTTTTGTAATTTTTTTATTTTTTCGTATACTGCTTGCTTTTTCGTGAGTTTTCTGCGGCAATTAAGTCATTCCTCAAACAAAATGCTGGTTGAATAAACTCTACAAATATGCTTCAGTAACGATAAAGAGTCGTACTGACTGGCATTTTCAAGAATGTATTAAAAGATTTAAAGAAAGAAGAAAGCTCCACCCACAAATATTTTTCCGAGCTGAAGGTCATTGTTTTGATTAATAACTGACCCTAATCTCTGTAAAGAAAATTACTAAATAGGCAATTAACTTAATTTAAAGAAGCCAAATTTAAAATTGTTTGTAAGCATCTACATATGTAAGCCGGTTCAAAGACTGGTATAATCATATGCTTACCTTATTACTTAACCTCTAATTGTAGAGTGAATATTTTCAACTACGGAAAGAGAAAAACAACCTCCATTCACGTACCTATAAAAGATGCAACGAAGTCCACTTAAGATGTTTGCTTTCGCTTTTTTAACCATCCGGGGGAACTAATGGAATAAATGTCTCAGTAGATTTGTGATGAGCTTAAGAAGTTTCGTTGATGTATGAGGGTTTACTCCTTTGTCAAAAATTTTCTGTCATCACAAAGAGTCAACATAGCTGCAATTATTAATATAATCTGTAGTTCTGAAACTAGTCACAAAACCTAGCCTTGCCTACTTACGATTATGATGGAGACTCTCTCTCGTTCTTGCCTGAAAAGCTGTGATATTCTTAGCGTAATCCCTCTGAGTGAACTAATCTTAGACGACTCATCATTAATATAGTCAGTAGACGACCTTATCACTTACTGATATCTTAACGGAATTGCGCTATACTTTTCTTGAAAGTACCACATCTATTCAATAATAATAGCCTTCTGGAGTCCTCGTAGCCTCTGCTTAAAAACACCTCCTTCGGCGAACCATCGGGTTAGCTTAACCAGGGTTTTAGTAACATTACAATGTTCTAGTTATATTTGTCAGTCTATTGCTCAAAAAATGTAGACATTCTATAAAGTAGTCTATTGGCAAATCTACTATTTCTTTTGTTTCCGAAGTGCGTTACTTATAAACCGAAGAAGTAGGAATTAAAGAATGATATCATTTAGCATTATATTGAATAATATATTCAATTCTAGGCTAAATTTTCCATCTACAGATGGAAGATCCTATCTCTTTCTCGTTTGCTTGAATAGCTTCCTTAATAATCGCCTAAATCGTTGATGATCGCTCGTATAACATCGGTCTTTCACGATCGTTAAGTTCACAGATGGTCAACTGAAATCGCATAGACGGCTAAGAACAAGATTACTGGAAACTAGGAGCAAAATACTGCATGTGACATAGACTGGGTGGCATAATACGCATAACACATATACCATCAAAGATTTCATCTGCTCGTAAATTTTTAAAGATAAATGGAGGAAAATGGTCACCACTCTCAAATTCACAAAACTCTTTTTCTCTAAAGACTTATTGGGTTCTCGACGATCTCATGCGGGTTTTTTGCTTCATATATCATATAGCATTGGTAATCAGATTAGCTCCTTGAATTACTCGAAAATCCATATTTGGAACTTAAACATAACCTTACAGCATTTAGTTGCCTGAAGTAAAATTCAAACCAAAATTCGAACCAAAATTACATCAGCAATACATAGAATAATTTAGCACATTTCCACTTAAATCTCTCAACATTCATATAGGAAAAAACCTACACATAAATACGAAATATTATATGCCTTATGCCTAATGCAAATATGTTCGCCTTATACTACGTCAAGAAGCATATAAAAATCCCCGTAAAAGACGCGTGACATATTTGGGAGTATGGATGCATTGAAAATTCCACAAAAAGAAATTTTAATCATACATTTCTTGTAGCGGAATATTTATTGGGAAATTTTTTAATAAAACACTAATTGAGCTATTCGAAGAAATAATTAGCGTATTTTCAAACAAGGTATATGTAATTAGTTTTAAGTGGATGTGGGAAATTTGATACTTGCGTAGATGACTAAGAGTAAAACTACACATATTGGTGCCGTTAAGGCATTGAATGTTTTAGGGCGAGCCTCTTCAAGTGTGTACGATATGTTTCTCGCTCTTCGGTCACTAGCGGATACTATTGTCGCAATCGCCGAGCTTATTTTAGGCATCATAAGAGCTACCAAAAAATCCATACAGTTTTTATAAGAGCTTGTCGGACCTACCATTACACGTTAAGGTTGAAACATTTACCCATATAGAGAGAAATATCGTATGGTAGGTTTTTTTGATACCAAGTATTCGTTTGAGCCTTTTTTAAAACATTGAAATAAATCCAGCGCTAGGTTTGCAGATCATACATTATGTAATCGGAAATAGTTGGTCACCCTAATCTATAGAAACATATTTCCAAGCGGCAATATCCAGAACAATTGTCTAAAAGACTCAACAGATAAAAAAAAATATTACGAAACAGTTGTATAATCATTATCTATAGTAAAGGAAAACTGCAACAGTAATGATAAAAAACAAAGCTTAAATATAAACATAATAAATGGTCATAAAAAGCGAGTTTCCAACCCGAAGATAAGATAAGAAGCGAAAATATAAACATGTGCCGATATCACCCAAAGTTGATATCACTCAAAAATAGCTCTGCCAGACCGTCTAGATGATGTTCATCCAATCTACTAAAGTTTAATGTTGGATATTTTGATGATTATATATGAGGGATTAACCGAAAAAATGTAGCAATACTTATGAACCCCTCATGTGACGTTGATGTATCCTTTACTACTACCAATATTACATATACAGTATGGTATATATATAGTATATATAGTTCTCAAGCCTTAAGTAATGCCGGAAGAGTTTTAAGCAAAAGAGGATGTTGGACCAAAATAAATACCAGGTCAATTGAGAGCGATAAGTTATGAAGAGCCAAAATTATTCACGTATACATACATAGCAGATAGTCACAACAGCTTATTGTACCTACCTATCGTCAGGATAGCTTTATAAGTGAGTATTGGGCTATCATGTGAATCCCAAACCTATGGTATTCCTCGAAATAATAATGTAGTTACCCGGAAATTGTGACGCGAGTCAGAGGAATTTCGTCGCAGATTCTTGTTCAATTTATGTAGAAATATAATTAATTGAACAACAAAGGAAACATAAGGTCTTGAGCTATAAGATCTATAGAATGCAATATAAAATTTAAATTAATTAACTACTTCGTGTATGTAGTTATTAAATACGCTATGTAATTAATATAGAGCGAACGAAATTCCCTGCATTACAATTTTAGTTGAACCAAATTCTAGTTTGTGCATAAAAATATGTTATATATTATATGTACATATGTATTTACGGTATTTCATTCAGTTTTGAATGCTAAGTAATCGCGTGGCTCTATCTAGTGTTTACTTTTTGCTTGATGATAAAAGAATGAAATATAATTTCAACCGCATTCCAGAGCATTTCACTAATGCATGCGTGTATTTAAATATATGTAAATATGTATGTGTGTGTATATATGTACCCATAAGTATTTGCACTTATTTACCACTTGAATTAATCTCAACAAAAATAAAAAAAATCATATGAAATATGTTGGCGCATAGAGCGAAGACAATCGAAAGAGAGATAGAGAAAACTGAGAATAAGAGCTGCTGGAGCGCATCTACTGTGCTGAGAGTAATAAGAATATTGAGCATGTGTTTATTGTAATTAAATTTTTTAACACAGGCATAAAGTGCTTTAATGCAACTCACTTAAAAACTTAGTGCTTGACAAGTACAATAATGCAGAGCGAATGGAAACTACAGTACACAATTGGGAGAGTAATTAAGACTAGAGAGTTCTGAGCGTTTTATAATTGATTAAAAATGGTTTTCAACATAGAAACTCGCAGAGAGAAAGATATTATTTAGGAATGCGAGTAGTTGGAGAATTAACAGTGGGATGTTAATGTAGCACCGATCGTGGATTGCGCTCAAATAAACAGCTTTTGCTTAAAATATAAATTAAATTAAAGTATTTTAAACACGCGCCTCCCGCCACAGGTAGGTTTAAAGCACGCTAAGAAGATTATTTTTATATTACAGATCGAATGTTCTCTGCTCATGCGCTGTTAACAGTCAGCATTTAACAGCAGACGATCGCACCTCTCTGGAACTAGTACTCTTCACTGTTAACTCTCCAACTGAAAAGCCAACATTGAAGTCTCACTAATATAAAGGTATTCATTGCGGCGTCGGAAACCAGTTCACCGTGAGATCTCGAACAAATTACAACGTTAGAGAAGAATTCAAAATATTTCTATTGCAAAATCAAAAGCAAAAAAATGCAAGCAAATAAAAAAGCATAAAATAAGTGATGCGCGTTAATAAAGGGTAGAAAATCTAATGCATAAAAATTTTATTTTGCAAAATATTGGAATTGATGTATGCTCCTTGTGCATAGATTGCAAAGATTCGTAATAAAATAACAGAAAATCAACAAATATAAAGTGAAAACTGGCAAAACCGGTTACTGGTTGTTAAAGTGTACGCAACAACGGCAATAGGCATGACTTATTGCTGGAAACATATAACATAAAATTGAGAAATTGCAACAGCAACTGAAAAGTGCATAGTGACAACAACTACGTGTAAAGTAGTTGCAAAAGTAAAAAATTAGAAAAAAAAAGAAATAAAATTTCATTAAAATTGTGAAAATTCAGAAAATTCAGAAAGCAAAGAAATTTCTGAAAACACTGAGAAATTAACAAAAACAAGAAAAATCGAAACGGTGAAGTGACGTTAAAATTGCAAACAGTTTTACACACACAAACACACATATATAAGTATACGCAAAAAAGTGATTTTTTTTGCTCAAATCTTCTGTTTCTAACTGTATATGGAAACTATGACTTCAACACTGCTGCAACAACACGCCACACAAACAGCAACAAACACAGCACATTATTATCAGCACCGCAGCCATAATCATCACCAACAGCAGCACCACCATTTGCATTCGCATCACACAACGACGACGACTACGACGACCACACAAGCCGCTGCCGCAGCTACTGTCGCCGCCGCCGCCATGGCGTGGTCAACTGAGAAAATACGGTTCTCCTGCGTGGATAATATTGGCTTGAGGCAATTATGGAAATTGATTGCATTGGATAGCAACAGCAGTAGTAGTAGTAGAATGAATAACAACAACAGCAATAGCATAACAACAAATGGCGCTAATATTAACGAGTGCGCCCCAATGCAACACAGCAAGCGCAACAACAATGTGGATAATGTACAACAAATGCAACAAAAGCGTAATCAACAAAATTGCCTTAGCAACAATAACAACAATAATAATAATGAGGTGAGTTTTTAAACGGTTAATTAGTGTATGTTGGAGTATTTATGTAATGAGAAGGCAAATTAAGGTGGTAAGAATAGAGAGTTAGAGAGTAAGTATTAGAAAGTAATAGAGTGGAAATTAAATTGTAGTTTTGATGGGAAAAAATGCCTGTTAGCTAAATCAAATTGAATAAGTAGCTAGATGTGATAAATGTGTTAAAATTTATAGAGTTAGAATTTTCTTTATTTAAAAAATGCAAAAACTACTGAATTTTAGGGAAACAATTTATTTTTAAATAGAAAATGTTCAATAGAAAAATTTTATTAAATTTAATTTTTTATTTTTGATTTATTATTTGTAAAATAACAAGTAAATTCAATTTAAATTTAAAAAAAGGATGAATTTTCAATTTTCAATTTACATTAAAAATGAAATATTATATTTTTTGAAGTTGCCGATTTCATTGCAAAATGTCCACAAAATTTTATTGCTCGTTTTTGCATTACTATAAGAAAAATAAAAAGTAATTAGCTGTTTGTAAATTTATAGAAATATTTCAAAACAAAAAATAGAATTTTTTTTTGTTAAATCATAAAAAATTTTTTCATTTCAGCTTTAATTTTTTTATTTTAAATTTTTTCCACATATCTGACACCCAAATTCAATACACAAGCTGCAAATAAAAGAATATCTTCGCATTTAAATTTATTTACTTTGAACATTCCTCAAAAGCACACGCTTCCCAAACGAAAACGAAAATAATACTGAATAAATATTACCAAAAATGTATTTTCAGTCTTGCGTTTGTATATATTGTACAAACATATGTTGTCGACACTGCGTCTGTCACTCAAGCCGACTTTACATTATTCATTCACTTCTACAGCGGTCCAATAACCCTTCAGGGGTAACTTTAGGGCGTAAGCACGCATTTACATACATATGTAAAGTTATAAATATATACATATGGATATGTAAAGTTGAGGCAAAAGCCGCTTAAGAGCCCGGCGCCTGAGTTCATGACTCATATCATAAATTTATTAAACGTGTGACAGATAAATAAACAGACAAATCGTAAGAAAAGTGAAAACGCCGTCAACGCCCAATCTGCGTTTATTGAAGATATGTATGTATGTATGTAAGCGTTTCCGTTATGAAATTTTGAAATTAACGTACGCACTGCGCGTTTGCATTAAAAGTGTTTATAATTTGCAAAGATTTCTGCACTTTTTCATATTGTTTGCTATTTATTTTGTAGGTGTTAATAATTGTTTATTTTTCTACCTTGCTTTGTAACGTTTTGCCAAAGTTGAGTTTTTTTTACAATTTTTTGTTTGTTTTTGTTTTGCCGTTTTGAGTTTTCAAGGTGTTAACATTTATTTTTTTCCGTATTACTTTTGCACGAACACTCCAGTGTTTTTGTAGAGGTTATTAATTTTTGCTATTCTGCATTAGTAGTGTTTGACTTTTTATTTTTATTAATATTTGATTTCTTTTTCTTATTTTTGCGCATATTTGTTTACTTTGCGCTTAGTGTTATAAAGTAGCAATTATTTGCTTTTCGCTTGAGTGTATATTTTCTAAATCAAAAAGTTTTTGGCGCACAATATCTGCAGTTTTTCAAAATATTTGCTGTGTTTTGTTTGTTTTTTCACTTGCAGCGCTTTTTTTTCAAATTTGCCAGCATTTGCTTGAAGCTTAAATTTTTGCCTTTTATTACATTTTATTTTCGCAGTAGTTTTCGCCCACTAGGCGCCTTCGGCTTAGTAAACTATTCAACAACATTTTTTGTTGTACAACAATACGATTTTTTCTTTTTACTTCGTCTTATTTTTCATATTTACAAACTTTCCCTTTCTTATTATGTTTTACTTAACCTTTTTGACTTTTATAGAAGTGACTTACATGCCATTTTCTGAAAAATTTTTACACTCCACTTACCTCTCTTGAGTTTTTGCTCCAACTCCATCGTCAGTTTTTTCTTTTTAATGCATTCTATTTCTCTTTCAATTTTTTTTTTTTTTATTTCCCTTTCCTTTTTTTTTGTTTGATTCAACTTACCCACCTTTCTGTCTACCATAACAATTACTCACCTACAGTTTTCCCTAAATTTCACTCATGCCTAGAGTTTCTTTTTTCAAAACACTCGTTATATTTTCTTTTAATTTCTTTCACTTCTCTTACTTCATTGACTTTCTTTACTTCGTTCATTATCAAATATGTGTAGCAAGTAGCATAAAAGAAATCGAATATATCGAATAGTTTTGCTCTGCACTCGGGTCGATCAACTCAACTTTCTTTACAATATCGTTCAACAATGCAGTCTCACAGTAGTCATTTTGTAGTGACGTCAATTGAGTCAACCGAAAGAGATTTATGTTTGCTTACCTTCAAACCTTGCAAAAAAGAAATATGCGGATATCCGGTTTTCTCTTGCACCATTAAAGGTGAATAGCGTCACCGCTTACCTATGCGTAATCAAGTAGAAAGTCTGTTGGTTAATTACAGAAATAATTTTTAACAATTTTGCATATTATGACAAATAAATTGCTGTTTTCGAAAAGCCACAATAAAATTCTTTGAAATTATTACAGACGCCGTCATAAAAAATGTTAAGCTCACATTTTCAAGAGCACTTTGACCGTTTCTGTTTCTAGTGTAATTGAAAAAAATATATGCAAGGCAATAAAATATTGAAACAAGTGATTTATAAACCAATCAGACAACGGTACACCTGTTTGTTGAAAATGGTAATTCCAGCAGCATTATTAACGTAAACGGTTGCCTTGCAAAACAGTTGAAAATATGCGCAAATATTTGCATGATGAATAGCAAAATATTCTTACAAAGAAACAAAAAAAAAAAAAAAATGGAAGGCTCTGTAATCATTGAACCATGCGAGTGCATTAATCTAGAATAAAAACTAATTGTAATATTAGTCAAGCATCCGCAAAACCTGCAACTCCCTGCATTAGCAACGCTGTGCATATGCTTGTGCCGTTATTCAATACTTTCCACGCTTGACCGCAAATTCAATTGCGAATCATTAGATTTCAACAACATTTCAACTAAATTCCGTTAGTCCTAAAATCAAAGTTTCCCGGAAATCGGGAGAGTAACAGCAATAGATGAAGCTTATGCCATTATTTAATATCTTCCAAGCTTTCAATTCCCACAACAGCCGGTTCTACGTCACCGGAATTGACCTGGATTTTTTTTATCCGGCCAAGGGTAATTATTTCGAGAATGCAACCCTATTTGAATCGGTTAGTAAAAAAAAAACCTTCCAACCTTTCACGCTTCACTGCAGCATCTACTAGCAATTATCGGTTTCTAACAAATTTGGTTGCCTTAAAGTGAAATTTCGCCGTAAATCATACCATAATCGTCACACGCTCAAAACGTGAAAGTCGTGGGAGCGTGTCGTATCAAAAGAAAAATTATGCCACATACAAAATCGAATAGTGAGCACGCAGTAAATTAATACTTCGCAATGCAAGTGAGGTTATCACAAAGTTGAGGTGGCAATAATAATTATAGAAGTCATAAAAGTTGCTATATTTAAATTAATTTTACCTTCAAAGTGCTTATAATTATTTTTATATAAGCACTTAGGCGCATATAAAGCACCCCCATACTAATACGGAACACTTATATATGATACAGCTTATCGGTAAATAATGCTAAATTGAGGTTTCTTACGAGCGACGGTAGTTGGAATTTTTCAAATAATACGTTTCGTGCAAAATACTTGATAAGATGGCAAGCTAGTTTTTTACACAAAAACGCTTTAGCAATGCAAGCTCGCGCTTTTTATAACTTTTTTTTTTGCAAATTTTTTTCTTTACTTTTTCTAAATTTTGCTTGTTTCTGTTTGCCTGTAATCTGTGTTGATCTAGAAAAATAAAAAAAAAAATATTAAAAGAAATAGAAAAACATATTTAAACTCAGTAACTTGTGAAACGAAATATACGAAAGTTGGTGCCTTGAAAATTTAGCGACTTTATCAAAGAAAATTTATTTAAAACCGACGACTGCTGAAGGGTTTCTTATCTGCAATTTTAATTTTTCAATCAAAATGTGCGATTTATGTCATAGTTTATTATTATTTGCACGTACAAGTTTTTAAATACCTTCAAGGCGTACTAATTAACTAATTTTGGGCAAACAAAGTTGCCATATGCGTAATGCGTTATAATAAAACATTAACACAGGAGGTCCACCATACCTGTGCTGAAAAAGAGTAAATTGAACAGTAAAGCAAAAAAAAAATTGGTAAAAAAATTATGTATCGCTAGCACATTTTACTACGCTAAATATAATTGGGTTAAATAACAAAAATTGTTTGCAATACCAATTTAATTACCAGTATTTTTATATATTTTCAAAAAATTGTTAGTATTTCTTTTTTCAAATAAAAAAATTTTTTTTCCAATGTTTTTTTTTTTTCAAATAATATTCTTTTTATTAAAAAGGCAGCAAAAAATTTCGTTTTTTTTTCATGCACAAAACTGAAAACAGTCATCAGAGTGACTCAATTTCAGACATTAAAAAAATTACTAATGGTAATTGACATTTCAGTTGTCAGTTATTTATAGAAAATCCACTTATTATATGCTTATTTAGTGCAAAAAAGGGTAGCAATAAAGACCACTCAACTTTATGTATGACAAATCAATTAAAATAAGTCAACACACACAATTCATTCATTAAATTTTCAATTTGTCGGCAGCAGTATAAATGGTTACTAGTTTCACGCCGTCGTCGCCATAGTCGCCGGCAACGATGTTGTGCTTGTGCTTTTTTCACATTTATGTAATGTCATTGACATAAGTCGCAAGCATACAAACTAAAAATGATTGACATGTTCATATATATATTTAATTAAGAAAATTTAAATAGCGCATAACGCTTTTATGGTGTTAAATGCAGACATTTCATTTATAAATTCGATTTTTGTACACCGAATATGAATTCAAATGTATCAATTTCATTATAAGAGGTTCACAGCGCGCGCTCTCATTACACAGCGTGTGCATGTAAGAGCAAGTGATGTAATAAATTTAATTGTCTACACATTTTACATTACAATAATTTAAGCAAACAACAAGAAAAAATCAAGTTTTATTGCAAGAAAAAGTCGCCTGCAAATAAATATTTAAATAAGGCTTATATATAAATGTAAATCAACAATTGACAGACGTCAAACATCATGTGTTCATACAATTAATTATAACAAATTGACATTTATCACATGCCGGTGACAGACAACTGTAGCATGCACGTTGTTGTGTAAGCAAATATTGCAAGACTCGAAATAAAAAACGCTGGGTAAAGCAGTTACTTATAGGAATTATGCTTGCTGCCTGAAGTTGAATGACACTGTCACTTTCATTTGGTAAAATCATATAAAAACGTGTATATACATGTAATTACAATATATTTAAGGCATTTTGACAGCCTTTATTTGCACGCCTGCACTTATTTAGTTTCCATACGAAACTGTTGAAAGCCCGCACAGACTGGGTATTTCCGGCAATATGCACGTACATTAAATTTGAAGTCTCACTTCGTTTATTTTTCGGCTCGATTTCGTCTGGATTTTTTCTTCTTCTTGTTTATTAATAATTTTTGATAAATTTTTTGATTTTTTTTCCCTGGTTAATTCTCATTCAACTGTCTAACAAGGTAGTGCATTCACATTTTAGCCCATATTGACAGTTGACAGCACGCTTGATATTCTCACACTTGGCCGTGTTCGCAAGAGTTCACGAACTTCGCACACACTCGTGCTATACATACTCTTAAACGGCTTTACGCGTGTTACGTCTCAACCTACCTTTTGAACTTGATGCAATTACGCTTGTTCAATGACTATTCGTGCAAAAAGCTAAAAGCAACACACTAATTCATTGCTGAAATTGCAAAAAGCATTTTAACAAAAATATTTGACAAGGTCTTTTTGCATAGCCTTAAATACTTACCGCTGATTTGTACTTGTCAAACACAAATTACCACGTCAAAAAAGCTACTTAAGCAATTTAAAGCTTTTTAATTATGTCAATGTCAGCTGTTGTTGCAGTAAATCACTTCGTTATTGAATTTTTTCAAGTTAAGTGTAAAAATTAAAAAAAAAAAACAAAGAAAAGGGATTTTTATATACATTAAGATTTTAAAAAGCTTGCAAAGTTTGTGGGAGCACAAGGTTGCATTTGCTTGGCGCCGAAACTAAAGAACTACACTTGAGATGTACATATACAAATAGGTTTTAATACTATTAAGTGTTTAATATTTATGTAAACTTTGAAGCACCTTAATATTATAATTTTTTAATAAATAAAACCATTATTGAAACTTTCAATGTTAAAAAGCGTTCAGTGTTTTAAAGTTGCTAACTAATAAGCGTAATTATTCGCAAATTAATTAACGCTCCATTTGCAAACCTACTAATGAAAGAATTATTCAGGCATTCACATATTACAAATGTTTAAAGTACTTAGAATAAATTCTCCAATGCTTTCTGCGTTCAGCAAAAAAAAATTGTATAAACAAAACACTCATTCTCATTCAAATCACTTGACAGCCAGCAGGCAATGTCAATTTGAATTGCGGCTTGACTTGATTGAATAGCTTTCGAGTAGTAGTAGAACAACATACTGTTTTAAGCAAAACTTAGCGCTTAACTTAATGCTAAAGCTGGTTTCGGTTTTTAGAAGCGAGAAAAAAAAATAAAGAAAAAAAACTCGTAAAATAAATTAATGCGTTTTATTACTAAAACCGCAAAACGCCAGTCACTTTGTCTGGAAAAGTGACACATAAAAAGTTTTGCTTGAGTAATTCAAGTCGCTTACGGTACATTGAACCGGTCTGAATGACGTGTTTTATGTACAATAGAAAGCGCATACGACTGCACTATTTAAGCATATGCCGAAAAGACGCTTTGAAAAATGAGATATTGTAGACTTAGCCACTTTTATTTTGTGCATTCTTTTCGGCAGTCAACCGGTTGTCGAAATAAAACAACTTCAAAGCAAACATCGCGCAACAAAACGCGTTGACAGTTAATACTGCGAGCGAGAGTGTCTATTTCTACAACATAAAAAATGCTGCCACACAAGCCGACGGTGTATATGTGACAACAATGTAGCGCATGCTGACGTCAATGTAAATAATTTAAATAAAAAATTAATAAATATTAAATAGCAAGAAGCTGTTGTTAGCACAGTTTCTTTTGCAACAATTATGTTAAAGGGGAAAAATGCAAAAAATCAACAAAAATCGCGCACAAAATTTTACATGTCAGGGTTAAGTCGTTGCCACTTATGTATAGAGTATAGTGTATGGTATATGTATAGTGTATATGTATAGTGATAGGTATGCTGATAGTATAGTGTTGTCAAACTAGCTTCGCACCTTTTTACTAGCTGACGCACCTACGATCTCAAGGTCAGACGAACTACGCGAACTGTTAGCTGAGAATTAATGCCTACATACATATGTCTGTATTAAAAATAAACCCGTTATTGTGTTAAATAGTAACAAAATATATTGTAGAAATTATAAGCATTTAAGTATTGTATTTTAATTGTTATTCTATAGCTTGCTAATCATTTTCGCAAGCGTCAACGGCATTTACATAAATATGTAAATACTAAAGTACAAATTGACAGCAATTTACTAATACTTTGATTAAAGCTGATAATAAGACCTAACAATTAGCAGTGACGCGTCATTGCAAGCATTAAAATTTTCCGCTTAACTCTATATATAAAATGCGTATGAGAGCGCAACAACAATTTTTTGACATCTGGTTGTCAAATTTTTTGACATGTTATTGTTGAAATATAAATAAAAACAGCTGTTTTTTAAGTGAAGTGACAGTTGGCGCTTAAAATTGACAAAAACTTAACTCTTGCTTAAAATTTAACGAAAAAACTTACTTTATGTTAAAAATAAATTAGCTTTATGCGAAAAACTGTAGCACTTACAATTGCAAATTACAAACGCATAAGTAGCTTAAAAGCTTAGTTCTCGCTTAAAACATGCATTTCACATACGTATATGCAAATAGCTACGCTGCGCACGCATTTACTTGCTTATATATGCAGACGCGTGTGTGCCCATGACGTACGTCGGCGCTGTACACGTCTACAGCAGACATATATATACATTATTGTATTATATATTGGCATAGCTGGCAAATCAGTCCATAAAAACCGCTGATGGCAGCTGTGGCTGACGGATGTGTAAGTGACACTTCCGCTACTAACGGGCAAATTTTTTTATTTAATAAATTTTTTTTTAATAAAATAATATATTATTTTGACATATGTAGTTTATATAATTTCCGCTTTGTCTTCTCCGCGTGTCACGCAATAATATTTACAAAATACACTATAATTTAAAGTAATTGCTAAACCGATTTTGTAATAATATGCGGTAATTTTGTCGCGTGAATTGTTGTTGTTTTGAAATACTCTGTAATAACTTTACGTTTGATGTTTCAATGCACGAAGCTTTGAGTAGACGCGTGTCATATGAAGCACTATTTTCTCGAAACACTATCGCACGACAGGAGAGTGCAGCGATTTCACTTGGCTGGCGCTTGAAATTGCATTGCGGCTGTGCGCCTTATAAGCTATCTCGAGTTAATGATATACAATTTTATACGCACATATTAATAAACATTTAGCACACGTGCCTGCTGCTCCGGCTGCTTCCTTTTGAGTCCACACTTTATGCTTTCCACATCCTCTTTGGCAGGTTTCACTGACGATTTCTTGCTTTTTTTTTCTTTTTATTTCTTTTTTTTCTTATGTCTTTTTATTTTGTTGTGTGCTGTTTTATTTTTGTTGACTTTTTTTCTTTTCACACATTCTTTCGCACGTCTTATTTACAAACAACAAGCCAGTCTTGCCGTAAATTCCATTTATCGACCACACAAGCTAAATATCTTTTAAATATTAAATACAACTTTTGCTGTTTTTATTTTTCGCATTAATTAATTCGCATCACGTTGCTGTTCATTAATAAAAATTTACGTTTTCTACGTTCTGAGGACAACTAAATGTCAGACGCAGCAACAAAGAACTTGCCGAGGCGTTAAACTTGCTGCTTCAATTCTTCATTAAATAACATAAATCGGCAATAATTATATATTATTGATTGTATAAACTATGCACTTAATAATATCAAGTTGTTGACAAATGAATTTACTCGTACATATGTAAACACTAAGAGATCCGCCATCGCAAGAGCAAGTTATGTTAATTTATACTCTCCGCTTATCCTTATAATCATCTGCTAAAGTCCTGTTCGTTGAAAACTAGAAATTGTACACATTTAATATTTATTTACAGTATTTTAAAATTAAAATTCAGTTTTCTAGCTTAATTATGATCACTTGCTTTCCTGGTTGCTTACATGAGTTCATCGACTTTTTGATTGATTATCGATTATGCTCAGTAAAAAAAGACCGCTTTTCATAACCTCACTTTTTGTACAAGTTCAACTATAATTTCACAAATTTAATTATCATCAACTAGCTACATTAGCATATTATCAAATACAAGTATTATTCAATCAAAAAACATTTTTCACAAACTTTATTTAAGTGCTTTTTCAAACTTTGCTTGGGGAAAAGTCAAATGTTTGCGCTTATGAAATCTTTACCCAGAAAATAAATAAACATTAAAGTGTGGTTTGTTTACTAACAATAATAGTAATAAGCATTAATTGTCTAAAAATAACTTTACATGTAAATATATATTATATTTACAATAACAACAAATCATCAAACATTAAATGTCAGCAAAGGCAAAACCAACAATTTCACGAGAATGTTGCATAATTTTTCAATAATTTATTATGTTATTTTTATGCAAATTATTTAGACACACTGAAACACACACAAATGTTTGTATAAATACACAATTATTTAAGGTAATGGCAATTCTATACGTGATGGTATTTTGTTTTTCAATTACTTTATATGATTATTGTTACAGCTGCTGCCGCTTTTCAATATCAAGTTTGAAAACAATTTGTTTTTGATTGTTATTTCAAATATGATATTTAATTTACAAAAAAAAAAAATCTGTTTAACACATATTTTGAGCAAATTGTCAAAATGTAATGCTTGATACACGGAATCCCCCCCCCCAAATTAGAGACGACCACTGACGTCGCTTAACACTGAATCAGCCTGTCATTGAGCATACTATATAAACTTTTTCCCATAATACGTCAATTGATGCTAATTAATGCATGGCGATTTCGTTTAGTCCACACAGTAGCTCGAAATTAATAAAATTTTTGGTGATATTAAAAATATGTGAGAAAAAAATTGGAGAATGGAGTACGCTTGACAACTAATTGTGACAGTTTAGCTCATGCCTAAAAATATATCTAACGCTACATCGTATAGCTGTGAAACTGCAAAGCAGTGATTGGCTGCTTCGGATACTTTCGACAAGCATTTGTCGTGCGACACAAAGAATTTTATTTTTAGAATATACGACATTAATTAACTTTTAAAAACCATAAACCGCCATCGTACCTTCTCACCTTTCATTAATAAACCAAAAACAGTAACGCAACAGGTTTTCAAAAGTCTACTTATACAAGATAGGATACGTTGTGACTTTGACTTTGTGTCACAAACTCACCGAACGGGTTGTCTATTCTCATAATCTCACTTCTATCTCACTGTACATTGCTCCGAAAAGAAAACAAATTTAGGTCGCTATTGACGTCAGTAAGCCTAAAATGTAGACTAAACTAATCTAGAATGTCTAAAATGTAGACTAAATATCGGTAATTCGCATTAAGCTATTGAAACGTTGACAAAACCACTAAGTCTTATTTTGTATCTTATTTTTTACTTTTTATGAATTTCTTAAAAACCGGAAAGCAAAAATCTATTAACTAAATAAATAAATAAATGTATTAATAAAAAAGCGCACAGAAAAAACATCACCAATAGATAAAACCACTTAAACACAGTTTAATAACTTAAAATATACCGGTTTATTAATTTTGCTTTAAATAATGTATTCACCTAATTTATTAGTTATTTATTTAATTAAATTGTATTTACTCACAGGCAGTAACAACTGCTAGTGCTTTATCAGCTGTTTTTTACAGTCTATGTTAGGCTTTACAGCAACATGGACGAGTTATGTTAAATTAACAGCGCTCATGTTAAACTAATCAGTAATGCCATCAGCTGATGGAAAGTTGCGCAAACTTTGATATTTTTGTGTATTTTCATGCTTATTTGACGTTTCTAAGCAACAAAAAATTACTGAATTACTAAACAAAAATAAAAATCCTTCATATTTTAAAGCTTTAAGATTACAGTCAGCCTTAAAATGAGACAGCTTCTCTGCCGAAATCGCACAGTGTTGCAATTGCTTGCATTTTTACGCAAATAAATATTGTTCGATTAAGAATTAAACATAGTTCCTAACTAAATAACTGTATTTTCTGCCTCTACAGCATGAAAAGACAAGCGCACATTTTTAATAACAAAACAAATGTCCACACGAATACGTGCGAAAAAAGAGTTTTATTTGCATGAAAAGCGTTGTTGAACGAAAATCAGACAGTGCTATTAGCTTGAACAAATATAAAGGTGTTGCATATAATTACAGAGATAAAGATGTATACACATCGTGAGGGTAGCGCCTTTAATCGCAAAACGATTACTAGCTTGTGTACTTTCAAATGTGGAATAAAATGAATTTAGGTAATGGAAAAGTTCAAGTTGTAAATGCGTTATCCCTACAATGTACCATTTTCCTTTCCAATTTGTTTAAGCAAGCTTTAGCCGCAATTATGTGCATAACATTTGTTCGCCCGTGTTAATTACTCGGCTTATATGAGCTTGCGGAAAGTGAGCGCCGATAAGAAGAGGTTATCAACTACGTTTGCTTTGAAGCAGATATTTGAAAAGGCTTATGCTAATAATCACTTCGCTAAGCCAGCGTAACGGTAGCTTAATGATGATTTTTCAATAAAACAAAAAAAAAAAAAAAAAATAAGCATACTGTTTTCTAATTTTATTATGCTCATTTATTTTTTACAAATTAAGCAAATTATATAGCGGCTGTATAACTAATTAGTTTTTCAAATTGAATTTGTAGCAAATTGGCACGTTTTAACTGACATCAAAATATAAAAAACAGCTGGTCAAGTTTAGCCTATGCACACAGTGGTACAAGCAAAGCGGGCAAGCGGGCAAGCGCAAAATGTGCCGTTTTAATATCACTTTGAGTTATGTGATACAATTAGATATGTATATTATTTTATTGTCTTGACATGTGTCAAGTCTTTTAATTACTGGGCGATTTGCATATTAATAAATTATCGTTTTCATGTTTTATAGCTTACAGCTGCTTTACCTATTAACCATTTTAATTGATAAGTTAATGAATTAATAATTATATAGTTAATATTTACAAGCGCTTAACGTTTTTTTTTTTTATCGGATTTTAAGCAATAATTGTCACTGTGCAAGCGTGTGTCTTGAAATAATGACTTTAATTAGTATTTACTCAGCTACAGTGTGCAATAAAAGTGTGTATACACAACATAAATTAGTATTTATTTTATAAATTATATTTATAAGAAAACAAATTCTTTTTGATAAGCTATTTCTATTCCTAAAAAACTTAAACAATGAATTTCATTATTGCATTTTTACGAAAATTCTTTTAATTCGCGACTTTCTCAAAACTTTCATTATATATGATTGACATGTTAATGCATCAATGAATAATCCGCTATACATATGTCTGTAAGTATGTACTGAATTAACAGCTAACCGAGTGCCACGACCCGTCCGTCGTTTAAACGCCGACTTACGACCACGATTCGTGAAGCGCTCGGCGCATGGCGCTGTTTTACACTGAATGACATTTTATTTGTACCCTGAATGATTGAAAGCTGCGCTTTTTTTGGGTCATTGGGTTACTACTTTCGTATCTAATAAAAGTTGCATGACGCTTCAATCATTTATATCACTAGCGACTTTTACGAAACACCGGAAATCGTGGTGATAAATAATTCCTAGTTTTTTGCACTTATTTATTTATTTATTTTTATTTTTTTGTTTTGGGTCAGTATAATTGACGCTGCATTAATCAAGTGATTGACGTTATCGCTTTGTTGCGAGTTTGATGAATGGAAGAAGATTGCGCAATAAGTGTGAAAGCTTGCTGCTGCATTTCGTTGTTGTTTAATTGGAATTTTTTACAAAATAAATCTACATTTTGTAAAATTTACTTAATTTGTTTGTTTGTTTGTTTTTTTTTTGTGTATTTTACGGTTTTCATCATTTCGCTTGCGCTTGTCTCTACAGGCACACATGTGTACGTGCTTGAAGCATTTTATCAATGAGACATTGGCACTTCAGAATCATGTATTTACGATTCAAGCGGCACTTTAGCAGCTTCTTCGGCAACTTTTTGTAGTTTTGGGTTTTCCCTAAAACTCTTCAAGCACAAGCCACACACTCTATTGAGGGTTTGTTCCAAAAATAAATTTTTATGATTTGCTAAAAGCATACAATTTTACTTTTCAATTTATCTATATATCATTATGGTTGACATGCAGGCACTTTAGCGCGCAACATGTTTGGACATTTTTGGTGGTAATTGCTTTTCAAATCTAACAAAATATTGTCGAGTGTGTTGTCTTCACCATGCAGCGTTGTGGAAAAACACTATTTATTTTTTGTTGTTGTTTTTTTTTTATAAATATACATAAATAAGTACATTGTAGCAAATTCGGCGAGTTTGTTTGGTGTTGTAAACTTTTATCGCTCCTTATCAAGCGGCAAAAAATACAAAAAAAATATTGACTGATAAGCGACAAACATGCCATATGCTCTTACCAGAATACTCAAGATACGCGAAATTCATAAAATAACTGTTTTGTTTTCTTACGAAGTTGGTGCAGTTGAATGCGTTAAACACAGCGTGACGGTTGCGTTAGCTAGATGTGGGTACGTCATACGTACCGCTTATGTAGAAATTGTAGTGAGTTAGACGTTAGATGGATGAGAAATGTTAGATAGATAGAGAAATATAAAAAAAGATATGTAAAGAGTAAAAAAATTTTGTTTTTTAGAAAAAATAACTTTTGGAAATATAAAAATTTTTAAAACTAAAATTTTTTTTAAAATGTAATTTTTTTTAAGATATAATTTTTTGTAAAATATAATTTTTTTGGAAAATAGTTTTTTTGAAAATGTTATTTATTTGGAATTTTCGTAACTACTTTTACAACAAATAACTAAACCTAATTTTTTTCGCATTTTTCTTTCTCTCTTGCAGAAAAGCGATTTTGAAAATTATATGAACGACTATTTGAGTCAACGTGATATACTACCGCCACATCGCATGTCATTATTGAAATTTCTGGCCATTGTAAGTATTAATGCATACATAGCAAATATTTTTTAAATCAATATTTTTGTTTAACTACAATAAATATTAACACAGTAAATGCAAAAATTTTCCACAAGCACATATGTATGTGTACCTGTATGTAAATATGTATGCATGGCATACGTCACGCCAGCTCGCGCCAAAGAAATGAGTTGGGTGCACGAAAAAATGAATAAACACGGCGTGCGAGATATGCGATTAAAACTGTAATTTTATTGCGCGCAGCGTTGCTGCTTTGCATATAAACACACGATTTCGCACATGCAATATATATATAAAAAGTATGTTTAAAAAAAAAAATTTAAGAAATTTTAAAATTTACAGGCGAAAGAAAGCGGCCATAAAGTAAGGCTTAAATAAAAAGTGTTGAAAAAGTGTTGAAAAAGGTTGAAGAAAACAGCGCGCGCCGCGAGAAAATTAATTCAAAATAAAATATTAAACCATTTAAACTGTAACTGCCAAGCGATAAAGCCGCAGACTTCCTGCTTTACAGCAACAAAACAGCAAGCAAACAGCAGCGATCCTACCACATCGCGCTACAAATTAAGCGCGCAAGTGTTACAGGGTTGCCAACAGATTTATATGATGGCGTATTCATTTCGAAAAATTGAAAAAATTAATTTCAATATTTAAATTTTCTTAAATTTAGCACAAATAATCAAAATTGATAAGCAAATGTCAAATGCCTTTAATCATTTTTCATATAGCAAAAGCAAATAATGTTGCTAACGTGCCTTAATTGCATCATTTCTGTTTTCAAACTAGTGCGCACACACTCCATGGTGCATAAAAATTGATATTTTTCACATAAAAGCAGATTTCATAAATTTCCTGATAAGCCCGCTTGAGTTGCGAAAAAGATTTGCCTTAGCTGCCAAATTTTTAGCAGCAATTAATAGCGCTAATTGTTGTTCATTGACATTTATTGGCTAACAATCAGCTGTGCTGTACACGTAGCGGAGCAGTGCCTTACCTAGCGGACAAAAAAAAAAAAAAAACTTTTTTTTTAAACAAAAAATAAAATAATTTCAATTATAAAAAGTGTCAAGCATGCACGAAAAAGCTGCAAATTAAAACCAAGTGGGGTTCAATTAAAGGTTATGGAACTTGTGCGCGCACTTTTGAGCGCTCGCATCAGGCATGCTGCGCGTGAAACATTTTTGTTTTGAAAATGTGCAAAAGAAATACAGCAAATCACAGTAAGAGCCGAAAGTGGCAGGGTACTTTTCCTTTAAATTTGTTTGTGTTTGTGTGCGTAATACTGGCATAATAAATATATTCGTGTTTTTTTATTTTAACATGCGCGCGGCTTACACTTCCTTGCAAAACAAATTTCGGACTTTGCGCTCACCGCTCAAATGCGTCACTTATGACCTTTAGAAATAGAAAATCATTCCCTTTCGTACCAGCTGTTGCAAACAGTATGAATAGATTTGACAATCAGCTGTTCGTCTAGTAGTTGTGTGTGTGTTTGCATTTCAATTAAGCGCAGGAAGAAAGTATGCTGAAAGTTGTTTGTGTGAGACCCAGCAGTGAGACCCAATGAAACTTGAATTGTTTTAAATAAAAAATGCATGTAAATATCTTTTGCTTGTTATCCGCAAACAAACAAGAGATTGCTAATCAACGCGCTTAAGGAATTTACACATAAAAATTGCCGGCGTCTGGCTGTTGTCTAGCCGCCATCTTGGCGACATGCATTGACATTGGATTATTACGCCTTCATCATTTTTATGATTAAATGTATCAAATAGCTATATATTTGCCGTTAGTCATACATACATACATACATACAGCTGTATAGGTCTTCCCTATCACATGCTACTTATCAACGCATTACTCGTGCCGAGGTTCACTATGATTTGTCAAGCTAATCGAAAATTTGTTGTAAGCTCTTTGTAGTAAACAACTAATATATATTTTTTATTTGTATTTATTTGTAGAATGCGTTGGAATTGAGCGCACCCGCAACGCCTGCGCTGCTGGAGCATAATCAAAACAATCAGCATTTCAGCGCCAACGTTAAGCCGCCAGGTTGGATGCAATTGTCCGGGCACCCAGAAAGGTAAATATACCATAAATAATTTTATTCCATTACTGAATTTGCGAAAACACTTAAAATCTGCTGCATAATTTCACACATTTCACAAACTTTACTTAGCGCTTCTTTCTTTCTTTGCGTCTTTGCAGCATTGTTCCCACAACTGCCGGCATTGTGCGCAAACGCGTCGCCAGTCTGACAGACAATGAGGTGTTCGCCTACAAGCTACTCACACAAGAGCCACAAACTGCCAAAATTGTGCCGCAATTTTATGGCGCACAAGAGGTGAATGGTGAGAACTTTATCGAACTGCAGGATCTCTTGACTGGCTTTAAGGATCCATGTGTGATGGATATTAAAATGGGTTGTCGCACTTTTCTCGAATCGGAAGTGACCAATAAGACCTTACGTCCGGATTTGTATAAGAAAATGGTTGCCGTCGATCCATTAGCGCCTACAGCCGAAGAGGAGACAGCACAAGCTATTACCAAATTACGCTATATGCTTTTCCGCGAATCGATGTCATCATCACAATCGAAAGGTTTTCGCATAGAAGCGTTACGGCTGCGCGGTCGTCAACCCGTTAAAGATCTCAAGACGGTACGTAATAGCGATCAAATTACACAAACAATCGAACAGTTCCTCGGCGCAAAGCGTACGGTGACAAAAGAGCTCATCAAACGCTTGAAACATATGCGTATGGTTATGGAGAAGTCGGCATTCTTTCAACGACATGAAGTTGTTGGCTCCAGCATTTTCATTGTTTACGATGATGATAAGGTTGGCGCTTGGTTAATTGACTTTGCCAAATCCAGACCGCTACCAGCGGGCATTAATGTTAATCATCGCTCCACATGGATACCCGGCAACTGTGAGGAGGGCTTACTCAAGGGCATGGATGAGCTTATCAATGCATTCGAAAATGTTTTTACGAGTCATGGCAGTCGGAAATGCTTACAGATATAAGGCCTTAGTTTAGACAAAATGCAGCGGCGCTGCATGTAATTGGAAAATGGTTGAAACTAAATTACATTTGGTTGGTTAAGAAGCGTTGACGTTTCTTCTTTCATATTAGGGGGGTGAATATGAAAAAAATTTGTACATAAAACATACATGAATCTTTCCTTATTCAAGATATACATACATACATGTTTACTCTAAGTTTGTGTTTATACTGCCATAAGACTGATCAGCATTGCGTGCATTTAAACGAGAAACTTTCGCCACACACACACACATACACACACACATTACCTAAATCATTATTATTTTAACGTATATTATTGCTTAACGCATTATATTTACTTTATTTGCTTACGTTTGTATTTTCCATATTGGAAAAAGCCTTTAAGTAGAAACAAAAACCTCATAATCACGTTCTAAAATCATTGACATACATATTTAAAGAAGACTTTGTCGTCAAAGAATTTGTTACTAGATATGTATAAACCATGTAAAAGTATTTCTAATTAGTTGTTTATCGCACACATTCATTAATTTGCAAAACTTTTATGTAAAAAATCATGCGAACATTATTTGTAAACTGAAATTTAAACTAAAAACCAGAAAATTTTTGATTTAGTACACGAGTATAAACGAGATTTATGTCTAAAGCATATGACAGCTGTCATTTTATAGACAAAAAAGTTACTTAATACATAAATGTGTAATCCTATTTGTAATTAAGTTTTAAATTTACGATCTTTTTATATTAATAAAAAAGGATGTTAAAAAATTTGTATGAAATAAAAATTGTACTTGAATTTTGAAAAAAAAAACGCTGTTGTATATAATTTCAATCTGCAATGTTGAGAAATTGTGGAAGGAATAGCAGGAAACTTTATTATAACTAATAAAGAAACCCATTTTGTTAGGAACATTCGGTATGAATGGTTGTACACAATTTCAAAGTTGTACTTAATTTCAATACACTATGTTACTCAAGCTTAGTATGATTACTACGATTTACAAGAAGACACAATTTTGATTCAGGCTAAACTTTGTTGGTGATGCTCCCAAAGATATTTTACACTCCTATTGCGGAAGGCTATTGGATTATAGTTGTCAGTATACTTGCATGTATACTATAATAGGATTTTGCTTTACGGCAGGCTACTGAAGTCAGTGTAGTTGAAAACACAAATAACAATCCTGAGTTTATATATGTGGGAAGCACTGTTAAGCACTGGAAGCACACAAAGTAATTGACAGTATTGCTCAAATTTTCGACAGAAATCGTTAAGAGAAACATAAAGAAATGGAAAGCAATGGTGTTTATTAGAATTTAAAGTCGGTTAGTAGATTTATTTAGATTAATTTGTACGTTCGTCGCGAAATTTCTAACTTTCTCTGTGTTAAAGACTATCTTTATTAATATTGGCATTTTTAAAGAATCTGAAAAATTGTTTACTAACTATTAATTTATAAGAATGCAGCATTTATTGACAATTATAACAATTATAAACATTAGTCTAATCATATTATTGCATCAATAGACAACTATACATACTATATATATTTACTATATACTACTATATATACACAATACATATTTTTTTAAAGATATTCAATGTATTCAACCTCCAAAGTTCCGAAAATGGTGCAGGCACCTGCTCTAGATCAGTTTCCTGCTTTTGACATTTCTCTATACTATAACAAGGTTGGATAGTAATCGTTAGTACCACAAAATGTCGACTGCCGACTTAGTTGCGTGCGGTAGAAACCGGTGTCCACTCGTAATATGTATTATGGTATATTGTTCTCGAACGTCTATTATACTCGCGCTTTTATAGATATCTAATAGGGGTGCTAATGAAGTAAAAAGGAAAACAAGACAAAGGCTGGAATGAACATTAAGAATCCATATACATTTATGGATGCACTTCTCGAAATCAGAAAAACGTAACAACATTTATATGTTTCCAATTGCTGTTCGGGATATCTTAATGATATTTATATGCCATGGAATGCATATCAGTCAACATTTCCATTGAGGACATCTCAGGGAAAGTGCGCTTACAATTCATTTGAACTTTTGTTGAAATTCTAAAAAGAAAATCTATTCTAGATACTTATATGATGACCGTTAGACTATGAATAGTGGACCTTTTCTCCTTCTTTGCCCCAGGTCACCAAAACTAAAATAATAATCTCTTAATAAATAAATATGTAATTTTACAAAGCAAAGTTTTGGGGGGCTGTGTAATTATCGCTAAGAGTTCGTAGATTATTTTTTAGATGGAGAAAATATGAAAAAATTTCCTCGCACTTCTAAATGAATTCATATTATTATACTATACGTATACTCTATGTGTTGACAAGCCTTTGCCTTTGATGAGCTCTCGCCATTAAAACAAATTTCTATCCTTGCCTTGGAATATTATTAGAGTACACTAACTAAAATACTGTCAGATTTCATGGCATTTCATCTAATTGTTCTCAACTTATTGATCTCAAACTGACGCTACCTCTGACCACAAACTCTACCACAAACTGAATGTGTTGCATTTGTATTGGTCATTCCAAAAAGAAAAATAAATTAGATAGAATATCGCGAGTTTTGGACACAAAATTCTCAGTGTGTTCACCTAGGACGTCCGCTTTCTTTTAAACAATCAGCTTATACTTGGCAGACAAGCCGCATATGCACATATATACTACGAACATATTTATTTCAAGAGTGCTCGATCAAATAAACCGCTATTTAAGCCTGAAACTTATGGCATTTTGTTTGTGTTATCATATTTGGAAAATCAGAAAAAGATTTGTTCTATTAATTTTAGCTGTTCCCTGGATTTTTCTCATCATCAATTTCCTCACATTTCAGTTTAATTTCATAGCTTTAATTGTTAGCGATAAAATCTACTTAAAAATTTCAAATTATTATACAAATTTAGTTGTTTTAATACATGTGAGTTTTCGCTATAATTCATGTTTCTTATTTCCAACATACACACATATGTCTTCCGGACGCACATATGTATGCATTAAGTGCCCATGGACTTACAACGAAAGCTTGTTGCACTTCCGAATCACATTTCCCACATACCATGGCTACAACACATGACATCGATACCCAATTAAACACCAATTACAAGAAACCACTGATTAACTAATGCACCATTTGATAAAACACAACTTTTTATCACTAAGCACTTATAGCGGCAGCACCTTGGCTTGCAGCTTTCAACACAGCAACAAATTGTGGCAATAGACTTTAATTTACTTTTTCACACTTTCGTGCAAACACAATGAAACACAAACATTACAAAAGACGCGCACTTCAAGGCAAATAACGCTTTTAATTACCTTTTTCAATCAAACCGTAAACGAACATGAAATTTGATAACAATTTGAACAAGAACGCACTTTGACAAATTTCATTTAACCGGGCGAATAAATTCCACAGAAATTTTCGCAAATGTCTTCCACAAGTAAAAAAGGAAGTGCGTGATACCAGATAGCGGAAATCAAATGCTACTGCGTTTTGACTAGCAAATAGCATTGAGTGGGCTTTTTTGTGACTGCGTATATTTTATTAAAAAAAAAGCATTTCAAATATATTTTATTATGCGTATAGAAAAATATTTAACTGAATTTTTAATTTTACACTGCCGTTTATAGGCAGCCATCTCTGGCAGCGCTACATACATATTTTTAGCTGGATTTCTGCTCCAATCAGTTTGTTGTGTTGCTGCCGGCAATTGTATTTTTTGTTGTACGTCATCCCCATCAATGAACGAGGACACAGTGGTACGTTAAAATGTATAAAAGCTATTCAAAGAAATGAAATATAAAAATATTTCGTATTTCCTTGTTTTGTATGTGAACAAAAAACTCGATAATAGTCTATAATTGTCACTGTCCTCAATGGCGAAAAGTGGGTTGACAATTGTTTTCGGTCGATACTCCGACAATGCACAGCTGTGCATGTGCAAAAACAGCAACAACAATCAAAACAAATGCAGCCAGCACAACACAGGTGGGTGAACGACAACGAGTTATTGGCACACATGACGTCACAAGTCGAAACAGAGGAAGTGGAAAACAAACGAAAGTTTCAAATTGAGGTTTGTGTCTTTGATGATTGCAGTACAGATGACACAAGGGAAATGTTGACAATTTGGCAACGCAAATTCCGTAGACAACGGATGCGGATGTTTATAGTGCGAAATGAAAGTGAAAAGCCCAAAGGCGGTGCGTGCTATTTGTTAACTTGAAACCCGCTGTATTTAATAGATTTAAATGTTTACATACACCTCCAGTGGGTTATGGCCGTAATCGTGCAATAGAAGTGGCGAGCGGTGCTTACTTGTGTTTTCAAGACATTGATGATGAAATGCTGCCAAGGCGCGTACAACAACAATATTTGCTAGCGCGCGCTAATAAGGATGCCGTGAGCCTAGTTTTCATTTATTTAATGTATATTTTCATTCACACATTGCATTTTTCAAGCTCATTGGTTGCAAGTTCGTGCGCACGCCGCCAAATTCTACCTGCCGCTTCACACGTTGGGCAAATGAACTAGATGAAACAAAGTTGACGCTACAGATATACACTGCCAACGGACCAACTGTGATCATGCCCACTTGGCTCTGTCACCGACAAGTTTACCAACGCATACCGGGTGGTTTTTGTGAACGCGGTCACGGCACACCCGAAGATCTTATCTTTTTCTATGCGCATCTTGATCGCGGTGGACGCGTATTGCGTATTAATGAATGCTTGCTGCTTTATCGTTATCATGCGGCAGCAACAACATTTTCAATTGTTGCCGAAACGATTTGGCAATTACGCATGCAACATCTGCTCACACATGTATTGTGTCGGGAGCCATGGAGCAGTGGTTTCACCATATGGAATGCGGGTAAACGTGGGCGTAAATTTTTTCGCGATCTACCACAAGCGTTTAAGTGCAAAGTGCGTGCCTTCTGTGACGTGGATGAGAGTAAGTTTTACCGATGGTGAATGTATTTATAATAGTCACGAAAAAATTTTTTTGTTTTAGAGAAAATAAACAAATCTTACAATCATTACGATGAAAAGGCACACCGTTTCACGTACTTAGTGCCCATTGTGCATTTTACGCGTGCGCGTCCGCCTTTGCTTATTTGCATGAAACTAGACCTCACCAATGGTGCTTTTGAAGCGAATTTAAATAGTTTAAATTTGTGTGAAGGACGTGATTTCGTATTATTTACGTAAATCGGGGTGTGCAAACACAAAGTGCATTATTTCTGACATTAACAAATATTTTAAGGTTATATACAAAGTTAAATATCTAAGAAATATTTAACCCCCTCCTGTGTTAAATTTGCGATTTACACAATATTATACAATTGTGATAATATATTAGCAAAAATTTTGAATAATTAAAATTCACAAAACAAAATATACAAAATTTGCACAAAATGATGGATTAGAAAACAATACGCTTAATAATTATAGATATTTCGAAGTTAGTGGCTAATGATAATACTTTATCCAACTCAATAACACACTCAACTATAAGTTTAGAGCATTTGCACATAACGGTACAGCGCATCACACTCTTCGAATTTTGGCACTGCATTGAAATTTCGCGGCACTTTGCAATATTCAGCATATATTTTTTGACTTTCTTCGCTCACCTTTGGCGGCTTAACTTGCAAATACGAATCACTTCCGTAATTGCTTAATGGTTTCAAAATACCACGTTTTAATTTAGCCATTTCATTATCACGTTCACGCGGTGCCGCCGAATTTGAAAGGGCGAAAGCATTATTATTGCCACTAGCTAATTTGCCGAACTGCACATATTTCCGATATATATCCATATTCGCTTTAGATGGATTGGTAATCTTGCAACCATATACTTCTTCCATGGGCGGCAGCACCGATTCCAATGTGAATGGCTCTTGTTCTATCAACTCAGTTTGATTGGCAACCTTAACAGCATATCCGGCGCTTAAATCCTCATCAGTGGAGCTATCATCCGCTTCGGAGCTAGAGCTCGATGAATTGCTATTGGTTGAGCTGGTCGAACTTTGACCGGTGAGGTTAGGATTTTTGCGTGCTTTGCGATCCTGTATTTGTCGCTGGAATGGCGAGTAGTTAGTGCGGAATGTGGGCATATAACGTAGGGCCAGTTGACTAATCTCGAAAGCTATGTGCTCACTGAGGTCGGTCCATTTAAACGACTGATGATAATTCGAGTAGGCATCGATCATCTCGAGACCTTTGGAATGCACGCGAAATAATTCTTTGACAATTTTATTCGAATCTGAAGTGGAGTAGGGTAGACAGGAGCGCACTTTGTGGCGTACCCAGTCGGTAATGAGACGTGTTTCATTTTCGGGTGTAAGCGGTTTATATACGTTATGCATATAGTAGTCTGTCTGCAGCTCCCAAATCGGTTGATTCTCTGCAAACAAATAAATAAATATTGAAAATAATAAGTATACGCGTATCTTTAGTAAACCTACGTTTCGTGTGACTTCTGCTGGGTATGTAGTAGCCCAAGAATAGATTAATACTATGCTGTTTCTCCGTATCGCTGAAAGTATTACTGTAGTAGCGACTCAATGTTTGCATAATATCGTTGCCTTGTGAAGCCCATGCTGCTGTTTTACGATAAGTTTTAATACGATGTACCAACTGGGAACCACCATATTGCAACGCTAGCGTATCGCCATGCTCTTCATACAGATTCTCCAACATTGTTACACAATCCGAATCGAACTCGAGTTTGGCGGACTTAACGAAACCCAAACGCTCCAACTGATGTCCCAACATACACTTGCCAATAGCGAATTGTGCCGTATTGGTGCGATCTAAGCAATCGACACAATTCGTACGCACTAGGCCTGTTTGGAAAGTACATGCACTACCGCGCGCCTTGAAAAACATGCCGGTCTGTTGCACTACGCTCTCCGCTATGTCGGCCAACATTTCCATGACATTGCCGCCACCGCGACTCTTACGCGCCATATCGAAATGTATGTGTTTCATACGGTGTTGCGGCGGTAAAAATTGATTCAAGTAACGTATGCTATAGACCAACTCCTTTGAGATAATCGATTCATGTTTACGCTTCTCGCGTTTCTTCACCAAATTCAACATAATTAGCGGTGAACCATAGTGAAAAAGTAGACGATCGAAATGACGTGCTGGTGTTTGCGCATATGGATCGCATATATCTAATTGTATTTGTGGTTTCGGCACCATTTTGACGACATCTTGTGACCAGTGTGAAGGCACTGAGCCGCGCATC
The DNA here is from genome assembly GCA_021498325.1 of Bactrocera minax. Lineage (NCBI taxonomy): Eukaryota > Metazoa > Arthropoda > Insecta > Diptera > Tephritidae > Bactrocera > Bactrocera minax. The sequence goes on from JAKEEE010000034.1 coordinate 555,403, forward strand.
TGTGTAAACGAGCACATACGTTGACCGTCTGTAACTATTTGTTCAGTCTCCACTTCATTTGCCACATCACCCATACGATTGGCGCCACGCTTAAGGAATCTTGTACCCGCAAAGCGCGTACTACGCCGTGCAATTAAGCACACATTAACATGCCGTCCGAAAACACTGATACACGACTGACTAATGTAGCCATGCGTGACTTCCAACATCCAATCTTTAAGCACAATGCCCCGCATTGGCTGCAAGAGGAACGCATTCCAAACAAAGCGCGTACGTGAGTTGCTGCGAAATGCATAGTTCACACGCTCATCAGGTGCTACAACATTATTGGTGAGTTTATTCCAGTCTGGCAACGGCTCATCGTTGTCCAAGTCTACATTTGGTCCCACAAATCGCGGTGCTGACTCATTATATTGTAGGGTGCGCGTCAAATCATATGAATATGAAAAATAAAAATTACTACGCAAATCGATACTCTGAAACATTTTCTTGTAACGTTCTTCTTGTGGATGAGGTGCGCGTATTGTTGTTGGTTCATTTACGCGCACCATGACCGTATCTTTTATGGTGTAAATCAAATGCATGCCAATGTGTGCGCAACATTTGCGTTTGGTGACGAGCAGTAAATAGTAGCCTTCAAGAAACCGCACAAAACCAAGTACACCATAGGCGGAGGTAACGCGCGGGGAGCTACCCAATGAAATGAGGAACCTGCGTATTTCCAACGCATTTAGCTCGTTGGGATTCTCATCGATGACAACTCGATCATGTTGTGTGCGATCAATGGTAAGCATGCGAAAGCGCGTTTCACGATTGTTGCTGCCAACAAGAAAGAGACGCTAAAATTTTTAAAATTAAAACAAACGGGAATATATCTATGACGAGGAGAGTTACTTACAGTGCGGGTTTCGTAAAGTACCACCTTTTGTATGCCACTAATAAGTGGATTAAAAAATATATTTGGATTACTATTATTCATTTTGAGACTTCAATTGCCACTGTTTTTAGTAAATTTCAAGAATATTAAAGACAGATTTCATTTCTTTCTGATGATTAAACAAATAACTAACAAATATGAAAAATAATTTCAGCTGACTGTTATTTTTGGAATAACATTTTGATGTTGCCAGGGTGTGGTAGTCAATGAGAGGTATTATAAATGTTATTATTTCCTTTTTGAGGAGAATTTTTTTTATAACAAAAACAAATTGTGATTTTACATTCACATTGTTAATCACATTATTTGATTTATGTATAACTTTTAAGTTTGTATGTACATTCTTGCAAATAACCGCACTAATACGGCAATATAGACAATCAGCTGCTCTTATTTTATAAGCTTGTAATTTAATTACTGTGTTACTCTTAAATATTATCTACATAATTTAAACACCGATATTTAAGCAATGAATACCATACGTCCATGTGGTTGCAAAGGTGTACGCACCTGTCTACAGTGTGAAAAAGACTTCAACATTCAGAAACCATCACTTCTTGAACAATTGAAGGAACTGCAAGCATTTTCCTTTTGCCCCTTTTGTGATCGCCTTTTCGAAGGTTGGAACCCATGGAAAGTACGTGACCAACATCCAGAACACAACAACCACAAAGGACTGCCGCTGCCTGGAATGTATGTGCAGGAGCAGTTCCTAAGTACAAATGAAAGTGAAGAGTTAATAGAATCTTTAGACGCGTTGCCGTGGGCAATATCACAAAGTGGCCGTCGCAAGCAAAACTTTGGACCAAAAACGAATTTCCGACAACGTAAGCTAAAGAATGGCAACTTTAATGGTTTTCCATCAAGTACACGTTTCATACAAGAACGTCTACGCGAGGTGCCTTTATTGAGCGACTTCCAGACAATTGAGCAATGCTCACTGGAATATGAACCCTCAAAGGGTGCATCCATCGATCCACATGTAGATGATTGTTGGATATGGGGAGAACGTGTCGTGACTGTGAATTGCCTCGGTGATGCAGTACTGACGCTGACCGCTTTCGATTCATACACAAATCCTCAAAAATATAATTTAGATTTGGTACCGCATTATGAGAAACAATTACTTTTACCTTTGATGGAAAGAAAGCAATTGGATTTATTCAAAGATAAAGTTATACGTGTAGCTATGCCAAAGTAAGTGGAAAAGTCGAATACAGTTTTAATTTTGCTAATATTAGTATATAATAACTTTTTACTTAGCCACTCACTGATGATAATGTATGGACCTGCGCGCTACCAATTCGAGCATTCAGTATTGCGTGAGGATGTGAAAACCAGGCGTGTATGTATTGCTTATCGTGAATTTACGCCAATGTATATTGACGGTGAAGACGAAGTGAAAGGCTATGAGGTAACACAGAATGCACAAAATTTCTGGGCGGACACAAACAATGCAAATTTTGAAGTAATATGTAAATCATAATTTATTTGTAAAAAACAGAAACTTTATATATATATTATATATTCTTAAGGAAACATTTTGTTTTATTTTATTTACAGTACAATTTGGACAATTGAGCCTGATAATAACCACAAATCAAAATTTATTTAAAATTCTCTTTCAGTCAAGATATTCAGCTATATGTTGCGTAGTATCGTCTATATAAATATCTTCTCCCCCATCACCATTCTCTTCTAAACTATTTCCCATAAAAGAACTTTGTATGATGTGGGATGGATGTATATCGGTCGTTGTTAAAGGATGTATACGTTTTATATGGGCGCGCAAATTGCCATTAGAACTAAGCTGTTTCCCGCAATATTTACATTTAAAATCTGTATGTGATTCTCTTAAATGCGCATATAAATCTGTAGTTTTAACGAAGGCTTTGGAACAATGCTGACAAATATGTTGCTTCCGCGCATGGGTTAGCAGAAAGCAAGGCGCCGTAAAGGCTTGCGGGCAATATTTACATACGTATATTGACCGGCCAGCATCATCTGCACTCACTGTTGAAAATGGCATTGCAGCCTGCGCATCATTTTCACTTGCAAGAAGTTGCTCACTATGGTTACTGGCGATAAGTTCTGGGTATTGTTTGCCTAAAGCACACTCAATTAATTCACTTGGGGGTATTTCATCCACGATTTCCTCAACTTTCAATACCACATGGCTATCTTCCTCTTTTTGACCGCTGATATAATTACTCGTAGTTCTTTCGTCTAACCCGTTCGGGAAATGTTCTCTAAACAAATTCATATTACTTCTTTCTTTTTTCTCCAACAACGTATGCACATCCACATTATCTACTTTTCTTTTTCGATTATGAGGGCTATATAGGATATTCGTATCAGATTGCTGCGGAATGTCTTCCACTAGCGGATCAAATGTAGTAGCACCTGTAGCATGTGTAAGTAATTGTGTTACACCGCCTGTAAGTATGAATTTTGGATTTTTGAAAAATTTTTGCTTCTCAGATTTTTTAAGTGTGCTTTGTATTTGTAAAGGAATTTGATCTATTTTTTCGGTAAATTCTTCAGACTTCACGTGCTGATCTGGTAATTGGTGCTCTGATTCATTATCTAAATATCCAGCTAAATTATCATCATATTGCAATTGTTCTCCGACAACTGGCTCGAGAATTAATGCTGTTTTACTGTCTTCTTGCTGAAGTGCTTCTTCATATAATTCTTTTATTTGTATGTTAGCGGCGCGTAAGCGTTTGTAGAAGATATAATGTGGTTGTAGCTCGTTCAAGCATTCTTTGCAAATCAGTTGAAGTTCAACGTCAAATTCAAGTATTGAATGCTATAATTGGGAAATATTTGAATATTATTTACCAACGCTCTCTGCAAACTTACCTGCCAGTCATTATACATTTGCAATACTTCGTGTATAGTAATCGCTGCTGGATCTTGTGTGTCTGACTCCAGAGAATCATTTTCCGTCTCATTGTCGCTCCACTGCACTTTGTGCTCCCACAAATTGTAATCTCCTCTACCCAAACAAATACGACATAAATTACGTAGATTACCAGTGTTTAACTCAATTTCCATTTATTTGTTTACAAATTTGTTGATATTTTACTGCAAAAATATAACAACTACTCTAAAATACATAAAGCTACTACGCTTTCAAAATCTTGAAAGCGCATAATTGTCAAACTCTACAAAATGCACGGTGGTCCAATTCGCTTATATGCTAATGCAAAAATTAGTATATTCAAAAGTAAACATCGGGAGTACTAAAATTATTCGCTACTAGTTTTTATATCCAAAACAGATTACTCTAGTTCTAATTATTTATTTGCAACAAGTAATAAATAAGCATTAATAATTTTAATATAAATTATGTCAATACCATCTAATTTGCTTTGTAGTTCATAACGGCTTAAATTGTGCTGTAAAAAACGCATAAACAAATTATTAATTTCGGCCGTCTGGCAACATTGTGGAATCCATTCCATAGTTGTTTAACCATGAACAGCTGATTACAATTCGTTTTAAATTTGCAGTCGACAGGTAAAGGGTGTTTTCAGATTTCTGATTACAACAGTTGTTTTCGTACTGCCAGTTGTTAAATTTATCAACTATCAAATTATAATGCTTATCTAAATGTGTGTAAAAGTGGTACGAACATACGAATATCAACGAAGATGAGCACCAGACAGCAAAGCTCATATCATAACGTAGTGAAACGCCTTTATTGTTGTTGATAAAGATGAAGTGGCTATTGTGTTGGCATAAGAAGTTGAAAAAAATGCTGGTTGGTTGGAAGCCGTTGCATTGGTTTGCTTTCAGTGCACTATGCCTGCTGGGATTGGGTGCCTATTGGTACATTTGGACATCGGAGGTCCGCATTGAAGAGACCTGGAGTAATGGTTAGTATTCATGCATTTATTAAAATGCACATATATGCTTGCTTAATATTTACTTACTTAATTAATTAAGAATTACTTCTTATTAGCGATTAAACCTTTGGGCCGAATAGCAGTTGCTGCAAATAGCGGTTCACTGGCTTTGGATAACTTCGATTATGAAGAGCAATTAGTAGTGCTATATAATCGTGTACCCAAAACGGGATCCACTAGTTTTGTTAACATTGCTTACGATTTATGTAAGCGTAATAAATTTCATGTCTTGCATATAAATGTGACAGCAAATATGCATGTGCTATCGCTGCCCAATCAGGTGAGTAACGCTGATGGATTTTAATATGTCAATATGTTAAAAAGTAATTCTTATAAAAAATAAATATTTTTTTGATTTTGGCAGATTACGTTTGTGCGTAACGTCACCAAATGGCATGAAATGAAGCCGGGTAAGTGCGTTTGCTTGCATGTGGCTTGAATTCTTTAGTAATATTTTACAATTTTATCGTTAATATAGCACTTTATCATGGTCATATGGCGTTTTTGGACTTTTCTAAGTAAATAATGTGGCTATATCTTATAATTGCTAGTTTATTGCTAATATTATGTTTATTTACATGCAGATTTCAAATTGCGCACAAACCTATTTATATTAATATAGTACGTAAGCCATTGGATAGGCTAGTTTCCTATTATTATTTTCTACGATATGGTGATAATTATCGTCCAAATTTAGTACGTAAAAAGGCGGGTAATAAAATTGTAAGTATGCCTAATTCAATTTTTAAGTACTATAAAATAATTATACTTTTGACTTGCAGACATTCGATGAATGCGTTTTATCGAAACAACCAGACTGTGATCCGAAGAATATGTGGCTGCAAATACCATTCTTTTGCGGTCATGCAGCCGAATGCTGGTATGTTAAACCATTTTAATTAAGTACAAGGAGCATCTGAAATAAATGTATGTACATTTTTTGTAGGGAGCCTGGCAGCGAATGGGCATTAAATCAAGCTAAGCATAATTTGGTTAATGAATATTTTCTGGTTGGTGTCACCGAGCAAATGGAAAACTTTGTGGATCTGCTTGAGCGTTCATTGCCGCGGTAAATATACATGCATATAGTCACACATATTTATGTATATTGTACAGCAAATGAGAACAACAATAACATGTCATTGTTTTACTTTACAGCATATTTCACGGTTTCCGCGAACACTATCAACATTCCAATAAATCCCATCTACGCCAAACGTCATGGAAGATTGCACCCAACGACGATACAATAAACACTATACATAAAACGAAAATCTGGCAAATGGAGAATGAATTATACGAATTTGCTTTGACACAATTCGAATATAATAAGCGCAAATTGACTGTGCCCGATAATAAACATTTGCAAAAATTTATGTATGAAAAGATAAGGCCAAAATGATAGCAGATGCGAAATGGTATTGCCAAGACGCCAAAGATGCGCAAAAAATGCACAAATGTTTGAAACTAAATTATGTATTTATTTCTTGGTTGACATGTTTACTATTGGCAAATATTTCATTCACCGTTTGCACACATAAGACACTTTGTAGTGTGAAACTTCCGATATAACATGGTGGCTATACACATATTTTTACATGGACCCTCCAATTGTAGTCATATTTTTATTTTCTGTATTACTTTTTTTTTGGTATTAACACCTTAGTATTGTTTATATAGTTTTGTTATTCTTTATACATGAAAATACTTGCGCAATTATTGTTGGTGCGCAGCAATGTACTTAATATTGAAATAAGACCCTTAAATACTAAAATTCTGCTAAGCAATGACAATTATGAGAAGACAATTTTCATATTTTTTAATTGAGTTATACTTTTTTTAATGAATTTTTTTTTTTTTAATTTAAATTTTATTAACTTAGTTTTTGGAATTATAAATTTAGGTTTTATCAATATAAATAGAATTAATTTGATATTTGTTTATAATATGATATTACTACTTTTTTAAATTTTTTTTAAATTTATTTAATATTTTTTAATTAAAATTTTTTTTGTTTTATTAATTCTTCTTATTTTTCTGATTTTTTTCTTTCATTTCAATTTTATTTTATTTTTTTTTATAGTTTTATTTAATATTAGTTTCCTGTTATTCCTTTCTGAATTTGTTTTTTTATTTTATTTTATTTTTTGTTATTTTTTTAATTAAATTTTTTTTTAATTTAATTTATTTTTTTAAATTTTATTTTTTTAAGGTTTTATTTAATATTAATTTCTTATTATTCTTTTTTCTGAATTTTTTTTCTTTTATTTAAATTTTATTTTCCTTGTGTTTTAATAGTTTTATTTAATATTAATATCTTATTTTTTTATTTTTATTTTGTTTTCATTTTATTTTTTTTTTATTTTTTAATTTTTTTTTATTTTTATTTTCGTTATTTTATTTTTTTTTATTTTAATTTTATTTTTTATAAATTTTTTGAGTATATTTTATTATTTTTTTTAAATTATTATTTTTAATTAATTTTTAATTATTTTTATTATTTTTTAATTATTATTTATTTTAATTATGTAATTATCATTCTGTCATAAATTTCTTTTAATCGCTTTTTACCTTAAAATAATCTTTTCCGTTTTAAATTAATAAATTTTGCTACTTAACTCTAACTATAAGCGATAATTAGTGAAACTGCATAATACAATTAGAAAAGAATAGTGTAAAATTTTATAGCATATCATACATTTTTAGTAAGATTTATATGTGAAACTATCAACTGTAAATTATTGTAGTCCTAGAAAAACTTAGTTAAATTGTGTGTGATTCTATTGAAATATAACCATATACAAATATATAAACATACATACATACAAGTAAAACACATACTATTTTCATTTCAACTTTTTTTTCTTTTCTTCACCGCATATTTTCATACCTAAGAAGCACATTATGAGTGACCCGAACGTTTTTATACTGACAATACAAACAATAACTTAAGTAAAATATATGAATCATATTTAATATTAAATGAATACATATGTACGCATAAAAAGCAAACATCAAAAAGGCAACTTAATTATAATAGTCGTTAGTTGATAAGAAATTTGCACGTATAAATGGAATTAAATGTAGTCAAAAGGTAGCTAAAACAAAACTAATTAAGAATTGACACAAAAGAAAAAAAAGAAAAACAACAACAATATGTATGTAAATTGCTATATGAATTAAATATATGTATGTAATGCAAAGTATTGTACACGAAGTATTGATATTTTGTTGAAATAGATTACACATTGTATCATATATGTATGTATCTATGTATTATTAGTGTATTAATTTAGTGAAATTCTGTAATGATAATTACGTAAGTACTAAAATGTATTTGTATGCAATTTAATGTACATAAATACTGCAACAATAAATATGATATTTATATTTGGAAAAAAATTTCATTTTGATTCTTACTGCTTCGGAGGTATTCTCTAGTAAAGAAATTACTCTTGTGATGGGCTTATGACATTTATTCGATACTTCCTTGGTTTTAGGAACTTTGGCTGCACAACGTGCATGTTCCAAAATATCCAAGAGTGATCGCCGATCAACTTATTCTCTTCTTGTTCAAAAGAGCGGTTTTATGCAATATGGCTGAGAATATTACCCTTTCAATTACTCGAGAGTTTTTTCAGAGTGAACTTCAAGGCTGAAACCCTATGCCAGACTTTTCAAACTTTTTAAGCACTTATTTAGCTTAGCATTATGATAGCTGAAAATGCATCGAATGATTCAGAGTCTGGGAAGTTAGATTTAAAATTTCACGCTGTTAATGCTAGGTCTGCAGATGGACTAAACTTATCTAAATTCCGTTGAAAGTATGTGGTATATATGAAAACCATATTGGTCAAACCCTTCTGAGTCGGTTTTTGTTTGTTTTTTCTCTTTCAGCGATGTGTTTTGATTTCCGTTGAGAAGATTTATTAATGCACATATTTTAAGCCTTGAAAACTTGTTTTCGGTTTCACTCAATTGTCGAATTAAAAAAATCGATGATTCGAAACCTTGCGTACAGTTATTGTACGAGCACTCATCGAGTTATTCAAATAGAGAAACGGAATGCTGGAACGGAATATATATGTAAAAATTATATTAAGTTGACATAACAGGTTCCAGATAAAGTCAGACTGCGAGTAAAGTCTACTTATGCCAATCTATTCTCATATGAATGAGCTGCGATAAATCTATAATTGTTAATAAACATGTGTTGAAACATCACATTAAGTATTTATATATAAATTTTTATGTATAGATTTATCTAAAATGGTCAAAGTACAAAATAACAAAGTTTGGGATGTATTCATCAACTTGAACATGTCAAATGTGTACTTTGGATATTGCTAGCGCCGTGCGACTCACTCTTACCCTTCATTGTTGCGTCATGACTTCAACACTTAATCAAATCAAGCAAAGGTTTTCAATTAAAAATTAATTAACAAATTTGCATGTGGGGATTTTTTTTTGCTGAAATTTTCTAACAATGACTAGTTATTAACCGCAATTTTTGCATGAATACAACTGAATGACTTAAAGATCAACACTGACGATAAGATAGACGGAATTATATAATATAATTATATATATAATGGATAGAATTGAGTTGGACCGAAGAACGAGAAAGTTCTCGAAATTGTATACAATTATATAGTATAGAAAAAACTAGGATAAGGAATGTAGATTGAACTTTCTCAGTAAGCAAAAACGCCGTGTTATTCCGAGAATGATTCTATAGGATCGTATATTTATAAAGAAAACACTCTTCGCTGCTCTCCTCTTCCAGATATAAGAACCTTATTGGGCTTTCGATGATCTTCATATATTAAGTTCAAGAAGCGGCATCTCCACTATAGCGGGATTTTCCACTATGTCAACGTTTCTCTTTCTAAGCTAGCTTTCAGCTCAGATCAGAACCAATCGATAGTTCCTGCGCGAGTTGGAATAACAATTGACTTTGGAATCTCCACTTATCCACAGCTCGTCAATTCGTTAGCCAGCTTGATATTGAAAACACTCTAAATAGTGTCCCGGTTTCCATATTAGTTCGAGCTAGTTCGACCTTGCGACCAGGTTTAACTCGACCATACAAACTTAAACAATTTTAAAGCATATTAAGACTTCTATGATTTAGACCCATCAACGTTTCTTTCCTTAAAATTTTTATATTCTAAATAAGTATTTCTATATAAGTATTAAGGTACTTTTTTTAACTGCTCCACAAGCCTCTTCGCCTCCTCACAGACAGTTTTCTACTACAAGGATCAATATATAAAAATTTTATGTATTGATTGTGTGCATTTTGGCAAGTGATCAGTAGTCGGAAATATTTTCTATATACTACTTTTGGTAAATTTTTTCGAGCAAGCTCGTTTCAGCTCGGCAAATTTGGTGCTAACTTTTTGCCGCTTCTAAACTGCTTTAATTATGGTTCCCATACTTTTTTTTCATTTTAACAGCGAGGTACCTCATTAGGTTCGGAAGGAGAAAAAAGCACAGTGAACTAAATAAGGGCTGTTAGAGCAAGACTTACATGCAGTTATCTACTATCTCATCTCTTAAACTAATCCCCAGATTTTTTCATAGCTTTAAAATCTGAGCTCCGCTAGAAGTCTGAGTGCTGGAGAGCTGCCAAGCTACGCAAAACTCACGACAACGAGTTTTCAATTAGTTGATGCTCTCATAAGAAATTTTGTTTATAGTTAATTATTGTAAATAATAAACCTAATAAAAAGAAATCAGTTAGAATGATTCGATTTAAGTCAAATATGCTTGATCTTGTGTACACCTTCTCTGCACGTTTCTAGGTCTGAGTTATTATACATTATTATCGATCGCCGCTTTTTCACCGGTATAAAACGAGACAGTGCCTCGTCTTGTTCGGTTAAAAGGCTCGCTTTATCCCTCATTTGTGTTGCCTACAGACTACACACTTTCTTTCTTCGATCATTCAACTTAATTTTACCGTTAGTTTTTAGTGCGGCAAGCAGAAGGTTTGGTATTTAAAATATTACATCGAAAGCATAAAATATCTATAAATAAGGAAAGCGGGGAATTTCACAGCGAGGAACTACTAACAGTCAAGGGTTGTTCAGAATTCATATCCGAGATGAGTTTTGACAAGGTCAATGGTCTAGAACACAGAGCGAAACAACTCTGTCTGAATATAATCATATTTTTAATTGACTATGTACAATATCAATTTGAAGTAATCAAGTGCAACACAAGCTCATATATCCAAACACACACAAATAAAAAAGTTCAAAGTCTACAGGTGAACAAGGCTCACCTTCTAATGGCGACTAGCTTGTAATTTAAAGGAATAAGTGTTTACATTTATGTAGATATATTTATGAAAGTACATACAAATGTGCTTTTAATAAAGGTAAATTTGTTGATTTACTGCCAAATGGCTTAACGCTCAAGTTCTCTTATTTACATACATTCAAGTTAATTGCCCAATTAATTACATATCTCTGATCGTTTTGGCTTCACTTAGTCGATTTCAAATGTTATTCACTACTAAACTGTAAAAACAGGTTTAATTTTTAACAATTGCGCGCCGTTATTATCCGTAATGACCAGTTATTGCCGACTATTTTCTTGGTAATAATTTGCTAATGAAGGTGGCAACTAACGCATAATAAAAGTAAATAATAATGACGTATTTTCAGGAAATATTGAACGGTTGGGAACCACTGGAGGTGAGGACAATTACAAGTTTGTTAAGCAATAGTGTACTTACCAACGATAGGTTGTTGTTGTTGTTGTTGAAACGGTTATCTAAACTCTGATTGAAGGAAATGTAGGCGAATTGTCATCAAAGTCATCTAATGCTAGGCCCTTAAACGAGTAGTTTTGCCTTAGTCGGACCTTAATTTTTAGGGTAGGTTTAAGTGAGCATGCACAGACTTAGTTAGCATCATGGGGTATAATTCCCGCCAATGGCTATTATTTCGGCCATCTAACCATGTTATATTGTATAATATATAGTTGAACTGTAGATCGGCTGAGCTCATGATACCCTTACTCGAAGAATATTTTAAACATTTTATGCCTCGAATAAGTAATTGTTACTGCAGATAACAGCATTTGTTGATAGGTTATTTCTCAATACGTAATCTCATGAATGTAAAAAATTGAAAGACTTATCTGTAATTTGATCTTAAAGTATGAGACGCCTTAGACGCCTTATGAGGACAGTTGCCCCATCCTTTCTATAAACATGGGCATTTTAGAAGAGATACTTTTGGCGCGCTATCTTTTGTGCTATTATTGTGACGGTAGAAAACATCTCCAAATAATTTTGGGAAATGCTGCCGAATTAACAGTTTTTGATCGGTTATAAATACCGGTCCGTTTCCATTGTCGTGGGAAAGTTCGAACGAGACACACTCTTTGAAAGTTAAAACCACATATTACGGTGAAGTGAATAGCTTTCCTTCAGACGAAAGTCAACAAGCGCTAATGATAAATTCACTCAGATTAATCAATAGTCATTTTACTTCCAACAAATGCCGAAATAAAATAATATTTTTAATTCCATTGCATTCATTTGCTTTGAAAATATGCCAGGCAGGCTAAAAAAATTACATTTTTTTTTTAGCAATATTCGATTTTATTATTCAAAGGAGATTCCATGATCTTCTAACTTTCCGATACCATTTTTGTAACATAATTTATCATTTGGCTTAAAATAGGCCTCATTCTCTGTGATTTCTTTTCGGAGACCATTCCTTTCAGGTAAAGAACAGGAAAAGGTCGATACAGGAAATATGATGGACGTGGAAGCAATTCGAAGCTTAATTCATAAAACTTTGCCATCGCTTTATTGACTTTGTGCCGGACTTTTGCATACCCATATATTTTTACAGTATCATCTATCTCGATCATTCTAATTTTGCGTTTATCCAAAATCATTTTTAAGAACTGTTTATCTCTGTTTTGATAATAAACCATTTTGAACGTCTATTCGGTTCATGGTCTTTGGTGCTCATATGACCTCTACGGGTTAGCAAACCACTTACGAATAACTGCTTCGCCTAGCGCTGAGTCCGGATAGCATTCATCAAGCGATTTTTTTGGTATGGGAAACATTTTTCTGTTCAAAATATAGTCTTTAACATACGAAATTTCTTTTCATCAAATTTACTTAGCTGAAATTGTTATATCTCACCGTCCAATTCACCGAATGCTGAATTATTAGAAGAAGAAAAACAAGAAGAAATTACAAACCCGTTTCTTGTAGTTAACTCTAACTAACAAATTCAATACCAGCGGCTCACTCTTATGTAATTTTTAATAATAATATTTAAGCGGAGATCTCCTACGAGATTGAGTTTTCTAAAAACTTCGAGTGATAGTTTTGCCATAATTGCTATAATTAAAATAAATTACTAAAAGTATAAAAGCTCTCAAACCCACAAGTACTTTATTTTACACTTGAACTCGATGCGAATGCTGGCAAAACAAGTAAACGATTAATGATGAAATTAAATTTGTTGTAGTAGTACGATGAGTGGCATGCAAATATTCAATGGTTGGAGCGTCGACATTCAATATGTAAATATGAGTAATATGAATTCGAGCTTCTAAGTATATAAAAGGACAGGTATAACTTTCAGGTGACAAATCAGCAAACGTAACGTGGACCTGGAATTAAGCATGTGTTTTTTATTATTTCATGAATTTGTACAACAAACACCATTACAAAAAATTCGTTTATTTGTAATATATATTAGGTATTTTTAAACAATTGGGTCTACCTTGAAATTGTAGTTCAATTTATTCGTTTTCATTACAAACGGTAGAATATGCTAAGTATTTGCGCAGAATATCTAAACCAGAGTGGGGGTTGCACCAAAAAATATCAGGTGGCTACTATAACTAGAAGTTTGTGTTTATAAATGTGGGAAAGAGAATAACAAAAATTTAAAAGTATGTTAAAAAAAAATTATATAGTTCATTAGCTTGATTAAATTAGTTTAAATTATAGTAAAATATAAGAGACATGTTAAATATTTTAGGGTAACTAACATGTTTAGAGGAACCCGCGATGCATATCACGGGGACCACACTTGGTAAGTCGTAAATCAGTACCTTGTGATATCAATAAACTTCCGAATATGGATCAAAACCCTCGTATATCGACAAAGCGCTTTGAGCCTATCATCAAACCTGTGGAGATGACTAATTGTGACTCTAACCAATTCGAGGAGTTAACTGAAGGTATGACAACCAAGAACAGCAGATAAAAGGTGCCGATATGGCTCAGACAACCTCGAAAATTAACACCCGGCTTACTGAGCGCGATCTTCTCTGCGCCCAAAGGTTCTTGCAACCGCAGAAATAGTGGTGGTAGACCAACACTTACCGAACTCACGTGAAGTTCAACTGTTTAGGAATATAAGGGCTATAGATTTGTTCGGCACTGCTCCCAGCCTGAGGATGTTAAAACGAGAGTGCATTTCCTTTATAGTTTCCATGAAACGATTCCACAAATTTTTATCACCAAACAAAAATACTCTAGAAAATATCTCCATTTAATTTAATTTTATTAAAGCTCACATATTGATTCATATTTATAGTATAAAGTTAACTGAAGGTACGAAGGCCCTTGTATTCGGTATTGGGACTTGGATAAGACGTTGATCAATGTCTTCTATTTTTGGATCAGAGTTTCCACACCACCGAAACCTTCAATAATGATTGAGTAATCTATTGAGTAAAAGCTGACGAGATTCAAAATGGAGTTCTTCCAAGTGGTTCCAAGAGAGCCTGATAAAAACTTTACGAACCAAATTTTGCATAGAGCACTTAGTTTGTAAGATATGAAATTTTTGCTAAATGTGAAACATACCAATTATATCTATTAGAGGGAAGCACTATGCCCATTTTCTAAAAATTTCAAACACTTGCCATTCATTGTGGTTCGTATAATTCGAACCCTCTAAGTAACACATATAACAATCTCAATTTTTACGAACGAATGGATAGCCGGGCATTCGGAAATAATTTCCCCTCGTCATTCTCATCGTTTTAATTTACTAATGCCTATATAACCCAATATCTATCTCTTTTAGTTTTCGGTGTTACAAACAACCATTATTATACTCTAAGGAACATGTTGCGAGAGTACAAAAGCGAAAAGTTTATGTAATTTAAGACAAAATGAAATAAAATACATTAAATTAAATTATGTTAAACCAAAAATACAATAAATTGTGTCTTAAAATATATATATATATATATATATATATGTATCTACGTGTAATACATATGTACATACATGGATTTATAACTCATATTTCATAAGTAAAAAGTCTTCCGTGCCTGACAACAGCGAAATGGTTTACTGAAAAATTTAACCGGAATTAAACGAAAAAATGCTTAGCAATAGAAAGTGCAAAGTACAAACAAAATAAACAGCAATTCAAAAAAAAAATAAAATAACGAACTATAAAATTCCGCCAGCTGTGTGCTAGCTGCTTTTTGTGCCAGACTACATTTTATTACAAATTAGATTTGAAATTGACATTTAAACTGCGGCTAAACGTGCTGGCGATGGAGTGTACTTGCGCGCATGCGCACAAAAGCAAACAAATACTTGTGAGTAAAAATGCCACAACAACACATAAAAAGCTTACAGCAATCAATGTGAACACATATGTAAATATGTATGTTGTATGTAATCGCATAGGTTATGTTGGAAATTAAGTGAATTTGAGCCTTATTAACCTTCGGTGCGGAGTAGTTTTTCAATGTACAAGTAGTTTTCCTTCCACTTATAATCTTCGGTTGGTTGTTGTTGTAACTTTATTTTTTCAAACATTAAACTAGTTTGTATGTTTTGCAAACTACTATGCCTTAGCATGTGTAATTAGTATAAGCTATTGACGTTGTTTCTGAGTGAGTGCTTGAAGGATCAAACTAAAATATAGAGTAATCCGCAAAGCGTTTATGAATAACAACGCCAATTTTTGTATATACATAAATATATATTTCCGTAACGAATGCATTTATACACTCGTATATATATTTGTTTGCATGCAGAATTGCATCTCACTTGCCATTGTTTCCATAAATAACATTTTCACTCATTCTATGCACTTTACATTTAAAGTAATTTAATGCGGCTTATGCTAATTGTATATGCTTAAAAAATATTCATACACTGTGAAAAAATTGTTTACTAATTTTCAACACAGTTATAGCTTTAGTGCTGAGCTTATTATAGTCACTTTGTCCATATCAAATTCTAGTTCTGAATAAACAAAGGTTTAAATGAACCACTTTGTACCTAGATTAGAAGTATTTCGGAACTATTTTGAAAGCACTCTTCTTTACGTGAGTACGAGATTCTCTCATATCGTTCGAAAATTGAAATGCAAATTTCATAAGGTTTTTGATTCATAAGCGTTTCATAAACTTTAGATATCATTAATTGAATAGTCGCAAGTTAACATACCAGTCAAGTTGAAATGGCTGAAATCCATATGTTTCGTAGTTTTAACCAACCTTTAAACTGGATAATTTTTCGATTGGAAAAAAAAAATGCTGTTGATACCAAATAGAAACATGATAAGTATTATTCGAGTAATCATTCCATATAGGTCCCTCTAAAGATATTAGATGTTGCGTTGGGCGTATCGTTGATGAATAACGTTGATAATTCTCCAGATCTTTGACAATCAGCGACTTTTTGCTCTTCTCAGACCTCAAAAGAATGGTAGATGTAAAGAAACCGCCTAGACTGCGAACTATTTTAAAACCAAAGACCAATCGTATTCACAAATGGTATCGAAAAGTCAGAAGATTACTGTAATTGGTATATCGCTCGATGGCTTGATTATGTTAAATAATAAAATCGAAAACATTTCTTATATTTTCTTTGCTTTATAAAAAAGTAGGTATGAAATTAGTGCTTAGAACATCAAGTGCTCTTGATATGTGGCGACTTCGATCCAAAAATATCAATCGACCCCCACATCCTTTAGTCCGCAAATAATGAATGTCCAACTTTTAGGTTGATTTATATAGTGAACAGTAATCAATTTGTGCGATATCCCAATGAAATTAGGGAATATGTTGCACAGTGCCGTTTGAGGCAAACAATTTATCAAATCTGATAACTTTATACTTTACTTATCGGTCAATATGTGAGATTTCTAAGTGGTTTTGGCTTAAAACACACTTTAGCGTCCTAAAAAACTATTCAGTTGGTAGAATAGTGAACAAAAAGTTTCCCTGTCTAATCCAGTGTCTAAGCAATTGGGTCAGTCAGCTTCAGGACATAAACTTTTGAACACGTTTTTCACATCTGGCGACGCTGATACTGAAACTATGGCACGTATCCACTTTAAAATTTAACTGTAGCTTCACAGTAATATTATCTAGTAAATGGTATATAGATTTTTTGTTAATAATGAAACCTTTTTTTAAACAATTGACTGCCCATTTTTTACGGACAAAAATTTAACCTTTTCTAGAAGCCCACTATTTTGGAAAAACTTTATGTAAAGCTAAAAATATACATAAGTGATCAGCAATTCTTATGTAGATTAAGATCCCGCTTTCTATTTCGTTTCAGTTTCAGATAACACGAGACCTAGAATGAACGTCGCCCATAGAGGTCATTTTGTAGCAAGATGAGCATATAATGTTTTTACAAATGCGATTGCTCTTTCCTTACTTCCAGAATAAATTGAAAAGGTTGTGCTTTTTTAAAGACTCTAGACGGGCCTAACCCATTAATGAAATATAGTGAACATTTTTTATTGAGCGTACCTTATTTTATTTCTGAAAATAAATCGAATCGAGCCGGATCTTCTTTTAGTCCACATATGCCGATTTTATGGTTTTCATCCTTGCGGTTCACTTTATACCGTACATATTAGTTAGTAAGTGAGAGACATCTTTTACGGCTAGTGGGAATATTTCGCTTAGACTAAAGATATTCAACAACAAAAATGAGTGATAGATACCCCTACGTTCGCACAAGATTAATATGATTAAAAAAGTGACTCCTGTACATTGTGCAGATTTTAAAATAGACATTTCGGATGTAAAGCAATATATAATAATGAAACTTAGTAAGTATATAATATATAGTACAAGTTAATGTGATATCAAAAGTGGGCGCAATATGTACGCAGTTTCGTCTAATTTACAAAAAAAAAAACATTTTTAGTAACTTAAAATTTTCTGAGTTCATCACTTTTTGACCTATGTGCATAACTGTTGAACCTGTTGGCGTAGTGGTAGCAAAAATGTCTTATATTCCTTACCAATCGAAAATATCACTTTATTTTAAAAGCTGTCTTAAACATTACTATACACACACACACACACGCACACATACAACGATAGAAATATACAAAGTTAAAAAGAAAATTGCATTGGATTTTGATTGAATTTTATATATATTACTAAACATACATACATATATGCGCATACTATGCGCGCATAGGCATGTATATAAGTGTGATTGTGCGTTTGCTCTTTGCTTGATTTACGTCTGTCGCGTATCGTGATTGAGTCTGTCCATGTTCATGTAAATCTAATGAATTCAGTATAAAATTGAATTGCATTTAAAAAATTTGTTTAAAGTTTTACACGGAATAAATGAGACACAGTACAAAGAAAGCGCGCGCGTGAGTAAGGTTGAACCAGTGAAAGCGGAGTGTTTTATAGAAGTTCGTAATTTGTGAAAGGACAATAATTTTATGGATGAAGTGACTGCTAGTGAAGTGAATTCTACACAATAATATAAGGATAAACAAAATAAAAGTAAATAAAAATAAATAAATAAATAAATGTTTGTATTTGAAATATATACATACATACATATATGTGTACTATGTGTAATTATGAAAAGTATAAATAATACAAAATGTATTATGAACCTTCATATCGAAAAAATTGCATAGAAACTGCTGATGCGCCGCCTCTTTTACATAGTATCCACATTACATATAGTATTTACATAGTTACATATATACAAAGTGTACTTGACATGCATACATTTATACATATGAATTAATACCGACCGACGTGTACCTTCAATTGAATTCGCGAAATATATAAATACATAAACATACATATATACAGCCATGTAAATCCGACTTTGCATATGCCACATACAGTTGATTCTTCACCAAGTGTATAAAACAGAAAAACAAAAACCAACAACAATAAAATTGTTAATGAAATCGCATTTAAACAAAAGTTTATTCAGTTTAAAATTTTTTTTTTGTTTTAGCTTTCGCATTGTGCCTATATTCTTTAGCGGTCATATACTTAAGCGTCGGCACTTTGGTCATTAAACGCTGCGAGGCACTTTTGTTGTAAGTGTTGCTTTTTGCAATTCAATTCTTCATTCGTTGGTTGTTGCTAAGAACTTGGTAAGTATGAATATTAGTAAATACGTTATATAAATTTAAAAAAAAAAAAACACAAGAATATACAATTCTTTAGTTGCATGCGTGTATAAAATTGCAATTCATCATTGCCGTTTAAAGAGAACTCAGCACAGGAAAAAAAAACAAATTGTATATGTATGTGTATTACTCAATATCTCAGTATATTTGAACCAGTGTATTTGGTGAAATATATTAAATATAATAGTGCGCTAGCTTTGATATTCAAAACAATTTTTTTTAATTTAACAATTTAAAATTTAGTTCGACTATTTTTCGAATACATTATCAATTAAATTGCTCTTTTTGCTGAATTTTCGATTACTTTTCTATCATATCCACGATATAACCATAATTTGGTTAGAGATGTTTGCTTTGAGCTCGGCAATAGCTTGAGAATTGCTGGCGTCCGCCTTGTTATACTCTTGCAACATGTTGCTGCAGGGTATATTAGTTTTGTTCACCTAACGGTTGTTTCTAACACCAAGAACTAATCGACTTAGATGTAGACTTAGACTTACTTAGACTTAGATGTAGAATGAAAAGACGAGTTGAAATCCGTCCGTCCGTCCGTGCAAGCGATAACTTGAGTAAAAATTAAGATATTCTGATGAAACTTGGTACACGTGTTCTTTGTCACCGTAAGACGGTTGGTATTGCAGATGGGCGTAATTGGACATCTGCCACGCCCACAAAATGCCACTAATCGAAAGCAGGTACTGTGCTATAACTAAGCAGCAAAATAAGATATAAACGTGTTACTTGGTATAGAGCATTCTAGTGGGGTGGGTCATCTGTGGGCAAAAATGTTTGTAAAGGTGGGCATGGCCCGGCCCCCCAATAGGTTTAATATATATATCTCGAAAACCGTTACAGCTATATCAATGAAACTTGCTCCGAGTAAGTTTTTCGAGCATCTCCTTATAACTGAGAAAATTAATGAAATCGGATAATAACCACGCTCACCTCCCGTACGAAAGTTATGTTGAAAACTACTTAAAGTGCGTTAACTCGCTGAAGGAACACGTTAGAAACATTAACTCTTGCAGCGAATATGATCCGGAAGCGTTGCATAGATATCCGTGTAAAGTTTTGGTGATGAGCGTGGCACCGCCCACTTTTAGGTGAATGTCAACAAAATTTGGTACATGAGATCGGATAAAAACCACACCTACTTCTCATATAACACAATTTTAAGTTTCATATGATCCTTTCACTTTAAAGTAAATAAATCGAGCAGCAATCAAAGCAATATGACAATCAAACTTTGTACAAATAGTGCTTTCAAGATATGCCATCTCATGCGTAAAAATAAATGAAATCGGATTATAACTTTTCAAGCCTCCAGTTACCCAATATTAGGACCTCAATGCCTCTATCTGACTTTTTATCGAAAATATCGGGAAATCTGTAAGACATTGTAATGAAATTGGAGGCTAATCTTTTTATGATAATAATGTGGTCTGGTATTAAAAATGGTAAAAATCGGGTAAATACAACCCCTGGCCCCCATATACCTATATATATAGGTATGCATTTTCAACCTTCCGGTAGACTTTATATCATATATAACGGTAAATCTGTAAAATATCGTAATGAAATTAGAGGCCTATCTTTCATTGATTATAATGTGGTCTGGTGTCAAAAATTGGGAAAAAACGGTTTCTATCTACTTACTGTAGATTTTATACCGTAAATAACGGTCAATATATGAGTTATCTCTTTGAAATTCAGAGACTGTCTCTTTCTGATAACAGTGTGTCCATGTGCTTAAAATGGATGAAATCGGGTAAGCACTTCCCCTAGCACCCATGTGCCTAATATAAGGATTTTCAACCTCCGGGTAGACTTTATACCATATATTTCGGTCAATATGTAAGATATTTTAGCAAAATGAAGTGAACGTAGAATATCGGGTATACCATAGTTTACTGCCGAAAATGTGTGAAATCGGTTTACGAATTATCCCAGCTCCCGTATATTACATATAATGATTTTCGTTATTCTAGCAGACTTTATGCCGAATAAGTCGATCACTGTGTGAGTTACCTTCACAAAATTGCGTGAAAACACGTTCTCTAATATACTTGAATAATGAAAACAGTTAATGTGATCAGTGCAGACCTTCTCTTCCTCTATCCAAAAGCTGCCCGATAGAAGAATTCCCGACTTTCCACCTGACTTTAAACGGTTTATGTTGGTCAATATGGTCAATATGTGTGATATTTTAATGAAGTTAAGTGGATATGTTTTCTTAAACACAATGTGATTTCGCGCTAAATATGAATAAAATCGGTCTACAACATGGTCTAAGCCGCTTATTCCTAATATAATGATTTCCTTTTCTTTGGTTGACTTTTGCCTCATGTATCTAATATTTTCAATTAAACCACTTTGGTTGAGTTTATATCGCATATATCACTTTTGAGTTAATTTGGTAGATTTTAATATAAATATCTCTGACACGAAGCAAAATATAGCAACGAAAATACATGAGTCTATGACCTGTAATATAAGTTAATAAGATGCCAAATATGATTGCAATCCATTGACAAATTCGTCGAATAATCCTTTATATATCGGGCATCTAGGGAGCTAAAGAATTTGTTCAAAAGTAACCCGGACATGGCTTGTTGTCCTTTTAAAACCAGTAACTGGCTTTAGACTTTCTAATGAAGCGGTTTGATAGAAAGATTTTGAATTTTTATGTTGAAATATTTATATGTATAAATTATGTATTATGTATAAATTACTAATATTTTTGGTAAAAAAAACAAAGTTTGGCTAAGTTACGTTGCCTATCAAGGTAATAAAATAATCTGAAGGTATACTTCCTAGGGTCTTTGCGACCACTGAATAGAATTTTGCTAACATTTTCAGGCAAGCTTTATTGAAGATGGTTTCTGTTAAGTAGAGATAGATATTTTTGAAAAAATTGCCAACTGTTTGAAAAAATTTCAATTCAATATTTAAATAAAGTATAGATATAAAAATGTACTTATATTAACATATATTTACACCTGAGTTGCCAGAATTTCTGTAAACTTTCTGGTACGAAAACTCTGCATTTACCTTATATTCACTTCATTGACGCCCACTAAAGTGAAACATTGTTTTTTGAGAATAATGTAATTTATCATAAATTAATTATTGAATTGCTTAATATTAGGCAATATATAATAGAAACTTTCTCAATACCAATCAAATAAAACAGTTGAACCTAAATTTAATAACATATTTGGAATGGCTAGATATTTGGACAGTATTTTTCAAACAAAATTATCTTGAGAAAGATGTAGGAATTCTTTCTATGGCATACTTCATTTGTTGAAAAAACATTATTTTAAACATTTTACCTTTAGATGTCCACCATTTTTGCAAAAAGTGGTACAGAACAATTCCTACAGTTTTCTCAAGGTTTTTGTATGTAAGATTTTTTGTTGTAATTTTGGGATAATTGTAAAATTGAGATTTGAAAGTGATTGAAAGTTTTTAAATTGATTAAATCACTTTAAAGAGTGGAACTTATAATGACGACAAGGCTGCAGCCATTTTGTTTTTGATTATCAATAAAAAATTAGTAAGTAATATGTAATTTTTATGTAATAAAGCACGCTGCATATAATTTGCACACTTTCGTTGTTTTCCAAAAAGAAGCCTTGAAATTAGGTTTTTCGGCGCTCCAGAGTGCTGTAATCTTTTAATGTTCAACTTCTGGAGTTTACTGGCAGTTTTCTTGACAAATGTGATCCCAGTCCTTACCTTAACTAACCTCATCTAAGCCAATTGTCTAAGGTCTACCAAATTGTTTATTATATAGGCGGCATTAGAGATGAGACGCCACTCATTTACATAAACTAAAACACTCGCCTGCCAAAACCGAAACAAACAACAACACTACTATGTGCAAGCAGAGCTGGGTGAGAGGAATTCTTAAGTATGTTTACTCGTATAAAACTGTGCGCAGAATAAGACGTTTATTGTTCGTGGCTATGTTGCAGTCTACTGTTACGAGTACATTCAATGTTGCTAACAGCGCACATGGTCATAGCAGCATGAAAGTCTTTTAAACATTTGTTTTGTTAGTAAATATGCCAGTAGTGCATTTCTGGGAGAGACACTTGCGAAGACATTGACCAACAAATCAAACACACACACAAGCCAAACATTTTTTCACAGCTGATGCTTTTCGCTCAGACTATACAGTAGCGTGTACATATGTATTTATGTACTAGGGTTGACTTTTCGCGAACATATCGTGGGCAGCCAACCAGCAGAAATATTGGCATAAAACTTTGAATCACTCAAATGAGTCACACAGTTGCAGAGCGAAGGTCGTTCATGGCGGTACGTAAATCGTGATTTAAATGTAATTTACTAAATAGTGGAATATGAAGCGACGGAAATGTTAAATTACATGTGCATTTTTTGTATGATTTGTTTTGAGACACGTGCGAATATAGAAATAAGGAGATAATAAACAAAAATCCAATTTCTAATCATTAGTTTGTTTAATAAATGTCTCAAGTGCAGCGTTCCGGGCGACTTACTGTGCATTTGTTACATTGATAACGGCAAATGTAGCAACAAACAAACTCAAATTTCGTCATAGCAAATGATTTCTATATGTTAGTGTGTGTTAGTATTATTGCTATTTGTTTACATGGTTATATACAAGTGTTGGTTACGCTATTTAGTGTGCTTTTAATGAACGTTTAAAAACTCGTCGCTTTGCCACAACTGTGACTTTGTAAATAATGATTTTTCTCAGCGCTAAGTTAGAGTGATTGCAAGCTATTTTAATTACTTGAACGACCAGTTTTTAAAGTAAGCGGAAAAAAACACAAAAAAATAAAATAAACACAATTACAACAACGTAAAAAGATGGCAATGATAAGTGCAGAGCTGCCGGTAATGCATCTTAATGGCGTTGCAACATTTGGTAAGCAAAGAAATTGAAATTAAATAAAAACTCCTTAATTTCTTAATAATAAAAAAAAGTATAACTGTAAGAAAAATAGAAATTACAGTTAATTGGAAACATTAGTTACTAAAACACGCCAGCGACTGTTTGCTCGCAGTAAAAAAATGTTTAACTTTCATAAATACACCTGAAGGTTGACATTTGTGCTGTCAAACTGACTGAAATTTTTATGCATTTAGAGTTACGAAAATGTTCTAGTCATTAATGCATTCAAGAATATGAGACAATTAATGTGCAAAAAGATATTAAGATTGGCAACCGCATTAACTTAAGAAAATAATTGCTTGCTCACTTCCAGTTTTAGTCTCCTTCTTCACTAGCAATTTCTAGTTGTGCCACTCATTATATCACTTTTGTTGTTAATAAAAATTCCCCTGATTCAAGTTTCAGCTGGCGACAGCGAAGCTGCGCGACCTTGGTTATAATTTTTACCTTGAATCTTTAATTGGCCCTTTAGCAGCAACGAATATGCTCGCTCGTTTTGTTTATTTACGAACTTGTGATTTTAAATGTAACTGTCAACGCTCAGCTGCTATGTAAATAATATTTAACAGCAGTCGGCGGATGTAATGCTAAGCGCATATATGTATGTATTATGATTAATATATAGGAATATGTGATACATATGCTTTTAAATTAGAATAAAAAAAAACAAATGAAAAAGATTGTCTAGCTTTGCAGCTAGGAACTGCCTCCCAGGAGATCAAGAGGTTTTTCCTGCAATATGTCGACGACTTCCAACATTTAACCGACCTAACTTCGGACATACACTAAACGCCATACACAGTGGAGTTATCAACATTTTTGTCGATTCCCTTTCGGTGAATGGCGTTCTTGGAGTCAAACCACCAACCATAGCAGAACAAGAGCTCTAGTTGCCCCGCGTAACTTCGTTCTATATATTACTGTAGGCTTAGCTTCTACTTCTCAGGATAGACTCCGTAATATTGAATTTATGTCTTGCAAAAGAGCTCCCGCATGACACTTATCCCCTCTCCACGAAACAAACTCACCTAACACTCTTCTTCTTATGGTCCGACCCCTTCAAAATCATTTGTCTTCTGAACCTACTGGTAGATGATTTTGATGACAATTAATTTGCCCTTCCCACCAAATAGTGTTTAAACTCATTTAAAGCCGTTAAAACAGAAACATTAACATAAATTGATGAAATTCGCGAAATGGTGCGTTTTTGGAATAATCTAAAATGCTTGCCGCTATTGTAGATACTTGGCAAATACCAGGTGACAGATTCATGCGATAAATAACGCAGACATTTTCAAACTTAAAGAGTTTATTATATCTCAATTATTTCTAAGGACTTTCTTAACATAATAAACTGTTTTCGATTCCCCAAACTTGGAGAGTTCTAATGAACTCAATTTGTCAAATTTGTTATTGCTTCTTCATGTAACATGAGAAGTGCGCAGATTTGAAATAAAGCGAACAAAGTAGTGGCGAATCGAAGACGACGTGTATTTATCCAAAAGTCAATAAAACGTAAAGAGAACTTTTGAGATTTCATCTTTTGAGTCATATATGAGTACAAGAACTTATTGGTTTTATGTTGAACTACGAAATGAAAAACCAAATAAATATTTTCGAACAATTTTGTCTAATAACTCAAAAGAATTTCATTGATTTAATAATATTCATTGCACTCAGATTCCAAATTCCGTTACTCTGTAATTGAAATCTTTGACTTAACTAACGACTTTGGAAACATCGATTAATACATTTAAGAGTCTCCAAATAAACTGCACAATTTCAGGGTTCGCTAATTGAATCTAGTAATATTTTGAGTGGTAAAAGTATAAGTATATATTCATGTAACCATTCTGAGAGATCCGAAAAATTCTCTAACCGTTTCACACTTAGCACGGTACCAAGAAAAAGTGAATCAATTTACTAATTTATTTCTAAAGACAAGAAACAAAATCAAAGAACACATGTTAACTGAAAGAAATTTTAACCACCCGCCTAAATATACCAATATACCACCCACCTACCATATAAAACATCTATCTGCCCTCCAACTGTTAATTGTCATCAGCGTCAACGGCGTCCAATGTACTTTGAGCGCAAAAAGCATAAAGTTAAAGAGACAGATAAATGAAATGGACGCATTAAAAATTCAAAGCATTATTTGCCTAATTGCGTCAAACAAAATATTAAAGCAAAAGATATAGACAAGCATAATTTAAAAACGCGCCGAATGAGTGACACACTGAAACTACAATAATAAAACCAAAGCGAGATTCTAACTTCCACATATTGAAAATGTTTCGGTTATGGCTTGAAAAAGCCTTTCCAACAACTGTTAAGACATGAAAAGTTCAGTTCGAAATAACAATAAAAAATTGGCATAAAGTGTGCGACAATTTTTACATACATTTACGTAGATATTTATTCATATATATCATATACATATATAATATATTATGTACATATGTACGTGATATGTTTGCATAAAATTTGTTTAAACTCGTATCAGTTGCCATCAATCGTTGATCTTGATATCGAAAGTGAGTGAGAAGTACATAAGTAGTAGGTTTGTATTGTAGGATTTCGGAATTGCAACGATTTGTGATGTGTAATGTGACAAGTGTATAATGACATATGACAGATTTTGCTTAAGGAAATTTCCTATGCTTAAGGAAATGGTGATTGACAAGATCTTTTCAAGTCATGACAATAATTTTACAAATTTCAGGTCATATGTATGTAGATTAATACATAGTTTTAAACTTACAACCCTTTGCTATATGTGTGTATGTATGAAAAACTCGAGGCCTTATTTTAATTGTAAGTTTTTTCATATCTACGAGATTGTAGTGCAGTTCGGTAAGTTAGGGAATCTTTGAAATTGTTTTTTCTCCTCGAAAGACTCTTTCTGTGGATTTTATCATAACTCATTTGGCAACGAATATTCTCGTTGGTTTCAAAATAGTAATTTCTTTCCGTAATAACCAAAATTTTTTATCATATCTACAAGTTCAGAAACTCGAAAAAATCTCTGAAATACGCATACTGATGAGGTTTGAATGCTCATTAGTGTAAAGTGTATATGATAGTTATATCCAGGTAATCAAGTGTATATTTGTTCCCTGATACTGACTTTTCATAAAAATAAATGTTAAATAAGAATCACAAGCGCTGGATTCATTGCCGAAAATCAGCATCATTTCACCTTATGGTAGCCGTATTCGTTTGCCCACTTCTCTGCTCACTAGATTTGAGTCCTGTCCACTTATCCACTTGAATTCATTACAAGATAATACGTAAGAGAGAACATATTAAATGATAAAGCCGTTTGTTATTCTTTCATTATTTGTTTAGTCCAGTCTATGTAATTTATACCAGTTGCTTGCTCAATTCGCTAGCCTCCAAGACTTAGCGGATCGAAGACAGCTAGTTTAAGTTTATGATATATCAGAAATCTGCACACAAAACTAACTTTAGCTAATCGGGTAATAAAATCGGTAAACAATACTTAGTAATGAATCCAAAAGAGCCAAGCAGACATTCGAGTACAAGATTTTATCCAATATAATGCTGGTAGACATCGCAAACTTAATCTGGTTCGAAAAACATGACAAAATTACGTCCGCGATATCGCTGTGTATTCGTGAATCGAGTATCTTTAAGTATATCAAAAATTAAAAATCACCCAATAACTGTAATGAATATTTATTTTATTATCAGTATTTCAATAATATTATTAATGTAAATTAAACATCTATTCACTATTTCTTTTTAACTTGCAGAATAAATTATAAAATAATTTCATATAAATGTGTGGTCAATAAGATCCAACAACGTTTCCTGAGGTTTAAACAGCAGAATATAGTGTTTCCGGTCATAAACTTTCCTTCTGTTCAAATACTTGACCGTCCGACCAGGCATTAGTGGATTGAACTTGCGTTAGTACATTTCAAAATTAGCTTAATGAGGTTGTAAGCTTGTTAGACAAGGCGTTCTCAAAACTATTTTCATTAGCAGAGACCTTTTTATAATAACGTTTTAGAATAACTCGAAGAGAGATTTCTTAGAAAACGCGGAGTTTTTATATGTCATCGTTCCAACTTTTCTCTTCATATTTTATTGCAATCGCATTGAAGCTACCTATGAAGATCTGCGTAATGAAGAAATGAGTTTCAGTGCCTTTTAACCCTTTGAAGTGTCATTATTTTTAGTAGCATATCGCATTCCAGTAAATTATAAAGAAGACTCCAAAATTTTTTTTAAATATTTATTTATATATTAAAAACATATTCAAAAATCAATTTTCACAGATTCTAAAAAATGTAAACCAGTTGGCATCAAGCCGCTTTTAACCTTTATAAAGTAATTTTTAAAAATAAATATGTATGACCTACTTTGTTATGCTGGAATGTTAATATTTATAAAAGGCTAAGGTTTGCGCATCTCAAAAACTGAATCGGAAAACTTGTTAATGCCGATTTTTCGTCGACTTACATATATAGATGATATATAAGTATGTACACATTAGGGCAGGTTTAAAAGACGTTGCCTTATATCAATATGTTCAAGTTAGGTAATAAAATCATTGAATATGTACATAAGTCCATATATATATATGCGAAAATATAAGAGTATAAATCTCCCTAAGTAAACATGTTTGCTTGTGTGTATGTAATATATAGGGAGTACATGGCTTGCAGCACGTGAATGCAACGGCGTTGTGCTTGTATATCCAACTATACGTATATAAGTTACTCAAAATGCCTCTAAAACCACTCATCATTCAGAAAATCTGTGGAAAGCAAGCTGGGCTTCTCTCAGTGTTCTCACAAATCACGCTTAGTAAACAAAGCCACTGATACTATGTTCGAAAATGAGCGTATACTCAATCAACTCAGAGTGTTACTAACTAACAATTTTGATTTTCGAACTTCCAAGCTCGGACAGCGGTTTTGCGCGAAATTAACTGCTACCACTTTTGCTCTCAACAACCAACAAACATATATAACATTTAAAAGAGTAGGAAGCTAATTTGCTGCGCTCTGAAAGCAACTCAACAATATTTCGTCTGCTTACTCCAATTGACACACATCAATCATACCAAATTCCCGACATTGTTGAGACCCTGAGTTCATTTGCAGAGTCAGCATGCTACAAAAGCGCAGCTGAGTCAAACATCAGCTTGTCTCGCATGGTTTTTACTCGTATTGCACTTAACTATATATTTCTGTGTATATACTTTTTTATATATGGGCAGATCATCTGGGGATTCTGCGTGGAGAATAAGGCAAAATATAAAATATCTGCTACCTACTTAGGGCACAAACAGTTTGCTTTGAACTACGCCACCAATTGGTTGGATAGATCAGAATTAAGACGCGCTTTCGCATTCGCACAAGTTTACTGCCCAGTCGTGCCGGTGTTGGAAAAATACAAAAAAAAATTAAATAAAATTTATAAAAAATGTAAATTGCAAAAGTTGTCCCATTTAAAATTTTGTGTTTATTAAAAATGATTTAAAACGGGTTTTTTTTGAGTGTTAAAAAATTCTAATTTGAAAGTAGATTTGATCTCCTTGAAATTCAAACAGTGAAATATGAATAAAAAAATTTGCGTAAATTATGCAACAGAAGGCAAAATATTAAAATTTGCTTTGCTTTATAGAGGAATATTTTTTTTTCAAATACTTTTTTTTAGTAATCCTAAATAAATGTTTAAGGCATCCGAGGATTTCTGTAAAGTTGTGAAAGAATCTATTTGTTCAGGATAAAGGATGAAGGAATATGTGATAGTTGAAACTTAAAATACTAATTCATATATGAGCACTTTTTGTTTTGCCGAACTTAATTTCACTAAAACCTTTATATAAAATGATTACACTATGCAACAGCGGATTAAAATTTTTTCAAAATATATTTTTAATTGTTGTTTATCGGAAAATAGGAAAAACTAAGTACTTAAATGCCTCAAAATGCATACATGTAGGCACACTAAACGAAATGAAGAATTTATATGACAAAAAATTATAAATAAAATTCAAAAAAATTTACAAAACAATTTCGAATACTAGAAAATTTTAAATGTTTTCATTGGAAAAATAAGACGTTTAAATTACAAGTGTATAAATTGTTTATCTCCTTTATCAATATATTTAAAATCTTGCATGAGCCAACTTCGAAGACTGGAAATATTGTCCATTGTTCATTAGAAAAAAGTTAAGATGTTTAGTTTTTTTTACAAAACAAAATATATAGAAAAACTTTTTCAATTTAAATTCAGTAATATAAGAAAGTACTATGAGAAGAAAATACGTAAAAAATTTTTTGGCAACTTTTGAAGAAAACTAACAAACATTTCAAGATATAAATATTTTATTGTAGTTGTTATTGGAGCAGTGAGTGAAATCATACTAATCAAATCCAAACAATCAAAAGTATGGATTGTACTGTCAAGTAGAAAAGCTTTTAATTTTTTTAATAAGTAAAAATGTTCAAAATAATTAAGTGATCGGTTAGCTGCAAACGTCTATAACTTTTATATGTACTCACAGTTTCAGCTGCTCAGCTCAGCTATAATTGTTTTTTGAAATGCCACCAGCTGACAAAGCTAAATTTACATTGATTTATCTAAAATATATTTAGCTCGATAAATATGATTTACCATTGCTTAGCTCAGCTGCTTTGTTTTAATTCGTTACATAATATTCTACAGAAAGGTTATTAATTTACAGAAACAGATTTAAAGAAGATACATTTGTTTTTAGGTTCTTCCGCACAACGATAATGAACCAATAATCATTAGACTTATTAATTTATATTATAATTATGTCGGATCCTCAGTCAGGTATCATTACTGACTACTCCAAATTAATATTAAAAAAATTTATAAAATTTTTAAACAGCTGATAAAATGTGACCTTTTGTCTTTAATTTCAATTGTTCGAGTGACCACTGTATTCTTATAAAGTAATTTATTGATCGGAATTGAGGTGACTCCAATGAACATCAAAAATATACAATATAAAAACATTTTTATTAAAAAAATATAATTTGGTTGTATGAAATGTCTGGTTCAAATTTAAATTTATTAAATTAAATATTTATTTTATGTATAGATTTTTAAACAATGATAAGCAGGCAATCAGGTTATTGCCTCAAACCAATTTTTTTTGTAATTCTTTTGGTTAAAGAAAGTCCGATTGGAATATTTGCTTCTAAATAAATATTTGAACTTTGATAATTAAAAAATGATTGTATATTTTTAAAATGATAATATTTATTGTAATTAATGACAAAAATAAAAATGGTAAATGCAAAAATAATTATTAACAATGTAAAAAAACACAAAACTTACTCGTTAAATGATCAGTGTTGAATATAAATAAATAAACACATGAAAATATTTAATGAGTGTACCAGATTAATTTAAAAAATATTTTTCAAAAATAAATTTTAAGATTTTAGCAAGAAAATTTTGTATATTGTTTACAAGGTAGGTTGTTATTTTGAAGGAGATAATATTTATAAATGAATTAGAATAAAAATAAGAGAAAAAAAATGATTTGTTTACTTATAACATATGCTAAATTCCTTTGGCGTTCACTTCATTAATATACAATACAAAAATATACTGCAAAATCAATACTGTATTAAAAACCATTTAAAATAAAATAAATAAACAATTAAGTACATATTTTTCCATACCACTAGCTTATTTTGTGCACGTGCAAATTTAAGTTTATTGACCAAGCCGGCTTTTTAAGTAAATATTTATTTCTTTTATTACGACTTTTTATTTTTTTTATATACATACTAGTATATTTATTTACAAAGAAATTAACATATTTTCTCTCACCCTCTCTTAATAAACTTTAATGGTCGGGATAGAACTAGTACATACCAAAATGAACAGTGTATCTATATAAATTAAGAAATATTTAATTTTAAAAACAACTGAATAAATATTTAAAGGGGTAAATTTACTAATGGAAGAGCTTCTGTGAATAATTATTTCACATAATGGATAAAGTATGTGCAAGCAAATGCTTAATTTTGCGACATTATATTTTGCGCGCAAATTTCAGCAATTTTAGGTTTTTATACTCCTATAATTAATTCGAATATTAAAAAATTTCAATTCCCTGTTTTCAAATTGAAAACTTTATTAATTGTTATTGTATAAATATCGATAGTCTATTATACTATAAACCATTAATTATGAATATCAGTTTTGTCTCGTCTTGTGGCTCCAGCAATTTTTGTTCTACTGAAGCCGACTCTCCACTTAAAAGAAACAAATACTTAAAATAAAAATATATGTTAACAGTATTAAACATTTGTCAATAAAAAATTAGAACAAACTCTATCACAATTTCATAAGTTATACGAAAAAATTCGTTAACTGAACTTGCGAAACGGCGTTAAGATTTTAAGTCATATACGATTTATTAAATGCTTTCTGGTGATTTGCGTTTATACAACCTTTTTTTTTAATTAAAATTCCACAATTACTTTTTTTATCAAAAAATATTTCAATATATACTAAATTTTCCACTCGCATTGCATTAATATTATAGTATGACAAGCCATAAATTTAAATTTTGTTTGTCAACAATTGAGTCAATAATTGAAATATATATGTATGTATATATACTATATATAATATATGAATATTTAAATGCCCTACACCAGGTGAACTGGTTTCGCTTAGCGTGTGGGCAATTTCAGTTCATGCAAGCTTACGTTAGTTTTTGTTTATCGATATTAGATTTTAATAGAACAGCTGACTACACACATGAAAACTGTGAAGTATATATTAAACACGCAAGATATTTCATGTGTCAATAACTAAAATATGTAATCAACACGGTGTCAAGTTTTTGAGCACTCAATAAACAATTGTTATATCTATCTATAAAGATTAAATCATATAGATTGTTAGAAAAAATTTGGCAATCGATTTATTGCTCTTCCAATTATATTTGTAATATTAAAGAGCTTCTTCAAAAAATCCACCGTCTGTTCAGAAGCGAACAAAAGGTCAAAATGTTAGAACGTATTTGGCAATACTGAATGTTTATATTCAGTCATGACTTCAACCTGCTACCTATCAAATCCATAAACCTTTCGAATGAATTAATGAAAATGCTTTCTTTAAGAGTACAAAAGAATTCTAAAGATTTTGTTCGGATTATCATAAGTAGAGGGATTGTTCAAAGAATACAAGCTCCACTCCACTCTGAACAGAATTCAGACCAATCAATTCTAACTTATTTGGGATATCGTATATCTTGTATATCTTCGACCCTAGTATTATTTCTACTTAACCAACAAAATATGGAAGCTGTTCATGGTAGTTATTTGACTTACGAGGCTGTGAGGGTACTGTGAAATAACATTTTATATCAGCATCAAGTTCGATGGCTTGACTTACTTTTACTTTTTTTCTCATCTTCTCTTCAATATTTTATACACTCATTCTCTAACCACTACTTTTGGAACATTTGATATAATATATAATATTAGTCGTTTCGAGTCGCCACTTCTCTACTTGCTTTTTTTAAACTCTGTTCTCTTGTCAAAAAAACTATATTGCAACATTGATTTGAATATAAGAGAGTATATGAGAGAGAGTGTATAAAATGGTATAAACTTTTGTTATTCTAACTGGATTAGATTTATACGAGTTGTCTATTTGATTCACCAGTTTCTAGATAGCGATTATGAAAACTTTTTTGACTTGTTAAAAAGTTGAAACCTATGAAAAATATTTCTCAGTATTTACATAATTTTAACACAGAAAAAAGGTGTTTGAATTTTTTATAGAATTTAAAGTAACATTTTTCGATTCTAAGTATTGATTAGTTTTAATAATAATTTCTGCAATATATTTAAAATTGATGATAGTGTGTTTTTAAACAAAATTCGTTGAAACAAGGGTTAAGCATGACAAGTTTATATTATAACTAATAATTAAAAAATAGTTAGGAAGAAAAGTTCCGTTTTTGTTAAAGTAAAAAAAATTTAATATGTTAACTGGTGTAATTGCATTGAATATTATAATAATTAATTCAGAGCTATACTTCACTTTTAACAAAAATTAGAAAAAAACAAGTAAGAGAGGGATAAGCTCGGGTGTAACCGAACATTTTATACACTCGTGATGAAAAATATTGCGGAAGAATTCAACATTCATTATTCGACGAAATTGTCAATGGATTGCGATCATATTTGGTCATCAGAGAGTGTCAGAGATATTTGTATTAAAATCTACCAAATTAACGCAAAACTGATATATGCGATATAAACATAACCAAAGTGGTTTAATTGAAAATATTAGATACATGAGGAAAAATTAAACCAGGGAAAAGGAAATCATTATATTAGGAATAAGGGGCTTAGACCATGGTCTAGACCGATTTCTTTCATATTTAGCGCGAAATCACATTGTGTTTAAGAAAACATATCCACTTAATTTCATTAAAATATCACACATATTGACTAAATTGACCAACGTAAACGGTTTAAATTCAGGTGAACTTTCAAAAGTCCGTTCACTTAATATGGCTAAGATATCTTACATATTGACCGAAATATATGGGATAAAGTCTACACAGAGGTTGAAAATCCGTATATTAGGTATATGGGGGCTATTTACCCGATTTTTACCATTCTTTATACCAGAGTACACTATTATCAGGGAACGATAATCCTCCAATCTCATTACAATATCTTACAGATTTCCCGATATTTTCGATAAAAAGTCAGATAGAGACATTGAGGTCCTAATATTGGGTATCTGGTTGCTTGAAAAGTTATAATCCGATTTCGTCTATTTTTACGCATGCGATGGCATATCCTGAAGGCACTATTTGTGCAAAGTCTGATTTTCATATCTTAATTGCTGTTCGATTTATCTGCTTTAAAGTGAAAGGATCAGATGAAACTTAAAATTGGGTTATATGGAAGTAGGCGTGGTTGTTATCCGATTTCGCCCATTTTCATAGCGTGACATAAGAATACAAATATAATGTCATAACCAAATTTTGTTGAAATCGTTTAAGGGGTTCATGAGATATGGGAGTCACGTAAAAGTGAGCGGTGCCACCACCACCAAACCTCATCACAAAAACTTTACACGGATTTCTATGCAACCCTTCCGTATCATATTCGCTGCAAGATTTAGTGTTTCTAACGTGTTCCGTCAGCGAGTTATCGCACTTTTAGTAGTTTTCAACATAACTTTCGTAAGGTAGGTGGGCGTGGTTATTATCCGATTTTATTGATTTTTTCAGTATATGAAGAGATGCTCGAAAAACTTACTCGGAGCAAGTTTCGTTGATATAGCTATAACGGTTTCCGAGATATATATATTAAACCTATTGGGGGGCTGGGCCATGCCCACCTTTACAAATTTTTTCCCCACAGATGTCCCACCCTATTAGTATCCTCTATACTAAGTAACATGTTTATGTCTTATTTTGCTGCTTAGTTATAGGAATTTATCTGTTTTCGATTAATGGCAGTTTGTGGGCGTGGCAGATGTCCAATTACGCCCATCTACAATACCAACCGTCTTACGGTGACAAAGAACACGTGTACCAAGTTTCATCAGAATATCTTAATTTTTATTCAAGTTATCGCTTGCACGGACGGACGGACGGACGGACGGACAGACAATCACTCGGATTTTAACTCGTCTTTTCCTTCTGGTCATTCATATATATATATATATCTATATCTAACTCCATTGGTTCTAGGCGTTACAAACAACCGTTAGGTGAACAAAACTAATATACCCTGCTGCAACATGTTGCGAGAGTTTAATGAATAGTATGTATGTTGACTAGTTTAATTGAATTAGCATGTTGATATTATAATAATAATCAATAATAAGTAATTTAACTGACAAAAGTATATTATAATTCTTAATTTGAAAAATAAGTGAGAAAATATTGAGCTGATATCAAAATCAGCAAAAGCAAACATCGATTATGTTGACTAGTGTAGTTGAATTGTTAAGTTACAATTATATCAATTATTAATAATTAAGGAAAAGTTCAGTTTGCATTAAAATATAAAAAAAAAATTAAATCTGTTGACTAGTGTAAATTAAACATATAGAGTAAAGAACGCAATTTGTTGACTAGTGCAATTAAATCCACACAAAATTAACAAATTAAACCTCTTATAGACATGTCGTTGCACCAGGTTATTATCATAAAAGCAAAGGATAGCCCACCAGCACAACCTTTTTCAAACAATTTAACAGTGTCATAAATAATGTGAATTTTATGAATTTACAATTCGTGTACGAGTTCAAGTTTGCCTTCGATTTTATTGTTATTTTTGGTTTTCTTTTTATTCTTTTATACAACGCCTTCGCAAAGTTATATCTGTTTCTTTCCAATGTCAAGGTAGGCATTTGCTACCCAAAGCGGGGAAATTCCGTATAAATAACTAGCAAAAGGCTATCATTTGTATCAGAGCCAGAGACAGACACTGTTATTAAATTGTTTCAGTGCATAGAAATTGTGCATCAATAATCGTAAAAATCTATAGCAAGCGCGCATTAATTTCGGCCCAATTAGGCTGCCCTTTACATTTTGTGCGCAATTTTACGCAAATTTTTTTAAATGCTGCAAAAATTTAAATAAATAACTGGATAAATGATAAAGATAAAAGAGAATCGTTTTAAAGCATTAAACATTATATATTTAAATACATAAAAAATAAATATAATAATGCGCAATTAAATTCTTTCATATTTTATCCATAAACAATTAAATTAAAATTATAGTGATTAAATAAAAACAATTAAAAAATACACGGGAAAGCGGCAGCAAATCAAAGTATTTAAAATACAGAAAAATGGGTAAGTAATTGTGCAATTAACTGATTAACTGTTGGATAAGTTGTCAACCCTATTATTGTGCGGCAAATAAGAATCTGTAAATGCATTGTGAAGGTATTTTCTTGGAATGAATATTTATATATACAATTATTTTATTAAACATAATTATGAATATATTCAGTACGGAAAGTTTATTACACGTGTGGATATAAATTTGTGATTAATCCGTTCTGTGCTTGGAAAGTTATTATTTAACTCTCTCAGAGCTGAATTTTTTTAAAATGTTGAAAACTTTTTCATATCATAATTATAAAATAATGCTAAAAGAATATATGTTGTTCAAAAAGTTCCTACATAACATGTTGTATTTCGCAAGTTCATAAGTAACCCTTATAGAGCCGAATTTTTGTTTCAGTTCTTGAAACTTGTTTTTATTGTTTGTGTAGAGTAATTATTAAATAATACCAAATAGTACATAAAACCCAAATTTCTTGTTTTCATGAACCCTAACCCTGTTGCTTGTGTGCAACATTGGATCTAAATTTTATAATACAACTTTCAGAGACGCACTTTTTTTTGAGGTTAGACAATTTTTTAGACCGGACATATTAAATAAGGTCATAAAGGGCTTAAATTTTTATTACATTACTGTTTTCTTAAGAACCTTAACTTATTGTTCAGAAGTTGCTTAGAATTGAAAATTTGTAACTAAGCCTTTCGAAGCTGAATTTTTTTTTCGAAGTTTTGGAATTATAGAATAATGTCAGAGAGAGCTTAAAAAACATATTTTCTTCTTTTCGCGAGCACTAAGCTGCTTGTTTGCAACATTGGTTTGAAGAGGTATGATAAATGATTAAATGAAGACTTTGGTTTTATGAAAAAATGTTTTACCAATGAGAATTGACACCTGAAACATTTCGTTAATAAAGTCCCATTCCACAAAGAGCTCTTCCTCCACAAACATTGCTTTCTCATCATAGCGTTCATTTTTAGCTGAGGAGGTGTGAATTTGTACCTTTTCGAGCCACTATTTAAAGCACTACTGTCAAGCACCCAGCATTTTAGATCCTCTCGCGCACTTCCCCTTTTTTCCACAACTTAAATCAGTTAATACAGTACTAGAAACCATCAGAGAATTGCGATTTTAAGATGAAATTTGAGGAATGAAATCTGGCTAAAATACACTCAAAAAGCAGCTGTAAGGAAGTCGGAACTTAAAGACAGATATGTTTAAACATCAGTAAAATCATTTTTTTGTGCGGCGTTTAACTTTATGTCGGTCTGGGAGAATTTTCGAAAATATGTGACAATTGAAGGTCAAGCAATCTCTGAATATTTTTCAATGTTCACAAATCCTAGCGCTTTATTTCCTCTTCGATACATTTGAGTCCATACTAAACTTTTCAGGTCAAATTAATTTAATTCAATTTAACCAATTATTTCTTCATCAAAAAGGAAGGTAAACTAGTCCACTGGAGAATTCAGCTACAGCACAGAATCGTATTTCTCAATAGTTTTCGCTAACTGAAATACCTTGGAACTCCATCTTAGAGAATTTCGACAAATTTTTTCCTAATTAATTGGGTTTTTCAAATTTTTCGCACTATTCTTCGTTTTCCTAATATAATCTATAGCTTCCAAAAGTCGTGTTTAGTACCTTCAAATGCGGCTTCAAACAAACAAGAAACTGGCAAAAGTTGCGCTCAGTCAACCTCTAGACTCAAAGGATTAATAGTTTTTTTTTCAGCAAATTCATTGATACATATTTACATATATATATATATGATTATGTGCATGACATTTAATGCATTTATAATTACTGCAGAAATCTAAATATTACTGCACTCTTCTCTCCTTCCTCTTCGTTTCTCCTGCCTGCATATAACTCATATTATTAGCTCAGTCATCTAAGATGTGTACATAAAAGCCCTCAGATGACCTTAATTTCTGTGTACTCACTTAAACAGTTTGTTGGCTCTGCACAAACATAGTTAAATCGACTCTTTCATAAAGACTCTATTGAGTCTTGCTTAATTAACTGCGCAAAGTTCACGGATTTTTTATTCATCTGACTTTTGTATCATGTTCAAGTTAACGAGATCGTTGAAGAAAGTTGGAAACCAATTTGACCCAACGTCGGTGTCGAAAGGGCTAATGCTAAGTGAGGACACAGCATGTTTTTTTCGTTTGCTACGAGAGATACAATTCTTTAGACATAGTTCCAAAAATGCGATCGGAGTTTGATAAAAATCTGAAAAAATATGCTTTATAAATAAAACTAATAACAAAACTTTAAAAATAAAACATTAATTAAAACTTTGATAAATCAGTAATGTTACAACCAAACAAAAGTTAAATTAAAGTAAAGCTAAATTAAGCGAAGTGAGATTATCATTGTTCGTTATAATTAAGGCTTCAGAAAACTAATCAGAACTTTTGGGAATGTCAAATGATACTTATGCATATATACGAAACTTGATATTTTTCAGAGAAAAGTTAAACAATCAGTTCTTGTAACAAAGATCCGTGAAATACGTATAATCTTTGTTTTAGATACATTAGCAAGTTAATCTTTTACTTATTCATACTTTACACCGACTTACAAACTATGCTCTCTATGCGACTATACTCTCCTCGCTCCTCCCACCATCACTATTTCAAGTTAGAGGATCCCAAAACTGCGAACACTATCATTAGCTGAAGTAGAGCTCGAATTACATGGCGACGTACAATTGCTTTCTTGAAAACTATAGTAGACATGCTTTAAGCATTTCCACCACATCATACTCTCTTAACCCTATTCAACTCTTTAATAATAACCCTTCAGAAACGGTCCTTTTACGGAGTCGGAGGATACGGAGGATAATTTCGCTGAGATCTGAAATACTTCCAGGAACTAATAAATTTAGTTAAAAGATCAACTCTTTAGCCTGGTCCAGTAGGGACGACTAGTTTCGGTATTATTAGTATTATTAGTTATTCGGTAGAATAACTCCACAGTTTACAAATTGAAGATAGACTTGAAAAATTCCTATCAAGATGCCAGCAGCACATTTATTATATTATTATTAATTTTAAGAAGTAGATGAAAATTTGAGCATATGTATTGTGGAAGAAACCCTGTACACAAAACTTATTTATTAAAACATTAAACATATTTTTCGTGAATGCAAGTTAAATTATATTTTCACATTTCGCTAAATTTTTTAATTCGCCTTTTATTTTCCAGGAATTCCAACAATGCTTTCGGAAGTCACCGAGCTACCTTCGGTGCAATTGGGCGAGTACACGCTCCAATTCGAATTGGGCGAACCTACAGAGCGTGCCAAGGAAGTGGCCATAAAGGAATTACGCGAAACACCAGAAAATAAAGAAGCGGCTATTAAAGAACTAAAACTGTTAATGCAAGGTAAATTTTATCGAATTGTTTGCTTAATTAAAGTAATGGAATTAATGGAATGGAATGTTTTTTTACAACCAATAGTTAAAAACAGGAAAGTTATTTAATGGAGAGAGTGTGAGTAACTTGTTTTCCAACGACTGCACTGCATTGAATTGAGTTTAATAAAATATTTATTTATTAATTTTTTTTCCTGATTATGCTTATAACGTGGACAACAATCAAAACAACTACTCATTTCAAATAAATATTGGACATAAAATTACGGTTATAGTCTAACTAATTACAGCACAATTAGGCAACAAACTAATTAAAAAGTCATTAAAAAGCGTAAAAACTATGATTGTAGTTTCATAACCCTTGTATTGTTATACTTGTATTAAAGCATGTTGCCACCTGAGGGACTATTATAAATAAATACTTCCAAGTTGACATTTGAACTATGAACTTCTCAAGATCTACATTTCTACCAATGTATGTGCATATAAATCTCATAATTGTCACTAAATTGTTAAGAATGTTATTTTACTTTATTACAAACTTCCTACTTTTAGCACAATAATTACTTAAATGGTATTTGCAAATATTGTCATAGTAATTACTATAAAGTAAAGCGTTTTGTGTTGTTGTAATTAATAATTGACTTGCGAACGTTATTCTTAGACATTTTAGAATTTCTTTCTCAAACTATTTAAATAGCTAGAAAAGAATATATATAAATAATATAATATTTAATAATAATTAATATTAATTAATAGAATTTAATATTTAATATTAATTAATAGAACAAATTATAGAATATAATAAATATAAATCTTTTTAATGAGCAAAACAGACCTGAAATATATGAGCTTACATACATGAGCTTTGGAAAATTTTTAGTGAAGAACAGAAAGAAATCGACAGGAATACCTTAAATGAATCATAACCCTTTTAACCCAATCGCCTGGGTTCGCATTTTCACCTTCAGTTAATACAGTTAATAATATAACTGAACAATAAAATCGATAAAGTACGCTGAAAAAGGTACGAAAAACACATATATATATATATATAAATAAATAATAATAATATAAATAAATATATATATACAATTATTTTTCTAATAAAAAAGTTAAATACTCAGTTAGTTCGATAAAATATATTTATTTGCAATTCATGTGAGTATATTCTATGATAGATAACGAGATCTTCAAGACCCACGAGAAAATTTTTAAATTTAATTTTTAAAAAACTTTGGAGTGTGTTAGATCCATACATATAACTAATTTCGATTTCAATCGAATATTTTCATTGCATACCCATATGCGAGTTCAAGGTCACTTAATACAATTAATACCTATGTTAGCATTATCAGAAGCCGAGAAAATCCCTATAGCCATATGTATACATATACAAGTCAAAATTATATTTTACTATTAACCGCCCTTGTATTACGAAATCAAATAGTTTAAAAATATAATCGTAAAACATATGAATCATTTAACTTGCACCGCTTAAAGCACAAACATTGTGCTTTTTTTTCTGAGGAGTTGAAGGTCACAGCGATGTGTCGCTAAGTAAAGGGCTATGATTGTAATAAAAGCTGACGCAATTATTTTCGGTCAAAAATCTCGCATGGCAAGCAGCACATCTAAACCGTGTACAAAAACAGTTGCATAATCAAAAGTAGTATGCAGTATACCTGCACACCAATGTAAATATGTATATATATGCAATTCAGTGTCAACCTAGTGCTGAATCAGTATCAAAAGTGTCATTATTATCAACATGGCCACAGCAACAGGCATTTTTTCTCAAAAACGTTCACAGATTTCCAAGCGTGTCATCATTACTATGGCGCTGCCATAAAGTTATACGACTATTTCGCCTTTTTTTGTTTTGTTTTTGTGCACACGCACCTTTTTATTCATCTGTACATATGTATGTATGTGTTGTAGAGGAAGCACCTTAACATACATGCGTTCTTCAATGCTAAAATAAACGGAACCAAGTTACTGTTTCTTGTGCAAATTTTGATTACCCAATTGACAAAATAGAATGCAATGTTTTTTTTAGAAATAATAAATCACTGCGTTTTGCGGTCAATTATATATGCATATATGTACATTTATATGTAGTTTATCATTTACGAACATTTTGAATTCACTTTTATTTTTACTGATTTATTTGATTTTTTACATTCGCGTCGTTTTGGTAATTAATTTCTTATCTCAGTTTGCTCACTCGTTTTCAATGGTTCGCTTGTTTTTTTTTGCAGTATTTTTTATAATTGTTTACAAAAGGCTTTGGTAATTGATTTCAAGTGTACTTTTAGTTGTTTGGAGTTAACAAATAATAAACTACAAGTTAGGTTAGATAATGGAATACTAAAAAATCCTCAATTTCA
Organism: Bactrocera minax; assembly: GCA_021498325.1. NCBI lineage: Eukaryota > Metazoa > Arthropoda > Insecta > Diptera > Tephritidae > Bactrocera > Bactrocera minax. The sequence continues at coordinate 598,281 of JAKEEE010000034.1, forward strand.
CTTTTACCTAATGAGAAATAATTTTTAAATCCATCATAACTACCTTTTAAACATAAATATATTTTCATAATATTTTGCAAAGTTTTATCTTTTTTCATAGATGGCAGCTTGTTGCCAAATATATTTAAAAAAAAATTGCATTTAATCACATTTAACCACCAACCGAAATGTGGAACAAATGTTACACTGGTTCTCGAGGCAGCAACTTCCAGATCTCTGCTTACGATATCAGAATCAGAATAGTTTACTAAAGATATCTGAGGCCTCATACACAATGTTGACATTTATCTTTAAAGCTGACTGGATTTTCAGTATGAATATATGGACTTAAGCTCACTTTTTATCGTTGAAATTCGATGTCTTCTACCATTAAAGAAAGCTGTTAACGTAAAATAGGTTCCCACGATAATTTCGTTATTGACAAATTAGAACTTACAGGCGATTTCTTCTACATATTCCAACATATAGTTTTACGTTGGGAATCTAACGTAAGAAAACTTCGACCAACCTTTTATTATCATTTACTTATGATAATAAAATGTTGATAGGTTGCCTGGATGCACCCAAATGGTATGAAACTTCACATTTTCGATGCGAAGCCGAATGGTGATAACAGAAAAAAGTGATTTCAAAGCCAAAAGTCTATGCTGTATCTGTAAAAAATATTCCCTAAATACTTTTGTTGAACGTGGCCGAGCTGACAGTTCTTGGTCGGATATAAATCCAGGTTCTTTCCATTAAAGTAGAACTAGTTGGCGTGGGAAGTCATTCATTTTTGATCTTCGTAAGGTCGAGAAAAATTTGCAAGTGGTTTTTGGACTAAAATCGGCTTTTGTTTGAAGAAAGCAGTTTTCAACTTGGTTTTAATATGTCTTGATAAAGCAAAGATTTCATCGATTTTGATTTACAATTGCCTTATGGAGATCGAACTTTGCTCTTTTGTTTTAAGATAAGATGTGGGCATGGTCTATACAATGTAATTGCTGTAGTAACTAGTTACCGAGAATTTTCTTGATAGCTTGATTTTGTATGCGAAAAGATTTGAATATTTAATTTATAGAAATTCCAATTTCCCAACCCTATATATATTAAAGAGCCGTATCTGAACCCAAATTAATCTAACTACAGACTCTTTTGGAGTAAGCAGAAACGACTTTGTATGAGGAAACCACTTTCAGCGAACACGCTGAAATCTATTTTTTTTGTTTTGAGAAGAGTCAGTTTGTGTTGGAAGCCAAATATTTGTAATTTTAATTCGTTTTAATGTTTTAGTTTTTCATTTCTAAAATGCTTCTCTTCTTTTCTTGCAGCCGAGACAGACTTGCTATGCCCAAAGGACAATGACCAATGGCTGGTACGCTTTTTGCGGCCCTGCAAGTACTATCCGGAAAGCGCGCGGGATTTGGTAATATAAAACTTGAAAAATAAGACTGAGGGTATTCATATTCAAATAGAAAATAACTGGTTAATTGAAGTGGACTTAATATAAGCATGTAATCGAACACACTAATATCTATTCACGCGCAACAGAAATATAATTCTAGTGTAATCAGCAAACCCAGCCACACACAGTCTGACTAACAACCAGAATATCTAATTGAATATTATATTTAATTACTTATACTTCTATAGCACATACTTATTACGTAATTATTTTCAGATCAAACGTTACTACGCCTTCAAACAGAAGCACGCCAACGTCTATGACGGCCTTGTGCCGAGCAAAGAGGCGAACATTTTCGAGCACAACATACTCACAGTTTTTCCAAATCGCGATCAATGCGGTCGGCGTATCTTGTTACTCGAGCTGGGCAGTAAGTACTGTTTATTACTATTGTTGTTGGTTAGTTGTTCGGTTAGTAAAATTAAATATTTCATTTTGCAATGCCGCAGAACGCTGGAAGCACAAGCAAGTCACACTTGATGAGGTCTTCAAAGGCGCTGTACTCTTCCTCGAGGCGGCCATGTTGGAGCCGGAGACACAAATTTGTGGCGCCATTGTGATATTCGATATGGACGGTCTGAGCTTGCAACAGACCTGGCAATTTACGCCGCCCTTCGCCAAGCGTATTGTCGACTGGCTGCAAGATTCGGTGCCGCTACGTGTCAAGGCCATACACATTGTGAACCAACCGAAGATTTTCAATGTTGTCTTTGCACTCTTCAAGCCATTCTTGCGTGAGAAACTGCGTTCGCGTATCTTTTTCCATGGCACCGATCGCGAGTCGCTGCACAAACACATCTCGCCCAAATGCTTGCCACCCACCTATGGTGGCGATTTGGAGCTGAAACGCGTCGATGGTAGTCAGTGGTATGAATTGTTATTGTTGTGCGATAAGGAGTATGTAGCGATAAACTCGTATGGTTATAAAAAGAAGTAAGCTTCGGTTAGAGGCAGCGCAAAGTTCGGGTAGTAAAATGTGTGTATAACTTTTGCATTGTTAAAAAAATTCTTTTTTGCCAATTTTCTTAAAATTTTGCTGAACAAAAATCTATTCCAAAAACACTGCGTGCATTATAACAAATATAAATATTTTTGCTGTACAATAAATGTATACATATTTCCATGTTGCTTAAGTGATATAATTATAAATTTGCAATTAGTTTTAAATTAAGTATGTTTAAGCTGTGGAACACTGGTACCTATTTTGTTAATAAAAAATAAATATAAACCGTCAGACTGCGCAAAAAAACAGTCAGGCAGCTCAAAACAGATAAAAAAAAAAACTAAACAATCTGTACTTAGTGGTGTACTTACATACTTATATACATTCGTAAATATATATCTAATAGTTTTAAGTAATTTTTCTAAGAAACTTTTTTTGGTATTCGCTTTAAAACAAAAAACTTTTTAATAATTTTAAAAAATTTATTTTAGGGCTAACAGGTATAGTTATAGTCTTTTTTTCTTTAGCTGCATTTGAAATGCGAAAAAATTTAAAATAAAAATTAAATGATGTTTTATAAATAAACAAATTTTATATTTATTTCTTTTCGCTAATAAAAAACCAAATATCTCTACACAATTTGGAATAAAATAAGGTAAAATTATTTGCTAAACAATTTATTAAAAAAAAAAACCCAAAGCATTCCATTAAAATTTATAATTTGTTATCTTTAGTGCAGTGAAAATTAAAAGCAAAAAACTTGAAAATAGTTTAATAAATAATTTAAGAAAATATTAATTTTGTTTTTTTTTGTCGAACATTTAAAAAGGGGGGTAATAAATATTTTAATCATATTTGGTATGCTCACCGTGCTTAAAATCAAATCTAAAGCAATTCCGAAAAAAAAACTTTGTTTTCAAATCAACGGAAACTCCTTTTCATTTTATTGTTGTTGTAATGATTCCCATATTACGCGTTTGTATGTTCCAGAAATGTTATGAACATTATCTTAGCTTTCAGTAAGTCGCGTTAGGCGTAATATTTATGTACTGTTATATCGACAATCTAACTCGCTCCACATTGCTTAGACGAGACAGCAAATAACAATTCTAAGGAGTTGGGATCACCGATTTTGCAAAGTATAGGCGGTTGGTCAGGTGAAGTCTACAAACTAATATTATACATTTTTGAGTGATGGGGCTCAGACGTCTTCGTGGGAATGGTTTCGCATTATATTTAAAAGGGAGTTATCACTCCAGATTAGAATTCAAATATTTCCTAATGACAACCGTTGTTACTGTCTTTACAGCATCTATTAAGCTCCGTCGAATGAGCTATTCGTTGTTGTCATACTGGTATTTAACGGAAGTTTGAAGCAAAGTGCTTGATGGCCTTAAACGCGTTCTAACGAAAGTTAGATCTCCGTAATCCGAATGGACCGGTACATATATCTAACCGCTGTAACAAAAAACAAAGTAAGTTGTCCTTGGGGCAAATCACTAGGAATATTATGTATTCGTTTCAAGGACATTAATATAGGTATGGTAAATGGTATATACCATATGCCACTTATATATATGTACATATGTGTTAGCACCGTAATTACGACGGAATAATACGGTTTCTCTGACATAACTCTAGTTTTGGGTCTTCTAAACGTAGCCTTGCGACAATGATGTCCGTATTGTAGCAGATAGTTGGAACCAATTTAATATAAGTTAGACTGATACAGTCCATTTAAAAACCGGTACATAGAACCAACTGTCATGGTAAAACTGTTCTTGTATCGACTCGATTGATCTTTTATTTTTTAAGTAGTTGTAAATTTAACGTTTTTCAGGGACATTCCTCGTCTGTATTCTGCTGGTCTTTGGTCTCGTAGGTATTAATTTACGTCAACGACATCTCTTTGTCTTTTTCTTTTAGTGGAATGAAGTAGTTTAAACTACCGAATCTAGGCCTATTTTCAGGTTCTTTGTAATCGGAATTTGCATCTGAAGGATTTTAATATACTACTGTGGTCTATACTTTTTCAGCAAAGCGGTAACCGTGGGTGATAAAAAATACTTACAATATGCTTCTGGAATATTTCGTAAAATAACCAACATTTATACTTATATATGACTGGCTGAAAACATCTTTTTTATTCCAAAAGTTCGATTAGCGATTTTAGGTGTGAAAGGATGGGTAATTGTTCTTCAAATTCGAAAGTTTAGCAAACATAAACATGAAAATAAGCGAGGTGATTTGTACTCGGCAATATTCTATATTCAAGATATATTAAAAATATACAAAAGGGCTTTAAGAAATAGATCTTTTGGTGGTATAGATGTTTGAACTACTCGCCACTCCGTTAATTTACCCGCAGCATTAAGAATATATCGAATCTAAAAAAAAAATGCCTTCGCAAAAAAAACTATTTACTCAATCTTGTTGATTTAGAACAAAGATTATTAGAAAGTTGCCACCTGTTTAAAATTTTGTATTAAAAAAGTATTTAAAGATAAACAATTACAATAAGGGTTGTAAACTAAATACGTGTAAAATTGTTTACATATGAAAATATCTTTTGAAGGGTTGCCACTTGTTTAAAAATTATTATTCAATAAAATTGATAAAATAAACTAATCATTACAATATGTATACTCAATAACTCAAGAGGTTTAAGAAAGCTTAAAATTTTAAATACATTTAGTGGGATTGTCACATTTGTAAAATTAATTAAATAAATAAAACATATGAAATATTATATAATAATATCGACTTTTGTCAAAAACAGGTTTTAAAAATATTTCTGATGGTTATATTCTTGAGAAGGGTTGATACATGTTTTGAAAATGTTAGTTCAAACAAATCAATAAAACATTATAGGTAACAATTGCAAGGTATATACAATATTTGAGGGACCTTTGATGTACGTAAAAACATTTTCAATAGTATCAGCTGTTAATCAAAATAACGAATGCAACTCATTTTTAATGCCAAAACATATTTTTTTGTGATATACCTAATACTTTTTTCTCTCCTTGTTGAATTCGACAGTTACGTCACATCCAAGAATTTCTCACTTCCGTTGCGAGTAGTTCTAATCATAATCTCTTTTTATTTAAACTAAATCCCCCAAATTAAAACAACTGTGTATTGTGTATGGATACATAATATTTTGCACATTCATCATAGTGTTTTATTGAATATGTAATTACTTACATTAATCAATTAAAATCACCACGACTTGATTTGCAAATTAAATATCAAATCGAAAAAAGACAATATAAATAATTGCTTACAAATAGTTACTAAATTATTGGTGTAAATAATTGCAACATGTTCCATATTACTTATGCATGTCTTTGTAAAAAAGTATAATTTTCATCAAGTATAATCGATGAAAGTGGTAAAAAGTATTGTATGAACTTGAAAATTTAGCGTTTTGAAATATTTCTGTGAATGTTTGTTGTAAATACTTCAATAATTAAGTTTTTAACTTAAATTGCAGCAAGGCACAATTGGTTTTAGATATTTCTTTGAAGTATAAATATCAATTATGAAGTTTGTTGATAAGTTTAATTGATAATTTTTAAAAACAAGCAGTTGAAAAGTTTAATTTGTTTAGTAGTTGTTAATTTTTTTTATGTAAATTAATCACTTTCTGTCGTTTTCGAGTTCTTGTCGGACCAGTTTTTAACCATTATGAGCACTTAAAAACAAATTTAGAGCAACTTTTCAATTTAATGAATTTTTTTAAAATCAAATTTTCAATAAAATAATTTAATTCAAATAACTTAATTTATGTTTTTTAATATCAAAAAAATTTGTTGCTTGAAGCAAGTTTTCAGGAATTTAAAATAGAAATCCTAATTTTCATAGATTATGTAGGTCAAACTGTTTTTGGATAAGATTTTTAATTAAAATGTTCAGGGAACTCAACTGCTCTTGCCCTTTCTTATGCAAGGATTTTTTAAAATATTTTATTATGCCAATATATTGTGTTTATCAATTCTTAATAGTTTTGAGCGAAATTTATATAAGACAAACAAATAAATGCTTTTAGTATTTCTTTCCAATTTCGTTTTTATCAGTTTATAATTTTTTTCAGAGATGTATACATTTTTCGAAACTTAAAAAATTATGTTTACATGCTTTTTACTTTCTCTTAATTTCCTTTAATTTTTAAAATTATTTTTTCATTTAAAAAGACCTTTCAATGCGGAAAAAAATGTATCAGGATATTAAAAAAAAGGTTTTTTTTGCAAATTTTTTTTTTTTTGAAACGCATCGAATTACTTTTTTTAATAATATAATTTAATTTCATTTTAATACTTTACTCGACTTTAACATATTATTTTCGCTTTCTTAGTTCTTCGAGACATTTAATAAGACAAAAATTAAAATAAGGTTTGTTTTTTAATAGTTTGCGCTAAGCTTAGAAATTAATATATTTTTTTAATAGTTTGTGCTAAGCTTAAAAATTAGTATTTGGTATATAAAAATTGCATCGTAAGCTTTGGTAAATTGAAATATGTGCGTTCAATACTTAAATTAAAAAATCTTTATAATAGCAAATAGATATATTTTAATATTATTACATATTATAGTATATAATATTAAATTGTCAAGTAAAATTAAGGGATGTATATGCGATAAGCAAAAAAGGAATGTCGGCGTTTGAAATTTAATCAAGAAAAAGCACTGAAGTTAAGTTAGGTTAAAAAGGAAAAAACAACGTTGAGACTAGCTTAGAAAAACAAATATTTGTATGCATATTTTATATAAATAAGAAAAAAAAATGTTAGGTTAGGAAAAAAATCATTTAAAAAAATGAATAGAGAAAAAATTAACAATGTCAACGTTCAGAAATTATTAGAGAAAATGACATTGAGATTAGGTTACAAAAATATTTTTAAAATATATATGTATATATATTTGTATATGTATATATGTATGTATATGTATTTTTTTTATTTAAATGAAGGAAAAAGAAGGAAAAGAAACTTTTGAAGAAAAACAGCTTTCAACGTATTAAAGTATGTTTATGTACGTAAAATAATTCGTAATAGTTCGGTCTCAATAACAGCTTTTTAGCATAATTTCCAATGGTGTATTAGAGAAAAGCGGTCGTTTCAACCTTAGAAACGACTTATTTTGAACTATGTTCACACAGGTTTCAGTTAAATACAAAAATTTATAGTTTTAATATACGTAGAAATATATTTTTTATGTTTTATATAAAGGCAAGCTCTGTCTACATTTACATTAAAAGTTTAGCCAGCAAATTTGACCCACTTTAATAAATTTGTAATTAAGAATTTTTGTGTATTTTTAGTTAAGCAATGATCATTGCTTATTAATTAAAGGAAAAAAACGAATAATTAAAATTAAATTATATATAAATATATATAAATTATATATGATTAAAAATATCAAGTTAATACTCAATGCGGCTGCTGCAATGCAAAATATCCAAGTTAAACTAAATTATTATAAATTTTAATGGAATATAACTGATTTAACCTATAAATACATAGGTTGTTAATGGAATAATTTCAAAAGTGTACAACACGTTGTATGAGTAATATGCTTCTCTTTAAATATAAATTGTTCACCAAACAATTTGAGCATTTTTACATTAATTTGCAACCTTATTTAGCTTATGCATTACATTTAGTTTACTTTTCTCATTTCAATTTTTAGAATTAGACATGAAGTTAAACAACAGTTTTTGATTCACACGCTACCGACAAACGTCAAACGCTTAACTGCCTTTGGTGTAGTCTATCAGATACTTTGTTACACGTCTTACTTGCTTTTACTTGGGTTTCCAACCAATCGAATTTGTTTAACACGCTCCTACATAATATTCGCTTATATAAAATTAAAGCAAAACGTACAAACAGAGATGAAAGACCGTGTTCCACAAACTCACATTCCACAAAATATAATTTAAAGCTGAAAATTCGTTGATTGCGATTGCCTGGCAGCCGCTTTAGACTGTTTGACGAAACGTAGCGGCGACGGACGACTGCCACTGCGGTCGCTACGCATCGACTCATCCTCCAATTCAGCTTCAGCCGATGTTGTGCTGCCACCGCTACCGCCGCCACCAATGCAGCAGAAACGATTTTGCGCCAAGCGTATGCTACGTGTTAGATCGATAGTATCGCTCTGTTGGCGCAGCTCTATTTCAGCCACGCGCTCCATATGCTTCCACTGGCGTACGGCCAATACGAATGCGTCCGTTACGTTGCTGGCTGCTTTCGAGGAAGTTTCAATCAGACTGGTAATACCATTGTCCTGGCACCATTGTTCCACCTCTTCGTAGTTCACCTGACGATACTTTGCTGCCATGTCAAGCTGTTTGGTGTATTTTCGCAAAAGTGCATATTATTAAATTTAAATATATATATATATATATATATATATATATATGTGATTTACTTACCTTATTGCCAACAACAATAAAGGGAAACTTATCCACCTTAACGTCGGCATAGTTGAGGAACTCACCACGCCATTGCTTCAGTCCGCGAAAACTGTCGCGATCATCGACGGCATAGCATAGCATACACACATCAGAGCCACGATAGAAGGGTGTGCGTAGCGCGCGAAAACGCTCCTGACCAGCGGTGTCCCAAATCTTGAAGAAATTAGTTAAACGTTTTTATTTTTCTCTTTTTGTTTTTAAGTATGCTGTAATAAAAAAGTACGGTGGGTTTCACAAGAAAACTTATCTTTGTATTTTCTGTTGAAGTGATCCAATTGAGGTTTCTTTTAGTTTTTGCAAAATTAAAATTGTTAGCTGATTGTTGTTTGTTGTGCATTAGTTCTAATTGAATGTGCTCCTTAAACTTAATAAACAGAAATTATAATGGAATCAGTCACGTTGCGCTTTTTTCATACACACATGCTCATTTATTGATATGTAAACGAATAGCCATAAATAATTAATTAATTCATAGGAAATTTCTATTTCACTTCTTAATTACATCTAACTTGAGCATCAAATGTAGCGCAGATGTCAGCAATAAATTAAATTATGTTTGTATAACAAGCTACTTAATTATTATATATATTTACAATTGGAGCATTTGCAAATTGTATATGCGCCAAAAAAATAGTCAAAGCATAAAATCGTATTTCTTATAAATTTGGTTTTAAGCATCCAAGTAGAACTACTGAACTTGCGACTGATACCTCATTCCAATAGATACCCTCTAGTTCTCTTCATTTTTAGTACTAATTGTCCGGCAGCAAACCACAACTTTTTAAAGGCAATAATCTGGCTGTAAACTTTCAATTTTTTTGTGTAGTAATGACGTTCCAAATACAAATTTTCTAACTAACAAACCTCCTCTACAAAATTTCGCCTATTACAACATCCGAACTGCTCTTTCAGCAAATCTAACATCTGTAGAGATACGCAGATAGAAAGAGTACTCCTAGTCGCATATATCAAAAATCAAAGACTCGAATTACTTGCTAATGACTAGAGCAAGAAAAATCTCTAAGTATCGAGATCGGAAAAACCGAAATTTTATAATAGATAACAATCCATCTACGGTTGTTAGGGTGATACCTGTTGATTAGGGTGATTGCAACCTATTTGAACTTTAATAACGTCGTAATACATTGCTTCTTTGGTCATGCGTTACTGAAACTATCCTTCCAATTAGCTAAGATGCCTCTATTTATGTGAAATCCAGCGAGGATTTCTTTGGTAGTAGATATTGTGACGCTTGGCAGCAGGAATTCCAGCCAAAACATGTGTTAGAAGTCTTAAAAAGTTACCGAAATTGCTGTTTTGCAATTTTGTAACTTCCTTCACTGGATGGTGGAGAACTTTGCCACCAAAAAAATTGGAAAGTTTCGATGAAAGTCGTCCGACTGTCAAAAGCAATATATTGCCCTAATTCAATTAGGCAGAAGGCATCATAATCAAAATCAAAATGGTTCAAATTGGGTCAGTACTACTAACAAGGAATTGATTTATGTTAAGTATTGTCTAATGATCTGTGCAGGCATTGAGTCCAACGCGGCCCGGAGAATTTTCTCTGCTGTGTATACACCCAAAGGCTCCATCCTAAAACTAACTCGATTAGGTGCAATACAGGCCTTAAGGCACATAGAGAGCGGACAACAAGTTATGTGGCACCATGCAGCCAGCGATCCACTGCGACACTGGCCTCTACGACAGTGCAAATAACACCTAGTTCAGGCCAACAAACTTAGTGGGCACCAAAGGACCTCAACGGTTCTCAAGAGTTCAGCTGGCAACATGACTCCCAGTCTGATCAGTTCGATGGGGTTGAAGCAAACTGGCAGGGGTGTTAAATGAGTCGGTTTTATATGGCATGCAAAGAGTTGGTTAGTGTCATGTGGGGACTCTTTGCTTGCGGAACATATGTTGAGTATATCAGAGCCTATTCTGTATAACTAGGAATTTAGTCTACTGCAATATCCAGAAAGAAGTTGCGCGACGGTCACTCTAGTTTCACGAGACAACTCGAGCTCTTGTTCTGCTTGTTCTGCCATTCACCGGAAGGGAGTCAGTAGAGGTGTTGATAGCTCCACTATGAATGGCGTTTGATCAATTAATGTTGGATGTCGTCGACGTTTTGCAAGAAAAACTTCTTGATTTCCTAGGAGAAGGTTCCTTTCCATGCTGGTGACAAAAACTGGGAGCATACCGCCCTCATCCGGAGACGGTGATCTTAAGCGAATACCACCTTTTAATACTATTCATAATGGCTTTGGAGAAATCGCTCAGAAAGAGAAAGGTTGGATTTTAAAGAGTATATCTTCTTGGGTTTCTTTACATGACTCAAAAGGAATAATTTTTTGCTTATCCCCTCAGGCAGCGTTTAGTAATTAATATAAGTGCAACAACAACAATGTTATGATGGCGATAAATCGTTGGTAATTTACATATTGGACTTTCTACGGAAAACTAGAGTGTTGTGTAATTGCTGATACAATTATATGCACTTGCGTATTAATGCCTTTATGCATGCCTATAAACATTTTAGAAGTTTATAATACACATAATAGTCGTGGGTATCCCCAATTTCTTATTTATTTATATTTAATTGTTAGTTATAGTTTATTTATATATTAGTTATATCAGCATTCGTTATAAAGAACAAAAAAGCTTAATAAACACACTGGAATAAATATAGGAAAATCATGATTCAAACATTAGTGATTATTTGTTATGTACGAATGAACATATTAAGCAATAAAATCAGTCATGGTATTTAAGGCATAGCAAAAATTGTGCACAATTAACAACTAAAATTGCCGACAAAAACAAGCTGCAAACTTTCGACTTACATAAATATGTAAATAAAATGCATATTTGTATTTATATAAATTTGTATATGGTGTATAGAATTTGATGCCGATACTGTAAGCCCGATCGACGACTTTTGTTGCTCGGATATTGTGAATAATTAAGCATTTACGACATAAAAGACAACGGCCCACCGAACTACTGTATTGACCATATATACATACATACATATATTGAACTATTCAATTTCCCAGGGAATAAAGCACGTAAAAATAATTAACAAGCAACGCGACAAGTGAGTGTCAATTTTATTGCATATTAATAGCTGCAGCTACCGATTGATGAGTTCGCAAATTCTTTTCGACTAGACATATACAGATTTTTGTACATATTCATTGCAAAGTACTTGTTAAAAACATATGTATAATATTAATATAAAACGAACCTTTATAGTAATGGAAGAACATTACAGGTGCCCGTGTATCTTGATTGTATGGCCGCTACTAAGGGTGTCTATACCATGGATTTTAAAGTCTAAAAAAACATGGGCATCTAAAATTATAGTTATAAATATTTATAAATAGTTTTTTTTCTAACATCGACCATACCTTGATACGCAATTTCAAATCTTCAGCTCGTCTTTTAATCCGAAAAGGCAATTAAGAGGTGGCTTAGTACTTCTACAACCCAACGTAGCACTGACGCTTACATCGCAGATAGAAGAAAAAGCTCAATCTTCAACACAATCGGGTTGTTGTTGTTGTTGTAGCGATTATCTAGACCCTATTTGGGTGTAAGCGCAAGATAACTGTCTTCGAAGTCTTCTAACGGTAGGTCCAGGAAACAAGCTGTTTCGACGGGGTCGGACAATGGGGAAAGGTGTGTAAAGTGAGTTGGTTTCAAGGGACAAGCAAAGAGGTGGTTAGAGTCATGCAGGGACTCTGTGCAAGCTGGACACGAGTTTGGTTTGTCGGGGTCAATTCGGGATAGGTAGGAGTTTAACCTGGTACAGTATACAGAACAGAAGTTATGTAAGGGCCACTCTGCTTTCACGGGGCAATTCGGGCTCTTGTTCTACGATAATCGAGTCAACGTAACCGAAATGGTCCCAGAAATAAGATTGTTCAAAGGCTATCATCCCAGCAGCAACAATAAAACTCTTGGAAAATATTTCATACTAATACTACAACAGCAACAATAACAACAATAACAACAACAATAGGAGTAGAAGCTCGGCAGCCAATCATCTAGCCTAGACAAAGCGTATCTATTTCTAATGATTGTACTTGATTAAGTGGCAGTCGTTTTAGGCAAAATTACGCTTTCAATATAAAATTCACTTATTAACAGTAATTTAGTACCTTATAGCTAATTTTGTTTGATGAGAAAATGTAGACTATAGTTGACGTCAAGTAATAAATTCACCCACATTATCACGTGCAAAATTTATTTGGAAATTTGTAAAGAAAATCAAGGCAGTAGGCAAAAAACAGTAAGTCATATTTTTACATTTACGTCACAAAACACTACGTTTCCATGTAATAATTACTACATTTTATGTCACTAGATACATATGTATAAAAAGGCTACACATTTAAATTAAGTAAATATTCCAACATGATTTCATAAATACGAGTACACTCATCACCCCAAAATACCATACACATTTTCTGTAGATTTATATTACATTTTGCATAATGCAGCAGATTTTTAATGATAATCTAGTATTAAAAATGCAACTAAATGAGCTGATAAGGGCTAGCTGTAGTGAAATCTTCCGTACATACATATTATATCGCCATATATATTTCAAAAATGGCGTGTCCAGAAAGTACATTCATCAACCGGTTACAATATCGACGTCTTACCGTCATTCTCTAAGGTCAAATATTGTGAAAAATAATGAAAAATAAAACAAAACAAATAAGGAAGGGGTAAGTTCGGGTGTAACCGAACATTTTATACTCTCGCAATGTGCAAGGATCAGCGGCGGGGATATGCTTTCAAGTGCTGGCATAACTTTATATTAAAAAATGTTGCGAAAGAATTCAACATTCATTATTCGACGAAATTGTCAATGGATTCCAATCATATTTGGTATCTTATTAACTTATATTACAGGCCATAGTACTCTTGTACTTTCGTTGTTATATTTTTTATTTCGTGTCGGAGATATTTATACTAATATCTACCAAATTAACTCAATATTACTTAAGTGATATATGCGATATAAACTCAACCAAAGTGGTTTAATGAATATATTAGATACATGAGGAAAAAGTCAACCAGAGAAAAGGAAATCATTATATTAGGAATAAGGGGATATTTAAACAATTGGTCTGCTGCCCAGGATAGTCCATTTTACAGAAACCTAATCATCACATCGGCCCTTCTTTTGAAAAGAGGAGCCGCCCCTTTCCACTTCTGATTCCCCAACGTAATAGAAGGCCTATCGTGAATAACTGCCCTGAGGTCTAGACCGATTTCTTTCATATTTAGCGTGAAATCATATCGTGTTTAAGAAAACATATCCACTTAATTTCATTAAAATATCGCACATATTGACCATATTGACCAACATAAACGGTTTAAAGTCAGGTGGAAAGTCGGGAATTCTTATATCGGGCATTTTTGGGATAGAGGAAGATCTGCACTGATGTGACTGACACATTAACTCTTTTCATTAGTAGTTCCAGTATATTACGCAACATGTTTTCACGGAATTTTGTGAAGATAACTCACACAGTGATCGACTTATTCGGCATAAAGTCTGCTAGAATAACGAAAATCATTATATGTAATATATGGGAGCTGAGATAATTCGTAAACCGATTTCACACATTTTCGGCAGTAAACTATGGTATACCCGATATTATACGTTCACTTAATTTTGCTAAGATATCTTACATATTGACCGAAATATATGGTATAAAGTCTACCCGGAGGTTGAAAATCCTTATATTAGGCACATGGGTGCTAGGGGAAGTGCTTACCCGATTTTATCCATTTTAAGTACATGGATACACTGTTATCTGAAAGAGGCGGTCTCTGAATTTCAAAGAGATAACTCATATATTGATCGTTATATATGGTATAGTCTACGGGAAGTTTTAAAATCTTTATATTAGGTATATGGGGGCTAGGGGAAGTGTTTACCCGATTTTTTCCATTTTTGACACCAGATTAAATTATTACCATGGAAAAATAATCCTCCAATTTCATTACGATATCTTACAGATTAACCGTTATATATGGTATAAAGTGTACCGGAAGGTTGGAAATCCGTATATTAGGTGCATGGGGGCTAGGGGAAGTATTTACCTGATTTTCGCCGTTTCTGATACAAGAGCACACTATTATCATGGAAAGAAATCCTCTAATTTCATTACAATATCTTACAGATTCCCCAATATTTTCGGTAAAAAGTCAGATAGAGGCACTGAGCTACATATAATGGGTATCGGGGGGCTTGAAAAGTTATAATCCGATTTCGACTAGTTTTACGCATGAGATGGCATATCTTGAACGTACTATTCGTGAAAAGTTTTATTCCAATATCTTAATTGATGTTCGATTTATCGACTTTAATGTGAAAAATTGTGTTATATGTGAAGTAGGCGTGGTTTTTTTCGCAAAATATCATAAATGACATCTGGCCAACCAGCTAAATCAATTGGTCTGTATTTAGTGGGATCAGAAATGCGTACTGTATTTCGAGCTTCGAAAATTGGTAAAACTATTTATGGTGAACGCTACCGATAACAACTCATCAAATGGAAGTGAGTGATTGCCGAAAAACGCCCGAAATTTGCGACTAGACACGAGGCAATAATTTTCCATCACGACAACGCTCGACCTCATGTTGCTAGACCGGTTAAATTTTATTTGGAAAACAGCGGCTGGGAAGCTTTACTTTTGCCTTATAGCCCAGACCTTTCCTTTCTGACTTCCTTCTATTCCATTAATTAAATACAAGCAAAAAGGTAGAAAAACACAAATCACTACATTAAATACTAAATAAATATTGATTACATGCTTTAAGAATGTATTATTTAAACACCGACATAAACAAAATGTAAAACCATATACACCGATACCACGTGATCGACAGATAGCGCTCAAATTGCGATTTTACAGACGCAAAAAATTAACACAGCTAATATATAGCAAATAAATGTGAAAAACAAAATGCACTGAATGGTTGAGCGGAACATGTAATTCACAGGCCGTACGTTTTTCTGTCAAATCACAATTTGTGTAATTATCACCAACGTGCTCTCATAATTTTATATATACATATATATCTTCCATTTATTACTTTATCTTAAATTTAAATTGTATAAACAAAGAAATATCTTTGTTTACAAGCTCTTGCTCACGGTTATAATAATATACACATATGATACACAATCGTATCGTATATCATAACGTAAAGCTAAAACAATAATTTCTACTCAGAAAAAGCTGGCAATATTTCGCCCTAAGGGACTCATTCATATATTTTTTGTTGATCTTCCCACTCTTACTTATTCTTATTTATTCCCACTTATATTCATTCATACATAAATATATATTACATTTATATGCATATAGAAATTCATTTCAAAAAGTAGCGGCATGGATAGGCCTTTAACTTTCATTTGTCGCTCAATGCCATAGAATTTCCAGTTGAATGCGTTTTATGCGCATTTAATAATTCACAAATAATTTTGAATAAATAATGAGCGAAAAAAATTTCAAATCGTTCCAGTTATTTAATTCCCAATCAAGCATTCTTCACAACTCATTTCACATCCTTCATGTATTGTATGATATTTGGTCCACTTACCTGTAATGTATATTTCTCGCCATCCACATCGATGTTTTTATTCATGAACTCAACGCCAATTGTGTGAAAGTTGTTTTCGTCGTAACGATTCGAGACAAAGCGATTCATCAGACAGGATTTGCCTACGCCACCATCCCCCAGTATAACAACTTTTAGGAGAATGGTTTTGTTTGGTGGACGCATATTCGTCATTGTGCCAGTAGCTTCGATTTTGTTTGTTTCGAGTTTGTTGTTACAACGATTACGTTAAATCACTGGTTATGTGTCGACAGCACTGGTTGTGGTCTTTTTTTTTTTTACTAAAACCGTTGTAATACTTTACATAAATGCACTAGCGAACAAGTAGTTTCCAATTGTAACTAATTTGTTGTTGCTAGCGTTCCACCTGACTGCTCACGACAGCTTACGATACACTGAACGTACACAAATGACTTTATTGCATTTATTTTTGCCTTTCGAATGTATTAATACTTTTATTCTTATATGTGCACTACTTTATACTTATTTTCATTTAATATAACTACACAAATTTATATATAAATTAATTTTAATCAACTATTTCCACCTGCGTATACCAGCACCAATAAGCAAATAAACCAGCTGTAGAATTTTATTTCAACGGAAAGGTCTCCACTTGTTGTAGTTGGTACTTTTGTTGTGGATTGGTTCCCAATTGGAGAAATACTGGTCAGCTGTTCGCATAAGGTTGCAAAGACACGTATGGTTTTTGCGCTTACTATAATTAGAATGCCATGTAATTTCCAATAATTACCAACAAACACTCTCCGAAACTTATAAAATTTTAAATCGGTTTGTATGTATTGTTCTTCGATTTTTATTTTCAACTATTCAGCAATATTTTACTTTAAATTATGTCAATCCTAATTTTTATTTCAATAAAGAATTGGTTCTGGTAACCCTTATGAATTTCTACTTAACGCCGTGCATTTTACGTTCCTAATTGGACAATAGCCGTTGGTAAATGTCTTTGCTAAATTTTGCAAATTTTTCTTATTCAAAGCAATTTCCCGTTATTTTTATCTCATTTTCATATACTGTGAAGTCGTTATTAAAAAGTACTTCTTTATATGTAATGTATATATATAAAATTTCTCAATTAAATCAGTAATTAGTTTTACACACCACCTGTGGCCATTGAATGGAATCCACATGGCCAATTGCACAAAAACTACCTGCCGCATACAACACTGTGCTGTTGGTATTTAATTCTGCTTAGCGCGTTCAGTGTTGTTTTTGTGACAGTTGGAAAAGGTTATAAGTTGGGTTGCTGTGATTTTGCGTTGGCGGTGTTTTCTGCAAGTGGATTTTTATAAATCAGAAAAGCAAAAAACTTTTTTGCGTGCATTTGCGAAAATTACGGTACTCCTTCGAGTAATTGCTTCTTTTCATTACACACTTACGTTGTAATAATAAATGAAATGCATATTGTACAAATTCGCAAGCAGCAGAAAATAAACTTGTGTAAGAATTTACAAGTTTATGGTTCAATATAAATGTGCGCGCATAGGTGTAAAATTGAATAAGAACAAAAATTAATGAATAATTATTAGGAGATTTGCATTGGCTGTGGAGCAGTCGGTGGTTGATATTCGACGGTGTATAAGCAAGTAGCGAATGCAATTGCAGTTGACGTCGACTGCGTTGCACCAGCTGAAGTTTTTGCATGTTAAATATACTTCGCAAAAACCAAATGAGCGTGTGTGCTACTTCTCACTGAAATATTAAAAAGAAATCTTGCACAAAATGTACATAAGCGCGTATGTGTGTGCAAGCAATTTCAGGTGTGCTTATAAGTGAAATATATCCACATGTTTGCATACTTTCATACGACATAGTGATAAATAACTAATAGTGTGGTTGAATCAAAGCGTAAAAATAAACAACTAATGGAATTTTTAACTATTTATTGCGAAGTTAATAGTTTGCTGTCCGATCAAATATTCCCTCGGGAATGAGCAAACGAAATTCTGCTTACGCAGCAACAACAATAAGAAAACACACAAACCAACCAGAAACAACAAAAATGTCCTGAATAAGTGTTTTAAGGAGGTAGTGGTGGTGAAATCTACGCTCAGCGCTCTGGTGAAGCAAAAAAGAAAAACAAGGCGTGCGTGCGTGCAGCAAACAATCAACGTGCGGCGAAAAAGCAAAAATAAAAAAGTAGTTGAAGGTTATTTAAAATATTCTGCTTTTATTGCTATACTCATCCCTTCCCCTTCGTACTGCGCAGGCGAGCAAATCAAACAAAGAAACAATTATTAAGAACAGTGGAAGCAAAGAAGTGAAGAACCAGAGCGACCGACGTTCATGTGTCCAATTATATGCATGTGTCCAATGTATACGCTGTTGTTATTGTTGGTCGTTCTTTATTATTTCATTGTGCCCACTCAATGCAATGTAAACAAAAAATCAAGTGTCATCCGCCAAGCGCCAAGTTTTATACCAAAACAAAAACAACAACAACAACAACAACAACAATAACGAAGTGCTTTAGTTTCAAAAGCAAATCAGTGCTACTTCAGCAGGTTGGGCATGTGTGCAAGTGAGTGCGCTATAGTGAGTAATGTGAGTAAAAAGCAGAAGGTAACGTTGCGTATGTGTGTGCGTGAGGCGGAGTGTGAGGGAGTGGTGCCAATAAGAAATAACTACAGTATTCACACAGCAGACGCAGAACCAAGCATTTATGTAGTGAAATAGTAAAATACATAGTAATATATTCCTATTTAATGTGTAGTAATATTTCAATAAAATAATTACAACAATTTTCATAAAGAAAATAATTCAACAAATTATAATTACAAACCATACAACGCACACTAGTGTACGTTAGCTGTATAGTGAGCAGCGCAAAACGTCATAGCAGCAGAGAACCCTCAAATGAGCAAGTGCAAGTGCAAGTGCAAGTGTGTGTGAGAGAGAGAGAGAGAGTGTGTGTGTGTACGAAACAATAACGATAGAGCAACGTAGGCAGCGCACGCAGTTGCGGAGAGCGAAAGAGAGCAGCGTGTTCGCTGCAGCGTTGTGTGTAGTGTGTAAAGCAGAAGTACGTAGCAAAGCGTTGGACGTTGGAAAAAATTTAAAGCGAAGCATTGCAAATGTCAATAAACTCTACAAAGGTAAGCAACACAGCTACAAAAACAAAATAACACATGCAAACGCACACATGCATGCATTGTATAGGTATGTGTGTAAGGTTGGAGCATGCAAGCAACATGCAACTGTAATAACAACAATAAAAAGCATTAAAGGTGCAACGCTGTTGCAAAGTTGCCACGAGTTTTATGGCACATGTTACGTATGGTGGGGAGAGAAAAACACTTGAAATCCTGTTGGTTGTTAAAATTTAAATCAGCCATTGGAACTGGTGTGTGTTCTATTTTGTTTTTGTTTTGAGTTGTAGCATTTGATTTTTACGGGTTTCATTGTAAAATTGTAGCGTTAATTAAAGTTTTTGTGTAAAATTTTAATATTCAGGCTAACTGTAATGAAGTCACGGTTGATGATCGCGGTTTTGTTTTTTTTTTTTGCCTGACGATATTTTGAAGGTTGCTAAGCGCAGCGTGAAGTGTGCTTCATTCTTGGAAGGGTTCTATTATATAGTTATGTGAATATGTATTAAGTGTATAGTGCTCTTGGTTGAAGAGTAACTTGCTTTTGTATTAAATTTTTACTTGTTACGAAAATTTGGTTTTCAATTGACAATTGGAATACCAAACATCGTTATAGCAATAGGTTTATATACATATGTATTGATAAGTAAAAATGTGGATAAATCAGAAGAATGCGATAATATATTGAAATATTGAATATATAAACAATATTGAAATATTGTTCATCAAATGAAAATAATATTTATTTCACTTTTGAGAAGTTAAAGCTTTTGGCTGTCACCAAAGCCATTAGCAGAGTTTTTGTTGTCGTAGCACCGTAAAAGATTTATAATATAATTTTATGGAATGCTGCAGAGGTAGTATTGTAGTTCTCTGTTGAATATAAATTCTGGTCTCTCTCGTATTTTGTGTTATGTTTCACAATCGATTTAAGATATTTGTTACTTTGAGGCGATAGTCGGGTCTACGTAAACGCAACGGGCCCGGATTTTAATCCGACTAGGAATCGGTAGCATTTCTCAAAATTGTCTAAGGTATATTTTCCAAAACTACAACAATAAACTTAAATTTGGCTGGGCTTTCGAAACTTGTTGTAATACCATCGGTATAAAGATAAATACCTGTATATTATATAATATATATAAGATACCCTATATTTGGTCAATTCTAAAGTCTCGTTATTCTTTTAAACATATTTCTGTTCTAGCACCGAGATAAATAACCTTCGATTTCTTCTGATGATAGCTTCTTGACCTTATTGGGTAAAATATTTTTTAATATAAATAAATGTCCACAATACATCGGACTCAATCGGAGTACAGCGACACCGAAATGTTAACTCGAGCTGCCCAATTGGTATCGCCAACAAGATGATTTCCCAGATGATATCGACTATGGCTTGCCATGTAAGATCAAATGCCACACAAGTCTATTTCTTCAATTTTTAAATCCATCTCAATGATCCCCATTCTGAAATCTGTCAAAATACTAACGGCGTATAGCTGGCATTCACAAATTATGAAATAATTAAATAAAAACATTGCATGGACTACCCAATATGGTTGTCAGTATGTAAATATATGGGACCCAAAAAAGTGTCGGCTATTGTTTAAAATTACAAAATCAAATAAATTTAAGCTCGTGGTTGTAAAAAAGCCACATTAAAATGCTTAACAAAGAAATGTCACCTCGAAGGCGATTTCCACACCGAAAATCGATATTTTTCAATTTTGTTTTATATGCACACATATCTACACACTTATGAATGTATTTAATTCGCATTTGCGGCTTTTCGCCACAGTCTTTAAACATTTCTTCAGCGGCACATTGCAATATTTAACGGTGATAGTTGTCTACCAATTAACTGTCGCACTTTAACCTTCAATATTGGCTGTCAAGACAAAAGCACAATAACACAAAAGAGAAACAACAACAACAACAACAACAACAACGAGATTACGGTGCAACAGCTTAAAACTCATAAACCTCAATTTGCAAGAGTTCAGCGTTAAACATTGTTAAATAAATGAAGGGTAACAAAAGGTGTACGATAAAACAAAAACAAAAACAAACAAATAAATAAAAATCAAAAATACATAAAAAGCACAAGTAGGTAAAGCGCAAGCAAGCGCATCGCACATAAAAACTTCACCGTAGAAACCGAAAAAAATTGCAGCAGCAGAAGATAACACCAAAACAAAGGTAAAAAAAAAGCACAAGACAAAATGAAATTAAATAAAATAGGTGTGTAGAGTAGCGGTGAAATGACAGCAAAAACAAAAAAAAAAACAAAAAATACACACGACAACTCCACTCCTCGTGCGCTCGTGGTGTTTCAATGGCGTTAACCACTTGGCCACCTTGCTCTGCAGATTTGGGTCACAGTTTTTATTAGTATTTCTTAAAAACGAAAAAAGCAAACATAAAATAATCAATTTCCAGAGGGAATGAATAAATATGTACAAACATAAAAATACAAATACAAAAAGAAAGCTTTGACCAATAAAATTTTTTTCTGTTTTATACTCTCGCAACATGTTGCTACAGAGTATATTAGTTTTGTTCACCTAACGGTTGTTTGTAATGCCTAGAACTACACGAGCTAGATATAGACATATATATATATATATATATAAATGATCAGTATGAAAAGACGAGTTGAAATCCGAGTGACTGTCAGTCCGTCCGTCCGTCCGTTCGTGCAAGCGATAACTTGAGTAAAAATTAAGATATTTTGATGAAACTTGGTACACGTGTTCTTTGTCATCGTAAGACGGTTGGTATTGCAGCTGGGCGTAATTGAACATCTGCGACGCCCACAAAATGCCATTAATCGAAAGCGGGTAATGTGCTATAACTAAGCAGAAAATTAAGATATAAACGTGTTATTTGGTGTGGAGGATTCTAGTAGGGTATGGTATCTGTGGGCAAAAATTTTTGTAAATATGGGTATGGCCCCGCCCCCTATTAGGTTTAATATATATATCTCAAAAATAGTTAAAGCTATATCAGTCAAACTTGCTCCGAGTAAGTTTTTCGAACATCTCCTTATATACTGGGAAAATTAGTGAAATCGGATAATAACCACGACCACCTACCATGCGAAAGTTATGTTGAAAACTACTAAAAATGCGATAACTCGCTGACGGAACACGTTATAAACACTAAATTTTGCAGCGAATATGATATGGAAGGGTTGCATAGAAATCCGTGTAAAGTTTTGGTAATGAGTTGTGGTGGTGGTGGCACCACCCGCTTTTAGGAGAAATCCCATATCTCAAGAACCCCTCTACCGGTTTCAACTAAATTTGGTATATGTCATTATATTTGCGTTCACATGTCACACTGTGTCAAAATGGCCGAAATCGGATAAAAACCACACCTACTTCTCATATAACACAATTTTAAGTTTCATCTGATCCTTTCATTTTAAAGATATAAATCGAGCAGCAATTAGGATATGAAAATCAAACTTTGTACAGTGCTTTCAAGATATGCCATCTCATGCGTAAAAATAAAAATCGGATTTTAACTTTTCAAGCCAGCAGATATCCAATATTAGGACCTTAATGTCTCTGTCTGATTTTTTATCGTAAATATCGAGAAATCTGTACGACATTGTGGTGAGATTGGAGGATTATCTTTCCCTGATAATAGTGTACTCTGGTATCAAAAATGGTGAAAATCGGGTAAATACTTCCCCTAGCCCCCATGTACCTAATACAAGGATTTTCAACCTTCCGGTAGACTTTAAATCATATATAACGGTCAATATGTAAGATATCTTAGCAGAATTAAATGAACGTGTAATATCGGATATACCATAGTTTGCTGCCGAAAGTGTGTGAAATCGGTTTACGAATTATCCGAGTTCATCGGTCTAGACCATGGTCTAAGCCGCTTATTCCTAATATAATGATTTCATTTTCCCTGGTTTACTTTTTCCTCATGTATCTAATATATTCATTAAGCCACTTTGGTTGAGTTTATATCGCATATATCTTATTTGAGTTAATTTGGTAGATTTTAATATAAATATCTCTGACCAGAAGCAAAATATAGCAATGAAAATACGTGAGTCTATGACCTGTAATATAAGTTAATAAGATACCAAATATGATTGGAATCCATTGACAATTTCGTCGAATACTGAATGTTGAATTCTTCCGCAACATTTTTTAATACAAAGTTATGACAGCACCTAAAAGCATTTCCCCGCCTCTGATCCTTGCACATTGCGAGAGTATAAAATGTTCGGTTACACCCGAACTTACCCCTTCCTTCTTTCTTACTTGTTTTATTTTATTTTTATTTTTATTTTTCTTATTACAGTGTTTTTGTTTTTAACTTCAAAAATACTGTGTGCTCTCAGTGCATTTTGTGCTCTTTTGTTTTGATTTTATTGCTTTTTTTATTTCATTTCTTTTATTTTTGTAATATTTTTGCAGTAGTAATTTCCGGTATCTGTTAACCGCAGCCGTTGGCTTTGAGTCATGCTTTGTCAAATGAAATTTAATTTTATTATCAGCAAAACAGCACGTCGTTAAATATCTCACAAAATAATGCATTTCTGTTTTCACGCACACAAATATATATTTATAAATGTATATTCTTTTATTTAGTATATATTAGAAGTATTGTGTTGTTATTTTGACTTTGTTTACTTTATTGTTACTTGAATTTATTATTTCACATAAAAGCTATAAAAAAATTCGAGTGTAAACTAATTCATATATTTTCCCTCTTTTTTGGGTTGACACTAGAAGTTGTGCATTTCGTTTAGTGAGACATAAGTATTTGTTAAAAATTATTATTATTTATTCAGTTATAAGTCCTGATATTGCTGGTTGAGATTTCTTATGTGCCCTTTATTATTTTACTCTTATTTATTTATTTATTTTCAACTCAATGGAATCATCAATGCATTGTTTGAGATTGAAATGATGTTAGGTTGAAGCTGTTGTACCCTGAAAACGATATCCAAAATTAAAAAAAATAAATAAAGATAATAATAATTTCTATTAATGTCGCAATGCCGCCGAGTATAATTTCTTGATTAAATAAACAACTAAAGTCATGAGCCTGAAACACGGTCGAGTAGTCTTTTCATCTAAACAGTGAGGCGAGTTGTTGAACGAAAAGAAAGCGAGAAAAGAAACGAGCAAAGCGGCGAGCAGGTTACTAGTGTCGCATTTTGTTTGTTGGGTCGAGTACACTTCCACGCTATATACGTTTTCTTTAGAGTAATTTTGTTGTCAAAATGTATAGCTAGTATTGGTATAGCTAAACGAAATTGGAGAGTGATGAATCGAACAAACAACTGGCATAATGCAAATATAATAGAAAGAAAGCCACTTTAATTAAGCACTACTTCTTTGCTTCGTACTTTAAAAAGCAACTTAAAGCTATGAAACCAAAAATGTGTTTCAAACCACTCTTATGTGGTATTCGTTGCTTCAACTGACCGAACTTTGACTGATGGTCCAATTTTACCATTTAAATTTAATTTATGCCAACTTCTTCATCTTCTCGTCTTGACATCAACTCGAGTTCTTCGCTAAACACCGAGTTTATTATGCAAGAATTGTTTCTTTGACTCGCCTTAAACTCTATTTTTTTTGTGTTTATGGAAATACAACCCTGTTTCATAGAAAAATTTATTTTCTAACTATTCTATCTATTTTTTAAACAAATAGCATTCTACACTTTTGACAGCTCTTCAAAAGTCAACTTAAATTGGAAGTTCTGTAAATAATGAGACCATTTTACAGTAAGTCATAAATAGGGACTCTGAAGACGAGTACTTTTTTCGTTTCGAAAACGATTCGACGTTGCGGGGAAAGGCCCCAAAGTGGTATATTTTAACGTAATGGATATTCCCAAAAAATTCCCAAAAATTTTGTCCTGACCAAATATATGTATATATTTGTAGATCCATGTCATTCCGGTTAATTAAACCAGACACCGTTGGAAGAGGATTTTTGTTTATGCTGCCTTTTTATTATATATTCTGGATTATTATTATTATATATATAGCGTAAATACTATCACAATTTCTCATAACTATTAGAAGAGTATGTTTTTTGCGGGGCTAATCATGATCCACGACTCAGAAAGTTGTATTTCTACACTGTGTTATTGTTGTAACAGTTATTCAAATACTGTCCAACTGTGAGCGTCTCACTAGCATCGAGCGCATGTAACGGGTGGTCCAGCCACCGTTTTATTCATGTGCTACTTAAGTCAAAAACGCCCGGATGGGTTTAAAAACAACAAGACAGGGGTTATTTTTGCATGCACTAGAGTATCTCGTGGTCAAGACTTGATGAGTAGATGTTCAACCTCTTCCAAAATGTATGTAGGACCGGAATCGAGCCGAATTCCAATCGACTAAGCATTTTGATATAATTTAACGTTTATGATTCAGAAGATATATGTATGTATGTAAAATACATGCGTGTATTGGATGTAATACTACATATCATACAGTATGAATAAATGAATGAATAAATATCAATTTCTTGACCATAATAGAGTTGAGTCACAATGAGCAACCCCGTCGTGTTACGAGCTGCGACTCTTTGACTTTACAAATTAAAGCCGATCTTTGTTTTTTGCACATAATAACAAAACGATTTTATTTATGCAAAAAACCAGCATCCTAACTCCAAATGAAATCAAGCCAAGAAGCAACACGAAGAATCTAATCAAATTAACACAGCACCAAGAATTGAGGTTGATTGAAAAATAACACAACAACAAAAGCAAATAAAACGATCAGGCAACAACTGCCGACCAAGCGATCGGTGGTATAACGACTTTATCGTGGCAACAGCAATAAAAATCTGCCTGCTGAAGGTTAAGAAATTGATGATGAAGACGAAGTCGACATCGTAGCCAAAGCAGAAGCAGAAGCAGAAGAGACTAAAGCAAATATATGTGGAGAAATCATGTGCTTGCTGTGCTTTGAAAGCAAATTAATAAATGCTTGAATACTTGAATACAGACAAATAGAACGCGGCGTCAATATAGAAGCTTTGTACTAATGGAAAAGATTTCGCGCAAAAAAGGAAAATTTCAGTCTAGTCGGCAAGCAAGTCAATACCATCAGGAAGTAATGCAAACAACATAAATGGCAAAAACAAAAACAAAAGTAGCAAAAGAGAGTTTGATGTGCTGTCTAAATAGCCAGAGTCATGGCTTCTTCAATAAGCCAACTTTGTAAGCTACTGGCAGCTACTCAGTAACATTGAGTATTATATACAGTCAACGTGAACGCCAACAAAAATGATGAACCTGACTTATACCTACTCAGGAAGCTGTTACTTAGAATGTGGCATAGAGAGAATGGACCTCTTGGTATCCTTGTAGTTAGAAAGCGGTTTTTTTTTCGACTTTAAATAGAGTTCGCAGCGTAGACTGTTTGTTGTTGTTTTAGTTTAATGAGTTCAAGGTTTTCTGCAAGTGGTATTAAGTCCATAGGCATAAACCGCTCCCTATTTAGTTGGCAGACTGTGTTGGAACCAAAGCGGTTAGGATGTTGGTTGTTTAGGCTTCAGCAATTCTGCTATGGTTAGATGAGTTTTTTGAGAGTACTTGAGCCGTACATTTGTAGAACGTGTAATATAAATTACTGTAATTGTTTGTAGAGAGTTTTATAAAGTTGATGAGCTATCTGTAATACCAGACAGGGTCCAGTACAATTTCGTTATTGCTTCATATATGTAGTGTGTACAAAAAATAACGGGAATGTTCTTCGACTTTAATGGTATAGTGATTCTACATAATACATCATGATTTCTTGCCTCAAGGTCAAACGGTCAATAATATAAGGTTCATCACCAGTGCCGTTCAGTTTCAAGTAAGTGCCGTCTGAGATGGCAAAGTTAGCAAAGAAAACCAAATTGACTCAAGTGACTCAAAGGTCTTGACATGATGTTGAGGTAGAAATCAGTTCACTAGTCTATATACACCGCCTCACCTAATTTGCCTCATTTTGTGAATAATTTCGTGTGAGTGAGGCTGAAACGTTCTTGTGGTTAAGAAATTCGAAAGACACCCGGTTAAGTGTAATGGCATAATTAAGGTTTAAAACGATTTATAAGAGAGATTTCGGCAATCCCTCGTTTTGTGGGGAATTTAAGTGCTCTCAGGGCGCTTAAGTGCAACACGAAGCTTAGAAAAAATTTGTTATTGCCGGACAATGAATACAATGTCCAGTCAATTGGGATGCAATTTTGTTGCATTTGATTTGTTTTTCGATTTCCATTGAGATTATAATAGATTACATAAGGAGAAAGAAGAATGTGACTTTATTTCATTTACTATACACCTCTTGGCAAGAGAGTCACCGATTGCTTGAGAGGTATGGTATAGTTAGAATAGCTTTAGCACATTCAGCCTAAAAAGTAGTTAAGCGAAGCAGTTGGTTTAGACTTGTAAAAAGTTAACCTAATAAGATTTACCGCTAATTATGGGGCTATAAAATTATGAAACAATGCTACAAATCGAGAATTTGATTCAACTAATACTATGCGCGGGACAGAAACTCGCCATTTTCCGTTTTTAAGAGATTCGAAAGAACTTAACTCTCTGATCAAATCTTGGACGTCTCAGCGATTATAGTCTAGGTCGGCAGACTTTACTTAAAACATATTTTTATGTGTGAAACTTTCTCTCCGGTTTAATTTATTCGATTCTCACTCGATCTACTTTACTTAATAACTCTATATAGAGCGTTCTGTACACAGATATTTTTCATAAAAATAAAGTCCATTCAGTCATCGCCAAAACATAATTGTTTGCTCTACCTCCTTTCCTAAATACTGACGCGGAGCTGTGACTCGTCTTCTATTTATACTATTCCACGAATTTAATACGTACTTTTTGTATTTCTTTGCTGCATTTATATTTATTTAGTTCAATATTTTATTGCTCGGTTATTGATGAAGCGAAACCATGTCGTCTCACTAGGCGACCATGATGCTACAGCCAGCCAAGCAGCAGGTCCGGCCTAAACGAGGTGCAAGTCAACACAAGTAGGTATGTTTTGCCTCAATACATACTTACATGCCCACAACTTGACTAGCTTCTTGCCAACGTTCGCTTGTTCGTCGACATGTCTGCAGGTCGGCCTGTATTTGCCCATCCGGCAGGTTTTCTTTAAATCTCGCTTCTTATGCTTATTGGGCGCTTCAGCGCTACTTTGGTTGCCACTTTCTGTTTGTGCGCCTTCTGCGCTTACCTCAGGTCGGCCGCACGGGCGCTACGGCCGGCGCATCGCGTATTTTTCTTGGATCTGCACATATCTCTATTTGCTTTTATTTTCCAATTCTTATTACCTTTAAGGTAATAATTGAGGTGTGTTTGTGTGCCGCGGCTCGGTCTTGTTGTACTTGTTGTACTTGTTTGCTTGTTATTTTGTTTATTTGCCGTTTTGTTGGTGATGTCTCGTAGAAAGTTGCGGCGTTGATGACTAATCACTTGAAATTTGCCTGCAGTTGTTGCGCTGCGACCATCATCATCATGAGACTGTTCATCATACATCTCATCGTCATCTCCATCATCGTGGTCTCAATGCCTTCTTTTGTACCTTGTCGCCGTTCTGATTTTTCTCTATTATTGTTATTGTTGGTACTCTTTTTTTTTTTTTTTTTTGTACTTAGATTTGCTGTCGTTGTTATCGTCTTCGTCACACATTGTCGCGCTTTTACCCATAATTCTGTGTACACGACGTCTGACACCCGCTTGCTGCGCACCAATCTTTGCGCTGCCGTCGAGCCTTAAGAGACCCTGCTTCGGTTGTTGTGCTTATTTGTTGGCCGTGTTTGTTTTTTATTTTTCCTTTGCTCGCGCTTAACTGACGCGCAGGCGTCGCGGTTTTGAGCCGCCGCGTGTTGATTGTTACGGCTGCTTGTTTGGTTTGTTGGTGAATCTGTTTGTTAGTCACCTTAGCGGCGTGCTTTTTCTGGTGTCTTGTAGAAACGTGTTTGCTGTGGCTTGTTATTGTTGCTTTCCTTGTGCACGCTTCCTTTTTTGCACTGCTCGGCACTGATTTCGCTCTATTTTAGCAATTTTCCTTCGATACCCTTTGAATTGTGTTTTTTTTTTTAGTTCATTTTTGTATTACACTTTGTTTGTTGTTGTTGTTGTTCGTATGCGCTGCGACTGTTGTGCCGCTGAAAATTGTTTGCCAATATGCTGCGTCACAACAACCGCCGCGGCGCACACGAGCCGGAACGTGTTGCTGGAACACATTCGACAAGCGAACGCGACCAGGTAAATGTGCACACATATATACCTACATGCATACATATGTATGCGCTTATATGTTGGCTAGCGTTACCGCAACACCAAAGCAAATGTCGCTCAAAACAGACCGCGTTGCTGCAATGCAAAAATCTTACTCTGTTGTTGCACTAATTTATTTATTTTTGTTTTGTTTTGTTGTTGTTTTGTTGTTGTCAGTGCTCTGCTTGTTGCTTATTGCTGTCACCCGTATGTTTTTGTTGTTGCCACTGGTATGTTTTTTGCTGCTGTTAATTCAGAAAGCCACAATCGTCGCTTATTGGTTTTGTTGTTGTTGTTCGCCATACCACCAACAAGTTGTTGGTCTACACAAACTTTTTTGCGATCTTGTAATGAATTATTGGCGCAAGAATTGTGCACAAAGCGTACTGTTAAACGCACGCAATTACACTTGTGCGCAAATTTAAAAATATAACAACAATTTTCGTCTAAAAATATTTATCTTATCTTTTAAATTTATTTTGTTAAGGCTTATTTTTGCTGTACACACTATTAGCTTGGCCCTCTGCCACAAGCAGATTTCTTTTTGATGACTCATTACGCAGAAAGACTATAAAACACCGTTCTAGTTGTGGCAGACACTTTGAGGTTATGTCTCTACGTGTTATATTTTGCACGCTTATGCGTCAGCATCAATTAAAAGTGAGACATCTTTACGAAAGTTTGGTTAGTCATGCCCTAAATTGTCGAATACCTTCCCTGGAAAACCGAATATTGATATGAAATGCATTCATCAGTATATATTGCACTCAGTACCTCAAACTTGACGAGATTATTCTCTGATGAACAAAAAAAGTTTTCAAAGAGACTGCCTAATTAAGATTAATTCGAAAATACGGTATCTATCTATACTCACGGGAGTTTCTACCCCGATTACTCGATGAAAGCTTCAAAAAGCGCTGATGATTCCCCCAGTTTGACATACTTCCTTGGTGGATTTGATTTTGAAGATCGGAGTTCGCTTGAAGAAGCCCTGTAAGCGTCTTTTCAATTCTTCGATTAATGGAAATATCGAACGAAATGTTTACTATGATGTATGATAGTTTGTAAGTAAAATATATATGTACATATATGGCAGACAAAATTGCTTTGAATTACTTCCGCCTCCGCCATTTTCTAGGGGTCTAACACCAGCGGCTTTTTCCTGTTCTCTGAACTCATAAAAGTTACCGCTGAAAATACGAGGGCGGGTCAATAAGTACGTGACTTTTTGGAATAAAAAGTAAAATAAAGAAATATTTAAGAATAAAGACAAAAAAATACAAAGAAATTCCAAAAGTCAGGGACTTATTGACCCGCCCTCGTAAATTTAATTACATCGAAGAGGTAATCGCCGGTACTGTTTTGCTACAAAAATTCTATAGAATAGTTGAGTATCGCTAAAATCAGTGTACCATCGCCGATAGCAACTATAATGGATAATGAAATCGCAATTTGTTAAAAAAAATGTGTTTTTCTTTAAAACTGTGCCAGCTTTTTAGCCCACCTGTTTTTGATAACAAAATTCTGCTTACCGAGTCTTAATACTCTTTTAAGAGCCTTCTCTTATTAGTACCGTTCAGTAGTTTCCATAATGTTCGGATATATTTTTCAGACAACTGAGTCATGCTCTGGGGATCTTATGCTGTCAATTTCAATATTTACAAAATAATTGCCGAATAACCTCTCAATTTGAAACACCTTTAAAACTCCAGAAAGAGGTGTAGATAGATTAGATAGGTTAGATATTTTACTGCGATGTCTTGTCGGGTTATAATCCTTTACTCTAATAACATTACGAGAGTCAGTTTTTCCACTAGAATATTAAGAATCAATTTAATGAATTATAAACGTGGCCTATAAAAGCTTTCCACTGCTCAAAGTTCTAGCTGACAATCTAATTTAGGCTTTTTTTCTGAGTCAAGATTAAAAATACACCTATTGTCGCTTTATATAGCCTAAACTGCTGTTTATCATGGAATTAATATTTGTGGGGGAGAGAGGATATACAAGCCTTGGGCCTCAGTTAGATATCGAGGATCGGTTCTTGCCAAACGACGTAACCCCTCTTTAATCTTTCATGCATATAAACATATAAATGATTCAATACCCTCCAAAGTGCAGACACAAAATCATTTCATTTGCTAATCTTTCTGTGAACTCATCATGCCATTGACCTTGAGTTGCCTATCCGTTAAGAACACTATCTTCATATATAAGTACATGCATTCTTTTCCACGAATTTTTGTTAATAAACCACAAATAATCTTTGATAAAAGGTAAAGAAGCAAAAAAATAAAAATAAAATAAACAAAGCCAGCCGCCAGTGGCCTTGGAAAGAACAGCCACGCAGCAAGTAGCGATGACAAAGCACCACAAAACTTTGAAACACACGAAACAATAAAATCTATATATAGGTAAATCGCATGTGTCATTTGCAAATATTTTAGCAATTTGGGGAATTAGCAAAATAGGCACCACGTACAGATATAAATAATAATATTTATACTCCATTTATGCATAAATAATTTTATGACAACACCATTAGATACTTCATTAACAAAGTATGCCATGAATGTCAGGACTGATAAAAGAATCTGTCTACCGGAAGTATATCGATATATAAAAATTACTTCTTGCATTTTTCATACTCGAATATACTCGTGTTCCGACATAGAATCCAATCCATTGCTTCGTGTTTATAAGCCCATTGTGAAACAGGAATATTAACTGAAAAAGCATATATTAGTCAAATACTAAGTTTTATACTACTTTGTTCCAAAATGTCAGTAAATGATATGCCACTTTCTTATATAGAAGCGCTTAGAGTTGTTAACAACGTTGAACATTTTCCTACACGACGTTTTTCCTTAGTTTTAATTTGGGTTTTTGAATGCTCTGGTTACCCTTATTCTTTTTCTATTTTTTTTACTTTTTCTTCAAACCGTCATTCACTTTTCCATCGCTTCCAAAACTGTGCTCATGTTGTTGTTTTTTCGTTGGTTATTTATTCTTGGAACGTGTAATAATAGCTGTGCACCCAATAAGTCAGGTCTGTGGAGTGGGTCTTCTATTATTCTTTCTAGTATAGAAGTATTTCTTCAATGATTTTTTCAAACTTTACCAGTATTGCAACATAGTTTTTTATGTGTGTATATAGTACAAAATTTCCATTAATTTAAATGATTTAGAAGTAAACCCTTACTTTGAAGTGCCCTTAATTTAGTCCATACTCTATTTAAAGAGATTTGTTCACCGAAAAAATCAGTGTCTTATAGTCCATGTATTTCTTAATTTCTTCTTGCTTTGTCTTCTCATCAAAATTGACTTGGTGTATTGGAAAAAAAGGTAAATCTTTATTATTGGCTTCAAAATGGACGAATATATGTGTAAAATTTAATGACGCATATGTATATTCTGTAAACGTATTATAAGCTTTATCCGACATGAACTTTAATTTCTTACAATTTCAAGATCAAGCAAAGATATTATCCGCAGGGAGCTAAACTTGACGAATAAGGTGACTAAACGTTGACTTCTCTTTCTGGTCTTTTAGCCTACACAACAACAAAATTCGGTGGCTTCACACTCAAAACATCAACCAAAATGTCTGAGTTGTTCCATAAGAATAATCGAGAGCCTTAATATGTCGTAAGAAGATTAGCGAGCGTTTTCAGTTAACTCCTTAGGAACTATATGATACTTAATAGTTCGATTGGTTTATGTCTAATAGCAATAATAGTAAATCGACTAACATTTTCGACTCTGCCCCAGAGAAATTTAGGTGCTTCATTGTTTCGCAAATATTGCCTTAATCTACATTCTTATTTGCCAAATTAGTCTGAATCATCAAAAAATAATATTTGGTAAACTCTTTTTTTATTAATCTTCAAATCTTATAATTGATTACTATGAGTAATATCATTAAGTCTTTTCGACAAGTTACAAATAAATCTAAAAAGTATTTTATTTATTTTTTTAAAACATTTATTAGGCCAGAGTCATTTAATTTCATTTGGAATTAGAATTAGACTTTAAATTTTTGTGTTTGTTACCAGTTGATGAAGAGAAACAAGAGTTCACATTGGAGTGTTTAAACGACTAACGATGCAATTTGAGATACATACATACTATGAGAAACTGTAAACATCAATTTAAAAATGTTCAATACTGCTGCTAATTTTTCTTGCAAAAAAGGGTCTTAACTCCATAAACATCAAAAAAGTTTTGTTTAAGGCAAGTTAAGAGAACACATCTGATTTGTTTACGGTAAACTTCGTGTTAGTGGTAGTGTTTCACGCTAAACGCCAAATGGTTGATAAACTCGAGTTTGTTGCGCAACATGAACACCTTGTTATAATTATTTTGTGTAAGTTCATTAAAAAAATATAAATAAAAATGCAACCCTGTGAACATTATGGAAATATTAAGCGAGATATTTTTGTACTTTAGACATAAAATTTATAATTATATTAAGAAAGTGCTTACCTACATATATACATACATATTTATGCACCTAAATATGTATAATCATTTTGCAACCCTGAGAAATTGGCAGCCATAAGATTTTGCCATTCAACTCTGCGGCTTATCATTTTAAAATACCGTAATGATTACCTACATATACATAGTTTTTACTACAACGCCACTCAGCTGTTCCACTGCACATCGTTTCGTTTGTCATATATAATATAAACACTGTAAATATGTTTGCATGACTCATCCGGTTGTTTTTTTTTTCGGTTGTGTCATTTATTGGACTCTAATATATATGTATAAATAGCAAGCGGCTAATCACCAAACAGTTGGCTGTACTTTAGCGCCATTATCAAACGTTATAAACATACTCTTGTGTCTACATATACATATATGTTTGTATGTAGGTATGTGTGCGCTCATTCGACGCCCACGATCAAGGTCGTTTCGTCGGCTAAAATACACGCGCTTACACATTAACGCAGCGGTCATATTAACGTCAGACGCCACACTTTGTTTACAAAGTCGCAGCGCTCGCACACACACACACACACACATATTGACACATATTGATACACATATTGACATCATTTGCTTTTAAGTGCTTTTGTTTAGATTTTGTATTTATTTTTGCTATTTTCTGTTTATTGTTTTTGTTTTGTGAGAGCAAAAGAATTGCATAATTTTTGTTTAGTTTGCAGCATCAGACGCTAAATGTTTGCAAAAATAATTCTTAGTAGCGGTTCATATTTATTTTTATATATTTTCGAATTTTGTATTTCAACTAATTTGTTCATGTTAGTTCGCTTAATTTAATTTATGGACTGCTTGTGATTTGTTTCAAGTGTTTAGACTAATTTTTTCGCCATCATTTTGACTTGTGTTATTATTTATGTATATATATTTAATATATATATAAATATATATCAGCGCGTGCGTGTGTGAACTTTTAGTGACCCATTGGCGGCGTAAGAAAATTATTTTCGCACTCGTGAGGAATAAAATCAATGACTAACGATATATATATATATGTATACATACAAATTCGACAGTTCAAGTTCATTGAAATTTGTGTAAAAAATAGAGAACTTTTTAATATGTTTTTATGAAAGTTTGAAGAGGGAAATGAAAACGTAAGCAATAAAATGTAGGATTAAGCAAAATCGAGCTTAAGTATTTTCGCAGTTCGTAAAATTGTAAGGAATTTGGGATAAATCGAGAAGTTTGCGAGAAAAAGGTTGTTGTAAATAATATGATTCCGCAAATTAGTATTCGTAGAGTAATTTGCTCCCATTTTCACAACGAAAGTTCAAAGTTACATGTGTAACATAACCTACAAAGTTTCAGGAAGACATGCCTTTTATTACCTGGAAAATTCAGTTTAACATCAAGCGGCAGACGGAGATTCTCATATTCAATTTCAGTAAAACATCCACCTAATTAACCGAGTTATTCACTTTAAAGTCAATCGGATTTACGTAAATCCTAAAAATCTGTATATGAGGGCTAGAAGAAGGCCTAAACCGAATCCATTAATTTTTCGTTTCGATATACAATATACTATGGGAAACATTTCCCCTAATTTTTGCTAAGGTATCTCATAAACAGGTCCTATACATATAAGGTATAAAACAAACTGGAAAGACGGAGGTCAATATATTGCGTATAAGGATGCTAACTGCCGGTACAAATGTATGTGCAGGACCAAGATCCTCACATTCGGTATATGGTGTTTATGGGAAAATATAGGCCAACTTTGAACATTTTTAGAGGAGAGCTACCATATATCATAGATTTATCGATTATATAGTCAAAGGAGCTCGGGGCTAGCAAAATGACGTTGAAAGGGAGTTGGCGATGGGCTTCTTGTGCAAGGCTAATACATCATTCGTTGCTTTATCTTTCTTCTTGCTCTTTATGTTTGCGAAAAGTGTGGATAACTGATATGACAAACATTAGTTTTATGCTCTCTATTGCTCCCTGGCAAAAAAAAAAAAATACACTTAGTTAAACATTCATATATCCATCTCTTAGAAAACCGACTGAGTCCACAAAAATACTATCATAGTCAAAATATTTGCACTTTCATCTAAGTTATTGCTTCATCAAATACTGAAATATTAGTTACATTTAAATAAAATCTGATGATTTTCAAAACAACTTGTGTATTAAATGCTCCATTGAAGGTGGCTTCTCTAATCACAGGTCCCCAGTTTTCTAAAAAGTGGATATGAAAGCACTTCTCTTGAAAATATTAATTTTGCCTTAGGTCAAAATGGATTCGAAGACTATTAGTTTGGATACACTCGACCGCAATGTGCATGCTAATGATTCTTTCTAGCTTAGCTTTTGAAAATGTAAGCATAGGGTACTTAGTACATAGCAGTTAATTCCCTTTTTTCATTTATTAATTTATTGTGACATCGCCGTGACACATACCGCAAATAAGTTCGGAAGCTTCGACAAACATCAGATAAAGGTAAAGGCATATGCGTAAAACTGTTATTTTTATTACTCGACCCATTTCAATATGACCCACTTTGTTTAAGGGTTAGGTCTTTTTTAATCTCTTACTTGTTTAAAAAACTGATAAAAATGAACCGCTATCAGCTCAGCACTAGTCGTCATGCACGAATAAATAGCTTTAGTTATAGAGTGCATGACTAGGCGAAATGAGACAAACGAGTTTTTGTTTTAACTAACTTAAGTATAGATAAACTGCTGATGAAGATAACTGAGACTGCTGCTAAATTTTTTCGAACTATTTTAATGAAAATTTGAGCTTATAAAGAGACCGTTGAGTAAGAAGAGACAGGGAACTTAAAATGGAGTCAAAAAGACCTGAAATGTTTGTTTTAGAAGACATAGTGTTGGGTTTCCTAAAGACAATCTATGGAACTTTGGCACCACTTAGGGTCGTTTTTGATTTATGCTATAGTCTACGGAACTCACTGTATGTCTATTCAGATGTCGTTCTATTGTTACTCATGAAATAATATTGTTTTCTTGGTATTACCAAATAACTTATGTTAGAATAATATCTGAAGAAAGGAAAGTCTACATTTGAAGTAGAGGTGAGTTAAGCTCACTAAAGTAAAATATAAAATATAAATTTTACAAGAAAAGATTAAAGTAGTGCAATGATAAAATATTATTTGATTTAGGAAAGGTATCGGTAGGTAATGGGTATATGTATGCAGCGCCCATAGCGGCAAACAGAAGGTGAATACAGAACGGAAAGTTAAAAACATAACGGTATAAGGTACCATAAATATGAAATAATTGGAGTTAATGCTGAACACAAGCAATATAAGAAGAGAGTTCAAAGCAGTCACCTAGAAAAGTTTTGTATTGTGTGCAAACGATCAGCGTTTTAACTTTTCGGAAGCAAAGAGAGTGATAAATTTAAACATAAAAGGAATTAAGCAATCTGGAGTGAAGCAAATGAACAAAAGGCAAGCTTCGAGTGGCTACCTAATTGTACGAGATATAAAATAGTAAATAAAAGAAATGAAAAGAAAAAACTGGTGAAAATCGAACAAAACGCCGCCTATTAAAGACTAAGTGAGCCAGAGAAAAAGGTGTACGCAGAAGGAGAACGATAGAGCATTTTTGCCACATCAATTTTAATACGGCTAGAAGAAATCATCCAAATCCACAATACGCAGTGTAGAAAGGCAAAAAACTCGTTCGTCGAGTCCAACTAAATATAGAAAGAGCAAACAAAGCACGATAAGTGTATGTATGTATGGTAACCCGAGAGATGAGGAAGAAAGCAAGAAAGAAGAGTATGCATAAAGAAAACCACCTAGCCAACATTAGTTGTAATAGGCAAACGAAGAAGAGGTTATTTGCGGCCATTGACTTTGTCTCGTTGATGACCTTGCCCGAAAAATAACGCAAACGCAAACGCACACTTCAATGGAAATGCTGTGTGCGCGCGTGTGTGTGTGTGCGTGTGTGCGCTGTTGCTGCCGTTAACACGAGTCATACGATGATTATACACTTACATATCCATCAGTAACGTATCGAACTCGCACACGTGTTGCAAAATAAATGGGAAAATCGAATATTGACTGCAAGCAGCAAAGAACTATTCATTGAATTATTGTTTTTTTTTTTTTGTTCTGATGGTATGAAAGAGAGGTTGAGGTAGCGTCCAAATCGAAGTGTCACTTGAGAATTCTAGGTGTCCCATGTGTGACTGTGTGTGACTGTGTGTGACTGTGTGTGACTGTGTGTGTGTGTGTGTGTATGTGTGTGTGTGGGTTTGCAGCGATTGCGCATGAATCGAGTGAATCGAGCAATGACTGACAGCCGTTGCTGTTGTCAGCTGCTTGCCCGTGCATATGCGTTTACACGAGTATATATGTATGTGTAATTGCATATGTGCAAAGTCGCTTGCATGCTAGTGTGCGCATTGTAATTCTGCGCTAGCGCTAATGGATGGCATTGACATTATTTCGCCCATGTGTTTGCCGTCGTCGTTGTCGTCGACGTCGCCGTTCCTATAATTGCGGTTTTTGTTGCTATTTTAGTAAATAAGCATACAAAGTATCTCACTATGTACATATTTACATGCATATGTATGCATGTGTGCATTTTTACAGTGATAAACCGCATGACGTGCGTCTTTGTCGGCTTGTGAACTCTATTGCATGCCCTTGCGGTTTATTGCACTCGGTCTTTAGCGTCGTGTCTTTGTCGTGTAATTGCAGCTGACAATATAGATGCAGACAAATGTAAAACGCGTGTCACTTTATTGTTAGCCTTTTTCTTTTGTAGAAGTATTTAAGTCTTTCACTTGAAGAGATTAGTACCAATGATCGATCGATCGATCCTTAACATGGCAAGTCATTTGCCCATCCTTCTTTTTTCACATTTCAGGTCGTTTTAGCACCCTGCTGTGACCAAAATATTTGCGGCAAAAGATCTACCCGTACGAAAAAGGAAAGATATTTTTGACCCAAAAATAAAAAACGGAGTAGCACTCCGAGCAAATATGAGTAAAAGCACTCTTAGATAAGGGAATTATAAGCTGTGTGTCAGCTGGACAGCTAGACTTATACCAATTCTAGATTCCTGCGTTAATGGCAAGCTTCGCGAAGCCAATACCTGTAAATATTTGTATCTTAGTAAAGCGACTTGTACTTATTGTAGCCCTAGTACTAACTTATGACGAAAAAAAAATTTTTTTTTTTTGATATTTTCGCCAGTAGCAAGAACGGCGCAGAATAAAATCCCCTTTGTAACATGACCTTGCGCAACTTCGTTCTGGTTACTGTAGCAGGTTAAATTCCTACCTATCCAGAATTGACCCCGACATAGCTAACCTATGTCCTGCATGCAACGAGTCCCCGCATAACTCTAACCACTTTCCTCTTTGCGTGCCCCCTGAAACCAACTCACTTAACACTCCTTTCCTTTTGGGCCGACCCCGCCGAAACAGCTCGTTTAATGGACTATCTACCTGACAGCTAGTTTTCGCGCCTGCCCCCAAAAACAGGGTCTGGATAATCGCTACAACAACAACAAGAAAGCATACGTGACCCGGTCACAGATCTTATATCTTATTTGTATGATCGCTCATTATATACATTTGATCCTATTGAAAGTGGTCAATATTCTGTCGCACCTCATATGGGCAATTGTTCTTCAAGCATTTAGGACTTCTTCGGAGGCACAGCATTTTAACCGATTCGTCTCCGAGTTGTTCCAGATGTTTTGATTTGAATGAACCATATGAACCATATATTTGGTTTATTAAGGAAGCCTAGAAGGAATATTCTGAAGAGAATTGCGCTTTAACTTAGACAAAAGTAATCTTCTTTTTCATAAGTTGTGCTTTTCTTTTAGTAAAATTTAGTTATCATTTATATTCTATAAAACAATGAAAAAACTTTAAGGTTATTTATGTCAGAAAGTAATTCCGAAGTTTTGCATTGACTTGGGAGAAATGGCCGTATAATTTTAGTTTTCGATCTAATCATTTAAATGAGGATGAGTTGACTCAGACTTACGCAAACATTATTGTGGCGGCTTCGTTTAGAATGTTCGCATGGCTCACTTTTGCTTTAAAAAACATAGTTTATGATTAAGGTATTTGTTTTTCGCTCAAAGAACAAATTAGCGTTTTTATCGAGTTGCTCCATAAAATTAATTTGTTTGACTGGCACCCCTGGCAGAAATTGCTTTAACAGCATAAATCGAGTAACATGGTTTAATCGAAAATTTCAACCTCCACCCATACTCTGTGGGAGTGGGTGGGTGTAATTTCAGTGATGATTACAAGGCTATAAAACTGTATCGAAGACGATGAAGTCGAATGATGAAATCTGAATCTAACCTCAATATTTACGCTAAGAACATCAGTCAGGAACTCTCCTACATTTTTGAAGTGCTTATTTTTCACCACCAATTAATTGAGAACTATGATGTTTTTAGAAAAATCTGAATCTAACCTCAATATTTACGCTAGAAACTTCGGTCTGGAACTCTCCCACATTTTTGAAGTGCTTACTATTCACCACTAATTAATAGAAATATTTATTACAATAAAGATTTTAAATTTCTTGTCGTCCATAGGAACTTTGTTTTAAGATACTCGCATTATTTGTATATTATATCCTTAACTTTTTCGAAAAAGGTTTATTACAGTGTGTTGTAAAATAGAGGTTCAAGGTCAAGGTCAGGTCAGATCTTGATCAGATCAAGAGTGTAAGCTTAAAACTTCCACAACAAAATCTCAGTAGAATTTTTAGCCTATATTCCTGGTTTTTCTTATGTGTATGCAAAGTTGGTAACTCTGTTAACAGATGAAAATTGTGTAAAATTCGACGAATAAAGAACTTTTTCTGGAAAGTTATGGTGGATTGCTATTTTTTAGGTCGAGTAATTCATTTTGGAAGTTTATTTTGACCGAAAACTTCGCTAGGTGGCGCTGTGCTGCGATTTTCGCTCTTTTTGTTTTTAATATTTTTCTTTGAAAAATGGTTTTTATACTGTTCTTGAGGCTGAGAAATCCATTTTTCCTGTCTATTTCATTGCGAAAACTATACTAGAATCTTGTTGCACTGCGTTTTGAACTCATACAAAATTTTATCGTATCTGAACACCTCAACAACTGTCTACATTTGCGGTATCCGGTTAATAAGGAAAAGGTTGTTTTCAAGCATTATTCATGCATTTGAATGAAGTGGGTCACTTCGACCTGATTTATTGCCACATAAATACAATATTCGCCATATTTTTTATTTCAGCTCTTTTAGCGCTTGATTTTAAGTTAATTAAATGTAACTACTGCTACTGGCCGCGTATGTTTCGCAATAATAACATATTGAAATATTACCTTATATTCGTTTGTACGTTTGTAATATATAATAACGTAGTTTGAGCGCATGTAACCAATATTTTTGTTGGTTGTTGGCAGCTAAAGCCACCCAAAGACCACCACACAGTTGCCGTAAAAGAATGCCAACAAGAAAAGTGCTGCCGACTGGTTGCTTTTAGTATGTAATTTCGCTGTTACTGTTATTGTTGTTAACACTGCAATGGCCACATACTTTAACCTGTTTGTTGTTTCAACAAAAAAATAAAAAATAAAAATGAAACGCGAAGGAACAGCAACGTACAATCGAGATTTGTTGTGAGGTGCGAGGCAATTGGTGAGATCGCACATATGCCCGCAAACGCATACAAATGTCAATAAGTACAGTGGCGCGCAAAAAAATTGCCTTGCTGCTAGGAGAATTGCAAAGTATGGAAGTTTCGTTTAATCGCTATAAAGGAGAGATTATTTCTTGACCAGTATTACAAATTTTGGAAGTTTTTAGTTTTTCTACAGAAGTGTTGGAAGAAAGACACATTTATTTGAATGCAAGATAAAAGGTGTGCCGTAGAAACACACAGACTGCCAGTGTTTTAGATTAACCCCTTCAATATAATATTTACCGAATGCGAACGAATAATTATGAAAGTAATGTTGTTCGGCTATTTCTGCTCTCTGGAAGACTCACGTAACGGTTTTAGTAATATTAAAGCTTACATGTGTATGGTGCTTGCCTAGCAAGTTAGTGCATTTTAATATCAGATCGCTTAAATATAAGTAAGCGACGCGTTCGATTCACCATTTCTCCGTTCGCTGTTTTCATG
The DNA here is from genome assembly GCA_021498325.1 of Bactrocera minax. Lineage (NCBI taxonomy): Eukaryota > Metazoa > Arthropoda > Insecta > Diptera > Tephritidae > Bactrocera > Bactrocera minax. The sequence goes on from JAKEEE010000034.1 coordinate 640,827, forward strand.
ACTCCGCTCTATTTATTTCTCTGAATTTATCAAGCTAAATGCAAAGAGTACTCGAATAACGTTGTATATGAGCTCAATTTTTAATAACTCTATTTGATTATACCAGTTTTTTTAGTTATGCCAGTTGTTTGTTGGTTTCAACCTCTCTAAAGCTTGGCTAAAAAGATTACCCTATTTAGAATAATTTTAGGAAGAAGAATTATTAGTTTATTCTCGAAGAAGAAGCGAAGAAAAAGAAGTGAAAGGAAAATATTCAAATTATGGGCACACTTTTTTTATAATTTATGAAGAGAACACCAATACCGACACAAATATACGAAATGATATCAGCCAAAGCGATGGAAATTATTGTATTTGATATATGGCACCAGATGAAGAGATTGGCCGATTTTATTCATTTTTGATACCAGATCATATTATGCTACATAAAGTTCTAATAAAATTTATGTATTGTACATGTAATGTATATGTCGTAAAATTAAAGCGAGAGATAGAAATACCCATATACGGTCTATGGGTTCTACCGAAATTTTTGAAAATTCGGCAAAATATATTTTTACTGTTACCAACCATACTAAGGTTAGAAGAACACGCTTACCTAATGTATATATACAATATAGAGTTAATCGGAAGGGTGGAGATCCTCAAATTCTAAATATGTTGACTTATACCAACTTATGCTAACTTTTTAGCGTATTGTCACTTTTAAGGGATGTCTAGTTCGGTTAAGCAATGTTTTAATACATAATGTCGTTTTATGGGAAGAGGGCATGGTCTAAAACAAAATTTGCTAATTTCCAAACTGTTCTATTGGACAATCTCTGTACAAAATGTTCTGTACCAAATTTGTTTGAAATCGGTCGAGTAGCTTGTGAGATATTAAGTTTCATCTAAAAGTGGGCGGTGCCACGCCTTTAATTCATATTTTCAACTATTTGGCAGTTATAATTTTTTAAGAATACCGTTATATGAGAGGTGTGCAAAGTTTATTGCACGATTTCATAATTTTTTTTTTCAGTATAACACGAGGAAGTAATATAAACTCTAGCCGGGTTGCAGTATGTGTCATACAGAGTACTAATATTTTCACTGTGATTGTATTTTTTCAATATACACATACATACATTTATGCTTGTAATTTTGCAAACGACCAACTAAGGCACCAGCCAACTAAGCGACGACCGTCTAACCAAGCAGGCGTGCAGTCAGTCAACTCGGTCTTGCCAACTGTCGTATAGTGTAGCCTGGTATATATGTCTGTTTGTGTGTGTATGTATATATGCTTACCTATAATGCTATGCGTCAGCCTTTGTTGCAGTTATGTTTCATGTTCTTACATTCTTTTGTAGTATGCATATTATTGTATTTAATTTTTTATTTTTTTTTTCCTATTTTTGCAGCTGTTTTTATTTAATAAACTTTGTTGGTATGCCTTTATGCGCATTATGTGCTTTTATATTACTATTTTGCATTGTTGGTCAATTTTATACGCATTCCGTTGTGTGCGGCGCGCATTGCAGATTGCCATTTGGTGCGCCGCTGCAGTCAAGGCAAGGCAAATATTCTTACATGCAGGCACATATGTAAGTAGATGTATTTCTTTGTTTGCCTATATGTATATAGACAATGTAATCATACTGCTGGTTGCACCAACCTGCTTTGCATGAGCGCATGCGCTTATTATTATTGTGTGTGCCACCAATTGCCAGCTAACCGCAAACGCATGGCAAGTGTCATTATGTGCAGCAACTTGTTGCTGCGGCGCTGCGCTGGCAACTGCTGGTGGTCGCTAGTCGGTTTAATGATTTTTCTTACTCGCTAATATGCACATATTTGCAATGCAAACACACACACACACACCCGCGCACACATACAAATATAATAACATTTCAGTATTACACCAACGGTTGCTGCCGTCACTGCCACTGCGACTGCAACTTATAGCGGGCGTCCAACTGTGACCGCTCATTTGCATTGATGCATTTGTGCATTTATGTTACTGTTGTTATAACAAGCAGAGAAAAAGGTAAATTAAAAAAAAAATAAAAGAAAGAAAAAATAAACAATGACAACCACAGCAACACTAGCTGACATGTAAACATGCGCTACAATTACACCAGCGTCAGTCGCCGCGTTGAATTGCATGCAAATATCGTATTCAGGAAAATAAACAGAAAATCAGTGTGTTGTTTCTACATGCCACACACACATACCCACACATCAGTCAAACGTGTGTACATATGTACATGCTTGCATGCATATGATATTTGCATTGGCTTTTATGCCAGCACGCCAAGTTGTAAAGGCGCCGTTTTATTTTGCATTCTGACGAGGTCAATGGGAGGGAAAAGTTATGAAGGTTTTTCGCTTAACAAATGCTGAAATATTTTCGGTTGCAGTTTTTATTGTTGCTTTCGAATAAATTATTTGGCGTTGTAAATTTGTATTGGCATGGAAGTGAATGACCTTAGGAGGCAATTGTTGCAAAGCGTTTTTTGCTTACGAAATACTTGTATATGTACAGTTATATATACATATAGGGTGTTTCAAGGGTGATCCAATTATTGGCTTGAAATTGAAATTGAAAAACTAATAAAATATTGACCATTAGAAAGCTGTCGGCGCAATGAGTGTCGAGTTTGTTCACTCCGTATAACCAGCGTTATCGTAACAATATTTCACAGCAGTATGTGGCGCTGTTTAAACACAACTCGCAGGAGTTTCTGTGTTGTTTCATGATCGTCGATGAAACATAGATTCACTGTTACACGCCAGAGGCCAAAGAACAGTGGACTTAACCTGGCGAACCTGCGCTGAAGAAGGCGAATATTGTGTTATCGGCCGGGAAGAGGACGACCACGATTTTCTGGGATTCACAAAGTGTCATCTACATCGACTATTTGGAGCAGGTTAAACGGCTCTACTAAGCCGAAGCATTGCAGCAAATAGAAAGAGGCCGTTTGGCGAAGAAAAACAAAATGCTACTCCACTATGACAATGAAAAAACCAAATTGGTCGAATTAGGGGCTACGAACTGTAGCCCTATCCAACATTTCTTCCAGATTTGGTTCAGTGCGACTTCCTTTTGCTTCCAAACTTGTAGAAATCACTCGCTGGGCAGAAATTTGAGTCAGAAAATGTATTTTTCAAACGGGTTAAATAAGTTGGAGCATTCCTGGGTCAAGTGTATGCTAAAAAGACTAGCCATATTTAGAAATAAATCGCCAATTTTCCAAGAAATTCGGTTGCTTTTGGTAGGTTATGTAATCATCGGACATTAATAGACGACCTTCACTCATCATTATTCCGTGTGGGCGAGCGTGTAAAGTGTTACAGCCTCGAATTCAAAATCATCTTTTAGAAAGTTTGCGAGTAGTTGCTCTACTTCTTTTCGTAATTCATATTTTCTGGTGGTTCTGGTAAACTTCTGCTTTGGATATGAATTGGATTGAATAAGGGAAATTTTATTATATTTCCTCCTTTGAGTTTACCACATTCTAGTCGTTCTTTCGACGTTTAACGAGTGTTCACAACCGATTGCCGCAGTCGAGTAGTTCGCTCGAATGAGATCCTGCGACCAAATTCAACTGCTATACAAATTAGAAATCATTTTGAACGATATTGGAATGCACTTGGTTTATACAGCCATTACTATATTACATCTACATATATATATTCGGCATTACTTGGCACTACTGCTTCATATTGTTCTTATCTATAATTAAAGTTTATTTCTATTGTGCATATTTTTTATTTTATTGATATGTTGATAATTGTTTTTTACTTTTCGATAACATTTATACTACTGTTCTTAAAACAATTTTTTCCTTACAGGTAATGCCCAAATATACCACATGGCCACAGCTTATAATACTCTAACATATTCTTTAATACTAAGAGGTAAGCATTAAATATTGTCACTTTGAGAGCTTTTACTTAAATATATTCGTAATCGAAAAGGTTGACTTGGTTGAATATAGTTTAGGAATATGATAAAGTTTACAACTATTCATGATGGGGCTTATATGGTGTCTTTCACGTGGATTACCCTGAACTTAACGTTTCACCACTGATTGTTCGAAGAGAAGACTTTGAGAAGAAGATTTTGAGAGAAGATTTGAGAAGAATTTTTAAGAGAAATTACCGAATTGCGAAAAGTTGCAAATTGTTTGATTCAAATTCCAGGAAATAGTGAGCTATATATAATATATATAGCTATATAATAGTGAGATTTGTAAATTTTGTAAAAAAATTATTTATTATTTTTCATTGTTTGTAAAAAAAAACTTGCTTGAGGAAGCTTGCTTATGAAGCTTATATTTCGAATAATTAGATTAAGAGTACTTTTTATTCGAAAATTAGTAGTCTGTTCTTTTGAAAGCCTTTCAAATATTACATTTTCATTGAAAGTACTTTGCATCTCTTTGTTCTTCACAAGAGCTTGTGTTAGCTTGTTCTGTAAACGAAATTCAAGAAGCGAACTGTATTAGTGCAACAAAGTAACAAACACAACATGTAAATATTTCCTTTGATTAATCACTTGAGCGAAGTGACGTGCCAGGCGAATACGAATGGGGTGAAAAACCTACAGCAAACAAACCGTAAGGGGGAAATACACGAGGAATGGAGTTAGAAATCTAATGTGTGGCACGTATGGATGGAGTAAAGCGTCTGAAACGTAGGTGTGAGTCGGCCATTGAAGAGGAATTAGAAAAGTGGGCGCAAAGTTGTTGTAATAAATATTGAAAAACATACCTTCCTACAATGTATTTGTATGCGGGACAGTCAACTGGAAAAGGCGGATACATTTGCGCGCAGCGTAGTGCTTACGCTCGCACAGATGTGTGCAGAATAATGGCAGTGTGTGTGTTGTATTATAGATTTTCATTTCTTTTGTATGTTCAAACTATATTATTATTTTAAAATATTATTTATGGATCTTGAAAGTACAAGGTTATAGTTTTAAAAATGGTTTGAAATCACATGGAAAATATTATATAAGTATATTTTTCCCTCTTTAAGTTCTAAACGTTTGAAAAGCCATTAAGATTTTATTATGTTCACATGCTTTTTTAAATACTTTCGGTTCTTTTTTTTTGATCTTCTGCCAAAATATTAACGATTTTTTTTATAGCCTTTGCTTTATTCAACAAATTTTCTTTTGAGAGTTATCAGAAATAATCCGATCCCACATCTATATGTGGATTGGACGAGATAAGATTGTCTTTGTCGTAAGATTGTCGAAATTCTTTATGAGCCTTATATTTCTTCCTCTGGAGTGTGCTCAGTATTTAGTAGTTCATCGTTGAACTACATTACATTCATACATTTTGTTGTGTAATAATCACATCCTTTGATCTTTATCTAAAGAACCTTCTACAAGAAATTTACTTTTATGGTGTGTGCTTTGTTCTTTAGCAGTCACGTCTTTTGGTGGTCTTTTGATAATAGAACCTTCTGCTAGAACTTTTTTTTATAAATTTTGTTGTATTCTTGAAATTTCCATAGAACAACCATACTTTTTTTTAAGTGTTGTGCATAAGGAATTCGGTTAAACAGATATTATTAACAGAAGTCCTTAATGGGTTGGAAATTATCAGAAAGTTTCGTCTATCTAATTGAACTGAACCTAATATATGAGTTTTCCAGATTTCAACAAGTAATTTAGTAGAAACGTGCATAATACTTATTACGGGATAATATAGATCGGGCGACTATAATATAAAGGTCCCATAGAAAGGATCGTGAGATATAAGCTTGCAGGCTACATATAACATATCTGATTAAGTAGTTATAAGCATGAAATATTGTACATTTCTGCTTATCCTAAATAGAAATTGGACAGCGAAATTTATTAAGATTGCTGGACTATAATATATAGCAGCATGTCTACATAACTTCTCTAAAAAAGCACCATTAAAATTAAAGAGTAGATAAATGTTGCAACATTTACCGTTACGTCCTTTCTGTACAATGTGTATGATTAAACATACCCGCTGCCAGTCGTTTTCACAGCGCTGTATTTCTTCTTAATCGCTTTATGCATAGCCCGAGGCTTCATTTTCAGACTGGGAGTTCCAAAGACGTTGAGTTGGCGTATTGTTGTGCGGCAACAATTGCTTATTGCTTGTGTGCTACAAATTTGTATGCTGCGCATGCGTGAACTGCGTCCGTGTGCTGCCAGCACCACCCTACATTACGTTGCCAAGCTCGCTGGCGAGTTGTGTGCGCATGTATATATATATATATATATATATGTGTGTGTGTGTATGTGTGTGGGAATGAAGGAAGTGTTATGCGAATGTTACCAAAGTGCCACGAACATGCGAGTAAATTTTATTTGCTAGCTGCCTGTGGCAACAAGTAAAGCTCGCTGTTGCAGTGCCACCAATATTGCATGTGTATGTATGTATGTAGATGTTGTTGGTGCATTGCAAAAGCGTCGTGTGGCCATTTGTGCACCAAACCAGTTGCAATAGAATTTTCCATATTTGCTTTGCAGCCTGCTTGTTGTTGTTATTGTTATGTTTGTTTTTATTGTTGATGTGCATTTATCGTTTACCTGCCGTCGTTGTGTTTGCGGCTGTCACTGCCATTTCGTTTAGATTACAGCATTTTTCTTGATGTTGACATTTTATCGCGCTGCCATTACACACATTCACACACACTATGTATATATGTATATATATATATACATTCACACACACATACTCACTCATACGTGCTGTGGAACACTTCAACTTCTTAGACTTCCCTTTTCACCTTCATTTACCATCGACTTTTGTTGCTGCTGTCAATTCTCTAGTGTGCTTATGTTGCATGCTACATCATGTCGCATTGCATTGCTCAACAGGTGCGTGCAGCTGCAATGAAATAATAATACCGACAACAACAACAACAACAACAACTAGTAAAACTGCGTAAACTTTTGTTGTTGGCTGTGACTTTAATGTGCTCTTTGGACTTTATTGGAAAACCAGTTGGCAGCTTGCTGCCTGCTTTGTTGTTGTTGTTTTTACTAATTTAATTGTTGTTGCCTTTGTTGTTCTGCATTGTTCTGCACTAACAACAGCTTGCTGCTTAGCTGTTTTCTGTTCGGCACAGCTTGGTTCGCCTGCAGTACGCGCTTTCAAAGTTTGCTACCCCACTCCCATTTGCGGCCTCACACATGCCCCTCGTCCATTTCATATCTTTCTTTCCAATCACATGGCAGTTGTCACCTTTCGTTGGCAGTCGCCTCTTAACCTCCATCGCCACGAATGACAAGTTAATGTTCTTTATTTGTTGCTGTTTTTTCTTCAACCATTTTGTTGTTGCTGTAGTTGTTGTTGCTATAATTATTATTACTTCGGACTCCTTTCTTTTTGTTGTATTTATTGCTGCTCCGTTTGTGATTGCTTCTGAGTTAATGTTTCTGGTTTGACTCCGCTCACATTTCACTTCTTGTCTTCCGCAACAGCAGCTTCTTTTTATTATTGCTTTTGTTTTTAATAGTCTCTCTTTTGTTAAGTCGTCAACATTTCCAAAGGAAATGTTTTGTCGTCTTAGTATCGTCGCAATCAGTGCGACGATCCCCTCGACGCCAAGTCTCTTTCATTTGTGAGCGTTTGCTTTTACAAACTTCTTCCAAAGAGTTCACATGAATATAACTGGATTGTCACGCTTTTAATTCGTGGTGCGTGCTGTCATGCGCCGTTCCCTGATTACACAATGGGATGCTGCACATTTCACAGCCAAAAAAGTACAAATATTTAGTGATATTTCTGCTCTACATTGACTTCCTGAAATGTCTTTTGGATCGCTCTCTTTTGTCTTACCCAAATTACTTTTCAGCGAACCAGAACTTTCTTCGAACACCAACCGTTTTTATTTTTCTATTGTGAGATATTTTCTGGTTGAATTCCCCCACGTAGTTTACGTGCCATAGCGCTGATAGTGCTGATAGTCCTTGGGAGAATTTACATTACTTCATATCTGTTACCATTACGTAGTTTCGACTGCCTTAGAAATGGACCCAAACATTAGACGCGATTCCGATGGAGCTTAACCATTTTTCGCGTTCATATTTTCCACATCACAATTGTCCGAGACATTACTTGAAGGGTCCAAGGGATCATAAAACATGGATAACCTTTACCTTTAGATATCTAAGATCCACTGCTGTTCAAGAATACGAAGTCTTGACATACCCTGTCGAAAAACGACCTGAGTTAGAAAAGTAATTCTTCTGTAATTTTTGTTTTTGCTTCGGCTGGGACTTGAATCAAGGAAGTTATGCCAGCCGCTGCAAAAATGTGCAGTCGCGTTTTGGTTATATTCAACCTTTTTTTACAATTCCATATTTTAATCAATCTTCACGATCGTTGTAGCAGGTGATCTCATACAAATCAGATCCTGTTTGAAACCATTCAACTTTTGACAATCTAAGCCTTTGTGTAAATTCGTTCCACGAATTGTGGATTGGAGACCTTTGTTTGATATCGACTGTTGCTTCAATAGAAATTTAGATTAAATTTAAAGACTTTTGAAACTTTTACTCTGGTGTGAAAAATTTCGTCAGTTGTGCAATTCAGCGACGGAGTTTCTGAACTTGGAATTTTCATAAGTTTCGAGCTTCAAGAAAGTGTTGAAATGTGAGAAAACTTCATTGTTGGTTCAGAATACCTGAGTTTATACACAACTTGTTTCAATATCTTTACACCAACTCTCTCAGATTTTACGGATTCAGTAATAACATCACTTTCATCATTTTTTTAAATACGACTAAATGTGCTTCAATTCCATCTCTCGATAGCTTGAGTATATATTTCTTTATTATTATTTTTATAAAGTATACGCATCCAATTATTTCTTTTTTCCAGTGGACCAAAAAATTCGTACAACGACCACCCGACCACCGGGAGGGGAGTAAAAAAGTTACATTTAGTTCACTTAATTCCGATTTTGCGCTTGTTGAACCGGGCATAGCAACTCGGTCGAGCTTGGTATTGTATATGGCAATAAAATCGTTTTAAAGACTACCTTCTTGCCTTTATTTGGCGTCGGTGTCAATTTCGTATGTGGATTGTTTAACAGTAGGATCAGCAGGATAGGCACTTGAGGTGTCACTCGTTCACTGAATCCAGTTAGGTATAATTTTTGGACCTTACCCCTTATAATTAGAAGCTTTTTGTTTTTACACCAAATACTCGAAAGCAGGAGTACCAAACTTATAACAATTACGGAACCGTTCGACTGCAACGTCATTCATAATTACAACAAACAATCGCGGCAAATCTTTATTGTTATATAACTTACTGAGGTTAGGCCGCAAAATTACCAACAATTTTTGCACTATTTGCTTCGATTGAAACAAATTTTAATTAAAGAACGTTCGCCTTAGTTACTAGTTGAGCATTCCTGGTCTTATTTTTAGATTATTTTGCCGAATCTCCTTTATTGTTCAGAAGCCAGCGGCCCTCTTGAATCCATAATTCTAGGAAATTGTCAGTGAATATTACTTAGGGTTCTGTCGTAACTCTCTATCTTTAATTGCTTCATTAAGAATATGTGCTCTGAACAGAGATTCGGAAGATTGATCGACATCATCTTCAGAAGATTCATGGTTTGATCAGCTAGCAGTACCAACTCCGAATATGCATTCGAAGTCTCTTTTTTTTTACTTCCACCACACAATTCCACCTCGAGTGCAGCTCTCTACGTGCCCTCTGCCAAATTGTCGTAAGTTGATTGTAATCCTAGTCTAACATATGTATTGACCTCCACTAAGCGGTGTTTGGAACTGCTGCTGCAACTGCAATAAATAAGAACGCATAATTTATGCATTCGTAAATATAATATACTATGGATTGTATGCCGGAACTTGTCTCCATTTTCAATTACCACTAATTGGCAACCTGTTTTTCTTTCCTTACCGCCGCTTGTAACTTTTGTATCAATTATAAATTGCAGCAATTTAATATCTTCAATTTAGTGCTTTTCTATGTCGCCCAACAACTTGGCATGTCACTGAAGAAACAACAACAATAACGCTTTAGTTAGTATGCATTTATCGCAACAGCAGATTATTAACACCTTATGGCAAACAACAACTGGATTTTCCGAACACCTCCCCACCCCTCCTGCGCTTGTGCTGCGAAAATGTTCCTATTCAGCAGCAGCAGCAGCCACCACTTACATTCTAATGCGCGTGCGCAGTTACACAGACTTCCTTGTTGAAGACAGTCGAAGACATGGTTGGAGCGCGCAAACAGGTGTTGTTGGACGCCACATATGAGATATGTATGTATGTATGTATGTATGTATGTGTGCATTTTTATACTTACATTGACTGCTGTCATTGCGTTCGCTGGCTTTTGTCGCCCGTTGTGCTTGCGTAGTGCGTGTAGGCTGTTAACTGTATGTTTATACGCGTTGTTTTTGTTGTATCAAGCCTTTCTTCTATAAAGTTCTCTTTTTTGGCATTCTCCCTGTTGGCTGGCCTCTTTCGCTTTGGTCTTGTAATTGCAGTTGTAACACGATTTTACCAGTTCTAACTGCTAACCGAGTGTTGTTGTTATTGTTTTCATTATTATTTTTTATGTTAATTCAACAGGAAATGTTCGGTATATAGTTGCGCGTTAGCAATCTGTTTTATTACTGCTGCATATTGGCTGAGGTTGGTGGCACTTAAGTGCATTTGATACTAGTTTGACACGGTCAATAACAGTCATTTGAAATCGGCCGAAATATTCTTATATTCTGAAAACAAAATTTTCTTCATATTCCTTAAATCCTTTTATTTTAAAAAGAAATGCATAATGCATTTCCAATAGATGGCTTTAGTAATCTGTGACTCGCGTTGTATTAGTGCGATCGGTTTACCTTATGTGGTGTTAGAAAGACAAGAAGAAAAACACATTTGAATAGTGTTTACGGCCCTGATACTGCCACAGCCAATCACGCCAAATTTTGGTTTCGTCGATTCCGTTACGTTAATTTTGATGTCAAAGTACGCAACGCTCTGGAAGGCCAATTGTCGAAAATATCGATAAAACGGCATCGAGTGGCATTATGAAATTGCCTTCCCCCCCGAGTTATCGAACAAAACGGTGAATATTTGACCTAAAACCGATTATTCTAACTGTGCTAAATAAAACCTTAAATTTAATGCAAAAATTATGAATTTATTTTTGAATAAATTATTTATTTTTGCTAGACCCAATAAATTTGCCATTCAAAAAACTTATGGTAAAAATAATATGAAAAATCTTCATATTTCCTTCATATCTTAAGGCTACTTTAAGGACCGCCCTTTTGTTAATAAGCGTATTTGAGAATACTCATTGGGATCCATTTAAGGGCGTTATCCGACCAAAAAGTGACTATTTGGACAAAAATGCTATTTACGCCAAGACCATTTTTCGGCTATATTTTTTCAAAAAGTTCTCGACGGTTTCTGGTTTCAACAAGCTTTGTCCCACTGCAAATTAACGGATTCCAAAATCGCAACGAAAATTCCTTAGATGTCTGACTTCAAAGAGAGGGGCAGTTTTGACTTCCCCTTTTGTGGTGTTATTTGAAAAAACAAAGTGTTTCTTCGTACCATTGCCGAACTCAACACAAGCATTCGTGTCGAAATCATCGCTATTCCGTTCGAGATGATCGACAGAGTAATGCAAGAATCGCAAAAAGTTCGTGGTCGTGGGGATGATAACCTCTTTCAAGGAGGTTGGCAGTGATTCTCTTTTGTAGGGTAGCAATAAAGGTCCTTAGCTCTCTGCTTATGAAGTCAAACTCTTTCGGGGTTATTTACACTCACTTTTCATTGATTTAAGCTATATATTTCTTCATTAAACCCATGGAAAAATTGTAATCATCTTGAGATTTGAGCACTTCCTTTTTGACTGACTCGTTTTTGCGAGACTAAAAATGAAACAACTTGGCTTTCACATCTTCAGTTGTCAAGCCGATCTAGCTGGTATTCCAAATAATCGCCTCCGATTGTTATGAAATCACAGATTATTATTTATTAAAAATATTTAAGCGTGATCCACATTTGGGGATCAGCCACAACTTACCTAACCTATATATTGGTCTTAATTATTAAAATGGTTTTTTGAACTGCAAACTTTATGGAATCTACACAAAAATTTTAGTTGCGCAAGGATCGGATGTCTAGACATGTACCATATATGTACATGTAAGTATGTCCGTCTTCTGATGGCTCACCATCGCGCAACCGCTGTGCTTAAGCATTACTGTGGTGTCTTGTGGATTACCGGCATGCTTTTCTTCTGTTTTATTTTCCTTTCCACCTTTTATGCCGTTTATTTTAGTCTTATAGCGTTAACCAGCCGCACCTTAACACTTTCATATTGTTTTTGTAGTTGTACGGGTTTTATATTCATTCAAGACGGTTGTTCGCACTTGGTGCATATTTAAATAGTTTGGAGTTATTAAATCATTTGAATGGAATTCTTTGGGTGTTTTTTCACTCTTTATTTTATTCTTTTTTTGCTACATACCACTAGTGTCAGCTGAACTTTTCGAAATGTTTGTGAATTCTTATGGAAAAATGGCATTTAAAATTAGCGGTGCAATAATCGTGGTTTATTGACTGTGCGGCAGCTGGCTGTTAGCTTAGGTCATAATCGTGGGTGTTACCACAAATGGTATGTTGATTTTAAACACCTGATTGGTATCAGGCATGTTGTTGGTATGTATGTTATGTAGTGACCTACACCAACCAGTTTATTTCCATTGTAATTAAAATGAAATTTAGAATGCAATTGTTCGAATATTTCTCAACTGTTAATCCAGTATTTTACATAAACTTCTGAGTAGGATTGCTGTAAAAAGGTATGACATAATGAAATCCAAGCTAGTTAGCAAAATAAATATGAAAAAGCTTTATCAAATTGTCATTAGCCATAGTAAAAGAGTAAGCAAATAGTGAGAGTTAAGTTTCTATAAGCTGAATTGTCAGTCACGTCTACAAACACTTCGAAATTTTTAGAAAATGGTTGACAGGCAATAGCAGGTCTCCAAATAAAATTGTCAAATGAAGAAGCTTTTTATGAAATCCAGCAGCCGTCTGAATGTGTAAAACATAGCAATCTAAACAACGTTAGATTTCCAAAACTACAGCACCTTCCCGAACAAAATCTGTGTTAATTCCGGTAACGCTGAACCCGCTGTTGTGATATGGATGTGGATTGAAAAAGTTGATGTGTCATTTCTTTAGTATAATTAAAAATAAATTTTCGAGCCGAAAGACTACAAACTTATATGTTGCTGATAGTTGTCCTCTTCCTACTTCCAGATAAAAAAAAAAACGAGGCAATTCAATCTGTCGATGAATGGGAATAAAGAAGTTAACTCTTGCTGCAATCACACTCCAGCTCTCAGGTTTACACTACACTACTTTTTACTACACTTTTTACTTACACTACTACACTACTACGCTACTATTACACTACTTTTAAAACCTATTCCAGACTGAAGTCAAATTACAAAATGAACATTTTGTCGGTCAGTTACGAGGTTCCAAGTTGTATATTGTGAATAATTTCGTAATTAAAAGCAGCTTGTTCGAAGAAACTCAAAAATTCCACTTCTGAGGAACAGGAAGAGATAAAAAATTACTTGGTTTTAGAACTAAGGTCAACCACAGTTGAGAGAATGCACTTTAATAGAGAAGTTATTCCCATTCACTAAATTTTCCGTCCATAGCGTTAAATTTTTAGCTTCCTCAGCTCGACAACGAATGTTGAACTTGATAGGGTAAAGGGTCAGCTTAACTCTTAGTGTTTCTCAAAAGAAACGATTTTAAATCATTGAAACGATTATAAAAATGTAGATAGGTTATAAGTAAAATCGATTTACAAAAATCCGGATATCTAGTTTACCGTTACAATGACTCCTTTTGTACTTTACTTTTGATCCAAAATTTTCCTACAACACACGATGTATCGCTCAATGTGAGTCATATTTTCCCATCTTGCCTAAATCGCGGTCATATATTAAAATATTGAATTTCTCCAATTTGGTTGGGATTTAAATTTAAGCGGATTTGGGTACATTCTGAAATTAATACGTCTGTAATTTGTTTATTCTTCTAAAATTGTGTCAATAGAGTCGGCAATATATTTTTCAGTTATATTAAGTGCACAGAGTTGCATGAACACTTTACCCCAATTCATTGTAAATTAAGGATTAAATAGGTGATTAGTTATTTGCTGTATTATTCTTCCATCTTTAATTGAGAACAATTAGTGATTGACTAATTAATATTGTCTTAATTACCCAATTATGAGTCTGTTTGAACGTGGTATTAGTTTTGATTTCAGTGTTCTCTGTGTATGGAAAGAATAAAAGAGTCTTATAGGTTACAGAAATAATACCAAGTGTTTCGTAAGTGGTGCTTATGGTTCAACCTATTCTGCTCGACAAACCAACCATTTTCGGGTGTCAACGAAGGCAAACAAACTCAGTTCGTCGTGTTTTTTTTATAGATACTTTTTCATTTCGAGATACTTGTTTTGGTGAAAGCGATTGAACTTTGAAAATCTGTTTGGCAAAGTTAGATAACTGGATGACTGCTGATAAGCGACATGTGACAAGTGACAGTAATCAACAACAGCAACCAACAGAAAGACAATGAAATGTTATGTAAAAAAAAAAACCAACAATTAATTACTGTTATAAAATTCTATAGTAATACATATACGAACATTTATTAAAACTTTCCTCGTTCGTTTTTAAGTATTATTTGTTACAAATTTTTTATGCATACAACACAAAAAAAAACAAGGAGTAAATACTATTTACAGCTATTTATTTCATTCTGTTGATAAGAAATGTGAAACAAAGACAATCAATTGTGTTGAGTTGAGCAGTTAGCGCTGGGAAACAAATAGCGCAGAAGGTGATGGATAACAACTTGTGGGGAGTAAGCTGTTATAAGTTGTTGACAAGAAGCATCAAGGTCGGCGGTACATTCTAATGAAATAAGAATAATTAAAGAACAGAATGGGTAAAAAAAACTAGAGAAACCAATTATTCAATATTTATGTTTTGACTTTTTACAGTGGTGTTGATTGTTTTTCAGACTTTTTCTTGTTTTTAAGTTATGCATTATGCATTATCTTTTTTTATAGCGATTTTAAAGTCATTGAGCAGTTGCAAACGGGTATAATTTTTTAATAATTAATTTTTTGCCTTATCTAAGAATACTTTTTAGTTGGTGTAGTTTTATATTTATTTTTATTTTATTTTATTTTATTTTTATCTTATTTTATTTTATTTTTATTTTATTTTATTTTTAACTTTTTTGTTTTATTTATTTTTTCCTTTTCCTTTTATTTACTTTTTACTTTTTTCTTTTTATTGTTATTTTTCTATTATTATTTATTTTTTTTCCTATTATGTTTTTTTTTTCTTTTTCTTTCTTACCTTTTTATTTTTTTCCTTTTGCTTATGTAGCAAGCGTCATTTTGTACTCATTTATGACATTTACTTTTCAATATTTATTTTGGTAATTTTTTTCACATCCGTCATTTGTCGTTAAATACAACACTGCGTCAATACAAATCGAAAAAAGTAAATAAATGATATCATTAAGTAAACTTGAATATTTTGTTCATGGAAACTTAAAAAATCACAAGCAGGTTTCCAATTTTTTACTTCATTGCTCTAAATCGACACAATTTTATGGCAAATATACACTTACACATACACACATACGCACAATTGTCTTGTTTTATTGCTATGTACATATATACATAATAAATATATTTTGTGTGCAAGCAGTGCTCACCGCGTGCTAAAGTCCCAACGGCACAATGTGCACAAGGACGCACAAGGTCGTCTTCTTTTCTTTTGTGCCGGCTGCTGTGCGGCGACTTTATTATGTTTAAGGTCATAAATTATTTGATGTGTAGCAGTGCACTGATGATGTGTCCGTCATTTGCAGCTGACATATGGTTTGTGTATATAAAATAAATAGCGATATTTTTATTCCAGAAATTATTTTTGGTCAGCTTTTTCTGCTAATGAATTTGAACGTCTTTAAGTAAAATTAATCGAGCGCAAGAAAACTTTGTCACACTCGCAGTAAACAGAGCAGTAGTTTTTTATACCTTCTCGGGTTGTTTGGTGTAATACTCGTATTACTCGTATGATTACAAAAGTAAGCTACTTAAAATATTGCCACCTGTTTGTAATTTTTTCGTGAAAAAAAGTAAGATACAGAAAGGCAACAATAAACGCAAAGTTTTTGTTGGACCCAGACTTACAGTTAAACTGAAATGTTAAGAGTTGCCAGCCGTCAACCATTTTTAATTAGTAGATTTATTAACATATGGTTAATCAACTAAACTGGTTTGATAAATATTTCCACTAGACATATTTTTGAGAAGTATTACAAATGGTCTAAATAATTTTGAGTAGATGAATAAGGTTGCCACCTGTTTTTAAGTTTGAATTCGGTAAGATTGAGAAAGTAAGTAAAGTAATAACAAGTTAAAGGGGTTTTGGAAACGTTTCTTTATGGTTGTTATAAACTTACTTAAATTTATATATAATATATACATATAGTTATATATAAGATGGTTGTCACCTTTTCATTTTTTGTTTTCATTTAAATTAATGTAATGCCTTCATACTAAATATATTTAAGAAAAAATTTTGCCGGATATATTTTCGAGAAAAAATTTTATTTGAGAAATTTAGTTCAAAGAAATTAAGAAAAAATTAGTTTTACAACTGACATCGAACCAAAGCTTTTTATGTATGTAAGGCAATCTGGAGACTCCTCGGTACACAGGTTCTTGAAACATCAAAAGTCTTTGAATGGTAATTTCCCAAAGCATACCGAACATAAATGTCAAACCGTCTGTTTACTTTGACGAGCTATCTCTATAGGAAATTCTGGGATACAGGTGAGCATGGAGAGACTCTTCGGAACATAGGTGATTGAACTAAATTTTCATAATTTCTTATTGTGGTTTTTTCTGATAAGTCTTTACATGATAATATGCCAAAGTGTACCGCACATGAAAATTTATTTGGACAGTCGGTTTGACAGCTATCCTTATGAGAACTTATATTCCTATGAAAAACGTTTATTTTTACTGTTTTACATATTTCTTTTAGTTAAAATTAGATAAAGCTGCGTCTAATATGAGTTAATTTTAAATAATTTTAGTTTTAAATAAATTTCTTGATTTAATATTTCACTACTGTTTTTAATTAGTCAGTCTCAATCTAACACCCCTATTGTGCATCTATACTAGCGCAGGTATAGTGGCCGCTAGACAACCGTATACAAAAATATACGTTGTGAATGGCTATCGTATATCAATAATAGGCAACTGAGTCGCCGGTCGCCATTTTCTTTTTGTTATCTATTTCTATCATTTACTATTAGAGTATACAGAAAGAAAGAATCAGGCAACTGCTCAAGTTGAGTTGCCTAGGGTAGTTTACAAGTTTTGGATTTTGAATATTCAATAAATCCTTAAAGAAAATATGTATACTTTATTTTTATTTATTTAAGAATATTTGTAATTGATTTTTAAAAATTTCAAATATTGTCTTAATGAATTTTTCAAATATTTAATTTCATTACTTTTTTGTCGTGAAAAACTTTTTAAGCATTTACGTTGTCTATTGATGTATTAGTATGATTAAACAAATATTAAAAATTATAGTAATTATGTCTAAACATTGCCTTTATATAAATTGATTGTTAGTAAATGATTTCTCGGACTATTTAAAATGATCAGTATTAATCGACTTGAAAAACTGAGTCATTTAACTCACAGGAATCTAGTAATTTTACAACAAACGTGCAAATTCTAAACGTGCAAATATACTTAGCATAAAGATTCTAAATTACAACAAACGTCATTGTTTTCTCTTTATTTATGTTTCATACGTACGTACGTTTAAGTATTCTTGCTTAAATTTGAGCAATGTTGCCAACTACTTTAAACAGTGTTTCTCAAAAATGTGCGTTTTCGAATATACTGGCTTCAGTAGCTATCCGTAAAGCAAAATCCAATTATAGTATACCGGCAACTATAATCGAGTAGCCTTACTCAATTGGGGTGTTAATTTTAAAGCAAATAAGTTTTAAAATTGGCTTTCTTTAAATATTTTTAATCATTCTGAATTAATTTATTTTATCTTTATTTCCTTCAGTTGTTTCTTAATGGAATAAGTATAGTTTTTCTTATACCTTCCAAACAAAATATTGCAATCTACCTAAATGCATGCGTGTACATGTGTATATACATTTGTAAGTATATATCGTTCTGACTCCATAAATATTCATTATCTTGAAAAGTAATATGCTTGTGCTAAATTTAGCGCATTTAAATGTCTCACTGCAAAAGAGTCATTTTGCCGATTCGATAAGCACCTAAAAACAAACTACTTTTGAATGCCGACTCCTTAATTGACTCTGTTGCGCGCTGAAGTATGCGCCGAAACACATGAATGATGTATGTATGTATGTGCGTACATATGTGCGTACATATGTGTTTATGTACGGCTCGTTTCAGGTTTCAATAATGAAAATGAGGCTAGGAATTAAAGATAAATAAAATAAGAAATCGCCAAAAAAACGAAACCAAAACAAAAGCAAAAGCAAAAACTCAACGCGACCACTAAATTGTGGTTCTAGTTATTGCAGCTGTCAATAAGTAAACGCCAACAACAACAACAACAACAACAGCAACAACATATTTCTGACTTACACAATTTATTCACTTGCTCATGCGCAATAGGTCGCCACCACCATCAGCCGATTGCAACAATGTCACTCCGCTCCCCTCCAATGCATTGCAAGCTTGTTGCTATCCTTCAATTCGTGCGCCACGACCGCTGTCTGTTCAGCACATTTTCGCGGTGCGTGGGCCTCACGTGAAGGCTGCTGCAATTTGCGTTGCGCTTAAATTTTTAGTTAATAAATATTTTTAATATTCACAAACATACATATGCGCTCGTGTGTATATTTTCATTTCAATTGTCATTTGCTTCACATTTTGCTGATTAAATGCAAAAACAAAAAAATGTATTACTTGATTAAATTCGAGGACATTATGCGAATTTTGCGCTTTGTTGTATTTTTAATGCGGGCAAGCCCCTTTTTAACATACCAATAAGGCGTGGCTGCTGCTACATGCATTTTAATAGTCGTCTGCATAATTTGCATACTATCTGTATCTTACATACTATAAAAGCAATTTCTGTTGTGCAAGAAAGGTAGATAAAGAATTCCAGTATTAGTCATTGTCTGTCATTTTTTGACAAAGATAATATAAATTCTGAATTGATTAGTTGAGTTTCAATACTTACACATAACCTTTAGCGCGATTTTTTTTTTAAAGGACACCTGTATTCTGTTGAAGACATTTTGTAATATTTAGCTCAGTTATATTTTTCAGTAGGTGGCAACTATATTCCAAAATATGTCTAAATCGATGACTCCGAATGTAATTTTGAATCGCTTTATAGTTACCACACTTTTTATAATATTTGCACTTTTTTTCTATCGGTGGCAACTCTATTCGAAAATTTGTCAAATTTAGAATTACTCAAATATTTTCCTCAATGAATTTTTGAAACGCCTTAAAGTTGGCGCAAATTTCATTATAAATGGACACTATTGCTTTTTCAATAGTCGGCAACTCTATGCCGAATGAAACCTAAAATTATTCTTCCAAATAAAATTCTGAATCACCGCATATTTAGCACACATTTCATAATATTTGCACTGTTATATTTTTTCTACAGTGGCAACTCAACTCAATTAATCTAATTTGTCACTTTTCTAATATTTTCGGAATAGATTTCTTAAATGTCTTATCTATAGCAAGTATTTCATAATATTTATACTTCATATGATCATTCATTCTAAAAGTGGAAAGTTTATTATGAAACATGTTCCACTTTAAAATTTCTAAAATATTACACGATTTTTTTCCTTGTTTTGATCGGGATACTGATTTTATCTTATTTTGTTTTTCTAAGGCAATGAATGTAGAATCGAACCATTCGAATTCTACATAAATATTAGTTATGGCTTTTAATCTCTTTTTAAAGATGCTTTATTAATAGAAAAACACAGTTCATCCGTCGTCTGTTTATCAGAAATTATCTATGAAGAAATCTCAACCACTTCGCCGTCCTTGTTGCGGCTATATTTGTTTATAGGGTGGTCCATATATTGGTTTCTATTTAAATGAAGGCAAAGGATTTTTTCATCTAGCTGCCTGGAACCCAGTCCAGTTTCTTAGGCTTTGGTTTCGGTTTGTGGCTCTATGTCGAAACTGCCTTACACGATATCCGCCTTAAATTGTTGGTGCATTATTCGCATAACATTGGCCCTCCACGAGGCCTCGATAAAAGCTTCAAAATAGCATAGCCGGATATGTAATTATTGCACTTGTTTACAATTTTCTATTTGGAACCTCTTGCTGTATTTGACTGAAAAAATCGTTTCCTGTTGTTATTATCGTATATTTTATTAAAAGCAAAATAAGGACTTTTGCCCTCTAAATTTCTGGCAGAAACATTTTAATTCTTCTTGGTGGTGACTCGCTTTTCTTCTTAAGATGTGGTTTCTATAGAAGAATACTAATCTCTATCAATAGAAATTATCGAAATATTAGACTCTTTCAATGTCTCTGTGTACTTCCCAGATATCTGCTACATTCTCTCGATTTCCACTATGCGAGAATATTGGTTTAACTATTAATTCCTTTTCAAAGAAGTTAATTTTGAGTTATTCGGTTTTTTAGTTAGTTTATTTTGAAGCTAATCCACACAAAGCGATATGAATTACAAAAACAAATTAGAGAATATTAGTTATATGTTTTGATTTTTAACGGTGAGAATATCTACATATAATATTTTTAATTTATTGGAAAATTAGTAAGGCAATAAAAAAGGTTTATTGTGATGGATCTCTTGAAAAATGGGCAGTAAATTAGTAATACTTATATAGATTAGATAAAATTAGTAAAATAAAAAAGATCTGTTGTAAAATACACTTTTGTGAATGTTATACATATTCGGTATACCCAAACAATCGCATCCAACTTCGCTCAAAGTTTCTTTTTATTGTACATATAGCTTTTGAGAATTTTTTGATGCACTTTACGCACTCGCTTTCAAAAATACACTTTATTTTGCTTTAGATTTAGTTTTTTAATACAATAATTGAAAGTAATATATTTAATTATTGTGTTTAAATAATAATACGAAAAAATTAATAAAAAATAATTTGACATTATTTAAGTAGTAAACATTAAAGCAATAAAAAGTAATTTATTTTATTATAAATTATGTTAAATAAAATAAACATAATTAAATAAATTATTTTTTAATTCTATACAAATTTTATTTGTATTATTTTTTTATTTTAATATTATTATTATTATTATTATTACATTATTATTAATATTATTATTATTATTATTTTTATTATTATTATTTTTTTTATTTATATTTTATTTTATTTTTGTTTTTTTATTTAATTTTTCTTATTTAATTTTGTTAATTTTTATTTTTTTTAATAACTATTTAATTTTTTTAATAAATTATTGTTTAGGCCTCTCTTTTAAATCCACTGTTCCCCTTGCGTATTTTTCCCAACTCCCAATCCCTATCTATAAAGCTCACTGAACATTTATTGATTTTGCTTGACATCCACCCTCTCCACCTAGTAACACGCAATCGTGGTGAAGTGGGCGTAAAGAACAGCATTGCAAAAAAGGGGTTAACCTTCACATTCCGTCAACTCTTTGTAATGACAGCCACAAAGAACAAAAGCGAACGCAAGAAAAACGAGTATGGTAAAAAATCCACAATCATAAATAATAATAACAACAACGAGTAACATAAATGACTCCATTATGCATACGAGTATATTATATATTCTACTAGAAAACAAAGCAACTGAAAGCTTTGACAAACGACTGACTAGCTTCAGACCTTGGTGGAGCAGTTTCACCGTTATTTGCATAATTGGCAGAGGGATGAAGCGTAAAAGTGTGAGTTTGCGCGTTAGCAAATTACATCACTTTCATGTAACAAAAGAATGCTAAACAAAAACAACAATCACTTAAGTACTAAGTATATTGAATTGTTGTTGTTGTTGTGGGTGGGCTGAGGGTTGCCAAAGTGAAGTGAATCGATTTGAATAATAAATGCTTACTTTGGTTGAGTGGGCGTGTGGGTGTGTACACACGTGTATGTATAACAGCTCTCCACCACCGCCACCAAAAGTTGGCGCGCTCACCACTTACACACGCGTGCAACAGCGGGAAGCTTGTAAAGGAGTCACCATGTTCATGTTCAAAGAAATATTTAGATGCGGGCAATTGCCGACACATGGGCGGCATTGATGTTTTATTTTGTTGTTTTTTATTTTTATTTTCATTTTTTTTTTATTTTTATTTTTATTTTATTTTTTTATTTTTTATTTTTTTTTGAATTTTTTTTTTATTTTTTGCTACTAACGTATACACATATTTATGATAGTATGAATGAATGGTTGGCTTTAGGAAATCGATGTCAATAACACCCATGACATTGACATCTCAATGCTACTAGCATGTAAACAGCGAAAGCGTCTTTTCGACCATACAAGCCGTGGCGAGGCGCGGCGAGGCGAGGCGAGGCTTTTCCGTTACCACCCATCAGTGGAGGTTAGATTTACTTAGGGCGGTGGTGCGCTTCGCTAAAAGGAATTGTTTGGATCGTACATTGGTGGGTTGGGGTCACTCGCTTTTTTCGATTGTTTTGCTGCGGCAATAAATTAAATTCTATAAAACAATTTGCTTTGTTTTTAATCAGTCAGTAATAGCACCACACTCATATAAGCCAGCGATAAAAGAACACTCGCTAAAATAGCAGAATACATAAAAAAAACTGCAGACTCGATTATTATTCCGATTTTTTCTGTCAAACCGTTGCAACCAAAATCTCTCATAGGTTCGATGTACATGCCAGGGTTGTTAAATGCGCTCAGGGGAATTTTATCAGAGTTAAGTATTCTTTTGACACTCGCTTACAAAAAAAATTGGTCTATGGTCGAAGCTATATTTTTTAGAATTCGCTGAACTTAGTTTTAGCCTTTTTCCCCATTCGCAAGCCAATTTATATAAGACTTTAACGTGGAGCATTAAAGATTTCAGATCAACCAGCTGAAAGGTGGGACATAACAGGGGCAATAATGCCTTAACCCAACGCAACCTCGTTTACACTGCAACCATTTGTCTCTTGTGCTCTCCTTTCACTCACAAGAGTCAGGATTCTCCATCGCAAGACAGAACCGACAGTTTTCCGTCGACAAAATGCCATTTCGTGACTGGGATATCTCAGTCTCCATCCAAGTAGTCTTATTTTGTCTCTGGGGAGCCTGACAATCTGTATGAACCTTATAAGGTTGTGCCCTCCAAGAACTGACTCTTTCATTTTACTCTCTTTTCGGAGCAAATCTTTGGTGTGTGCAGATACCCTGGACTAGGCTCTGGTGTAATACTAAGAAAGCCGATGAATTTGCTATTTACTGATATTTTTTAAGGTTTTTGTTGTTATTATTTCACAGCATAAAACAATCACCAAAAAGTTTTAAGGAATGCTGTTGAGTTCACAATCCTTTGTCGAAAATAAAATCGCGTCGATCTCCATTAAGAAGACTCGACGGTCATTCAAATTTTGTACCCTCCACGGGGAAATTTTCAAAGGAAAGGTCTGTTCTTGTTCAAAAATCAATCATTGTATCAGTTTTATAATTGCACTCAGCACTAACTAAGGTACTGAATATTTCTCAGACATTGCTCAATATATTGATAAACGCAAATTGAAAATGCAATTCAAAACATTTGTTCGAAAGTAAATACCAATCTCTTCTATTACTTACTGCCAGTATGCTCTCTTATTGCCCTCGTGTTATAAACTTCTTGTTTACTTACCACCTTCTTGAACTCAAACACTTTTTTTCAATTTAAAAGTTTTTTTTTATTACATATCTACTGCTTTGGTGAAGTTCGTTTTTATCTGATTTATGTGTGTATGTTATTCTTCCCTTCTACTGCTTTGGGCTTCAAAGTCCATTTTACTTTGTAGTTAAAGCAAAAAAAAAGAACAATTGTATGTATGTATGCGTAGCAAAAATTTTAATTTTTCTCATACCTTCTTCCAGCAATTTAGACTTGAAAGTTTCGTACGCTTATTGTTTCTTTCGACCTTCCCAAGGTCTTCGTGCTTATCTTTATTTGTTCCTTAGTTCTTACTTGCTTATTTACTTTTTTCAAATGCCTATTTTGACAAATAGATGTAAATACATACCATACATATACAGACATTAAGAACTGAGAGATTGACTTGATTTTTAATTTTAATTTTTTTTTTTATTAATTTGTCTTCATAATATTCGATACTATAATCTAATCCCTCTCAGTGTCTATAAAATGCTTTCCAAAAATCGTATTTTCTTTAAGACAATGTTGAGATGATTTATGATCTGGTAAATGTTCTACAGTAATTAAAAATTGTTTGGTATTAACTCTCTTGCCTCAACTCAATAAAACGTAACCTCAAAGAGAGTGCGCCAAAAAAAAAAATATCAACATATAATTTCCTTCCATGAAATTATTCATCATTATTTCAAAAAAAACAAAAAAACATTTTGTTGGATTTCTTCGTGCTAAATTTAAGTTTTAATAGTGTTTTCACTCCATGAACCAGAAGTTCTTCACAAATCCTTAATGTTTGATAGTCCACATTCCACAACTATTTTTTCTATATCTAACGATAGATTCTTTATAGAAATGAAGTCAAGCAATTGAGCGTTTTGGGTCAAAATTTCTTGAAAGTAGTGACTGAATTTCCTCTTCTGTCTGTCCTTGGAAAATAAAAATATGTCCACAATTTTCTACAATTTTACAATTTTATTAGTTTTGTAAACATTCAACAGTATACAAACGTACGTTAATTTGCTCACTTAAATATTAAACAATTTCAACACAACTATAAAAAGCGGCAATAAAAAGGTATCACAAAAAAAAGATTAATTCCCAAATTCTTCCTAAATAAATTCGTCTACTTCGTTTCGCTTGTCAGATTTGCTATATTTTTCTTCGCATTTGCTTTCCTACACTCTTCTTACCAAGCCCATTTTTTCTGCCCGGCTTTATTTCATCAATTCACCTTGGCCGTTATCGCTAGCCATTGCTTGCTGGCACATTGACTCAATACATGCAAACATACATAGGTATCAAGAACAAGCATACCTACAACAAGCGTGTATGGCGCTTTTTATTGCTTATCTTGCTTCCACCACTACATATATCGGCACATCTTCATTGAAATGTCACACACCTCCCCACACTTTGCAACAACAAAACAAAATAAAAAAAAAAGTGTATTTTTATTTACGCTATTTGCCTCTTTCTTGTGCATTCGTCACAAAGGCGCAACAACCTTTACGCTTATTTCCGCACTCATTCATATTACATACACGCTTTACATATATGGATATACAAAATGTAAGTAAAATTGTAGATTGTACACTCATGCTGGAAATACGCCACAACAGTGCTCAGCATTCTAACATCCCCCAATTTCTCCAAAGAAACAAAATAAAACGAAGTATTCTCAATGTTTCCTACTACGGCGTGCGCTTTTTCATTTGTATTCTTCGTTTACTTCTTTACCTTTTTTCGTGGCATTTTGCTTGCTGCTCTCTCTCTCTTTTCGTTGTTATCTTTATCTGCTGCCATTCTGTTCTTATTCTCTCGTATTCCTTTTCTTTTTCTTTTTATTCTATACTAAACGTCTCTCGCGTGTAGTATTTTCTTTCTTTTATTTTAATTTTCACTTTAACATTGTGTAGCTTGCTATCTCTTGCTCGTCTGTTTTATTATATGGCTGTAGGCATGCTGGCTGCTGTTGTTATTGTATATGTTGTTGCCGTCGTATATGCAAGGTCGTTTGCGTACAAAATTCAACATTACTTGAAGGTCGTCCTTTTGTACGTACGCTGCGATTCTTTATGAGCGAGTATTTGTGCGCTTGAGTGAGTGGCTGTGGCTGTGGCTGTTGTTCGCAGCGCTGTTTGCGTCGTCGCTTGCGCTTTGTCCATACCCTTTATGAATTTGAAGTCAACCTACACACAGCAGTCATTTGAATTCGTCGCTATTGTGCTCTCATCTGCTCTGTAGTTTAAGGTCGTCTTCCCGCTACTCGTTTGCTGTGCTGCTTGCTCTGGCTGCACTGTTTGTGCCTGCGCTGCGCTGTGCTGCGCTGCGCTGCTTCTACTTGACTTATCGTTGCCATCGCGCCTGGCATCGGCTGTTGATTGTAGACTCTTGATTTGTCGTTTGTTTTTATGCTTTTATTTTTTGCCTCTTCTTTTGTTCTTATTGCTGTTTTTGCTTTATATGCATATAGAAAGCATTGTTGTTACTGCACTGCGCTGTTGGTGCTTTATACTCGGCTGCGTTGTAGCTGTTGCTGTTGCTGATAAAAATGATAATATGCATTTTGCTCATTTTTCCGGCCTGGCCTGGGCTGGCCTTGCATGGTCTTTGCGGACGTTGATGCTGCTGCAAATTTGTTCTGTAATCACAATATCTCATACATATCCACATATTTATAGTGATAGCGCTGACCAAAGCTTGCTTGTGTAGCTACGACGTTTCGCTTGCCGCGCATCCACTGACCGTACGACCACCCTTTTATCTTCTTCACTGTGTTGTGTTGCTCTTTTCTTGGCAGTTCTTGGCAGTTCTTGGCTTCGCTGCAAGAATTTTTATGGTACTTTTGCCCATCAAATTTTTCCATTGTTTTCTGCCATCATTCCATCATGTAATTGCAGCAGCATTCCGTTTTGTTGATTTTTTATTTTTTTTTTTTTTAATTTTATTGTGTCTCTCTGTGTTTTGTAGTCCAAGGTTGTTGCACCAATATGCGGTGAAATTGTCGGCGGTTGTTGGTACTTCTCTTATTCAACGTTTATTGACTTCGCTAATGGTGATATTCAAAGAAGTGCATTGTTCAAGAAGTAAACCAAGTAAAAGTGCCTGCCAGTTCATATTTGAATAGCGTCTTTTTAACAAATGGGCCATGAATGTTTCTTTTTAATTGTCGCTAATTGATTTGAAGAAGATTTTTGAATTCAATGAGTTTTTAAAATAAAATAAATATGGTATTCCCTAAGAAGATGGCAACTTCTAAACTTAATTGTCAGAAAGGCTGATTAGACCTTTATTTGTTTTGATATCGACACTGAAAAGTCTGCGCAATTTGATTTTAATTTGGTTACAAAAATAGAATATCATACCTAACCAAAGCAATTAGTGGAGAAGATATTTCGGTAAAACTTACTTCAGATTGATCTGTTGATTTTTGCTATAGAAGAGCTTTTGTTTGAAATTTTGTATTTAAAAGAGAATTAGTGCTACGGAATTTTTGAAAATTTTGCAAAATTGTTTTGAAGAATCTACTTCATCATTTATCAAGAGCACCATTATGGGTTTAATATATCAGCACTAAGATTAGCGTAATATATAGACTGCAAACATTTTTAGCTGCAGAAAATATTCCCTCAATAATTTTGGGTAATGCTGGCGTGTGTCAAGAAGCTAAATTTTATTGCGACTGAGGCGCAAATTTGGAGAAAGATTTTATATATTTGCATAAAAAAACTTCTTTCGAGCGGTTCCACTATGCAACTTTCACCCGATGGGTGTGGAATATCTGCCCAAAGCTTTATGCTCCGATAATATTGTAAATAAATTGCTGGTGCTGCAGCAGAAATAGAAGAGTTCCGTTTGCTATTTCTGTAAGAATCTTTAACTCTTTTGTTTTATGTTTTGATTTCTAAAAACTTTTTCCCATATAACACATTTTCGGGCCATATTTGGGCATCAGTAATCCATGGATTTATTTTAATTTTACTTTCCACCCGCCAACTACAAACATAATTAATTTATATTGTATATTGGCAAATATTCTGTAAATCTGTGCATACAAATGTATGTATGTATGTATGTATGTTTCCATATCTTTTGCCATTCGAAAAGAGTCAAAGGAATAAATAGGCATTTTTAATCACGACTAAAACACAAATCATCAATTTACATTTAGTCGCAAACGCCTGCCAAACCTCATGCTTAACTACATGTGCAGTATGCTTAAGTTTATATGTATATGTATGTATGTATGTATGTGTAATTTCACACAAAGTTGCTGATTTTTGGCACATAAAACCCAAAACGAGGAAATATTAATTTACTTTACCCGTCGTTTAACTGTCAAGTACCGATCAGCTGAAGTGTCAAATTGTCATATATTTTGTGTATACATACAAATATGGATAATCAGCTACTTATTGTATATAGTGTTGCTAAGCTCTATAATTCATTCACAACGGTAGCAACTCAAAATTTTGCGTTGTTGAATAATTGGTTGGATTGGTCTGCAAACTTGTGGGAATTTGGTTGCTTATGGAATAGTTTATATATTGATTTATTAAAAAAAAACTACATATAACTAAGAAATAAAACGTATTTGAATCCAAAATGTTTATTAAATTATAAATATTTTAGTTGTACAATATTTTTCAATTATTATCTTTTTATTATAATAATTTTTTTTTTTTATTATTATTTTTTTTTTTATTATAATTTTTTTTTTTATTATTATTTTTTATTATTATTATTTTTTTATTATTATTATTTTTTTTTTTATTATAATTTTTTTTTTATTATTATAATTTTTTTTTTATTATTATTTGTTTTATTATTATTTTTTTTATTATTATTATTATTTATATTATTTATTATTATTTATATTATTTATTATTATTTATATTAATATTTTTTCTTGTTATTGTTTTTTTTAATATTGTCTTTTTGTATTATTATACTATCGCAACATGTTGCTACAGAGTATATTAGTTTTGTTCACCTAACGGTTGTTTCTAACACCTAGAACTAAACGAGTTAGATATAGACACATATATATATATAAATGATCGGGCTGAAAAGACGAGTTGAAATCCGAGTGACTGTCTGTCCGTACAAGCGATAACGTGAGTAAAAGTTAAGATATTTTGATGAAACTTAGTACACTTGTTCTTTATCACCGTAGGACGATTGGTATTGCAGATGGGCGTAATTGGACATCTGCCACGCCCACAAAATGCCATTAATCGAAAACAGATAATGTGCTATAACTAAGCAGAAAAATAAGATATAAACGTGTTATTTGGTATAGAGGAAGCTAGTACGGTGGAGCATTTCTGGGCAAATTTTTTTGAAAAAGTGGGCATGGCCCCGCCCCCAAATGGGTTTAATATATATATCTCGGAAACCGTTAAAGCTATATTAATCAACCTTACTCCCACCAAGTCTTCTTAGCATCTCCTCGTATACTGAGAAAATGAGTGAAATGGGATAATAACCACGCCCACCTCCCATACAAAAGTTATGTTAAAAACTATTAAAAGTGCGATAACTCGCTTAACGAACGCGCTATAAACATTAAATATTGCAGCAAATATGACACGGAAGGGTTGCATAGGAATCCGTGTAAAGTTTTGATAATGGGTGTGGCACCGCCCACTTTTAAGAGAAATCCCATATCTCAAGAATACTTTAACCGATTTCAACAAAATTTGGTATATGACATTATATTTGCATTCACATGTCACGCTATGAAAATAGACGAAATCGGATTATAACTTTTAAGCCACCAGATCCCAATTTTAGGACCTCAGTGTCTCTATCTGACTTTTATCGAAAATATCGGGAAATCTGTAAGATATTGTAATGAAATTAAAATCTATCTTTCTATGAAAATAATGTGGTCTGGTATTAAAAATGGTGAAAATCGGGTAAATACTACCCCTAGCCTCCATATACCTAATATACGGATTTTCAACCTTCCGGTAGACTTTATATCATATATAACGGTGAATCTTTAAAATATCATAATGAAGTTGGAGGATTATCTTTCTATGATAATAATGTTGTCTCCTGTCAAATATGGGAAAAATCGGGTAAATACTTCCCCTAGCCCCTATGTACCTAATATACGTATTTTCAACCTCTGGGTAGACTTTATACCATATATTTCGGTCAATTTGTAAGATAATTTAGCAAAATAAGTGAACTTGTAATATCGGATATACCATAGTTTACTGCCGAAAATGTGCGAAATCGGTTTACGAATTATCTCAGCTCCCATATACTACATATAATGATTTTCGCTATTCTGGCAGACTTTATGCCGAATAAGTCGATCATTGTGTGAGTTATCTTCACAAAATTGAGTGAAACCATGGTCTAAACCCCTTATTCCTAATGTAATGATTTCCTTTTCTCTGGTTTACTCTTTCCTCATGTATCTAATATTTTCAATTAAACCACTTTGGTTGAGTTTATATCGCATATGTCACTTTTAAGTTAATTTAATAGATTTTAATATAAATATCTCTGACACAAAGTAAAATATAACAATGAAAATACATGAGTCTATGACCTGTAATATAATTTAATAAGATACCAAATATGATTGCAATCCATTGACAATTTCGTCGAATAATGAATGTTGAATTCTTTCGCAACATTTTTTAATATAAAGTTACGCCAGCACCTGAAAGCATTTCCCCGCCTCTGATCCTTGCATATTGCGAGAGTATAAAATGTTCGGTTACACCCGAACTTACCCCTTTCTTACTTGTTTTTTTATTATTATTTCTATTATTATTATTTTTATTATTATTATTTTTATTATTATTATTTCTATTATTATTATTTTTATTATTATTTGTTTATTTTTTTTTCATTTGTTAATTTAATTTAATTTTAATAAAATCTTAAATAAATTTTAAATAAATCTTTTGTTTTATTGTCAATTAACAACTTTTTGACCAATTTCCCTAATTGGACTAGTTTTCCACCACACTAGCGTTAAGTCGACGACGTTTTGTGGCTATCAACATTGCTATGTGCCTGCCAAATTATACATTAATCACACATCTAACCAACCATGAGTTATTTTTACCACACATGTGGCAGATCTTTAATCTGCATACATACAAGCATGCATTTAACTTTTTCCCAGCTTCGTGTGTGAAGCAAATTTGTTGAATTTATGTGAGCTGACAGAGATTTGAAGTACTTTTCGGTGTTCGCGATGGTTTCGTTGGCTTTAACTTCTCGTTTGTTGTTGCTGCTCGCTGTAGCTTTTGACACCTGTTTACTGTTTATTCATATTTATTGTTGTTTATGTGTTTTTTTTGTTTTTTTGTTTTTTTGTTTGCCGCTATCATTTTGCTTTTATTGTCATTAGCTATAGCTGGTTATCATGATTTTAATCTGCAGCACTTATTCAATTGTCTACTTAGAAGAGTTTAAAAAAATAATTTTCGGTAGCGATTTTTGTTGTTTTTTTCATGCTTCTAGAATTTATAATATTTAATATTTTTTTGAATTTTTGTCTGTTGACTGTTGTTGTCATTTCAATATTGTTCAAAGTAATAATTTTCAAAATATTTTTGTGAAATCGTTTATACTTTTCTGTTGGTTTTTTTGAATCAAGAATATAATTTACATAAATAATTAATTTAAAATGGAAAATATATCTCTTTAATAAATGTATTAAACAAAAAGAAATTTTTAATTAATAATTAATTAAATTAACTAAACAAAATATAAGTAAATAAAATAGTAACTACAAACAGTTTGCTAAAGTAACTACAGTTATTTAATTAAGCGCTATTACGGACACTGCATCATACTAGATCCTGTTACAGAATTCTGACTAGATTTGTAATATGACCAAAAAATTAGGCTTCTGTGGATATGGAAATGATATATGCCCCTCCCAACAGATAATAATACGATAAAGCTACTTACTTCGGGTATATACCGAACAAAATACAAAACAGGTACGGGTGCAGTGTTCTTCTATTGCTCACCTATATAGCTATATATATGTAGCTTCTAAATCAAAGGTTGAAACTCCGACTTTCTTGTTCAGTTTGTGGGTATAATGGAAGGTGTCAAATGGGTTTCCGCTTTTACTGACAGAAAATTCGAAAACTGTTTAAAACAGATAGTTTTCGAATTGTATTTAGTTGAGCACATAACCCTACTGTTGGCTTAAGTGTGGCCGCTAGGTATGATACCCAATATCATTTTACGAAAGCTGATTTTAGTATTTCTTATTTTATGTTTTTAGTTTCTTTTATAATTTTTTATTTTCTTTTAATACTTTTTATTTTTTTTAATTTGAAAAATTTTTTTATTTTCTTTTATTATTTTTAATTTAAAAAAATTTTTTTTTTTTTCTTTTATTATTTTTAATTTTTTCACTATGTATATATATATATAATTATTTATTCTTAATTTATTTTTTCACTTATTTTGTATTTTTATATTTTCATTCTTTTCTTTTTATATTTTTTTACATTTTAATTTCTTCTTTTTTCGTTTTTTTTATATATATTTTTAAACCTTTATTTTATATTTTATATATTTTTATTATACTATACTATACTATATTTTTTTATACTTTATTGTTATAATTTTTTTTTATATATTTTTTATATATATGTTTTTTATATATTTTTTTATATATATTTTTTAATTTATTTTTTTTTATATATTTTTTTCATATATTTTTTTATATATTATTATATATATATTTTTTTTTCTTTCTTTATATTTTTCCTTTTTTTGCTATTCTTATTTGTTTACTATATTTAGTTAATTATTTAAATTTTTTGATTGATATATTTTGAAATCATGTTATTTATTATTTATTAAGTTTTTGTTTATTATATATATATTTATTATAATTTGGTTAATAAAATTTTATTTGTTCAAAATGATTTTATAATTACATTTTTCTATATTATTTTGTTTTAATACTTATTTCATTACCTTTATATTTTCTTTATTAAAATTTTGTTAAGAAATATTTATTTGTTTAAAATATTTTTATAATTTACTTTTTTTATTTTATTTTGTTTTCTTGTAAGTGTTTTCGAACAAATTTTTCGAAATATGTTTTTGTTTTATTATTTATGTCATTACCTCATTTATTTATTATTTTTGTTATTAATTTATTTCAATTCTTATTTTTTGTTTTCTATTTCCTCTTATTGATAATTTTCTTAATTATTATTATGCACACTCCACTTGCTCGAAACCTTTCTTTTTTCTGCCACCTCCTTTATGTTATGTTATGTTTTTAGTAGTTATCTTTATTAATATTTCCGAAACTTCTTCTTGTCACCACGAACTGTTGCTTGTTGTCCGTCCACCATGTCGCTTTGTCCACTATCCATCCAATTCTTCGCATATTGCTCTTCCTCTTTCTTCACACGTTCGTTGTGGCCCGCTTTGTTGTCGTTGCTGAAGGTTAATGTACCTTAAATTTATTTAAAACAACATTTTGTTGGCCTGCTTGTGTCATCTTTTTTATGTGCTTTCTTTTATGTGTATGTATGTATGTATGTATATTTCTGATCTTGCCACCTCTACTTTTTTTTTTTTGTAAATGGCTTATTTACGAAGCGCAAGTTTAACCATACACATTTCTGTGGTTGGCACCCATTTGATGCGTTATTACATTTGTTATTGTTGTTGTCGTTGTTGTTCTCTTATAAATATTGCTTTTGGGTCGTTGACACTTTTTTCAGCAGTTCACCGCTGTGCAACCGCTTTGTTGCCAACGCTTTTATTGCAGTAAAATTTTCTTATTGCTGTTGTTATTGTTGTTCTGTTGTCATGTTGTAGAATCATTAGTTCTTGTTTTATAAAATAGTTTCTGCGTGTTGGTTATTCGCCACTTTTGTGCTGTATAACTGTTGTTGTTGCTAACAAGTCGCTTTCTTGTTGTTGTTTTGTTTTCAAAACATATTTGCTCTGATTGCGGTTAACAAAGGTCGGCTGGAGCAGCGCCCAATTGCTTCATCTGTCATATCATATCGTCAAGTGTGCGAATGCAACGCATGTTTCTGACACGTTTATTTTCGCCGCGCGATGACACTGTCGCAATAGCAGACGGTGTCAGCCAGCCACCTTTCATTCGAAAACAAAATGCGTCGAGCTTTGAAGAAACAAAGAGAAAATCATAAAAAAAACGCTGTTTTGAATAAATCTGATATTCATAACACAGATCTACGTTTTATTTGTTGTTCTTGTTTTTGTCTTTGTCTTATTGTCGTCTTGTTTGGAGAAATTTTTGTCAAAACTCCCCTGAAGTGGTGAAAGCGTCGCAGAAGTGTCAATACTCATTCCTCAAACTTTTCTAGCTTCTTTTTTTTTACTCTTTAATGATGCTTCTTGGAATCTTGAAAATATATCAGCAAAGCAATTTATATTCATTTGTGGTACTTGAGCGTAGAGTCTGCGCATAAATTTTGAAGATACCTTTGGTGAGGAAATAAGGTTGATAAACTATGAACTACAGAACTGAATATTTATACCCAGGTCAGGGCTTTACCAGTATTTTTAATTTATAAACCAATATCCCTAATTGCTTAATTTTTAGTACTAAATACAGGGTGTAACCTCTGTTTTTTTTTGTGTTTATTTTTCATAATATATCTTATTGCGCCCACCACTTTTTCTCTTAGCATTAGTATAAGATAATATCACAAATTTTCGCAAAAACTTAAAACGACCAGTTTGAGGTCTCACAATCTGACACGGATAACAGAGTGAACTTCTCTCTCCCTCGTGCAATTGATCGAATGTTCGTTAATATGGTTCGAACTGGCACTCGCCTTTTCATTATTTGTTCAGAATATTTACTCTCCTTTACGGTGCCGTTACCAATTTCATCTTTAGACCGTTTATAGAAGTGAACGTTTAGTCATTTTAAGTCTGATGATGTATGGTAATACGATTGAATATATATCATCTGACTTAATACCACCTCCTCAAGACTCCAAATCTCCAAGGTATTGGCAATTTTGTCTAACCTTTTTAACGATTATCGCTGTCTGTTTTGACAAAATGGAGAATGATTCCGAGCTTTCATGAAAAAAAGTGAAAAACACTTGTAAAGAAAAGCATACTAGGTTGCATAATTGGAAATAAGCTCTAGCTCAGTGCAGAACTGCTGCAAGTATCGTTATTGTCTAACTTCTAAGCCGTTTATCAGTACACTCTTTATCTAACTTGTACCCGAAAATCGGGTCTTCTCATGTTATGAACCATATAAGAAGTCCATATTTATATTAGATAGAAGCAACTACACAGTTGAAAATTTGATTTTTCCCAGTACGTGTCTGCGCTTAGCACCTCCTTTAATTGATTATTTCATCCAATGGTGCCCCGAATCTTGATGTTATGAGAAAAAATTGAGCGCTTTAAAGTATCATTCGCCGCCAAACGACCAGTCGACTTTTTATGTGAATCTTTTGAAGTCAGAAGCATACACGATATTTCGAAATAATTTTACCGATGTCCGAAAACTTTAAGGACCAATAATTTATTACCTTGTTGCCAAGTTTCCAAATACAATACCTCACAAGCTTCTAGTAATCTCACCGCCACAACCTCATCTTATAAACTAAATAACGGTTTTAAAATTTCTATATATAAAATTTTCTTTTACAGGTAAAACAATTTTCAACATGGGATTACATCAACGACATCTATCGAATTTCTACAAATTGCACCAGCACGACTTGAAACAGCAAAGGATTTTATAAAAACACACACAGTCAGATAAATTTCTTCAAAAGCATAAAATAACGGATTAGCGCACAAGCTCGACTTATTTTTCCACAGAAAGTGAAAGAAAAACACAATTTTTTAGGCATAAGTAATAATGTCCTCCACAAAGGCAGAGAGTGCCGCTGGCGCCAATCCCACCGTGGCTGCTGCCTTCGGTTCAACGCTAGCCGGCAGTGCATTCCAGCTGCCCATGAATATGCATAGCCATGCACAGCTTGCCTCAAATGCCAGTAATGGACACAGTACGAATGGCACAACTACAACAAGCACCACAACAACAACGCGCAACAATATATCCGTGACGAATATCAAATGCGAAATGGATGAGGGTGTTGTGGCAACACTAATGCCCAACAGCAACAATATAGTGCCTGTCATAGCCACAACGGGTGCTGCTAGCTACTATAACGGTGCTAGTGGTGCAAGCGGTGGTGGCGTGGGTATACGCATACCAGTAACGAAAGAGGAAGATTCTGACTCCGAAGCTGAGTTGACGAATATTGAAAATTTAAAGGTGACGCGACGTGCGCACAACAACACCGACAACAGCAGCGGCACGTTGGCCGGTAATGCGGTCAGTATTGGCAGCTCTAATAATGTGAATCACAATAAGAATGGGCCACGACCCATGTCCTGGGAGGGTGAACTCTCCGAAACGGAGACGACTGAAACGGAACTCATGGAGACGGAGAATTCGTTGAGTAACAGTGGCGTGGCGGCACACAATTTCAACGCAACAAGCATAGGTGTGGCGGTGATTAAGAGTGAGGCGACCACAACAACGCCGGCACACACATTGGCGCCGACGCCAACGCATCCCATAAAGCCCGAGCAAATGGAACAGATTTCCGTGGAAGTGCATGGTGGCGCATTAGGCGGGCTGGGCCCCACAGTGCGCAGCAGTTTGGGCAGCAGCAGTAGCGCGGGTAGTCTCTATTCCGCCACGCATACAAAGCTGGCGCCCACACAAAGTGATCCCATCAATTTGAAGTATGAACCCGATGCTGCTGCTCCGGCTTTAATGCCTGCCGGAGCTAATGTCAATTCGCCGCTTTTGACGCGCAACAAGTCTGCCGCATTGCCACTACCTGCCAATCCCAGCCCCGATTCTGCCATACATTCCGTCTACACGCATAGCTCACCGTCCCAGTCGCCGTTGACCTCACGTCATGCACCCTACACGCCTTCGTTGAGTCGCAACAATAGCGATGCATCGCACAGCTCTTGCTACTCCTACAGCTCGGAGTTCAGTCCGACTCATTCACCCATACAAGGCAGACATGCGCCACCGGCGCCTACAATCTACGGCAACTTCAATGGTTCGTTGCACCATTCGGTGATCTATCGACCCATCTCGGTAGGGGAAAGCGCTACCGGTGGTGTAGCTGGTAACGGTAATGCCGGCGGTAACTGCAGTGCGGAAGCGCAAAACCTGAGCATGGACACAAAGGTCTCGCCACTGAACATAGGTCTGGAGGGCTTGCCGGCCTCTCCGGCTGGTATTTCACGTCAGCAGCTCATCAATTCGCCTTGTCCGATTTGTGGTGACAAAATTTCCGGCTTCCATTATGGTATTTTCTCGTGCGAATCTTGTAAGGGCTTCTTCAAGCGTACCGTTCAGAATCGCAAGAACTATGTGTGCGTACGTGGTGGTCCGTGTCCGGTTAGTATTTCGACGCGTAAGAAATGTCCCGCCTGTCGTTTTGAGAAATGTCTGCAGAAGGGCATGAAGCTCGAGGCGATACGTGAGGATCGTACACGTGGTGGACGTTCCACATACCAGTGCTCATATACGCTGCCCAATTCGATGTTGAGTCCGTTAATGAGCCCCGAGCAGCAGGGCGTGGCGGCGGCGGTTGCAGCCGCTGCTGCTGCTGCTGCTAATCAACAACAACAACAGCATGGGCGATTGGGTGCGCAAATGACACACGCAATGTCCGCGCAGCAGCAACAACAACATGCGTTGAACGGGCTGGCAGCGGGACTCGGCGCTGGACAATCCATAATCAAGTCGGAGCAATGCGACGATAATGGCGCGTCGACGCGTGCAACAAACATTCCAACGCTGTTGCAGGTAAGTTTGTTATTTAAACCAAATTAACTATATTCAATTGCAATCAAGCAAATTAACTGTAATAACAAGATCCGTAAATTCCTGCATTTCAAAATCCCGACTGCCTAAGAGTTGTGGGACTACGTTTATACTGAAGACAGCCAAAAGCCATTCTCTTTTCTCTTAGTCCCTTAGTGTTCGTTCCTTCGATCTTTGGTTGACTGTTACTTCTTAGAATTTGAAGAGAAATTATAGAGAATCATCTCGAGCTCGAATTGGCCGTCCACAGATTGCCGATCTAGCTATAATCCTGAAAAAGTTCGAAATATTTATATTCACATAGTACTATTAATAACCATATCACTCACTCGATAACTTTGAGCTTAGATTTTCAGCCTTGGTTGAGTAAGCGGATATTTTAAGAAAGCACGAATTGATAAAATAAGTTGTAAATATTTTTCTTTGTACACAAAAACACTTTTTTTGTAGTGTTGTCGAGGATAACTAACAAATGTAGAGGAAAATATTGTCGAAGATAATAAATTAAATTACTGACTAGCATTGGACCAACAAAAATCCTTTGGGAAAGTGTTTTATGGGTAGGGAACTGGGTAACATAGGAACACATTTTTTATATAATTAATTTTCGACCATTCGAGCATCTGAAAACTGTTCCCGGGCGGTTTGAACCAAAAGAAAACTACCAATGTGAATTTTAGATTGCAAACTTCTTGAGGGAGCCATGTACGTTGGTTATTTTGTATTGCTGTAATAAAGTTGTATGGTAAGTCCTCACCTAATCTTTGTTTTAGACTACAATGACAAGTTGTTCTTAAGCGAATATAACAGTTATAGGATAAGCTAATTCTGACCGCCGATCGTCTAGTAAGGTTTAGAGTCATTTAATTTTGCTTTCTTCATTGGACTCTAGTCTCTCAATATTAAGCTGATCTAAAAAGCGTTGCTGACAAAATTTCCAGATAAGGAGACATTAAAACGATGTCTCTATTGGGGAACAATGATAAAACGAAAGATGTTGCTTGAATCTCAAATTATATCCGGTTGAAGTAAAGACTTCAAAATTCCTTCTTCTAATATTTATGGGGCATTGTTTAATCTACTTTTCGAGTCTTTTAGGTAGGATTCTATAAAAGATTCTTTATAGAATTTTTATAAACTCATTCCCATGACTGTTTACTCTAACGAATGTAATCTACAGTGCGTCAGACTTAATTGAATAAATTAGTTATATTTCTATATATTATATTATATTATATTATATATCAGACGGTATCACCACCACTAAATTAATTAAAATAAATTAACCAGAGAGAATGATATCATATATTTGTTTAATTAAATTGAATTGGATGAATTACGTAAAGAAATTAATTAACATAACTGAGTCAATTAATATAACTATTAACTAATTAACTATAGTAAGTAGTAATCAATTTGTTTTCAAAATAAATTTAATTAATTAAAGTGGGCTAAATTGAAGTAACTTAATTTCTGTAAATAAGTGAAATTATATTTTAATTATGATAGGAAATCTGTATTGAATAAATATTTTCAAAATTGAGTTAATTTATTTAATTTAGACTAAATTAAAATGGCTCAATTGAATAATTATGATATCAATCGATATAACATTTAAATAAGTTAATTAATTGAGTTTAATTAAGTATTGATTTATATTAAAATTTTGCTATTAAAGGTGCCTAAATTGAAAATAAAGGAATTTTGTGACATTTTATAAAGGTTCATTTACGTTTTCCAGGAAATTATGGATGTTGAGCACCTGTGGCAATATAATGAAGCGGAATTGGCACGTCTCAATCAACCGATCTCCACATCGTCTTCTTCTTCTTCCAATGCATCTTCCTCTTCATCATCCACAGCATCCGCTGGCGGAGCTTCAACCGGTAATCCACAAATGACAAACCCACTGTTAGCCAGTGCTGGTTTTGGCAATGGCGAAAACACCAATCCCGATCTAATTGCACACCTGTGCAATGTGGCCGATCATCGGTTGTACAAGATCGTGAAATGGTGCAAGAGCTTGCCGCTCTTCAAGCATATTTCGGTAGGTGCAATCTCATTTAATTTTTAAGTCAAATTTCATGTTATACTATGTTGTTATTGTGCAGATCGACGATCAAATTTGCCTGCTAATCAATTCGTGGTGTGAATTATTGCTCTTCTCGTGCTGTTATCGATCGATCGATACGCCCGGTGAAATCAAAATGTCACAAGGCAAGAAGATTAGCTTGGCACAGGCAAAATCAAGTGGCTTACAGGTGAGCAGCAAGCAAAGAAATGTCAGAATAATACTGTTCGGGTGTGAAGGGATTGTGCAAATTTCTAATTTTTCATTTTCTTATTCCGTTCTTTCGCATAAATAGGCCTGTATTGAACGAATGTTGAATATGACAGAGAATTTGAGACGTTTGCGCGTCGATCGCTATGAATATGTTGCCATGAAAGTGATTGTATTGCTGCAGTCAGGTAATTATTGTTGTACTTTCAAGCTTTGTACATTTTACGTCTAGTATTTTTGTAGATTTTTTAATATGTTTTAATTATAAACTAATATAATATCGTTTGCATTATATTTTTTGTTTAAAATTTGTTTTTGTTTTTAAACTCTCGCAACATGTTGAAACAGTTGTAATACCTAAACCTAATCGAGATAAATATAGAGTTATACATATATATAAATGATCAGGATGACGAACCGAGTTGAATTTCGGGTGACTGTCTGTCTGTCCGTCTGTCCGTTCGCCCGTGAAAGCGATAACTTGAGTAAAAATTGAGATGAAGTTTCTTAATGAAACTTGGCACATATGTTCCTTGGCACTCTGAGAAGGTCGGTATAGCAGATGAGCAGAATCGAACCATTACTACGCCCACAAAATACCGTTAATCGAAAGCCTACAAAGTGCTATAACTAAGCAACAAATTAAGATACAAAGCTGTAATTTTGTGCAGGGAATCGCAGTAGTGAAGGGCATCTGTAGCTTAGAAATGTATAAAAAGTGGATTTGACACCGCCGCCTAATAGGTTTATTGTACATATCTCACAAGCTATATCGATCAGATTTGCTCAGAACAAGTTTTTCTAGTACCTTCTAATACCCTGAGAAAATGAGTGAAATCGGATTATAACCACGCCCACCTACCATACAAAGGTTATGTTGAAAACTATTAAAAGTGTGTTGAAGAAACACCACAGTAGCATTAGATTTCACAACCAAGATGGTACTTAAGGGTTTCAAAGGAATCGGTGTAAAAATTGGACAATGAGTGTGGCACCGCCCATTTTTTAGTGACATCCTATAATTCAGAAACTGCTATTCCAATTTCAAGCAAATTTTGCATTACATTATATTTGCATTTTTATATTACGATTTAAAGCACAATTATCAATTCCATATGAATATTTCACTTTACAGTATATAAGTCAATTACAAATAAAGATATCGGAGCAAAACTTTGTAAAAAGGGTGTATCCTTCGACATGCAATTTTTAAACATATTTTTTTTTACTACTTTTATTTTTTACTTTTTTTACATTTTTTTTTTACTTTACTTTACTTTTATTCCCATTAAAAATTATTTGTAATTAAATTGCTTTGAATTTAGTTGATTTAAAAATAAGTTTTTATAATTTTACTTAGAAGCAATGCATTTTTAAATATTTTACTATTTACTTAGTGTTATATTTCTTGCCTTAATTACGGTTAATTATTATTATATTTTAATTAATTTTTATTTAAAAAAATATTTTAATGTTTTCGAATATATTTTTAACAATATCCACTTCCACAGACACCAGTGAATTGCACGAGCCCGTCAAAGTGCGGGAATGTCAGGAGAAGGCGCTGCAAGCTCTACAGGCTTACACGCTTGCGCACTCCCCAGACACGCCGTCGAAATTCGGCGAACTGCTGCTGCGCATACCTGATCTGCAAAAGACATGCCAGGTAAGCAATAGTTTACCCAATAACCAGAAAAAAGTTCAAATATAAGCAATATTTAATCACCACTTTCTATCTCCCCCCACCTCACGACGGCAGCTCGGCAAAGAAATGCTCACGATTAAATCACGTGACGGCGGTGATTTCAATTTGCTTATGGAATTGTTGCGCGGAGAGCATTGACAAATGTTGTTGCATAAGTGCGTGCTGTAGAGAGAAATTACAACAACAAGAAGAAGTAGCAAAAGCAGCAAGGGCATCAACGCATGCAAATTGCCAGCTGCTCAATTAGCAAAGTGCAATGGATTTAGCCGCTTGGAAGGCTATTGGTTGTGCTTAAAAAGGCGGCAAGAGTATGTTTTACTTTTTAGTTTATCCTGTTAAACCTGCCGCCAAGTTTCCGAAAAAATTGTGTAATCGCATGAAACAGCAAAAAATTCGCGACATGCCGAATATAGAATGATGACAGCTTAAAATATATATGAAAAGAAAACATTATATTAGTGAATGTTAGATATCTAAGAATGGCAAATGGAGCGAAAACTAAAATATTTTATTAATGCTATTACTCTTTATACTACGCATGAGTATAATTTACTAATCGATTGTGCAGTTTTAAATTTAATAGTATCTATCTAACATTTTAGTATTTTTTTTTACTATGCCCATAAAACTTAATTATAAGTGCATTGAATTAAGTAATTAGATTTATTGTATTACATAAGTCAGTATGTAATTAAATCAACTTGAAAAAAGAAACTTGAATATGAAAAACATGTGCCTAAATGAGTAAACATTAAAGAAACTGATAGTAAAATGCAACATATAAAAAGGAATATCGTCTTTTTTTCTGTTTATTGCTATAGAAAATGAAAGTGTGAAAACTGAGAATGAAATTGTGTATGTAGAAAAATTCCTTTAAGAGGAACTGCGTTCCATATGTTCTTAAATAAAATCTTATGCATGAATGTATTTAGTGAACAGTAAAATATTTGCCAAATTTATAAAAGAAAACTTGCATGTAGTGCTTAAGGTTGCATAATACAAAGGAATATGCATAAATAAAAAATGTGAAATTTGTATAATTGATAAATATGTATGTTCTTTATGTGCGTATACATATATACATGTATGTGAAAGCAAAATTTTGTGAGCATGAAAATTATTCGCTTTTGAAGAAATACTTCACTTTTGAAAAACAAAAATACTAAGATTATTTTTTAATTCACCATAAAAAAATTTGTAAACATGAAATATTAAACAGTTTTGTCGTTGCTTTAATTTTTTAAAAAAATAACACTTTTACTATTTCTAATCTAAGGAGAGCACGAGTGATTTCTTTATGTCAAAATACTTTTCAATTCAAAAATTTATTTTTTTTAATTAGAATAATATATAAATTTTTCTTAATGCGTATTTTTTTATTCAAATATTATATATGTTATAGTTTTTTAAATATTTAAAATTTTTGGTTAAAATTTTTTTTTTTTAATTTTCTCATTACATTTTATATTTTTATTAACAAAGACTCAATATTTTCATCATTTATAATTTTTTATAGGAGTGAACTTTTTTATGTTAATGATCTATTTCATATAGAAATTTGGAGTAAATATTGTTAAATAATTTTTAGTTTGAAAAAATTTGTTATTTTTATGGTTAAAATTATTGAAAAAAATTTTTTGTAATTGTTTTTTTTTTAATTGTCACTATTTCTAATTCCCCGTGAGAGCAAACGATTCCTTTATGTTAAATCACTTTTTAAGTAAGAATTAAATTTTAACATTTTGATGTTTTTCATCCTTGTAAACATAACACTGCGTTAAGAAGCACTTCATTTCTTAAAAAATTTGGTGTACGTTGTCGGTACCTCTTCGACGACTGTACGACGTAATCGAAATGAACCCCGATTTGTATTCGACCAAGAACTGTCTATTTGGCAGCTCTCCGCCAGAACTATTTGGGATACATTTTATGCTGCTATAACAATAACAACAACGTAAACCGGGTCTAATAACAACAAAATTCTCTGAAAGCTCTCTCTATTGATAAAAGATCAAAAATTACTTATAAAAATTCAAATTCAAAATTATTTTTTTTATAGTAAAAAATTTTTTTAACTTCCATGAAGTCGCTCACACAGCCAAAAGTTTTCTGAAGTAATTTTTTTTTTCAAATTTGTATTATATGAATTTTTTTTTATTGGTACTCCTCGGTCGAACACAAATCGGGTTCCGTTGACTGATGTCTTCGAAAATTGCTAATAGAAATGATGTAGGAGATACAAAACCCAACCCCTAGTAGTTGGTGTTGTTGTAACATCATAAACTATTCTCCAAAAATTAGTCACTAAAAAGTATTTATTGCAAAAAAAACAAAAAATTAACAGTGAAAATGAATTTTATTAAAATTCAATGTTTTTTATTTTAACAAATTTAAATTTAGCACTATTTTTTTTACCCTAAAAATCTTTCAGAAACAGTTTGACAATAAACTTCTAGTTGAATAAATTCCGATTTTTATTTATTTAATCTTTTTATGATAAGTGTAAACTTTTCTGGCAAATTTTATTTTAATTATTATAACAGCATGAAAATTAATTTTTAAATGGCGTAAACGCTATTTGAACAGTGATTTTATATTTTTGCTTATTTTTTAAAACAAAATTCAATCATCCTAAAAGTATGCTTACAAAAATTTGCTTAGTTCGACTATGTCAAAAATATTTTTTTGGATTCTCAAAATATATTAAATACATAAAATATATAAATATGTTTTAAAATTTCTTAAAAAGCTAAGCATGCTTGAAATATGATTTTAAAATAGTGGAGTTATAGTTTATATATAGTTATATATAGTTTTAAAGTAGTGTAGTAGTAATATAATTCAAATTTGTCTTTTTGGTTAAAAATTTTTTTCTTCTACTTTTTATTGCAAGCAGTGTCAATTTATTAAAAATAAAATATCAGATATATTTTTTATAATTATTATTTCAAAAAAAAAGAAAAAATGTGAAATAAG
This sequence comes from Bactrocera minax, assembly GCA_021498325.1. Lineage (NCBI taxonomy): Eukaryota > Metazoa > Arthropoda > Insecta > Diptera > Tephritidae > Bactrocera > Bactrocera minax. Next base: position 685,640 of record JAKEEE010000034.1, read on the forward strand.
CGTGTAATAAAATTTGTTTTTTAAATGTTAAAAGAAAATATTATTTTCTATGAATTCAGTTCGAATTTCAAAAGCGAATAATTTTCATAATACACATTTTAATTCATTCAAAAGAATTCTTATTTAATACAAAAGGCAAAATATGCAAAAACGCACAAATAATTTGTTTTAATAACGAAGTGAAAACTTCTACAAATACATAAACAAAAAATAATAATAGTAATAATTTTGATGTCCTATACAATATTATATGTATATAAATTGATTAAATGAATGTTTGTTTGCTAGCATGCAGAAAAAAATTTAATTAAAATAAAAATTATATATTTTTTTTTAAATTTCAGTTAAATTTATTTAGCATAAAAAATTTTTGAAAAATTTTTGGCTTAATAATAGGCAGCTAGATTTTGAATTCAGTCAGCTACGACCAAGATATTTATAATATATCTATGTATATATAATATATTTTTCTTCGATCAAGGCTTTTCTTGATACAAATATAAAAAAATTGATTGTTGGAGTTCTATTAAAACCAACATTTCCGCTACTCGGTTTGGCTACAATAGTAACGGTAGCAGTAACAGCTAACAGTAATATTTATCTTATGTATCAACTTTTTGGTGTTGAACTTTTGTGTGATTAAATTTAATGGAAGCTTCAAGACAATTTTTGTTTTATATAAAAATATTTTTTTTTTTTGTTAAGTTTTATGAATTATTTATGAGAGCTGGTTTCCTCTCAATGAATGATCTTTCGAATTTTAAATGCTTTCTGATGGTCAGTATTTATGTATACCCGAAGTTTGTACGTCAATTGGAACACTGGTCACGTGATCGTAATTTTGTCTCAATTACTTTTTATTTAATAAGTTATATTTCTTTTCGAATTTCCAGAAATTCCATTTTATTGATAGCAATCAGCTCATAATAAACATTATATATAACTTTTTTTTGACGAATTTCAATATAATAATTTTTTAATACCTGAATTTTTAATCCAACAAAAATTTTTTTTTTCTGACATTGAATATATTAAATTTTTAATATTTTAATTTTGTCCTTAGAATAAAGTTAATACACCTTTGTTGTTTATAATTTTTTTTGTAAAATTTTAATAAAACGAAATATGTAATATTTTTAAAGTTCTTTATTTTCATTTTTAGTGTGCAAATTTTTCTTTAGTTTTCTTTAATTAATTATATACTTTTTTAGTTTTTAATTTTGCGAATTCGTAAATAATAATTTTTTGTTATTTCGTGGGATTTTAGTTCGCATATCGTGTATTCATGCGTAGCATCGTATTTTTCATTTTTTCGAACGGCAAATTTTCATTACAAACTATTAACTTAACAGAGCATTGAAATATTTTTAAAAGGCTATATGTTTTTTTTTACATTTTTTTTACAAAAAAGAAATGATTTTTGTTCCATCTTTTCAACACAAATTTTTTAAAATAAAATAATATTTATTAAAAAGAATTTATGTTTTAATATAAAAAATTTTATAAAATAAATTAAATCTGTTAAAAAATGTATTTATAATGAATTTTTTTATTTTCAAAACTTCAAAACTTCTATAGCAATTCTAAGGAAAAAATAAAAATTCTTATAATCTCTGTGTGTAAAAGCCAATTATTATTAAGCTGCTAACACCAACAGTAACCAGTGATTCTTTTCAATGTTTCTATTTTATATTCCACTTAGGATGTCTATGTTTTTTTTTTATATTGCCTTAGAGAAATGTGTTGCAATGTCAGTGCTTTAAAAAATGTGCATACATAGCTATAATTTAATTTAGTTGTATAACGGTTTGTTGCAAGCACACTTTGTATTCAAGATTTTGCCTTTAATTTAATTTTAGCTGATTAAGTTATGTTAAATTTGTTAAGCCAACTGTTTTATTAAAAATATGTGAATTATTTTAGAATATAATATGCAACAGTGTAAGTCCTGAAACAGGATTAAAAAATATTTATATGTGCATACATAAAAATGCCACAAAAGCCACACATATTTGTTTACAGCGAAATATCCCACCTAATCCGATCCTCTGGAAAAATATTAAAATTAACAAAAGTTTCAGCTGGCCAGAAAGTGTTAAAAATTAATTTAAAATTTTTTAATTTGCAGTTTACCATATGCTTAAAAAATGATTTTTTCAAATTTAAAGTATTTTCTTAAATATTTTTTTCATATATTTCCATTGAATTATATTTAAACTTTAATTTAGTATACTGTGCAGTAAAAAAAAACTATTAAAACAGGCTACTTTAAAAGAAGTAAATAATAATAAATACAAATGAAAACAAAAAATACAAACAAATCAAAGTAAAACGTTTAAAAGTATATAAAGTAAACTGTTTTTAAAAAAAATTATATGTTTATAAAAGAAGAAAATGTTTATAACAAATAAACAAAAAAAAAATCTTTTAAATGTAAAATTTTTAATTAATAATAATAATAATAATAATTAAACTTTTATTTTAGTTTTTTTTTTTAATAAATGAATATCCTTTTTTTTGGAATTTTGAAATTGTTTTCATTTATAATTTTTTTATAAGAAGATGTGAAAAAAATTTTAATCATAATTAAGAAAATATTTAATATTTTAATTGAGTTTAGTAAATTTGTATACGCAAGTATTTATATTAAGTTTATATATATTCTTATAAATATTTGAATTAAAATTATATTTTTTTTAAATATAGTTTTATATAGCAGTTTAAATATTCAATAATATGTTTTAATGCTGCTAATTGAAGTATTTAAAATTCATTTTAAATATTGTTTAATTTTTTTATTTTCTTTTCGTATTTTAAAATTTTTTTTTAAATATGTTAAATTTGTATTATTTACTTAAAGAAATGTGTAGTGAGTGCTAGTTAGTGAGAAAGCGTGTGAATAGTGGAGCGTTGAAAACTATTATTTACATATATACATTTATTTTCATGTACTTGTGTACACATATATTTGAAAAATGAATTATTCACTAAAATTTTATTTTATTTAGTGTTAATTTTTACATAGTAAATAAAAAATTTTTAATTTACAATGTTGCGCGTTGTTAAAATAAATAAATATTCATTGAATAGTGAAATAATTTTTTTCGAAAATTTTATTATAATTTTTATTACTTCAAATATAAAAATATCTGAATAAATGATGTCAATGCAATATTTTTTTTTAAATTGATTTGCGGTGTTTTCTTTATTTTAAATATTTTTTTTAAATAAGAGAGGGTTTATTTTAGAAAGTGGTCTTTTACAAATTTTGAATTTAAAATTTTCAAATAATTATTTTCACTTATTTCTTTATATTAATTAAATTTTTTCATAATTTATTATTATTTGTTTATAGTATCTATAATTCGACTGTCTCAATCAAAATTTATGAAAAGTAATTAGTTCCAAAATACATTTAAAAATATTCTGAATTTCGTTTCAAAAATTTTTTCCGAAAATAGAACGAATTGATTCTCAGTTCAGGCCGAGTACTGTATGTCGTCAATTCGATTTAAAAAGTCAAAATATTCCAATTTACATCGAAATTAGTACTTTTTAAAACAAAAACTGTTTTCTAAAAAAATCAATACAATCAATACAAAAAATTGCTCGAGTCGAAATTCTGACCATGACATAACACCTTTGCACTTTTAGTCCATGTTTAAGCGGTATTTGACAGATTGTCTTATCCCAGGCGCTTCTTTTAGGATTTCTAATACCTCGTATTGCTCCTATTATAGTCTTCTGAGGATACAAAACGCACCCTTTCCGGTTATGTAGACCCAACATGGTGGTAACTTGATCTGAAGTCATCTTAAACTTTCGTCTTATAACGGGTACAGTTATTTTTGGTCCTTTAAAAATTAAATAAGATTTAAAATTTTTTGTTTAAATCCAAATACTGTACGCAATACTGAATAAGAATTCTAAATATTTTACAGTCCCTTACACACTGCCACTACGCTGGACCATTGTTGTATCTTTATCCCAACCACCATCAAAGTTTTTCCTCAGGTCAATCCCTGGCTCTCATAAAATATATTAGCTCGAAGTCTGCTTAGAACTTGAAGATACCTTAATTTGTCGGACGATAACGAGGGCCTCACCACATATGGAAGGAGAGTCTTGGCCAAGCATCACCTCTACTAGGAGAGCGCAAATTATAATACATATTTGTACTTGAGAAGCATTTTGTGAAACCTCAAACAAATCATGTGAAACTTAGAAAAGCTAAGAGTAAATCTCCAGTTCCTAAAGTTCTGGGAAAGAAAGCTTTCAAACAGCTTGAAAAGCATTGTCTGATCAGTAAAACTGTTCTGAAATATGCCGGAGAACACAGCTAATAAAAAATACTTCGAGCTCTTCCCTTGAAAAGGTCCATAGTTGCTTCCGATTCCGAAGACTTGTCGAAAATTACTTTAAACGGTAATGAAAAATGAAATGAAATGAAATGATGAAACCATCGTAGTGTAGAGGCCCGGTTTAGTGAACATTATATATTGGATCGTTGATTCAAATGAGCTATGGAAAATGCAGTAATCTGAAAAAAATGTTCTTCTTGACACCAAAATGTTTTAAAGTAACAAAGTGAAGGGCCAAATTATTATACTAGTACATTAGTCAAAGAATAGCTAGTTTAAGTGCGGACCAGTACCGTAGCTGAAATAACTAGTTTTATATTGGGTTTAGAGTAGAGTAAATAGTTGATTTACATTCCTTAGTAAATTCATCAGCGTATTTGGTTCCTTGAGCTTTAGTGAATGTGGTGTAATGTAATTAGAAAATAGTGAAAAAGAAATGAAAAATGTGCCTTTTCACTTGAGAACTAAGAAAAAAGAACAAAATAAAGAAAATAGAAAATATTTGAAAAAAAGAAAATGAAGAAATGTTCATTATAATTTATGATAATAGCAAATAAAAGCTTAAATTTAAAGAAAACGTTTTGAAATTAAAAAAAAAAACTTTGATGTAAATATGTATATGTAAGTAAGTATATAACTAGCTGGATTGCCAAAAGAATCGTCACAATTACTATATATTATAATATTTGTTCAGATTTTTACACCCAACTGGACCGACTACTTTATTTTGAGAAGTGTTTTTGCCTCTTCCATACACTTTTAAAAGTAGCACATAATATATATATATATATATATACATACTACATGCATATATATGTATACAATTATATATTTTGCGATCTATTTACAAAACCGAAAAACTAAATAATCGGAAGAAGTTGGAAAATTTTACAAAATATATTAAATGAACGGGTACACCTGGTATAAATGTATGTATGTATGTTTGCCAATATGTAGACCAGCGCTGTAGAAATAACATAGACAAAATATGTAGACATAAATTTGTATATAGATAGGTACATCGCAGTATAATTTATTAACAACATATATATGTATATGATGTTAGTGTGTTAAATAATAATTTTCTGTGTGTTTAACTTTTGTAAAAACTTAAAAATAAAATAGACTAATAAAATACAAATTTTATACTTTAATATAATTGAATAAAAATGTGTTTCTTTTACAATATTTTTGAGGTTATGTGATGACGATATATATAAAGTTTTAAGATAATTGTTGTTGTTGTTATAAAAAATTTCTCAAAAATGTTTAAAGATAGGTTATTAAGTTATTATCGAGATCATATCTGTGTAAGCTGGATTTTAAGCGACTAGAATTAATAATTTAAAACATTTGTTCGAATTTAAAATTATTCGTAGCTACAGTGGTGCCTAAAATGCGCCACTACTCGCAACTGTCACTTTCTACTAGTGTTGCATTAGCGCACCACTAAACCCCAGCTGACAGTTGGTGGCCAAATACATCAATACTTCTCTCTTTCTAGCAAAAAGTACAAGTGAAATTACTCATACAACGCCATTATATGACGCTCTGTAATAAAACACTGAGCGGCGGTACTTTTCTGAGCACAAGATAACGGGTAAACAAATGTAGTGGAAGCAGCGAGCAAGTGCGGTCAATTACAGATGTGGAGAGCCACACCAATTGCCAATTGGCGCTCAACAGCGGTCACTGTAATACAGTTACTTGGCAGCCGCACAACATGTTAGGAATTTCGCTCGCATGTGTTGCTTGCTGAGCAGCAAATGTCATATGGCAAAGTGATTTGAGAATTTGTTTGTTTCTCCATTCATTCGTTGTTTATCGAATACACACAAACTTCTACATGCAGGCTTTTATGTTAACTAGATATGCATATAACATTGTACAAATGTAATTACACAGAGGCGCGCTCAGAGCAGCGTGACTGCCATTAATATGTTGTGTTCGAATTTACTTAGAACTCAGTTTTAGGCGGATTTTCAGCGATTACAGGCATACGTTCGCGAGTGTTTCCCGTTGCGTATTGTGTCATGCAACAACAAAACGTGTCGCTGTGTAGTAATATTTTAATATTTTCATAGATATCATTAGGTTATAATAAAAAGTAAACAAAATTCCATGCAATCAAAAAGTTTTGTGAATATTTCGTGTAAACATTAATGAAGTAGAAATTGAAATAAAAGCAAAGGCACACGCCAAAATTTAAGTCACACAACGACCGAGCGAGTGGGTGAAAACACGTACGTACGTATATGTGTTAAAGCAACAATAGCAACGGCGTAAATTTATAGGCGTAAATCAGGTTGTTTATTATTTGTGTGCCTTTTGTGTAGTTACTTGTTCTTCGTTGTTGTTGTTCTGTTGTTGTTGTGTTGTTGTTGCTGCAAGGATCTAGCATTTGTGTTGTTGCAAAGTTATGGAAGTGCACAAAAAACACAAAATGTATGCGTATATAGCGCTTGCAATTCGTTGATGCTGTGTAATTTTGTGTCAAGGAAGTGCCAACGCCATTGCCGCCGCTGCTGAATTCGCTGTTGCCTCACTGTCTCGTTGGCCAGTCACAAGCGCTTGTGCGAGTATGGTGCGAGCATAGGCAAGCAAAATACCATTGTGTTTTAGTTTTTTATTTTGTTGTTGTTTTTTCTGCTGAAACAACAGCAAGAAGGTGCGGCAAGGCAGAAATGGCATAATAAATTGAAATCAGCTGTTTGTGCAGAGTGCCACTGCAGCTGAAGACCAACAGCAGCGGCTGTAAGAAAGTAAAAAAGGAAAGAAACAACATACACAAATAAATAAATTGGCGAATGGCCGAGAAAAAGTTGTGTGTTTCCGTGCAATATATTGATGTTTTCGCACACAATTTGTAGTTTATGGATGAGAAGATTTTTGCATTGGAAGTGTGTGCTCTACAAACACAATTTTGTAAATTCTTTTACGCCATTTTTAATCTTTTCAAAAAAAAAAAGCTTTTTTTTCTATTTTGGTTTGCGCGTATTATATATTTGATTATAATTTTGAAAATTCGGTATATGTAAAAAGAATATAAAAATTTGTCAACTTAAAAACAAAAAGAAAAAAATTAAAAAATTAACATATAGCTGTCATTTATAAATTGACCCTAAATTAGTGAAAACTTAATATTTTTTTTAGAGTTTATAATTTTTCAAAGTAGTTAAAGGTTCGTTTGCTAAAAAGTTCACAACACTTCTTGACAAACCTGCGTTATATACACATACATGCATTAAATGGCGATAAAAAATATAATTGCTTTTATAGTGCCTAGTAAAAGTTAATATTTTTGCGAATAATTATAAACTTTTCGTCCGCTCCAAAATATAGAAGTATACTTGTTTTTATAGTGTCTAATAGAGGATAATGTTTTTGCGAGTAATTATACAATTTTCAAATAAAATAAAACAAATTCCAAATATAAATTAAATACAAATATAACAAGTGACACTAAAGCATGACTAAAAGTAGTTAACGCGTTTAAAGATTGGGAGCGGAACAGCGGAACAACAACTTAATTTTCTAAAGTCCTGGAAGAGTGGGCTAGGAAGCCCTCAATACTAATATACAGAATAAATATGCAATAAATATACAAGCAGGCGCACGACAAATTCTTTCCATACTATTTCGATATTTATTGATAACTTTTAAAAGTTCCGAAAGGTCTTGCTTTTTCTCAAAAGATAGAAATCTGGACTCATAGGAGAAATTTTTAAAATTCTGAGAGGCGAACTTAAAAATAAATGTTGGGCGGTTATACGAACGAGCTACTCAGTTAAAGGAGTCGTTTCTAAAAATAAATCACACTAATAAAGCGTGGGCTGCTTAAGTGAGAATAAAACAGATTAAAGATTGATTTCTCGTACAAATAGAAAGAAATGTGCTGGAAAATAAAAAGCATAGAAATAGCAGAAACGATTAAGGAACGGCAGACAGTAAGGTTCACGAGATTTATGAATACTAACTGTTTTGTTCATCAAGAAATGTTAAGACGGAAGGGTTTTTAACACACTGAAACCAAAGAAAAAATATTTAAGTGGCAAAAATCCATAATTTTCTTCCATAAAAAGAACCTGAACGAAAAAAAAAACAATATGGAATATAAGAAATGAAGATTTCTTATAAAGACTGACTATACCAAACGTTTGAAATAATACTTTTGTACAATATACAGAATGCAAAAATTAACTATATAGGCATATAAAACACAAACAGTCGATTCTAAATGTGCGGAACTGCCATATTAATAAACGAACTAACTGTTCCACAGAACCAATTAACTTGCTACACAATTCTTTCAATGTCAATATTGCCTCTTAACAAGAAAATGAGGTAGAAAAGAAAATAGCACAGGAAATTCTTGATTTTATTATGATATAAATCTAAGCGAAAAGAATGCGCAAATTTATCGTATCACATGAATTTCGCATAACAAACTTTTCAATTAGAAAACCAGTTTTCAGTTTATTTATTTTTTTTTTTTAGTGACAATGCAATCGTTTGACTGTTTGTGTTTGCAGAGAGTGATTGATTACGCGAAGGAAGTAAACTAAATTAACAGTCATTGAAATTAATTTTAAATTAATGTTAACAACAACAATGAAATGGTGAACTAAATAATTAAATTTGTGCAACAAAACAAAGTATAAGTAAGACTAAACTTAAATGCACAAGAGTTTCGTATTCTGCTTTAAACTACGCTCATATTTACATAGCGAATGTGTCACGCTCGCGCTCTCTGCATCAAATTCGCACATTTTTTTTTTTAAAAGAAATTTGAGTCATAAAATCACATGCATGCGGCATTTTGCGAAATATTTTTTTTACACACATACATACATACATTTGTAGTTGTGTGCGCTCTATTGCCTCAAAAAGGAAAATTGAATAACCTAAAATACACAAAGTGCACCGAAATCACGATTTCTGTTTAATTTTTAATGCAATAAATTTGTTTATGTCCAATTAGCCGTATTTAGTGGCTTTCTAATAAGTACTGTAAATACAAGTTGCACTGCAGACGCCGCGCGCCTCAGTTTGTAATCACTCTCAATTGTTATACTCTCTTGTAAGAACTTTAACATTACACTGTTAATGCAATGTTTAAGCGGATGTAATTACTGTTAACACCATTAACATTCACTGTTAACAATATTAACATTCGCTGTTTAAGTAACATATGTATGTAGCTGTTCTAAATGCGCTCGAAAGAGTCGGAGAAACATGTTGCAGTAAATACAGTGACGGTAAAAGCAAGAAGTAACAACAAAAACACGGTTAGTTAGCTCACAGCGGCATTTGTTTATTTTCAAGATGTTCATTCGTTTGTGCAAAGCAGCGCTCACTTGAATTTCTGCTCTTGTACGGAGTTTGTTTTTAGAAATCCAATAACAAAAAATCTGGCAAGTGGCAAAAATTCGTACTTTGTTTTTTTATTTTATATTTTTGATATTGTTTTTTTTATATAAATGAATGTATTTGAGTTGACGCAAGCAATAAAAATTCGTGATGGTAATTTAACACATTCGCTACTGTTTGACAATTAGTAAATATTTTTGCAAAAAGTGTTGCAAATTGCTTTCATCAATTATGTTAGTGGAGAGGAGGGTGTTTGCAGCATAAAGTGAGAAATTGTGTGTTGATTAAAAATACAAAGGAAAAAAAATAATTGAATTCGAAATAAAAGTAATAAATACTGAAAATTGAAATTAATGTATTATAAATTTTGAAATTTAAAAGAAGAAAGAGCAAAACAAATATGTGATGTACAATTGCTTGGAAAGTATTTTAACTGCAATTGTTTCTCCTCCGCAATCTAAAAGTTTTAAGTCTGCTCTAAACCTCTGATAGAACTGAACTATATATATAGAGTGTATTTTTTAAAGCTATCGAATATGTAAAAATATTTTGTCAAATTTAAATTCTTTATATATATTTTTTTAATTTAAGTTTTTATGGCGTTTGGTATTTTGGTAAAACTCTGGGCCTTTGACCCGAATACCATTCTTTCGGTCTAATTTCACAGCATTTTTTCCAGTATGATTGATAATTTTTCACAAAAAATGCGTCAACTGGTTAGTCTTCGTTTTGAACAGTATAGTCGTCTAACGGTTTAAAATTACATGACTTCGGTGCCCAATTGGCAGGCCCATTTTATATGATATGATTCGATCACTAAAATTCGTTTCATTAAAGTATGTATGACTACTTTGTCAGTTGGTTTGCAGCTATTCTTCTGGGAAATTCTACTAAGCGAAAGCCTGGCAAAAATCTATGAAGGGATCTATTGTTTTTTCCGCATATATGGTTACGATATGCCCCTGTAATAATAAAACAGTTTTATAAAATTTCTTGCTCTCAATGAAAACCTCGAAATTGAAAATGTAAAAAGTTTGATTAACCCAGAAACATTTCTGCACTTACTCCGAGTTCTCAATGCCAGTAAATGACTTCGGTTAGGTCAATGTTCATCATTCTTAGTAATTTCAGCTTTTTAGACTAGTCTTGGAACTAGTATTGAATAGTTTCCAGTTGAACAGTTTCCAGATTTTTGTTCTTGGTTCAAGTCTTCGCAAAAATTTCTCGATGCTAGTAAAAGCATTTTCAAAGATTACCAATATACGGTTGAACTTCTTTCCTTTTAAGAGAGAAAAACTACTCTTTTCCTCACTAGCTAGTACGGAATTGAATATTATAGAGATGAACGGATCAACCGCGTTTTGATCCTAGTACTTCGAACACCTCTCTTAGAGGAGAAATGACTTTATATTTTTTGTATGGAGATTTTAATATTCTTTATGCATTACATAGTTACGTCGAGTTTGAACTGTAGACCCATTGCTCTTTAAATGCATTAATAAATGCCAATTTTTATCGACTGTAATTCAGGAAATAGTTATATAAATACATCCCTGGGTGTATGTGTAGCCATACTTAACTTACATGCTCTAAATGTTTTCCTATTCTCTTATCTGCTTTACTCAATAGATATCAGATGAATTCTGATATATCTGTTTATATAATATTAGCTGTATTCTGCTGTTATTATTATAAGTGCCTGTCAATATTTCAAAAGAGACCAGCCTCTCTGTGTCGAAACTAACAATTTTTATAAATAAAGGTGCGTTATCTATAACAATAACAGCGATTACAACAACAATTGACCAGGCAAACTAATTAGATAAACAATAATACTAAAAATACATTGAAAATGTTAACATTAAAGGTATTAGGTTAGGAAAAAATTGGAAGTACTGCGTGTGCTTATTATCATTATCTCTTTATAAGCAGTTTATAAATAATGATAGATAGCAATAATGACTTTAAAAATAATCTTCGGTCGAAAATAAAACCGGACTGTAAGTTGTCATGTTCAATCACTAGTGAGCTTACTTTGTTCCTTAACAATTCCCTACTTAACACTAGTAGTTGAATGGTAGGAGGACATATCTTTCTTCGATGCAAGCAAATCGATCTCCCTGGGATTTTATCTCGATGTATTTCTTAAGATATCTTACTTAGTTTTTCGAGGTAAAACTTCATGTGTAAATACCCTATGATAACAACTACACTAAACTTAGTTTACTCTTACTTAACCGTAATAATCTTTGGTTTTGTTCACCAACAACTCTCTTTCAATATTCTTCTATGGTTTTCTTTCAGTTAAATTTGTATGTTTTAGCGCCACTAAATATTCATGTTTCTATGAATGGTTCGAGCATGGTCTAATTCTTCTTACTTTTCGTCAACTTCCATACCTGTATGACCTATTTCGAGGAGGTGTACACCCTGTTCGCTTGGATTGATTGATGCAATTGTTTTTTGTTTTGCCACCTTGTAGTCTAGTGTAAAAGTGATCGGTTTCGTTGCTTCAAAGATAGAGGAATAGATATTCCGATATATACTTACTTATTCGTGATTATGTTCCCGAATGTCATTTATTATTTTTCACTTTTCCTGTGTTGAAAAATCAGTATAGATTTGAATCTCATCGATGATGAATCCATTGGTCCAAATTTTGGGCTAATGTTATCGGTTTGGTAAAGGGAGTGTAGACCCCGTATGAATTACTAAAATTAAAATTTTCCTAGATTAGTTCCAAGCTCTTTCCTAACTTCGGGTATCATATTATACTAATTCCGAATTAGTCCTGTACTTACTTCGGGTATCATACCCATTCCGAGTTAGTACCCGGTTTCCAAGAAGTACTGCTATTAAAAGCACAATCATGGTCGGGTTGCGCGAATAACTTTTTTGGTAGAGTTTGCCTTTATTCATTTGGTATAAACAAGGAGTTTATATTTCATATTTGTCCATCAAAAGCGAACTACAAATTGATCGGAATCGACGATTGACGATTATCACTAGGAAAGGTCATAGCGTTGCACCAAAAAAAAATGCAAAATCCAAACGTTTTGTTCAATTTATGATCCACAAATAGTGGAGGGTTCTTCAAATTGTAAGCAGTCTTTAAAGAGGTATGGTATACGGATAGAGACACGCAACTATTGTACATATGTAAGAAGCGCAAATTCCCGATTTTAAACATACTATGGCGTTAAATAGTCTTCGTCGGTCGTAAAAAGAATTGTCTTATTCAAAGATTTGTCTAATAATGCATTAAACTAAATTAGTTTTAGTGACTTTAAGTATCGATTAACTAATTTCTGCGCAAATAATGCCGTATTTTGCATTTAACCACTACGCTTTGGAGTAGAGGGTAAACAAAATATAATTTTAGACATTTTACTATGTGAAACTGCTTTAAAATTTCAAATTTAGACACTATCTTTGCAAAAACAACAACAACAACAACAACAACAAATAATTAAACAAACAAGCCCATACCTAAGCACTTGCATAACATTTCAAATTTCATTTTACAGGCATTTTACAAGTCCAAGCGCCGATTTGATGCTCAAAACCAAGCCAGCGTATAACAAATGTAAGCGATAAATCGACAAAGAGAGAGAATTGAAATAAATGAATGTGCTCACTGCACCCTGCAATATTTATAAGAGGCGACGAAAGCAAGCAAATAAACAACAACAACCAAAACAGTGACCGCAAACCCAGCTTGTAAAAGTCCACGCTTCACATATTTACATATATGTGTATATATATATATATGTATGTGTGTATGTTTTTACATAAAGTGCACACAAAAGCCCATAGATACAAACATATTTACATGTGAAGTGTTTTTTTGTTGTTGTTCTGCTTTGTTTTGTGCGCTAAAAAATTCAGTAGCAATGTGTTGTTGACATATGTATAAACGTACAACAGACATACATGCATACGCGTGTATTACAACGCAGCGCGCCGCCGTTGTTGATGTTCACTACATATTTACATATGTAAAATAAGAAAATATTTTGACTGAATCAATGACATGTGCAGCAGCGTAGCTATAATAAATAAAATAAAAAATATTAAAACAAGAAATTTCCTACCAATTGGCAACACTGTGAATCGTAAAAATAATTCAAATAAATAAAAATTGCATAATTGTGAGAAAAGTGTGAAATTGAATTAAATAGATGTAATTTAAAAATTATTAACAAGTGAAAAGCTAACAACTTTTAACATCTGCGCAACTGCTTTGCTTGCCGATAACTTGCATGAAATTTTTCTTACTATTGGATACAGTGGAGTTGCATTTTTATGTAAGTAAAAGAATTATAACTTCTTAAAAATATAAAAATTCTTATAGTTTCTAACGAATTATAAGTATTTTGTTGAATAATACGACCTTAAGATATTTTTGGTCTACTCATTGAGTTATCAAGATCTCAATAAAGTCAGCACACAAGAGAACCAAAATTTCTGGATTTTATTAAGCTTATCAAATTTTTTTTTATTGATTCTTAGCTATCATTCACATGAGCTAAATTTTTCATTCAAGGTTTACTTTCACTTCGTATTTACTTATACTATTTCTAGAGTTTGAGCGACTCCTTAATGGGTTAGGCCCAACTGGAAAAAAAATTTTGACAATTTGTTCTGGGAGTAGGAAAAAAATACTCTAACCTCTCTCTTTCTCTATATTGACATTTAATTCAAAATGGCGGCTCATTGAAAAATATTCGGAATCTCATTTTAAAAGAGCGCTTCGAAGAGCGACGGTGATTCTAGGACCTCGCTAGTCAAAAAAATATAGATTTTTTTTTAAATCCTATATTGATCGAATTCCTTAATGCATATACTCCTTTAAACCAATGACAATTTGTAAGGTAAATAATAAATCATATGTTCCCGTCATATGCTACATCTTTCAACTCGTGGTTAAATCATTTAGTGGAACTTCAAAGTACTCTCAACTTGAAAGTTGTTCATGAAAGCGCTGTTCCATATGCTTTTAGAGTGGTTTTAATACAGCGACGCGCTAAATGAATAAGTATTGATTAGCGGAATAAAACATTACTTCCTTCTTATTTTGAAAACTGAATATATGGCTCTATTAATGGCTACTCCCTCAGCCTGGAATAAACAACAAAGTATGTATAAAACCGAGATAAGAGGAAAGAAAGCGGTAAGACGATTACTGATTAATTTTTTTTCCGCTATTTCCTAAGAAAACTATAAATGCAGGAAGAAAAAAGCGATATAGCGATAAAAAAGAATGCACTGAATGTTGGTTTCTAACTAACTGGTCAGTCATCGCTTGTTTATAAGCAAAGACCCTTGCTTTGATGTACCTGACGCACCAAAAAAGTAGTCGAACCTACTAGCTAACTAACCTAAGTACTTATTTCCTAATATGCTTCGGTCACAAAAAGTTTGTTGCAATTTAGCGATGCCTACTCATGCAAACACATGTCAAACACACTTATTTATTTTATCATCTTGATTGACAGCTAGCCTTCTAAAAAATTGCTTGCGCCTAAAAAGGCACCCTATTTATGTTTAAGTTGTATTTTAATGCTTGCAATGACGTTTACTTGTGTGTGCAGAAGAATGTATTTTGACAGCTGGTTTGACAGGCAGCCTTCTAAAATTTCTACACTTCCAAAACGACACCCTATACATACTTAAGTTTTATTTTGACACTCACAATCGCTTTTATGCGTGTGCGGAGGAGTGTTTGAAAAAATATATGATGTATATACATAGCTACATACATACTAACGCATATATTTATATATATACATATATCTATATATATGTGTAAATATATATGTAATATGATGCTCCACTTATTCGTTCGCTTTGCATATTTCTCAATATAAAACTGAAATGAATTCTTTAAAAATGTGATAACTTTCTTACAAAATTTTTTAAAAGTCAGCAATGAAATATATGCATAAAAATTAAAGTTCAGAACGTCACGTTCCCTTGTTCTTGATAATAATTTCAATTTAACGGTGAGTATGTACATTGAATGAAATGTTGGCCTGGAAGTTCATTTAGCATTAGATCACGTACTTGCGCTGTTAAACGGCTTTATATATATGTATATATAATATAATATATATGTAATATATATATTTTTACCGCAATCAAAGGTACATATTTTCTATTTAATGAGTGCGCGAAAAGAATTCCAAGATAAATATTGTTGCTCGTGTGCTACTGTAAACAAGGCGTAAATTGCGGTACATGTTTTGTTGCTTATAAATTTAGGTGAAAGAAATAATAAAGTTATAAAAAAAAGAGCGCTGATTAAAATTGTAGATAAAGTAACTAACATTTGAAACAAGAAATCATGTATTTGAATTTTAGCATCGCGTTCATAATAATGTCCGCGGACTTCAAAAAAATATTTTTTAATTTAAATGCTACCTTTATGAGCAGACAATTGCCGTTACCTTGAAAAAAAGTTCTTATGAAACAGTTTTATATTACGCAACACAATGATAAGCAAACATATTTCGAAATCAAATAAAAAAATCTGTATTCGCCCTCGCTGCAGACAAGCGAAGTAAAAGAAAGTCATTGAAAAGATAAAATTACGCCAAGAAATTATCAGATACCACCGAAATTGTGCGCAGTTTAGAAGTAATAAAATGCTGATAAAAATTTCTGGTTATAAATTTTGAATTGTGGCAATCTTAAAAGGTTCCAAATTCCGAAACAAATTCCAAAACATTTACAATAAGTAAATCCAAAAAAAAATATAAAATTGGTTAGATAAAAGACCTTTACGGTTGTTTTTATCAACTAATTTATTTCAGATTTTTAAATTGGTGGCAACGCTTCTAGAAAATATTGAGGTTGTAAGTCGGCTCAAAATTGCTTAATCTGCTCTCTAACAACTCTTTAGTTTGTGGGATATAGAGTTTTATATTTCACAGTGATTTTACTCAATATTTACAAACCGATGGCAACCTTTATCCAAAATGTCTTCGTCGGAAATGTTTTTTAAAACTGTTTCAATAGATACCTAATTTGTAATATATTCTTTAATTGCGAATAAAAATTCAAATAATTGGCAACACTTCTCAAAAATATGTTCATCTGGGTTCTTGAAAATCTTTAGAGGAATGTTGGCTCGTATCTCCTAAATTTTTTTCACTTCACATTTCTAAACAGGGGGCGATGCTTCTCACAAATATTTTCAGTTTAAAATTTTCAGCTTAGAAAATATTTAAACCCAAGCGATCAGTATTCCTTTAAAGCGTTCATAACAAATTCATATCCCTAACTCACTCCCTCTAATTTTGGTCATTATGCAGTCCACTCAAGCGTTGAAAGGATTTTGTGAAATTCGTTTTTTTTAGTGCTTTCACTCCAAATGAATTGTTATTTATTTTTGTGTTTAAATTTGAACCCAACATTTACTGTTCATTTCAACTGTCATGTGTATTGGGCTTCACACATGCTATCCTTTTGATTTTATTTTCCCTGGCGTAATGATTTTGCACCCAAAATGTTGTACGTGTTAGGGGTGTTCTTAAATTGTTTTAGAAATATCAGTACCGAAACATTTATTTTTTGTGTTTTTTGGGGGGGGGAATTTGTTTTTCATTCTATTACTTTAGGATAGTTAGTGCCTGAATACCAATTGATGAATTAATAGTTCAAATTATGGAAAGATATTTGAATATCCGAATAGTAGTCAACATTTCATGGCATATACTACTAAACCTCCTTGTTGGTGACCTCATGAAGTGAAGACAAAATAAAGTAGCGTCGATTTATATTATATATTAATTTCTTAACTATGAAGCTAAGTAAGTTTGTTACTTACAAATAAGGCCCTAATCGAGAGCATAATACCTTACTTATTGATTTGTCTTTTCAAAATTTTCAATATGTTTGTTTTATTTCGTTTTTTAGCGAAAGAATTTGTCTTTAAAATTGATACATTGAGAAATTAGACCAATATTTTCCAGTTGTGCGAACTATGTAGAACATAGCGTAACGTTTAGCAGTTCGTCTCGAAGAATATGTTCCAATAAAAAATCTGAATGTTCCCAGATTACCAATTTTTGAGGTTATGACTGAAGTTAGGGTGGTAAAATATATTATGTAATTCCCTTAAAAAGTGCAGAAAGTGCATAAGACATTGACCAATTAATGCTTGTATTCTAGGCTCACTAAACTTTAAAACTCCAACACTAGACCGATAACTTTTCCTTCCGTAATAAACCAGAGCGACCGTGAATATTTAAATCAATGGGATTTCACCAATTGGATATAAAAATTCCTTCTTTAACCTACGAAGAATAAAAAGTATTTAGACTACTGGTATACAGAGTCATATTTGGCGACTTTCTCCTTACTCTTTTGAAGTCTGCCATTGAATTTTTTTTAATTTTCTGGGCTAACTAGATAAAAGCATAAATGAAGTAAAATACATATATAGTTTTAGTTTAGTCATGTTTCATATTATTAGTTACATTTTAAGATTATTAGTAAGACTTTTATTTAGAGCCGACCCTAATGCTCGTATGAATTACCCTAGCACCTTCGCAGGCCATTTCAACTGTCAAATGCCTACCACTTGATAAACTGTCGCTTTTCATGCGTGTTCACCGCTCACGTGCATTCGATTCGAATAAACATTTACTCGCATACGCAAACACACACCGACAACACACATACACACACACCCACACACCCGCATGCATGCTCATCTAACATATCTCGCACCTTTTCGCGCATTATCCTTTCGCTGCGTTACATCATATCCTACATAATGGTACAAAAATTTCCCCCTCGATTAGCACGTTGTTTGTTGTTGTTGTTATGGCAACGATACCTTTCATACTGAATATGTTCCACTGGTGTTTTTTTTTAGCTAATATGTGCTTGCATATTTGTTGTTGTTGTGTTTCTTGTTGTCCATGTCGTGGGCGTGTGTATTAACTGTTTATGCAACGTTTAATAAAGGAAATACATATTTCACTAAGTTTATTTTACACTCGTGCACATTTTATACCGTTGTTTATGCCGAACAGACACACACGAACCGTAGCGGAGAGCTGTTTCTGCCAAGCAACTTTATAGTTATGCAATTGAAAATTGTATTTACGTTTTTCGATGATTGGTGTACTAAAGTTGCAGGGAATTTAGTAATAATTAGACCGCCCTCGTTTAATTGCAATTCTACAGCATTCAAAGTCTTGAAAACCTGGATTCCATACAAATCGTTTGTTTTTTTTTTTTCAAAAGAGGCCGATTCCTTAGACTTCATGCAATTCGAAATCATTCTGAAATTTTCGGCATTGGAAAGGCGTTCCTACCATTGGTTTGCTGGTTTGCTTCGAATTCCACTCTGAATGAAATGAGGTTATTACTGAAGATGTTTTTAAAGATGGTAGGTAAATGTGAGGACTTTTTAATGGTTTATTTAAAAATCATATTTTATATTATTATTATATAATTATTTATATAAAAGCTAAACAATATGTATTCACTTGAAGTACGTCTTTATTTACAAAATAAAATGATGCGATAGATGTCGCTGTGTTGATGAGTTAGCGATTTTATTGTCTTGAGTGAAATCTTCAAAAATTTCTTACCCATTCTGTCTTAATCTGTAAAAGACAATTCCTTTTGTACCGTATAGTTTGAATGCGACTGCCTAGATGCCTGAATATCAAAAAATTTTGGGTTTAATGGGTTCAGCCTCATTTTTCCATTTAATGAACCATCTTTTAGGAAGCAGACATTTCTTAGCGAGCTCGAAAATTTTATGAATAATGACGAAATGTAGGAAGTAGAATATTACGACCTTGAGAAATCACCCAATCGCTCATTAAAACCCCAAAATATCATTTGTGATACTCAACAGTTGCCCTCGGCCGTGTCTAAATCTTGTTGTAAACTGTACAGTCGATATATTTACAGGTTCATAAGTATGTATATATGTATATGCAGCTCTCAGTATTCACTTCAGGCAAACACACATATGTATGTTTATCACATTTCCGGCCGGCCGATTTTTCCATGAAGTATATTTTACATATATAAACACACACACACACATGCAGAACACATATGTTAATTTGTAAAACAATACACACAAGCTCATATGTACATACATATAAATATGCATGGGCAGATTAATTTAGAGAGGAAGCAGTTGGTGTATTCTCACATCTTTATGCGATTAATTCGCATAACTTATGCAACACATGTGCTCCAAATGATTTCAGTTCAATCTTTTGGTATTTGCTGAAATATTGTTAATTTTTTCAGATATGAGTAAGCCTTAGAACTAAAGCAAAAATTTCTAATTTGAATTTAATATTTTTTAAAGTAGCTTTTAAGTAGTTGTAGGTAAATAATTAAGGAAACTAAGAGGGTTTCGTGGAAAATACATAAATGTTGAAAAGTAGCACAAGTTCATTTTCAAGAATACCTTACTATTATACAATTTATAATTCTGGCAAAACTAAACAAAGTTTTGTTCATTAATTGCCGAATATTTTCTAGGAATCATAGGTATACGTTGAACTGTCTCTCATCGGCTTGTTTAAAAGTCGCTTGTACTCTCGCTCAAGTCGCTCAACTCAGATAAACTCTGGTAACATCTCAACTGCCTAGCAGTGCGCCACTTTATTTGGTTTTGGTGTTTTGAAAGACTTTGATTGTGGTTGTTTGAAAAGTACCTTTTGAAGTCGCCTATTTTATAAGCACTGTCGCTGAACTTGGAAAAATCGACGATTTTGAGTTGTTGCTTCACCCGCATCTTCTCATTTAAGTGAGTATTCTTTTGCCGCTGGTTAATAACGAAATGGCTAGCAGAGGTTTGTATACTAGCGATCCATATAGTTTTTAGAGACCTTGTTGATGGTTTTTGGCTCCATCGCATAAACGACGAGGTTGAGACGTGAAAGACAGCCTCCAATTAGAAGTCGAAAGAGCATGCAATGAGTCCAATAATAATATTTTTGCAGAATCTCTCAACGTTTTTCAAACTTAAGGCAATCAATTTCATTTCACGGCGATATGGGACTTCCTATTCGGGTCCTTGTGTGAAAAAGCTTTCATTGTCTAAATTGTTTGCGTCTAAGTCCTAGTTTTCTGGGTTAAGCTTAATACTATCATTCGGAAGGGCATGATCTCAAATTGCAGCTCAGTCAAAACTTGGAACTCAGTTCCAAGTCAAAGGGTTTTCTTACGGCGACCGTCGTTCTGCGTTCTATTTGAAATCTTCGAGTTTATTTCTTCTAATTTAGGCATGGTCTAATATATCCCTATCTAATTATTTTTACGAACTAGTATGTTTTAAGAAGATTCATAGGTAGTATAAGATATTTGTATTCAAGTTGGTGATTTTTGATAGTTTTGAAAAATTAAATATTCTTTGGTAAATAAAATGAGACCTTTCAGGTTTGTTTAGCTTTTTAGAGAATTGTATTCTCTTAAGGGTTACCGCTCGATTTTGTTAATATTTGAAACATGCTTAGAGTAGTTCTTTAAAAAATTGTTGCAATGTAATGTTAAGCTATTAAGCTATATACTCGGTATGTGATAAATTTGGGCTTGAAGTTGCCACCTCTTTGGAATAAAATAAACTATTTCGATGTGAATGCAATTTTAATTAGTGTTGAAATCTCTTTGGTATATTTAATATTAAAAAATTAGCGATGTGTGGTTAGTGTTAGGCTGGCCCTTCATACATAGTATATGTAAGTGTCTAGTAGGGTGGTCCATAAAAAATCATTAAACGATATTTTTCTATCGTAAACACAACATGTACAGATAGCGTATAGTATAAATGCCAGTTCCAATTGGGGACGAATAATGTTGGTGACCCTGTGCATAGTATTCAATTGAGTAAAATTTGATCAAATAACGGAATTGTTAAAAAAAAAATTATATATTAATGTGTTTTGTATTGAGTAATTCATTTTTGATATCTAATTTTAGCTACAATTTTAGTCCAGAATCGGTGTAGTAAGAGATATGCTATACTTATGGTACGAAGTATCTTACTGCACTGTGTAGTAGGGTTGCCATATAGACTTTATAAACAATACAAACATTAACACTGTTGAATAATTAGTTGATTTAATAAAAATTTTATTGCACATTTTTTATGAAAGTTGCCACCTATTTTGTTTGTAAAGTTAGTTAGATAACATATTACAGTGCATTTGTAAAATGAAGCTACATAAACTTCTTCATTTTAATTAATTTTCATTCATAGGTTATCACCTGCATATGTACATATGTATACCTTTATGTCAGTATTGCGAAATTAATTAATTAACAATAATATTTTTGATAGCGTAATAGTCATATGGTCAATATGATTTGCTCAATTCAAAACAATAATGTTTAGAATGTTTTTGTAAATTCCAATGTGTGTACTACATATATTTGAGTATATATTTACACCTGTGTATATGTATTTTATAATCAATAAATTTTTATTGAAGTCTTGAAATACTTGAAGTTTGTTTGCTTAATTATTGGATTACAATTAGTTTCACTGCACTTAAGAGGCACTGCATTTAAAAAAGAAGCAACTTGCATATTTTCAATTAAATTTAGTTTCTATTTATGTGTGATTCACGCTTTATTCACATTCATAAATATTGAAAAGCACTTGGAAAATTAAGTTTTGTATGTGTGTGTGTGTGTGCTTCTGTTTTTTTTGCATAATAATTCCGCATAAAATTTATTACTTTTTGTGTGTTGTGTGTTGCTATCAATATTCTAATTAAAAATACTGCATCAGTTCAATGAAAACAACCATCAATAATTATAATTAGCATGCAGCAGCATTTATTAGTATCATTACACTAATTGAATTGAGTTTCCTTTCCTTTTTGGCATTTCCATAGAATATGTACGTGCTAAATATAGTTATTATTTGTGCTTATAATTAGCATTAGTCGTAGTTGTTGTAGTTGTAGTTGTACACACACATATATATGATTTAATAATGTAATTAGGTTAATTTAATTTGATAGAAAGCAAGTGACTATTTTTAATTAACTTTATTATTTATTTTTAGTCTAAGTCCCTGTGGAGGGTTCCACTCTCGCAGGGATGATTCTAATTTGGATATTTTTTATTGCATTACTTTTTGAAGGTGAAACTATGACAAAAATAATAAAAAAAATATACAAATAAATAACAAATGTTTATATAATTGGAAATTTTCGTTAAAAATTTTAATGACATTTTCAATAAAAAAAAAAAAAATTATGTTGCATTAAATATTAAGCCTGACGTAGTAAATTGTGCAATACCGAGCTTAGAGGCAAATTATTTTGGAGATTAGCACTTGCCGCAGGCTAGAAGCGTTGAATAGAAAAATTGCCAAGAAATTATGGCAAATAATTTCATGCGAGTTCTTCAACTATGCGGATAAACCGTATATACCAATAGCCGAAGACTTCATCAAATATTTGAATATCTGAATATTCCAGAAAGCTAAGTTTCTTCTGATCTTCAAAAATCTAGATAATTACGCAAACGAAGAATAAAGGGATTTCATATGTATCTAAAGGTACCGAGCTGAGATTTGTTCTTGTTGGATAGATGACGAAGTCGTGTCTCAAAGTAAATTGTTCCAGATAGTTTTAATAGTTCGTGATGTCTTCCATAATAAAATAATGGATAATAACACACGTAGAATGAACTGGAGACGTCTCTCAATGTCAAAACGGATCGTTTCGCTAATAAAGAAAGTCATGAACCTTTGGAGAAGCGAGAAGATATCTCAAAATCTTGTTTTCTGAACGTACTACGAAAGTACTGAGCAATCTCTGATTTAAGAGTAATTGTTTATGGTAGTGACCTTAGAATTACTTAGCCCAACCACTTAGCGCGGCTTGCAGCATCCGCATATTGAATCATATAAGCTTTATATAAGTTAGTACTGCAAACCTAATTTGAAGAGTCTCAGACATAATACAGTTATTTTTACGCTAGCGAAACGATTATATCCCAAAAGCGAAAAGCTGAGTAAAGAGTAGTGCTGTATATTATGAAGTCGACTGGGAAATTTAGGGTTTTTCTAACTCCACGGAGTCCACAAATCGCGTTCGCTAATCTTGTGGGATTAATATTGCTGGCAAGAAGGGTACTCATTTTTTATAATTGCAGATTTTATCTCAACCTGGAACATTTAGGGATAGCAGAGTTATAGTCGCGCTCCGGCCTCACAGCAAACAGAACTGGCATCCGTTCTGTGACAATTAGGCGAGATTGCTTAGAAATTCAGTTTGCTATAGAAGTCTGAACAGTTCTTCATTTAGGTACTAAACTCGCTTACGGTCGTGAGACAGAAACTCCATAGGCATTAGTTCAGAAACTACATGGCTTGGGTCTAAAGATAGTTAAAGATAACGTTTATCCGTGCATCATGAAACAGAATTTGTTGTATCGTGGATTTGAATAATTTTCTTCGAAATGTTTAAGGCTAGAAAGCGTTTACTACGAGTCAGTTCAACACATTTTTATAGCTTGGTTCGTGTTTTGTGCTTCCTTCCAATTTTGCGGATCATGAAGATTATGGTAGTGGGGGGAATGATCTTGGTTTTTAAGAACACCCTTATAAGTGATAAATGAGCTCAGGAGATCTCCAAACACTTCTCTTCTGTCTTTTGTCCTATTTTTTTTTCGTAGCAGCTGTCTAAGTAGTATTATTGTTCAGTGTTAAGAGCACATCGCTTCCCTAAAAGCGCCTTTGTTATGAATCTTTGTTGAAAGTTAAGATCTTTGAGATTTTCTCTTCGACTCAAAATGATTTAGAGCTAGTGGATATACTCTGTGTTACAATGTATCCATCTTAAGTTGAATATTACTTGCCGCACCTATGGCAGCTTTAGTTTTATTAATATTATATTTTGAGATCGCAGTGAGAGACCACTAGTTTCCTTTACGTTCGATGTAAAATGTCGGTCAACGACGCTTCCTTCCAAGTTCCAAAATATCCATTAATTATGCTCAAATTAAACTATTTATATTAAATGCGTTTTAGGTACAAAAATATATTTCGTTGTAATATTTTCCAATTTTAATTTCCCTTATCTAATCTTATCTTCTCTGGCTATTATACGCCAATTGCAAATATTTAACTACGCCTATTTACTGCCCTTATTTACGTGTACCATATATATGTATGTATGTCTCGAAAAGTTTTGCGCATTCACGCGCTAATTGGCGTCATGTTTTGCCGCAATTACTCGCGGATGGATGTTTGCCGCACATTTCTAGTCCAATAGATGTTGTTTTCATTCAAGAATATTTGTTTGCTTGCATGAATCATATAATGAGTATAAATAAAATCAGCGAATTGCGGTCATATTTCAATCAAAATTTAACATCACATCACTTTTAAGATAAGACGTATGAGTCAAGTGACATGCTGCGACACATGCACCCGGTAAAAGTTACGCAAAATTATTGTTTGTATTTTTGATAAGAGCAAATAGCTCACAGCAAATGGAAATTACGCTCTTCGGCTTTGCAGATAAGATTTTAAGAGGTCCCTTCGCTTCTCTATCAGCCAGCAAGTTATGTAGATGTTCATCCTGTGATATCAGCATCGATATTGGGTGGTTGTTCCATAGAAACGCTCGAGATCTCTTCTTCTTCCGGGACTTCTACGGGGACTGAGGTTCAAAGATATTTTATTCATTTAAAAGTGTAACTGCTATTGGATAAGAAAATTCGATGTTTTCAACATTCGTCGTCAAATAAATTTGGTATAAAAGCCAAAATTTTAGGATGTTAGGAATTTATCAAAACTCGAAGTCAGTTGTCGTTGATCTCTAGATGAGATGGGTGAAGTAATAATTTGACCATACCCGATCGTGTTGAAGATGCCAATACAGCATTTCTGAAATCAAAGTCTCGACTAGGTCAGGATTGTTCAGTGGATTTTATTGCAGGGGCTGCCAAGATCTAAGTGGAGAGGAAGCTATTTATATAATATGTACTGTGTCAGAGTGAAAGAAGTGTTAGATCAAGAAGTATATCCAATATACGATATATCTTTGAAAGGTTAGCTTGAGAAGAATGTCTTCACTTATCATTCAGCGGATTTTGCGTCAGCGATGTCGTCATACAGCGGTGACGTCATCAAATAGGAGCTAGAGTCAACGATGTCATCACGTTTGTCAAAAACAATGTTCTACACCAACATAAAGGAATTAATCGGTTCAATTATTAAGTTTGATTGCCTAAGAACTTTCTCCATAGAATAAGTTATACTTTATGAATACCTTAAATTCTTTGCTTCAACATATATATGTCAAAATTTATGACAGTTCCTCTTTACCGTAGCTAATTAAATGTCACAGTTTGTCAAAAACCTATAATTGTATAGCAGCAGTGTTGCATTTAAAGGGTAGCGTGAAAAAGTTAACATTTAAAATGTTTTAACAATATTAAAGTACATTTAAAAAGCACTTAACATTTTCATAACCTCAAAATTGATTAGGGTATGTACCTAAAGAGGCTTAAAATATATATGATTTCCTACCCGACTGCCACTTCACTTGATTCAATTATAAATAAGGGTTAAGGAACCCCTTTTACAGCAATTAATTTTGCAGTTTTTGTATAAAAAGTGTAAGGCGCGACCTTTTTCCTTATGAAATTAGAAAGGAAACTTAACCTCACAAAAGTATTTGCAAGCAAATTTATTATTGTTTTGACAGCTTGTCACCTAAATGAAAATCATAATAAAAACACAATTTGCATGAAAGAAGAGCCTTAAATATGCAAAAGTGAAAATAAGAGAGTAAGCTCAGCGAAAAAGGAAAGGAAAGATATGCCACAATTTAAAATTAAAATACATGAACTAAAACTGAACTGATGAACTGAACACCGTTTACCCGAAAATCAGGCGTAATGTAGGAAATGCAAAGTAAAACTAAAAATGCCAAATATTTATGCAAATCATAACGGTTGTAAAGAAAATGTTAATGCTTGACACAATGACAAATTGGCAGTTGAACGTGTTTCCTTAGCAATCCCTACTATTTGACACTTGCGACGACACTTTTCAACGGCACTTTTTCTTCCCCTTTCTTGGTTTTGCATTGGGTTGAATGAAGGTTTGAAATCTTTTTGTCCTTCCTTCGCTCCAGTGTGATTTATTGTTCATTTGTTGCATGGATTTCTTTCGCCAATATTACAAATACTATATGTGACTTGCATATAAAGTAGATATGCTATATATTACAGTACGTCGCTGTTGGATCTGTACTTAGAGAATAATATAGTTGGCAACTCTTGAGTATATTTTTAGGTCATTTAAGAAGTGTAAGAGGATGTCAGAGATGTGGCATCTCTGGCTTTTGGTAAGTGTAGATATAATTTAATTGACTGATATGATTTAAAGTGTTTACCACGTGCGCTGACGATGTTTTCGGTTTAAGTCTGATCTTTTGAATTTAAGCGAGTCTTCTTTTTTCTCAGAAACAGATCTCGAGAGGCAAGTTGAATGATTTCTCCGTACTTACTAGTTTATTGTCTTTCAGTTATCAGATAGCACATTTGGTAGGTAGGTAGTAGGTTTCGACTTAAACTCGGTCCATGACAAACATTAAAATTTTTGGTAGAACTTCAGTCCGCTTTGAGGTCGGGAAATTATGCCGCCCCTTCACTCGTAGCCCCGGCAGGAATCCAAAGCATCTTTTCGTTCAAAAGCTTCTAAATAGTGAGAGCTTAACCTCCCCTTTAAGAGTTAAAAAAGTTTGAACTATATATTTGTTCAAAATTACTCGATACTCACAAGTAAAGAAATGTTAGAGCACATCTTTTTCGGTTGCATCCACGTCTCAAGGCAGCAAGAGTGTGGAAAGCAAAAAAGAGCAAGGTTTAAAACGGTTTACAGCGACGTCTGATAATTCGTTTAACTCATAAAGGGCTTGTTAGTGTTCTTGAATGTAAGTCTGGTGAGAGTCTGACATTCTATCTACTCCATTATATCAGAAGATTGTAGGTGTGCTTTTGACCTAGGTTTGTGTACTCTGTCACAGTCCTGATACACAGAAGTCCTGATAAATTAGTTATCTATCTATGAACACATTCTATTAGTAAGCATCTTACATAACAGAGCAAGGTTACAGTAACTGATTTTAGGTAAAAAGTGATGGTACCCGAACTTACACAGTTAGCAGTACACACTCCGAGGAGGACTTTTCCATATTTTTGATTCATAGCCATAGCTGGTTCAGAAAGTGGAAAATTCGTACTGTTTTTGCGACAGTCCAAAGCGTAAGAAGTCCCGTCCAATCTGTATATGCCAAAACCAAATACTAAAATAGAGTAATAGAATGTATTTTGTGGGTTAAGAAACTTGTCGATGAGTTTCTTGTGTGTCTGAGAAGAGGTCAAGACGTCAGTTACTATGAAAATAGAGTCCACCTGAGCAACAAATTATGCACTCTTGACTCGGCGATATGTCGGATAAATGTTCAAAACTTATTTCGATGGGTTCGGCTCCTAAAATAACTGGCTTAGCTAGGTCTACTTACTTACACTACTACGTCTACTGCTTACCTTACTGGTCTTCCCTACGTTATATCTGATGGTCCTTGAGTTTAAACCCCAACTGCTCACAAGACTTCAATGCGGACGCAGACGTCTTTAGGCTTTAGGCTTGGTAGTCCCCATCGTTCGAGGGAAAACAACAAAACACATACAGTAAATATGTGTATATAGTGTAAATACCGCATTATTATTTTTAAGTAAACCCGCAAATAGTCTCCACTGCCACCGTTGTCTGTAGTACTGTGTCTACACAGTCATATGCAAATGTTTACACACTATTATCTCCTAACAGACTACTTACTAACTCAACCAATAAATAAATTCACCCAACTGCCCTACTTCCAATGCTGCGACAGATCTCGTGATTCCCCACAAAGTAATTTACATATCTCTCGATGCAACAACTTCATACCAACTTACTTTATATGATAGATATTCGCTTGGAATATTTGCACATACAAAAGATAGGTATTAGTAGTACACCTTGAAGAATGGATTTGCCAATATCATCACAGATATGCATTTATACAATTTAGGTACACAAACGTATTTACTTGCCGCCGCAATGCAGGGTGCGTCAGTTTTACGAGGGATGTTCGATAATAAACAACAAATATCAAGAGCGGCTTTCCTCTATTGTGAAAGGGGGTATGGGTATGCACTTTACAAATTGTCGATAAGTTCAGTGCATTGAAATTGGACGGTCGCAGCTCTTGCGTTTGTGGACCGATTACATAATCCGAGTTTTATTGAATATTTCAAAAAGTATTTAGCGATCGGTACGATTATTAGTACCATTTCGTCACTGTGAATGAAAAGCGTTAACTAAATCTACGTGAGCTCCTCATGTAAACCTTACCTACAATTGATTTTTGCAATACCGAAGAGGTCTATTAAGTACCAAGATTTACAGCTAGTTCAATATTTCAAGAGTTTACTTCTTTAACGTATTTTTGTAATGCGCAGGCTGTATACTGATATCATGAGCTGGAACCAAATTGAATAATGTAAAATATAAGTGAGTTTGGATCTACTGATATGATGTCGTATAGGTTACTTGATGGTTTTTCATTTGGTAAACTTTGTTGCTGACGTTGCAAGGATTCATATCATCTTATGTTATTTCCACTTGTTACTAGATCCTTTTTCGCTCAATTGAACATCCGAAAATTGCGATCGAAGTAGGTCGTGCATAATCTAATCTGCGGGATCTGAGCACTAAATCATATTCTTTATAATATTTTTCGCTTTCTTATTAGATTAACGCAGCGGGTAGTCCAGCGACTCCTGCAGTTTTCTTATGCTTTGGTCACATTATTACTGCTTCATATTTTAAGTGGCTTGTGGGAAAATTAAGCGCATACCCCATAATTGCGACTTCAGTTCAAGATTTTCCCGGATATTTTATAGCTCTCTAAGTTCAGTATGTCGTGGATATCAGTTAACAGTTTAGATTTTATCAGGAGCTTACAACAGCTTTGAAATGTTGGAGAAGTGCAGTTACTCATGGAACGTTATCTCTAGATTTATCCGGACCTAACCAGCGATTTACCTATAGTTTCAAATTTTCAAATCTATGTAAAATGGACTTGGAGTGATCATGACAGAGCAAATTTCTTGCAGGTTGAAGGGTTTTTCTTGATTATGTTTTAAGAAAGTCTACCTGCGGAAAGAATAAAGGAGGGAAATCGGTTTTGTGAGAGTCCTAAGTAGCCTCCAAATGAGGGATAAATTTTATAAGAAAGCAGTTAAGGTCAAAACTTCACTCGGGTGTGTCGCTTTTTCTAGACGTTTTAAATCTCACCTTGACCGGGATCCGAATCCAAAACCACACGTATTATTCGTAAAGCTTCACCGACTTATCGGGCTGCCTGTTGTATATATGTATGTATGTATGCATGTCAGTAAATAGGGAATGACAGGAGGCAAGAAACAAAGCCAAAGAATGTGTTTGCTCCTCTGGAAGCAGCGTCGGCGCTTACGAATGACAAATGCTAAGTGGAGTATGGTTGGCAATATGTATAGAAGAAGTATAATGCATACATACATATATAAATACAAATACATACGTACATATGTGGCACAATACCAAACTATCGCACTCTTAGCGATAGTGCCAAACGCAAGTGCTGTATGTATTATTTGCTCTCAGCTGCTGTGTTTGCTGGATAAAAAAACCACGATAAAAACAATAATAACAAGTGAAGAAGAAAAAAAAAAAATAGCGACAAAGTATTCAAAGAGTGGCAAATAATTCATTCATAGAATTGTAGTCAGCAAGCCATGAGCCAAATGAAACCATCAAGCAATCATTTCTATTTGGTGATATTTTTATGCACATACACACACACACACACACACGCACGCTTACACAATTGCTCTATATTCCTTAAGGCATCCGTCTGCCAGTCAGCCATTCAAATAGGTCGGCGTTTTTGCAACATTTACATGTTCTAATTACGTTTATGGAATTTTCAATGAGTTTCCAGTTTACTCCATGCACTATCCGCTCCGATCCACTCTTCTTCTGCTCTTAGCGGGTGTTGCTGGCATTCACACAGCAGCGCTACTAATTTGTATTCTAATTCTTCGCCAACTTCGTCTCCAGCATCCTTATTGTCTAATTCTTGGTCCAAAAGCGGCTTTATTCACTTACCGGTGCTTGTTGTTGCTTATATATACAGACATATATACAAACATACATACATAAATTTCCACTTGTATATCATGTTGGCATTGTTTGAGATTCCGCCATTATTTGCAGATTTGCTTAGCCATGGCTGAATGTTGAATTATTTAGGTTACCCAATTTGGCCCAAAGAAATGTGGGAAAAGCGTAGGTTGTGTGTATGTATGTGTTTGCTAAGAATCTCTCGTAACAATTGCTTGTATGCACATATTTACCATGTACATTTGCTTTAAGTAGTTTGCAAATATTTGAGTTAGGCTGTTTTGTGGCATGAATTATTGGAAACTGCAGTTAGATTTGCTTAAAGACTCATAAGTCTTTAGGAATGATAATCTGCATAGTATCTTGTTTAAATATATACAGCACAAAGTGCTCAATTCAAGAACGGCTGCCGGTGTAAAGGAATGCGTTAAATTTTATGTAAAAGTGTCAGAAGAAGATTCCCATTAAGATCATCGTAGTTCATAACTTACATTAAGTACTGTTGTGCATTGATGGACTGTATGTCAAACGTACTCTTAGCACCGTACTCTCATTTAGTGCGTAACAAAGGCTTACTGATTGTAAAGAGCTATCTCACTGAAGAGACGACGCATGGAACTTCAAGTTACTCGTGGTATTAGCCATGAGAACAACTAGCTTATTTTATATAGTTACCTCACTTCCCTTAAATTTATATACTTGCTTAGTTGGTGCCACGGTATCATGTTCCTTCAGTCTCTAACATGAAGTATTTTTGTAATTGCTTTCTCTTCACTGCAAAGGTGGACCATGGAATTTCGTTTGTGGTTGTAGAGCTCTCGGCTGCGTTTTTAACTTCTCTATTGTGTCTGCTTCACTGAAAAAAAAAACAATAGACTAGGACTTAAAAGTTTATTAAGGGCTCAGGTGTTGTTCGGTGCTTAATATTGATTTAGCGATTTGGATTTTGGAACTTGCAGTTATTACTTAGTCCCAAGTAATGATCAACTTATTTCTCTTTGGAACCTTTAAAACATTCCTTAAGGGAAATATAAAAATTCAAATTATTTTTCCAGTATTCTTGGCATCCAGTCTTACACCTTATTTAACAAAAAACGAGTCGAAAGCCATATTTGACATATTTACATATTCATAATAGATTTTTAATTCTGTGAGGTGTCATCAGTGCTTGATCGATATATTTGCTTCTAGTATATAAATTAAGTGGAACCCGGTCTTTTCTTACTTGCTGTTCCCACAGGGGGACCACCGTCATCTTCTACTAACACTTTTAGGAATCGCTTTGAAAATATTACAGTTCCAGGTTTTTAGTAATATGATCCAACTTCTAAAGGCCTTGTAGCCTATAATCTAATATGTAAAGTCGTTAACTAATATTGGAATCTTCTAATATCTTCTCTTCAAAGCTCCAAGTAGTTTACAAATAACGGTTAAAGACTAATGACCAAGTTGTCTAAGTTGATGTCGGTGTCTTCTTAAGAGATGTTTTTTCTTGTCGTATAAGATTTCATGATCTCTGCGATGAACGAAAATAAGTCCTGAAAAATTCTGAAATTTTCTGAAACATGGCCTTTTGGAACGCTCAGAAGTTATAGTTAGCACAACTTTGAAAGCATTTATGTACTTTACCAAACCATACCCGTATACTTATATATATTTATTAATTATATATACAAATCTTAGTTCAACAGAATATCATCAAATAATATATAAACTATCTATAAGGTCGATTGTCTCCTTTTAAGTATAGTAACACAACGAAGTCCGCTCATGTGCTCCAGTTTTCGAAACTTTTAAGAAACTTTTGCCTCAGTCGGGGGGTGAGAACTGCACTACTAATGTAGGCTTCAAATTTTTTGTTTTAAAAATTTAAATTTGTTCAAACTAAAAGCCCATTTTTATGTTCTATTATGCCATTTGTTGTATTGATTTACATGAATTTGTACTTGTTTACGTAAATTTGTATATGGTTGCCAACTATTTCTTTGTAATAAACACACTTTTTTTACACTAAGTGCTCAGTTGCATATTCTTTGTTTAGCATTTATAAAAAACAAAAAAAATTTGTAGGGTTGCCAACCGAATATTTTATTTAGAAATATTTAGAAATTTTTTCTGAATTGTTGTAAGAAGCTATTTGTTATAATATTTTCAATTACATACACATAAATGATATATTCATATATTTTGGTGTATATTTTCTTTGTGTAAACTAAACTCCAGCGAAATGATAAAATGATACATATGACAGACAATAATTACTGTATGTATGTGCAAAACTGTGTTTTGATCTGAAATTTGATAAATATCATTCTCTTAATCAGTTGCATGTCACCATTTGGTTCAACTTTTATAACCAATCATTAATTGTGTAAACAAATAATGGCGAATTACTTTTGTAAAGCATTAGTTTTGATAAAGAAGACAACAATAACTACATAACATATGTAAACATGCACAACTACATATGTACATGCATTTTTATATATATCAGTTTATGCCACTACCGATGTTTGCTTTGATGAATTACAACCATTTCCAGCAAAGCGCTTAGATAAGCGCGTTAAAATTAGACACAAACATACAAACATACATACTGATATTGACATATCACAAGTAATATGTGCTTACCCAATGATTTCATTAAGTGCCTTTGTTTGATTTTGCTTTTGTAATTTATTTATAATTTCCTTTTTTTATTGCCATGTGAATTGTAAACGTTGCATTTCAAAGGAATATGCATACATACATACATACATCCATAAAGGCAATCAAAATTTTCATTAATGAAAAGATATTAGCTCAGTAAATATGCAATAATGCAACAACAAACGGCCTCATTTAATCGTTTATTTACAATATTTATTTTTTTTGTTCGTTTACATGTACATATGTATGTATGTTTATATTGCACTTAGCTGTAAATGTAAATCGTCATGGCAAAAGCTTCAACGACAATTTTAAAGTCAGCAATTGACATTAAAATACACATAAATATATATACATATTCAACTACTTTATTTTATTATATTTCCGGTGATTACATTTCATAATGCAAAATTTTACATGACAGCTTTTTTCAGCACAAAAAGTACGAGTATTTTAATTTTATATTATTTATTGCAGATTTCAACGCATGTGGGCAATAATTCCATCGAATTTGAATAAAGGTAACACAGCGTTCAGGCAGATAAATTATTTAAGAAATTTCAAATGTAATTTCATAAAGTTAAGTTTCTACGGAATGATATATACGAGTATAAAACACCAAAATGTCTTTATCATTTCCTCTCGCGAAGTTAAACGAGTACTTAACCGAATTTTTCGAAAAATATTCTAAATTCAGTAATATCATTATTATCATTGAGTAAATCATTGAGTTATTTTCATTCCCTTTTGTGATTCCGTTTTAGGTTATGATTATTAGATGGTCTAATAGCTGCTATCTCATCTGTGATTCCACGCTGTACAGATGCCAATATTAATATTTATTTTCATGCTGAAATGATAGACTATAAAGATGTTTGAAATATTTTATATTTCTGAATCAAAAGTCAATAGATTATGTCAATACGATATTTATTTTTTGAATCTCCTAAATTATAAATATACATAAATAATTATTATAATTTGTAGGTGAATCAAAGAAAATGTGGTATGTGTCTTAGCTATCTTTCGCTTGAGTTATCCGAGTTCCCTACCGATATTTACAATAGTTCGATAGTATGAATTGTATTTTCGTGAAAAAATCGAAGATAGGTGAAGGATTTCTTCTAACACTGATTATATGCCTACTAAATATAATTAAGCTAATTATATGAAATTCTGAGAAATATGAATTTTTTAAGTCGTAAAAGTCGATCAGTTGTTGTCAGTTGTCTTGAATTATCAATAGTATTGGACTGTCCAAAAGTTGAATGTTTCTTTTAAGACAGGGTTCGTTTGAAGTTTTATACCTACCTACCTAGTTTTATAACTACCTGTTTTCATGACAGAATAGTTCCAGAAGTTATTGAAATTATCTAGTAATGTTTTTGTAAGATTTCAAATACAAATTTCGAGTCGGAGACGAAGTCAGATTGTTAGGGAATAGATTGTTCAAATGAAATATACTTTATTTGTCATTATTTTCAAATTATTCTTTGATTGCTTTAGAATATTTGCTGAAAAAAAATATTTACAGGACAGAAAGGAAATACAATATGTAGTTATTTGGTTGTTTTTAAGGTTATGAAATGCCGCCTACAGTAGTCTACAGTAGTAGACACTTTCTAGTCTCCATTTGGAGATTTGTTAGAATTACTTTTGAAGTTATGTATAACGTCATATACAGTAAACCAGCTTTGGTTACCACTTAAGATATAGAATAGAATTATCTTTAAGGTTATGAGGTATTCTAAAAGCAGTCTCAGGTTTTTACCCCAAAAACAAGTTAAGTTATAATTATTATAAGTTATAAGCGAAAATTATAATATAGGATTTTTCTTTATAATTTCAGCAACTCTGGATGAAGGTCATAATGTGTACTTCTTTTTGTAACTTTACAATCTAAAAATGTTTATTTTTTTATTTATATTTTTGGCCCTGTCCAAATCTTTGAATAAGTTATATTATTTGTCTGGCAATTCTTGGGGAGGTCACTTAAAGTTGAAATCAAACAAAGTTTTTATCTTAAACCTTTTCTTGAGCGTTGTTTGAATGAATTGAAGGTTCGGTTCTTCTGCTTAAACGACTTCAAAATTATACCTTGTTTTATGTATACATTTTAATAGTTCTTTTTACGCTCTTTAAATTGTATAATTATCGTGTGTACAGAAATATTATTTCTCAAAGCGTTTTTGCTCGTAAAGCTTTACAATGAAAAACTGCTACAACATTTTTAAGACATTTAAATGTGCCATAATTTTCCACAAAAGTAATTAAAGTGAATAATGTGCAATGAGTTTTCATATTTCGCAAAGCAAAAACAAATATCAAAAATATAAGAAATAAAAAATTATAATTGTTCGTGGTTGCCCAGGCATTTGCAGTAATTGGGCAAAATGGCAGCGAAAAAAGTTTGCATTTCTGTACAAAAACAATGCATACAAATATACTATATATTTCACATATATAAAAGTAAATATGCACAGTTATGACGTGCAAAAATATTATAAATATTACGAAATAAATATACCTTTTGACATTGACTGATAAAACTGACAGCTATTTGACAGCGACGCTGACGTGGATTACTCAAGGAAGTTTGCAATGGTTGCTAGGGAATTAGAATTTTTTGTGTTGGAACTTCAATGATTTAGGTATTTTAAATAATTTTAAATATTATTTTAGATAAAAGTTGATTTATTAACGAACTTTTGTTAAAATTATTGTACTATTATGATACAATGTGTGTTTCTAATATTACATTTAATAAGCTGCATCTGATACAAATGGTTTATTTTATTAACAGTTCTCGAAATGTTTAAAAGAGAATATATGCAAACAGTATGTGTATCTATTTAGTTCTTCTGTGTACTTTTAATATTCTCGATCTATGCCAAAAAAGTGGTATACTTTAGAAAGTAACTTTCTCTGGCAAGCGAGCGACCAAAGAACACTCGCTGAAATAACAAAGCGGTGGAAGATTCTAAAAACAAATAATAACTCGTTAAGACATATTCTTTCAGAGACCATGAACTGTACTTCCATAAGTTGAATTAAATTAATATATTTGTTTGAAGATTTACCAAGAGTCACTAACATCCATATTAATTGGAATATTGAGTTTCTATGATCTCCGACTTCGAAGAGTTATATATGACTGATTCAGCCAGAATGAATGTCCTTCATTGGCGTGTCGAAGATATGTTCAGGTTCGAATACGCTGTTCTCTAGTTAGGGCCAGTTTGGGTATTGTAAGATCTCAGTGATCAATTAATTGTACTCAAAGTGGATCAATGAATACTAAATTAGGGATAATGGTATTTTTTTATAGGTAAGCAGCTTAATTTTTCTACAGCGAAAGCTCTTTTAAACCAATGCCAGTTTGTAGGCAGTATTCCTCCTGTTGCCTTCGAGGATAGTGCTCATACACATGTCGGACAGCAACAAAGCCGGTGTTTCATAATATTTGGTAAAAATTTTCTTGCGAGTTTCCATTATTAATAACTCTTTTAGCTTTCGCAGCAGCGCTTGATCTAAGGAAAAAAGCTAGACTTAAATGCACAGATTCTGTCCTTTTCATATAAAACCTAATGTAACCTGAAGAGCAAGTAAATAAGTGGACACTGAAGGACATTGGGTGATAATCAGAATTGAGAGAAGGATATTTATTCTTTTCCATATTTTTATAGGAATAATAAGTAATAATTCCAATTTAGGTTTAGTTAGGTTATTTTGACACTGACTTTATTTGACATTGACATTATTTGACATTTAATTTTGACATTGACATTATTTGACATATTGACATTTTATTTTTAGAGGTGATAACTACGGTACATTTCTAAAGGTTCTTTGGAAAAAGTGAAGAAATAAGCAAAAGCCAAAGCGCAGATTCCTTCCTTATATCCAAATATGGAAAATAAAGAAAAAAACAACAACAACAACTAAAACAAACCATAAGGTGTTGAGCCATAAAATGGACTTAAAGGCGTCAGCGAGTTCTAAACAACTCAATCTGATGGTTAAGAATCTCCCAGCGGGCCGCCTTGACATATTCGCAAGAGGCTTCACATCCACAAAAAATATGCTTTTTTTACGTTTGGTGGATAAGCATTATTTTTATAAAATTTGACAATCTTTTTTTGTGATTTATTTCGAATATCATGCTGTGAAATAATACAAAATTTCATCACTAAAATAACATTGAAGCGCATGAATATACAAAATATTAGGTGTTCAGTGACACCAACAATTACGTACAATACATAAAATATTAAAGACCTGAATAAACCGACGAAGTTCCAAATCGAGTGATGGCTGCCATTGCAAAATAATGCAAAAATCACATGCAAGCACTCATGTCCACCGATATTTTTTTACAGGGTTTTCCCACAAATCACTGTAATTTGATAGAAGAAATACATAAGCCGATCCCCTTCACTCCTCTGACCACTTTACATATCAGTTTCAATATTTTATGATTTATGTGTCTGCAAATTTTTTGTTGTTTGTATTGCTTGTTGTTGTTTGCTCAATGGCGCTTCTGCTGCTTTAAGTGATATCTAAAAATGCGATTGTAGCGCTATGGTTTTTGTTATTGCTGACTTTTTATTGCAAAAATATGTATTTTTTCTCTTTCGAAAACCACAAAACGGACAGAATTTGTGCATCGGTCAAAGGCAGTAAAATATGTAGTCGAAGCGGCGAAAAAAGTAAAATATAATAAATATGTATACATTATTGTGGACTACTATGGATGAAAATTGAAAGAAAATATAAATGAAAACAAATATATTTAGCTAATCGAAAAAATGTGTTTTCTAAAAATAGTACTTTCTCGGATTTGGTGACAACACTTGTTAATGGAAGCTAAGCTAAGATCGTTAATGCGCCTATAGGTATGCTGTTACTTATGTTTATATTAAAATTTGGTATTTAACCGATCTTCAAATGTAAATTGGTGTCCAAATCCAAAAATGCTTTAAAATATTGTTCAATCTCTTATTTAAAGATTGCGAGGTCTGGTGCCTTAAGTTAGGTTAAAGAAATTTTTATGAAATATTGTTTCCTTATGTGCATATATAAATACAAATTTGTTGATACCTATATTAGTTTTCGACTACATTTCCATCTCCTTCTCTTTCCGTCTTCCGACTAAATTAGTATACCTAGGAATAATATCTCTATTAGAATGAAAGATTTGAAAAAATACGGCAATTTAGATTTGTGTATTAATTTTTGCTAATGTGCTAATGAACATTTCGTCTAAAATATACGGAATTTGGCAAATACATCTATTAGACCATACATCCATTGGGTGTGCCGTCCAAATGTTTGCTATTGTACTGCACATTGAAAATAAATGTGTGATAGATTACTCAATTTATATATGTATACCATACATCCGTTAGACGTATACTTAAAAATTTTGTTATTGCAAATTTATTTCGCGGTAATATATTACTCAGTAATATGAACTATTATGTATTAAGTACATCTATTGGATGTATGCGTGAACATTATTATATATAGTTTTCCTACTTTCTAATTTTCTAATATTTTCTTACTATTGCTGAACTAATTAAGAAATCGAGCAAAGTTTTTGACTCTTTTGAAAATACTTTTACGAGTCTTTTTGGTATTCTGGTCGGCCATAAGAAATTACTAAGATGATTTGGCTTCCTTCAATTAGTTGATCGCGTACTTTTTATAAGTAATCCATCGAAGCTTATTCCGATTGAATTATTATTATTCGGTCTCTTTGTTCACATCTCAATCAGTAAGAAGCAGTGATAGCGTTAAATAATCCTTCTTTCTTTTGATGCTGTAATGCAATATAT
Organism: Bactrocera minax; assembly: GCA_021498325.1. Lineage (NCBI taxonomy): Eukaryota > Metazoa > Arthropoda > Insecta > Diptera > Tephritidae > Bactrocera > Bactrocera minax. The sequence continues at coordinate 725,083 of JAKEEE010000034.1, forward strand.
TCTTATTGAAATTACATAATCATAAGAAAGGAATATTAAAACAGACAGAAAAGTAAGATGAAACGAGAGATAGAAAGCGCTTGCCAAGCAATTGAAAGTGAATCTGCACATGTTAATGTTTGTTGTTATTGTTAAGTCGGTCAAGGTTTCGATAGAGAAGACACAAGCGCAACTCAAGTAAGGCAGCAAACATATATCATGCATATATAAATATATTACATACAAGCATACGTACATACTTCTGGCAGTGCGCCTTAAATAATACGAATGCAAAAGGATGTACGAGTCTGCATAAATTTCTTGCATATATGTAGTTCCACAATGCAGCTGCAGCCAAGTTAAAGGATGCCTCACATGTTTTTCTTTTAGTTTTCCTTTGCATCTCAAGCTGTTTCATTTGTGGATGCCACTTTTTTATTTTTTCGCTTTTTGTGTGCATTTGTATTTGACTATGCCGTCAGTTCTATTCTTCTGCTGTTTCTTCTGCTTTTAGTGATTCTTTTCCATGCTGTTATGTTTTTTCAGAGCTGCCATGCTTTTCCAAGCATGCCTTTGCGCTTACACAGATACACACACACGTATGTATTTATATATATGTGTGTGTATATTTTTGTTAGACTGAAGGAGTACCTTCGCTATGCGCTTGACTCGCCTTGCCCGCTTGAACCTCGAATGCCATTAATTTGCTCCCCAAACAATAGAGCAGCCGCTCGAGAAGGAGGCTAAGTTCAAATAAGAAATGCAGAAATGCAAAAAAATTGCGCCAATGCATAGAAAGGCATACACACACTTGCTTGTGTTAAGCAAGTTGGTGCTTTCTTGAGAAATTTTTATGTGGACTTTAATTATCTTGTTCACAGAGGGCGTTTGAATTTCAATAAAACAATAAAACAATGAGCGAAGCACACAGTGAAAGAAGAATATTATAATTTGCTGAAATGTGGTTATGTGATTGAGGGAAAATAGGGGGTATTTTGCTTTACCTATTTTAATCTAGTTGATGTCAATAATCACGAATGATAAGAAAGGGAATAAATTAACATATAATGCTTAAATACGAATTTCTGGAATTTTCATTCATACGTCTAATGGACGTATCTGGTATGTATGCGTATTATATTAACCATATATTTTTCTGAAATAAGCTTGCAGTAGTTTAGCAAGCTATTTCACATTTTTTTGACATGCATCTAATGGATGAATTTTTTTAAAGCATTTTTCTTATTAATGTAATTAGTTTTCTAAACTTTTACTATGGTATTAAAAGCATAATAAATATTTTTATGTAAATTTAGTAGATGTGTTTTATTTTATCCTGTATATTCGGCATTACTATTTAAGCGATATGAAACATTTTTTTAATATTAATAGGAAAGAATGTATTATTTAATGTAAAATATTCCACTATTTTTTATTTATCAAAAAATAAATGAATGCAAAACTAATAAATGATAGAAATAAAATAAAACCAATAAAACATTTTCGCGTCTAAGAGATATGTTTAAAAAATTACAAGAAATAAGACACATTATATACATAAATTAGATGCAGTCAATAATATGAGCATTTACGTACATACTTATGTACCACTGAATCAGATTCTGACAACATATTTTTAATTTTCATTGAAATCTGCATATATACATCTAGTGAATGTATTGCGATGTGCCAAGGCACAACCTACAATCATTTTTCTTGAACAATAGAGCAATATTTTTTTATAGAACTCTTATCGTGTACATCCTACGGATGTATTTGAATGCGCAATAAAAGAAAGGCAATATATTAACAATAACAATGTATATGAATTTAATTTAAATACGGTTGAAATTAAAAATATAGCCACGGCATTGTTTTTCATGTACTTCTAATAGACGTATTCAAATAAAATTATGCACTAATACCAACACTGGAGACGGTATATTTCTTTTTAAACATGTATCTTATTTAAGAGTTCAACAAATATTGGTAGTTTTATTATTATTTATTAATACATGCAGTTTAAAACTATAATTTTTTGAACATAAAAAAACAACTAGGTTTGTGATATCTTCTACTTAAAATGCCATTTATTTACTGCAGTAACTAACTATTGGCTACGATCTACCTACAATTTTCAAGACATCATTGACATCTGCATCATTTGAACATTATACGTCCATTGGATGTAATGTTTTAAATACTAACAAAAATTGTTTACTTATACATATTTCAGTTTAATTTTTTCTTCATCAACACATTTAAACATTATATGTCATTGGATGAAATTATTTAAATTCGTTGCATCAATATAAATTGTTTACTTATTCATATTTAAGCACATAGTTACTTCACTTTTCATCCAACCAAACATTTTAAAGTCCATACGTACATTGGAAGAAATTCATAACTTATTTAAATAATCTAATAAACTATTCTACTTTTTTACTATTTTGTAACTATACCTATTTTAACTTCACTTATTATTCATCTGCATATTTTAAACATTATTCATCCAATATTCATATATTGTTGCATCAATAAAAATGTTATGTTCATTTATTAATTTAAAATGAAACACATCTTTGCTTCATTTTTGTTCATCTCTTGGATGTAAACAGATTTTTTATGTACAAACATATGCATAAACCGAACTAGGAACTTCTGAAATACATATTTGCGACGTAGAGAAATACGCTCCTACATATTAGATATTTTGCAACTCATTAAATATGTATTTTACTTCTCATGTTTTCCATTTAAAACATCATACGTCCTTTGGATGAACTTTTTTTCTTTTGCATTATTATAAGCTGCATAACTATATAAAATTTGTTTAAAATATTTTCAGCACTTTTATTCTTTGTACATGTTTATTTTCATACTACGTGTTTATTTGTACACAACGGATTTTTAAACATTTTTTCATTACAACGGAAGCTGTTCCGACAAGCCACCCAACCAACCGTCTAGTCAACCATCCAGGCATACAACATTCTTCAAATCTCCTGGCTCTCTGCATCGCTTATCCCTTTCTTTTCACACTTCCTTTCGCTCGACTAAGCCAAGTGTTGCGCGATGGCCTCGACGCGTCAAATGCTAACACACAGCATCCTTTGCCTGTACACCGCAAAACCTTCTAAATTCGTAATTTTCTGCCAACAGCGAACACTTGGTGTCCTCTTTATTGTTGCTATTGTACTTATCTAGTCTCATGAAGCTTTGCAGCAATGGCATGGTCTGGCAACGTTTGTATGAATTGAAAAAAAAAAAAACAACTCGGTAACACAAAAAATTACGAATATTAAAGGCAGACTTAGCATATGCTTAGGCGCTGCACAAATTGCCGTTTCACTGCAGTACAAATGCGGCTGTTGAACAGGCTCTCTTCTGCGCATCCCTCTCCCTCTGCGTTGCAACAGCTGCTTCACTCATACTTATGTGGTTATAATGTATGTATGTATTTGCGGTTCACACTCCCTCTCTGCACCTGCACAGCAACGTTTGGCCTTAAAGATTTAGTTTTCTAAAAGTCAGCAAGGAAATAACTTTTGACATTCTTTGTTGTTGTTCGTCGTGACTGGCAGCGGGTCCTTTGTGATAGCGGGTATGTGTGTGTGTGTGTGAATCGCGTGCATGTTGGCATACTTGCGCTGTTGTGCTCAGCATTGTTGTCAACAATTTTTGTTTTGATGTATATGCATCGGAGGTAGCATACTTGCAGGCGCCAAGCGCCGTAAGCTAAATTTATAACTTTCAAAAAACGATTTTCAGACAGATTTTGCCATTTTCCGTTAGAGAGTTTTTTTTGTATATATTTTATTTTATAGTGACAAGCGCCAAAGGTCAAGGATTTATCGGAAAATGGTAAAAATGAACTATTTTTAAGTGCTAAAGAGTGTAAAATAAAATAAAGTATCGATAAATGTGAGAAATTTTCATAAAATACAGTTATTGCTCAGTTGTAAGTATGTTTTTGCAGCAATTTATATCAGTTTTGATAAATTATGACCCATACGTCAGCGAAAATAATTTCAATTTGACCAATCAATTCAACAAATCTGAAAAAAATGCTATGTATTTTTTTTTGCAAACAACTCTGGTATAAATAAAAACAAAAACACCGAAGAAATATATTGTTCAAGTACTTCGCTTTGCTTACATTGTATTTTATTACATAAGAGCAACAAAATAGGGGCAACTCCATTTCCGTTTAGTTTAAGTTTATATTTACTTAATTTTTATAATCGAGCTGGCAACCCTATTTTAAATATTAAGATTTAATTGAGTTGCCTCTTTTATTTGAGTTTGTGTTTTAAAAACATGTGGCAACCCGAAGAAGAAATTAAATTACGCAATATTTATACTTTTTGCATACGTATAGAAATAAATTTTTTAAATTAAGTCGTTTAAATTTTATCCATAACATGTGGCAGCTCTTCTCTAAACTACTGTTTAGTGTTAGTTAATCATTATTTTGTGTTAGTCGTTATGATTAATAAATCATTAATAATTTAATTGTGATAAAATTTTTTTTACTTTGTTTGCGTTTAACTTTTCAATAAAACACTTTCGTGCTCTTAATGAAAAGCTGGCAGCACTAAACACATTCTTGCCGGATTAAAAAAGTTCAAATATATTTTTCTGCAGCTTTCTTGTTATCGTTTGATTTGTTACTCACATCACAGCTTTTAGCATTTTCTTGTCAGAAAACATATACTTATATAAAATCAACTAAGCGGTAACCCTAACCAAAATGCTTAGAACTACTACTTTTTTAAATATGTCGTCAATTCATAATTCGTGGAATTGCAAAATAATTCTTATTCAAATTGCTTATAGTATTCGATTTAGAGATATGGCAACTCTATTTCAAGCTTTACAAGCAATAATTTATATTTTTATTTATACAATTTTATAAATTTTGTAATGTATGTAAGTATGTGTAATATGTATATGCTATTTTATGCTTAAATTATATTATTGCTAATATCGTTTTAAGCATTCGAATATTGTGTTGGTTATGCAAAACACTTGGTAGGTCTACTTTAAAATATATGAACAAAAAATTTTGGTATTTTGTTGCAAGTTTATTTAATATTATAATAAAATTAACATTTAATTAGTTCAAGAGGAGTGTCTTATAGAGACCAATGGTGCCACTAGATAAATGCTACAGTTTAAATTAATATTACCTGAAGCAATTATTTGTTGTTAAGTGGTAACCCTACTCGTATTGTACCATAATGGAAATACTTCTAAGCAAATATTTTGTTTAAAATAAGTTTAAAATGTTCATTGTTTATGACTGCTTAGTTTTTTTTATATATTTTATAAAGATATATGGCAACTCTATGAAAAAATGTGCATTGAATTTATTGTTTTGATATTATAAATATGCATATAATAATAAAAATAAAAATTGTACCCAATTTGTTTTTGAAAAATTTGTTACTAAGTGGCAACCCTCTTTTATTATGTCATACATAAAATACTTGTATGTGAATATTTAGTTTTAAGTATCTCCGTATGTAAATCATAAATGAAAAATCACTTTTGCATTGAAGCTCTGGTTTGGTATTATTTAAACATATTAATTATTTAGTGCATATTTATTTGTCTCAAATTTTTTTTAACGATTTTCTCGAATATGGCAACTTTTGTTAATGTGTTTTCTTCACACAAATGAATTCTCGTCACTTACTTTTGCAATTAATTTCAAGCCAAAGCACATCCAATTTATAAATACGGTTAAAATACCACCATTTTCCACATAAATGCTACCGAAAAGGCAATCAATTAATTATTACGCTTTTTCCCAACCCAAGCACCACGTGATTGACATTTCGGTACACAATGCACAATATACCAACATTGCCAGACTATAAGGATTCGTAGAAAACTGCCAAGCCCTTTCAAGCGCTCCCACGCTTCTGTTTAAGCCACCACAGACATTACTTGAAAGTACTGCCCCATGTGAATGTGTGTGTGTAAATATTTATTGATATGTCATAAACTGGAAACTTCAGGCACTTTGAATATTTAATCACAAAATTTTAACAACAATTTTAAATTTTTTGCAACAATAAATTGACTTTATAAATTAAAAAAAAATTTTTGTGTCAAATTTTTATTTCTAATTACTTCGACCTATTTGGATTTAATGATTGAGTAGAATGATTGATCGAAAGACAATCGTCTTTTATTGAATTTCGTCATGATTTACAACGTAGTTTAGTCTTAATAGCTTATTATCAGTCACAACAACAGTAATAAAAGCGTCAATCAAAAGCTAATTATTTTTCAAAATAACTGTTTATATTAATGACTAAACATAAATAGAAAACCAATCGTCATTGAATGTAATCTTCTGCAAATAAAATTTAATTGAGCAATTAATTGTTTTGATTTGATTTTGATTGGCTTTATGTTGATTTCAATAACACTTCAACTGGTTTCGGAGCTTTTACGAAAGTGAAATGAAATCAGTTTATTCGTATGTTATTCAAAAATTAATAAAACAAAAAAAAAATTACTGATTCCAATCCCTTTAATTAAAAGCTCTTCCGAAATAATATTTCGGGCTTTTTTTGCGCTTTTCCCTCTAAGGAAAAGATATCTGTTAATAAAAGGTCTTTAGAGATTCTGCCTAATAGCTTTTTTAAAGCTTTTTTATGTCCATATTTTGTGTAAGAACTCATTTGAAGGCCAGTGATGCTGTTGATTTCTGAAAGTTTTTTAGATGTTGCGGTTAAGAGCTTTTTATGAGTTTTTTTTCCTTTTTCTCTTCTGGTCTGAGCAAATATATTAACTATATCATACTGTCATACTGAGTACACGTGTTTAATAAACAATGAAGAAGATATTATGCTTCGTTGTGAAAGCATTTTGAAGAAAGTGCGTTAGAACTTTTCATAAAAATGAAAATCTTTTTGAATCAAATCAACCAGTTTCCTTCAACCATGTCTAATGGAACTGCAGTTATGAAATGACAATACTGCAAGTGTTATTGTCATGTTTTCTTAACTCTTTTCTCTCGCTTTTTTAGTATATATAAAAGATATATTGGGCGAGTAACATGCGATTAGCAGATTCTCTCTATCTGTCACTTATGTAAGAGAGGTGGTTGCTCAAGGAGTGAAGGTGGGACGAATGTACCTCTTTAAAGCTGGATCTGGTCTCGCTTGCTATTCCCGACACGGTCAAGTTCAAGTCGTGAAGAGAAGAACCGCTGGCGTGTTGTCTTGAATCTGAATGAAATTACTGAATTTATAAGGATTAACCGAGGGGGAAAAAGGAAAAAAAGTCCTTGAATTATTTTATTTTCTTTCCAAAAAACGTGAACTGGGATATTTTGGACAAGTCCTTAGGAAATATTCTTTAGTATCTCTTGATTTTGAAGCTCATTGTGTTTCCTTTCTCTCATACAGCTGATGGTAATTCTGCTCATCGAAACAATTTAAAAACGAAACCTTTTATAAAAATTTAACTGAAAATATACTCGTATATATGTATATGTGTATGTATGTACAATAGTCTATCAGTCATAAATTATGCCTATTAAGGAAAGCGACATAAAAATATTTCAATCAAAATTCACGAAAGCCTGCTCTTTTTTATAACTTTTTGAGTAGAAGCCTATCTTTGGGGGTCAATAAAGTAGCAAAAAGCATCATAAATGCGTTAGCTGCAATATATATACGTATGTATATGACTATATCTGTATTTAACACAGTTATACCGTTTTGTAATAAAATTGCCACGCCAGGTTGTTATTGTTTTCGCATACGCGCACTTAAAATTTATTGGCAACATAAATTGCAGGTGCCAGAAAAAAGTACTGCAGAGATATGAAATTAAACAGAGATATACGCGGTTGATAGCCTGCAGATTCTGAGAAACACTACGCGGCGATTCTGTGTGACTAAAGCCTGTAGAATTCGTACGCAAGTGTGTTTATAAATGAATAGATACGGGTATTTCTTATTTTCTGCTGTCTGCCGTTGGCATCACATCGCAAGTTCTCTTTCTTATTTCTTTGTTATTGTTATGTGTTCCAACTGTTTTAATTTTTTAGATCATAACTTCTTAGAAAATAATTCACTTTTACTTTTTGTAGTTTGCTTTATCCCTTCGTTCACATTTCGGTTTCCTTGTAGCACCCATGAGAGAAATAGAAAATTAAAAAAATATTAGTTTTAAACTGCAAAGAGGTATTAGGATGTTTTTGGCTAAAATTTACCTTAAAGAAAGCAAAGAGAGCACGGAGTTGCCACGTAAAATATTTGTATTTAAAGCTTTTACTTAAGAGGGACCCAAAACTAGAAAAAGTATCCAGAAGTAGCATAAGAATTGGTATTCTAAAAGGCAAATGTCATAAAATAATTAATTTCTTAGAATTGTCGAATTTTATATGTATACTTTCTCTTTTAGATTTCGAAAATTTTTATAATAACCTCTAAATAAAATATTACTATAATCAATACTAGGAAACGGGACCGTAAAATTTACCAAACTATTTTGCACGTTCACCTGGAATTAGCCAAAAAACCTCAAATAATGTATTTTCACAAAAATCTGTTTGTCCTAAGAGTCGCAAAACACAAACTAAATTCTTGAAAAATTATTCTTGTTTTTGAAATCATGTATGTAACTGAAAACTTTCTTCAAAATCCAGAAATATTACATAAAATAGTTATTCATTTTAAAATATCTTAATACTTATAATAATACCCGAAAACGTCCCAAAAATTTCCAATGTCCAACCATTTATTGTACCGGAAAGATCCGAAATTTTGAATTCAAAAATTTAATTTTATTTTATCAATTTTAGTGCCCAAAAATTTTTTTCTGTGCCAAAAATTATTTTATACACCAATAAACTTTCAATTCTTATACATATGTTCTTATAGGATTATTTGTGATTGTCCTAAAAACTTTTATAGTTCATATTTTCAGAACAATATTACTTTTTATACATATCTACTGTCCCAAAAGTTTTAACGGTTCCAAACTAGTTTCTAATTATTTTCTATTACTATTCGTTTTCACCAAAAATCTTTAAATATTTTCATGTAAAATCGCTTCTGGCTTTCTAAAAACTTTAAGTAAACAGTTTTTTTTTTCGAAACATTGAATAATTAATTTAATATTTTGTAGAATCGCTTAGTATTATTTCTTGCTGTCGAAAAAATATTGACCGTCGCAAAATCTCTTAGTTCGTGTTTTGGATCCAATGTTATTTCTAATACTTATTTGATTATCCCAAAAATTCTGGGTGTCCCAAAATAATTATGTAATATATATACATACATATATAATTTTTTTCGATTCATATTCGCTAATATACTAACAATACTTATATTTGGAATCATTTAGAATTATTTTTAGTTGTCCCAAAAATTCTATGTGTAAATCTTCATGTGTAGAAAAGTATGTAGAATACTTCTGATCGTCCTGAAATTGTTTAAAGTTCCAAAACCTGTTGGAATGCAACAATGTCTAAAGGTTTGATTAATATATAATTTACAATATATTTTTGAAAGTTCAAAAAATTCCAGCGTCCTCGAAACTATTTTCGATATACATTTTATATTAGCGTGTAGTATGAATTTTTAAACACTTTGGTGGAAACACTAACTTCGCTTTGAGTATTCCGAAAAACAACCTTACATGTTCCTACTTCACCTTCTCTATCTACCCGCTCTCCCGGTTTTGTCTCCACAGCACCATTGGCTTGTGGCCAATTCTGCATCAAGCATTAGCAACTCTGCTTGTTTACAAATTCAGAAATACTGCCTCTGCATTGAGACTCTTTCCATAAATCCACTTGCGTCTGTTCGAAACCTACACACTCTTTCTGGGCTTTCCAACCTCTTTGCATGCAGTAATTTTCATTTTATGTTTGCCTCTTTGTTGTTGTTATGCTATAGCATTCTGCTTGATTTTATTACCCACTTTATTGGCCTGCCTGTGGCTGCATTCATTGCCACAAAATGTGGAAGCTGAGTGCTTTGGCTGGTTGCAATCGGCCGAGAAGGGGTTTGGCAGCGCTTTCGGCTATATTGCATTTGCTGTTTTAAATCCATATGTCTATCAATTGAGGTGCTTAGTAGTAGTAGTAGCAGTAGTGAAGACTAAAGGTTGCTTTTGAACATTCCTATCATATTATCTATGCACCGCACATCCTGTGGTGGTATTATGTGTCGTAAGCAAATGTATGCGCTGTAGGGTGGTTCTTAAATGTCGGATGATTTAAAATGAGACAAAATATTACATCTAACTACCTGAAGTTGATCCTACTATGGTTGAAATATTTGATCTATAAATTCTGATTATAATTGAACATGGTCAAAACCTATACATATAATATAATAGAGAAAAAATATGTATCTTTAGGTTGTTGGGTCTTCGTAGGCTAATCTGAGCTTTAATTGCTGTGCATCGCGCCTTAATAGCTCCAGATCGGGGTAAAATTTATGCACGATATCTTTGGAAACGAAAAAAAAACCAGAAGACTGTATTTTGGATATTTTAAGAACCACCCTAATTAAGATAAGTAGTCATAAATGTGCTTGTTATTTCAACGTTGAACCCTCTAATCGGGCGGTCATATTAATGTAGGCAGAAATTATGATATTCTAATAAGAGACATTCTCATATTCTGAAGACAATTAAAACCCTCATATTAGTGCAAAATAATATATTTTTAAGTTTTTGGTCTTCATAGGTTAATAAGAGCACTAATATCTGTAGGTGGCACCTGAATGTTTTCAAATTGGCATAAAACTTAAACATGATACCTTTGATAGTATGAGAAATGAAGAAACCCGTTCATTGGACTTTTTAAGAACCACCCTAATATGCTATATGCCCAGTACATACAAGTGCTTGTTACTTCAACGATGAACCCTTTAATCGGGCAGTCATAATAAAATTAATAGGAAACAAAAGTCAACAATGCCATTGTATAGTCAAATATCATTAGTTACAGGCATGTGGGGTATTCCATTAAAATTCTACGCTCAAACCACCTACATTTCACCAATAAATACAGAAATACGAGAGCGCACCCTTCTTCCCTTCCACAAATTATGTCAGCATTCCAGCAAAATCTTCCTTATATTCATAGTCTTCCTCTTCCAGGTCCATCACAGTCTGCGCATGTAAAAAATTTGTCTTTTTTTTTCCTTCTCGACAAACAAATACTTTATGTTATAAAGGCTTGAAAGGAGTTCCTTGTTTACTCACTTTTGCGTCGAGACTGTCCAGCATGGCTTTGTGAGAGCTTTGTGATCCAACGCGGCCCACCCATAGCAGACGGCGTGTTGGTCTTGCAGCTGCGTTCGCCTTGCTCGTCTGCCCATTCGGCGGTCGCGTGGTGCTGACGTCGCATTAAGTGGAATTAAAAGGCAAAATTTTAATTTCATATCAATAGTGGAAATTTGTTTGGATCCATTTAAATGTGATTATGTCATAGAGCGACCCTTTTTGAGTTTGTTGCTTATTCGACAACAAAATCCTCAAATGAAATGAATTTTATTGAAGGTCAGGCGGAGTGTGGTAGACACTTGTGGAAAATCTGCTGCTGTGAAGACGTCTCAAGTGTTTGCAGCTGCTCTTGCTTTCTATCTTTATCCCTCACACCCTCTCTCTCTCGGTCCTCCTCTAACTCTTATCTACCGTCTTGCTAATTTGTCTGCCCGTGGTTCAATTAAATCTTCTTTTTATGCATAAAGTGGCCATAAAAGCGATTTTAATTATGTGCCAATGTATTCGCAGTATTATTGATGTGCATCCAAATGCCGGGCTTCATTCTTTATGCAGATTCTTAGTGTGTAGTTATTTAAGTTTTTAAGTATATTTGTGCTGTGCGGTTGAAATGAAATTTTAATAGCTTTGAATGGACAGCTGCAAAGCTTCAAAGTGTTTTAAGACTGTTATGCTTTCAGGTTGAACAGAATTGCTGTAAAGAGAATATCACAGACCTCTTAGAATTTCTAAAAGGATTCGTAATAGCGACAGATCCAAAAGGTGGGTGGAATAGTTAGAATAGTTAATGATCTTAAACAGATTTTATAGAAGACCATAAAGCATGCTACTGGAAAAGAATTTTCGAAAGAGTCATTCAGATCCAAATGAAATTCATGCTTCCTATAGAAACCTGGGAATATGGAATTTTCTCGGAATCTAGAGCTAAGCCCACTTCTTCGAATGTTAGTTCATAAGCCATTAAAAGATTGCAGAATTAGTGGCGCTTCTGACAAACAAAAACTGAGATTATCCCGAGTTGAGGCAGTCTACAGCATTCCGAGGTCTCTCATTCAACCCTGGACGGTTAATAAACTTATTTTCTGTTAGGGCATCATTGGTTTATGTGCAGTGATGAAATGTATCCAGGGTATGGTGGTAAGGATAACTAGGTCATAAAAAGCGTTGGAGTTTCAAGGCCCACTTGATCCTTTTGCTATCAGCGCTAAGCCATAGGAAGTCAAGACATAGGAAGCTATGTCATAAAGTGGCGTTTTCATTATCTACAGTATTTTCAGTTTTTACTGACTTAGTTTATAGATATTTGCTCAGAGAAGTCTCCCTATCTCAAATCTTCCCACTTTCTTGCTGTGACTAATCAATTTAACCAACTTTAAAACTTTCCGACTTCTATCTGTGCCTCGGAATCTGTATTAGTAAAATTTCAAAGCTTTTAGGCACTTTTCTATGTGAATCTACTTATACGGGATCGTAGTTCCTTCGGCCAGTAATGCTTTTGATCTAATTGCTACTTCTCTATCGGAATAATAGTGAATTCTTGTAAGGTACGGGTCCACCACTTCTTCAATAGAGTTTGTCTTCGCCTAAAATACTTTACAATGCTTCAAGAGCTGAGGTCTTCTCGTGAGGCAAAAGCATTTTGTGGTAAAAAATTATGACTTTCAAAGAGAAAAAGTGTACATTGTATCCTTTGACCTTATTAGTCTTTTGGACTCAAATGTCTACACAAAATTGTATTACTTAAATGCCTTCAGTTTATTACAAATATAATACCATCGTATTTGCCTCATTAATCTTCGGTTCGAACCAATTTTGCTACCCTAACGATGTCGTCAAGCAAAGACCAATAATGAAATAGGACAGCTTATTTTTACTTGCGTCAACTGTTTGCCGCGCTGATTACTTTTCACACATACACTTATATAACTTAAATCCCAAAAAATACTAAACCCTGTTGGTTAATGAGTATAATATAACCAAATATTCCTGTTACAGATTAAAGATTAATGAAGCAACTTGGTTAACGGAGTGTATGTTTGTAAGTGCTGCCGGCGAAATATCGATTACTTTCTGGCAGTGTTGCTATTTCGATTCCGTTTTCATTATCATATCTTTTTCGTTTAGTATTACGGGGGCGATTTGATAGGACAGAGAGGTTTTATGCAAAAATGGTTAGACAAAGGCACAAGGTTTTTGCTTCCCACCAACATTAGCTATGAGTGCCGAACGTGCTCTATTTAGAGTGTGTATTTGCGGAATCAGGCAATACTTGGCCTCTAAGTCTGCAGAGCTAAAGCTTTTGAACCGGACTTGGTTAAATTTAGAAGCACCGAAGATAATGAAAATTCTCACAAATTTCTCCTACATGCAGCTTTAGGTACTTATATTGATAAGACCAGGACAACACTTAGTCATTCTTATGAGAAAATGATTGATTCAGTTCGAGATAAAGCCGAGCCTCCACAGAGTACCAGAGCTTTACATTTAAATCTAACCCTCAACAAAATTTCTTTTGGCGAATGAGCTAGTCGTCAGATTGCAGATTACTTAGTGTGCAGTTCAATTTCAATTACTCCTACATAGGACGGTTCAATGTACTCTCATATCTGGTTAATCTTATACCGTGTAAGAAACTGCTATAATACTTAAGCCCAACCTGGAAATTTTTAGTGACACTGTCCTGAGGACTGTCTCTATCCATCAACCTAGGAAAAGTTATGTGAACTTGATCGGATCAACTTAGTTCGGATGACGAATTTATGCAAGTAAAATGAGTGCAACGCCTATGAAAGCAAACACAGTTACCAATTGTCTTATTAGAAGAGAGTATTTTAAAGCTTTGCAAAGTATTGGTCCGTACCTCGTAGTGCATTCGTATATAAGGACGCAGACAACGGAGTTCCTGAGGAGTTTTAAGCAGAAACATGAAAAAAACTAAGTTCAATATGCACTTCCTGGTTTAGTGAATAGTCTACCAGGCTTAAGAAAGTCACCGGTCTCTCAAACTTTCCTCGTACTAATATTACCTCATTTGCGCTTTAAATCTCCTCCGTAATGCCCCTTGATATTACTATATATTTGGAAGTAAATTTACTTCTTTTGCGTACATTTTCTCCACCACATCCACATTGCTATGCAATAAAGTGATTATAAAAGCGTCTAATGCAAAACTGTCCAAAATACTTGACGTCTAATAAGCTGTTACAGTTTGTCGCTCATTTACTACTGATGCCATTAGATGGCCGAACGGAGATGCTGATGATTTCCTTTTGATAGAGGGGGACACACACATTTGCACAGTCAGAATGGTGATGATGATGCTGATGATAATACTGATAACCGTACTCACACCTACTCGTGTACCGAGGCGTCGGCCCATGCATGCTAGTGTGCGTGAGTGTTAAGCTTTTCAACATAACATACTTACTTAATTTGGTGAATGATGCTGAGTAATTTGTGCGCGTCCTCTTATGCTGTCGAAGTGACAGCTCTCTCGAAAAGATTGGATTTTTGATTTGAAAGAAAGATTTGAAGGCAAGATTTTTTTGTTTGTTGTTTTGATTTCGTTGTAGTTTTGCTTTGCACAAAGTTTGCTCTCTTTCTCTTATGCTAGCTGCACGTTCTATTAACACACCCACAGTATTAACAGTTTGTTATCGCATGTATCTCCCTTAATATCATGTGCACTTGCTTAGGCCAGCTGTCAAAGTTGACAGTCAATGAATTAAAATGAACACTGTGCTTGCCGAAACTGTTGATTGCCATTAATTGTATTACCCTTATGATTTATTCATTCTGATGTAGCATTTATTGGTTGATTACATGAAAGTAATTAATTTGGGCAAACTGTGCTGTCAGATTTAACTTTTTCCTAGAATAAAAATATAACGACTTAATATTTCTTGTGACTTAATAGGACTAAATTAATAGAGTCTAGTCTCTCATATCTAAATGTTCCGAACAACACTTTATGGGAGAGATTCCAATTCCGATCATGAACTTTACCTTCTACCAAGCTTTATATATAGCACACTCCTGTAAAGGTTAGCATGCAGTCTTCTCATTAGCTTCTAGGACATAACAATCCATCTCTACATTAATGTGATGAGGGAGATGAGGGAAGGAAATATATGCTTCGTATGTGAAGGGCTCTTTGTGTTTCATAACTACGAATTCCATATGTGAGTTTCATGAATAACCGGACAATAACTGAATTTAGGCACGATCGGAAATGTCTAGGGATTCGATTTGAAGCAGAGTTAAGTTTTTGGAAATAAGGAATGAGAAATTTTTTTTATTACCATCCAATTGAGAGCAGTAGTTGTTCACAACTAGCTCTCACGTTAACAGTCCATTTTAAATTATCGGCTTTCTGAGCATCTGTATCTATATCGATAAAAGGAACTGACGCAAATACTACAATCAAGAGAAGCGGTTTCTTGAAAGTACGGTGAGATGTTTTCAGATTGAAATTGCTAGATTAAAATTGCTAGAATAGAATGCTGTAAATAAATTAGGATTTCGTAGTTGTTGAAAAAATAGAAGCAGTTCTCACTCGAGATTATGATACTAAAAAGTCAGACTCGTTAGACGAGCGTGTTCCGCTGAATATGTAGGCAGATGGTTGGTCTAGCTTAAGGTCTCGTCATATTGATATCGATAAAGACTCGTTATGTGTCCCATCGGCGATTAGGGACATGAGGAAATTCTTCACATATTAGGGATATCGCAGGTATATCGAATACATGAGAATTTAGGTGGAAAAACTAAAGCGTAGTTAAGTCAAGCACTGGGAGATTCTATACTCCTTAGTTGAATGAATCGATATTTTTGGTATATTGGTGAACGTCTCATATTTAATGTGAGCATATAGTTGATTATATCGGGAGTTATGTATATCTTTTGTTGTATCTGCTCATGTTCCGAGATGTTGGGTGATCTGCATGAAGAGTGGGTCCAATGCCTATACTAATTGTTATGAAGTTTGAAAGTTCTTCATCAGATAACCTTTAATTGACATTTGATAGATCTACAGCTATCTGATCGGCGTCTAGCCGTTTAAGGAACAATTATCTCATCTCATCTCATCTCATCTCATCTCAACAATTCAACGAAGTCGTTTTTGGCTGGATTGGCTAACATTAACCGAAGTGTTCTTTAGTGGAATCCGTTGGGGTCGAGAAGCTGCGCGAGACCGATAGTCACCGGGCGGCGCTATGTTAATGCTGATCTAATGCTAACACGAACACCAACTCTTGAATAATTTACAGAATACACCAGAAGAATTTAAAAACTTTGTCAAATATCCGGAAACACTCAAGTACTTTTTAGGCCTACGCTCCAACATGAGTTAAAGGAAATTATATATATCTCATCTGCGGTACCATGTATACCTGTGACGTGGATCACGTGACCCGAAGCAACTTCTTCGTATGATCTGTCTCAAGCAACGGAGTAAGAGATTCGAGAGCTTAAGTGAGAATAACTGTTGATGTTCAAGTTCCTAGGAAAGCATTAAAAATACGATACGTGAATTTAGCGCGATAGTAACCCTTGAAAACAATAGTCACAGAAAGGCAAGGAGGTCTTAGGGAACAGTCCTTTGGATTGTATAAATACATAAAAATTTCAAAAAACTATTGGAACAAATGAAAGGCCTTTTACTTGAAAGAGCTATTAACTAGTAATATTTAAATGAAGATTTTATTTTTCTTGAGGTTCGGCCGAAAAGACTAACGGAGTTTTTTGACAAGCTGAAATAGAACTGTTTTCACCTTGGTTGTCCATAACTTTCTTTCCCCACAAAACCGCTTTTTTTTTGTGGAAAAAAAATTTATAGTATACTATAATTATGGATTCTAAAACTGTACTTTATGTACCCACATCCATAATCCCTATGCTTCGAAAGATTTAAGGGTCTCTATCTATTTAAAAGTTTTTAGACAAGGTAATGCATATACTACCTCAAATTTAGAGCGAAAATCATCTTAGCCCTCGGTTGCAAAAAAAAAGCCCTGCCACTATTCAACTGACCACGACCGGTGAATGAATTTCGCACAACAACAATTGCTGCGGCTGACAATAATTGTTGGCTTTTGTAAATATTTACTGCAACACACACAAATATACGCTCAGGTATGTATGTGTATATAAGTGTCAGCATACATTGATAGCTCATAGCTGCTATGGGCAAGTGCATCAATCACACTTGACCTGGTTTCATATTGGCAATTGCTACCACTATTATTATTGTTGCTGTTGTTGCAGTCATGTCGATTGGCCGGTGTGGCGTGCATACAAATCAACTGGTGCACTGAGTTCGCAACCCCACCCCGCACCGAAGAGAAATGTTAAGTGGCAGCAAGTAAACAACAACAGCAACAACAACAATAAATGGCAGTGCGAACAAGGTGTCGAAAATGCTGTGGCGTTGGGGCAGCACAGCATTGTCTACCACACGCCATGGCACGACACGACACGACACGACACTTACACGGCGCACACACACACATACAAACACAATACTTTTGTTAAATACACACACATATATATATATATAAGCGTATAGCCTAGTGGAAGTACGCCTCTTTGGCAGCCCGGAAGTGTGTCGAGTGCTCATAATCACTATTTCATGGACAAACATTGAGTAGTTCGGTTTGCAGTCAACGTTGCAAATGCAACTATACTTGCAAAACACACACACACACACATACATCTACACACGGTCGATGCATTCCGATGAAAACAATGGTTCGATACGCTTGGCCACTAATACTGCGCTATTTACTTAGTATAATAGTATGAGTATGTACATGTGTGTGTGTGTGTGTGTGTGTGTGTGTGTGTGTGTGTGTGTGTGTGTGTGTGTGTGTGTGTGTGTATGGGAGTGTCAGTATTGGCAATTGTCATGTTATTCTGCTGTTACTGGCTGCGGCTGCGGCTGCGCCTAGCTGCATGATTTCCTTTCATTTCAAGCGCATTGTCACGACGGCTCTAACATTTCCGTAGCGAGAAACTGTCGTTCCGCAAATACCCAGCTATTGCTTCCTCTTTTTCGTCCACCTACAATTGTTATCACTGATTGTTTTGGAGCGGACATTCATTGCGCAGTGCTTAGATGATGAAATTGGTTTGCTGTTATGCTGTATATACATACGATATAGAGTGGTTAGGTTAGTTTGTATATTAAGTGTGATCGTCGAGACGGAAATCGCAATTCGAGAGTTATAGAGAAGTCCATTGTGATAACAAAAATCCCTGAGTATTAATTTAGAACCACACGTTTCGACCAAGCGCCTTGATGCCATCACTGGGAAAGTTATAAACAAGTCCCTTATGATATCAAAACCTATTGAAGTTAGGCTGGAAACCTCTTGTGGCGACAAGTGACTTTGCGCCCTACACAAATCTGCTAGGAGGACTGATTTCAATTCCAGCTGGTTTCGCCTGAATGCCTAAAATTATGCGATCCAAGTTGTTTTTAACATTGGTCACTTAATAATGGAACAGTCTAGAAGAAAATACCCAAATTGAGTCTGGTCTTCTGGTCTTTTCTAAATAGCATTAACAATTGGCATCCGCGAAGATTTTTAGACAGCATGGAAGTCCATTGGACAGTATAGTGTGGAACGCCTACCACTAGGGCAAGGGCAAGGCAATCCTAGAGCGTAGCTTTCTGTGCGCAACGAGTTCACTAGCTCACTAAGAATCTTGTGATCGTGTGTGTACTAGCGTTTGAGCAGCACTTTCCAAACTCATGCGAAGTCCAGCTCTGATATAGTCAATTTTCATATCATTTTAGTTCATCAGTATCATTAATCCAGCTTATAGGACGAACATTTTTACTTGTTAATGAGAAGGCTTTCGGTCCATATTTTCTGCGAGCAAAACTGCTCACTCTGAAAAATATATAGTAGAAAGAAAAAGAAACCCCTATGTGAACCACAATGTACATACCGTAGCGAGCACACCTTCAACGCCTTACATCCGTGACCTAAATCGTACATAACTACGTGGTCAAGTTGCATGCGACAAGCATATAAGTGGCAAGTTGCAATAACATCCTTATCTCGGTGATTGAGCTGAATGAGTGTGACTGATGCCTGTTGGCATTTTTCTAGCAAATGAAAACTGACGAACTATTGGCAGAGAAGGTGTAACTTTGACTGCGTGTATGTATGAGCTTTTTCACCACTGAACATTTTAATTAAGAGTTTCATTGAATGCTCAGGTTCAGGTTTAGATTGACGGAAGTAATTTGACCTACACTTATACACTTTGGAGACGGTGCCCTATTTGGGTTGAATGGATAACTGGAACCTATGATTATGGTAAAATATAAACAAATACCAGGTAGTGTATTTAAAACTAGGCGTACAGTTTCAGCTTGTTTAAGAAGTTCGTACTAATGCACATACCATTCAGATTCACAAAAGCCAGACGTCAGACGAAAGACGGTAATTTTCAAGGCAATTCCACCAATATACTTGCAATGCCGTTATATTAGTTTAACAATGTACTCCCCTAATCTCTTCTATTGGATTCAACAGGATAAGTGGATTTCTTTTCAGCACCATCTACAACTCCTGGTTATAGAAAGGGTTCACCCAGTTCAAGAAGATCATCAAAAACTTCTTCAAGATGCCGATGGCCAGATCCAAACAACAGTAAAGACCAAAAGAGAGTTCAATCTTTTACTAACCTTTTCGGCTATAATTGTAGTGGTAACAAAATACTTTTTCACTAGTTCAGCTATCACTGGGCTCTCAGAGGCATCTCATTCGAGCAGAAAGTTGCAGAAATTCGAAAGTTGATCCACTCGCAATGTATCGTCTGCAGAGTACTCTTCTAGCGGGTTGTTTTGGGTTTTACTTGAATTGCAGTGGCTCAACTGACATTAAGAACCTGTTTAGTTCTTGCCCTAATCCGACGATCGCTGATCGAGTTTTGAAGCCTTTTTGGAGTATGGTACCGGATTTGCTGCACAAATTTTCTTGGTAGTCATCGAAATGAAAAGAGATTTATATTTTGGACTTATGTTATTTCTATCAAGCTTAAGCTTTCTGGCGCTTAATTCTGCTCAAGTTTTTTCAGACAAAATGAGCAACTATTTTTTTTTCTCAGTTTCCTTTGCCGTAATATTCGTTATCGCCACCTGTACTTTCCGCATTGCTGCATTGTGCCAATAACGTACATAACTGTTTATAAATATATAAATATATAAATACATGCCCACATACTACTCACAAAATACCACATGCGTCCAACATCAATTACAACTGCAAGTAATTTTTGTGCCCAAAAGAGAAAATATTAATTTATTTCCTCTGACCTAAAATAACAGTAATATGCGCATTGAAAGTGAGTGTTTCTTGTGACCTTTACTTGCGCATGCGAACACATGTGTGCACATTGGAATTGGAATTTTTGGCTACCAAGCCTCCTAACCTCCTTTTTTGACCATTAATTCCATTGTCTTAGTCAGTTTTGACACACCTGTGCACTGCAGGTTTGTTTCAATGCGGCAAGGCTGATGAAGTTTGTATAAAATATATTTCGTATGAGTGGAATGAGTGTGTTTCTTCTACTCGTTGTTTCGTGAGCTGCAGTGGGGACTAATATTATCTAAATTGTTTTTGTTGGCAGAATTATGCTTGGTATTATAAGACCATCAATTGTGTTTCTGGATTGTAAAAGTTTGTTCTAGTAATCAACTAGGCTTGTAGAACCGACTTGGAATCCGCGTGGTACCGCAGGACCAGCCCTTAACTGTATTATTAACTAGATTATTGTTTCCTTAAAGCTTATACATCTGCTCTTTCCTGATCTTACCGATTAGATATAAAGCTGTTGGAGCAATCTTTTTCAAAACACTTTAATTGTTTCCTCTGTTATTAACCACTCTTCGATTTCTGGTATTGTTGGCTAAACTATGGTTTGTAGACTTACCTCATTGGCATAGAATTCTCTTTTGAATGAGTCTGTTTAGAACCAGTGTTATTTGTTTATTTTAACCTACTTAGTTCTAGAAATTCATAATCATTGCGGCTTTCCTCAGATCAGTCTTATAATAAGAACTCGTTCCACTCTTTGAGTCTTCAAATATTCTCGGTAAGTCCTTTTTTTTACACTTCCCTTTCTACTACTTATTTTTATAGCTGTTATAGCAGCTCCGTCTGTTGGTAGCTAACTGGAAGGATGTGTCCTGAAATCTGCTACGCGCAAGGTCGGTCGAGGTCTCCAGAATTTCGACTTTGGATTTTTCTAAGTTTTCCGAATCTTTGCTGGAGTTTAACGTCTTGGTAGTATAAAATTTCAATTTTGATCTTTGGATCAAAAAGAAACTCTCATATTTGTAGTAGCATAAAATATTCTCGAAATTATTTTGCGGAATACTATCGGCACCTTAAACCTTCTACGTATATAAAATAGGATCTGTTCCGATTACTTAGACACGGCTGTATGAATGCTCTTACGTAGGAGAGGGATTCAGTCCACGTTTATCTATCTTCAGAATTTTTTTAAATGAGATCTGGACTTGCCTCATCCATATCATTATCTTGTTTCTCTTCCCTGCTGCTTTTAATGCTCATGCGGTATAACAATACATATAACGAATTATCTGACCATCCCTTGATGTAAACCAAATCCAAGAGGTTGACTTTAATCTATAAGATCTTAGCTTAAATATGGTCGAACTACCTTCAGAGCAGAAGTTTGACCCCAATTATCATCGTAACTTCTCTCAAGGTATACCATTTTGGTCGTATTACACTCGGGTTAATTATGATATTTGTTTTCTTAACTTGCCTTACTTAAATATTTACGCTAATATTCACCCAGACATATGTTTGAAAACAAAAAACCACCAATGTTACTCAAATAAAGTTTTATGATTAGTTATCGGCAGCCCTCGCGTACACTATACGTTGCCGTAGTTTACTTTTTAATTTTAGCTGTTGTTTTTCTTTTTACATTTTCTATTCTCCATTTTTTTTTTTGTTGTCTATATTGATTATCTAATTCTTCCCCCGTTTTGCTGCCAGAGCGCTGTTGTCGCACGCTTTCGTTTTCGGTAATGCGAGCGCTCACGAGTCCAATTGCCGCTTCGTATTAAAAAAAATTTCATTTTCACTTTTTTTGGTGTCGAGTTTTTGGATTTTGGTTTCTACGTTAACTTTCGTTTCAGTTTTCATTACAGTTAATTCACGTAGCATATGCATTTTGGTTGCATAATAGCCACACATTCATATATGTACATATGTATGTGTGTATGCATGTATGTGTAAGTGTGCGCATTGAAGTACCAACTATGCAAACAGTTTTGGAGGTCAAGGTGGCCACACGTACCACCATACGACTTTGTCATACTAATTGTGGTGCTGCAGTCGTTCCTACATATATATTTACATAGCATATAATAAGTACCTACTTCTTAAGTACAAATATGTGAGTAGATGTCTAATAAGCATAACCATACTAAATTTCATGGCTGAGGGCAAGCGCATACCGCCATGTTTACTTTATCATTAATGCAGAGCTGAAATGGTTAATCGAATTGTGTTCGTTGTTATGTAATATCTAACTAAGTATATTCGAAGCATATCGAGTCTTTGTTCAGGTTGAATGTAGCTTCTTATTGCTGAAAAATAGTAGGTTTAAATACGAAAATATATAGAAATAAATGCTTGAGAATTCCTTGTGCCCCCTTTAACTGAAAGAAACTTGAAGCAACTGCTTTTTATTTTATTCCTCGTAGAGTATTAGTGTGTAATTAAATACCTTTCCGTCGAGAACGGTCTCGAAAGTCATGCGAAAGGTACAAATTTGCGCTTCATAAGCAAGAAGGTATTCATTTGAGTTCCATATACAACGAGAGCTTAATATTCGAAAAAAATTTCCATTATGACGTTACCAAACCTTAGCGAATTCAAAACAACATCTAAACTCTGACGGGTTAACATTGCAACTCTTAGTCTTCATTAACCGTCATTTTGGAACTAAAGGGCTCTAGAATGGTCATGTTCACCCAAGAGACATGCTCTTCCTATGTGGTATTGTCGGAATTCTAGGAAAAAATTTCAAAATATCTGAGTTTTTTAGGTGGTCCGTCTGTGTAAACGAACTTCTTCCTGTTAATATTTTCTTGTTTGATACTTCATAGTTTTGGTCATGGATCATCCCGTATCATGTCTGTAAAGGCATTCTTATAACAATTGTTCTGCCACAAAACCTAGAATATTATGAAACAACTACCGGAGGTTCGGGGACATATTTCAAAGAAGTGATTGTCTTACATTGGCTGAAGTTCCTAACTGTTGCTTCCATAAAACAGTCGGAACAATTCTACATTTGTACTTGTGCTCGTTGTTATGGAAGACCCTAAATTTACTTCGTTAGAAAATAGCAATATTTGTCTATATATTTGTCGCTTATAGTTCTAAAAGAGGGAATGATATTGTGCTACAGCATGAACATCTGCTGCTACGACCCTTTCGTCAGACTAGACATCTTACGTCAGTGAACGCATGTAATGTTGGACGACTTAAACTCGCCCCTTTAGTAGAAATCGCAGCTTCTCACCAAGTTCTCTTTAGGATGAAGTAAGAAATTGTAAAATATCATCCTATCTCGTCGTCTCTCTCTCGAATCCTCCGCCTTAACCTTATTTAGCTGTTTTTTAAATGAGTTCTTTTATTGTGGTTCTCTTGCGTGCTATTTTCTATACAAATTTTCCGACAGGTTATAGTCGACTAAGTTTGTGTTGCTGTTTTGAAAGTATCTCCTTTTTTTAACAAGTGTTCTTTTGCCGCTCGCTTAGAAGAGAAGAATTTTATCATAATACTGACGACGTAAATAAAAACGACGTCATATTTCTGAAGAAATTATTGCAATATCTCTTGGTCTCCGGGTTCATTTAAACAGAGGACATCCAGTGAAAAAAACTCCCGCAATATATCGCCTCCAATTTTTCAGTGTTTTTGATGGTGTAATTGAAAAGATAAGTAACTTTCGTGTACGTGACGGGTTTTCCACATTTCAGCGCTAACTTTTATGACTCTTTTTCAAGACCAGGAACTATTTTTATCATTATGATATCTAAGTTCTTTTTCTGCAGTTTTTACAGAATTGGGTGTTCTTCCAATATCGTTTAGGGCGTAGATGAAGAGCCGAGTGATCTTTTCTCACCATTGTTTCTCAAAACCCTTTTTGAAGTGCAGGGCATTACTTGTGCCCACAACAGTCGGATATACCTAACCAAAATGAAGCCGGACTTTTGTCTGGCTAAGAATGGTCAAGTCAGCATTATTCTTCGAAATTGTTTGGGTAATGTTTTCTGAAACAGCATTAACTGGTTTCTCACACGCTCGTACAGTCCTTTTCTTGATTTTGAAGACATACGTTTTGGGTTCTTTTGAAGTGATTGGCTTTTCAGGAGTTTGGGGTTAGAAGTCTCTACAAAACTGGGGTACATCTCATGGTCACGGAAGTTTAGACTTCAGTATGCATAAATGCAAATATTTTTCTCTTCGGGAGAAAAGTCATGTTAGGAATTATTCATCGTGTATAAACGGACTAAGAGCTTCAGTGTCTAATTAGAATATCTTGCTAAAATTGTCCCATTCTATTTTTATAAAAAAAATATTTGCTTTATAGCTTCATGTGATCCATAAAACATAATTTGCTATGGACGGCCGTTGTAACAAATCAAAAATATGTTTTTGTTTTTGTTTTTGACGAAATTCAAGAGAATTAACCTTCAACAATGTTTACCCAAAGTCATTAAGATAAAATAAATCCAAATAGGAAGCAGAGCGTGTGTTATCTAATTATCTCTCCATATGCACACATTTGTATGTCTCTTGTAGCTCTGAATTTCCCCTTTTGTATTTGTTCTGTATAAAAATAAAGTTTTTAGAGAAATTAACATCGGTTTTTAGTTAGTTTGATTTTGGGCGCCGCAGCTAACAAACGCATAAGCTCGTTTGTGGATTGAGTTTTCAAAAACTAAAAAGAGACTCCAAATAAAAAATTTGAAGAAAAAAGTAAGAGTTTTTTGCTTAGTGTGGTTGTAAAGTAAAAAAAAAATTTTAATTACCAAATACCCGGAAATACCAACAATAATAAATAACTAAAAATTACAAATAAATAATAAAACTAAAACAAAATTTTGAAGAGGTAAAAAATAATCTATAACAAACAATTTGTATTCTTGTAATATTTGGTTAATAATAAATAAATTTTTATTATATTAAGTAAAATCAATCTAACAAAAATTAATAGAAAATTTCTTTAAATACTGCATATACAAAGCTCCGGAAATAGTGCCTCAAGTAAGTGTTTTAAGCTCAGGCTTAACAGACTATCTGGACTGCAGCGCCATCTACCATTTGGCAGTACATACCGAGAGTTTGTACAAATTTTTATGATTTCAAAACGAAGCGCCGCTTTGATAGCATAAACCTGTTGTTGAAGAAAGTTTTTTTTTCACATACGATCATTTTTTCAATGAATTATTTTCAAAAGGCTCCAAAGTGGGAAAACCTCATGCTTTAATACGATGGTAATACCACGATCATGCACTGTAAACGGAATTCCAGTTATTTTTCGAACAAGTGTTGCATAATGTTCCGAGCTTTAAGCATGCTGAGCTTTTAATTCATGGCACAATTATTGGTTGGTTGGTGGGTTGTTTGGTTGGTTGATTGGTTGGTTGGTTGGTTGGTTGGTTTGAAAGTGGGGATGCCTGATAGCAGAAGTCATACAAAATAATCAGTAGTATGAACTTGGTAATTGTCAGTTAGCCAAATAAACTTATATAGCGCTCTACGCTGTTACCTTTATTAATATGTCAAGCCAGCTCTTTAACGATTCTGCCTCAAGGGGTAAGTGTCAAAACAAAAGGGTTGGTATTGCTTCAAATGAGCTTTATAACACTCTACGAGTTCTTGGTATTCCAAGATCTGTTACTTTGCTTTAACAATGGACCATAGTTTCTTCAAATAATTCGAACTTAATGTTGACCTAACTGACCATCTTTTATACCACTTAGTTAACTGCAAGAAGTTGAAGAAGGAATGAACTTGGAACTCGTTGGAAACCCTCTTTAATAGAATCCTGCCTTGCGGTTGCTGAGCTTGGCGCGACTACCAAACTTTTTGCTCTTCTACCTGTCTTCGTAATTTTTGTCTCATTGGGGTTCATATATTGTTCCTTATCGTACCTAAGGGTACGTTTTCTTAGCTTAAGAAGAGGCGGGTCCCATTTCATTTCCAACATTTCCCTCATTTTTGGCCAGATATCAAGAATCTCCAGATTTCTAGTATTACACCAAGATTTAAAATGTTACTCTCCTATGTAGATTTCTTCGAATTTCCCAATCTAATATTTCTTCTCTTTTCTGTTGATTTGATCATGTTGTAAATTATTAGATTATGGTCATGTTGAATTTTCAAAGGCAAATATTTAGTAATGTAAGGGTGCTCCTATACAAAACTCATTGGAAAATATTTCTCATCGAATTTCAAATCGAGTCACTGAAAGTTTTCAGTACATTTACGACGGATATTGATATCAAATTAACTGTTTAAAATTTTTTACTAGTTAAATACATTATGGAATAACGCCTAACTTCACATAACCTCACTTTCCTAAAGTTGACATGTCTTTAGTTTGTAATCTTTAGGTAAAAATCCATGCCACAGTTGAAAAATCTCAAATTTCATAAAATCCCAACAGCTGTTTTCATGCTCATGTATAACTCATTTATTTGAACAGTGCTTTACAAAAGTGCTGAACCCAAAATCATTACACAAATTAATATTTAAACCAAGTGGTGTGCAGTTGCAGCAAAGTCATTGCCAATATGTTGCAACATCTAGAGACACCGAGCATAGTCGCATTAAGCGCTTTATGCTGCAACTGCGACACGACACACATGGTTAAGCATTATTGCTGCGATGTGATGCATCGTTACGCAATCACCAGTCACCACAACAGGCAGTCGGCAGCGGCATTAAAGGCAATTTGCAAAAATAAAAACAGTAAAAGGTGAATTAGTAACCGATGCCAGTTGGTACTAAAAACAACAACAGCAACAAAAAAAAAACAACAACAACAACCACAACAACAACAACAATAATGCAGTTTTGCTTGCCTCCGCAACAATATCATATTAACATCATTAGCCACATTTTACGCATTAGCGGTAGCAACAACTACAACAATAACAGCAACAGCAGGGGCTGTGCAAAAAAGCGAAAGGATGACGTTGCAGCGGAAGAGCATGAAATGAGCAACAAGGTTGCAGCGCTTGGCCTGAACCAATTTGTAGCGACGACTTCATCAGCTAGCGGCACGTTGTTGCTGCTTATGCTCAAATGTTGCAATATGTACAATGTGTCTGCTGTCGGCACATGTATTTCCAGTCAAAGTGTCCTCGTCATCGCCGCCATTGGCAACGCTTATTATTAATATGCAATGTTCAATAATTACATTCGCTTCGAATTAATGCAACAATTTCATGCTGCAACAATGACAGTGTGCCGCAATATATGCGCGATGGCGTCCCTCTAGGAAATAGTTAGCTCATAAGCTGAGCAAAATAAAAGAAATATGTTTTTATACCAAATTTTTTTGTATTTGTACCAAACTGAAGACCCCTACTGATATAAAATATATTTTTTTCCACCAATTACAAAGAAAATTAAGCTGCATTGCTAAAAAGTGACTTTTTTCGTACGAGTTTCATAACAGTTAAAAGAAAATAGTAGAGTTGATAGAGAATAGATAGCCCTAACTCAACTGTATTAATTATTTCATTTAAATATAATTTTACAAATTTCGATGTGAAAAACGAAAAATTTTAAAGGACTAGATTAATGTGTTGATATTTCTTATTAGTGTTGCCATATGGAAATTACACATTAGAAAATATGCACTAAATAAATTTTATGAAATATTGTTAATTCATTGTTATAGTAAAAAAACTTAAATATATTAACTTTTAAGCTTATTTTATTGTAGGGTTACCAACAAAAAACTATTTGAAACTATTTTCTTAATTTGTATGCAAAAAATAATAATTAAACAATTTCAAGGTTAACCAAATTATTATTGATGATTAATTTTGAAAAGGTTTGTCAACTATACAATTTCATAAGTTATTTCCACAATTTTAAATATTGTATGTCTTTTTATAATTTTACCTTTCCTCGACTTTTATAATTTTTATTAGAGTTGGCAACTATCAAGAGTAACCTATAGTTAAATATATAGTTTTTCATGTAAAATATTGGAAGACGCATGATTTGATTCATATAAATGGTTAGATTCACTTTAGCGCAGAAATATTCGGAACAGGGTTGCCAATATTTATATATATATTTTTTGTTTTCGCGAACGCATTGTTAGCAGTCGACAATTTATATCCACCGAAAAAGTGTGTTATTTTTCTTGATTTTAATACAGAAATATTTGGAACATGGTTGCCAATATGGTTTCTTGTTATTTCGAACAAGTTTTACCAGTCAACATTTATATTCACCGAAAAGTTGTGTTATTTTTCCTGATCTTCCAAATTATTGTGTAAAATAATCCTTTAATTCGAGATCCCAAATGAATTATGGTCGTTCGGTTCCAGATTCTAAAGTCTAAAGTGTGCTTTTGGCCTTCGGTTTCCTCTTAACTAATGTTTCAATCGATTTTTAAGTAAAGTAAAAAATAGTTTACTCAAAATTAATTAATCAGCAATACACGATTATCCAAAGTTTTAACACTGACTTTTCCATCAAAACTTTTACCGCCATTGCTGGTGAATTCCGAACATCCAACAGCTTTAAACATCAGTGAAGCTCTGCAATTTTATCACTTATTGTTTTTGTTGTTCGATACCATTGATATTTTGCTCCCTTTTTTGTCATTAATGTTCTTATCAATTAATTTAATTATGTAGTTGGCGGTGTTAATTGCGACGCTTGTCACTCGCAGAGAACAACATCTGTGATTGTCGCAATGTTTGGGAGGAGTTGTATACGACTTGTTGTTGTTGTTGTTTTTTGTTTTGTTATACAATACTGCAAAAATTACGTATTGTACATTAGTAAGCTTTTAAAGCGCCATCTTACATAATGTTAAGTTTTAAGTGTTTTACTATTTCAGTACGAAAAATTCCTCAAAAATTAAATAGTGGCGAATCGAACAAACAATTGGTATATGTCACATGAACTAGCATAATTAAATAGAAGTCGAAGAATACCATTTGTGGTATGATGAGGTATACGTAAACTCATCTATTTATGTATACATATGTACAAATTTTTTATAAATTACTTTTGTTGTTATATAACGAGTTGTTTTATTAAATTTTTGTATCTTTTCATTACAGGTGAGTGATCTTAACTAAAATATAATTGCATTAATGAACAAGCCGTAAGTACTCTCAAAAATTCCTAACATTATTATTTTGCTTTAGTTTATGGAAAATCTTAAATGGACTCCAAACGGAAAATTTAGGCTTCTTATAGTCTTATTTCCTCGAAATTATATGTTCCCAAGTTCATATATAGTTTCACTATTTACTGTCCGATAACTCCAATTTTATTTCAGAAACCACGAAATATGGGTTTCGAAGTTCATTATTATTTGCCTTTACACATACTTCCTGAGATTAAATTAAAACAGAAGGTTCATTCTCCTAACCTATCTAATTTGTTCTAAAATCACTAAAAATCTTGAGAAACTTTGAATTCTATCCCTCTTCGAGACTCAAAGCTTTTAAAATATGAAAACCAAATAGCAAAAAAATCAAGCAGTCGAGACACTTGAGCCACATATTGAAGTTTATTTATGGTGCAATCGTCCGCTCTGGTGTTGTTGTTTTTTAACAATGGTCGCCCCTTTAGCAGGCAATGTCAAACATTCGATAGTATTTTTGTCTTGTAAAGGCGAAAAACATCGGCTGATCGGAGTCGGCATATAATTTTTTGGTTCTTCCATATGACAAATAATATCAAGGTGCGCATTGTAAACGCAGAAGAAAGTTTTTTCAACAGAGAGAGAAAGTTCACAGACTTCGTTTTGAAATACAACATCATTTCTATAACATTTAAAATTTAGATTTCGAAGTGTCATCCGTTATATAAAGCTAGCAGTGATAGCGTTAATAGGGGTTTAAAATCCAAAGCCAATGGGTACAATACTAGCTCTCATTGAGTTAAGGTAATGAATCCTGACTGTAGCAAGGATTTAACTGCAGTGGGTAATGAAAATAGTATGCGTTTATTATTCAGCAAAGGGTTCCATCTTGAAATAAGAAAAAAGGTCGATATTCTTCCCTACCAATGTGAATCAAGAAGGGTTTTTAAATAAAGATCATAGTTTCTGAAAGAAACAGTGGAAGCCCCATAGTACTAATTTTTCCATTTTTTGCGAAAACCTTACCGGATTTACGAATTACTAGACGCCAAAATATAATTTTACAAAGTCAAAGGCAACAATTAGCGCCAAGTTAAGATATAGATTCCTATAAGTCTTTTCCAAATCTATTGCTTAAACCTATGTTTCTTCAAGTTGGACCGCGGAACTGAGCTAATTGATACTACTTGTCTTTAAAGATCATTCTATTTGCTTAATATCACGACTGTTTTAGGGGCGGATCTTTATTTTTACTGCATGTTTCTGAAATATTTATGAGTTCGGTCCTATTTTCTTAGCGTTTCGGATTGCTACATAAGCTCGGACACTGTTTGTAATAGAAGAGGCTTCATATTATTCTGTCGAATAGTATTAAAGGCTCAGGGAAGAACTCTTCTAAGTTCGTGGTCACTAAAACGTGGAATTTGGAGTTCTGGTTAAGTTATTAGTGGCCGAATTTGCTTTTATTCCTTAGTGTATAAAGCGCTTCGAAGTTTGAGATTACCTATGGGTTACCTGTAAAGGTTTCATCACAAGGTTTTCAATGTTTCTCACAGCCGTATATAATTTATGTCCATACTAAACACTTTAGAAAGGTAGTTGGCTTTCAAATATCTGCTGTTTAGTAAGAGGAAATCTCAATATACCGATTCTTAGTATTGAAGCAACACATATATTTATCTACCTCGGCGCCGCATGGATGGGGAAGAATGGCAATGAATAGAAACCCGCAACAACTCTCAACTCTCCACTCTGCAGACCTTCAGAATGAGCTTTCCTGGGCAATTACCTCGCAAACTCGAAACATGGTTTGACTTGAATTCTCTCAGATTGTGGTTGTTTCTTGTATGTTAGCACAGTTACGCGTTTTTCATCAACTTTTCGTCAATCTCTTCTCAATTTGAGCACACACATATTGCAAGGAGAGGAGATTTATTACGAAATCGCAGGAAATGAAAAGAATGGCTTTTAAAGTAAACGAAATTGAAGCGTTTAATAATGGATGTAGAAAAGACCAATGAAAAATGATTTACAAAAACAAGGTGCTGAAAATTGCATACACTAAGTTAAATCGTTGTTGTTGTTGTTGTCGGTGGGCACCTGTTCGCCGAGCAATTTGTCTGTGGCAGCAGGCGGCGCACGCTACAAAGCTAAGAATAATAGTAAATTTTAATTTGAAAAATTTTTCAAGGACGTAGCTGCATTGTAACGGTGCAACGTTGCAATATTGCAAAATTGTTTGGCTGCTTTGGGCCCTTTTTTATTAATAATAAAAGCAATTGCAAGGCAAACAACTGGTAAATTGCAAAAACTCAACTGTTGTTGTTGTTGTTGTTGTTGTTGCTATTTTATTGAATATTTTTTCAAGCATTGCGCGTTTTTGTTGCTTGGATTGCTACGGAGGCGCTTATGCGCCTAAAAGTGTGCCACGCGTGGCAGTAAAATTGCCTGTATGTTACCATGTGTGTGTGTGTGTGTGTGTTTGGCTGTGTGGAAGTGAGTGTGAGTAAGTGAATTTACGCGAAGATGGGCAAGGCAAGTTGCAAGCGTGAACGCCGGAGTATATATTGACATGCCACCAACGACATTGATCGACAGCTGCTGTACCAACAATGCAACGCAAATTGTTGTTGTTGTAATGCATGTTGGCTGACTCTCAACAGAATTCCAATTGGCCACAGCTGTGTTGAAGTGCAGAAAAAATAATGAAAAGTGCACCAGCTTGTTGATTAAATGATGGATTAAGTAGATATGTCTTTCCGGCAAAGACAAAGTAAAGGAACAGTTGGCGCTGTTTTAAATGAATTCTGGTACAAAAAAAAAAAAAACATATTTGCAAAAGAAACAGTCATAGTAATATTATATATATAATGATGGAATATTTCCAAGAAATTTCATAAAAATTCACATAAAAATTTGTTTGAGCGGAAAATACTATAACGCGTTTAAGCAGATAAACTCATTTTATAGATGTAGTTAATGAGTAGAGTAGCCAACTTCTTGTAAGTTGAAAATCTTTAATGTCTTAACATATCCAATACTTTAAATTTTTTTTAAAAATTAAGTAAAATAATTTAAAGTTAGATCCACTTTTGTAAACAAAATAAATATTTGTCAGAATCTTTTTTTCCGAAAATATATTTTGAAAGATTTGTCATCTTAAAACTATAATAAAATATATAAATATTGATATTTATAAAAAAAATAGATACTTAACAAGTTATTTAGACACATATACTAAAATATCACATTATTTATACTTAAAAGAGAGGATTTTTAATCTGGATAGGAGGTAGACAGGATTGCCACATTATAAAATATTTCAAATCTATTTGGATAAATCATGTAAATATAATTTTTAAATATAGTTATTAAAATACAATTATTGTATTATTAGCTAAAAAGAATTAAAATATTTGAATATTAGCAAAATATCCTCAAATGATTTGACATTTGACCTTTACAGTAAGAAGTTGAGTCTATAAGAATATAATAATAATGACATATAAAATTCTATAGTAAAGCACTAAGTTCCGATTATCAAAGGAGGTCAAAACCAACCATTATATTGTAAAAAATTTTTAAAGTAGTGCGTTGCCACCTATAACAAATAAACAGCAAAAAAATGTTGTTTATAATTTTTTTTATCAAAATTAAAAAATAATCTGAAACTTATTTAACTAAAAGCGTAATTAAAATTAAGTGTGAAAACACTGAAAGTGTGTAAGAACGATTAATAAATAAGAGGCAACACAAATAGTATAAATTGAAAACTGAAGGGTTGCCATGTTTCGTAAAATTCTTTGTTATGAAGTTAAGTATTCTCAAGGTGCAGAACTTCATCGTAGATCTAATGTAGATATAAATAAATAAGATGTATTTGTCAATAGAACCCTCTATAGAATCATACATTTTTAATTGACGTATCTTTTGGTTATTAAAATTAGATTCAGTAGTTTAGTGAACTTATTGCCCAAATTGAAAATATTAGTGCTCTTCAACTTGGAAAGTTCGTTTTTCCGGTATTCCTGCGCTTCTTTTCATTTTATAAAAAAAAAGTTTTTTTTCGGTTATGTAGTTAAAACCATTTAGTATGAATCAAAATGTCGCATATAACTTTAAAGCGACAACAACAATAAAAAAAACTAATTTGTGGAAGCACTGGTACGTTCTTCATGTAATCGATATGGAAATTTTATAAGCTGCACTTTGTTAATCGAAAACCTTTGCTTGTGATATTTACTTTATAATTTTTGAACATTATAAATTTTTGACATTTGAAACATAATTAAATGGTTCTTTACTTTTGTTTTATATTCGATATCGATTTTTAATAAAAAATACCCGCGTTTGGTCTCTAATTTTTTTTTATATATAATTACTTCATTAAAAGCATATTTTGTATTAAGGCGATAAATCATTGATATCGATTATTGCTGAAGTATTTTTCGTCCGGTAAATTTTCTCCCCCACATAAATGAATTTGATAAATAAGTGATTTCGATGTAAATCGAAAAATTATTGATATCGATTTTGAATCGAATATCGTTTATGGCCTCCAATTTTCTTCTCTCGTGTATATTAGTGCGATAGAAATGTTATTTTGTTGTAAGGTTTTGCTTGCTTCCGAACTTGATCGATATGTTTAAAATTAAGCATTTTTATACATATTTAATAATCAGTTTTCATTCTCAAATTTTATATTTTATATTTTCATGTGAATTATGAAACGAATGAAATTAAAAATTTTTAAAGTTATTTTTCATAACTATGTGTTTTTTGCTAAATCAAATATATATCCGCAAATATGCTATACATAACAGTCACTTCATCTTGCTTTATAAAAACAATAATTCATAAAAAATAGAATAATATTGTCATCCCCGCCAAAATCTATAGAATTGCAAGTTGTCTTCCGCCATATCAACTCAAATATTTCCCTTTCCTGAATACACACGTACTTTATAAACGCTCTTACAAAATCATAAAGACTCATGACACCCACGACAAAACGTTTTACCACTTACCTGCCGCCAATACAATAAATTCCAGCTAAACCAGCCCCAAATGACATTTTCCGAGTGCAATAAAATTGTTTCTATGTGTGTGTACATGAAAATGCTCCAGGTTTTTGCATATGCCCATGATTCCAAGCATGCAAAGGCATCTCTCGTATTTGTGCTTGTGTGTATATGTGAGTGGTGCTTGGTTAGCGCGATTAGGCAGTGAAACATTACACCTACAAAAAGTACGCTGTGTCATTGGCAGCCATTTTGCGGCCTTGCCACATTGACAATTTTATCGTACAAACTGTATAAACTTTATATATGCAAATATAAGTACTACGTATTTACTTGTATGTATAATGAATAAATGAGAAAAAGTTTTATTCTGGAAATTGTTTTGGGGTGCTGGTGTGTATTCATTTGTATTTGTTAGACAATATACTTTTTGACACATCTCTCTAAATTTCTGTTATATCTCTGTTGTCCTCTTATTAACTAGCTGATAAGTGGCAATTTTACAGTGAATGCCGAGTCCCAATATTAGGATATATCCATTTTCAGGCTATTACTAAAATGTTGTTTAAAAGAAAAGATCTGTTTCTGGTTGAATTATTAGGGGTTTTGCAGTTTTAGCGGATTCTAAATAAGCTAGTGGAATAGCTAGTCCGCCCTCGAGACTTCTTTGCTTTCTCTTTTAACACCAATTATTTAATTATGTATGATTTATTCTATATTCATACTCACATATCTACTTTTCCATTTAGGCACATTACTCATACGCCCTGTTGACATCCCATGAGTTTTCTAATGCTTAGCATTTCCGTTTTTACAACAACAAAACTAAAAAAAAAAAAACTGAATTTAAAATTTCAACTTAATGCATTAGTAAGCAAACAGCTGGTATTTTCTACTTCGCTGACAAGCGGACCGGTGCTCGCAAAACCCCAAATGTAATGCAAGGTAAATGAATTTGTATTAATGTGAACAAAACAGAGTACGCCGAGCTCAGACTCCGAAAATTCAATGCTTTTACTATGTGCTGCACAAGGGAGTTACAATAAATTTACAAAAATATGCAAAATTTTGTATGAGTATATGTGTACAAATTTAAACTGCTGAAAGGTTATGTACATATATACACACATACATATGCGCATATATATATATGTAGTTGTGCACATCTCTACATGTACGAGTACACATAAATATTTGAAAAATTCGAAACAAGCCTTTTAATTGAATTTCGTTAAACTGAAGCCCCAGAATTGCCAACCCAACTGCCTGCTTGCTTGTCCAGTATACATATTCTTCCCCCGCTGGCACATCTAAAATGCAGCGCTTGCTTTAAAATGGCACGCGATTGAAGTTTTGCAGTCACATTAATACGTATGTATATGTGTATGTGTATGTGTGTGTGTGTGGGTTTATGCGTTTGTGTCCATAGTGTATTGCTCATTCTGCATACTTTGCGGAAATAGATTAATGTGTAGACTGGAAAGAAAAAGAGTGCAGTATCGTCATTGTGGCTAGATTTGCTCATTTTAATGTGGCATGTGTAAGCAAACTAGGTGCTTAATTAAAATTTGCATAATACATAAGATTTGTGGAGCTAACGTAAGCAATATATGTGTATGCGCATGGTCATGTTGCATGAAAAAATGTTGTTGCATGAAAGGCTATCTCTAATGAAATCAATGCAATACAGGCGTTTGAATTTAATATTGTTGAAAAAATATTATTTTCGCACTGAAAGTACGATATATCGAGGCTATACTGTAAAACAAAATATGTCTGAAATATTCCATACGTTTTACAAGCTATTGGAAGGCGCATGGTTCAAAATATCAAATAAGTGTGAATTTTTAAATCCGCATAACTCAAAACTGTATTTTCGAAATTTACATTTAAGAACCTTAGTGTTCGAAATTGAAATTTTGGTATGAATTTAGTTGAAAACAGCGTTTCGGAATTTCGAAAAATACCACTTAGTACTTCAGAATTTAATACTTCAGAAAAAGTGTTGTGTTTGCACTGAACGTACGATATATCGAGGGTATACTGTAAAACAAAATATAGGAAATATGAAATATTCCATGAGTTTTACAAGCTATTGGAAAGCGGCTGGTCTAAAATATCAAATAATAGTGAACTTTTAAATCCGAATAACTCAAAACCGTATTTTCGAAATTTACTTTTAAGAACCTTAGTGTTCGGAATTGAAATTTTGGTATGAACGTAGTCGAGAACAACGTTTTGGAATTTCGAAAAATACCACTTACGTAAATAAAAAACGGGTTTTAATTTTGGTAAAAATTGTTGAATAAAATGCTGAAAATTTGAGAATATCGAAATCTTTTATTAATTAAAATTGAGAGTTCGAAACTCACTTCTACTCACATGGTTGAATTCTTGTACTCAGTACAGTGTTACCTAATTTTGCGTAAAAGCTGCAGATATGCAAAATCTATTACAGTGAAGCGTGGAACTTAATACTCTTACCGAAAGCAAGGAGAAGCCTAAGGTGACTAATTTTTGTACAAGTATAATACATCCGTAAAAGGGATCTAACTGACCTTTGCGTTGCAGATTTTTGTGTCTGCTCTATATATACCTACAACTGCTTCATCCACATTTGTGTTAGTATATAGATCGAGGATCAAAAGGAGGAATGGATGATCCAGTTAAGTGGGTGGTATTGAATCGCCAATTAGAAGATTCTTGCATTGTAGGTAGATATTTGTTAGGTCTAAGGGTCAATTTAGGTCAACATGCTCAGCTCACAGAAACCCCGAAAAGGTTTACTAAATATTTCATTAAGTTCAAAGTTACAGTACAGCACTTTATTAAGTATACGGTAGAGAGATTGGTGACTCTTTCGTTGAAACTGTATTTTATTTGACGAGATACAAGCTCAACGCATAATCGAAGACCACGACGTCTCGATTTATTTGCTCACACGAGATTTGGGTCTGCGAAACCGCAGCGGACCCGGATCTTCATATAATTTCGGGAATTTTTTCTGACGCTACAATCTCCAACCATCCAAAGGGAATTGATAAACATACTTTAGCACACTAAAATAAAGCGGTTGTTCAAATGGATACTGTACCTTCAGCTTTTATAGTGTTTAATGCAGCATCTGGAAGTGCAGGAGAAGAAGAAAAATTTTTTTATTAACGGCTGCTCTAACTAAATACTGGTGTAAAGCAATTTATCTCAAGGGAGCGCATTTCAATCTTCCTAAGAACCTCAAAACCCTGCGCTGTAAAGGGGCTGTTAGGCGTGCCATAACCGTGTACGAGTTGAGACTGAGGCTGGTTAACTGCGTAGCGGATTTTAAAGTAAAACTTTTTACTTTCCAACATATCTCTCAATCACTCAACTCATCGCACATTTCTATGTACAATATGTTGAGAGTCAGCAGAGGGTTAGTACCTTTCATATGAATAAATAATTCGAACTCAACTAGAACCTATTACTGCTGCCAGTTGTCAACCATGCTTGAACACATAACTGCGTGCATATAGTATATATATACACATATATATATACATAGGTACAACAAAATTGGCGAACTTCACTTGCAGCCTGTGCCACTTCAACATTTCGTTGTGCACAAATATACTAATATTTCGAATGTATTTTTTGGCTGAAGTAGAAAAGTAAACTTGGCACCGAAGCGTAAAATTTACTGCAGTCAAGCATCAAAAGTAGCTTCTGCATTTTTTTTTCCCATAACTGGAGAATGTCTGGAGAATATTCTAATGCCCTTTCACTTTGTTGCAGGAAATAGTGAGAAAAATGTGTTGCACGGCATGAAGTTGGGTGCAGTAGAGGGGTGTGGGTGAAAGCGCATAAATTTCCTTTGCAAATATAATATTTGACAGGAATTTTTTTTTTTGTTTTTTTTTTGCTGAAAAAACTACATTTGAGTGCAGCTTGTCTGATTCGGGACCAATTACAGTACTCGCTTTTTTTTGACTTTTCTGTAATTTTGAAACGTCAAGTTTTCTTTATAGTTGTTTAATCCGACCGAGTAGCTTACCGAGTATGTTATCTTCAGAGACCTAAAATTAAAATTGTGCCTGTGTAATTTAAGCCCGCTAATGTCAACCCGTTTGTTTAACGTTAAAACACTTTTGAAAAATCGGCTAAATTTATTATCCATATTTCTGCTCCAACCATCCACGTCCATCCATATCCATCTATCTTCTCATCAAAACTGAAATTTTCGGCCAACATCAAGCTGTTGTCTCCTAGCGGGCAATGACAACCCTTCAAACACTCGGATTCACCACGAAAGAGAAAAGAGCCGTTAACTGTTCGTTCTTATTCTGTCTATTCTTCTCTATCCAGAATTGGAAATTTCTTTTAGTTATGAATGGAGTCACAATACTTCAATTAACACGATATGGCCAAATGAAGCTCGCACCTTTCATAACAGGCAACTTTCACTCTTTTCGAAGATAATACTTTAAGTGAAGCTTCCAGCCTCTCTAGAAAATGTGTATATAGTAAAGTGTTTCGAAAAAGCTTACAGATTATACTGTGCTCGATATTTTTGTCGAAAAAACAGCAGTGAAATTGAGCTCAAACCTCAATGGTCTAATTTAAGAAAATACTGGAAGTCGCAGGATTATGATCTTTTCAGATCCTTGTAAGATCCATATAATTTCAGCAGACGTTTTAAAGTAAAAATCTCTAGTAGCTACAAGTCTCTTTAACTTTAATATCATTAGGCCACATGTAATATTTTAGTAAAAGAGAAATCATTAGAATTATTTTACCTACCGAGAGGGGTTTTTGGTTAAGTTTTTGTGACTTTGAGACAGCTTCGCACATTCTGGCGTATGCCATTTTCTGGCACTGGTTAGACAAAGATTTTATTACTTTTTATTAAACACTGGCGGATCCTCTAGTCACTTGGTATTGGCTTTCAAGGCAATCCGGGCAAGGGCATTCTGTGTCTACAGATTTTTGTTTTTATTCTTGCAAAAATATATATAATAAATTCTCGAAAAAAATATCTTAATGCTATTTGAAATTCACGTCAGTCACTAATCTTCACTTTTAAATTTTAAAATAATAAGAAAAAAATTTTTTTATTTTAATTTAAAATGCCTTTTTTTAATTTTAACGTTTAATTAAAAGTTATTTTTTAGTTTAATTAAAAATTTTTTGTTAAAAAATTTAGTTAAAAAATTTTTGTTTTTCGGTTTAAACGTAATATAATTGGTAAAAGTAATATAATGTCAATACAATTTCGCTATTCATATATATGAACTCTATATAATTCGACCGGAAACATTATCCAAAATATTAGTATACTACATAACAATGAAAAAAAGACTAAACTGTCCAATAAGTTATAATTAACTGACATATTTTATCTAAAAAATAAAAAAATGTAATAAAATATATGACATTCATTTCCAAAAAAAAAACAAAAAATAGATTTTACCCAAAGGCATTGAAAACTATTGCACATCGTACATGCGCATATTAAAAATAAGCAAATATTTCAACTAATTAGTATCTATTTAGTGGATAATGAGCACCCGAAGCGAATAGTGGCTGCTAAAAGCCAACTGCCGATGGCTGGAAATTAATTGAAAGTCGTAACGTCAACCTAAATGCGGCAATTCCCAAATGGCAAATTTATATTAATTGCAGCGATGTTCTCGCTGCTAACAAAAACATGCCAACAACAACAAAAATAGTGACAGCTGTGTGTGAAATAACTTAATTTATTGAATTTAGATAGAATTCTGCTTACATCTGCTATATATGTATGTGTATGGATAGCGATTGGTGCGTGTGTAAATATACATATGTATGTGTGTTTATTTGTGTGCAGATATGTATTGTGCATAAAATACATATTTATATCCCAAAAGTGCGTCTGCATGTACATGCATAAAGTGCTTTCAATTAAACACGCACAACTTGTTGGCCGTCACTCATACGCCATGTCGCACCACACCACGCATACAGAACACTTCCACTGCACAACGGCGCATATTTATACCGCTACTGTTGGGAATTTATGCAAAAATTAATTCAATGCATTCATGCTGTCATAATTTATTACACCACAGTGATGACAACAAAATTATGCTGTCATTTGCAGTGTGATATATTAATATATAACCCACATACATACATACTCATTTCTAAATAATGCACAGAATCGTCAAACTTTCATTAGCTGATGGATAAAGTAAGCTAACAATAACTAGTGAAAGGTCTGTATGTATGCTTGACTGTAGCAAATAATCAATATCAATATCTATTTCACATTAATTTCTTAAGTAACTTCTTGCTAGCAAGTACATTTCGTCTAAGAAACCGCGTGTACACAGAAGTAGGTCAGGTTGGGACGGCAGCGATGATGCATAAGATGCTCAGCATTTCATACTAATTAGTAACGAAACTGTTGCAAACGTAGTAAATGAGAATAGTTGCTGCACTTTCCTTTTACTTTGATTACAAGGCTACAGTTACTAGTTAGTTGGCGGAGAAATGGGCCCAAAGGGATTGAGGAAATGTAAAGTATTGAAGATACACGAAAGAGAAATGCATGTTGTGGGTCGAAAATGCTTAAAATGGTTGAGGCAAGGCAGAATTATTTACATAAATACAGCACATTTTCATTGAAATACAAATATATATATATGTATATACTGTTAATTAGCACTGTGAAGCGCTATAAGCCAAAGTTCTTCGAAATATATGCAAATAAATGCGTCCCAAAAGTTAATGTGACAAATTAAGTAGCAATCGAACTCTTTCGAATGAAAACAGTGAATTAAAGAAGAGGCAAATTGAGGAAAGTGGAACAAATTGGATGCTAACGTAGATTATTTAAAATTATTTTGGATGTAAATGTAATGGTAATTAAAGCAACAATAATAATGGTGCTAATAATGAAAACAGTTATGCACATGATTATATAGAACTGGTAATAACGCACTGGTTATAGTAATGTACTTGTAATGATAATTGTAGAGGTACCACTACAAGAGCAAATTGTTGAAAGTTGAACGAATTGTATGAAAGCTAAGGTTAAGGTAGAGTAATTAAAACTATTCATATTTTGCATTATAGCTAACGGTAGTTAAAAATGTTGTAATAATGTAACATAGGTAATGGATAATGATGCATTACTGACAATGATCGCATTAGTAGTAACTGCAGTATTGTGGGAATCACAAAAGTAATCAGTACATACAATACAATAGTGCTACTTGATAAGATAATTGTAATGGTATTGGTAATAATTGTAATCATTACAGTAATGGTAGTAAAAATATCGTATTATTATGTTATTAGTAATTAGATTAAGTAATGAATTGATGTAATGAATTGGTATTGGTAATGAATGATAATTTTTAATACTAAGTAGTTATGTTTTTAAAAGTAATGATTGTGATGCCAGACGTAAGGAATCTAAATAAAATATTTTATTGCACTTGATTAGGAAGTAGTAATGATAATTGTAATGCAAGGAGATGAGATTTTTTTTAAATTAAATGTATTCAAAATATTAATTAAAGCAGTTAGGAAGCTAGAAAAGGGAGTATTTTTAAGGAAATGTTAATCGTAATTGAGGTATTGATAAAAATTACACCGGTATCTTTACTTACATAATTAGTAATGGGAGTAATGTTAATTTAAAGTAATCTGAAATTGTAATATTTGAGGTTTGCAAGGAACTGTAAAAGACATCATAATTGCTAGAAGATATGTAAATAAAAATGGTAATTACATTTGAGTAAGGAATAATAATGATTATACCTATGCCTCCAGAGTAAAATATGAGGGAAAATGACTGATAAGAACAAATAAGAAATATGAGATAAAAATACAGGTACAAAATAAAGTAGAGATTAAAGAGAGAGTTAAAAATAGGGACGGAGAAGGAGATAGGGACACATAGAGACCTAGATCTGTAGTGGAAATAACAGGATATGTATTTACATCACGGTACTTCACTCATACGCCCTGGCGTACCTGGCCACTTTAAGTGGTACTGCGTACAAATATTTTTCCTACGAAAAATGCGCAACAATTGAGTTGACTTAAGCTGTTCCAATAACAGCAAAAAAAAAAACATAAAATACGACACATATACTATTTGTGTATATAGAAGCAGAAATATATGCTCAACTAAAAATGAGTAAAAATATTAATATCAACATTGGCGCACAAGTGAGACCAATAAATCTCTAGTAAATGAAAGTTTAACGATACATACATATGTGGAAGACTATAAATGAACTACAAAAGTACACATTTGTTTATTATTTACCGTACTTGAGTATGTATGTATGCGTGTAAATATGTATATGAAGAATACTTTTCGTATGCTTTACTACCAAGAGAGTTTATACACCAAATTTACACACTGCTGACAAATTTAAAAGCACTCTCAACGAGTCATTGCAATAATTCTGCTTCTTAGCCGCAAGCAGACAATTTGTTCTGCTGTACTTTTGTCGAAATAATAAATTTGCATTTTTAGTGTTTATTGCTTGTTTCTGGCGTTAGTAATGCACCAAACGAATTGTTATTATGGCATTTAATATACAATTCATGGTACCTGCAGGCGTGATATTTTATTATATAAGCGAAATGAAATGGTAGTCATTTTTAGAAGAATTTAAGGGTTTCCCCGCTTTTAAAAGAAAAAGAAAGCATTTTGGGTGTATTAAATAAAAGTGTGATTACAATTTTTTCTTCTTTGAAAGAGAGGAGAAATTATGATTATGGGACGGGCCTATGTGAAGGGCCTAAAATAAAAAAAAAGTTTATAGTCTTACTTTTGTTTAATACCCACAAAACGAGGCCTTGAAAAAAGTCGAGAAATTATGAAAGTGGACACCGAATGAACAAAGAGCAATTTAGAGTTATCTTCAGGAGACTTTTTAAGCACCTAATATGTTTCTTTATACCTTTCCGATATAAAAAATTATATTTAAAGAAATTAAAATATTAGAGGAATTAAAAACGTAAACAAACATTAAAAACACAAAAAATTATAAAAATTAAAAATGTTACGGCACTGTCATTTCAAACAGAACTTTTAACTTAAAAATTTTTATTTTATGAAAAATCCCCAAAAAGTAGTCTCCGGAAATTTTACATTTTCATAAAAAGTATTGATTATTACATAAGTTTAAATTAAAAAAGCATTTATTTACCTAAGCTATTCCTTCCTATTTCAATGACATATAAATATTTAAAAAAAGTAAAAGAATTTACTATTTTAAATAAATAAAATAATGTTACGAATAAATTTTAAAAATCTCCAAAAACATTTCAAAAATTTATAAATTAATTTTTAATTTAAAATGTGTTTGCTTATATAAAATAAATATAAGAATTTGAAGTACAAGAAAAGAACTAAGAGGATTGAAATCAAGGTAAACTCAGAACAAAAATATAAAACATAAATGAAAAATAAAGTAACATTATTTCTACTTTATTCAAAATTATAAACCACAAGGAAAAAGAAATAAAATATGAAAAAAAATAAAGCAACGAAAGATATATTAAAATGAAAATTAATTAATAAAAACTAAAAACAAATTTTAAGGAATTTCTTTTCGAAATTAAAAATAGTTTTATAAAAGAAGCTACACAGTTTTTCTACAAAATTATATATTTTCATAAAAATAGGTTAGAAATTAAAGAAAAAAAGATTTATTGTAGTTATAAATGCATTTTGAAAAGTTAAATTATACCAAAAAAGTTCGATAAAAATAAAAAAGATCGATCAAGAAAGAAGAAATTTTAATGTTAAAAAGTTAAAAAGCTCAAACTTTTTTATAAGAAACACTTTTGATTTTTTCTTAAATACGAAACTAAAATTGAACTGAATTATTTTTTTTTTTTATGTAATTGCAATAGTAAATATTTCACTTTTTCTTGTGCTACTTGGAAACAAAAATATTTGCCAATGTGTATTTTCTATTCGTTTTACAAAACAATTATTTACTTGTTTTTATTCATACATTTGGTTACCGCTAAGAGTTCTATTTCCATATTTTCGTACATTAAATTCATTTTTCAACGTAAACAAAGAAAACCTACTGCCTCCCTTTTAAGTTAGACGCAACGCCTTAGTGTAGGCAACACTTCTGGCAACACATGCTTC
The DNA here is from genome assembly GCA_021498325.1 of Bactrocera minax. Classification (NCBI taxonomy): domain Eukaryota; kingdom Metazoa; phylum Arthropoda; class Insecta; order Diptera; family Tephritidae; genus Bactrocera; species Bactrocera minax. The sequence goes on from JAKEEE010000034.1 coordinate 769,912, forward strand.
TACACCATACCCCGCCTTGGTGGTGAAAATGCACAATAATCCACAATAATGAATTTAGTAAATGATAGACAACGGTGAATAAGATTGTCGGTTATGCAAGATGAATAAATCAACGGAGGTCGGTGGCATACTTTTGGTAGATACAATAAATTTCGATATATAAATTATATTGATTTATGTATATTTATGCAATTGCGCACAAAACACCAAATAAAGTGTTGAATTTTTGGGATCAAGGCAAAAGATGTAAAGGATACATAAGTAGGTTTAATGCTTATGAAAATTCGGTTGTAGGTATGTATGTATGTGTGGCTTTTTATGTACTTCAACCACAGAATTTCATGATGATATGAATATATATAGGTGAATGAACTTGCTTACATGTAGGTGAGTAATAGTAGTCTAAAATGGAAGGAAACTGTTAGGAGATGTCTATACCTTAATTTTTTTTATATATTTATGCATTAAACATTTTTTTTGGGTTTATTTCGAAACAGGTGGCATCGTCATATAAATATTTTGGGTATTATAATTCTCTTAAATAGCTTTCATGTCGATTTAGTTTATTTTTAGATTATTTTTAAAATAAATCAGGATGGCAACACTCATAAATCTTATATTAAACTATAAACGATAACTTTTTAACTGCCTTAGTAACCATCAAGAGTCTTAATAGATCTATGCAACCATATTTATTCACAGAAAATATTTTTAGATTATTTGGAAAATAAGTTAAGGTGGCAACCCTTGTCAAACTTGCTTGAAAGTCTCGCTTGAGTTTAAAGCTTTGTACACACACTTGATTACAAGTCACCAATATTTTATTCTTTGTCAATGAAATGTTATTTCACACCAGGTGGCAACTTCATAAAATAACACTTTAAAATATGTCTTGCGTACAAAAGCTTTCCCAGTCTAACTATGCTATATATTTTTGTGTTATTTATAAATTCTTAACTAGCGTGGTTGGCGTCCACAGCTTTTTAGTTGTTTATTTAAACAGTTTTATTAACCCTCAGAAGACTTAGGAGGTCTATGAGACTACATTACTTTTTTGAAGTATTAAAAATTTAAATTTATTATTTTTTTCTGGGCAGGTAAGCATATTTGTTGATTTCTATATGAGATATATTTATGGAAGTACTAATGTGAATTTATAAAAAATTATACAAAGTTACCAGGGTACGTTTTAAAGCTTCTGGAATGGGAAAGTGGATTACATAATTGGAATAATTATAAGGGCAAATTTTTTTTATTTGATACCAGTTTGGATACCGTGGAATTAAAATTACCAAATATTGGTGGCAATCCCTATCGAAAATATTTTTCATGGTGAGCCCTTTAGATTTTTGTTGCCCTTAGTTGAATAAAAACTCATAAACTGGTGGCAACTCTTTTCAAACTTTAATGTTTATTTCAGTTTCATAACGATATTGTAATAATTCGTTTATCACATAAATTTTATTGAATTAAAAATCTTTGTCAGGTGGCAACTCTGAAAAACAATTTTTAGCTTTTAGTTTGTAAAGCTGTTTCTTATCCTTTTAATTTTGAAACTTCTAGAAATTTTTTAACTAAATTTTTTTTTACAAAAATCTCCTCAGATCAAATCTTTCTATGAAGGACGTAAGAGGTGAAAGTAGCATTCAAGCGCCTTGCGATATGCAACAATTTTATTTTTAATTTTAACTCATTTTGGCGATATTTCTTCTTATGAACTTAATCTCCACACACAATACATAAATAATAGAAAATCAACTAATTATGCCAACACAAAGCGCTTTTTAACGCACCTGTTAAAGCCTGGAAAGTGACAGTACTGAAGAGCTGACAGCTGCGTGCGCGCGCGCTGTGAACAAATAGGTGATGGGTGTGTGTGTGTGTGGGTGATGGGAGTGTGTGTAATCAGCTCAGTTTTATGTGCCAGCTCGTGCGTAACTCTATGAGCCGATTTTAATGAATATACATTATTAGGGAACAACAAACAAGGTTGCCAATTTAATTTACGAAAATCTAATAAAAATTTAGTGGGTATGACACATGTATGCATACATAGATGCAATTAGTTAGGATGTGAAAGGGGGAATGTACATGTGCGCGTGTGTAAAACTCTATGCTGCTCATTAAATTGCTATGAGGTAAAATTAATTGGCGTTCAGGTGAAAGGCTTTGAATAAGGGTTTCGTATCTGTAAAGGTGAGCAATTGGTTGAGTGTGAGTGCATTTAGGCACTGCTTCAGGAAGTAGGATTTTAAATGTGCAAACACATAGCCATATATATATTTTTAACGGTTTAATTAAAACGACTTTTGGTTAATTAAATTTTTTATGCTATTTCTTGTTCATTTATCTTAAACAAGTGTTGTGAGGCTTAACCTTTAAATACACACATAAATATGTACAAGAAAGCAACATAGTTGGTGAAATCTGGCTTAATTGCTAATAAAGTGTTTGCTCAAATCAAAATGTTAAAAAATATATACATATATGTATTTAAAGATATTCTATTATTATTATGTATTATTAGATATTCGTACACCAAGTGTCGAGATTTTTTATACTCAAATATGTGATGTGATATTACATGAAGTGATGTGAAGTCATGTGATGTCAACTAATGTGATATGATTTAATTGGAGAAACAATTTCAGCACACGCGTCCTCAACACAAATTGAAGATATGGTATGATATATATGATGTGATCTGATGTCATTAAATTAAAAAGTCAGTAATGTGGTGTGAGTGGAGCATAATGATTTAGCTGATGAATAATGGGCAATGATTTATTGATTAATATTATTTGATTAATAATATTTATTGAATATTATTATTGAATATTTATTGAGGAATAAATGCTTACATAAATGAGAGTATTTAGTTTTCAGTGTTAATTTAATTATTAAAATTATTACATCATGTGATCTAAATACTTTGAATTTAGAGAGTATATGTTACATATATGCATATATATATTTATTTAGAATATAAGAAAATATGCGTCTGTTTTCACTTTTATTTTAACAAGGAATTCTGTTGATTGAGAAAAACAAATAAATTTTCACAACATACTATTAGCTCATTTACCTGAAAGAAGCCAACCAAAATTATGTGCTAACCACTAGCCGCTGCCTAAAAAATTTTATCCTTACAATAAATTTGTATATACAAAACATATATAAACTAACTCAGGTACAATATATGTGACTTTGATTTCCTGGCAAAATTTTCTGAGGAAAATTACCCAAACTTCCTTTTATATGTATATATATACATATATATATATTATATTCTGCATAAATATTTGTAAAATGTATACATATATGTATGTACATGCCCATACAATATTGTTTAGTACCAGCGGACACGTGCAAATAATATACCAGTTAGGTTAGGTGGTCTACAATTACATTGCCCTTTCACAGCTGAACTTTTCTGAGAAGCCGAAAATTTATTTAAATGTGTTGTTGGGCAGGTCATTTACAATTGCTTGTGTAGACCCACAATTTGCAGCTGTTTTCGTCCGAAACCGAAAATACTTATTTGTAAGTGGATACAAATATGGCTAGCTCTTAATTTATGGCTACTATTAAGTTAAACACAAGTAGCCTCATTTTTTATTTCTCTGTGTGTGTGTGTGCATTAGTGTATATGTGAGCGACATACTTTATTGTTATTGTAAATAAAAGTGTCGCTTTTCGGCTTCTTAACAACATTATTGCACATTCATCACATGTTTTTACTATATTCATAAAAAAGATGCAATCACTCACTTTTTAGGTCATTATTTGTATGAGTGTATGAAATCTTAAATATACTTTCAATAGCCCTAAAAAGTTGCCATCTGTTAATCTTATAAAAAATTAGTACTAAGAACTAAATTCTTTTACGTCTGCGATGAAAGAAGTTTGAGCGAAAAAGAGAGAAAAATATGGAGGGAGAGGAAGAGATAGAGATAGCGATAGTGTTAGAAAAGGTACTGAGATCGACTGTCTGAGGTCGAAAGGACTGAGATCGAAAATTAGGTTCATTACTACTAAAAGCATATTACTATAGTTAGTCTCAATCATCTAACGTAGTTATAGCCTTTCTTTTCCCAAGAGAGTGGCAATGTAAGTACTCAAATATCCATAATGAACTACCACTTGCGATTAAATTAACTTACTCATGTTTTTTCATAGTATACTTCTTTGTTTTCATGCATTTGAATTGCGCACATTTCTCTCTCTCGCCCTCCCACACTCTCACTCTGTCTCTCTTTAATGCTCCTTCTCCCACTTCCTCTCGCTCTCGCTCTCAACCTCTTGGAGTCATTGTGTGGTTTCATTCTCGTTGGTGACACTTGGCCCTCCCCAAATTTACCCAAGTTAAAATCTTGAAATCTGTTTTTATTATCAAAGGAATGAGCCACAGAACACTAACTTATTGTAAATCTTGGATTCTTCATAGAATTCTTCGGTTTGATCGTTCAGCATATTCGTTCCCAACAATGATGTCGTTCTCCGAAATGAAGCTGTAAGCTGAAAGAATTATATAGCAAGAAAAGTGGAAACCTTTCCATAAAATACATACACCCATATTTAGGCCACTGAAGCTATAAGAAATAGTTCTTGCTGTAGTTTTCAAATCTGCCACTATTTCTTTAGTAAACATGTCTTTGGCTTATATCATTTAAGATCCTCTAAGATATTTGCAGTACCTTCAAAATGCAATTCCGCAAGCATTTTCTTCCATCGTTTTCGTTTTCTTCAAACTTTCTCGCTCATAAAAATCGATACAGCATTACTTGAAAGTAAAATGCACATTTCAGCCACGGGCATATGCTATTAGTACGGGCATTTTCGCCACTATTGCGAAATTCTTTAAATACACACACACACACATACAATTAAATCAAACCGCTGCTCAAGCACGTATTTGTGTTTCCGTCGAGTTTATATCTTCTTGGCCTTTTGTTCTTTCTTATTTGTCACTGCTGCTCCAGCCATTGCTGATTGTCATGTGTATGCCACACAGTTTGTCTTATATTTTATATTATAAGTTTCTGTGAACTAGTTCGCTTTGGTTTGCTGCGCGCACACGATTTTCATTTACTTACATCTTATTGACTTTTGCAGCGGTTTTTGCCAGCGGGCGGACATATCCCATTATAATATTAGTATTATTCAATATATTATTGCGAAATGTTCTCCAAGTAACATCTGTCCGTGCTCTTGACTACCAAAATACTATAGATTTAAGTTCTACAAGGCTTGAACATACGGGAACATTGGGGAATACGGGGAACATACGGGAATATTAATTCCAAATTTAAGAACCTACAGTAACTTTACTTCAACCTAGTTCCGCTAAGATTAACTGGATTCGTGAAAATGGTCAGTGCACCTCAATATTTTTGAAAGTTCCAAATTTTATATTCCAAAACTGTATGAACAATCTTAGTGAGATTACCAAGAAGTGCTTCGTTATCGCGATCTCCGTTAAAGAATGGGCGGATGCAGATCCCAAACATATCTCCTTTGGATCACGATATCTTATTAGACGTTGAAATGGATGACTCTTGAATTAAGACAATTTTGAAAAGAAATTGGAAACTTGACTACTATTGTAGAAGCAGAAAAACATTTATTAAGTAATATAGAGGAATTCTGTCGAGTTGGCCCTATATAATTGCGGATCTGTCCGACTAAGTAGATCTGACTATCATGATATATGATATACAGGCTAAAGTGTTGGTACAGTTTCTCTAAAGGAATGCTACTAGAATTGGATTCATGTGTTTTGTAGTTAGACGTAACCTTAAAAGTGCAGATGCATAAATTTCACAACACCCTTTGTATCAACCGCTTTAACTAAGTAAGATATAGTTTGCTAATGAGTCAATTCTAGACGAAAGTGCTACTCACAAGACTCGAGCACTTTCCATATACACATTTGGATGGGATCGGAACACAATGGTGTCGAGTGTTCCAGTTTCAACTCGAGTGTACACGAAATACTACACTAAAATTATTTCCCATCTATGTTTAAATTCAACAGACAGTTATTGGCTAAAAGTCTATACATATCTTCTTCCCTTTTGTAAGTCACACATACCATTATGATACATACATACTTTGCTTTTACTAAGTTCCCTATTATTTTACCTTCCTGCACACCCACGTAACTTCATCTCTTCTTCCCAACAATAATTTTGTTTCTCATCATTGCTTCTCTCATTATCCGTTCTCAAAACTTTTAATGGTTTTTAATAATTCAAGAGTATTAAATGATAATTTAATAATACCGCCTGCATGCCCATTATTTGAGCCGAGCCTACTATACGCTTACAAAGTTGGAGATTTACTTTTTTCGCACAAAAAAGTTACTACGAAGTGCCGCTCAAACTAATTTCAATCCCACAAAGCAAAGCACGAACTTTTCTTTCTCTTTTAATTGTATTTTCACTGAACTAAATTTATTAGATTATCTTTTCATGTTTGGTTTTTTCCTCCTAAAATTAATACTGTATTTACCACTGCATACAAACAGGGATTAAAAAGTTTAATTGGGAAAAATCTTAAAGTACTAAGGTTATTTTTCTTTCGATAGGGCTGTGTAAAGGAATTCGAAAGAATGAAATAATTTGTGATCAATTGTATCAATGTATTTTACTAAAATTAACTTTAGTATGAGATTAAGCAATGTGTTTTTAAAATGCAATATTAAGATAGTAGCGCCATCTTGAGGATATTAGATATTTAGATTCTCAAACAAATATCCAATATATAATTTCCACAGTTTTCTATTATAGTACTAAGCAAAGCTTTGCACTGCTTAGTGGAGACTCTGACATATAATCTTATAAAGATTAATTTAATATCAAGCTTTAGGGAAAATATAATATTACTTAAAGTAATCGGTTGTGAGTTGATGAAATTCTAAAATAATATTTTGCCATATGACAAAACTGGCATTGCAAAAGTTAATGGTGCGAGATTATTGAGCAGCGGTTGTCAAAAGGTCTCATCTTCTCTGACTGATGCCGGCTTATGCCGCTTCGCATACCACCTGGTGTTTGCCTATGTCGATGAGGGGACCCTTAATGTTTGGAGAAAAGTCGGGACCCGTTGTACGACTTTTAAAGTGGGAACTAGGACCTAGTTATTAAGACCTACAAACTCTACCTGTACCTGTGTACTTAGATTGGAATTCGTACATTTCGCAAGAAAATATAAATTACTAAAAGCTCTTTCTTGACTTTACATAAGCAAAGAAAAGATCCATCGATGAAAAGACCACCACACCTTTTCATAGATGAATCTTTATGTTAGACAAAATATTGCTGGCATTAGCTCACCTTGTCTTAAGATATTTGTTTTAACCTTCCTGCTAAAATCAGCACCTATGTTAGTTCTGACTTAACAATTGTAGCAGCTACTTGAGAGAGGATCTGTTGGTTAAGTCAGTTCCATGGTCAATTCTTAGACATTGCTTTTTGTAAGAGACACGATGATTATGTTTTTCTAAAATTTAATTTGAACTTACCACACCGCTTGTACATTGGTTTGAGATAAATTGCTTCTTGATTAAAAACTAGTGCCCTTTCGTTAATAAAAGAGCATGACCGTTCATCAAAGAGGAACAAGCCCTGGAAGTATTTCCCGTTTCCAAACTAGATGAAGAGTTGGGTAATCGCAAGAGTAAAACCATATGAGTTATAAGCCAATATTTCAGACCCACTGAAGTGATAAATTTTTCAAACTTTTTTTTTTTAAATCCTAAAACTATTAAAAATCTTAAAGCTTTTCTCCTTGAAAAAAAAAAAACTTTATTCACAAAGTCACCGCTCTCGCATGTCATTTTCATCTCTTTAGCATTTTTGTTATCATTTTTTCATTTTTATTTTCCCAACACTGGCAATTTGTCACTTTAGTTTTCGATTTTCTAAATTCCAACGCATTCGTTTGCAGCTTTACGCGCAAATTCCTAACACACTTGCTCGACGCACATTCTCCATGCAAAAGAAGTATGCGACCACAGTAAAGTTTAGTCTCAAATTGCACCTCAACATTTTTCGGGTGAACATATCCGGGGAACATGTGCCAATGCAATCACGGAAATATAAATATTAAGGTGGTGTGGCTTAAGTATTTGAGATCAAAGTTTTAAAATATTTTTCATTAACATTTCTCGTGGAATTTTTGTTGTGAACCATTTAAAATATTTACTATTGTTTTCAGACATTCGGATTTACCCAAAGAATTTAACAAATTTAGTCTTCTTGCCATAGCATGCCAAAGCTAATCTCTTATTACAGAAAGGGAGTAGTGAGAAAGATGTTACAGCTGTAATCGTTGAATATTTTACGATTCGTTTCCGATTCTACCTTCCTTGATCGCTTTATTGGCGCTCTTCTCTGTTGTTATTTTGTCAGTAAAAGCAACAAAAAAGTCAGTCACTTAAAATTAATGCACGATAGTTTGAGGATACGCTAATAAAATTGTATAACCAGTTGTTATTCCCCATTTTAGTATGCCTTTCTGTATTATTTATACCAGTTGTCTGTTCCATTCAAAAACACTCATTAAAGTTTGGTATAATTAAAGATTAGACGCATTGCAACTGTTGTTCGAGGAAATCTCTTCAGAAAGTTCAAAGTTATTTAAGAATGCGATAGTTTTGAACTTATGTAACGATAATCGGATTCTGAATGGTTTATGAACTCTTGCCATACGTGATTAGCTCTTATGAGTGGGAGCATCGAGGAACGTGATGCCAACTATATACCATTTCGCTCAGTATTAGCTTGTAGTATATTATTAAAGGAAATAAAGAAGAATGTAAAATTTACTACCTTTAAACGATACCTTTAAATTTAATACCTACGACCTTACTTCTTGAGTTGAATTTACTAAAATTTTCCGAAAGCATTTCTCTGAAAAATTTATAAGACAGTAAGAAGACAGATATTAAATGAAGATTTATGAAACAGCTGAATCGAGTTTAGTATTAGAAATGAATTATAAAGTGGTTCCAACAGAAGAACGATACATAATATAAAAGTACTGTACAACTCGATCGATTTTTATTGGATCTGCGTCGAGTGTCAATAGTTTTGGTAAAGTTTGTAGTTGGACTTTGAGAAGTCATTATTCGATATAGAATTACGTTGAAGATACGGTTAATGCAGTGATTTCCCGCTGAGTGATTTTAAACTAAACGTGACAATTATTCAATTTACTCTACGTCGATTCTTTTTATTTGAGTAATTAGCGCTAAATTTTTCTGAAGTAGCTCTTTAATGTTCACATGACGTATTGCACATAGCTTTTCGATGAAAACATATATACCCGATCATGTGCGTAAGCACTTTTCTATTCCCTATAATTGCCAGTCAACTTCAGCAAAAATTTCAAACTTTTAACACTTTTGCAAAATGGATTTGCTTGTTATCGCTTACAAGTGCTTTTGAATAGTGAAAATAATTTCGAATAAAAAAAAAAACCACAAAACACAAAAGACAAAGGAAATGCGCAAAAAAATAAATGCAAACTTTTCCACTTAGAACAATGCAAAAGTTCTCAAGAAATGCAAAATTTAAGTGCCGCGTAAAATACTCGTGAATGGCTTGTTCCGGAAATTATTCGACACTTGAGCTGTTCGAGTGTCATTTCGAGTGCTTGGTTGAAGAGCACTTTTCCTGTTTACTATGTATGTTTATTAGAGCGCAAGAGCGATTTCCTTTTGAAGGTGTTCTCATATTAAAAACACGCTGCTGATTATATTTTTTTAGAAAACAGGTAGAGATTATTATTATATTTAGCTTTTATTTTTATAGACTTCTTTATTTTATAGGCTCAGTGCTGACAAATAAGATCAAAATCTCTCAAAGATATATCATCCTTCATCTCATATACCGAAAACTTCTGATCGACTCACTGACCTTCTTAAAAAAACAAAAAAGTTAACTGGAACCGTTTGTTGGTTTACTATTCAATAATGAATTTTGTGTTTATTTCAAAACAATTATTTTACAATTGTGGTTGGAAACTGAAAAAAAAAACTCGGCATTGCGGACAAAGTAAGAGAGTCTTTAATCAAATTTATATGTAGTAAATAATCGCAGGCTAGTTGTGAGGAACGATTTACCACAAGATTTTGGCCTAGCTAGATAAACAAAGTAAAGGTTTCAAACTATTGATCACTATGGATTGACCATCAGTAGCGCAAGGTCATATTAGTCCGATTTACCAGACCTATAAGCCTGACAAATACCGACTGCTGGCACTTTGTTAATCGTTGCCACGACAGTCGGGTCTACTTAACCGGAGCGGAGGCGGATTTTCATCCGGCCAAAGACTGTCAATAGGGTAGCATTTCTCAAAATTATTTGGCAATGTTTTCTGCCGCTACAACAATAACAATTTATTATTACGTTCAGCCTAAACTTCCGTTAAATAATTTCGAAAAAATTGTGGAAGGAATAAACAAAACCGGATATTTGCTTCTCTCACTTTGTGCGCTCCGCTATATTGACAAGTATGTAGATAAATCAATATGGTTCAATGAACTTCACCATATCAGGTGCAAATATCAATCTATTTTGAAATCAGTGTAGCTTTAGGTTCACATTTGGAGTTCAGAAACTAACTTCACTCTTAGGTTTGCATTTAACTTTTCCTTCCTTTTTAACTAGGGACTATGGACGCTTTTGACTTTTCCCAGAAGAGCAAAGTCCACTTTTCCTTAGATTTCCTGATGATCTAACTATTGTTGAAATTTTTTGGGTATGATGTAATCCAACTAGTGAAACTGGTCAATCACATGGTCAGTAATCAACACCAGCTATCTTATAAAGCGAAATACCTAAGACTTATCCTAGAAATAAGACTTCGGTAGAAGCCAAATAGTCAAGATAGAATGAAGAAAGAGTTGTATATAGTCTTGTTTGCGAGTCACAAGATTCCAATCAATGACTCCAAGGCAATAGATATGGTGTGCCACGATAGAAATTTTATTGTTTCTTTCGGTAACACAGTCCCCATAATGTGTGTGCGAAATCGTACAGCTCCTTCAAAGGCTGCTTGAAGTAATGTAGGCTAGGGGAAGTTTTCAGGTTTTGGAACACCGCCAATATATGAGGTACTACAAAACTAATTTGGGGTAGTTCCTTTGGAGAAGGAAGGAATTTAGTAATATGGAAGTCTTCACAAAGCATTTACCCAAGGGACCTCACCTTCAGAGACTTGTGCTGAGGTATTCTTTCGACCTTTCCTTTCAACCAATAAATAGATTTGTAACAGACGTTATTATACGCGTTATTATATAGCTGTTTCTTTCGCTTGCTTATTTTGTTATCAACTAAGTTAATCTTACTTGACATAACACTGGCTTACAAAACTTACCTTTTTCCACAATTTAATTTAATTTTTTAATAATACAATTTAATTTTCCACAACTTAACTCAATAGTACTAAAATTTTTTATTTTTTTTTTCTTTCAGATAATTTACAAATATATTGGGACATAGCGCAAATTATCTGGTAGTGACATTAAGGTGAGTTACAAAATTTTAACGAAAAAAATTAAATGTAAATTAAAATGGCTTAAAGTTTGATATACAAAGCTCTTATCCTAAGAGCTTCCTATATACATTAGAGTTATATTTCTCAGCCTCTAAATTCTACTTTCTAAAATTTCTACAATTACACTTCAGAAGCATTTAGAACAAATGCATTTGGTTAGCAATATGAGGTTGTTGAACTTTATACATATTCACATTGTATGCTATTCAATCGCTGCGTGTGGTTGCATGCCTCATTGACGCGCTCAAACGGAGCAATCGCTTACAAATGGTGCATGCAAACGAAAAAAAAAAAAGCAACAACCGCACAAAGTCATCACAAACCTACACAACTGTGTGCGCCTACCAACTATTTATGTTTACTCGCTGTTCGCTGCGAACATCTCGCTGCCTGAGTGTGTGCGTGTGTGCCTGTGTGTGTGTGTGTGTATGTGCAACCTGTGTGTTCATTTGCGTGCAAATATTTGTTGTGCGTAAGCTCGAGCAACTTTGCCACTTTTCACATGTCTGTTTCCTTCTTCACATGTGCACAACAACAACAACAACAACACAGCTGCTGCTAATGCTATATGGTTTGCCATTGTCGAAAGCAAATCAAGCATAAAGCCGCCGAACTCGAAGTCAAATTAGCTTCATTAGCAATCGGCGGGATTTGCTTTGTTGGTCTCTTTAGGAAAATGCAAAAAGTGTGACTCATTTATTAATGCGTTAATGCGTTAATGTGAGTTGTGCTGTTTTTTGCGCTTCTTTCTTGTCTTTTTTTCTTTTTGTTTCTTCTATCTGGTATCTAGTTGAGTAGCATTTTAATGAGTTGAGTGAGCGATCGGTCATTATATCTTTCAGCTACTTGTGTGAGCTTATTAGATTGAATATTGTGCACTTTTAAAGTGAATTTGCAGTGACAAAGTTATTGCGATGGTTGCCACACTTCTATTATTTATATCAATCTTATCTAAATTTTGCTCATATTAACTCTAATGCCAATTTTATACCCTTTAATATAACCACTTGCTACTTTATTTAAAAAAAAATATATATAAAAAAAACTGTAGCGTTATCTATCTAACTTATCTATTTACCGTTGGTTTTTAGTAATTCTTTTAAGTGCAAAGCTTCTGGCCAGTGCTTAAGGTTTGCACATTTTCGAACTTCTTTGCGAAAACACAGGCAAGGGAAGCAAAAGCGTATAAGTTCCATTTGTTCGCTTTAGTTTGGACCATTTTGGACGAAATCAACATTTTCTTTCACTTTCTAACGCGCGTATATTTCGTAAGATTTTACTCTGGCATGTCGAAATTTTTTAGGAAAATATTGTCCAGAGGACGGTCCTTCGTCTTATAAAATTCGGGTCCGTTCCGTTTACGTCGCGACTGTCGCGGGAATGACCGAAACTCGTATAAATATATATTTATATATATATGGAGAGATATGTCGACGAAATGAAAGCTGCCGCTCGTTGCTTTTTACATGCGACTTGGTATATTAAATACATATTCTCTCAGCAGCTCTCTTTTCTCTCTCTTGTTTTCATTGAGTGATTGTATAACTATGAGCACGAGGTTTGTGCCGAGTGCAAACATGCAACGTCGAAACCTATACTAGTCAATAGTTCAACAAATCTGGGCATTAGTATTCAGTATCGAATTTAAACGACCAATTCATCTCTTTGTTTTTGCTGATTTTGTTTGAGATAATAGAAGTGGTTTTAAAAATGGGATATCTGGCTCTTTTCTGCTTTTAGAAGTTGGTCTACATGCTTGTAAAAGTGAGGAACATTTTTTTTATTATAAGTTTCTTTTCTTTTTCGACCAAAAGTTGTGTTTCTGTTATAAAATCTCTAAGTTAATCTGATTCTCAATACTTGTAGATATTGGATGATTGACTGGTATTATTCGGGGTTGTTCGATTTGTGATAGAACCAGAGGTTGTTAGATACTATGAAATTATAGTAGAAGTGGGTGAGTGGAAAAAGAAACTTGGTGCTTTTAATGCTGTGCACAGCAAATGTTTTAAGAATTTCAATGAAAAAAGAGAGCAAAAAAAGTAGAGTACTTTCGTCGCGCACGGTATAAATCACAAGCTTTCAAAAGCTGCGGAGCTTTTTATTTAATTTTTTTATTTCAAGAAAATTTCCAATAATAAATATTGCATTTCTTGAAGCACAAAAAAAACAATATAATAATAAGAAGCAACTATTAAAAAACTATCAAGATCGTTTTTATTAGTAACAGTGAAGATTGCGAACTGTTCGAAATTTCGTAAAATATTTTTGTCAATTCATTCACCATTCATTTGAATCCGTGGACCATAACTAATAACTGGGCCATTGACTTGCCATATGATTTCGGATTAACTGTCACGCTGTGTTTATTATTATTTTTAAACTCTTGATTTTATTAACGCTTTTCTGTCATCAAGTTAGCACTTCTAAATGCTATTATTAGCACGCATCATTTATGATGGCCATAATTCCTGGCTAACTTTCAGCTAGCAGGTGCAGTTAATACTCATTAACACGATTGAAGCGACCACTGTGCTATTGCTGCCTTATTGTGCTTGTTGCATGAGTGTTTGTGTGTATATATGTAAGTATACGAGAATTGTATATGCTTACACTTTAATTGTCATTAGGGTCAGCGGGTGTAAAAAGTGTGACGTGAAATGGCAGAACTTGCACATATTTTTCCACAACAACAACAACAACAACAACAACAAATCCATAAAAAATTCTCACATATGCTTTCAACCATAAGTCATCAAGCGCAGCCCACTCGATATGTCGCAAAAGGAACAATTTTGCACTGCCCCCGCCACCCTCCACTGTCCAGCTGCGTCGCTTATTCACACCAACATTGGTGCTGTTGGCAATTTATCAACCTTAATTAGCATTTGTCATGCTGTTGAGCTACAGCGTGACAGACCAACTATTGTTGCTATTGCTGGCACCCACTGACCACTCATATTATTAATGATGTTTTGTTTGTGTATCGGTCAGCACTGTCCACCCGCGCTACCTAGCCAAACTCACTCTCTCTCTTAAGAAGATTAAAGAAAAAGTACCGTATTTCTACAGTTAGTTTAACTACACATAAGTGGTGAGGGAATACCTTGTACTCAGAGCCATCACTCATAAACTGCTCAGCATATTTTGTACTATTGGCTTACTTTTTACACTACTATTTACCTATATACCCAGATATATATGTATTTATACTAGTATAGATGTGCTTATTTAACTTTTTCAGCGTTTTCTGCCATTCCACTGGGACTCGTTTGTGAAATATTGTACTTCTTTTGCCCTTAACACCATTTAATTTCCCTTTTACTGCAATCACCTTCTTTCACTTTTGCTTTATCTACACACACACATACATATAATAGTTACAACAAATCATACCCGCATTGACAGTGACTTTCAAAATCACTCTACGTGCTTAGTTGCTTAAGTATCTGCATAAGTAAATAAGTAGGTGCGCAGTACAGCTGACTGACCTTTAGGTGTTCTACTTTTGCTCGGAAACCTTTTGTTTGTTGGCAGTGATTTTCAAAAGAAATATGTCACAGTTATATTGGAAAATAGTTAATGGTGTAGCTAAAAGTGAGGGAAACAATGCCTAGGCTATTTTTATAGTCGCTTTTCAGTGACGTTGGTATCTGTTTGTGGATCTATTGCAAAAACAATATACTCTATATTCGTCTTAAGGTACAGAATGTTCATAGTACCCCACAGAAAAGTCTAACGACATAATTCGGTGTTGGCCACTGAATATTGCCGAGGCGGCTACTAACCGAAGTTGAATCGTTGTACTCGAAGTTGCTTCTTTCTGACATAGACTGTGTGGCCGAACTGTCATCGTGTTGAAACCAAAATTATGCCAGTTAAAGTATTAAATTTCGCTCCACAAAATTTAAGTTATTCGGGTTCTGTAATGTTAATCATTGACTGAAATGTGGTTTCTCGCATGGTTTTCAAAGAGAATTTGATCAATGATGATACAGATCCGAATCCGAACCAAGTTCGGTTTTTCTGTTCACCAGATTCCGAAATTTCTCTTAGTAATAACCGTCGTAGTGACAAAAATTTCATACAAATACTATTTTATTCAAGTTTATTAAAAGAAAAATGGTATTGACCAACCTGCTGACTACAGTTTAAGTTTGTCGCAGTTCCATTACCTCTTTACGGCTTTAATTAGTTAGCAAGACATCAGAAATCTATTAAAATAATGCTGGGTAATGAAAGTCAAGATCAGGTCAATGGCGCTATATATCTGATATCTGATGTAAGATATTTTCATGTTGACTTCGACGTCAAAATTTTATTTTAACTGTCACCGTTTATCAGAGTGACCATCGAATTTATCCCTTAGCCAAAATTGTGTTAGTGGGTACTTCAAAGAACTTATTTTCACTGTTTTTATAATAACTTGAACCCTCGGTTCTACGATTACAAAGCTTAGAATACTTGACATCTTAGAGTTGCCCCTGCGGTAGTTACAAGGATAATCCAACTACTCATAACCTCTATCATTTCATTTAGCATTGCCTCAGCACTGAAAGGTTCCCAAGTGTCTGAGAAATGGGTTATCTTGTCCCATCTTTATATAGAGAATTTTTATGAGACAGAAATTATGGTAGTTTCTATTTTGCAAGTCGAGGCTAAGAGTGTTTTGCAATCAAATTGATTTGTCTAGTACGAAATTATTTATGCCATGATCTTCTAAATGAATTTATTATTTCGATAGACCATGCAGAGGTACTTATATATATCTATATTTATATATACATATATGATATTTGATTTTTAAAGAAATCTCTTCGGACATAAAATGAAAAATTTCGTATTCAGATGATGCACAAAGCACGTACACACAGTCAAATAAAACAAAAAGTAACACGCATTCTGAAAATCTCAACTTTATTGTAAAAATTTAGCGCACAACATTGTTTAAATATTTAATTTTAAAGCTCAATGCTTTGCAATTTTTTTGCTGCATGCATTTTTCTACACTTTGAGATATGACAGCAATGATGCCCTGCGGTGTAATGAGAGCATTTACGCTTTGCGCATACCCTGTAGGAAATTGAATGAATTCGTACATGCGTGTTTTGTGTAAAATTTGAGAATAGTTTTTCTTCACTTAATTTTTTTTTTTTTTTTGGCAAAAGCGCTTGCTTATAATATTTTCTTCAAAATACATCGAAAAATCGTTCTGCTATCTTTTATTAAGTTGCAATATTTCAAATATTAGAAGACGAGAAAAGTTGGCAATATTTTCGAAATTATTTTCAAATATGTATTATTATATAATAAACACAAAAGCTATGGAATTTTATGACGAGCAGAGTACCCGTATTTTCGAAAGTTCGAAATTCTAGCTTCACAATTCTCTTGAGAAATGAGGAAGATTTTCTTACCGGGTATGTATACAAAACCTATTAAATGTACAGTTGTGTTCCAAATAATTATAACAAAATTTTTGTAGTTAGATAATATTAATTTGGAGGATGTGGAATAAAATAATTGTTTGCCAAATAAATACTTTAGGCTGTATAAGATAAGATTCGGAGAGGTCTACGTGTATAATCTTCGCGATTGTAAAGAATCGACTGTAGCAGATCCTAAAAGAATGAAGACTCCAGCCAGTGAATCTAGCCAGTGAATCTAGCCAGTGTTGCATAGATACACAGCTTCAATCTTCGAGGTAATGCCGGTATTTTCTCTCAGAAGGTAGAACAGTTCAATTCATATCAGACCTTCAGAAGGTATGGGTAAAGAAGTGTTGCTTTTTCTACACCGTGTAATATTACCTTCATACCTCTAGATAAAATCTGATGATTAACCAAACATTCTCAAAGAATTTTTGTACATTTCTTTCTAAATTTGGCTATTGGGAAACTTAGCTACAAAGGCATGTGGCACATCTTAGATCAATATATGCTAAAGTGAATATATCTCAGATTTAGGTAACGCAGACACCCTTTGGGTATGTGTCGACTTCCTGCCAAAGAAAACTTTAGAATCAAGTCACAAAAGTCCAAAGTTAATAATTGATGAATATCCTTTAAAACATCTGCTGGATGACCCTTATGTAGAGTGGCTTCCAACCTAAAAATGACTTCAAGGTCCACAGCCTTAAGCTGCTTACAAATATTTGACTAGGATTAAAGCCAGCCAACAGCATTAGACTCGTCCCTTACTCTGAGTAGAGCTAACAGATCTCGATTTTTTGACAGTAATAAAATCAAACGAAACGCATGAACTCCGCCAATTGAGAGAATCATTCCGAAACCTCGTTTCACCTCGCTATCAAATCAAAGGCTAGGATATTGAAATGCTGATAAGTTCTTACGCACTACTAGTATTTCAAACACGGCTGTAAAAAGGCGAACATGTGTGTTCGACCCGTGGCGCAAAATAACAAAAACAACAACGATACATGGGTGCACAGCAAGGGCGATCAACAGTATCATTGTGCAACCAAGTGGTCTGCCATGTGCTATTGTTTTTGCATTTCATATGCTGTTGTTGTTTTGCATACATACGCGCGCATCACTGTTTTATAAATAAACACAGGCATTTGTTGTTGTTGCATTTTTTTTATTTTGTTAAATATTTTTCATTTATTTTTTTATTATTTTTCCCTCAGTCATCGCAAATTTTTATGATGCTCTCGGCTCTTGTTGCTGTAGCCATTATCCTCGTTGTTTTTGTTGTTATTTTTTGTTATTTTTTGTTATTTGTTCGCCGTCATTGGTATCATGTGTTGTCTTTATTTTTATGCTGGCTGAAAGTGCAGCATAAAAATCATTACACATGGATATAGGTGCGTATAAGTCATGTGAGTATAGTATTAGGGTGGTTCTTTAAAAAATCAAATGAGTAAATAATTGAATTCTCACGCTTTCAATTGAAAAGTCGCGGGAAAATATAGCACATGCAAATATTTTCAATGAAAAGCGACGGTGAAGTCAGGTCGATAAGGGTTTGAATTTATGATTGCCTGATTGCCTCTATGTGTTGACTTTGACTAAGTTAGTATCGATTTCAGGTATTAAAAGTGTAAAAATTATATTTATTTTCGATCCAATAATGAAATCTTAATTTTGCCCTTTCTTCGACCTGCCCTAATCATCTCCAATCGCCACCAAAATATTTTTGCATTGTATAATATATTCGACTATAACAAAATCGAGGTGTTAGCATTTAAATACATCTTTCCGAAATTCTTTTTTGTATTTTTAATTAAATAATTTTTATTCTTAATTCTGCGTCACCCTAATATTAAAACTTTTTAGCACTCAAAATTCCCTACCACACATGTGTTGCAACATATTAGGATTTTTGTTTTAAACCGAGACAATAAAAGAAAAGAATTGTCTTTAAATTTAAGACCACCCTAATACATAGATGCAATTTTCCGCTTTCCACCATCGCCGCCACACATATGCTGCAGCACTTGCTGTATTTATAGACAATGGGGGTTGCATTTATGTTATTTATTTTATTTTTTTTTTGCAAACGCGTAAAATAAATGAAATTTACAGTAAAAATGGTAATAACAACAAAATATCCGTACCGTAAGGTGTTGCCAGAAGGGCGTTGGTGGACAGCGATGCATGCAATGCGCATGCAACGAAGCGTTCAAATGGAAACAACGGTAGTATGCAGCTGCAGCAGCGCTACTTGAGCGATGCTCGTCTGCTGGTCAACGATTTAATAAAAGCGTACTGAAAAAACATACATACATATGTTTATATATATGCATATATGTATGTTTGTTTATGCGCTGCACTGAAATACCGTAATTGTCGCGTAATTTTATACAGCTTTTTGTGTTGCACAATACCTATTATTATCATTGCTATTCTTAGTGCTTTTATGGCGGGCGCAAATACGCGTATTTATTCTACACACATACATATATATGTATATATACATAGCTTGCATTGTACTACAGAACTCGAATAAATTGTAAGCTGAGCTGCTTTAAATTTGCCATAGTGATAGCAGCATGAAGTTATAATGTTTAAACGTGCCGTATGACCGCGAAGAATCACCGTTATAGTGGCAAGTAGTCGCTGATATTTCCGTTTCATACATATAAACATATCTATATACACTGGGCAAAAAGTCGGCGTACAAGGTACCAACAAATATAACTCTTTGAGGAAACGGCTTTTATATACTTTTTAAAAAATCCAATTTATTTTAATATCATTAAAGAATATTATATTTGTAGTTTTATGAAAGTAAAAGTGTTTAAGTTTCCAACAATAACATATAAACAAGACAAAACATACAGACGACTCGAAAATCTATTAGAAAAAGTCGAAATACGAAATACGAAATAAATGAAAAACGAAAAAAAAAACGAAAAAAAAAAATGGAAAATTATAGCTTTCCGACACTTTCGCAGTTGTTTATCACGTGGGGAATTCCCATATTAGTACTTGTACTTAGACTTTTTCTGCGCTGCCGAAATGAGTATTTTTTGTAAATTTATCGATAAAACAATATTGCTTGATTTTAATTGCTTTAAATGCTATCAGATTATGCATTAGACTTGCAATAAAGCACATAATCTGATTTTGCTCTGAAATTTCATACATAAAAGTTATTTTTTAACAAAAGAAAGAAAAGACATAAGCGTGCACGCAGACTTTTTCTGCCAAGTGTATATACAAATATACCATTTTTTCCATAAGTAAATTAAATTTTCATATGAGTAACAACAACGAAGAAAAAACTAGGTTCCCAGGCCCTCGCCTGCACGTGTGGCAAATATGTGTTTATAGTGTGTTCTGAAAATAATGAAAAAATAAAATAAAAATATTATTAAAAAAAAAAAATTTAATTAAATATGAAGAAATTTTATTAAAAAAGAATTTTTTTTAAATATAAGAAAAATGTAAAAAAAAGAAAGCATGCAACAATAAATTGTTCCATGCACAGTTGCAACGTTGTGAAGTCACCTCCTCCATGTGTATCCAACAGATTTCTCGCTCAGCGTGTTTTATTTGCGCTTTGCTTCATTTACACATCTATTCACACTTTAACTGTTGCATATTTCAAGGCGTTACAACAGTTATTATGCCAATGAATGTAAGTGATGGAAAATAGTTGCGGAATGTAGACTTTTTGATAATAGATTCAATAAAATGGTGATTAAAATTTCATTGGAGAGGGAAAACAAGTATGGAAGGGTGGACGATAAAATTCAATACAACTATACAGCTGCTATACATACACATATACAGCTATGGTCCGGCTTGTCTTGTCGCTTTTCCACAAACTCGATCAATGACTATGTCTTTTAAGTTCGCATGAATTTTAGGGAAAATCGCTGGCGATTCTCACTTATGAGAGTAGACCTGAAATTCTCAGAATACTCATCAAATATAATCTCCAGCGGTATAAAATCCAGCTTATGGCTTATTGAGAAGTAGTTGGCGTATAGAGTGTAGATAAGCATATTTTCAGTTAATATTATGTTTGTAGTGAGATGGATAGAGTGTAGAGTGTAGAGTGGATAGTTCTAGGCCGGATAGAAATCCATCTATATTTCCGTTACTTAGACCTGACTGTCTTCAGTTTTTTCTAATAGTTATGGCTAAATTTTCAAATAATTTACGAGGATTCGATGTAGTGTTCTCGAAATCCCACTATTGCTTGTGTCCACGTCTTTCAATTTGGTACAAAAAAGAACCAGTCACGCACCCGTATATGTATTCTCTTGATTCACTGGCATTGACCATATCTCAAATAGTTGAAAAGAGAAGAGAGAAAGATTAAGCTTCAGTGGCGATGCTTCTTGCTATTCGGTTTAACGTCCATTTGAAGTCGGGGTGTAAATTATAGTAAAATTATAGTATATAGTAAAAACTGCATCTGCAACCGAATTAGAAGTAGAACGAAAACGATTGGTCTTGTTTCTTGATTTATGTCCTCGGTGAAAACTTAGAGTACGAACGATACTAAATGCTAGGTACTATAGACATCGCAATATGGAAAGACAACTAGGCTCTGTGATGTCTGATAGCGATCTTGTAACAGACTAAATTTTAACTTTTAATTTCAGTTTGAAGAGAGACTGCACCATTAGATAGTATCCTTTACTTTACTGAATCAGAGACTTGCCATTATTTATATTAAAATAATATTTTTCTGCATCACGCATGCAAAATATATTTGAGTACACCGTGAGGCAGTGGAGTTTGAGTTCACGCAGCTTACGTAATTATTTGCAGCACAAGTTCTAAGAAAGTACAATATTACGAACGTGATTAAACATTCGCACAATTACACACCACAGTTAAAAACCTTTAACTTTCCAACAACTTTTGTGTAAATTCCAAGAAGCTCACTCAAAGTCGATTACTACAAACAATACTTTTTTACCTCTAACTATTGAACAGACCTTTTGCCGCTCACTTCGAAATAAACTTTGCCAATTTTAATGACCTAAAAACTTTGCTATAACATTGAACTAAATGAACGCAATGAATTGGTGTATTCGATTATCCAAATGGAATTAGCAGCCATCCATCAAAGTGCCTGTTCGAATACTGACATGAGACTGTAATACAACAACAGCATATGATAAAATTAGCAGGTGTAAAAAAAAGACTAATGAAAAATGGGCATACGATTTGTGTGAAATACGATAAACTAATACTTTTAAGAAATACAGCAAGGTTTGTAAGCATGTAAAGTTAGAAATAATGATGTATGCCTTAAATGACAGTAGAGCATGGAACGTAAAAAACAGTGTCAAATAAAATAAGAAGAGCAGAAATGTATTTATGTCGTCAATTTACAACAGAAATAGCTTAAGTAGACATAGTTAAAAAAATATGTATTCTTAAAGAAAATTCCAACTTCTTGTTTTACTTGACAACTTGTTTGACATAATTAATGTAATAAAAATCTATTAACCACTGTCGCCAAAGCGTAGTGGATACTTTCGGTACTTTATCAAAATTGTGTAATTTGCAGTTTATATAGTTCCAAATTAATGGGTTACATAAAGAATAGCACATTATAAATATAATACAAAAAAATTTTTTAATTAACGCGCGGACTAATTGCGAACCACTTGTAAATTTAATGTTTATATGGTACGATTTAGTGGAGTGTTAAATGAACTTCATTTTGAAATTTCAAAATCAAAATATACAGGTTCAAATATTGGCAATTTCTTCGGTAAAAAGTTAAACAAAAGTTATATAAGAAAACTTTTAAAAATCACGTTTAAATTCAGGTTTTTTTTTCGCCTTCAATTCACCACTTCTCTGCTCGCTAAGTTTAAGCTTGGCTTTAAAAATTGATTTATGAGTATAGCAAATAAGTTATCCTTAAAGTTGTAATGCTCTTGATATTCTATATCTATTTGGTTGTGCCAGTTAATATCATTTATACCAGTTGCTTGTTCGATACGCCACTCTCCAATTTTTAATAAATTTACTACAGTTATTTTTGTAGTTTATAAATTTATGACACTACCTGTCGACGAGTCATAATCTAGAGCGTCTCCTAAACTTTAAAATTATTGCAGTTTTTACTTCCTTCTTCTTTTAGAAACTTCTTTAGTTTCTCATAAAATTACACAGTGGCTTGAAGACATGTTCAATATAGTAGATAATTATGTTGTTATATTAAAATAACCATTAGAAGATCATGTAAATATATTCTTCAGGATTTATCAATTTTTTTTGTTTAAGTAGCATGATTTCAGGGTTTGTTTTTCTTGGCAGAATAATATAAGAATTATAACGTCAAATGTGATTTCCGTTGAGAAGAGACAACTCATCCTGCATTATCCTCATCAAACATACTGTAAACTATCCAAGGCCGAAAAAGTATGTCCTATTGAATATTTGTATAGCAAAATTTCGGCATATGTTTCTTTTAACACACAGATTGTTTCATAAACAAAGGTGTCTCAAATGGGAGTGAAGCGAACTATTTACATATCCAAATAAAAGTGTCTACTATTATATTTAAAGATCGGGGCGTGAACGATCTTTAGACTAAGGAAAACTTTGTTTAGACCGTGAGGCAGCGAATATTTGTCAAGACCATAGAAATATATCTTAGTCTATGCTGGAAAATGCCTAATGCTCTTCTACTGAGCTCCGATATCTTACCTAATCGGCAAAACTCTTTAAGAAAAACTCTGATTCATAACATCTCATTCTTATCTCATCTTATCTCACAACTCTGATTCTTTTAGAAAACACTACCCTCATATCCTATCATCTCAAAAAAAAATAGTTGTCTCTTAGGAGAAAAGTGACAGATTATTATATTAAAGACGTACTCCGTTGGTATGCTCCGAGCTTGGACGCTTTCATCTCTGTATTATTTTGTATCCTTCCTCGTAGGAAGCCAACAATATAAGTCGTTTTTAATTTTCGTTTCACCTTATTTAGTTTCATCTATCTTGTTTTATTAACCAACTTTAACTTTAAGACCAAAATCTCTTCATAACTTCTTTCAAGATGTGTTTCAGACAATATGTACGACCTCTTAGGTGTTTTCGATCTATTTGGAATGTTCAGAATAAATGTTTAACGGTTTTGACAGGGGCGAGAACTTAACATTATTACATATTGTATTAAATTGTGAGAACTTAGAATAGACTAATATATATAGGAGTACCGGAAAATAGATTAGAAGGGAAAGCTACATAGTCTATAATACACTGAGGTTTAAAAATTGGAGATGTTTTTATTGAGTGTAAATTAATTTTGAGCACCGATGGGTTTTTGGACCTACTGGTTTATGAATCTAAATGACTGGTACGCCTCCACCAATACTAAGTGCCTACCTACCCTACAGCAGCTAGCCGCTAATAAATTTATAAAATAAAATATTAATTTTACTAACTGTTTACCAAGCACTTAACGCGAACGTGTCTTTCTTTGCGGAAACTTTACTATACGATTTCCGTAATGCAATTACAGTTTTGTTTGTTCGAAAACAGCGTTTTTCCCAGTTTATTATTTTGCTCGGTTTTCACACCTTTTCCGCGTTAACTGCTCAATTCTAAAGTTTTTGCACGTTTTATGATTTGCTTATCTTAAGGCAAATACTCTACATCTACATAAAGACCTTCATATATTGGATAAAAGAAAGAGACACAAATATTATAATTATTTCTGTTTATGTCACGTTCATGCAAATTAGCCAACGTTAGACCTTAGAATATAAATGCGGAACGCATAGCATAAAGTAATAGAACGAACAAAATTGCGTGTGCAAAATTTCGGTGGATAATAAATTCGGTGGATATTAAAAAACAAAAACTAAATTGAAAAGTAAGCAAAAAAGTGTTTTGAATAAAGTGTGAAGTGAAATAGCAGAATTTAATAATAACAAAACCAGTAGAAATAAAAGATATAAACTGCCCATATAGCAGAAAATCTGGTCACCATATTAGTTTATATAATATCAATAAAGTTTAAGTTTCCTTTCTGAGTAAATTAAGAATGTCTAAAAAATGTCAAACAAGTTCGGAAAAGTGTTCCAGTCGTTTTGTTTTTCTTCACCAAGTAAATTCTACTACGAAGTAAATCTAACTACTACAACTGTTGGTCTTGCAAAAGCAGAGAAGGTCTTCATTTTCATCAACTACTAAGCAACATTTGATAATGGACTCAATTTAGCAAATTTTGGACCTATATTGTCTATTGATAGAATAGGAAGTCACCTAAAGTGAATGAGAAACATATAGGTCAGTTCATTATTTTATCGCCTGCTTTTTGTCTCAAAAAAGGCCTGTTCTTTGAAAGTCTTCTTCACATAATTTTTGACAGCCAAGAGAAGATCCTCGCCATGAATTACTTAGACAAAGCAAAGCAGGTCTTCTGGTCAAAATATTCTACAATTAACATCCAAGTAGACATGGTCCTAAGATGTAACCTTGAGATCTCAGCAGACGTTATCATCACGAACTTTGAGGTTATAACTGTCGAAAATAACATCGGTTACAGGACAGGAATATGCTAAGTTCTTGTACATATTAGTCGAGAGAGTAGTTATATAGGACGATTAGGTAGATCTTGTCAGCAGAAGCTGGAGTTTTAGGTACCATTTTGAGGTTATACAATAAATATTTACTAATGTTCCGATTTTACTGCATATTTGAGTTGTTTGCAGCATGCTACAAACTATTTATCTTCTTATTACATTTTTTACTGTGATCCCTCTTCACTAGAACATAGTTCTCTCCGAAAATATGTTCTAAATTGAGCATTAGTATGTAGATCTCCTTTCTGATTCCGAAACGACCTCGTCCTGCAACTAACTTTTATTATTCCTATGAAAATCTGGACGTTTACTGACGTACTCAACTTCTCGACATTATCGTGCAATATCCAGAACATCGAGCTTTCTTTCTGGTATTTTAAAATTCAATGTTTTCAGAGTTGCCACCAAATATTCCATAGAGATGAAGTTTTTAGTATTTAAGATAATACGTCTGCACAGCCCTAACCGGAAAATATCTTAGCTTTGTAATGAAGAAAAGAATGAGATGATAACTTAACTTAAAGTGACATAACATAATACCATATGAAATATTGTGTAATTACAACATATAAAATACAACAATGAAGCGTAACATACTCGTATATAACATAACGTAAAATGCATAACATAACTTAGCATAACAAAATAAAATATATAATATAATAATTTGCAATTCGAACCATAAATTTCTAGGTAAGCTTAATAACTTTTTGAAAAAGCAAAGAACAAAACAATAATACAACATAACGTAGCGTAACATAACATAACATAATATGACACAACATATGACACACAAACGTGCCAGAAATTTTAGCTTTTGAAGAAACGAAGAACGCAACCATAACTTAACATAGCTATAGAGAACATAACATAACTTAACATGACATAATAAAATAAAACTTAACAACACACAATATATAACATAATAATATGCAAATCGAACCAGAAATATCTACCTTAACTTAAAACAAAAACAAAAAACAACACAATAACGTAACATAACGCAACATAACGCAACATATCATAGTATGACACAACATTGTATAATATTATACAAGCCGAGACAAAAATATTAGATTTTTGATGAAGTGAATAACGAAACATTACCTTAACATAACACAGCTTTACTGAACATAACATAACATAACACAATTCAACACAATATTGCCACATGCATACATAACGCTGCCTATCAATGGAGAATGAAGGCACTTAGTGATACCTCCCTTAAATAATTTGTGCTGTAATAAAGTAATATATTCTTATATACTACTCAAAAATTAGAATTGCACCGCAAATACATAGTAGCATAGTAGTCCTTTTTCAAGCAACATAAAACTAGATACAGTGTAGAGTACCATCAATGATCTACTCAACTGTCGAGTTCAATTAAATTGCGAAATCCAATTACAAATATTATTGTCGGAAAACGGCATATACATAGATATACTTATTTGCTTATGTGTTTATAAAAGAAAAACATATTAGTTTACAATAGACTCTGAACTTATTTCAGTAGAAACAAAGAAAACAGAGCCTGATTGGATTTACTTCAATTGTGTACAAAAACAAAATAATCAAATTGTATGACATTTGCTATGGTATACCAACAACATGCCTGAACATATACATATATTTCATATATACTATATGTACAAAAGTTTCGAGCTCAAATTTTTTTATTATTATTATTGTTTTTTTTTTTGCGCTCGCTTGGCACACAACGCAAATAAAATAATCAAATAAAGTGATATAAAAATGTAGACCAAAGCAAAGCAAATAAATAACGGAATTGAGCGCAAACATTGCAAAAAATATGAAAATAAAATAATATGCTTGAATCGTGTTGAATTGAGTTACATTGTAGCGTATAAGTCGTGTCATTAAATCAACAATCGCATCCGTTTCCGGTTTTTATCAATTTCGAGACGACCAGCGAGACATGTACGAAAATTCCATATTTCGGTGTGAGGTTGAAATGAATGGACATACATACATTTCTAGTCTACTCATATGAGCATACAAGAATTTATTTTCAAATAACCTTAGCAATATTTATACAGTTATTCTTTTGTTCTTTGTGAAATTTTTGAAGTTTCGGCAAGCCATTGAACAAGTGATCTTGTAGTTTAATGAAAAGCTTTTTCGCTGTCAGAAAATGTGATAAATCTTCGCGGAGTCAAGATATAAACACGCTCTTATCCCAGATTCTACAGTGTATTTTTCTCTCAGAATGCCCAATAAGGCTTAGACACCACGACGACAGTTCAGATATTCTTTATATAACATATAAAAACACTTTGAGATCGAAGTAAACTCTCATGGAGATATTGAAGCTCGACCAACTTCAATAGTGTTTGTTCATCTTAAATAAAGGCTTGTCAAGTTTATAGAATATGAAGCTCCGAAAACATTTAAAACTGCTCATACTTTGAGGATATCTACAGCCATCAGTTGAAGAATAATCTCTTATAAACCTCATTGTGACTATACTGAGACTAAGTAACTTATGACGCCCACTTAAAGACACTTACGAAATCTCGTAGCTAGCCAAAAGTTATCTAAACTCTGATCACATTTGAAAGAAATTGGCAGGCTTACTTTGTTAAGGTCTCTACCTCTCTTTGTGTTCCTGTCATTGCAGATGACTCTGGTGGACGACACGTATTTGAATCTTTAGTAGTTTCCTCAATATGCTGAATGTTAAATAAACAGTACAGAAAATGAGAAGATATGCTGCGCTACCCCGAAATAAGCTTTCGAAAAGTTTCACATAGCTTGCAAAAGCTTAGTGTAGGCTTGGCGCTGGCTTTATGCTTCGACCAATTTTTTTTTCCGATAATTGTTGGAAAGATTCTCATTTCTGTATATCCTTATATTTTCCTACAAAGAAATGTAAAGAAAGTCTATAAATAAGGTCCATTTAGATCATTTATTTAGACCTCTATTTGAAAATAAGCATCCTAGTACTCCGAATTTGCAAAACTCGACCGGTCATTACATAGCAGTTTAAATACCGAGGAATAAGTATCGTGACCTTTTTTTCAAACTAAAGCTGAATAGTATTCATAATATGATGTTAAATGGGAGATCAAGAACTCTTAAAGGGTGAGTACGACGGCGAGGTCCACGAATATCCATAAACCGAATTTTGTACTAAAGAACATTAAATAAACGAGCTACTAAATATTAAAAAAGAGAACATAGGTGTTCTCATAATTTTCGGAATCGATATTACTTTCAAGAGTGAACTCGGTCTCTTTGTACTTAGTACGAGTGCGATAATTCCAGTTTTGGTCGAACAGTTCAAGCTGTTACCACTGGAGATTGTTGTATCTAATCACCATGGGATTGTTTGATTAGATACAAACGACGCGAGGACTCCTCTCTTCGCCTGTTTAATTATCCTCTCATATTCGTGCGAACTGGTAGGAACTATTTTATATGTTGCTTGATTCGAAAAAACTCTGCAGAACTCAGTTATATTGGGGTTTAGAGTATACTCTCGAGTTGAAAGTGCCTGGTTCTAGAAGTTATCTAGAATCCTTTCTTGGAGAAAATTTAATAATCACATATACTTCGACTATGTAATATTCTTAGTTCAATAACAATAAAATGGTGTCATAATTTGTGCCACCTAGAGTAATGCTAAATTCATAACGTACTTTACTCTCTCTACCTAAAGAGAGTCTGTGGTCTATTCAACTTTTTAATAATCTCAATAACATGAAGAAGAAGAAAACATAAAGAAGAAGACATAAAGAAGAAGAACATGAAGACTTAAATTTTAAACACTTTCGGGTTAGCGTTCAGCTCGAAGCTTATTCTAAAGCATCCCAATTTCCTATCTGTGACTATTACTCCTAAAACATAGAAGTCTTCTCTGGAACTGGATCGAAATTTAAACCGATTTATCAGGCAAATCATTATCTAGAATAAAGTAACTTACCATAGCTCACTTAAAGTTTTATCTAACAATCACTTTAATTGTTGTTGCAACATTGTTGTAGAGTCAAATGGTTGTACGGCGCATAATTGTGCCACAAACAAAAACAAAGTTGGACAAATGATGCGCCAACAAAAAACAGAAAATATGGAAAATAGAAACAAAAAGAAAACAAATAAAACGAAGTTTCATATTATTCAGTAGAAATAGAGTAAATATAGCTCGCAGTAAGTGCAGCACGAAGTGTTGTTTGCCCGCAGCAAAGAATTGTGGCAACTGTGTGCGTCAGTGGCAGCATCGTGCCATTGTAATTAGAATATACATAGAATACTTGGCGGTAGTTATTTGTTTTGTTGCTGCATATATTGTTATGCTTAGCATGTTTGCTTTGTTGTTATTGCTTTTCATTGTTTTTATTGCTGTTGTTGTTACATTAAATATGCGTAAAATGCTTGTTTGCCAAAGTTGCATGGCCATTTCCGTATTTGCTGCACTGTGTGTGGGGGGCGCTCATGTTGCAAGTTGAGTAGTTGTGTTATATATTATAATGCCTATATTATCCTATGTCTCAATTTATTTTTATTATATTTATTTAAAATTATTTCATTTATTTATTTTTATTTGTTAAAAGTTTGTTTCAAACAGTCTTTTGCTAGGCTGATCACAGCTGTGGTCACAATGTCGACTTTTCCTTATATTCTTTACTTTTCTTGCTTTACACCTATTAAATATATTTGTTGTTGTTGTTTTAGTTACCTAAGGAAATAACTGAGACAACAACTGCAATCGAAGGTAATATGATTTCGAAAACAGTGTTCTCTGTGCTGAGATTCCTCTTGGTGATTGTTAGTAGCATCTAGGGTTCGGTGGAAATGTTGCTCTAATGTTGAACTATCCCTAAGTGGCAAGTTATGAATCGAACACTCGGCAATACACTAAAGGTAGACATCGGTAAAAAGCGAATGGGGAACCGAAGCACTTTAGCGAAAACCAAACAGTTAATATTTCACGACTATAAAGAAGTCCATATAGTTCAAATATCCCGAAGAATCACTAAAGCTGCACCAGCTGTTGGTCATTTGGCTAAACTACTTAACAGTGGCTATGAGAAATCTACATAAGAGTAGAGGAACGAAGTACATTTTTCGATTGCGTTTCAGTAGTGTTCGGCCGAGTTCACAAGAAGGGCGATCCCCTACACTCTGTGGAGCGTATATGTGAAGGGCAACCTTCAAGAAACTTATTGGTTCCTAGTAGTGTTACTTCGGACCTCCAAAACAATCATCGACCAGATTTTTACCAAAACCAATATCACGGAAGTGCAAAGCAACCTTCTCCTTCTACTAAAAATTTCTTTGACACCAAGAGAAGTTGTTTTTGTACTACTTTGCCTGAATATCGTGTCAGAGTTTTCAGAACCTTCCCAAACGCTTTGATACCAAGCGAGTATTCAAATATAACGATTCCATATCGTGTGTTTAGTTTAGTTAGTACAGCCACATATTGGATTCTAAGACATTAGATCTAAAAAATTATCGTGTATTAAATTTGAAAGTAATAATAATTTGAAATATTTAATTTGGATATGATTTTGAATAGAGTTGCCAACAATCGACAAAAGTAAAACTGAAACAAAAGAAACTAGAAACAACTAGAACGTTTTGTCTACCGAACAGTATTCTGAAAGGCTTTAATTATGACTTATTTATAAAAGGGTTGCCATCTGCTACCAAAAGTAAAACTGAGTACTAAATATATTACAAAATATGGTTTAAATATATACATTTAAGAAAGTATTCCCAAAAGTATTCCCAAAGAAGTTCTTTAAATCTTTAATTTAAACTTATTTTAGAAAAAGTTTGCTAACTAATGATAAAAGCAAAATAAAAATATTATTTAATAGATGAACAACAAAAAGTGCTTAAGAAATTGTTCCAGAAAGAATTTTAGAACTCTCTACTGGACTTATTTTGTAATACATTTGCCATTTATCGGGAAGAGTCAAACTGAATATTTTACAAAATGAAAATGCAAAAATCGGCAAATATTTAACTTAAGCGGAATTTTCAATAAAATTGCCACATGTCGGTAAAATTAAAACAGAAAATATCATAAAATTTATGCCAAACATAAGGCGTTTGAAAATCATACGGAAATTTTTGGAAAAAATTTCAATTTAACTTCATTTTGAATAGAGTTCTCACCTTCCGCAAAAAGTGAAATTGAATAAAGTATAATATTATGTTACAGAATCACTTTAACACAAATAATTTTCGTATTTTTTGTTTTCCCGTAAATCAGAAACCAGTGCCATAATGAGTCGGATTGAAAAATATCAATAAAATTGTAAACAAACAAAAAATTCCATGCTATATATCACTAAAAAAAAATCTGAAATTACGACACTATCGGCGAAGAAATACTTTATCATTATAAATTTATGCCTACAATCAGAATCTGTCATCTCACAATTAACAAGAATGTAACAACTTCAACTGCTTACTATTCGCTTAAGTACGGCATGTCGTATAAGTAACATTTAATTTATTTTTAAACAAGTTTATTTGCCAGAGAAGCGTGTATATTTACCCACCTACCACCTTATTTGTAATTCCCAAGCGTTTGCTTATCACACACACACACACACACACACGCCCGCACACAACAACCTGCCTTACAAGCCATCACTTGCTTTAACGGGATTTGTTGTATGTATTTTATGCACACTTGCCCCACCGCAATGTCACCGTTGTCATCTAGTTACAATGTGTTGTTGCTGCGGCTATTGTTGTTGTTTGCCGTTACACGACTACACTTTGCAACCGCAAATTGTTGCAGTTGTTGTAGTTGTTGTTTGTCACAGAGCTGGCAGCTATTTTGCCATTGGCATTGCAATGTCATTTTGTTTTTGATTTCTTCAACTTGTTGTTGTTGTTATTTCTGTTGTTCTTGTTATTGTTCTGGTTATTTGTACGATGCTATATTTCTGCGAATGCTGTGGTAGCTTCTGCTTGCTTGATCTTGATTTGGAAAGCTTGTTCTGCAGCTTTTGCCGGCAACTACACGCCCCCGAGCGAGTAATAAATACTTTTCTATCATATATAGTAAGTATGTACATATGTATATCTATATAAATGCTCTAGAAATTTACGTAAGCTGATGTATGTTACACATAAACAACAACAATTTACTGTTACTTCATTCATTTTACCGCACGGTCTTCCGCCATTCATTCATTCAGCTCATTCGTGCAACACACACACACACACACAAACGCGCGCATTCATAGAAAGTCATACACACACACACACATATATATATATATATATATATAATGTAGCAGTAAGCATCTGTCAGTTTCGAGTTTGTAACTGTCTCCTCGCATTCAATTACACATGCACACACGGACACACTCACCCACAAGCGTCTAAAGACCAAGTGCAGCCTCATCTGCTACCGTTTGCTGCTCGTAATTGTATCTTTTGGCAAAATATCGCATAGCAAAAGTTGTCTGTCTGCAGCGTTACATCACGAGCGCATTGAGTGCGCTATTTGTTGTTGTTGTATGTTGTTGTATCGCGTTGCGTTGCCTACTGACCCGCCTACTGCCGCTGCTTGCGCTCACACGCCCTTGCTCTTCTTTAGACGAGTTTGTCGCCTGTACAAGCGGAGTCTGCCCTCACCTCTATTAAATATTCAACCTTCATCGTACATTCGATGCAAACTTAACGGTTTTACTGTCGCAATTTATTTAGTTCAAAGCGTCGCATATGTAAATACCCAGCAGTGCAAAGTTTGAATCTATTCTTCTCACAACATGACCCATTATAAGTCACTTAGTTTGAACTAGGGATCCAGAAGGCTGATATTAAATAAAATTTTTCAAGCTTCTTCCCCCTCCACACATAGGATTCGATTTTTTAATTATAAAAAATTACCTTAGGAGGTTTGGCTCCAGTGAGCCTTGCGCTCCATTTCATTGAGTTCTAAGGTGTTTTACAGACATTGGATTACGTTCAATACATGATGGTTTTTGTTGTACTTTACCGCCAGAATTCTAGATATAATACTTTAATCGAATGGTATAATACGTTAATCGAAAACTCGAGCCAAGTGCCTAATCATCATTCTTCGACATTTCAACTTCAACTTTTCAACTTTTTTATATGGTGGTAGGATAGTCAACGAAGAACTCTAGTTGCCTCCACAATTACATTTTGAGTGGTCGGACCTAATAAATATGACTCTTCAAGCACAGTCAAAGCCTGGATGAAACCCTGTAGGAATGAATGAACGACATCTTGAATATATTAAACTTAAACTCACTTCCAAACAGGGAATGTGTAACAACATGTGTCACCTTAAAAAAGATTGCCGACATCGGAGTCGTGTTAGTTATATACCATACTCTCGCTATAATAAAAGTGCTTTTTAGTAAAGCTAGTATTATAATTTCCGGAATTCCGGAAGCTTAATTTTTTCGTAAAGTTGCGTCTGGATATTTAAAGCTCAGTTATTTATGTTATGGTACAATTTTTATCAAGAGAACTGGCTAACAAGAATATAAAGCCTGAATATACTACTTGTACATCCAAGCTGTCGCTGTACCAAGATCTAGGATCTTTGTAGAAGATTATTAGGATACACTTAAATCATTACTCAATGAGCATGTTTTTGATGAGTTAAAATAGGCCTAATTCCGCATAGCACTAGTCTTTATTTCTATTTGATACCTTTAAAAATCTTTGACATCATTACCAATTCACAACCGAGGTGAGAGGAGTTCATATAAATTGGATATGTGTCATGATTATGACTTGAAAAGAAAACAATACATTTAAGAATACATTTAAGAAAACTGCTTGAGCAAACTGTGGTGAAAACACGGAATTAATTAAATTTGTAAAGACTCGTTACGGTAGGATTTGGAAACCGCAGAAATTCGACTATTCATATGTTTCGGTGTGATAGGCACTAAAAATTATCGAACAATCAACACATCTTCCAGCTCCAGCTGGAGCTTCCAGCTTCCAAGTACAACCTCATAAAAGATTTTTAAGGCAATTTGGTTCTCAGCGCTTTATTCAGCTATCCAGCTATATCGAATAAGCGCTGAAAGCATAACAGCCAGAAAGTCCATTTATGAAGTTGAGTTGAGTTGATACGGCAGAGCAGTACCTTCTTGAGCAGTCGAAATTAGTAGGTTGAATAGAAAAGATTCGTAAAATAGTACCATGATGAAACTTAACCCGTAGAGCTTTCTCGTAAATACTGATATTTTGGGTTTCTTTGGAAATTTTATGTATTTGCATTTTTTGCGGGAAATATATATATTTATACCGAAAGTTGATCCTGGAACCAGTTTTTGAAGTTTTGGAAGTTTTTGTTGCTGCCAAGCGAAAATAATTTAGTAAAGTAATAAAGCGTTATGGCGCCTATTTGAAAATATCCGTAGCTGAAAATCTGATCTGACTTCTAAATTAAGTGTTTTAGTTTAATAGGCAACCATTCGAAGCTCTTCGCTTTTTTTGAGCTTATTAAGGTTACTACATTTAACATATTTTAACGTTTTCCTCTCAAATTTCATGTGTCCTATGATTCCTTCACTAAAATTGATATTCTAATTGTCACTTTATTACCTGCATTCTTTCCGAAATCCTCTGTAATCTCACCACTTCGAAGACTTTTTACCTACAGGGTATTAGTGAAGTCATTTCCCTACTCTCTACCGCTCTACTCTGCAGCGAACTATGACAAGTGTGTCACTTTGTAATCTTATGTGGTCTATGCTCATTCCTGTTTGTTGCTTTTACTATTTTTGTCGCACTTGCAACACGCATTTTTTATTGTTGCACTAAGTTTGCGCGCTGCACAAAGAGTTTCAAAGATATATGAAATACATACATACATAAGTATGACATAGCGTGTGCGAGTCTCTCTGCGATGTGATGTGTCCGTCGCCTTTCGCATCAAGGCGACTTTGGTAGTGACAGTGGCATTGCGATGCGTTCAAGTGTACCGTCTGCTTGGAGCTTTGCAGCTTAGACGCTGAGCTGTGATGAAAATTGTGCGCTTAGAGAGCATTTTAGCAAAGTTGACAGATTTCTTTTTATGCTTTCCTCATTTGTATGTATGTGTGTGTGTGTGTGTGTGTGTGTGTGAATTTGTTTTAGTAATAGCACTAGTCGAGATTATTTTGTTTACTTAGTTTTACTTTGTAAATTATTGAACGAAATTAAATGACCAAATATTCATATAATAAAAAAACTGACTTATAACAATTAAAAATTTTTTAAGAAGAAATTATGATATAAAATATTGTTTCGTTTTATGCTTTTCAGGTAAGTTTCAGCGACGTAGGAAGCATTAGATAAGTCTAGTTAGCTTTATGGCAAGGGTAAGTTTGGTTTCACATAATCTACTGCATAGAATCTCTGATGAAACCCACATATGTATGCACTTCAGAAAATAAGTATACAGAGGAGAATTGAAAAGCATGTGTTCTTCAATGACTTGGAAATAACAGTCCTTCTTTAATTTAAACGATAAATACTCGCTAGAAGATTAAGAAGACATAGATCCTCAATATATTGAAAAGAAATATGAGAACTAATTATTTGATAATGAATGGCAGATCTAGCACTTTAAGTTGTAATTTCAGTTACATACTTCCAGCAACTAAGAGTTTTATATGCCAAGCCTTTTGGTGCCAGAAAAATACTCAGAGAAAAGCATTTACTTTTTTTCCCATCTGTGGATCATACTGACCACGTTAATTTCGATGTGCTCTCTTTAGGAGTAGATTGAAGTTAGCAAGTTCTTTTGTAATATACTATATTCTTGAAAGACATCCCTTTATCACTCTCCCGGAAATTTCCAATGCTTCGGCTGTTTATTAAATTCTTACAAATAGTGAGGTTATTAGTTGAGGTTAGGTTGAATGAGTCGCTCAATACTAATATAGTTTGAAGTGTATACTCGATCTGACGAAGTATCTGAATACCGTAAGCATACAAGGAAACTTTTATATGCCGATATCTTCACAAAAACTTAGGGCTTTTCGGAGCAAAAAATATCAAAGAAACGACTAACATTTTAAAATTAAAGAGCGAATGAATCAAAATAAAAGTATTTCACGGAGTTTTTACGGATTAAATTTAAACTAACTTTTATTTTAAATTTCTTTAAAATAATGAATTAATTCCAAAGAGAATATATATTATACTGTTTTGAAGAGTTTGTACTGTATTTTATGTAAGAATCTTTTTTTTCGCTGCACAGGACCTTAGTGAGTAGCAAATCGAACTAACAACTGGTATATACATGAAAAAAAAATCTCTGAGATAGAATATTGGTTCACTTTAATGAGTTATCGTATATTTCCTGGCATTGAATTTAACTGGATAGCTTTGTTCTTGTTTACACACGACATCTGAATATAGAAAATATATAGCAAACGAGAGATGGGAAATCGAAGTCGAATAGATTACTTTTTAAATTTATTTTGTAGCTTTCATAAAGCTCTTAAAAAAATTGTAGTTGTTGTTTAAATTTTGAAGAACTAACAAATTATGTTTCTTTTATTCTGCAAATAGTTAATTTACAGTTATATTTCGATAGTTAAGGTTGAGATTTAAAAATAAAATTATTTTTTTTTTCTCAAAAATAGCTTCTAAAACTTTGTTCTTGACTGTAAATCACTAATTGTGTACGCTAAATTGAGTGTGTGTGAACAGAAAACTTGCTGACTTAATTAACAACTTAACTGCCTCTAGTAATTGTTATATATAGTCATATATATATAATATAGTATAACTTCTCAAAATTCTTCACAGCCAATAGCAGCTGATAGGTAACAGCTGTATCGTTACATTTAACACGACTTGCCGAATCGAACAGTCCGCGTATATGCCATGTATCTAAATTTGCAATATAAAAAGTTCATTGCAAATTAAAAATTCCGATAGCACTCTTAATGTTTCTGCAAATAAACAAACATTTCAATTGTTTACATTATTTCGCGTTTCAAAATAAGCGATGCATAAAAATGAGTGAGTGAGCTTATTTGCGTTGTGCGAATAGTTTTGCCCATACATATATACAAACATGTGTTTTTGAATGCTGATATTAAAAGATCAAAGTAAATGGACATAAACAAATATTATATAATTTATGCTCGTGCACGTTAGATAAACAGCGAGGTAGCTAAATCTCTGGCTATAAATGCGTATGTACGCACATATGTATTTAGAAACAAAAATCTTTTCATAAATCTTGAATAGCCATACTCTGCGCACACCTGTGTGTTTATAGAAGGTCAAACGGCATAGAAATCGTGTGAGTTGTTGATGAATTACTGCCGATGGCATGTTGATTAATTAAACTTTTTTAAAGTTTCTTAAATTTAAGCTCTTTAAACGGGGTAGTAAAAACGGTAGACTGCAACGAAAATGTGTAGCGCAACAGAATTCGTCACGCTTACAGTATACAGAACGCTACAATTTAGTTAATAAATAATATTGTTGTTGAAATGCAAAGCTTTTCGAAATGCTTCGAATTAAAAATAATTTTTGAAAAAGGTTGCCAACTTAGAAATTAATTATATAAAAGTTATCAAATAGGCAGACTATTACAATATGGATTTTAAACTTGACACTTTTAAGGAGGTTTAAAGCTGACAATGTTTCTAATGAGGGTTGCCGCATGTTTAATTTCTTTAAAAAAATTAAATTCAGTAAAATTCTTAAAATTAATTAAGTAATATAATTTGTGCACCAAACTAATGAGGTTCAAGAAAAAATCTCTTGGCCATATTTTTTAGAAGGGTTGCCAACTAATTAAAATTCGAATTTCAATAAAATTGATAAAATTTGAAAACGCCAAAAACAAAGTATGGGTATCAAACTGCAGATGTTTAAAAATATTATTATTGAAAATATTTATTGAAAAGGGTTGCCAGCAATTTGAAAATTTGAATTTCAATAAAGTACAGAAAAGAATATAATTATTTCAATATGGGTGTCCAAATAAAGAGATTTAAGAAATATAAAAGCTGAAAATGATTCCAAAAAGCGTCGGCGATTAGCATATTTCAAAAGATTTCTGTCCTGAATACTGTTGGAAAAGGTTGTCATCTGCTTGAAAATGTATAGTCCAAAAAATTACAGAGAAAGAAACACTGCAACAGTAATGTCACACTTAAGCGATTTAAGAAAACTTATAACTTAAACTATTTTTGTGAGAGGTTGCCATCTATTTAAATATTTTAATTCCATATATTACAAAAAATAAGTAATTATTGCATTATGGGTATCAAACAAAACGAATTTAATAGAATGTACTATTGAAAACATTTGTATTAGTGTTACCACCTGTTTGAATTTCACAAAAAAAAAATTGTTTATTTTTACATTAAATTAAACATACAATTATTTATATATTAAATTTATATCAAAATATAAAATTTTGCCATGTTAATAAAAACCAGTTAAATCTAAAAGTATTACGACATACTTAAAAAATATGAAAAGCTAATTTAAATATAAGCTAATAAATACATAACGTCGTATTTTCAGCATAATTTGTTTAACTACCGCCGGCAACTTGTGAACACAACTTCTTATCATTTGCCGTAAATAAATATTTATGCATATTCATAAGAAGTGACAGCAATGAACAGTGAGCAAATAAAACAACAATGAATTGTAAATATGTATATATATATAAACATACACTCGTATGCACACGTGCTTGTCAAGTAACAAGTCAAGCAATTGCTGAGCAAATAACACAAATTTGTGCCACAACATAATAAATTTAATTGCAAGTTTAGTGAAATTCGAGCAATTGGTAGAGTGCTGACAGATAGCACATACATACATACAAGCACTAAGCCTAAGTTTGTATAAACCATTAATTTATTTCATTTGTACCATGTTATAATGCCTCTATTAGTGCAACAAATGCCGCATGCCACTTTATTTGGACGCTGGAGGCATTCCCAATTTGCAATGAATTTCTCCTACAATGAACACAACTATACATTTCAAACTAATACTCTTTGAGCGATGCATACATACCCTGTAGGAAATTATATTGCTTCGAAACTCATTTGTCTCTAGCATGCAAAGCACCTTAGGATTTCGATCTTCGAGGAGCAGTTTGATTATCCGCTTCTGAAAACATCTTCTTAAGTTCCGAACCTCCACTAAGTAAAACAGCTGATGGTTTAAATTATTGACTTCTTATTTTGGGATCATGGTTCAAATTTGGACCAAGGAAGTTTTTTTCAAACTTTTCAAACTTCAAACTTTCAAACACTCAATGAAAAAATCGGAATTATTCTGGTAATCTATTTTATACAATCGTTCGTTTGGCCGAGGAATTAGTTGTTGAAGTTTGCTTTTTTCTAAAATTTACGCTATGTGGCGCTTATACATTTCTTTATTTTTTATAGCTTTTCATTAATATAATATATGAAAATATTATT
This sequence comes from Bactrocera minax, assembly GCA_021498325.1. NCBI lineage: Eukaryota > Metazoa > Arthropoda > Insecta > Diptera > Tephritidae > Bactrocera > Bactrocera minax. The sequence goes on from JAKEEE010000034.1 coordinate 809,946, forward strand.
ATTTTTCATAAAATATTTCAAATAAGCGCTTTCCCACGGTAATGCGATCTTTTCTTTTAACAAAAAATAATGAAATAATCTGTAAAATCATTTGGTATAACCTCTATATTACATGAATCATGAACAATAGATTACTCAGTTTTTAAATCAGTATAGGAAATAATACTATTTTTTAGATGAAAAAGCCTAAAAAGGTAAAATTGTATCACAGCGCCACCTATCTTAAGAAACCATTTTCTTTTGAGAGTTTAGTATCATTCAAAGATCAAAAATGATTGAACGAGAGAATACAACAGTTTTGTCAGTTTGTCAGCAACATTATTACGTATGTAATATCATTGACCAGATAAGGAAATAATTTTGTTTAATTTTGTGATTTGGATAGTAGTATTATGTTGTCTCTTCGTCCCAAATGGTCCCTCATTCTTTCGCTGCCACAGTACTTTACTGCATTCTGTATTTAAATTATGATTTAAATTATGTAATTTAAATTATTATAATTTACCTGCGCAATTTCCACGAAATTGTTTCAGTCCTCAACAACAAATTCGTCTGCGCAGTTCACGTTTCCGTGCAGGGTATTATGTCCGTTAATTTTTTTCGCATATGTAGACATTGTACATATACCTTATTATATTATATATGGGTTTATATAAACTAACTTCTAGTTATTTGCCGCTTGGCTACTCAATCTTAGCTGCCCCAATGATTTTGCACTTGAAATGACCATATTCTTGCGAATATTTCATGGCCATTGTGAAATGCTTGAGCGCACACGTAGCGCCATAAATTGTGCGTGTGTCCAAAAAAAAAACAAAAAAAAGTAGAAAAATAATTGAAAAGGAATATAAAAAGCTAAGAAAATGAACTAGATCACAAAATAAATATGTTTATTTTTTTTTGCAGTGAATATGTTTGTATTTGTGTCCATATAGAGATTATGGTTCGCCTGCCTGCGGCAAATTATGAAAAATATATGGTGATGGTAGCATACCATATTTCCGCACGTGCAGATTAACAGGAGGTATCTTTAATAGGTATCTATGGAAATTTGACGAAACCACTTAACTCGACTTAGTATTTTTATCGTTTCAGCCTGTAAATGAAGATATTTTAAACAAATTGTCAACCAATTTAACATCTAAATCTGTGTTTTTAGGAAACTTCGTCCTTTAATTGGTTAAAATTATTTAATTTGTTTATGAAATTCAAGTTTAATGCATTTACGAAGAAACCTACTAAAGCCATTTAAGCTCTTTTATACCAAATCCAGAGATATATAAATTTATATGAATATTTTCGTATTTTGTGCGTATAATCGTTCAGAATTCAAAATCTTGTTTAAACTCATATACACACATGCACATTGCGTCACAAACTCGTCTCTGTATTTGTGAAGAATTGTCAAATGTACTCTTTGGTGTATTTAAGAAAATCTTAATAAACACACCTTTGCGACCAATTTTAGTTGCAAAACTGAGTTGTGTCTCCGTAAACACAAAAACGAAGAGCTGTTTCGGGCGAACTAAAGACTTTTTTTTTACAAAATTCGTCTATTTAAGTGGTATTGAACTCGAGACACCAAACGTTCGGAATAAGCTCGAGTTTGTGGGGCAACATGGGAACGCTTCTATGGCAATTTAGAAGTGCCGGTAGCAAAAAAATTTTGAGAGGAAATATTAAAGACTTGTATATTTAAAAATTTTTTTAATATCTAAACTCGAGTTTAAGTGTTCTTGATATTTTAAGAAACTCTTAGTTTTCTTGTTACATTTTGCAGTATGCATACTAAGTTGAACTGTTAAATGATTTATTTTTTTTTTGTTTTGAAAAGCAGAGTAGTTTTTTCATAAACACCAAATACTACTTCGTTTTAGGCGAGTTAATTGAGGGGTTTGTGTTAGACTCCGTGCAAGTGAGTAATGTTTAGTGTCAAACAAATTTTCGAATAAACTCGAGTTTGTGGCGCACCGAAAGTACATACATTTAGAAGATAAAATTCTAAAAATATCATAAACTCCTTTTTAGAGCCTTATAGTACGTTAGTGTTACAAGAAATAAATTTGAGTTTAATGTATTGTCTCTATATATATACGTATATTATAAATTCCTTTCATGATTAATTTTTCGTAGTTATTAGTCATATTTATTTTCAATACTATAAACATTCAATGATTGAATGAGTGAACAGATATTTACAATCAGTACTAAATTTTATCGTTTTACTCGTATTGCTATCACAAGTGCTTAGTAAATATTTCCATAAGCCAATATAAGAAAATAAATGCTCAATTAAATATTTTCAATTAATTACTTTACATGAAGCGCCAAAAGCACTGATGAGAAAATGACGAGTTTTTATTGATTGCTTGCAACACACGAATAGTAAACAAAGCTAACGTGATAGAAGTAACTTTTTTCATTTTAGTTAAATTTATATATTAAATGACGAACGTAATTGATTACTTCATAGTAGTACTAATTACTAATGTCTCTTCGCATCGTAGTAAAATATCGTAATGCAAGCACTTTAAAACAAGTTTAGTTATTTCGATTTGTAGTTAAGTATATTTTATTAAATTCTCCCACAGAGAGAATTTTATTTTTATCAAGGAGGTCACGATACTAAGTATCCATTTTATAATTTTTTTTGAAAACAAATTCAACAACAACAAAATTCAAATCCGTGGTCTCAAAAATTTTGATCCCGAAGACATGAATTTTATAAAGTGGTCCAGTTGCTGAGAAATACATTAAAAATTGCATAGCTTTAAAAAAAATAGAATTTCGATGCTAATAAGGGCCTAGGTAAATATTAAAATCTCTAGCCGTTGGGATACCAGTTAACTTATATTACATATACACACCCACATATTTTTTGGAAACACGAATTAAGTATAATTTTTTACATGAACAGATTTATAGAGAATTAAAAATTATAAAATATCGGTAAGTCCCTAAATTTTTCGGGATCCCGATTTAAGGAATAATGGTGGTTATTAATAAGGTTTGAAAATTACAACGCTTACTTGCTTGTGAAAAAATATTATTTAAACCTGAGCGATGAATTAGCTGTTTAGAGAATAAATTGCCTACTATAGAAGCATTATTTACAATGATATACTGTATTTGAAGGAAATAATCAACACCTGTAATGAAAAGATTTGCGAACACATTTCAAATTTCTCCTGGATTTTTTTATTACCAATTTTATAAGTAAAAAAATCGTTATGTAACCACACAGTCCCGAAAAATACCGGGATCTCGATATTGAACATTATGATCCCGAAAGTTTGCGGGATCCCGGTTTTGAAGGTCGGGATCTCTCGGATCTCGGATCGATGAAGATCGGATCTCTCTGGGAACTCGTTGATTAATTTGAAGAAGAGTGTATATAATAATGTATATGATAGTATATATATATAATAATAAGCATATAAGTATATAGGAACAAACTTTCTGTAAAGCTGTTAAGGAAAAGCTGGAATAGGTCTTCCAGTTGGTTTATCGAAAATAATTTAAATGGAAAATTAATGCAGATACTTGGTTTAAAGAAGATAATAAAGAATTTTTTTTATTACGAAGTTGGAAAGAAGAAGCTTCTCACAAAACAATTAACTCAGTAAATGGAAAAATTTTAATTAAAATTTCAGTAAATTATATTTGGCATTCACACAATCGCCGTAACAAATTTTTATTAAGTTAAAATAATGTTGTAAATATTTTTTCGATATTTTTTGTTTTCATTTTCAGTTTTTTACATATTCTTTAATTGTCTACCAAAAACCTTCGATTTGTCACGGCTAATTTGTTTGACTCTTACATACATGTGTTGTCTTCACTTTTGCTTTACGTCTACTTTTGCATGGATACGCGTATTTTTTTCAAACTTTGTTGTTGTTTTTTGCTCTGCAGTTTCGTTAATCACCTTACACGTTTTTCCTTTCTTCGTTTTTATTATTTTGAAGACAAATTATATAACTGCCAGTATACGTAGAAACAAATCATTAGCAACAACAAAAACAGGAATAGTTTTGTTAACAGTTGCAGCAAAAGTTTAAAAGTATTTCATTAGAAATGACTTGAGCTAGCTGATTTCACGCAACCAAAAAATTTTATTATAGGCCTGAATGTGAGAACATGACGTCGTTTACACCTCCCCGAATAGCTTATGTTAAACACCAGCATAATGGCCGTTTGAGTGTGTAAATTGTGGCTTTTTAAAGGGCGCATGTGCGCTTTTTTAATGCTTAAACCCAAAGATGTATTTCACGTAATAAAAATTTATATAGAGGTCTTACGTGTTTACGTTTTTATTATTAATCATTTTTTTCTCGCTTTACGTTTTTCTTCTTCTGTATCTCTGTAACTTCCGTAAAGCGATCATCGAGTCGGTCGAGTTAAATTTGAGTGTTTAAAAGTTGCTAAGTAATGGATAGGCAACAATTTAAATTACTACTTTGTTGTAATTAAATAGAAGTCATTAAAATATATTCAGCCTTGCAAATTTCAATCAAAGTTCCTTTTTCCGTGTAATCTTTTGAAAATTTTCAAGTGCGATATTGAAGTTTGGAGACAAATTCTGGCTTATATGGTTTTATAATTGCTTTTGCTTACATCCGCTTTGATGCTTTGCTTAGACGGACCCCTGAATTTGATCACTGATCCCATCCGAATAAAGCGAATCATCGTATATATTTATGTTCCGAACCCACATAGTTTGTTCACTTTTGTGCTTCTTGGTAATCTTGATTTAGATATTCATCTATTTTTCTATCTATATGCCCATCTATCTCTTTCGATATATCTTTCTGTGTATCTATCTGCCTATTTATCTATTTATCTAACTTGGTAATATCTCTACATCTATCTTTCTATCACCTATCTACCTAGTTACGTATCTAGCTATTCGTCTACTTAACTAACTATGTGTCCATATGCCGACTTATCCATCTATCTACCTATTTGTATTTAACTATCTATTTATCGACGTATCTACCTGTCTATCTGCTTATCTCTTTATCTGTCTTTATATATACATATTTACTCTTCTAACTTCTTCTTCTAACTACCTATACGTCTATTCATTAATCAATCTACCTATTTATCTGGTATTTAATTTCTGTCTATCCTTTCATATATCTACCTGGTTATCTATCTATCTGTTATATAACAATATATCCATCTGCATATCTATTTATCTATCTATATGCCCATCTATCTGTTTATCTATACACTAATATCTATGTCTAGCTATCGGTCTATATATCCGTCTGCCAAACAACTTTCTTTTCGGGTTTAGTGAGACCCTCTTTCCTACCGCATATTCGACTACTCATCTTCATAAATACTAACATAAGCAGATCTAACAAAACCCAACTGATTCTTCGAATTACAAATTTAAGTCCACTCCTCCAGATTTAAGACAATAGACTAAATATTCCCCTTGTGTGCTCTCAAATCATTGGCCAGAAAATGTGTATAGCAATAGGTATGCAAAAAGTCAAGGTTTTATGAAGACCAACTTTTTCTTCATTCTAGGCGCACAAGCCAGCGCTATAAAGGCTTGATTTGGTTCGTCTGTTTTTTTTTTTTTTTGAAGAAAAGTGCTAGATTTACAGCGGAATCTCGCTTGTAATTGGATATGTGTCCACCAAAAGATCCTACTTTAATTTTAGTAAACCTTCCATCGATTACACTAAAACAGCTCCACATTATTCATTATTTGTATTAATCGCAACTTAAGGCTTGATGCGAGAGCTGGAGATTGCTCCACGGATAGCCGAAATTGTCAATGAATAAACTAATATGAAGTCCTAGCTACCGTCAGACCTACTCTCTGAGAATCTCTGGGATCTTTATGGCGATAATTCTATCAAAGTGTTTTTTAGTCCCTTAATTATGTGAAACCACTATAATTTCCTCTATTTTTTTAATATCACGATTATGGACAATAATAATACTTTTATTTCAACCGCTTTAAACTCCAATTAAAACCACATAGAAAAATATTAGATAGATGTATGTATATGTAGTGAACATATGTATGTGTGTAAACTACTTACTAATCATAAAAGTTTATTTCGCTGTTGCAACCACTAAGCACCTATTAAAATCACTGAAATGGAGGAAGCATCTGTTAACGTTTAATCGTCTGAAACATCATCTCTCCTTTGAACCCCTTCTTCAGCGTTTTCATTCTCTTCTTCATACAGTGTATGTATGTATGCGTGTGGTTGGTGCCAGCGTGTGATTTTCACGCCTGATTATTAAATTTTATCGAAGAGCCCAACAGCGAAGTGGAAAGAACAGCACAAGTGTAGAATACGTAAGTATAAGTTCAACTAATGAGAGTTCAGTACTGAAAATAAAAAAAAAAAAAGTGTTGTATATATGGATATGAAATCTGTGTGAAATGTGTTGTATACTCCCCTAATATGTGGCTTAGAGTATAATAGTTTTGTTCTCCTAGCGGTTGTTTGTAACACCTAAAACTAATCGAGATAAATATAAAGTTATTATCAAAATGATCAGTGTAACGAGACGAGTTGAATTCCAAATTTAATAATAACCACGCCCACCTCTCATTAAAATTGCTATAACTCACTAAAGAAAGTCGTCAGAAGCATTAAATTTTACATTAAAGATGGATACAGTCGGGTTGCATGTTAATCAGTATCAACATTTTACATTAGGCGTGGCACCGCCCACTTTAAGTGGAATCCCACATCTCAGCGACTAATGGACGACACATATATCAATAAAATTCGGTGCATAAAACTATTCTGAAATCCTTATACCACAGTTTAAAAATGGGCGAAACTGGAACATAATCAAGCCTGCTCTCTATATAGCACACTTTTTGATTCCATTATATTCTTTCACTTTACAATATATAAATCAAGCATCATTGAATATAGCGGAATAAAACTTTGCATAGATAGTGACTTCCAGGTGTGTCACTTCTCATTTAAAAATGGTCGAAATCGGACCATCTGTTTTTAAGCCTCCAGATATCGAATATGTGGACCGGAATATATGGATTGGTATCGAATATATGGCTGATTTTTTACCGCATAAATAGGTCAATCTGTGAGACGTATTATTGAAATTCAGACAGAATCTTTTCCTGATAAAAGTGGTTAAATGATGATAATAGATGAGTAAAATTGGGTCAATACTTTCCCTAATACCCAATATACCCAATATGCAGATATTCGAACTTCCGGTTGACTTTATATCATAAACATTGGTTAATATGTAGGATATCTATTAAAATCTATCTATATCTATATCTATAAATATCTATTAAAATTAAGTGCATCCTATATGTACTATAGTTTGTTGATGAAAATTTTTGAAATCGGTCCAAGAGTTACCAAACTGCATATAATATTAAAAAAAAAAATTTTTTTTTGTTTAATCACAATTTCGTTTTAAATAAATTTTAATGCTTAATTTTTAATATTAAATTTTTACTTAATTTTTGCAAACATTTTTAATTTTTGCATTTCTCTTCACTTATCCTGGCTTTTTACTTGCCTTTATTGCTCACTCTTCGTTGCCTTGTCAAGTTGGAGAGCGCTCATACCACAGAGATTGCCGATGCTACACAGATAGTTGCTTAGTTTGTGTCTATCCGCACGCACATCAGCTATCGTTAGCAACATACAGCGCACAGCGCACAGCGTCAAGTGCCTGGCAACAAAGCGCCACTCAAGCGGCGCGCTGATGGTGCTAATGTTTCAGCGCCAATATCAACTACTGATTGCTGGCAACGTACCACGGTTATGAGGCGAGAAAAGCGCACACATACATATACGTATGCATATATATAACTATATACACATACACACATGCACATGTATATATTTAAGTATATACTTATATCTAAATGTGCGTTTTAGTTTGCTTGCCATTGGCGGGCGTTGCGGCTACTTAATTGCTTATGCCACAAGTGGCTAACAAACGAATAACAATGAAAATAAAAAATAAATCGAAAATAAAAATCTACAAACTGCGCATGCGCAACTTAGACTCTTCAATGTTTGCCTGCTCTACGCCTAAGTATACTTTAATGAACAACAAATAATGGCAAACAACAATAACAACAACAGAACGCTTAAAGCACACATATGACTTGCTTACGACGTGTCGTAAAAAAATAAAAACAACAATAACAACAAAAGAAATCCATCAGCATTAAGCATGCAGAACAGCTTTCGGCGACGACAGCGTCACTATTCAACGCTAAGCACCGCCACTATTTATTGTGCGCATTCGCTGCAAAAGCCTTACAAAAAAAGCAGGAAAAACAATAATGAAAAACTTTTAAAATAGCAAATCTCAGACTGTGCAGCAGCGGCTGCATTACGTGCTCGCAATACGCATTATTGCTAGTTTTTATTATTGCAGCGTATTTTTTTCGCATTTGTTGGTTCTAGCCATAATAAGTCGGTGGCTTTTTGTCGTTGCAAGGCGGTAAGCATAGTGTTTAAAGATCGATAAAAGTAAAATATATTTTTCAGCGTCAGAAGTGGGCATCGGACTACGAGAGAGTTGTAGAATCTAGCTGTAGTAGCTTTAGAATTGTCAAAAAAAGTTCATTTTTTGATAACACCGGACCAATACCAGCAGAGCAAGTCTCTCAAGTTCCCATTCTCCTAGGATGTTTTTAAAGTACCCGGTCTGGTAGACACTTTTCTGATCCTTTTCTCTGCCGTGTATTATCAGGGCAGACCTCCGTACAGTACCAACTTATTAAAGCCTTATCTAAACCGACTTGTTTCGAAGAAGAACCTTCGCGGGTTTATCGAAACCTGCCCGTCTCCGAAGCAGCCATCTTTGCAAAGGAAGATGACAAGATAAATATATAATTTTCCTATAGTTAATAACACCCTTTATTCTGCAGTAGCTGAAAATTCAACCAATGCGACTTGTATCACTTCAAACTCGTGATACTTTTCCATGTGATGACAAATAACGTCAACCACCCCATCATTGGGAGATCCATGATCCATGAAATCCATCCACAATTAATGATCCATGAAACTTTTATTCGAGTATCTTTTCAACTTCTCAATATATCTAATTTCTTAGAGCTTACATATAATTATATATAATTATTATTAATAAAAACGGAAATTAGAAATGGAAGGTTTTCAAAGTTAGCAGAGTTGAAGATCTTACGACTGAAATAGCTGAAAGCCTTATGCAAGAGAGCATACAAATCATGCATTATTACTGATCTGTCTGAGGTCGATTTTTCGAAAAGGAAGAGATATTTTTATCTTTCTTTTAGCATAAATTTTTTAAACTTCTTTCTAAGTTTATCCCTATTTAGTGTCTTATATAATAGTTTTTCAATGGATCTGGCAGCAGTTATGTAGTCGAGCATTTACGACTTCTACCCTTGTCTAACATAATATAAGTCTATGTACAGAATAAATTGATAACTCTCCATTTTGTCTCTCTTAAACTATATATACGAAATGGTCCGAGCTTATATCCGACAATTAGCGCAACCGTACTTGTCAAATCTAGACTGTGCATGGTAATATAACGTTTGTCCATCCATCAGTTCAAAAGATCCATCAATCGGTTTTGGGATTTGAAACAAGGTCACAGTAGACGACGGACTGCAATAAGTTATTTACAGCTCTTTAGAACCATAATTAACTTGAGGCAGTCGCTCCATTTGTGGCAGTGAACTACTGACCGACCGCAAGCGGTGCTTAAAGTATAAATCATCTCATCTTTTTGTATCGATGCCACGTTATAGCCTCTGATAGTATTTTTTTTGTTTTTAACAAAAACGGGTTTTTAGGAACATATTTCTGATTAAAGCACGTAAGTGTTATTCCATTCGATGACTGTCTGTTATATAATTTAATTTAGTAGTGGACCTTGCATCGTACAATATAATACGTACTTCAGCTTGGACAGTGTAACATTCATTGCTGCTCTATCCATTACGATATAATGTTAGTGTCGTGTTATTTATCGATTTAATTTTCAGCAAAATTTTATTTTACTCTAAATCACTGTACAACGTGCCACAAATGGTTACAACACCACCAATGTTGGTGGCGTAGCACGCATGCACTCATACAATTGGCGCCACCTTGACAGTCATCGACAAAGTTGTGACGTCGCGGTTGTCGTCGCCTTTTTGCCACATACTGTGCCAATTCTGTGAACGTGCTACGTGCCACTAAGTGTTGAACAAGCAATTTTTTTTTTACTTCATTTGTTGTTTTTTAAACTTACATAGTATTAACTTGTATATATTTGGTCACATTAAAGCTACAACTCACACGAAATGGAAGATGGAAATCAGTAGTACATTGAAGCATATACCTTAATAGGGAACAGCAACGGGCATGGAATCAGTCATAGCCGGCGTATTGACTACCATCTCCCTTAACTGAACCTCCTTATCGGCCCGCTCACTGTGGATAGTCACTTAAATAGTCTGTAGTTTTATAAAATCATTTTTATTTATTTGGTTTCTAGACCATGGATTCCCAGTCAGATTCAGACAAAATCTTTGCTTTATCGTTGGCAATAACTGAAGACTTTTCATCCCTTTTGCTAATACTTCGAAGAATTAACGAAGTTCTTCTGCGCTTGCTTGAATTTTTTTTAGACTATGTAACAAGCGTTTTGACCCGTTTTGACAGCGTTCCGCCGAGTTGAAAAGTTCTGTTAGAAACTATATATGTATATTTTCATATGTGAAAACAATGATCTAGTGTTGTTCTATGGTTTTATGGTTCTAACTTATTATAATTTTGACGAATTGGTGGTATAAAAATAAACATTTAAACCAATTCAGTGTCATTTAAGTCATATAAGGCAGCTGCGAATCGTGCATGACGTATACTATTCTATGAATCAAACTATGTGAAACTCTATGAACATAAACAATGTGTAATGAATACGAAGTTGTAATGAACAAGTTGTAAACTACTTTGAAGCTAAAGTCTGAAGTGCGGGCTCAAGCGTGAGCCCGTGTGTGTGTGTGTGTGATGTCAAAAATTAGATTTCGGTCAGAAATATAACAACATCACACTAGTTCAAAGTAGACAAAAAAATTTGTTCTATTATGCACATAAAAACTGTCTTGAGTTGGATCTTATTAAGAGTTCATCTCAATAACTTTAACTCAAATACTCGAACCATATACAAGGTCGAGAGATGGCGCTGAAGACAAAATACACCTCAAATTAGATTTACAACAATAGTTAATCATATGCATTAGAAGTATTTATTACATAAATCTTAAAAAGGGAATTTTAGCCTTACTGACCAATGACCAATATGTATTATGTCAAATATACTTGGACACTATGGGGGGACACTAATTTGACTATTTCGACAAAATCGAGAAAATCACTAAAATGGCAACAGGGTTTCAATTTATATGGTGGTCTCATGAGGAATATAATTGCCATAAACATAATTTTCCTTACTTCACAAGTTTGTCAATATGGTTCCAAAAATGCTGTCATAAATGGCTGTAGAGACCAAATAACAATCATTATCATACATTTGACCACAACTGTCATTAAATTTGGCATAATGGAAACCTCACAGAATAAAATAACTGCAGCAACAGACCAAAAATATCAGTAAACTTTAGTATTTCAGGGACTCTCTCCTGAATTTGAAATAAAAAATTCAAAGAACTTTATGTTGGCACGTTGTATTTAAAATGGTGGGAAATTTGACCGCAATATGGACAGAATTATGACACTATTGCGAATAACAACCCAAATCATTTATTTTTATAAAACTGGAAGACTGGAATATAATTGATATGTTCCTTCGTAGAATTGGAGAACTTGGAGATTAACATTGATAATCGTCGAACGAACAATAAAAGCAATTTTTTCAAGCAAGTAAAATAAATAGCTCACTTATTAGTGTTTGAAAACTGGTACAAATTTGTTACTATTTGGACTAGTTCGTATTCAGGCTGAAATTTCTATTTACGAACTAGTATTTTTCTCACAAGTTTACTGTTTCATTGCAGGATATTAACCATACATATATACATAAATATTTTTATAAATAACCAGGCGCGCTATATATCTGCATGTATGTGTTTGCCTGCTGCCATCGGCTCCGCGCACACCGACTGCATTTCAATGTGCCACACGCAAACACTCCATTTGTGCTTGATCATTTTTTCAATTTGCACCAGCAGTAATTTTCATGGTCTTACAACTATTAAGGGTCATACAAAAGCCATAAATAAATAAATAAATAAATAACAACAAGCTACAGGCGAAGCGCTCAAATGACCGCAAGCATGCTGCAAACTACCATTAGCATTAGCTTTGTGGCGCTAAAAATAGACGCGCACATTCGTTTACAAAGTGAAAAACTGCTTTCAACTGCTGTACGTGTAAGTGTGTGTGCGTGCGGACCACTCATTTTCAGTTAATGCATTCAATTCTAAAAATATCAACACTATTTCCTGCTTCTAGACGCTATCAGTTACAGTACGCATTCATTTATCAGCAAATTGTGCACATTCATCTTCTGGCCAAATGCGAAAGTTTCACCATTCGCCGCACTCTTGAGTTCCACAATTCTACTCTATGTTTGTTTGTGGTCGCGTAGCTTAGCGGCATTATCATCAACAGCATCTGTATGGCCATCACGTGCTCCCTTTCAAGACTTGTTTACTTACGTGCCGCGCCGCGCTCGCTTTCTGCAGCCTCGTCAGTGAGTAGTCTCGCTGCGCATGCGCACGCGCACATTTGGCATATCAAATTCTTTTCCGCCTCTTAGGCGCAGTCCAATGTACACGCGACTCCGCGCTGCTGTACACGCTCACTCTAGCAGCGGCAATGGCAATGGCAGTTGTGCTGCCTCATCTCGCATTCCACGCACCGAAATGCCGAAAAAGGCCAGCTATCTAGTTGGCCATGTTCACCACCTTCGCTGGCGTCGCTTCTATGGCGAAGCAGCGTAACGCCTTTTTACTGTTTTGTGATTAGAAGAAACTTCGACTTCGTACTCGTAGCGCTTGGTTTCGCTGGACTTGACTTGAGGAAACTTGCCTTGCCTTTCATTGCTATGCATTGACCATATCTAGGCTGCATTCTGGGCGTCTAAGTATTGGTATAAACTTCTGCGCTCCAACTCACTGCATTTATCTACCTCTTTGCCCATTTAGTTCTTCGTTTTTGGTGGCTGCTGCCACAATGACTTCCCATGTCGCTGGCAAAATACTTCAGCGCTGGCATGATGACACTGCCAAAATCAATTTCGTACGCTTTTGGTATTGTGCCAATTATTGCATTGTAATTTCCTTGTTACATTTTTGGTGAAAAATTGCTTTGCAGATATGCATCGAGTGCAATTTGATTGGCGAACTGTGACGCAATTAAATGCCTTATTTGTGCATTTTTGTTATTACTATTATTGTTATGGGAATTTTTGATTTACCGCTATATTTAAAGGGCAATAATAATCTATACATATATATATATATATACATTTTATTTATTCAAGGTTATTTCTTTCTACTTTCTTGACGCCATTGCCGCCCATTCAAGTATGACTAAGTACCTCATTGCATGCCAGTTAACCTTTTATTTTTTTAAACTTGGGTTAGTATCTTCATAATTCGTGTTTTCAGTGCTTGAAATATCTCAATCAGTCTCGGCCACTACCCACCCGAATTACTAAAAAAAAACTTTCAGGGTTAGCGCATTTAATCCACTATATCAATTGAATGTTGATGTTATCTTTCAATCAAAATTAGGCCTCTGGCGGTACTTCCCATCGATCGATAAATTTCTTGTAACAATTCTTCACTTATAGATTTCAAGAGAAATGTTGCGGAGACGGGTACTTAGAAAGTGCTTATTTACTCAAGAGGAAACCGTTGCCAAAGTGTAAAGATTCATAAAATAGTCGCAGAATCTTTCTCTTTTCAAGGGTTATCTCCAATAGTTACTAGACTTGTCAGCATTTAATCAAATACCTTGGTGGAGAGTAAATTTTGCAGGTCTATGAGTAGTGGTTTTATTACGCCACACCTAAGGTATAACTCGGGTTATATTTCGGATACCCTCTTTTGTAGAAGTCATCTAGGCTTTCTTAAAAGTTTGCTTCGTTCATTTGTGTCTCCTTCAATTAACCTTTCGGTTAGTTTAGGTTAAAGTGTTTGCCCTCAACTAATAGAAAAGTGAAGGATAGAAAGATGAAACCAAATCAGGAAGATTACTAAGAAAAGCAAAAAAGTACCTAATTTGTGCAACAGTTTTAGCTCCAAGAGCAACAACTTGAAACAACATTGATCAGTTAAAACCAGGTGGCATCGTCTTTCAACAGGCATTAAAAAAGTTCCTAAGAAATTAATGCCGTGTTAAAGTATCTTATAAAGTCCATCAGCCGATCGCATCTAGAATTTTCGAAACCCTGCATTTGTCGGTTGATATCAGACGTTATTTGTTTTGTTTAGGGCCAGGCATCAGATCGTCCAAGAAATCGTCGTACGTTGCTAAGCAAACAGATTTCTAGTGGTTTTTCCATCTAGTTGGAAAACAATGCAGATATCCACATTATATTCTTATCAAAAATTAAGACGCGGTCGAATAGTTGGGTGAGACATTCTCTAACTAATCTCGATCTCTTTGACTGCACGTATTAATCGATACCAGATACTTTTTCTTACTTACTTACCATATACTTAAATTCATATCTAAAGAAGTAACCAGAAAACATGACGTCGCCATAAGAAGCTCACCCGGTAAACCTTAGGTTCCGGTTTCAATCTATGAACGAAAATGGAAAATACTACGCGTTTTGTGTAGCAATAGCTCTTTCATCGAAATTTTTTGATAAATTTTGAAGTAATGCATAATCGTGGTAAAGCCTCCTCTGGTAAACTTTTGTCTGACAATAGTTCTCCTACCTAATGTCGCTGCGTTCTTCCCGCGCCTATTTGAGAGTTTTGTATGTAGACGCTGAAAAGCTTTCCAGCTGTAGGGCAATTGTTTGAGCTTTTGAACAGCGTGTGTTTTGTGAGACCATGATCATGAACTTACCGACTTATGGAGAACTATTTACAAGATCTGCGATGCCGATCATGTGAACCCATGGCATACATTCCACGATTATGTAAAACCTTTGCGAAGATTTTGCATACCCCAAAAAACATTGGTCAAATGGCCAAATTATGGAGCGCGGGTTATTAATAGATTTGCCAAACAAGATCCAAATAGAAACTTGTTATCAGCAAACACATGGACGATTAAGCGAAACAAATTGCACACATGTATTTACTCGTGCTTTTTTCTTTGTGCTCTTTATACTCGTATATAATACAACTTGTTTTCATTTCGTTCCTGGCGAAATGCTCCCCAGCAGCTTTTCAAAGATCATTTCAGATCAACATATGTATATTTGGCGTAAAAAAGCGGGCAATCACCTTTGACTTTGATGACTGGTTTGTGCGCCACACGTTTGCTTTAATTTTCTTTAAATTGTTGTACTTGTATAACGAATGCGCACGCAAAGTGGAATATGTGAAACGGAAACAGGTACTTACATACATACCTACATACATACAACGAAGTTTTTTTTATATTTCAATCAACAAACCAAAACAGCGCGTTGAGATTATAAGTGTGGCCGAAGAAACGGGGGAAGTGGTTACGAAAATGCACTCGTAGTGGCAGTCGCACACTAACAGCCGGCCAGACAAATAAATAAACCGAAGAAATTTCATATGAAAACTACTAGAGATTTATGTGAGCGAGAGCGTTTACAGATCAATAGACACATAAGTCAAGTCGGTCGGTCGGTCGGACAGTGGCAGTGGCCGGTGAGACCGGTGAGTAGTTAAACAAGCAGCGGCTGACAAGTTAGTGAACAGCACGCACACTATATGCCCGCATACATACACACAGCTGTGCATAATTTGTTGCTATATAAATTAGTTCGTTTGAAAATTACTTCATTTGCTTTGTGTCTGAATGGAAGCAGACTCTTCAGCGGCTTATTTTGTGTGCTATGAGTCAATTAATGGTCGACAGAGTAGTTTTTGTTGTAATGCTTTGGTAAATATTATTTGTATATTTAAAATATTGAATGTAAATTAGTTGGATTTCCGTCGTCACAGGCCCGTCATTAACAGTGAATTGGTTTTTTTATTGATGACGATTCCATTTGGAAAACACATAATATGAAATTTATTTAAAACGTATTGGCAACACTATTTTAAAAATCAGTTACGTTAAATTAATCTGTGCGCTGGAGTTTATGAAGGCATTATTTATTTAAGGCACTTTCAATTTGTATGCTGTGACAAATATTCTCAAAACTTTATTTACATATGTATATCTACTAGAAGTATAAAAAACTTTATGTAAGATATTTTGGCAACTCTATTGAAAAAATTGTCCACTTAAACATATTTTAAATACTATTATGTTATTTAAAAATTTATTATTTTTGCATAAATTTTCATATTTTAGTTGATGGCAATACCATTTAAAACATTTTGTATAACAAATAGTATTCATTTGTTGAAACTTTGTTACTTGTTGGCAACCCTATATAAAAATAGTATTATAACTAAAGTGAGGTTTAAATATTCTTTTACTACTTTTTTTTTTTTATCAAAGCTTATATCAGAATAATTGGCAACCCTATTTATAATTATCTTTCACCATTCTATATTCTTAACAACACTCAGGTTAAAAAAAATTGTTATTTGTTTTTTTATTTATGATTTTATTTTTTTGCCTTAAGGCAACTCCATTTTTAAGATCTTCTGCATAAATCTGTTCTAACCTTATTTCATATAAATGATTCACCTTAACTAAATTTTTTATTTAATTAAATTTAGTTATGTAATTAAGCATGGCAACTCTTTTCAAAATAAATCCATATTAATAAAAATAAAACCTTTTTCAGTATTATTTTTCATACTCTTCTTTCAAAGCAGTAAAATTAAAAATAACAGTAATACTAATTGGCAATCCTGATAAAAATTAGACTAGTTTATCTAATCTAGTCTTATTTATTTATTTCACAACATTTTTTAATACGCAAGTTTTTTAGGAGGTATCTTTATTCAGTTACTTCGTATTTGATGAAGTATTATTTTTTTATTCTATGGTAACCCTTTCCAAAAATTCTCTGAAAATTATTATTTTTGCTTTCACTTGGTTTAGCTATAGAGCTTTTTGCTGTTGTTTTTTCTTAGAACGTAAGAAGAAAAAATTAAAGTCAAACCAAAACTTCCTCAAAAAATGCAGGTTCTCGGTATATTTTTTCTACCTTTACAAAACATATTTTCTTAAAAATCCACCGTTTTGAGTTTAATGTATATATTTTAATTCTTAAAAAGTTTAATATTCTTGTAACCATATTGTAGTATTTCTTTATCTTATCGAGAGTGGCATACCTTCTGAAAAATATCTCGAGCAATAATACCTCTAAGAGAGAGAGAGAGAGAAAAAGAGCGCGAAATGGGCCTAGTGATGGGTAAAGTGTGGTCTCGTTTATCCACTAACCAATTAAATCAACTAATATTTCTTAACCATGTTTAATTTGAGAATATATATATAATATATTAGTCACCAATATTATAACTTAAGACCTTAATTCAAACAATGCAGGTGGCAACCTTCACCAAATATTTGATTGATTATATAAATATAAATATATTATATTATATAAATATAATATAAATACAAATATATTATTGATACTTAATTTATTTTATCATTTTCATTGATTATAAATTTTTAAAATAGTGGCAACCCCCCCACAAAAAATATTTTCAAAAGGAATTGTTGATATCGAAAACCTCGAAAATCTTTAATTCCGTGCTAATAAAAAGCTATCATATTATTAATATTTTATTGGCTTATATAATTATTAAGGGTTTATAATTAGAATATAAATATTTCTTTAATAACTTGCATATATGTGGATGTGTAAGCATATTTAAAAATATATATTTTTAACCTATCTCCACACTCAGCGAACATCTATTTTTAACATTTTCATAAAGATTGTTGAATACGATAAATATTTTGAATTTTTAATAAGTTTGCCATCGAAGCCTATAATTAATACGCATTTGTGTAGAATCGTTTTACAATATTCATAATCACTTAACCTGATATGAGTATCTTTCAAACAATTTATCGAATCAACGTTAGGCAGGCGTAGCCGAAATAAGCGTGATTCACAATCGCCTCCTCAAGTGCGAGCAGATTGTATAAGTTATTCAAAAATACCATGAGTGTCAGCTGAAAAAAAGAATGAATAAAAAGATGACAGAGAAAATTTTAATTAAAAAGTTCAATGATCATTTCGATTAGAAATGTGAATGTAATGTGTGCTGGGTAAGAATTATATTCCAAGAAATGATAAAGGATAGCCGCTTATGAGAATAAAAAAATATATGTGCAAGTAATTTAGTACTGGCGGAATTTGTAAGGTTTCAGCGGTCAACTGATATAGAGACTGATGATAGAGTTATATAAATAACGATATAGAGTTATCGAAATATCGATATTTTAAACGATTTTAAATTCCACAGCTTGACAATTATTTTTGTGAAAATATTGAAATTATATGGGATTTAAAAGTCGACTGTGCCAAAATATCGGTTATTGAAATATTTTTGGAATTAGCGATTAGTCGCAATTGAATCAGGATAAATACCATTTATCGAAAAATATATATTAGATTTAGTTTAATTCGACATGTGAAATATATTGGTTTATCGAAATATCGACGTTTTGTGTAATTTTAAATGTGACTGTGAAAAATATGAAATTATCGATATCGTTTAAAATTTAATTATTTATCGAAGTAAAGACTTTTTATAATTTCAAATTCTAACATAGAAAGACTAGTTTATCGAAATGTTGGTTTCTTATACAATTTTAAATTCCTCCACACGAAAAATATTGATTTATTATCGATATATTATAAAGTAAAATTCTAAAGTAAAATTACACTGCGAAACTATCGATATTTTATACAATTTAAGATCAAACCGTGATAAATATTACTCTAATGAAATATCGGTATTTTACAGCATTTTAAATTAGACTTTTTTAAATTAGAATATCGATCTATCGAATTGCCGGCAAGGCAAAGTGTATGTCTGCCATCAAGAAGCTTCACATGAAATCGTTCATCGGTCTACCATCTGGGAATTTGCCCGTGATATTAAAACTGCAGTAACAAAGCAATATAATCGAATCAACTTCGAAAACAGTAAAGACTTCACCTTGAAAAATCGGTTTCGAATAGCAATCCTAAACTCGTAAATTGTATGAAAAAGAGATTATAAATTGCCGTTGCGATTTTTTAGAGCGTATATAGCTTATGTTGAAAATAGCTTGCTATGGACTGACGTCATTTTAGCGAGATGATTGATTGAGCGGAATACTTAAGTGTTATGAAGTGAATTTTTTTGAGGTCAAAGCCACAAAATAAATACTTTTCTAGTGATACCAATCGGCTACACGGTTTATACCATTTCACATTTATTTACTTAATATTATACTTTTTGTTTAATGTGAGTTTCCTCAAAGGCATTAGATGTCTGTAATAAAATATCAGCTGGAATAAACATCTTTGCGCAGTCAAACTAAATTCATTGAAGTCATAAAGTTTAGCGCAAAATTAAACAAATAAATATAATGAACATTTTATTACCTGCAAATAGCTTAGGCTGACAGCACAACAGCTGCATTGCTATTTACGCACTTTAAAGCCGTAAACGTATGTGAATTTCATAGGAGCAACAACAATAAAAACAGTGCGAACAAAAAAGACCATAGCCATAAAGTTATCGATGACATTGAAGATTTAATTGACTGATTTGCATGATAATTGTACAAATTGTTGAGTAGCTGTGGAGAAAAACAATCAATTGTAAGAAATCGAAGAAGCAAGAAGCAAAGTAAAATTATGATTTTTTAATTAAAAAATATTTAATTTGAAAAGAGAATTCTAGAAATGATTAAATGAACATAGAAAAGTAATTAGCAGTTGAAATTTTTTTTATGCGTAAAATTTATTTGATTTATAAGCTTTCATTAGGGTGCACCGTAATGTGAAAATATGTTTAATGGGTACAAATGTTAACGGCGAAACTTGAGTAAACTCACTAAGAGTAGTGCAATGTACAAGAAGGGTTAAGTAGGCTGAAGAGCGAATTTTGAGGCGCGCAAAAAGGCAACAGTTTGCTTTTTTTTGTTGCTGGGAATTTATTTTTTATTTAAATTTTATTTTTCGTTTCGTATATTTCTATTTTTCTCCAATTTATTATGGAGCTATTTTATTTAACTGATTTGTTGAAAGGGGTACAAAGCACTTTCCTCATCGAACTTAACGGGTTCTACCTACCTAAATCGCTACCCACCACGCCAACTTATTTTACTTACTATAATATATGAGACTTCTAGATTGAGCTGACAGATAATTAATTTAAAAACCGAGGCGCAAACAAAGCCGTCTCCTTTAGTGAAGCGAATTTAAGAGCTCCTATGACTTCTTGCTGTTCTCCCCTAGATCAACGCATTAACATGAGCTTAATCTGGGTTTTAAGATCTAACCATACATGGATCGACTAGTGGAGATGATGGGAACATCTTGCAGCTCTCCACAAGAAATGATGCTCTGGAATCATTTTAGGTAAAAGTTCAAATTCCGGCGAGAAACTCACACTCTTATTGCAGAAGACTACTGGTTTATAGTTGCGGTAAACATGCGTTTGGTACTAAAGCAGGATTTTGCTTTGCGGATGGTTACTGAAGTCAGTATACTTGAAAACGGAGATAACAGCCCTGAATTTACAATTTTGGGAAGCACTGTTCAAAGAATTTGACAACATTGCTCATACTTATGACATAGATCATAACATGAAACATAAAGGAAACCGAAAAACCGTTTAGTTCATTATGAAATTACTAAATTTTTGCGCGTTAAATGACTCAGCTTTTCAAATTGATCAATATTGGCAATTTTAAAGAATCTGAACAATTATTTGCTAACTATCAATTTATAAGAATGCTGTGTTTAGGCAAAATTATTACAATTATAAATATTAGTTTAATCATATTAATGCATCAACAAGCAATGTAAATTCTTAAAAAATATTTCTTGAAAATACATTGAATGTTTAAGTTTAAAGAGCAACGATTTTGTTAGGACTAATTTTAGTAAATTATTCAATTAGAATCGTTCGTAAATAAATAAAAAAATAAGCTATACATACTTTCTTAAAAATATTCAATATATTCAAACTCCAAAATTCGCAAAAGAGTGTAGGCAACTGCTCTAGAACAGTTTCCTGACTTTGACATTTCTGCATACTATAACAAGGGTTGATAGTAATTGATAATATACGCAAAATGGCGACTACTGTCTCAGTTGACTGTGGTAGGTAGCCGATATCCACCCGTAAAATGTATTCTGGTATACTCTTGTCGAACGGCAACTATAATGGCGCTATTATAGATACACAATAAGGGCGTTAATTAAGTTTAAAAAAAAATATTTTTAAAATACAAATATTTAAATATCTCAGCTCGCGTCAAATGTGAGAGCATATATTGAACAAATTCAATGAAGTAAAAATGTATACACAACATTAAGACACGCCCTAATATGCAAAGTCTCAAAGTCACATACTTCCTCAGGTGGTTTAGCACTCAACCGCCACTAGCACTGACTAGGCAACGGCTGCCAATTTGATTGCCAGAAGCTGTCCACCTCTCTGTAGCAAAAAAAGTTAACGTTTTTTTTTTAATTTGCCGGTTAATGGGTAACAAATTTCATAAAGAATTCGTTGAACCAAATGCTTTGTGAAATGTGCGCAAAAGCTCGTTCTTCTTTTCACTAGCTATTTTTGTTTTATTTTTTTTGTTTGGTTCTCATGTAGTGTGTATCTCTTTTAGAGACCCTTCAGGGCTCGTCTTCTGAAGCGCTCTTTAAAAAGCTATTCACTTTCGTGATTTGTTTAGATTCGTGATTTGCCTTTTGAATGTCAGATGCTTTGAGAAATCGCAAAGTGATTGAAGTGTTTTGATTTGCGTGCGCGTGCATATAGGTAGTAGTATATTCTTTGACTTACTCGTTTTGGGTGGGTTTCTTTTACCGATTTCATTTTGATTTATTTGTACTAAAAGTGACTGTCGGCCCGAGCCTGGCGGCGTAGGCTTCTTGTTAAGCAAAAGAGCGCTTTATAGCGGAGATCTGTATAGATATTTTTAATTTATTTTTTGCTTAATCCTTTCTTAATTTTTTCATCTGTTTATTTTTCTCTTTGAAATACATATATCCATTCGCATGTCTTTATTCTCCACTTCTACTGCCTTTTTTCCACCACACTCACCCATAACCCGTCTACATTCGCATTATGTAAAAACCTCAATTTCTATATAATTTTGTGCGTGTATATTTGTATATATGCTTTTTCACATTTAATTTGCGATTTGCTGTCGATTAACGCTGAGGCCAAGGTCCTCATAAAATGCAAACTCATTTAGTTCATGATTTTTATCTCTTTTTTTAACAAATGTGTTTTTGAACATTACGCGTGGGGTCAATTTGGCTCTGTGTATATGATTTGTTGTAACAACAATATGTTACAATAATTACAAGATAAGAAATAAAATATTTTTTTTTTTCGAAATTGTAAAATTTGTAGTTATCAGTTTTTGAAAAGCATCTTTTAAATATGTAACCAGTGCCGTTAAAAGTTAACGGTTTCCCGATCCAGATGTTTGTAAGAGTGTAAAAGGTTTGATTTTGGCGAAATATCTTTATAGTAAATATTAAACAAAAAAACAAAAGGTGAGAAGAATAGAACTTAAAAAATTAGCGAGCGGAGAAGTGGCGAATAGAACATCACGCTTTTAAGTCTATAAAAATTAATATGAAATGCTTTGTTAGGCATATTTTTTGACTGTAGAAACAGAAAGAAATTAATATGTGAATATATGCACTTAAAAATTATGTAATATATTATTCTAGATTTAATTGATTATTCTAGATCAATAACGACTCAAAGTTCCGTAAAAATACTACGAAATTCGGTCGTAATATATATGCCTCAAATCAAACGCTTCTGCAATCATCTTAAAAGATTTTAATAATTATTTGATCGGAGGAAAATTAGGGTTGAAACTTTAGGCGTGGTTGACAAACTTACTTTTAATTGAGCAATGGTCTCTTACATTACCTATTTTCTACAGTGCGGTCTAGCTCTTGAAAAGTTATAATCGGAGTCGAAGGTCCATTAAATATTTTTAAAGGGTAGTAGGGAATTAAAGGGAGGAAAACGTGGTTCGAACCCCTAATAATGGATGACGAAACTATCTTTAGTTGACTAATCGATTTTATCTAAAATTTTTTAAATTTACTGTTGGCCGTAAAAATTTAGAGGGCAAACAGAGGAAGGAATTTAAATTAAAATAAAAGATAATAATAAAAAGAAAGAAAGAAATATAGAAAGAATAAAGAGAAAGAAAGAAATAATAAGAAAATAATAAAAAAATTTAATTAAATAAAACGAATTTTTTAAAAGCAAAATAAAATATCAGACAATATGTATCACTGCTGCACGAACATATATGCATAGATTTTCAATATTCCTGGCCCAAACTCCACCGTGAACTTAAAAAATTGCTTGAGTTATGTAATCTTTCAGGTTTCTGGATTGTCACTTAATATAAAAATTTAGTATAAAATACCACCCGGAAAAGTCTGGTTCAGTCAGATTAATTTATAAGCGTTACAGTTTTATGCTAACTAGATGAATAACTCCATAACCTCGAAATTTGCCTCGATAATATCACTCCTATAGCACCTGTATAATGATTTAGTTATCCCCCTGTATAGTAACAATCTGACAAGCAGTTCTTTCGAAAAAACATTCTAGATGTTTCTTGGTACAATTACTCTCATCGTTTGAAGTTTCTGAAACCCTTTTAGCTCGAAAACACTCTTAAGTAGAATGTGAGATAAATGAGTTCTTGTCGTTATGGGGAAAATGGTCAAATAAGATCCTGTCTATTTTTTTGGCAAATTTCTTTCGAGAAAGAAATTTTAGAATGAAATTCTGGAATGGAGTGTTTTCAGGCAATTCCATCTCATTTTTCCAATACTCCAAGGCACAAATAGTTAAGCAACATTCTTATCTAGAGTTATTAAATGTTCCTTCCTTCGCTAATTAATTCATTCCGACCCAATTAGACACCCCAAAATGAGCTAAGTAAGGCCTATAATTGACAGAATTCTTGCAATCGTAGAGAAAACTTGTAGAGGAAGTAATTTTAACCGAGAAGCTTTTGCTCCAACTTGGCAGTGTTGTTATATTATTTATAAAACAAAAGCTTTATAGATATTATAAGCAATACGGGTTGTCAAAATCGCTTTGTTGTGATTGAAAACTTCTTTCAAAATCATTAGTTATCAAATTTCATAAGGTTTTAGCATGTTTCAGCTCGATTTAAACAATCTCTTGGAGAATAGATACGATGCACGTTTGTCGCTTCTGAAAAACAACAACAAGTAGTTTAATTATTTATTCGAAGCTAGTTCTATTTGTTCTAGATATGAGCTTGTGATAAATAGCACACATTTCTAAAGACAATAATCATGTTCCAGTATACATAAACCCTGCTTGGTATATTTAACTTATCATAAACGATTAGTATTAACTTTGAAGTACTTAAGTAAAACTAACAGTAGTTGCAAAGTACTTAAAACCTATTTCTAAGAACTAAAAGATTAGACGTCTTCAGTAAGACTGTAAATCTGTCAAATAAGTAGCGCATGAAGATTTAAATTTATGGGAATGGATGTATACTGGTCTACTTAATTATAAGCAGTCTGAAGTAGTTGTAAGCCATTTTATAACCAGTTAGCGCCGCAAATCCAACCAGACTGCCGATACATTTTTTTTTTAAAGAAAGTGATGCCTCTTTACAAAGCGTTTATGCTACGAGTTATGCATAGTTGTTATATTTCGGTCTGAAATACACTAGGCTCATACTAGTTCAACATAAACTAGTTTAGTTTTTGGCTAGGACAACTACTTAAGGTTCAAAAAGATAAGAAATCAAAAAATTTTTACATTTATGTATATTAAATATTTTTACAAATATGTATCCAATTAAATTTTTATTGATGGTTAAAAAAATATAAATGAAATATATTATTTTTTGTTTATTAAATCATTGAAATCGAAGAGAAAATAGATATATGAGAAAAAATTATGATTGGTTAACAGCTGTCCTCTTTTGGAATAGTTCAATTTCAGTTTGTAAATTCTAGGCCTGAAAGTGGTTCTTTACTAACTAGTTTGGGTCTATACATTTCCATATTACTTCTTTATAAACTTATTATGTTTTACACTTGTTAAGTAAATAAAAACAGGGTTTGTAGAAATGTAATAAAATAAGCAGATAAACTTATCAGAGTCAGTAATTATTATAGCAAATATTATCTAAAAAAAATTTGGAAACAAAACTTCCGATTTTATTTACAAAAAAAATGTCTTCTAATCTACTTCGCACGAACTCTCTATCTCTCTCTCTCTTATCTCTCTCTTATCTCTTATCTTTTTAACTTAAGTCTTAGCATAATTAAACAAAATTCTAGGAATTTCAATTGAAATTCCCTACACAAGCCAACGAAGGTTTAAAATAACAAATACACTCACACGCTGGTAATAAAACAAAATGTTTATGATAGTTCACACAAAAATACTTTTTTCATATATCATTTCATTGCATCCTAATGTTTATTATTGTCTAGGGGGTATTGTGATAGCATTACACTAATGCTTTTATAAATTTTTAAGAGCGAAAGGTCTAATATGGCGACTTAACTTTTGAATTTATTGTTGGTGGAAAGCTCTGCAGATACTAAATGCTACATATTTTTCTATTTATTTATTTTTTTTATTATTTTTTATTTTTTTCGTTTTCTTATATGTTTTATGCTGTTATAATCATATCAAAGCCATATGGATTATTGCATCATGCATATATAGTTGCTACTATCAGCTTATAACACATCTATATATATGTTTATTTATTTATATACATTGTGTATGTTTAGTATACCCTCAAGTATAAAATACTGTATATACTTATTACTTACTTTGTTACAAAATTTTCTGAATATATATATATTTGTGTGTCACTGTAAATTGTCGTCAATTGACCTTTGACTTCTAACGAAGCAAAGCATAAAGTAGAAAACTAATATATACCCATGTTTAAAAGTTATAATAGTACGACTTTGTTTAAGCTCGTCAATGGAATTCAATAGAAGTTCATTGGATATTAAAGATATTTAAGCTGATTTTTATTTCTAGCTACAGAAGCAAGAAAGTAGCGAGGAAAATAGTTTCTTTCAGTTCTCCAGTGTTTTCGTCTTACGGATATGATTACTTAAATGAGGGTTGGAGTAATGTGTGATTCATTCCTGATGCGAATATAATATTGATTCCATAAATACCTGAAATTTTTTTTCCGCGTAATAATTATTAAGAAATAATTTTAATGAATTTGTATTTGGGACATAATTGAAATTGCTTTCCAGAGGATCCTGTACTCACACCCTTCTAATCCCAATTTATTTCTCTGATAAATTTCTCCCTACTATAGATAAATTTATATCAGAAACAGCTTATCTGAATTTTCATACACATTTACACATGAACTCCGAGTTACAACGGTAATTGACTAACAACGGTATAATATAATAGTACTTTGACGAGATCATATGTTATACCTTCCCACATAGCATTCATTATTGCAGTAGTTTGTGATATAGTCTAAGAGTACAACTCCATATCAAGATTTCCAGACACTATGATATTCAGCGCTATATTCAGCTATCATATCCTAAGCTAAATAAGTGCTGAATATTGAAAGACCTCAAAAGCTTGATATGAAGTAGCAGCTTAAAGGCCTAAATTAAGTAGAGATATATAAAGACCAGCATTTACCACGGTTTCCACGAAAGTCGGTTATTCGTAACCGGAACGGATCCATAATTTTATTCACCGGGGACTTAGGCCCTCAGCAGTTTTCTTCAAAACAAATTGCAGACTATTTTATTCAACAACCACATATATATATCTGCGGATATATCATTTCAGTGACTTTGTCTCTTCTTCTTACAATCACTGAACATTCCAGCAGCAAATCATTTGCGGTATTTGCGGTAAGGTCACACAACCGATGGTTCTTTGCCGACGAGTCATCCATTTTGTGCATAAGACGTCTTAATCTGCAATAACTTCAATATTACACCACAAGTATTCTTGTTTTATCACTTGGGAGACTGATTCCTACTAGAACGCATTTAAGTTTTATCTTGGTGTGACAAAGATCAGAAGTTTGTAGACATTGGGGGTCACTCTCATGTGCTTATCCGCATGGTAGTCCGCACTAGGTAGTTCATCTCATTTGTCTCTATAACTTTGTGACCAGGGATCCAAACGAGATGGACGACATTCCTTGATGCTATGTTGTTAAGCCTTTCCGCAAACTCCAGTATTATTTGAATTTTATTTTAACTCGTGCGATGATATTACAAGAAGCGCTGCTGCACCATCAGTAAAGCTGATATAGCAATACGTTCCTTATGACAACTGCACTGTAGTATAATTTATGTATGCCTACTGATGGCAAAGATCTCGACTTAAAAAATGGTCGGAAAGTTAACTATAGTACTGAGAGTATGGTTCTTGATACTTCCGCTGTTTTCGAGCGGTTTGTGTACCTAAACTTAGTACTTAAGTTAAACTTTTAATTTTGCTCCCAGGGTTGTGTCGAATCTTATCACAAAGTTCGTCCTTTTCAGGATACGTACCAGGAAAGGGTGCCAGGGTATCTCTTCGCTGATGGCTCCATATACCGTGCCATTAACGCCGCTCCTTTGACATACCTTTTTGATGTCATACTCCGGATGGTCTGTTCTATAAATATTTGGAGTTATGTGCCCTTCAGAGTTGCATCCATCTCAGCTGTTGGGCTCATCTGTTTTGCATCTGTAGCACACGCTCATACGGATTTCTTCCCTTGGAAGGATTTATGTCCTCCCAATTGCACCAATTTCATTCTTATCAGAAAATTTTCTTACGCCAAGCATAATTATAGGCGCTTAACAGCAATTATTCTTATGTGTGCCTTTAAGCGCTGCTATTTACATTCATGATTCTTTAAGAGTTAGGCGTAGCTTTAATACGCTTGCCCACAAAGGCAGCAGCCACGATTAACAACAACAATATACAACACATTACCTACAGACCGGTTATGTTAATGAGCAATAGTTGCACACGTTAGAAGCGAACAAGAAAAAATGTGAATGTGCTATAACAATTATTGTTATTGCTGTTGTTGTTGTTGTTATTGCTGTTTCTGTTGCTGTTAGTTCACATGTGTAAATTATAATACCAAGTACCAAGTACCAGTGTAATTCACAATGTTTTGTTTGCCTGCTTCAATATCGTGCAGCTTTCTTCAATTTTTATGGCTCTCCATAAGTATGAGTGAAATTTCCGCCCTGCTTTTAGGCGTATTTCCTTTGTGCGTCTCCACTTTTGGCCTTTGGGCGCCACATCTGTGCTTAATTGCACAGCTGTACACAATGCTTGCTGTTGACTTGCCCTGGAATTTTATGAAAAGCAGATGTGAAGCAAAATAAATCTTTTCTCTTTTGTGTTTTGATTTGATGTTGAAAGGACTAGCTTTTGGCCTGTTGGTTGTTAGCTGCAAAAAGGACAATGTCGTTTAAGTGACTCAAATTGATTTAGTTATACTGTTGATTTGATAAGTTGTGTTTAAAGTGCGCACAGGAATTTTTGGGGGTAGGCTTTACAGATTTTATATTCATTTGAAATTAATTTGGGTTAGCAGATGGCTCCCGGCGGTGAATTTAATAAATTACATATATGTCGTACATTTATAAAGTTTCTGCAAAATTACTTTAAAATATATATGTATTCTTATCTTGCTGATTAAATATATTTTTATTTTAATTTTTTATATATTCCTTAAATTTTTCTCTTTGCAGGTAACTTTTGAAAGTAATATGTTTTCATCTCAATACTGTATTTAAGTAAGTAAAAAAAAAAATTTTTTTGAAATTATAAGTTTTTAATAACATCGACTTAAGAACTTAAGATATTTTTTATTACTTCCTTTCATTTGGGTGCGAAAGTAGGCTAATTATCGGAGACTCAAACACTCATTTGAAATGTAGTCAATCTTGACTATGAAAGGCTATGAATCTATGACATTTTGATAAATTAGTTATTTATCTTAAATAACCGCTTCAGAATGTCCAATGACCGAAGTCTTGTTTTTCTACCAGGCCCTAAGAAACGACTTCAAGACAGCAAGACAACTAATCATTCAGTATCAGGCACTCATATCAATTTAACTGTGGGTGTGAAACTTGGCTTTAGAAAAAATTGTGAATATTTGATAAATATTTTTTCTACTAGCCGCTAAAAGGCGAATTCAAGATGGTTAATAATCAGAGAGATGTTTTTTTTACTACCTTTCATCCATAAGGGGTCGCTTAAGTTGGCTAATCATTGGAGATGCAGACAATCATTAAGTTAAACATTGAGTGTAAAACTTAGATGTAAAAAAATTTCAAACTTTTGAGAAATATTTTCTCCCGAAACGTCACTTCAAAAAATCCAATGATCGGAGATTAACTTTTCAATTAGTAATGGCCCCTAAAAGGCCACATCAAAACGACAAAACATCGCTTGCACAAGCACTCATTTGAGTTTGGCTGCCAGTGTGAAACTTGGGTACAGAAAGATTTGACTTCTAAAAAATCAGTTCCCTACTAGCTTTGGCCTCTAAAAAACCATTTTAAATCCACTGCCAGGAAAAATTTCACATTGAAGTCTCTTTTTGTACCTTTGTTTCTTTGTAGACCTATTTACGTAAAATCTCTGTTGGCTGATCTTAAAAAAAGCACAAATGTGCCTAAGATGCAAAAGTTCGTTGATAGCTAAAAGTATCCAATATGTATTTTTGGTGAGACACAGAATATTCCTCTTTTGTCATATGTCTTTCATCAGAACGACTTTGATATCAAAAAAGCTGCTTCTTGGATTATAAGATTCTTAAGTTTTCTCTAAATATTTCGGTTCCGATTTTCCGGTTTCCGATAGATATCAATGCAGTTTCCACAGAGTGGAAATATATACGGTTCATTCCCACCCGAAAGCGTAAATTACTGGAAAACGCATAAAAAATGAAGGAGTAAGTTAAGCTTTGAGAGCATTTTGAGAGCAGTTGTTAACTATCGTTCAGCATTTTCTTGAACATTTGGCCTAAAGCTTCCTTAGCTTAGGCAAGTTATACCTCAAATTAGCTTCAATACACACAAAGTCTAAAAAATATGTTGAGAGAGAGCTTTTTACGAGAATCTTACTATTTAAAAAAAAAAATTTGTTTCACGCAACGCAAGCATTATACAACGAAGGTTTTTCACTCGACTAAAGTTTAACTGAGCTCCAAACTAAACTGAGACCAAAATTCAAGGTCACTGTTCAACCTGGTAGAATTAACTCCACAAAAGCTTCAAAATTTTCGCTTTAAGAAAGATACTGCTCTATAAGTTTTCAATAACCGAGTTCATGAAATTCTCTTTAATTTCAAAAATCCACAGCGCCCACTTATTTATAAGAACTCCTCTCAGTCCACTAACTCATTAGCATGAATACTTGAAATTTATTCCTGTGGAATACCTGAAAGTAATCAATAACAATAAAACCACATAAAATATTCAGCAGCAAATAAATTGAGTTCAGTTCATATGATGCAACATAAGACAATTATTTTTATGAATAAAACGACATGTGTTGAAATATAAATATATGCATGTCTTTTTTAATACTAATATATACACACTTATAAAATTGCTAAAAGCTCACATATCACTGTGATGTTTATCAATATAAATAAATTTGCATGCCATTATATAGTAATATATGCATGTTTATAGACACACCATAAACCACTATGAATATAAGCTTCAGCTGCCATTGAAATTAATTTTTATTGTGTGGCACTCTCTTGCTTTTATTTACGCACACATAAGTAGTGTAAAAGCTTTCGTCCTTTCTGAATTAAATGACAATGACGAATATATTTTATATACGACAAATTCTGGAAAATAATTGTCGATTGTGATTTATTCTTAAAATATATTATATCATTTTTATTTATACTACAGCTTTTATTTGATAAGCTTTCAATTCACGAGCCTTCATAGGAGTTTTTCAACACATTTTTGAGAAATATGTGCTGCTAGTATCATATAGGAATATAATGTATTTACACACATACCCAATGTTAATGTTTAATTAATTATATGATATATGATTAATTATATGATATATACATAATAAATTAATGTTATTAAAGAGCTTTCGATGCTTTAAGCTTTCACAGTATTCATAACTATTGCTAAATTTAATATTTTTAGTTTTTGTTAACACAATACATATCCTCTTTCATCAGCTACTTCCTTTAATTTATGTTATACATTTTTCATAATTGTTCATCACAAGCTTTTTGAAAATGTAAATCAATGAGGAGAATAGTTATAAAATTTTAAAGTTTGTTTAAAAACAATTATTTCAATTGTTTGACAATACTATCAAGTCGAATACCAAATGAACAGAAACATTTTCCTCCCATCTAAGCTTTCGAAAGCCTAAACTTTTTGTCAGGCGAGCTTTCACACGAACAACAACTACTTAAGATAGGTGTTAAAAGGTCTGCTGTTTTTTTTCGGGCCGATCGTCGGTGCTGCCACAAAGGCGTGTTTATGTTTTATCCAAACCAGAACGTATTCCTAAATTGTGAAAGTCAGTTTAATTCTTAAAGCTTTCGAGAGTGCTTGTGGTAATTTTATAATTACTCAAAATAACTTTCACTAATTTATGCTTTATAAAAAATTAGTAATTCTTTGGCCCTAAAAGCTTTTCAATGCACATATGGTTCTACTAAAGTGATTCAGGAAATTTCAAAAACTGTAAACTTCAAGAAAATTTCGCTTTCAAAAATACTTTTGCTATTGTTAGAACAGCTTTCAGAGGAAGCGACTATGATTTATTAAATTTGAGCTATTTCCATTAAATTCTTAAAGCTTTCGAGCTTACACGAAATTCGTTAATAAAAGCTATTAAAAGCTTGCGAGCTTTCATCAGTTACACAAAATATTTCTATTCTATACTTTTAGAGAGCACAATTGCTTAGCACTCAGCACTTAGCGAAAGCATTCATAAAAGTAGATGAAATCTAAAGCTGTTTCCATAAATTTATTCGAAATTACAACACTTTATTGCTCACACTAGTGAATTTGCGTTTCAATCTATACCTGTCAGCATCGCTTTGCTGCGCTGCTTCTATTATTAGTGAAAAGGCTAAAGCTTAAAAGTCAGTCAATAAAAAATAATGCATTTCCATGGCTAAAAATAAAAGCATCAAAAGCCCCAAAGCCAAGGCGTAAGCACAAACACTTATAAATTACGATTGTATATAATTTTCATATCGCTCGCCGTCTACGCAGCGCATTTGATTTTATTCACTTACGCCACACAATCGATTATGCTGATTTTCAAATGCTCAGTCGCACGTCACGCTGTCATTAACAAGCCACCTACATACCTACGAGTACCTACCTAAAAGTCATGAAAAATTACTAAATGTATAATTGCCACTGCGAGCGTGTAAATACTTGTAACGGTTGTACAACTTTACATTAAGTGAAATTATTCTGTATGCTATTCATATATACATTAATATGCATAAATATGTATGTATTTGCCTTTGTTGTACGTCAATCAAAGAAACCGCCTGCTTACGCCTAAAAGTGTGCTAACAAAATTTATCGAGTTCGCTTACCTGCCATACTTCAATTTCCTCGCACATTTTCATTGTTTTTCTCACCGTTCCGCCACTTGACTTTTCATGTGGTGGTCGCTTGCTTTTTCCTGTAGTTACTCTAGTTTTCTATCCATTTCTTCGCTTGTTGTTGTGTTTTGCTTATTTTTTTAACTGTTTTTCAATTCGTTCGACATTTGCTTTTACGACTCTGCTTTGACGTCTGCATTGTTATTGCATTGCGGTTACGACGTTTAGCGTTTTTGCATTTAAGCACCTTTTCATATTCCATAAACCGATGAGTTTCGCTTTTGCATTTGGCTTTTACACTTTCGTTGCTTGCGTGTTTGAAACAGTACCAGCCAGTATACCAGTCAGCCGCAGTGCCCCAGTGGTGCCTAAACGGCGTCAGTGGCTCAGCTGGACGGATTTTTATTTTTTTTTGTTTCTTTGCACTTTTATTTTTCTGAGTTTGGCTCATTCACTTGCGCCGAATTCTGGCATTTGAGGTCAAAAACAATCGATTTTCGTATATGTGGGTTCGGCCACCATGCGACACAGCTATTTATAGCTACATACATACGTGTTGTTGTAGTTTCGTTCGAACACGTGCTTGGCGCTTCACACCTTGTCTGGCGTCGCGTTGTGCTTGTAGCAGTCTACTATAATACAAATAAAATAAGTTTTTATTTTTATTTTATTCACTTTCGCTTACTATGCGCCCAAGTTTTCTTTGTGTCGTCCAAGTCATAAAAAAGCGTAAATTTTTGAATATTATGTTGTTGTTTGTAGAGTGTGTCAAAGAGCTTTTCAGGAAACAGGAAACATTTTCATCTTCCAAGTGCATCTATATATGATTCAAGTCTAATATAATTATATTCCATTGGCCGTTTTTATGCTTGAAGTAGCTTGGTCTAGCGAGAAAGTGGTACAATGTAAGATAGCGGAAATATCTAAGTGGACTTAAGGGTCATTTACCTCTTAGTTATACCAACCCCGTGATTAACCCCAAATATTTGGCTAACTCATTAAACATTTAACACTTAAAATCATTCTAAATTTGGATTATGAGTAGCTACTGAGCTCATAATCGCGCTAAGTCTTAAATAAAAGTACTCTTGCTGATATTTCCCTAGCAACTTGCGCTTATTTTGGAAAATTGATGACTATCGACGAATTCAACACAATTAGTCCTACCAATTAAAAATTATTGTAAGCTAAACCATGACAGAAATTTTGGTGGTAGATTATTAAAAAATTTGTTGAGGAAAGTCAGATTGCTCCCATAATCATAGTGTGTAATAAGGTATATCAACCAATTGTTAACATTTTCTTCGCGGACGTTCTTAGAAGCAACTTTAGCAGCTACTGCAATATTTCATCGAAAACATTTTCCTCGAGGAAATTACGAAATGCCAAACGTAGACAATAATCAGGGTTCTTGTTTTGAAATTAGTAGCAATTTTGTTTTGTTATCCGGTTCGAGTTTTATTTCTCCAAAGATGTAATACTATAAGGGGATTTGGCCTTGAACC
Source organism: Bactrocera minax (assembly GCA_021498325.1). Lineage (NCBI taxonomy): Eukaryota > Metazoa > Arthropoda > Insecta > Diptera > Tephritidae > Bactrocera > Bactrocera minax. The sequence goes on from JAKEEE010000034.1 coordinate 844,417, forward strand.
TTTGGTATTTTGAACCTCAAGTAAAAACATGTTTTTATTCAGCATTTTATTTGTAGATATAAGATAGAGAGCGATTTCTGGGCGTTTTCTATCTGAAAATATTCGATATCATATCTATTCCAACAACAACAATGTTTCTTCTAACACCGTAGTCTGAAAGCTAGAAAATCCATCTTCATATAGTTAATTTTGCCTTTCCCAGACTGATTTAGGAAAAATCTTCTAAATAATGTCTTCAACTCTGTAGAGTATGTGTGGCCCCAAATTGTGTTAAATATTTACAGATGCCGTAAAATTAACTTTCAAACGGTAGATTTACAGATTGGAACTTCTTTACACAAAGGTTCAGCTTTCCGCACTGAAGAAGGATAACTGTAAGCCCCCACTGCTTCTTATAAATAATGTCTAAAGCCAGCCGGTATCAGCATTTAGAATGCAGAAAATGGACATAATGAACTAAATCGCCTAGAATTACACGATTGAATCTTTATCTTTTGGCTCAGGGTTGCATGACCCCTTACCACTGGTTACTACCTTTTAGCTCTCAAAAATTTCAATGTAGTTGCCTGACGCTCTTGTAGGTCTATATGAATGATCCAAAATGATCACTGCAAGTTTATACTACCGCTAACACAGACTAGATTTCTGTGACCCTGTAAGAGCAGTTATTCTAAGCTTATTGACGTTCTTGCCGAGAGGAAATTATATATGTTGAACGCCTCTGCTTTGGACATATTAAGAGATTTTATTAACTTTGACGTTGAATCATTGCTTTTAGTTAAACAAACTTTCTATTAATTTTCTAAGGCCATCATAAGACAAGTAATCAAACTGCATAAGCGCCATAATCTATACTAAGTCCTCACCCCGGAGCTGCTGCTTATTATTACAACCACTTACATGATAGTCCCATATATAATAATAACCTAATCACCTCCAACCAAAGTATTTCCCACTTGCATCGCCTCTGAACTGCATTAACCATAGCCTGCCACTGCCATCAAATAACAATATAATTTAATACTACTTAGTGGATTAACAATTTAATATTGCTGCTAGGCGTATACAACAACCGCAGGCACAAAATAAACTAAAGCGAAAAAAGAAATCTTTGAATTACAAATATAAACCTGACCTGACTTTCTAAGTCGCCTTTGTCGGCTGTCATTTGCTGTGGACGCTAGCAAAGTGAGCAAAGCTTCCTCGGTAATGGACACTGGTACTCGTATAACTGTCTATTTAGTAGTGGCAGTGGTGCAGGGGCAACATGAAATCACCCAACATAATGGTCAGCTATCAGTCCGAGCAGAAACTAATTACGTTAGTCACGAAAACGACAAATTAACTACAATTTACATGTATACAAGTACATATATACAGATATACTTATTTCTTGTATTTGACTTAATTTTGTAAGTTTGTATTTGTTTGCAAACTTGTGGTAATTGCAGTTAGTCGACAATGTAGGTCCGGTAATATCGTTTGGTGATGTTATTTGGTGCACTTTAGATGGGATTTCTAGTTAAGTATATATTTTAAGTGCGTCCACTTTATTCTTAACGTAGTGGAAGCTATTGAAATATGTGAAAAAGCGTCAACCTTTCAAATACTAAAGTTTTCATGTCATCTCCCAAACTGCCGATACTGTATTTGTAGAAACTTCAAAGTATTCTTAGCTACCTGAAATAGTGCCGGAGGAACCTCGCCTTCTCTCAGTGTCAACTGATCGCGCAAATAACTGTATGTTGAGCTTAAATTTTTAGTGATCACTCCAGCAACTGTGGATCTAGTGTATATGTCTACTGAGATGTAGTCTTTAAGTGTTATTTGTTAGAAGAGTTATTTTCGAGCGAGCCTGATGAAGAAATCAGTTTAGATTTGCCGTTAACGTCCAGTTACCCTCATTAATATCAATAATTTCCGACGCGTTCAAACGTAAGCTAATAATTTAGACCCTCTAAATGGGTATGATTTGTGATTGTAGATCACTACTATAATTTCTTTCTTTACATTTCAACTCCTTAAGAGCCAAGATGAATTATTTCCACATTGGAATATTGTAAACATTTTATAGTATCAATTAGGTTTGCGTCTGCAATAACCAACTTTTATTGCTTGCGCCTAATTGTAGGCAACAATACATACATTTACATTAATCTTTATTTTAAACTAATGTCAGTAAATCAGGCTAAATTCAATATTTGGATGAATTATTTTTAGAAGGAAGGAATGGAAAGATAACAAAAGTTTTGTAGAACAAAACTCGAACCTACTCGAAATAGAACTCGAAATAGGTTAGGTGTGTGACTGCGATAAAATATGTTTTATTTATATAATAAACTGACTAATGTAGTCAACGTATTATTTGAGTTTACTTTATTGCAGCTTATGTACTTAATTGAAACAAGTTTCATGAATGAAACAGACTGAAATAATTCCAACCCGTAAGTTCTCAATAGAATTTTAAGCACCGCTAAAGTATGCTTAAATAAATATAGGAAAGTGATGGAATTTATTCGGTTAGTAAATTTAAATGGCTAGTCGAAGATTGTAAGTCAAAATAAAAGGAGGTCAAGAGCACTCAAGGGAATCTTCACCAATTTTTTTATTAAATCGAGTTAATTACTTTTACTAAACTCATTTCCGCTAATGTATAGTCTTGCGTTCGGTGAAGAATAAAAGCTGTCAATCAATAAAACGAGTAAAGTAATGTTAAGGCGTAAAGTGTTTTGATAGTTTTTACATATATAAACTGTAATTTGGTCATTAATAGCTTTTTAAATATACCACCTCTAAATATAATGTAACAAACAATGCACTCAATCAATTTTCAGCCACTTTCCGACTGTCAGAAAATATGGAACAGCAATCAATTTATCTATCGACCTGAATTAAACATGAAATTAAAAATAGATAAAGTAAAATTGATGCATATAATTCAATATAATTACCGAATACACTCACAACTCTCAAGGTTTTACCTAAACAACTCGCCTAAATGTATGCTAAAGAACAAAAATTACTATAAGAATAAAACTACCTTTAAGCAGTTTGATTTAGGAAAGATATTCATTTTTAAAATGCTGACTCTGCTAGTTTACCCACATACGCTTAGTTCAGCAAGTTGTTTGCTACATAAACTCGCTCAGCCAGGTTGTATTCGCAACCAAAATAAACACATGTGTCACCTTCAAAAAAACAAATTCAAAGATTATTGACATTAGCTCTCTCCGAGTCGTAACTTGCAGCTTAACGCATTTGGCTACGCATTTTTATTCACTGAGAGATTGCTCCTCTACTGTTGATGTATTGTGTTCCATTTATTTTCAGCTAACTTATTATTTTTGACACCGGACTTGATCGCTCTCGGAAAGCCTCCCGACTTTCCATGCCTCTAGTCTATCTTGTTTTTGAACTGCGACGCGATTTGGTTAGACTCGGAAGAGTATTCGAAAACCCAAAGAGATTTTATTTTTACCCAACGGTCTCGTTTTCGAACCATTTGTTGGGTTCAAAAGAGATTTGTTAACATTTTATTTTTGCTCATACATTTTTTTTCGAATTGTCTTACGGTTTATAGTTTACTTATGAGGTCCAAGTTAAAATATTTCTCTCTCTCTCCCCCTCTCTCTGTTCTTCTCTCTTTCTCTTTCCCTCTCCCACTCTCATAAGTCAGCTTCTTCTTCAGTATCCATTATGTTCAAATGAAGATATCTTCTTTTGGGTTCCGCCATATAATAATATTTTTAAGTAATTCAGCACTTATAAATATGGTATAAATATTGTGCCTAAACCCAATATTTACAAGATAGTTAGAGTCATAAGAACGACATGCTTCTTCAAACCTAGTATTGTCAAAGTTCACAATTGTCATATATATTATTTGGGGTGTGGTCGATGTTATTCAAAAATAATTCTGGGGCAAGCAGCAGTGTGGACAGTCCTTTGGACAGTCCGTTCCCACGACATTCGGGTCTACTTAACCGGAACGGAATCGGATATTTATGCGGCCAATGACTGTCAACAGGGCAGGATTTCTCAAAATTATCTGCGGAATGTTTTTGCCGCTACAACAACAACCGTCCTTGGTTGGGTATATATCCGGATCCATTCCGGTTTCATAGACCTTACTATGCGATGAATGTTGATGTTGACTAAAGTATCTCTCTTTCGGTATTTCCCAATTTCAGAAAATTTAACTAGAGTAGCGAATAATAAAAAAAGTGTCGTTATATTGTAAGCAGACTGTTTATTCTTGACTTTTTGCTAAGCAGCATTCAGATAAGATCTTGACGAAGATATATGTGAATATTTCTAGATTATTTAGCATGCTTAAGTTAGAGAGATATACACTTATGCCAGTCTATGCTATTTACCCCAGTTGTTTATTCATTTCGTCAGTTTCCAAGGTTTGGCAAGCGAGGAAAGCTTACATATATTTCTTATCTAAAGGAAGTGATTCAATATCAATAGGCAAGTTTTCAATCGTTGCCTATATTTATCGTTTTTATTGTTGTTGGGGTGTGCAATGCTTATCAAGACTTTATACCAAACAAGCAATCAATCATATCTAGTTCATATTTTAGTCACTTTCGTATACCATAAGACGATAAACTAGAGTTCATTTCTTATCATATCGTATGTATAATATTTGTTGACAGTTATTTGTAGAAAAGGTATTGCAGATAAATATGGAAAAATATTCAAATATAGCAAATAATATAGAAGTATGTTTAAATTGTAAGTTGCAAAGTTAACCATTTTTTATTTTGGCCACTTGAGTATTAAATTTTTTTTTATTGTCCCAATTCAGCATTTAGTATGCGATAATTCGGCAAACTTCTTTTTTTATCACTATCGCATTAAACGTGTGTGTACCTTAACTTCCGATTACTTAACAGATTTCTGAATGACCAATAAACGCTGCAGCGCTGATCCTCCGTCTGCAGTGTGAATGCGGAAGTCGCGGTGAACTGTTCGTACGCTTAGCGGTGCTAAAGATATAAATATATATTTATTACATATATATTAATATGTAATAAAAAATTATTTCCTCAATTCAGCTATATAATTTTTTTATAACAAAATTTTTTTTTGTTTTTCGCCACAAAAAAATAAATTAATTAAAAAAGTGCTAATCAATTGAGAGTGTTTAAAGTTCAATATAAACAGATATACATTTATAAATATATCTCTCAATATATTTACGGAAATATCCAATAAATGAGAATTCTTTGCGGACACGAGAAAGCTTCAAATAATATATTTGTTTTGAGTAAAAATGTCACAAGTGCACATATGCCAATTTTATAACTAAGAAATTTTTATATTTCTAACTTGTGTAGTTTTGAATGAACGCCAATACCTACTTCGGGGTGAGTCAATTCTCATGCAGGTTGGGAATATTGTATAACCTAAAAATAGAGTTCCATTTAATTTAGAGTCTTTTTTTGATTAATTGTATGCATTAAGTAGCTTGTAGTATGTTTAACAGCATTCAAATAGCAAAAGAACACTCAACTCGGTTAAATTTTACTTACATGTTAAATTAAGTATAAGAATTAAAATGCTGTTTGCTTTTAGAAGAATGCATTTCTTGAACTTGATTATGACTCTTTAGTCCTCTGCGCCTCTTCCTACTTTCAATAGCAACACTTTTTCCCTTGGTTTTTTAAGACACAATTAATGTCTTCACTCTGAATCTGTGTGAAGTATCTTACATTATGTCATGTGTTGCTACATGCTCAGTCATCAATTTCGTTGCGGAAATTTTTTGGAGTTTCCATTCAAAATATTGATAAAGAGAATATTTCGATAATTCTCTGCTTTGTATATGTCATTCTAATTGCTTTATTATATATAATTGAAATTAAAACAACAACAAAAAATTTGATTAATAATAACTTGAGTGAAATGAGCAAAAATATATGCGATGCTCTGTCAAAATAATTATGAGCTTATGCAAAAAAAAGAAAACAAAAACAGTGCGGTACACCAATTTCATGCCATTCACCTAATGTACACTATTGGTATCACTTGTTATATTAAAACAGTTCGCACTTAAAAAAATGTGATATGAAACTTCCTAGCGAATATTACTTATCTCGAATTATATTGACCATAGTAGCTGAAACGACATCTACGTGCAGATAAAATAAAACTGTAAAATATTTTTATTGAACAAATATTTATTGCGATTATGTATTTTTATAATTAGATAAGTGCAAGAATTTTGTATTTAAATTAAAATTAAAATTTTAAAATTTTAATTACCTTTATTTAAAAATTTAAAAATTTTAATTAAGGTTTTAAATTTGAAATATTTTTAAAGGCGCATATTCTTAAATGTGTAATGATTATATTGTTTAAACTTTAGGAATTACGCGTGCTTTAGAAATATATTACAAAAAAATGCAATGCAATTGTAATGTTCAAAAGAATTCAGATGTATGGTAACCCTATTATTTTTTCACAAAATTGCTATACAATAACTTAACTTGTATTTTTAGCTAATACAAATTTTTGCTGCGCAAAATCTGTGCGTAAATAAAAATATTATACTTGATCAACTTCTTGGCTGGTAACCACTTTCAACAGTAGTTTCACGTAAATCATCTTGAAGTTAATGTATTCAGTAGAGAAATGCTACAATATTTCGCTGAAACGTATAAATTAAAAAAATCTATACCCTAAAAAAAGTATTTTTAAATAGATGGCAACTCTGTATGGTTGAGTTTTTGTATTAAGCTTAAAATATATTCAGATAATCCCCGTTTGACCTCAGAATTAAAAGCAAATTTTTATTGAAAAATCTAAATTAAAAATATTTTTATTTTGAAAAGTTGGCAACCCTTTAAGAAGTTTTATTCGCAAAAAAATTAATTTTTTTACATATATATCATTAAGCTAAATTATAATTATGAGTAGTTATTAGTACTAGTTTTTTATTGTTTCACGTTGTTTTCTCAATCACTGAACTTAATAATTTTGCTTCAATTAACTGACAGCATTATGTAAAAACTTTTATGTATGATTTTTTATAAATTATGTTGTTTTGAGAGCATTTTTGAAACACTTGATTTAATAAACATATTATCATGGCACTTTTTCAGTTTTTATGAAAATTAAGGGATTTTTTTTTTATGTAAAATTTTTTTTTTTACTTTTTTTTCATGAAATTTTTAAAGGTTAATTTATAAAGGCAAAACCGCTTTGCTATTTAACTTTGTCCTCTCTTCATTATTAATATTTATTATTAATATGGTGGTATTTAATTTCGCCGACAGCTGGAAACCCTATTTTAATATTTATGTAATAAAATTTATCTGTGCACTCTATCATACTTGTTGTCATAATATCTTTAATAATAGTTACATAACTAAATAAACATATTATTTAATATAATATTAATTTATATTTCAATCCTATTTAGAACATTTTCGCACTGAATTATTACTTATAACATGTATACATAGCATAACAGTATATAAGGCCTTTCTAACCGTTCCTAAATTAAATTTTGTTTTTATTCTAATATAAATTTTTTATAACGTCAAGATTATCATATTTTAGTATATTGAACAAAAAGATGGCAACTCTTTATAAAAAACTTTCTTTAATACGTTTTTTTAATACTCCGCGATGTATGTGTGCTATGTTATAATAATCTTGCTTACCTAATGGTAGTTACAGAAATACGGCAACTATATTTTTTAATATATGAAAGATTATCTTTCAAAAGTTGTTTAAAAAAAATAATAATAAAATAAAAAATTAATTTTTTTTTAAATATGTAAAGAAATGAAAATAATCGGTATAAGTTTATATATTTGTCTGTCCGCCTGTGCAACCGATAACTTCATACATTATGATCAAATGTGTCACACAGTAAAACCGCTCAACACAAAACCCCTAAATATATGCTAAGAAATCGAAATTACCATAAGAACTAAGCTGCTTTTAACTAGACTTGGTAGCAAAGAAATTTATTTTTAAAATGCTGACTCTGCATGTTTACTCACAAGGGCTAAGATCAGCAAGTTGTTTGCTGCATAAACCCACTCAGCCGGGGCGTATACGAAACCAAACCACACATGTCAAGTACATATTGACATCATCGCTCTCTGAGTCGTGACTTACAGCTGAATTAACACATTTGACCTTTTTGCATCATTTAACCGTTGTAACATGTGCAGGCGTTTCGACACAAGCATATATAATTTATTTAAATGTAACAAAGGCAAAATTGAGCATTATACTTATATACAGATTTATACATAAATGGGTATATATAAGTATACATAATGATATGTATTTTATATAAGTATATGTGAAAATATATAAGCATAATGACGACATATAATTCACTGTTTATATATTATATGTTTCCCTATATGTATGTATGTACTATATCCTCTTTCATTTGACCACAGCTGTCGTACTCCTGCAAAACCACAATTAAATATAACAACAAATATAAATTCTTAACAATTTGCCGTGGCACACACACACACATAGCTACATATACATGTGCATATAATTTCACTGACTTTTTATTTGTGGTTAAGTCAATTTGTAGGGAAACAGTGTTGACCACAACGCTTGTATGTTTTATGGCAAGTTGCTGGTTGAATAAATTTGCGGCGCGTCATGCGGCCGTATACCTTTGAAGGTCTTATAGTGGGCCCAGCTTCCCTAACATAAAATAGTAATTACAATTTTATATTGATTCAAAAATCTCATTATCCTCGACACGTTCCCAAAAAAGCTTGATTTTGATAGTAAGAGAAAGGCCCTTGGTAGGAATTATTAATTATAAATTGTGTGTTAGAATTCATGAATTGTTTGAACAAAGTATCAATTATGATTTATCATTTTTGAAGTATGATTTTTGAAATATGAATTATGAAATATGAATTTTTCCCATATGTTTGTATATCATATTGACAGATGTGAAATGTAGACAACCGTGAACTCTCAAAACATTAATGGCATCTGTGCAACAACTATCGCACACTCACATTCGTAGTTGTTGTTGTAAAAAAAGACAGCACAAGCACAAGACAGCACACGCCCACATCCCATGTGTGCTCGTAAAGCCATTTATGACTCGCTGTCAGCCCAATACACTCGATATATTTATTCGCCGTTTTGTTTTTTTTTTTTTGTTCTTGTAATATAACAACAATTCCAAGTGTCGCATTACGTCGCGCAATGCAGACAGTGATGGCTTCAACGCGGTGCAAATATTTTCATTACATTTTCATACACATATATTTTTACAGTTTAATGGGTTTTTATTTTTCTCCGGTTTTGCCCGAAACACTTTCCGGCAAGTGAAATTGAGAAATGTCAACGCTTTCAGTCTGCTGTTGAAAATTTTACTGTAATTGCTCAAAATTTGGGTGGGTGGCACTTCTTTTTCATATCCCACCTTCGACTTTACGCTCTGAAAAAAGTGTGTATATTTCAATGCGTTGCCTTAAGGTGTTATTTGAGATCCATTTTACATCTTAATTCTCATCTGAAAGCGTTTATAAATGAGTGAGCGTTTCCTCGAAATTATAGCTTTTATCTTCAAATGACTTTCATTTACTTGATACCGCCGCATTCTCCTCCTATTTTAATTAAAGCTCCAAGGCCTTTTTATGTATTTGGAGGGTTGATATTATGTATTTATGTGAAATTAAAGCCAAGATACTGAATTGATTGGATCAAATGCTCTCGCAACATGTTGCACAGCGTATAATAGTTTTGTGCACCCAACGGTTGTTTGTAATACCTAAAACTCTGAGGAGGTTGCTATCGCAGATGAGTGAAATCGGAACCCTCTTGAAGTGAAATTTGGTACAAAGGAACACAGCAGGTAGGAGCATTCGCGCTGCACAAATTTTTGTAAAGTGGACACTCCTAATAGGTTTTATGTACATAACTTTTAAACTTTTTTAAATTCTATCTGATTCTTTAACTTTGCAATAAATAAATCAAGCAAACATAAAGATATCGAAATAAATGCTTTCAAGTTGCGTTCAAGGTGTGGCCCCTCTCATCTTAAAACTGTCAACATCGTACCTGAACTTTTCAAGCCTTCAGATACCGAATATGAGGAACTCAGTGCCTATGGCTGACTTTTTACAGCAAATATCAGTCAATATGTTAGATATCCTAACGAAATTTAGAGGGCATATTTTAATAATAATATTATTAAATATTACGTCCTGGTGCCAAAAATGGTTAAAATCGGTTAAATACTTCCCTAGCTCCTACATACCTGATAGAGGAATTTTCAAACTACCGGTTAGTTTTATGCCTTGCATATCATTCAATCTGTGAAATAACTTAACGAAACTCAAAGAACATCTATTCCTGGTAATAATGTGTCCTGATGCCAAAAAGTTGTAAAATCGGTTCAAATACCGTCCCATTTCCATCTACCTAATATAAGCATTTTCAAACTTCCGGTTAGTGTTATACCTTGTATAGCGGTTAATATGTAAGATATCTGAGCATAATTATGTAAACGTGTAATCTTGGATATACTATAGTTTTGCCATAGCTTTATTTTTCATTTTCTTAATAAAAATAAATTTCTATCATTCTAATATCAACGACTGAAAGAAAACTGCACCGAATACTGAGCTATATGGCTACTCCTCTGACCAGCATTATCTACCCCAAAAGCAACAATAATTTGCTTTGAAAATCATGAGTAGAACCACCAACAACAACTGTCCCATAGTTATGCCATGAAAATCGAGCAGTCTCCATGCAGGGCAAATCCTATCAGCTAAAAAGCTAGGAATAAATATGCAACCAACAATCAAGCGCACTACGGAACTTAAGAAAATTGTCTGCAATAGCATGCAGAGCCACGACTAGTGTGATTGCTGATGATATTCTCAGCATTGCGGATAGCTTTTCGAGTGTTGCCAGTGTTATTACAGCAGCTTATGTTTATGAAAACGGCTTTAATGTGCAGGCACACTGTTATAGTATACACCATAAAGACACATACTTTTAGTGCATACTGTATATAGCATATAAATGCAGCAACTCGCTGCTAAGCTGCTTGCTTTTCAGCATTTAAGACTGTATGAATATTGTGCTATTTACTTTTTTTTGCGATCTCGTCAGCTCCTCTGCTTGGTGTTTGTCGAAATGCAACTCGAAGCAGCTGAGCCGCATTCAAGCGTACAGTCTGGCTTGCAAGTGTCGGTTTTTGCTGTTTGTAACTTGGTTGCCTCACTTGTCTTGTGGCAAGCATCTATGAAGTTATTTTCGTTTCTTTTTTTTTCTGAATTTTTTTATTTTTATTTTTATTTTTTTTTTGTCGTCAACTTCATTCGCCATTCGTCCTTCAATTGTTGTGCAACATTTTCGGTAGCCGCATGTCTGTCGTTGTATAACTGTGAAATTACAAGTCATGACAAACCCATCAACATCTCATCCATAGCAATTTTGGCTTTGCAATCTGCTTTTGGACTTCTTTTTTGAACTGTTTTGTTTTTTTTGTTCTTTATTTTTTTAATTTGTTGGTTTTTATTTTATTTGCTTAATTTCCGTTAACTCTTGCTGCCGTTACTATTTTTACCGTTTATTTGTTGCAGTTATTTATAGTGTTATACTTGTGGCTTGTTATTGTTATTGTTGTCATTGTTTGTTGCTTAGTTTTCATTACCTTTAATATTTTCTATTTCTTGTTGCTGTTGTCATTCATTATTGTTGTTCTTGCAATTTTTTGTTGTAACAGCGCGTTTGCCATATTTTGCTTAAATTTTTTATGTTTAGCAAGCACTTTCTAGTTGCTGGATAATTAATGTGTCTGTAAGTACAGTTATGCTCGTGGTTAGTGTTTGTAAGTCCAGTAAGGACATTGTTTTCTATTTTATCACTGATGTCGACAGAAATCACTTGGACAGAGAGTAGTGTTCCGCAGTTCTTTGCAACTCATTAACTTTTAATTTCAGTTTCAAAATTATTTATTAATTTTTCTTTCAATAAAATTTTCATTACATTTCAATTAGAAAGTAATCATGAAAATATTTACTTTAAAACTTGAGCCTTAGCTGCCACAATTTCATAATAATTTCCAAAAATGAGAAGTGTCATAATGACCGCGTATTTTCACAAGAAGTGTCATATTATGTCTACGCCAAAAAGAGATTCGTAACTCTAGAAATAACGAAGTGTGCTCAGAAAATAACGGGAATGTTCTTCGACTTTAACGGCATGGTGCATCATGGATTCTTGCCTCAAGGTCAGACGATCAATAAGGAGTCTACCGTCTACAAGTTCAACGCCGTTTGCGTGAAGCAATCCGAAAAAAACGCCCGGATTTATGAAATAAGAGAAAAATAAAGAGAATCTTAAAGGGCCGTCGTTTTACAAGTATAAATGACATTAAAAGCGCATCGCTGAAAGAGAAGAACTAAAGGCTATCCCAAAAATCGAGTTTGAGAAGTGTTTCGACGATTGGAAGAAGCGCTGACATAAGTGCATAATATCGAATGGAGACTATTTTGAAGGCGACGACATTAATGTAAACGAAAGAATAAATGTTTAAAAAAAACAAAAAACCAAAGTCCCGTTATTTCAGAACACACTTCGTAGCGTGTTTTTTTAGGATATGACTTGTTGCGCCATTCTGCTGAAACCAGTTAGGGCTTAGGCGTTTGATATTGACACGGGACCGGACCGGAACCGAGAAGTCGCGAATGATTTTCAATTTCAAAGGAATCGTGGAGTAATAATGCATTCGGCGCACAACCCATAATTGGCAGTGATTTTTTTTGTGGGAAGGGAGTCTAAAGAGTCTCGTCAGTATAATATATCCACCCGCTAAGCCAAGGAAGTACCCATATGTTGCAGACATATAACGGTAAAAATGAAAGATCACGATTTCTTTAAGTAAATTTCGACGATTTTTAGACATTATTTAGATTTAAGTCTTGATGTGAGTTTTAAGACTTTAAGAGCTAGTTTCACAGCTAACTCTGTAAGAAATTCTATGCCGCCGAAAAACGCCTTGTGTAGTAGACGTATTCTTGTTGAAGAAGCCGTGAGAAAATTGTATTAGCCGATATGAAATGGGGAGGAGTTATTAATTACAATCAGAATCAATGAGATTGAATTTTTCGTGTCTCAAACAAGGTCGAGAAATGAGCATAGCACTACAATTACCTTAAGAACAGTAGAATAATCTCCAGCAAACATTGTTTTGGGACAGACCATAGATTGGTTAGAAGGAAAGTCGAAACATTTTTGAGAGAAATAAGTTATTTCATAGGATGACTATGAACAGTCTCCTGTTTTTACAGAACCCTACTATATTTCCAAAATAGGAGAAATTATGCACTAACATAAGGTATAACTGCTTATAGGGACCCTAAGAAGAATAAATGTGTCTGTTTATTTCATAAGAGAAGATATTTCAGCTATTCCAAAATAAAACGGAATGGAAAGCGCGCATGTTTAGACTATTCCGAAAACTTTTTAATTCCGTGAACTTAATTTTAGGCTATCTGCGAACTACCCTAATTGATTGTCAAGCACTGAACTCTTTTTAAAACATCAAAATTGAGCTTAAATCCTTTGTTAACTTTTCATTGCAAATATTTTCGGTTATGTTTGCATTAAAACAAAATGTAATTATAACACAACCTGGCTCTCAAAAATACATATTTTGTACGTGTAAATTTAATCCCACATTATTTATTTATAAGCCTACCTATAACAACCACTTTAATGAGCGCATGCAAATTTGAGTCGGCAATGTGTTTCAAGTGTACGCAAACAAAAGCATTAAAAACCTTAAACTGAAGAGTTGGAAAAATAATGCCAAAAAGACCCCAGTCGAAAAGAAAAATACAAAGCCTGCAGTCCAAAAAACCGCACACGCGCCAAATTTTCCGCACAATTAAGCGCCAAAGTGTATGTGGTGGTAAAACGCGCGAGTGGCCTAATAAATTTCAATTTAAACGCAGGCAAATTACAAAAAAAAAAACAAAAAAAACTTTGGGTTTCGCTTGTAATTTAGTTAATGCGAAGTAAATTTGTGAAAATGCTAAATTATTTCATTTTATTTCAACAATTATATATTTCTCTGCAACTAAGTGCGTTAAGGAGGCATAAAAATGAGTGTACGCGAATTTTGCTATTTAATGACCCTAAATAGGTTACATCCTAATGAAAGCCATCAAAAGGTAGCCAAAAGGTGAAACATGTGTGAAGTTGTCTAGATTCCACCATTTAATAAGATATCTTCTTAATCAAATTACCTTGTTGAAGCTGCTTGTACTTTAGTAAGAGATTTTTGAGTATAAAATTGTTTGTAAGTTATAAAAGAATTGTAACTTGAACTCACAGTTTATTTTAAAGGCTTATGCCACCTTATAAGTTCGTCCTAAGCAGACAGTAATTAGTTCTCTTCGGCTTAAATTTTAATAAGAACGCCTACCAACAAAGCGTATGGCCAATAACACAACTTACCGCTCTTTTTTAACCAACTTCCTTCAACTCTCTACATCATTTTTCTAAAGCAATAAACTCTCCTAAGCTCAACGCAGCAAACTCTCTCACAGTTGAAAGACTTCGTGGTTCAATGAAAAGAAGTTCTTTTAATCCTCACAAATGCTGCAATTAGTTTTCTTTGGCCGGCTCTTGTAACGGTAAAATATGCAGTTAGCCTTCCATATCTGAAGCGGCGGCGTCGAGCCGTCATGGTTGCATAAACTTCTTATATCCAACGAAAGCATCGAATATTTATTCCTTCGAATAATATCTTAAAAAAGTAGATCCTCGGAGAAAAAGACATTGTTTAAAATAACTGGATTCCTATAGTCATTTTCAGAAAAAGGCATACCTCGACTTCAAGAATGCCCTTTTATAAGGGTTTCTGGGTGGATCTGATGGCTTGACCAATATTTATTCAAGACTTTGGGATCTCGAGATATGCCAGTTATGTATGTTACCATAGTCACCGAGATCAAAATATACTTCGCCAGAAGGTATGATTTGTCGAGAAAGCTGTTCTAAGGCCTAAATTAAGAAGTAATTACAACATTCATTGACTTCACTTATCGATCAGTTGGATCTTCTAACACTATAATGCGGGGTCTACATTCGCAAAGACCTGCTAGAACCGTCGTTGATACTGAGTCGATCTTAACAGTATAAAATTTATAGAAACATCGAGCTATTTTAGCGGTGAGGGGACAAAGTCTGAAGATGTACAACACTTCCAACCATATTATAATCGAATTGGTAATTAACATTTCGGGGCTTATTGGACTTATTAAAATCTCGATTTTAAAAATGTTCTAGTTATTGCCACAAGTTAAGGTTTCTAAAAAATATCAGTACCCAAAAATAATCAATACGGAACCAGTTTCTTCCTACTATTGGACCAAAACTAACGTTTTCAGGGATAATTGCTTTCATCACAACAATAAAAATCTAAACCAAAAATAAAGAACCAAAGAAATTTATCTTTATTTAAAACACTAAACTATACACAATTTACTTAAAATAATAATAGCCTTACACATTTCATTTATTATTATTATTTTTTTTTCAAATGACTACAGTAGATTACTGACTTTAGTGGCGTCCCTGAGAATAACTGCATTAAATAATTTAATTAATTGAAACAAACTCGCACTTTCTGAAACGATGACATGCACACATATATATTTTCATACTCACACACACGTGCATCGTAGATTCGTGAGTGGACGAGTGCATGCCACATTTGGAGCGTGAAAAGCCGCACCAACACGCCAGACATCGCGGACAGACATTCATGTCAGATTTATAAGTTTTTTTTTTATTTTTCGCTTTTTGTGAATTTATTTGATATAAACTTTGAAGTTGGGTAGATAAAATTGCGTGAAAATGCAGCCACTCAGCAACAGACAGCAAAAAATTATGTGAGTCAAGTACTATACAAAAGTAGCAAAATAAATAGTGGGTCTAATATTAGAGTGAAAATGTATTTTCCAATCTTCAAGTGAGTAATTATTTTACATTCTTTAGGTCTTCAGTAGTAACAGTTTTGGGCTCAAAAATTACACGTGCCACTCACGATATACGAATCTGTTCTGTGTCTGTTCTTCGATTATATATTCGGTATCGCAACAGACAACTCCATATTAATTTTCACTCGAGTAACTGTAACATCATGGTCGCTATTTGCAGATACCACATCTAAGACCTTAAAACGCTAGGTCGATTCCGCTTACACTTTTAACGGCTTCTACAACGGTAACACTTCGTAATGGAGCCGAAAGTAAGGCTGGCCGCTGCTTTTTATTATTAAAAAATATAAGGTCGGTCGAAAACCTGCGCTGATACACTCTCATCCTCTTGGCGATACTAAAACTGAAGTGGATTCTCAGGTCTCAGACTTATTTCAAAGTATGCTGTAACACCTAAAAGGCTCATAAATGTGTCGAAAATTTTCTCACTTGACAATAAGATATACCCACCTAGTTCCTAATAGTACATGCGTCTCAATTTCCATTCTCAAGCCAACCTAGCCTTATGAATTGAAAATTCAGTCCAATGTAGCATCAGTTGTTCAGATCCTGCAACGAATTTGCAGGCTAAAATTTATTGTATTGTATATTGTGTTTTCATAACAGAATATACTATATCTGCTACTTTTTATTAACAGGCCCATCTGTTGAAAAAAATTTATTTAGTATGTACTTAAACAATTATACATATTTATAGAATTACCTCTCAAAGAAGCGCCAAAATTGGTTTCTTCAGATGAAGTCGCTTCAGCTACCGAAAAATAGATCTGGCCGTGTATGCTTTTCTACATACAATATTGTATACATTATATATTAAATATATAAATAACTCTATTCAGATCGTTAAAATAATTTTGATCTCTATTATAGCACCCCTTATAACTATAGGGCATATATGTACTTATGTTCGCATATATCGGAGTACACCAACAACAACACCACTGCTACCCTGTTGCAACATTTTTTCACTATAATTTAATTAAGTTAATTGGGTCAATTTAGTCATCATGCAAAATGTGTCTACTGCACAGGTCACATGGATTTTTTTTTTTTTTTGGATACAAACACATACAAACAGCTATATACGTGTTAATATATTGGCTGTAGTTGGAAAATTTTTGCAGCAAATATTCGCTTGATGTTAGGGCATTTCTATTCGAAACTTTTAATAAAAGCTGACTTTCCTGAAGAGTGCCGTCAATCCAATTGGAACGTAAATTTTTCAAATTTGAGGTAAAGATACATATTTTAGGAATATTCTCCTTTGTTATTACACGATAACCCTCTATTCAGTAACCATATGACAAACTGGCATATATATATGATATACTATAAACTGGTTCTAACTGGTTCTAGTCGGTATTATTTACAACTTGATTATAATAGGAGTATTCATCTAGAGAGAATTCTAAATTTTGTAAGGTTTTGTGTACTTTCTAAGCACTTACCAGGAGAAAAAGTATAAGGCACCATATTGAAGTAGTTTGGCAATCGAGAAGAGCTTTAAAACAAAATAATTCAACAGTCAAAATTTTTATTGCCGACTCCGAACCGTTTAATAATCGTCAGATTTATGAGCTGTATCTATTCTACACTGCTAACAAGCAACCAATCATTCGTTAATTTTTGTTCAAACTTTTTCCTTTTAATTATTTTGAAAGTATTTGTAGACATCTGCTATCGAAAACTAAGTAGGTTAACCCTAAACATTTCGAGAAAAACATGAATTACTTTTATTTATATTGATTATTTTTATTCTACTATTTGATCCAATTTGTTCATAAAGTTATTAGAAACTCGAGTTCGCCGGTAACGAAAATGCAACTGTTACGAGTTGTTTCGGTATAAACGTTATTGGAACCCCATGACCAACGGCAACAAAAAATTAACTGTGTTAAATTTTTTGAGTTGTTTCGAACAAAGTCTAATTTTATTATTATGGCTTATTTTCGAAAATCCGGTTTGCGAATTTGGTTTTGTTTCGAGCTCATAGCCATAGATCCGAATTGTAAAACCTATGATGATACTACGATTATTCTAAGAAAAGACCCCGATTGAATTTCACTGATCGTTTTTGACACAAATTCTCGCACCTTTTTAATGCACCGTTAGAATTGCGTAGGCTTTCTTCAAAAATGAATTCATCCTTGTTTGGATTGCAGACGACATCTGAATAACTCCGTTCCAAGCTCAGCTTCTGAAGCAAGCCGGTCTAAATAAATTCAGTAAAAAATCATTTTTAAACAGATTTCCACAAAAGATTTCAATTTTTTTTTACAAAAGCGGTCCATCACAAAGCAGCATCTCACTTATGGCTTTAGGCTATATATAATATTTTTGGAAGATATTTCCTAGAATCTTCGCAGACTCTCGACCTATCTTTTAAGAATAAAATATCTTTTGATAAATGCAAAGCAACCGAAAAGGTATTAAAAATATGAAATTATCAAAGAAAATATATTATATATATATATACTAACCCGATAACTACCTCGGACGTAGATATACATATTTGCACATGTGCATAAATATTCGAAGATATTATGCTCGATTCATGGTAAATATTATATCTGTCTGTCTACTGAGCCACTTAAATCTATTTAACCAAACTTCTCCTTCAGCATTGCACTCTCTACTCCTTTCGCAATAAATTCTCACATATTTTTTATTTTTGTTTTGTTTAGCTCTTTTTCCGTTTTCCCAACTCTTTCATCTTGGAGATTTTTGTACACATTTCTTAGGAATTCTTAATGAACTCGTGCTTGCTATAAAAATCACCATTTCCATCCTCACCAATAGTAGCTATTAATTTAACTGCTATGCAGCATTGCATTTCAGCCGAACTCATCGTCGGCCCGCAAATGCGATAGTCGTAAAAGATATTGCAGCTGCAGTGTAAAATCATAAAAGATAGTAAAAATCAACTTTATCTGCCTATAAAATTGCTTTTCGTCTAATTAAACATAATAAGTATTTGCGAGTGCCGTTATAGAGCTTCCTACTACTACAGCTATACGTGCATACATACATACATATTTATGCACAGTTCATTGCTTTCTTCTCAGCAATTTCGTCTCTATGAAATACTAGTGTTGCGACTTCGCATCCATTTCGCCTATTTGTTCTTTTTTCCAATACAAATTTTTATTTTTCAAGCAATTTTTTTGTTGTTGCGCTAAAAATTCTACTATAAATTGCTGCCATGAATAATCGCTAGTTGTTCCTATTGTGGGCAATTGGGAGCAAAATATAAGCGGTTTTCTTACTTGATACGAGGGTTAGAATGCATTATGTGAGCTTTGGTAAACCTAATCTTCAATTAGATTTAGTTTGGTAAATATTTTCATTTCGAAATAGGATGTTTTTGAACACAAATTTTAAAATATTTTACAAAGTTAACTTAGCTTTGCTTTTTTGAGTTTAAATAGAATTGCAAAAATACACAATAGACTTACTTCAGGCTGTGGTAAACCGGTTCAAGACAGATTTACTTTTAGATGTAGTTTAAATTGCCACTGGAGAAGACGCAGACTGCTAAATATTATTTTAACTATGCGTAGGTCCGTGGCTTTTGAAAATATTTTAGGTTATGTTCATTTAAATTAACTTAGACAACGTCAAATTAAGCAATGTTATGTAATGTCAGTACCCAGTTAATTTCTTGTACCAGAGGTTCTATTATTAGAACCCTATAATTATATAGGAATCTGTCAAAAAACAATACGGAAAGGGACGAAAAGCAGATAGAGAAAGACAAGCCTTCCCGAAATGCTTTGCAGGTGCTATTTCTAGCTGCAAATTTTGCTTATAATCTACTACTACACAGTTTTTTGGCTGAATGCAGAAGGAATTTGTTTGTGTTTAGTCATGAGTGGGAAATTTGAGTGAGGAATAATAAAGGAAATCTACCCCAATAGCGCTAATAAAACTCAACCTCAAACCGTATGTTTGGGCCGCAGGTGAAAGAAAGAAATAAAGATAATAATAGTGGCATATTCTTGTAGTTCAGATAAAAAGCACTCAATAGTTCTCAATTTGTGGTTCTTCCTTATCTAGTTGGTGTCTTCCGTAAATAAGAATATTGTCTTTATGAGACGAACGGCGCTGATTTTGTTTCGAAACCGGCAATAACACATTCAAAACTTCTCAAAAGTTCCTAGAACAACATTGCTAAGTCAATGCAATTTCTCAGTTGCAAGTTCTCCTTTGTCTAGGTATTATTTTTCAAGCATTACGGAATGGAATGGTAGTGACAGAGCTTTTTATGAATTTACATCAAGGTCAGCATTCAGTTGCGCAGACCTAAATGTTTTGTCGCCGTCTCTCAATAAAAGTCTGCAGTCCCCTCATCTTGGTTCGATGCACAGTCCTTTGAAAACATCAGTTCCAATATATGACGGCTGTTAGATATAATGATTCGTTTCTTACCAACTCGTTTTTCCTTTGGTTGAGTGTTTCCTGAGCTGAATGACCCTTATCTTATCTTAGCGTTGGCGCGGTAAAACAAAAATCTTCATCCAAGAACCCAATCATATGAAAGATAGAATAGGCTCACCGAATATCGCAACATAGTCATAGACTTATCTGATCTGATCTACAAACTCTTTCATTTTTTGCACAGAGATGAAATGACGAAATCTGTAGATAAAGGGCAGTCTTCGATAGATATGTCTTACTACAAACGTGCAGTTATTTAATAATATCTTCTTAGTAAATTGCGTAAGCTGAAATCTAGAGTTTCTTCTATGTATCGGCCCATTCAAGGTAGCATATATACGTCCATTCCATTTCAAGGAATCATTAAACTAACTTGCTAAAACTTTCTTAATAACTTCAAACTAGCCAGTATCAATTTCGATGTTACTCGAATAAACGCCTCATTTATGCTTCGTTTTTAAAACAATGCTCTGTAGAACCATTTAAATAACAACTGACTATATTTTATTCTTAGACCCACAATATCGGTAACAGCCCTCGTACAGATAGCAAAAAAATTTAATTCTTTTTTAATCGCGCCGCAAAATTTTCTTATAAGTTTGCATGTTAACATGTGTGTACAATGGATTCAATAAGTTACAATCAACCACTTAGCCATGCTCTCCACCACCGGCTCCTCTAGTTTTCCGAAACGTTTTCGGTATATAACATTATGGTATAATTTTTATGGTCATGCAGGTCAATTGCCGTCGCCCAACATGCCACTTGCAACAGTAACAACGAACTCATATTATCCGTACCGTGAGCAAGTCCCTTCATTTCTTGCGAGCTATCCACATTCCCGGCCTCGCGTTTTTCTCAGCGCCTATGCTTTTGCTGTTGTTTTTTTGTTTTTTTTTTTGCAAGTCTACTCAATTACAGCCATCATCTTTCTATTTCAGCATCTTCAACTCCATTTCCATTTCCATACCCATCATAAGCATCAAATCGTCGCAGCTGCTATCAGCAGCATTATACCATCCGCCAGCCGCCAATAGTCGAGAAATCGCCAACGCTCGCCAAGTGCTCTTGCAAGTTGATACGCGTACGCATCGTTTCGTCTCATTCTACAAATTTGTTGTTTGTGGCAACATAAAAAACTAGGAAATTGACTGCAACATGCAAGTCCAAGTGGTCTTTTCAAAATTGTTGCTGATATCTACTGCACAGTTACTCTCGTTATCGTTGTCTACTCGCTGGTTGCTATTTTTGTTGTTTTTTTTTGTTGCGTTGTTGTTGTTATTTTCTTCTCTATCTTGCTTTTCCGCTTTTGTTTGCTGCTGTTGCTCCTGCTTTTTGATGTTAATGGTCAGTCAACCGTCAGCGATAACAGCAACAGCAACAACAGCAACTAAAGTTAATGGCTTCCAGTCACTTGAAATTGCCATATTGTTTTCATGGGTTTGCAACTTGGCTATGGCTATATAGTTGCCACACTGATGACGTTCATTCACTTCATGAACATTTTCCCGTTTATTGGTTACTTAGCCATTGTGTTTGTTGCTGTTCTTGCCGATGCTGAAATTGATATTACAAGCGTTGCTCAAATTATGTAGCTTATTGAAGTGTTTTCTTTAGCATAATTGACAGCTGAAAATGTAGCTATTTTCCAAGTGTTTGTCCGATAACACCTTAGGACGTTGCAGTCTCTTGAAAATAACGGCAATTTGGTGTAAGTGTTAATGGCTTTGTTGCGAAATGTCATGGAAAGTGCTTGTTCTTTATTACAATCTAATTGAATTTCGCAACACTTGTGTTACTAGGCACTTCAGTTGCTGAAGTAGAATATTGTAGATGTTTGAAGCAGTTATGGGTCAATGCAGTAACATAAAAATATATATACTGGAAATATTTCAAATAGTTTAAAATATCTAGATAACACAGCATTTTAGGGAAAATGTGTAATAAAACCAATAGAGTAGGACAAAAGACTACATTGAATTTTCAATTAAAAAGGAAATTGTCACATAAAGTTCCTTATTTATTTCATACCTAAAATATAAACCACCGCTTTCTCAAAGTATCAAAGACGGCTAGTTAAAGCAGTAAAAGAGCAGTGATAAAGTTGATGTCATAAATAAATTCTCATAAAATTTGACATAATCAGCTGATTGTCTGACGTCACATTAGCAATTTTGTAACAAAGTAGTGCCCTTCAAGCAGTTATACTCAATTTAGTCTGAGAAAATCTATCTAGCAATATTTATCATAGTTATAGATATCATTACTGAGAAGTTCTAACCAACAATAGCATTATTATTTAACAGTTCTTTATGTGTATATACGTAATTTGAGATTCTTCTAAGAGTATGACACCCAAAAAAAAAAAATATTTATATAACCTTGCTTATACGTTTTCTAATTGAACAAATTCTGTAATCTCTTTCGTTAATATTACCTCATTAAATAAGATCTAGTAAAAATAAATCCATTATTTTTTCATCAAATTAAAGGTTTTATTCAGCATAGTTACAATGATCCGATTGAGGTCAAATATGCACCGTTTTGTTCGCTGACTTGTTGCAAACTTTCATTAGTGGCAAATAACCAAGAAGGAACTCTGGAAAAGCTCGAAGCTCGTGATATTACCCAAAAACATTTTACACTACATTAATTTTAAAGGGTGCATGTTAGTAGCTGAGGGTAAATAAATACAAATACACGAAAATAAGCCAACTTAACCGCAATAAATAAAGAAATGGTACTGAAAAAGCTTTTGCATCCGATGTTAGTTTAAACTACATTATAGCACATAAACCAGCATTTTTTTTTTAACCAAACTCGCAAATATTTAAAGCCCAAGCCTACGCACCACTTTTAATACTCGAAACATCCGTAGGTTGAGCCAACAACGGTGCTTTCAACAGATTCCTCATTACAAGGAATAATCCTTAAATGCAATATAAAGGCAAAACAATAGCACATTTCAAGCGAATAAATAAAATTGCGGGCCGAAGTAAGAAAAGCCAAAATGGGTGAGCATAAAATTGAAAAGCCGTAAACCTACGCCTTTTAACACGACGTTGACTGTGGGATGGGAAGGCAGAATGTGATGCCAGCATAAACACAAAACCAGCATAATGAAGTGGGAAAAAGTCGATTTGGTACGGAAATTAAACCCAATTAAATTCAAATTAAAACCCGATTAATTTAAAACATTGCCAGCGGACACTTGTTAGCCGCAGCGGAATGAAGAGCGGCACAATTAGTGCTGTCGGGTGAATAGAACAGGTGCTGGGAGTAGTATGTGTTCAAGCTGCTCTTTTCGCCAAATTCGCAAGAGTTAGGAAAAAGTTAAATGATGCAGTAATAGCGGTGTACTCTGGTCGCAGGTGGGATGAATTAGTTTTGCAGAATTTTTTTTATATAATGCGTGATTTAAAGTTTGCGAAGAAAAGGCTTGCACTAGTTGTTTATTATTTATTTAAGTTATAGAATTAGAAGCCTGGTTAAATTAAGATATATTTCACTTTTAATATTTACGGTCTTGTGCTTAAGCATGGCTCGGGTGATATTATTGAGTACTAGACACTTCTCTAGATCCGCTGGCACGTTCCTCTTGTAACCTCAAGTTTTTCTTAGACATTTAGTTTAAGACCCCACGCTTATACTCAATCAAACACCATCACCTTATTGTTTGTTTTAACTTAGCAAAGAACTTTGGATGCTCTTATGATTCC
Source organism: Bactrocera minax (assembly GCA_021498325.1). Classification (NCBI taxonomy): domain Eukaryota; kingdom Metazoa; phylum Arthropoda; class Insecta; order Diptera; family Tephritidae; genus Bactrocera; species Bactrocera minax. The sequence goes on from JAKEEE010000034.1 coordinate 868,607, forward strand.
ATAAAGTTCTATAAATTTTTGTTTCTTATCACAACCTCAAGTCTTAGCACAAATATTCATTGAACTCGTTCCCATATGATCTAAAAGAGCTTAGAAAATTCGATATCATTCTTATTTAAAATTTCTAAGTACTTCTACTACTTCCTCTTCATCTTCTAATTTTTCAATACTTTCAATACTACTTCTAAATTTCTAAAACTAATTACAGCGATTTTTGCTTGGAACTTCGTTTTCCAAATAGATCGCGTTAAGAAAGTTAAAACTTTTCAAAGTTGTTCCAGAGTAATTGGGTATATATACAAAATTTTAGTCCATAATCATATTCATAATCTTAAACCGGTCTTCGACGTTGTTAATCCACTGGAAATTCTTTTGTGGATCGTCTATTTGGTTGTCTCTTTAAACATTTTGACCAGGTGATATTAATTGTTGACTTTATTTTCTTCTTATACATTATGGATTATCAATTATAGATTATAGATTATTTGTTACACATTATATTGTATTATAAATTATAGTTTCTAAATGGCAGATTATAGATTATCGAATACGGACAGTTAGATATAGATCATATATTATATATTATACATTATAAATTACAGATTATAAATTATATATCATATATTATAGTTTATGGATTATATATTATAGACAATAGATTATCGATTATAGTTATAGATTATAAATTATATTTTGTAGATCATACATTATCTATTATGGATTAAATATATTTATTATAGATAACAGGTTATAGATTATACATTACAGATCATATATTACAGATTATAAATTATATATTATATATTATAGTTTATAGGTTATATATTATAGTTTATAGATTATATATTATAGATAATAGATTATCGATTATAGTTATATACTATATATTATAGTTTATAGATTATATATTATAGATAATAGATTATCGATTATAGTTATATACTATAAATTATATATTATAGATCATACATTGCCACTTATGCATTAAATATATTGATTATAGGTTATAGGTTATAGATTATATATCATAGGTTATAGATTATATACTATATATTATAGATTATAGTTAATAGCTTATAGAATATAGATTAAATGTTCGATTATTCGATTATCGATAACATATAAATGGTTATCGGTTATCGATAATCGATTGTAGATTATAGATTTTTGATTGCATTATTATTGATTACAGAATACAGATTAAAGGTTATATATTATCGATAATCGGTAGTCGATAATATATAAGCGATTATGTACACTAGATTATAGGTTATCGATTATAGATTATGGCTTGTAGATTATAAAGTATTGCTAACAGATTATAAATTGTCGAAGAGATAGTCGGAGGCGAAATTAAAAAAAAAATTAAAGCAAGCCTCCAGGCGAATTTCTAATTTGAAATAGTTCGGTAGGCGACTCGTGAAGTAAATTAATTACTTTTTCAATTTTTTTTCTGGTCTTTGTCAATGAATAAATTTTTTACGAATTTTTACTCATTATAATAAAATTAAAATTATTTTATTTTTGTAAAAAAATAATCTTCTAACATTAGTTATACAAATATCTTTAAAAAGTTAATTAGAATACAGCGTTGTGGTTTTTGTGCTGATTACCCTAAAATTAATGTCCTCTAATATTTTTTTTGCCAGAAATGTAAATTTTAATTACTCTTCCAATTCAAAAATTCAAACAATTAATTGTCTTGGGTATGCTAAAAATAGGTCTTCCTTCGTTCACTCAGCTCTACCTGCTCATACTCACTTTCATAATTGCTTTTCAATAATTAACATTCCCCTGTGTCCGCCGATGGTATGCCGCAATTCTTAAACGTACTTGCATGCATACAAATTTCCCTAGAACAACTCAAGCGCACAATGCGACACTGTCAAAGACCGTAAAATATATTTTGCATTCAGAATTGTGAAAGTAAATAATATGTAGGCAAGCAGCCTACAAGAAGACAAGTTATGAGAAAAATGTCAATAAAACAAATTAACTGTCAAAATGAAAGAGTGAGAGTGTAAAGGTCACGATAGAGACAATCAAGAAAGCAAATGCCAGCTAGAAAATTGCCAGCATGCAAATCAAGCATATACATGTACATCAATATGTATACATTTATATGTATATATATATGTATATATATATGTACAAAAATATATTTATATCTATCTCTGTATACCAGAAAGTCAAGCAAGGAGAGTGGAAGTAGAAAATTAAGCAACTCAGCAAATTTCCTATGCTTTAAGTGCTAATGCAAAACAAATACTTTGCACATACATATTTACATTTATGTGTGTTCTGTGTTGTTTGTGTGCATATGCACGTGAGCACTCTCCCACAATGCAATTACCAAAATGAACTTATTGCATGGCCGCATTGACCGCAGTAATTTGCCGATTTTCGCATTGACCGTGAGGCCAAAACTGGCACTGAGAATGTCACAAGACCACTAAGAGGCCAAATGGGCTGCGCATGCAAAATTTTTGCGGTTTACATAGTACATACCAACCATAAATTTAGTTGTCTCACACATATACACATACACTCAAGCATCAGCATATATATAAGTGATAAGTACATAAGTATAAGTATGATAAGTACATATATAGTTACCTAGTGCTGTCTGCTTTTTGCCACTTTTATCTATTTTATACAATTTTACTTAAATTTTTTTGTTTGGAAATTAAAATTCAGCAAAAAACGACCTAATCATTAATTTATTGCTTAGCGCTTCCTCAGTCATGCAATTGCCGACAAAAATAGTTCTGTTCACTTGAAGGCCTCTCTTGTTATCTATAATTTTTAACCCTCCATAAGAAAGGCGATAGTTTTTCTGATAGTAGTAAGGTTATGTTTTCTAATTTTTTATTTTTTTTGGTCTTTTGCTGCTTTGACAGCGACAGCTGCCTTCCACTGGAAATTTTCACATAAAGTTAGTGCCATATCTCCAGTAGAATGGATAGAATGATTTCGATGACGGTGAGCGTTTTAGAACTTTAGTAAATGATCTTTGTTAGACTGGAAGGCATGATCTTAAGTTTCGAGAAGATGGTGCTTTATGCTAGACTGCCAACATGTTATCAACCGTCAATTAGCGAACTCTCAAGTTATATGATTCAGTTGGATATCTTTTTGCAAGATTCCGGGAAGGCCAACCGTTAATGTATCGTTAATTAAATTTTCCGGTACTTAAGGCGAATATCGTGCAAGCCCTTCATGCAATAGAGCCATAAACCATCACCATGGTCTTGAGGAACTCAATTAATAAAATACCCTATATAATATACACATATATAAGTAAATTTTCCTATAGAAACTCGAGAACGACTAGACCAATTTTACTAAGTTTTGTTTTGAAATATTTGTAGATGTCCAGGGAAGGTGAAAAAAGTGAGAAAGTATGAATAAATTGCAAAACAATAGTGAAAATAAGAATTTCTTTTTCCTATAAAAACTGTTCATGCTTATCAAACAGAATGCATTCGGAAATTCATTTTCTTTTTTTCATACGTTCACATACATTCATACGAAAATGTTTTTCAATTCAGAGTTAGTCCTGAGATAGTTAGTTAATGTTTTTCAAAAAACACTACAGCTTCAACTTAATCGAAATATTTCTTACATACCATCTATATCAAAAATTCTTAAAATAATAATATACCAAATTTGATATTGGTTAACTTTGTGGACTTTTTAGAAAGAACCCTATATATAGTTCACCCTTTACAGGTATTTCTTTATGCAAAATTCTTCGTGGTAACTTAGGACATATTCCAAGTTTCATCTGGAGTTATAAGAAATATTTGCAGTAAATAAAGGGATAGCTTTCACAACTGTGTTAAACCTTATTTTTGAACCTGAAATTATTGTCAAAACTTGACCTTGAATTGAAATAAGCGCTAACACAGCATTATGTATTGCGATCATGACATGTTTTGCAGTACTTTGACGCTTGAGGCACCACTACAGGGTTGGCTATATATTTAACTGCTTGTATTATTTACAGAAAATAAAATTACGTATACGCATAGGAGCACTCAATCTTAAATGATTTAACAAGAGATCAGAACTTTTGAATCAATTTATAAAGAAAAAGCTTTAATTAATTTGATTTTAATTGAAGCCATTATGTTTTACCACCTCTCTAAAGTACTTACATACATTAATAATTAATTAATACCATAAAAGCTATAAAATAGGTCAATGTCATAAAAACTCAAAGACAATAATTTTCGTAAAAGTTTTGTTTCAAAATCAATATCATCGTATTTTTAAGATCTAAAAATTTAAGTTGATTAAACAAAGTTAAAAAAAATTATTGCAGCTAGAGCGACCAAAGTTTTTATAATTCTTTCATTCCAGAAATATACTCAGCTCTAATTTAGTGGTTAAACTATATTCGAAATGTATATTTTACCAATAAAATTGAAAGATACGTTGCTATAACTTGCACCTGAAAGAAATATAAGTGTCTATTCATGCTTGACTCCCAGGAGCACTGAAATGCCACTTCAAAAACATATATGAAGATTTTCAAACTCAATCAATTGGTCTTTTATGATATCTTGTAAACTGAGAACACTGTCACAAATTATGTCTCTAAATTAGACTTAGATTTAGACTTAGATTTTTTAGACTAAATTAGATTAGATTTGTATCAAAATTTTGGTCGAATATTCATATTATCTGGAGACATAATAAAACCTTCTTAGTAAGCATTAAACACATAAAAATTAACTGCTGTTTAATTTTTCTTCAAACATGTTGATTATTGAGCACTGAACTTGCTTAGAATAGACTAGTTTATTTAAGGTTAAGTGTCTCCTCCAATAGGCCTTAAATATCTTCCAGCCAGCTAGTAAGCTAGTAGCATTTAAGCGTTAGCTCTATTTAATGAAATATGGATTGCAATGACTTACTCAGACAAGTTTTCTAAAATTTTTACTATGGAAAGTTCGATGCAGAACGTTGTCGCTCCTAGTTTCCAGTGTGTCAACTGTTTCCAGTGAATACCTCAATTATTCATTTTTTCAATATACCTAGAAGACTGTTATGCTTTTTTATATACATATATGTATATACTTACCTCTGTGTCATTATCAATTGCATTAAATCGCCAACCACAATTACTTTAATTCATACCTACACAACTGATCTATTTTTAACTTGGTTTTGCCACCGCCATCACCAGCGGTGAGTGACCTAGGGCGCCACACGTGCCTGCCGACATTCCAAAACTAGTTTATTACAAACTTGCACATGCTATACACATATATATTATATATATATACGTGCCTTGTAACCATTTCTAAGTGACTTTCAACACGTTAGCAGCTGTTGATTGCAAATACTCACTTTTATACTCATGCGTATGTATGTACGTGTATGAGTGTGTGGGTATGCCGAAAGTGTGTCTCGAACTGGCTGCCAGATTTGTTATGTACGCGCTTAGTATGTCTGTCAATCTGTCTGTCTGCGGTTACTTATCGCTGCTCTGTGCACCGCATAACTCTGCTGAGAAGTATTCGTTGCTTCTATGAGTATTTAATTACTTTTTAATGAGACGCGTCACGTACATATCTACTGGTGTAATGTACTTTATATCTACATATGTATCGCATGTATGTATGTATCTAATAGTTTGGCACGTTTAACAACTAAAATTTGCACACATTACTAGAATGTTACACATCTAGGTAATATATGCGTCTAGTTAAGTCGACTATTCGTAGATATACTTGTGTTTGTATTCTTGTAATACATATGTTGGAAAAAGTAAACCAATAAAAACGATTATGCAAATCGCATTTGAAAAGCATACTAATTTGTGTTGTTTTGTGTCGTGTCGGGTAATTGTTATTAAGCTTGAAAGCAGTTATCTATTTTTTCGTGCAGTTCAGTGAACTTTCACATAATGTTCAGTGAGCAGTATTTCTATGTAAAATTTAAAAAACATTATGAAATGAATGCAAATTCTAATGCGATATTTTTTAATCATAATGAGTTTGAAATAATAAAAACAAAAAAAAAGTAGTTTTGAAGCTATGTTAATATCGGAAGATATAGTCATTCGATGTAATTGATTTTTAGTGGTTACTATAAATGTACTATATGATACTATATGACTATATGATGATATGATATATTTTACTATATATAGTCTTTCGATATTAATGATTTTAACTAGATATTATATATACATCAAGAGTAAATCATTTACAAAATTTCAGAACCTTAACTGTTCAACGAGAGGAATTATAAATAAAAATACCATTTTCGAACAATCGGTTGTATGACAGCTATAAGATATAGTCATTCGATATTATTCATTTTCAATACAGACCATCTGTGCATTAAAAGTATACCCTTAACAAAATTTCAAAATCATAACTGGTTTATTAGAGAAGTTATAATACAAAACCTCATTTTTGAACAATAGTTTGTACGGCAGCAATAAGATGTCATTATTCAATATTATTGATTGTCTGTGGATACTATTTACTCATTAAGAGAACACATTTCGCAAATTTTCCGAATCTGATTTGCTTAATTAGAATACTTATAATGCAAAACCTCGTCGGTTGTATGACAGCTACAAGATATAGTCTTTCGATATTAATGATTTTAACTAGCTATTATATATACATTAAGCGTAAATCATTTAGAAAATTTCAAAACCTTGACTATTAAACGAGAGAAATTATAAATCAAAATACCATTTTCGAACAATCGGTTGTACGACAGCTATAAAATATAGTCATTCGATATTAGTAAATATCACCGGATACCATTTATTTATTAAAAAAAAAATTTAATAAAACTTAGAATCTTAACTGTTGAATTTACTTCGCCACAAAGTATCATTTTTGAACTATCAGTTGTAGGGAAGATATATTTTATAATCATTAAAGTACTAAAGTAGAGTTTGTTCAAAATAAAGATCGGAGATAGAGAAATTCTCATCCAAATGGGCAAGGTACTCTGAGTTAATAACAATTAGTAACGGTTAATGGTTCATGGAGTGGAAGGAAGTTTGCAGAAAGTATTTGGTATGAATACCTTTTGTGAGTATTAATAACTATAATAATGACTCTTATTAATTAATAATATAGTTCCAGTATCGCAGTGATACCTACAATACCTACGACTTCCCAATCGTGGTCTCTTAATTGGAGAAAAATTAGTTATCAATTTTCTTTGAATATGTAATAACTATAAAGTGATAAAGCTAAGGAATGCTCAGAAATCAGGTTATAAGGATAACCATTTCCTAAAACCAATTTGTTTTCAAGTATCTACATATATTTGATTTGATTAATCCTTGATTTTTTTGAATACATATATATCCGGAAAAAATATAATAAAAGCTGGGTTTTAGACGTGGATGTTATACGATGATATCTACTTTCATAATATTCCTTAAAAGTATTACCAGCCCTCTAAAAGCTAAAATATTTAGCTCTCTTATAAGTTGATAAATATGCTCAAAATTATTTAATATTTTTATATAATTTGCGAGGGTGTAACTTTATTAGATACGACAGATTTTTGAGTATAGCGAATCGAATAAACAACTGGCATAAATTCAATAATTGGTATAATTAAATAGATATCTCACATATGTATTTCCTTATATTGAATTTAACTGGTCAACTTTGTTGTTGATTTCACATGTAAATATTTATTCACAAGCGAGCAGAGTAGACTTAATGAGCGGGGAAGTGGGAATCGTAGGCAGCTTATTTAACATTCGTTTTCAGCTGAACCAAGTTCCTGCTTATATGTTAAATGGATGTATGTATATCATGATAACTCAGTGTATCCTGTTTCATTCGATTTTTGAGAAGAGATATTCACATTTTTCTGCGAAATTTAATCACACTGAAGATTAAACTCGCGTATCTCAAAATAATTTGCAAGCAAAAGTAGTAAGCGACTTATATGTCTATATTATACGGCTTATTTCCGTTTGTATTTCTATAGACAAACACTTACTTAATTGCAAATCTACAATGATCAAAACTAAAACTCATTAAGTGTCTTTTGTTTATTTTAATGTTGATTATTATTGTCTTTCTTGTTTTTTTTTTTATTTATTGTTATTGCGTGTTTTTTTCAATTACGTATCTACTTGGACCAGGTTCAGACACGAAGACTTTTCTTGCCCAAATTCGTAGTTTTTAGGCGAGAGAGCGACGTGGAAAGACGAAGCGCACCGAGTTGCTCATGCTCGGGCAACACGCTTTGTGTCCTTGTCGGTAACAGATCACTGCTACTCAAGTCGACATTCTTTTAATGCAAAATGTTTTTGTGTGACATGAAGCGTACAAGTCTTTGAGAATGTGATATGAAAGTGAATGCAGAAAATTGCCCACAATTCGAGTCGCCCGTGTGAAAGCAAGGCGCAACAGCAAAATAGAATTTCCAGATAATGAGCAACAAAAGTCTACGTGTATGAACGCGGTCTTATAATCTACTCCCAGACACAAGATAATTCAATAGCGCATAACAATTGCTGTTTAATTTTTTGTTTATTTAATTCCCACACACGACTGCCCGTCGATTATTCTTTTATTGTTATGCTTGTCTTCGTTTATTAAGTAAACACTTACGCGACTTTTCGACTGTTATATAATGACACTGCATGGGCATACGACATATTAGACATGAAATTGATTAACTTCTTTCCATTTAGTCAGTTAGTGTCCTAATATCTAGAAGTAGATATGCGTGTAACGGTTTCAGTCACGACGCAATGCGACCAAATGAAATTTAAATGTTAGTGAGACTGATATTCAAAATTTTGGAATTATCAGTTTAAAAAAAATCATAAAGCAGTTCGCTCTACCCTTTGATAAGGTTTGTCGTCAGATTTCAATTTCGAAAAAATAAAACAAAATCGGAGAATAATTTTAACGTATGCAACCAAATTTTTTACACCTCGAGCGAATTTCATTCCGTGATAATATATTAAACGGTGTTAAACCTGCAAATGCTGCAAAATTTGTGTATTAGAAATCTTAATCAATGAAATAGTGTTTTCACCAATACGAAATAATACAGCTAACAACAAAAGTAGGCTACGAAGTCAACCTTAACATTTCTTCCACACTTCAACTAGTACGGAATCGTGATTTGAAAGAAAATATTTTATCTACAAGGTGTCAGTACAAGAGAGCGGATAAAATTTTCCGATTTCCGGAAAGCACTGCGTGTATGAGGTCCTGAAGTGAAGCTATTTCAAGTGATCTCAACTACTTTAAATCTAGAGTACCCTCCGAAACGCAGTCTAATTGTGTACAATTCGAGTTTATAAAGTCATCAGCACTGTTTAGTTCCATTATCCATTCCATGATTAACACTAGACAGTAGTTTAAACAAATGATACATATAAGAGAGAGTGGCTGTCTCTGAAAGATGGTTTAATCCAATAGTTAAAATGTATGTAATAAATGCATGAAGAAGCTATAACAACTTTGTTGCCAATAGAGTAAGTTGTTGCAGTGAGAGGTAATGTTTTCTCGTGTTAATACAGAGGTAACAATTCCTCAGTAGTCGTTTAAAACTGTCTTTTAAAACTCATTCAACTGCTTAAAACTTTAGCTTATCCACCACTCTATCTATCTCCTTCTCCATCTCTATCTCTCACTTTCTCTCTCTCTCTCTCTTTCTCCCTCTCTCTCTCTCTCTTTCTCCCTCTCTATCTCTCTCTGCCTCTCTCTGCCTCTCTCTGCCTCTCTCTTTCTCTCTCTCTCTCTCTCACTCTCTCTCTCTCTCTTTCTCTCTCTCTCTCTTTCTCTCTCTCTCTTTCTCCCTCTCTCTTTCTCTCTCTTTCTCTCTCACTATCTCTCTCTCTCCTCTTATATATTGTATATCCTAAATACTGCGTATCCTAAATATTGTGTTAATTTTCGATTCCATAATTAAACAATAATGGAAATTTATATTTAAACCCAAATATTATATTATGAAACCGAAATGAACCAAAAAATGCAGAGTACATTCTTATTGTATGTTCAAAGTGATTTACTTTTCTTATTGCAAATTTGAAGTTATTTATGTATATTTCATATTTCAAATAGGGTGGCTACGCCATTGAGATCTATTTCAGTAGCGACACTTTTTTTTAATAACATTCATTTCATATGCATATGTCAATGATTTAATTGTCTAGTAATTCTCACTTGGAAATTTAATAGTGCTGGCAACCTTGTTCCAAATTATGCTTAAACTCAAACCATTTCAAACGTGAAAAAATTTGGTTTATTCTGAAAAAGTTTTATGTGTTTTATTTATATTTCACACAGATGGCAACTCCATAAGTTGATGTTTGTAATGAAACTTGTTTAAAAACACTTAGACACTTAGATTACACATTTAGTAAAATTTCTTAGAATTTTGTATTATTAAAAAAATTTTAGTTATATACATGTGGCAACCTTTTTTTTAGTTTTTTTACAAAACCACTGCAGCTTAAATGTTTCCAAATTCATCTACAATGTAACTACTGCTCCAGTTTGTGCTTGATGCCAAAACAATAAGATTTGCTATTTCTTTTTATTTTTTTATATATTTGTATGTAGATACCAGATTGCCAGATTGCCAGATTTACATATTTTTTTTTATTATTTAAATATTACTTTTATTTTTAGGTTATTTTTTTTAATTATTTAATTTTTTTACAATTATTTTACAAAGTCTGGAGCTTGTCAGATTTTATTTTATTTTTTAAGTTTTCTTTTAATTTATTTCACAAATTCTGTTATTACTAATGTTGTAGTTGTTATTATTGTTGTTGAATTTTTCGCACATAAAAATCGAATCTATTTTTTTCTAACCTTGCCACATTTATTTCATTTTTTTTAACCTTTTTTATACAAATAAATCACAAATTCTTGACCTAGCCAGATTTCATTTGATTTCCGTTTCCTAATTTTATACATTTAAAATTCTTTTTTGTAATTATTTGATGAATTCTGCTACTGCTACTAACATTACTGCAGTTATTGTTGTGGTTGCTATTATTATTGTTGTTTTCATAGCTACCACATTACATCGCCCATACATAACCGCACTTTTTTTTTTACTTTAATAAGATTCCGCTCAAAAACGTGTCTATTCTTCAACACAGATGATTATTAGTATTTGCTGTTATTCACTACTCCTTCTATTTTTATTTTTATTTTTATTTTTTTGCACCCTCCTAAGCCTCTCATAGCAACATAACAACAACAGTCTGACAGCACAAAGGTAAATGCTATGGCATTATTAATGGTTAGAGTCAAAAACTATTTCTTTTTTTATCAACTTTTCGCCTAACTTTTCTTCGCGGCCACATCTCCCTTAACACTGAGCTCCAAACATATGTACCTATATGAATATTTCAACATTTGTGTGAGCATATTTATTTATCATATTTATTTCTTTTACTTTTTTTTAACTTTTTGTATTTGTTTTTGTTTTTGCATTGTATGTGAGTCTTTTGTTTCTTTGCGGTTGCCCACTACAAAAAGTGGGACAATCCAACGCCTCAAGTACTCATACAAGTACGCGCAAGCATACGCAATAATCATAAGCCGGGAAGTCTTCATAATCGCGAAAGCGCGCGAAAAAGCACTTGAGTGCGCATGTGTGTGTATGTGCATGTATGTGATTTCTTTATATTGTATTATATATTTGACTGATTATATTGCGCTTTTGTGCGCTTATTATGGTAAGGCGCAACAATGTTGTTTTTGCATTTTAATATGCGACAATAGGCATTATTATTGATTCAACAGTGAGTTTCTCAACGAAACTGATTTTAATTTTAAAATTTTTCAATGAAATCATAAATGTGTGTAATATTAGTAATTTCTGCTGACTAACGGTATTATAAAATTTTAATTTTGAATTTTTTTTGATTTTTTCCATTTCAGCCAGCTTTCAAAATTACAACACACGAAATTTATGCGCATTGCTGGTCATTGCTGGTCATGAATGAACGCCAAGTGCAAGTCATATGAAGTAAGTGATACTTAATTTAAGCTAATGTTACTATTTTTGTGTCACACAAAAGTGTAAACGCCAAATTTTAGTCCATTGTAGGTTTAGTACTAAAGCGCATGCGTTCATAAGCGTGTTGCCACTGATTTGCTGGTAATATTTTTACTGCAACAAAAATGTGTAGCTAAGTAGTGTCTGCGACTCAACTTAGCGGCATCCATATTATTGTCTTTCCTGCCTACGTATTATACGTATTATATACGTATTATATATAATGGAAGCTTATGAACTTTAATCTCCCCTCATTCATTCATGCAAAGAAGTCGCAAATATTTTCGAAAAAATTTTTAGTTTGAACTTGGCAACAGAATAATTTCTGCTTAGAGATTACTCCGTCAAGGAATGAGAAATCAACAATAATACTAGGAATACGCTGTTCCGACCCGATGGCATCGAAATGAAAAAAATTATAGATGCTCTCTTATGGATTGAGAGGATTACGCAAAAAGTTTGTTTCGAGTATATATAGTAGCATATACTTGAGATATATAGATATATAGTATAGGTAGTATATACTTGAGATACCGGAATCCGGGAAGCATGATCTTAACCTATTATAGTAACCGAAACGCAATTTTGAAAGTTCAACTAGTGTCTCACAAGTTAACCCAAGCTTAAGGGGTTAGGTCAATCTAGAGCGTTCAAAAAAGCCTAATTTGATAATATAGTCCGAGAGTAACGAAACAGCAATCATATTCACCTCTCAGGCTTTATTAAACATGTGTTAGTGTGTTTCGAAAAATTTATATATTGACATTTTAGGTGCAAAATAACACCTACTGCGCCAACTTTTGAAATCATCTTTTTCAAGAGGGACTATGTGGGTGACCGTGATTCCAGAAATTCGCGCTATATGAAACAAAATATTAAACGGGACGGGACGAGTAAAGTACGTAAGATTTTAGCATAGCATAAATATTTCGCTAAAAAGCAGTTGGATAGCAGGCTAAAAGTTGGAAAATTTTGCTAAGTGGATACGTACGATAGTTCCGAGTACCATCGTCGAACAAATTGAAAAATACAGCTCTGAGGAAAACGCGTTAAATGTTTTACGTGTTGAAACTGACACACCCGGATACCTCGACACTACTGCAGATTGAACAGGGAAAAAAATTTTTTTTCACTATTTTCAAAAACTGAATAATATTTTAAGGACCCTAAAGTGTAGTTTAAGCAAAACAAAATCGATTTTTTTTTTTAAATCCTATACTAGAGTATCTAGCTATACTTAAACATACCCCTTAAACTTATGTTATGCTGATGATTTGATCACCATTGATTTCATTTCAATCACAAGAAGATCGTTGACTAAAACGTTAATAAACTCACGGAGTATGATATGAACTGTTCTCTGATTCGTAAGGTCGCATGGCGTCCGTGTATATAAGAAACTCACTCTTGATATTTTAGCAGCTTTCTAGAGGATCAATATGCCGCGCTTCTCTTGTTACCCGGGTGTCAGAGTCATATGTCTGATACTCAAACGTCATCAAAAGCCATCTTTTCGTTTTCCGTACTGTGTAATAATGGCTGGTCAACTGCTTCTCCACCCTTCCTCTACATAATTTGGTGTCGGAAATATTGCCACTTTCTCTTATCTCCAAAAACTGACGATTGCGATTTTTACTGGTTAGATTATAAGAATGATTTAGGATAGATCGGCTTTAGGTCTATTTCTACGCCTTCGACCATATTTCAAGGATATCTGAATATATTAGATACACAGACCCTTTCAATATATAATATACGCCTAGGTTTCTGTAACTGATGTTTCACTTCTGCTAAGATTGGTTCCCCTCAAGAGATCGTATGACCTTGGGTATCATAGTGACTATAATATATACTTGTTTCCTGAGGACTACTAACTCATAATTCCCACCGAAAGCTCCAAAGGTAGCGAAATATGGTACTTCTTTATAAGGCTGAGGAAAATTTCTAAACCGACAGCGAAGTTAGGGAGTTGATTTTATATAGCATTTCTTAGCGTTAAAACGCTAAGGTACACGACAACACAGAGCAGGAGCTGAAAAAAAAACGAGACTTAAATTTTTTATGATTTTACTTAGACTTTATTATATATCCTTTAAGGCGCTCAACAACACTCAGAAGCAACGTTCGTGTTGTGCCATTTTAAAATACGACTACAACCCTAATTAACATACAATTTTATTTAACGACGAGAATGCATTTCACGCTCGGCGGCAGCAACACACAATTTATTTTCATTTAAGATATTTGCTGCACAGGCGACTGCCTTCCTTTTGGAAGTATTAAAAACTCGGCGCAGTTTTTTTTTACACAAGCTCACTTAACTCAGCTAAACTTTCCAGCGAACCCTCCGCCTTCCCAACAATCACCGACCGCCAACCAATTTCCTGCATTTTCAAGTTTTCATTGCGGTTTAGCTATTTGCAGTGGTCCCACTTCTTTTGCACTCTTAAAGCCATACGACCAGCACAAGCAACTTGAATTGTGTAAGTGGCACGAAGCTGTTTTCTGCTTCCCCAAAGCATTTTGTTTTAGGAAAAATGGAAACAGAGACTCCGCCAGCTGGCCGCTTCTCGCTCACTCTCTAGCTTTTAGTTATGGAAAAAAATTATAATAAACTGCAGGCAAAAAAGCGAAGATGGATATCCATCATCATTCATAATTTTTTAGCGTTGCGGTCAGACAGCTTGGGCTGCTTGCGTGTGTGTTACTTTCTAAGAAAGCTTCATCATTTGAACTCATTATTTGTACGAGCCGTATATCTTGCTTTGACGTAAGTTGTATATGGTATATGAGCAATTTTGGCAGTATATTTCTAAAGTTCAGAAATTAAATTTAGCTTTTGTTTTCGGTGGCTACTTCAACAAATGTGGCTTTATATGAGTCTCCAGAGGTCTTAAAGGGTTCTGGGTGCAATTAAAGTGCCATAAAAGTGGTCCTGTTTTGTTGGAATGACTCTTTCATTTAGTATTCTGAATATTGGACTATACATATATTGGTAGGTAAAACGATTTACCAAAAAGCATTTTAATGAATTCCTCCAAGACTTCGAGATGTAATTTCAGTGCTCATTCAAGGCCAAAACAATATCAAAATACTGTCATTTGTAGACTGGCGAATCGAATAAACAACTAGCGTAATTAGGTAGATATGAAATACCAAGCGATTATTCTACTTAAGGTAGAAATATGAGGGATCGACATTTTGTCTTATATTCTCTACAATTGTATACATTTGTTAGTGCTTTCATATGAAAATGTTTAGACAAGAGCACAAGAGAAGACAGAAGTACTCAAATATAGAGAGCAAGAATGACGAATCGGAGAATACTACTATTCATATGGAACTCTTTCTCAAGGCCTTTGTTACTAATACATTCGTTTTATAAGAACCAAAGAACCCATCCTGTCCGTCCCAATTTCACTTCTCTACATAATTCATCCATCGTGAAGAATTTAATATCAAAATAGTGTTGAACGCTGTGGTTGGAAATAATTGGATAAACTATTCCAAGATCGCTAATTATAATTTGTTGTTAATCAAAAAGTTTATCCAGTAAGAAACCTACTTTGATTAGCCACTCCTGGGATAAGCGATAAAACCTAACCTAACCTAATCTGACCTAATCGAATATTTGTCAGCGCTTCCTGTCGGTAGGATCTATTTCGATTTGGGAGTATACCTATACCTGGGATTTTCAATCATTCTACCTTCCCAATTAGAACTGAACTCTTGCGTTGCTCTAAAACATAACGGCAAATTCTAGAACAAACCGCCTCTCAAACTCTTCGATATCACAACCGAAGTTTCTAACATCGCACCCTTGAATTCTTTGTTCATCAATGGACGCCATGGTGTGTTGATTACATTAAGCAAAACCACTAACTAGTAACTTGTATGCACCAGCTGGTCCGTTGCAATTAAAACTTCGAAAATTGTAATCAAATTTGCATTAAAGTGGTGCCACAATTTCTTCTCTCTCTATTTTCATTTAACCAAAGCTTTGTGCTTCCCCTTTTTTTGCCGATTACTCGCAGCGTTTACCATTTGCTAGCGTTTGTATCAGTTGTTGCGCGCTTACAACTTTGCATGACTTTATGGCATCGTCTAGGTTTTTTTTTTTGTAATGCTCGTAATTTAGCGAAGATCGAAAATAATTATAGGAATGTGCGTTGCTAATTCGATACTTATAATGCCAACAGCTCTCAAGTTGTTGTACATATATACACACACATTCATGGATACCTATATATTATATGTATATATGTATGTGTTTCATCAGGTTCAACAGGATTGTTTCTCAGTTTCTCTTTTCTTCTCAGTAACTGTGTGCGCTAAATTTCCTAATTGAATTTCTGCAATTTTATATTGAAGTTGTTATCGTTATCAACTTAAATCACTTAAATTAATTGATTAACTTTGTAAGCGCCATAAAATCAGTTTAACCACCTCAGCTTCAACAATTAATGGTCACTTGATTGGATTTTTCTATTAAGGAAATCATAAACCCATTATTTTGTAGCTGTATTATCAAGTTGTTTCATTAAAGAAGCCAACAGTAATGAAATAATCGACACAAATCGATAAATCTTTAAAAGTCAGAAACTCTTTATATATGTAATATAATCACCTACTCGACTGAGTTATGTAACACCTGTAAGCAGAAAATTTTTGGCGAAACATTTTCGCAACAGCGAGTAGCTTTTATAAATAACTGGTACGAAGCCAGCATCAATTTCGGACAATTGAATGCATTATCTATCGGTCTAATCGATCTATTTCGGTCTAATATAAAACTGAGTCTGTTTAGTATGATTTTCAATCATAAGCCATATTTGTTGGATCCTAGTTATAAAAGAACGCGCAACTAATTTAAATTTACGTTTAAAAAATAATTACACAGGCTGGTAGAAAGGAAGGAAGTAAAGCTTCAAATCGAATATTATTTTAATCAATCCCAGCTTGTGTTGCTGCTCTACACATGATTCGCAATATTATTTAGCATTTTCTTTAAAGCAGTGTGCAAAAAACATGGCTATTGATAGTTCCAGAAATTAGTTTCGGAAAATTTGAGAAAACCATCTGGAGCTGTACATGTGAACCTTTTATCGCAGACAGCTATATGGACATCGAAATTTTATTGGGTGGCACTATTGGCACTAAGCACGTTGCGTCTAATAATTAACGGACCTATGTCATCATAAAACATATAGACGATCTCTATGCAATCTAACCGAAGGAATAGAGTCATATATGTTAGAGAAAATTACTCCCCTATATTCTCTGATCAAACGGAAGATTCGATAGTATATTGAAGAGCATATGTTCCATTTAGGAATCCATTTAGGAATCTAATAGGCCCTATTTGTTCATAATTGCGCGCCGTTTTGTTGCAAATCTTAATCTGACAGTAATATCTCTTGAACTTCCCTTCCGATACATAATTATTTTTGACAAATCCTTTATGAGCCAAATCCCTTTAAATGAGTTATCCTTTGACGTAGTGATTAGCCGACTTTTTACCGCTTATATTAAGACAGTACAATTTTATCTTATTTGAGAAAAAGGCTGACAAAAAGAACATGGATTTTGCAGTTTCCACAATTGGAATTAAATATCGATTTTGCTCACTTTCCCAAAATTTCGAGTATATAACCGTGCCAAAGTAGACCAGTTATCAAAGGTTCCACGAATGTCCTTCAAAACTTCGAAGTTTCAGTAGATAATACTATCGAACATTTCATTTAATACAGTATTTAAAGGCCTACATATGTTTGTCCCCGTCATGTAATATCAAACTGTGGAGGGTGGTTCAACATTTTAAATCGTCTCGCGAAATCCATCCGCATTGCAAAGGTGGATTTGTACCAGATGGTCAAATATTTGTTAGCCCGAAATTCATGCCGCTAAGATATTTTTGAATTTAGAAAAGTTAAAATGTCATTAAATATTTGGTTGCCTTAAATTAAAGAAGTTATTTCGCCGAGGATCTATTTCTGATTCCACTTATTTCACTCAATATGAACAACTGAATAACCCGCCAGTTCTTTTCAAATATTAAATATATTTCTGGTTGCACCTCTCAAGTTTGCCGCACAATATTTGAGTGTCCTGGAGGGATTGTCCTGTCATTTTTTTTTTTTACACAGGCCTTGGTTGTTTTGTAGTGTCTATACTACGTTGATTGGTTTATGTATCAGCTCTAAAGTTTTTGGCTGATTATTAAAATTTATTGTTGAGCGAACTGTTGAAACTTTATGTGTGCGAATGAGTCGCAAAGTTTCTTGCTTCTTGCTTTTCTTACTCATAATTCTACAATTCGTTTAGAACTGTACTTACACGATATAGAAGCATATGTTGAGCATATTTTGCTTATGAAATAAATTTTATAAAACCCAGCTGTGTCTCCATATTCCTATCCATATGTGTTTGTTGGTATGTGACCCTTCATTGCTGGCATAAAGCAAGTAATAAAACTAAAAATATGCTGGAATTCAAAGTACTAATGTGCTGGTCTGCCGGTATGATCAACAACTAGAACGGACATTAAATGCTATCTTCGTTCCTTCTTTTACATTTTTGAAGACTCGTAAAAGACAAGTAGGGTGCCAATTATTTTGCTACTTGAAGTCGTTTGAAGATGTCATAAAAGCAATGCAATCGAAAATAAAGCCAAATGAAAGTATTGTACATATATTATATACATATGTTAGATATATATGAGCATATAAAGTATAGTGGATGTGAGAATAAACACACAGAATATATGTACAAAGTTGGAGCATATGGTCACATATTTTTTTTTGCTAAAATTGACGCTTTGTTGCTGTGTGCAAAGTGCTGGTGGAGATGTGAACCTCTGGAGTGGCTTTCAGAGGATGTCGTCATTTAATAAGCAAGCAGACTGAAAAGTTCATATTCTCTTTGGCGATTTTTCAGCATTTCAATAACATTTTTGAGGTACGACTAGCCTCTCGCTTAAGCACATTCATCAGGCTCGGCTTGTACCCCTGCACTGTCGCTATATTCATTTCCAGTATTCTTTCCGAGCTTTCTACACTCTGAGAGTAGAAGAAAGTCTCTCTGGGTCAGATTCGGAGAAAACAGTAGATGCCGAAGCAATTCGAATTTTAATTCAGGCATCTTCTTGCCACCGTCTTCATTGTTTTATGACATCGAATATTGTCTCGATTGCGAGCTTTCCACAGAACTTCAACGAACGATATGTCCAACACATTCGTTTTGTTATTTAAAGTTTCAACTATCCTAGTCAACCTCATTCTACGGTCATCCAGAAGCATTCAGTGGATTTTTTTTAGCTTTTCGTCCATAACAGCCTACTTTATATTCCAACAGCTGCGAATTTGAGGGCGAAGTTCGACAATAAAACATATGGAATCAATTTTAATGGCGCTCTTATCGAATGATTTACTATCTGTGAGATCTGGAGAGAGAACGATATTTATCAAATATCTACTTGGATTTTTAAACTGAAGCTGCTTTCTATTATAATACTGAATTCCAGTTAGATCCTTAACAACTGCAACAATCAGGAGTGGCACTAAATGGATGGATGTAGAGGTGTGCACTGCGACCTTTAGTTTATTGTACTCTATAATTGGGAGGCATCACTCAAATGGTCAAACCTCTTTTTTTTCAAAAAAGACATCGTTTAGCAGTGCTATTAATTTGAAAAGGCAGTATGAGCCACAATTCTTCTGCCCAAACTCTTTTCACCAACAACAAGATTAAATAAATATCATTGTGAGTAGTCCCATCAGCTTTTTTTGTCATTAAATTAGCTAGAGGGATCTTTTCATATTTTGATAAAGCATAATTTATGTAGTCTTATAAATATTGATGGTTACCAAGGATGACAGACAAGATTGTGACATTACGTCGTAAATGAAACGAACTGTCAAACTTTCATAGTAATCGTAAGCAAGGACTTCCTCTCCCCTCCTTTCGGTCATGGAATCGAGCACCAGTGTGTTTTGGTATATAAAAAAGAGGTTATAAAGGGTCGGAACTGTCATAATGTCATATTTGTATCTATCATTCTTGAGTGGTTACGAGTTACGAAAATGGACTCTCGAACTTATTTGCGCTCTCAAGACACTAAACTGCCAATTTTTATTGAACAGATTATTCAAACTGTCAGATCTTATGCTAGAGAGTATCGATAACTCGATAGCTCGATAAATGCGCACAAAAAGTCATCGAACTCAATGAATTTAACTGTAAATTCAACGGTTTTTACAATCTGTACGCACTTTGAAAGAATTATGCAAATAAATTGAGAAATTTACGCAAATATAAATGGTTGTGTGTATGTTTGGATCTTTTCGTTTGTTCAAATTGAGTTTACGGGAGTCAGTGTCCGTGACGCATTCAAATTACATGTAATTGGCCAGCATTTTGAGTGTTTATTTGCACAGGCTTTGTTCGACGATATGCAGTGTAAATTCTTTTTTTTTCGGTTAAATATTGTTATTTCATTTTATTTTTTCCAATTATATTCGCTTACGACGAGATGCTGTGGAAGGTCCAAAATTTATACCTGAATGTGTCATGTCGATTTTACATCCTTGCTTCTCTTACTTTTGTTTATTCCTAAAAAAAAAAAAAATTTTGTATTTATAAAGATTTTTATTTCTTTATTTTTACCTCTGCAATCATCGCTATCGTTTTCTGCTTAAATATGACTAATTGCTGCCAATGCTCTTTGTCGCGTATATTATTTGTTTGCTGATTCTTGTAGCCGGTTTCAGATATGCCGAATTCTTTCCACTTATGTTTTGCAAAATTTACACTTTCTTTGATTTCTATCTGCCGTCTTTTGTTCTGCTATTTATATATATACATATGTATGTATATCGTCACTTATTTTTGCCCCCTTTTTCCTGGAAATAATCGAGAAAAAATAACGCATACATATTGCTGTTGTATTTATGTATGTCTGCAAATCAATTGGTTCTGGAGAGAATCGTAATTATCCATTTAATTCAATCTTCCATACATATTTACATGTTAATGATTGTCGCCGAAAGCGGCAACAGTGAAGTCAATTTGCCAATTGAGGTTATTCGACACTTATTCTTCTTTGTGGTATGTACTTTTTAGGTAAAAAGGGAAATCATTTGTTGAAGATATTTCAATAAAAATTAGAAAAAGTATAAATATGTTAATACTTTCAATTACCGTAAGCCTGTGTTCATAAAATACATATTCTACAATTTCATTATTTAACAGACAGACTTAAAAGTATGTAACAGTTTAATCAAAAACAAATTTCTTGCTTCAAAATTTGAATTGATTTTATACAATATGATATATGTACAATATGTATATTTATTCCTTTGTTATTTATGTTATTGGAAGCAATATATAATTTATTTCACAAATAATGTGGAAACAATCCAGTAAATTCGTTCATCGATAGTTAACTCTGAGTTTCTTTTACCAACTAATAATTTTTGTATAATCGCAATTGTGACAAAAATAGACTTAATTAGAGGGCAACATACATTTTTATATTTTAATAATATTAAATTTTAATATTCTGTACGCATAATATATTTGTATCTCAATTTGTCTTCTTTTCTTAATTTTTCTTTGCGTCACCTTGATTAATAACGCAAACTTTTTTTCCAAAAATTTGCAATTGCGTAAGTAATGAACAACTGTAGAAAAACACTTGTACACAGTGTAAATATAAATATTTTTAAACTACTGTAAATAACCGGAAATGTAAATAAATGAAAACTGAAAATATTTACACAATAGTCTTAAAGCTAACAGAAATTACATCCAAATATTTTC
This sequence comes from Bactrocera minax, assembly GCA_021498325.1. Taxonomy (NCBI): domain Eukaryota; kingdom Metazoa; phylum Arthropoda; class Insecta; order Diptera; family Tephritidae; genus Bactrocera; species Bactrocera minax. Next base: position 890,465 of record JAKEEE010000034.1, read on the forward strand.
GCAAGGCCCATTTTAGTAACTAACTGGTACTTGCCATAGTCCAGTATACAAATTGTGCATAAAAATATATAATATCTAGAAGCGTTTTTAGTGCAAGAAAGTGGCTTAAACCATGTCGAAGGAGGTGCAATTTATATAATACTTGAATATTTTTGGAAAAATTACCCCAAAAAAGTGGTAATATAACTAAATAATAGATTTTGCATTTAACTTTCAAATATGTGAAAATGTGTTAGAAATTAAATTAATATATCTTAACATTTTTGTAATGAAATCGGCAGTTTTACACTATTGCTCCATAATGCTCTTCAAAAAATATCGATAACATTTTTGACTTGTTGCATTATTCGTTTGTATGAAGTAAATAATTGACTTTTAATTTTAAATACTTTTTGTTTAACTAATTCGGAGGCAAATTTGTATTTTTACAAATTTAAAGTACTCAAATCTTCTACAGAAAATCTGTATTCTACTGTTATCGATTTTTACCGACATGTTTTTTACATATACACACGTCGTGAGAGCTAATTCCATTCGAGAACATTTATAACAGTTTACAAACAGCTTTTAATTACGTAATAATCTACATATTTGTAGAAAAAAGGTGAATATAGTTAATTAAAAATATTAAAATAAAACCATCAGATTTCTCAGACATGTGTGACATGGAAATTTTATTCATTTTATAAATAAAAATGATTATGTTTTAAATATTTAAATTCAATTCAGCAATAATAAATCGCGTTTGAATACATTTTTATTGCAGTTTTAAAAAGTAGCGACATTAAATATTATAAACCGCATCGTCAAATCCACTCCGCATATCTTGCTGACGCAATCCACACGTGGCAAAGTACACATTTCATTTTGACAGCGGCGAAGTTGTGAAATTCATTGTGAATGAACATTTGTTAAAACTTTTGTGCTTTGGCGAATTTACAATTTTATTCGACATCAAAAACAACTAAAACTATAAATATATTAAAAAAGAATGTGTGCTGCTAAATTAGAGGAAGCGCTAAATGATTGTATAATAAATTTCGATAAACGCGTGTTGCTAACGGATTTAATAAATGAGTATCACATGCCAATTGAAGCAATTAGTTGTACGCTAACAAAGTATTTAAAGCAACAGGAGAAGGAAGGTGCCAAATATGAAAAGCGGTTTGTTATCCATGGCACTGAAAAGGAAGATGACAGCAAGGAGATATTTGCTATTGTGAAAGGTGAAGCAAAGCTAAATGAATGGTTAAGTAAATTGAAAGATGCCGAGTCTTCCCTTTACTCTGTTGAGGTAGCAGGAGGCGCAAGAGCGCCGGCCGAAGATTTAAAACCAGTAACATGGTGCGCTATCAAAATAGAAGACTTGCAAACACGTGTGAGTGGAGCTAAACAAATAAATGGAATTGCAGAGAAATCAACTACAAGTGCACCTGTTAAAGTGGAAAGTAAACTAGATGTTAAACAGTCAAAAGGACTTGCGAGTGCTTTTGCCAAAACTAAACCCAACAAAACTTCAGATAGTAGCTCCTCTACAAATGTTAAAAATAAAGATGCTGGTACGTCTAAAACTAAAGTAATAGCAGCAGATAAAACCTCACCACAAGATAAAGCAAAAAGCGAATTGGATGCTAACAATAAGTCAACACAGAAAGCAAACGAACAGAAAAAAATTTCTCCAAAAGATAAAAAGACAGCAGCAGCAGCAGCTAGAGACCAAAAAGGTATTGGCAACTTTTTTGCGCCCAAAGGTAAAAATGCTGCTGAAACCACCAGTAAAGCAGCTACTGGTGTCATCCGCCAAAAGTCTCCAAAGAAATTAAAGGATTTCTTTAAAAAGCAAGCTGATACCAAAGTAACAATCAAAAAAGAGGAGAACAAAGCCAATACTTCGGCACAACTATTCGACGATGAAGATGAGCAGAAGGAGGACGATAAAGCAGAAGAGTTTGGAGAGCAACCAGTTGAAGTGCAAGTAGAATCATCTGATGAGGAAGAAGAAATCAATAAGTTACGACGCAAAGTAATAGAAGCTGAAAAGGAAGAAGCAGCTATATGCAGTCGAAAACGTTTACGCATCGAAGATTCAGATGATGAAGAGCATGAAGTGGAACAAGATGACGAGCAACCACAGCCAAAGCAAGGCAAACTGGATGAAACAACAGTAACCGAGATAGACGATACGCCGCCAAAATCAGAAACGTACTTGGATGAGGACGGATTTGTCATTACAATCAAATCAAAAGGGCATGCGAAACCAGCAGCTGCTGCACGTCAAAAGACTCCAAAGAAGACGAGCCCCAAGAAAAGCAAATCCAAACCAACGCCAGCGGCCAAGACTAAGCAAGGAAACATAATGAATTTTTTTAAAAAGAAGTAGCTATTGAGTATCTAAGAACTAATATTAAATTTGTATTTAAGAGTTTAATCTTTATCGAATAAAAGATTGTTATGAAAAAAATTTTAATTTATATTTATTCAATACCAAGCTGGAGAGTGAAATACTCACACTTGTGTTTATAATGGAAATCGATAATTTTTACCGATAAATATTAGCTGCTTTCATTAATTTAAAAATTTTAACGATGTATATTTAAAATTTTGCAGGTGTGCTTTATTATAAGGAATCTTAATTCTTCACACACGTTAGCAAGTAGCTGAAAACTTGCTTTCTTCCTACAAACACGTAACTACTAGTCCTCCACTGCCGCACTATAAACAAAAATGGTGCGTTTCGAGCCTTTGGGTCAGAAAATGTTCACACGCCGCAACTGGCTGTTGCGTTGCAGCATATTGATCAATATCCTGGTCATACTCTACATATGCAGTCATGTTATGATTGGCAATGGCACCGGTTTTAATGGCAGCAACACATTCTTCATACAGGAACGCGGAGTTGATCCAGCGAATAGCGTAAGCAATCGATAATAAACGCAAATTTGTTGAAATATTATATAAAAACGCTTACAATTACAGGCACAACTGATGGGTGACAAAATACAGCCGCCCCCGCCACCGCCGCCCGCATCCAATGACTTATCACTACCACCACTAGGGCCCAACGACACCGGTGGCGCTGTGGCGGTGCCTGCTGCATCTATTGACGCCGCTGCAACACCCACACAAAATCAAGCTGGCAGCGCAGTGGCGGGGAATATTGGTGGAGCTGCTAATGTACCCGAAGCCGCTGCATACGCAAATAGTACTACCAACGATGGTGATTCTGCTGCTGCTGAAGATAAAGAGGCAGGTGAGCGATTAGACACGCTCTTAAACTGTTACAATCGTGACTTCAAGCCAGAGATCTTGCAACGTGGCGACTTCTGGGTACTCACGAATTATGTGCGCGCCGATCATGGTCCGTTAAAATGTTCCGAGTCGATTACGTATACAACGCATGCGGATTACACATTTTTAGATAATCTCATACCGTTGCTAGAGCGGTGAGTATAACTTAAAAGTGTTGTGCATACCAATTAAACACATATTTCTTTCTTCTTTTTTATGCAGTTGGAATGCGCCCGTGAGCATTGCGATGCACACACCTGGCACCGATTATCAACCGACCATTGACTCCATTAAGTACCTGCGCGAATGCTTACCGGAAAGTCAATTGGTGCGCACACTTACCACATTTCATCTATACTTTGGCACCAAGCACATACCCAAACAGATGGCGAAGCACTCGGAAGTGCTAAAGACGCCGTACAATTGTACGCTGCCGCCACCCTATTTCAATGTCAGTTCCGGCCATTTATATAAGTCACAAAAGAAATTATTATATCCGGTGAATGTGGGTCGCAATATAGCGCGTGATGCTGCCTTAACACATTTCATATTAGCCTCAGATATTGAATTGTATCCAAATCCTGGTTTGGTGAAGAAATTTCTGGAGATGATTGCGCGCAACGATGCATATCTGCAGCGCAAAGCGCCGAGGTAGTTGCATATAAATAGTAGAACCAACTTCATATCTATAATTTCCAATACTTTCAGGGTATTCCCACTCTCTATCTTCGAGGTGGAGGCCAATGCAACTGTGCCACGCGACAAAACGGAGTTGCAAGAATATTTGCGCACTGGCAAAGCGATACCCTTCCATAAGCGTGTCTGCGCCAGTTGTCACAGCGTGCCACAGTCCAAGGAATGGATGGCCGCCAATGAAACCGATGAGCTGAGCGTTTTCCACATAGGCAAGCGTACGGGCTACTTCAGACATTGGGAGCCCATCTATATTGGCACACATGCCGATCCACACTACGACGAGCGACTGAGTTGGGAGGGCAAAAGTGATAAGATGACGCAGGTAAGACGAAGTGAAAAAAATGAAATCGTTGAACAACATATGCAAATAATTTTATTTAAATTTCTCTTGTAGGGTTATGCGCTCTGCGTTTTAGACTATGAGTTCCATATACTGGACAATGCCTTCCTCGTGCACAAACCGGGCATTAAAGTACTGCAAAAAGATAATCGTCGCGCCATGTTGGCGGGCAAAACGAATCAACTTATACGTAAAATTATCTATCCGGAATTGAAGATAATGTATGGCGTGCGTCAAGGCTGCGTTGTATAGTAACTAATAAATTGGCAAAAAAGTTGAAAAACTTTTTTAAGCTATAATAAGCATGGAATTAAAAGACTACTACTACAATTCAAGATACTACTTTTTTAAGAGGCAGCGCATGCTGCAGCGAAATATTAACGATATGCTGTTGCACGAAATATATATGTATGCTAAATCTATATATTTAATTATTTGCCAGCATATGTATAGTTACAATTATGTTTAGTAATTACTAACTAATAGCGTCGATTTGAGCCAACACGCATTGTAAATGACTTCATAGTAGTTCGATATTGATTTTAATTTCGTTTTGTTTTTATTTAAATATGCAAACATAACCTCAAAAATATTTTTGTAACGTAATAACTATAGTTAGTTATAGTAATTATGAAGAAAAATGTCACAAAATTAGTGTATAAAAGCGCATGATATATTAAAATAAAAATAAGATATGATTTTGATGCACTGTAAGGTCGCAGAAAAAATATTGTAAAACGTGAAAGTGCGAAATATAATCTTTTTGCTTTTTTTTTATTTAGCAAGTGCGTGTACAGTTAATTAAAAAAATATATAAACTACGCAGCTACGTATTTTCAAAATATGTTTGCAAGTAACACGCGAAATTTGTAATAAGTGAATTGCAAAACCAAAAAAAAAAACAAAAACCACAAAACGAAAATGCGTTCAAAAACATTAGTCTAGCGAGAAAACTTAGATATTTTTGTATTATTAATTAATTACTAGTAGGTTTAACGAATAAATGCAGCAAAAAAATATACGCTAATAGTCACACACAAAAGAATTAGAATTTGTAGTATACTTTTAAGCGCCAAGTGTGAAATTTGTACATCACTTAAAGTGGATACAGTGCACACACACGCCCCATCATAACGTATTTGTATGTGTATGTATTTTCGCAAAAATAAGTGTTGTTTTGTTGTTGTGTTGATTGCAATAAGTTATATAATTCTATTTTTTTTTTAACTAACACTTTTGTATTCTAATATTGTGCACATTAATTGCCTTTTTCTTTGCGGTTTGTCTAATAATTGCGAAATGTTTTGAAAAGTATTATTCGCTTTATTGCTTGTCTATATAAATGCTTTATATAATATAAGAACATAAGCAGTGCAGAGGAAATAATAACAGTAACACAATATACCTTTTTTATCTTGGATTTGCCGCCTAACCCGAAATTCCATACGTTCTTAATTGAAACTGAAAATAATAATAGTTTCCGTTGTTTTAAGAACTGTGAAAAGTGCTGAAACACTATATTAGCTGTCTTCAATTCGCCACTTTTTCGCAACTCGTTAGTTTTGAGCTCTACGCTTCCGACAGAAAAAAAAAGCAAAATTATGCAGTTGATTGCTAAACAAGAGTGTATAGTGTGCCTCATTAATATGGTATATACCTCTAATTGTTGTAGCTCCATTTGTTTATACCAGTTTTTGTGATTTATACCAGTTGGTTGTTCGTTTCGCACCACTACCTAAGTTTTAGCGCAACAAGCCAGCTGATAACACATTAAAATGGTATAAACACTTGCTATATTATACGAGTTTTTATACCAGTTTGTTTGTTCGTTTCATCGTTCTCTAACATTTTCCAAACGTGGCCACATCATAGCGGCATAACTACCTGTCCGTTTTTATACCAGTAATTTAGTCGTTTCACTATTTTATCATTTTTGGCCAAACGCAGCCAGCTGAACTCGCACTAAAGTGGTATAAAACAGTAGTATTTTATAAGTGTTTTTATGCCAGTTGTTTGTTCGTTTCACTGCTCTATAATTTCTATTGGCGAAAAGTGGCCAGCTAAACTCACATCAATGTGGTATAAATTTGTAGTATTTTATAATTGTTTTTAGACAAGTTGTTTGTTGGTTTCATCACTCTCCAATCTTTTGCAAATCGAAAACTGCTATTTTCAGAAAAGAAGCATAAAGTAAAACATATGTTATATAATATTAAAGCAAATTGCGCTTGATGAGTATATATCATTTAAATTGCAGCAGTTTTTCTTAAACTCATAAGTCAAAATTAAAAAAAAAATGTGTTTAAACTGACTTCCACGTGATTTCCGTCATACACTCTTCACTGACTGCAACAATTGTCTGCCAATTGATTCTTAAATTCTTACCTTTCAAATTTCATTTTTCTATACTAACATAAAAATTATATTTAATTCAAGTTTTATGCTGCAATTACACAATTATTTTACTTAAATATTAAATTTAAATTTTCAACTAATATTTCAAGCATTTTACTTCGTGCGTGAATGTGAGAAAAATTATTACCATAGTATAATAGCCTTTTGTAAGCGTAAGAACCGTGATATTTGAACTCTAGTAATTAAAAAAGTAATTAAAAAGTGTATAAAAAACAAAACAAAGTAAATAAATAATTACAAGTACATTCAAACTTTTTTGCAAACACATAGTCACTAAGTTGTATGAAGCAAAACTGCATTACTGATTTAAAAATAAAAAAATTAAATTTAATTATTTGGTATCAACTCAAATGCAAAAGCATAGTGAGTAATCTAAGTATTTATATAAGTACTGCACATAAAATTAGCTGGTAAACTAGCTAAGTAGCTGTTGAAGACAAGTAATCAGTTATGCATATATACAATATATGTATAATGTAGTATAAATAGCGGTTCATACAACAAATTATGAATTGTTTGGGTAAAAAACTCATTAAAAGCGACAATGAAATATAATTTAAAACTTACGATTATAAAAATGCCAATTAAAAAATCTACTAAAACATAAAATTTACTGTAAAACTAAAAAAAAAAAACTGTTTGTGTATGTTTAGTAACGCACTAACACTAATACGGCATGTATATACTTAAGAAAAAATATTTTGAGTATTTTATTTGCTATTAATATTAAACAAGTGCATTTTTATGATAAAAATTAATAAAAACAAAGAATTTAATATTTTAGTGGCATCAAAGACTTCTTCAACTATATAAACTATGCTACAACAAATAGGGAAAATTAGAGATATTTCGGACCAGCGCGCACTTAGTGTGTGCGAGTCACCAGAAAGCCATGGTATTTGATGATATTTGCTGAATAAAAATTAATTAACATAATATATATATTCGCGGAATGCACGAAAGTTGGAAAGTATGCAATTGAAAGTGTATTAAAAGTTATTACCAATTATTAGTTATACATTAAAGTATGCAAATTTTTAAAACAAATTTTTTTTTTGCAAAAATATTAAAATTTAACTATTTTGCAATTTTTGAGCACTCAAATTTAGTGTAAAAATTTAGTGAAAAATGTTTTTGTTTGTTTTTAAAAAATATCTTATGGCTTCTTAGCTACATGTTTCATAAGTAGGCTTATATATGACTTTTTTTCGTCTAAAAAACTAAAGGTTTATTGTTTCCTATTTAAGTTCTCGCTTCCATAACTAAATCGCCAACTTCCTGCCATCAATAAGACATGAGTTTACTCTCCTATGAATTATATGTTAAGCTCTTTAATAATTATTAGTGAAACTACTAAGCTTAATTCTAACACATATAAAATAAATTTATATATTAAATACAAAAATAATAAAAAATATGAAAGAAGTAAAAAAATCATTTTAGTTAAAAATTATGTGAAAAAAATTAATGAAATAAAAGAAAATCAATTAAAAATAAAAAAAATTTTAACTGAAAAATATAAAAAAGTAAGTAATATAAAAATGTTAAAATAAAATGTGTATAAAATGAAAAAATATGATTAAAACAAAAATATAGAAAAATATAAAAAATAAAGCAATAAGTAAAATATAAAAAAACTAAAAATAAAGTAAATAATATAAAAAATTTAAATTAAAAAAAAATAAATAAAGTAAAATAAAATAAAAAAATATGATTAAAGCAAAAAAAAAATACAAAAATATAAAAAATATAACAGTAAATATAAATAAAAAATATGATTAAAACTAAAATATAAAAAAAATACATAAATATAAAACAGTAAATATAAATAAAAAAATTGAAATGTAAAAAAAAAAATAAATGGAAAGGAAAACAATAAAATATATAAAGAAAATATAATAATAAAATATTTATGAAACGGTGAAATTATATAACAATACATATTATGTAATTAAAATTTTTTTTTTAAACTTAAAATTTTTTTTTTTTTAATTTAATATTAATACTTTATTATTTTAAATAAAACTTTTTTTTAAATTTTTTAGTATGCAACATAGTGTATTAAATAAAATAAATAATTATAGATTAAAAATGAAAATAAATTAAAAAATGAAAAAATTTACAGAAAAAGAATATTGAAGAACAGAAAATGATGAAATAAAAGAAAAATAAATGTACTTAAAAACAAACAAAGTTATTTAAAATAAAATGTAACGAAATAAAAAAAATTGAATAAATGTAAAACAAGTAACGCACAGTAGAATAAATTCAATTAAAATTAAGAAAAATGGAAAAGATCCAATAACAAATTAATAAAATGATATAAAAGAAGAAACAATAAAAAAAGTTATAATCAAGAAAATTTTTTAAAATTATAAATAAAATTAATGTTTATAAATAACATAAAAAATTAAACAATATGTGTAAAAATTAGTAATTAACATCAAAAAAAATATTATTATAAAAAGTAATAATTAATAATTATAAACAAATAAAAATAATAATTATTAAACAAAGAAAATGCAATTCAATACCTGAAATGTTTTTAGTTTTAATGAAAGGTACACGATAACTAAATAAAATATAAAAAGAAACAAAATCAAATAAAACTCAATAAAATAAGAAAAATTTGATTTAATTTGACACGAAATTAAACTAAGGCGAACATTATAAAGTTAAATTGACTAAAATATAAAAATAAAATAAAATAAATTTAAATAAAAGACCAAAAATAATTTAAAATAAAATAATAATGGAACTTCGAATGAAATAGAAGTAAAAATTCTAAAATAAAAATTGAGCAGACTTATCTGTAGTAAGGTAAAAGATAATATGAAATCAGTAAATGAATAAATAAAAGCTGAATATAATAAATGAAAGTAAGTAAAAAATTAATAAATTTAACGAAAAGTTAATATGAAAAAGAAAATTATTAAAAAAAAATAAATGATGTTAAAAGTAAATGATAAAAAATTAAATAAAAAGCCAAACTTACACTAAAAACTTGAATGAAATTAAAATAAAAATAAATATTTTGTATATCGAAACTAAAAGCAGATAGATTTGGAAAAAAAAATTTTAAACAATTTAACAAATAAAATAATTGAAATATAATTAAAAATTTTATAAAAAAAATTGCACCAAACAACATAAGATACATTAAATTGAAAATAAATAAATTTAAAAATTCTAACAAACTTAAAACAATAATTAATACGTCAAAATAAGAGAAAAAAAAACAAATTAAAACATAAATTGCAAACGGGAATAGCAGGAATTCTTAAAACAGAAAACTATTTCATTTTCACTTCCGACAACAAATTAAATTAAATTATTAGCGCAGAACTAAATATATATTTGTAGAATGCGCTTAGAAGCAAAAAAAAAAAAACAACAAGATTCAGAATATAAAACATTTTGATTCAATTAAAATGCTGTTGATTGCTGCTGGAACTAAAAGAAAAACTTTCATAGTTATTTGCTAGTGGAAACAAATTTTCTAATAAAAATATCAAAAATAGAAATAAAAAATTAATACAAATAGACTACGGAAAAAAGGCAGTTGAGCTGCTTCATAGGTAAAAATAAAAATTAAAAATATAAAAGTACATATACATTTAATATATGTGTATGAAAATGTACCAAACAACAACTAAAAACAAATTCATTGCAAACAAGTGGCTGGTGCCAAGCAAAGTAGGGTGAAAATTATGAATAATTGCATATTAAATGTAGCAGCAGTGAAGAAATAAAAAATTAAGAATAAAAAAAAATATCCAAATTAAGAAACAAGAGCTAAATAATACAAATTTAAAATACAAATATTTTATTAAAAACAAATATATGAAAAGAATTAAAATTAATAAATGTGTGTCGTATTCAAACACACTGTTTATGACGTAATACATCAGAAACATTTTAAATGGCGTGAAAATTTCAAAAATTCAATGCCCTAAATGAGACATATAAAACACATTTTAAATGAAGTCAAATCGAAGAAATAATTGTAATTGATTAAAGTGCCTTAGAGGAATGGAAATTTCAAAATATTCGAGGAATTATGTAATAACATTTAAATTGAATACACACATGTAAAAAAAATGTAAAAAATCAATGCGGAATTGAAGTGACTGGTAGATATTCAGACGGCCTCATTTATAGATTAGATGTTTGCAAAAAGAAAATTAAACCGAAAAAAAAATATTTACTGAATTTTTTTGGAATAAAGTTAAATAAGTTTGCTATTGTAAAAGAAATTAAAATATGCGAAAAAATCATTTTTCACCTGCTGCTCAATACATTTTCGATACTAAATGCAAATGTGTTTTTTTGTTTTGATTTTGTTTTTGATGTTTTCAAAATTGATCTTTGTTATAATAGTTTGTTCTAGATTTGTTGTAAAATAAAATGACTAACATTGTAAAACTCTTCATTTGAGAGATAAAGATAAATAGTTTCATATTAGGAATGCAAAAAAAAAAAAATAGAAAATAAAAAATAAAAAATGAATCAATAAAGAAAGTATTAAAATAAAAGAATAAAAATCAAATACAATTCCACAAAAGTTACTTTCTCATATATACGTTAATATGATTTAAAAAAGTCATCCTAAAAATTTCTTCGCCTTCGATATACCTATGTATATAATATTAGAAACAAAGCTGTGAAAACTCTTATATTCAAAATGAATTATAATTTATGAAACGGTTTTTTTAATTTTTTTAAACTTCGGAAATATAATATGTTATTATTAAACTAATAACAAAAACATGAAAAAATAATAGTACTGAAATAAATAAAAACAAAGAAAAAATGCATTAATTTAAAATTTTTATTTAATTTTCAATTAAAACATTTTATTTTTATTCTGTTTTCTTTTTTCGTTCATTTCTTTATTCTCTTTTTCTCTTTTTTTATTTCTTTATTTAAGAAATTTTTACTTATTACATATAATTTTTTTGAATTTTAAGTATAAGTGTTTTCATTTATTTTCATCCTTTTAATTTTTATTTCATTTCGAACTAAAAACAATAATTTGTATTATTTATTTATTTTTTATTTTTAAAATTTGTTATTTTGGTATTTTTTTTTAATTAAATACTTATAATTTTCTTATTTTTTATTTTCATATTTTCTTTAATCGTTAATTTTAGTTCATTTATAATTTGAAAATTATCTTTTTTCATTTTTTTAAATATTTTTTAAATGAAAAAAAATTTTTATATTTAAATAATTTTTTATTACATTTATCTTATTGTTTTATTAACTTATTTTTTTAATTTTAATTAACTTTAATTAACAATATATTACCTTCCGTAATGTAGATTTTTATTTTATGTCTTTTTTGATTTAAAAAATTAATTTTTGTCTTATTAGTTTTTAAATTTTGTATTTAAAATTTTGTTACAGTATCTATTTTAAAATTTAATATTTTTTTATATTTTTTATTTATATTTTTTCATTGTTTATTTAAATCTTTTTTGTTTTTTTATTTTTTAATTTTATTCTTTTAGTATCTTGTTTTAAAAATTTTACTTTACCTTTATTTTTTAATTTATTTTTTTTATTATATTTTTTTTATTTTTATTTTCATTTTAACATTTTTGTGTTATTTTTGTTTATTATTTTTATTATCTATTTATTTTTTTTTTTTATCTATTTATTTTATTATTATATTATTTATTTATTTTATTAGTATATTATTTTTATTAATTTTTCTCTTAAAAGTCAAGTACTTTATGCTTTCTAAAGACCATTTTAATTTTTTTTTTCTTCTGTGTTATAAAAAAAGATAAAATGAAGAATATACACATTTTCATTTTTAAATATTAAAAATAAAAAATTATTTTAACTACAAATTATAAATAAATAATGCTGAAAATTTAAAAATAAAATTAATAAAAATAAAATAAAATAAAGTAAAATAAATAAATATTACCTACAATTTTACAACAACATTTTAATTTTATAAACAAATTTTATAATTTTTAATCCTTCAATTTGTATTATTATCCATAACTGCAATTAATTTCACATTTCCTAACATTCTCAAATGCGTTGTGTACTTTTACTTTTAAATATTATTACGCTTAAAACTAGAATTGCAAGACGCCTAAGAGTTTTCTAGTGCTAAAACAAGAAAAATTTGCAAATAAAACAAGCTGTATACAAAAATATTGCTCCAAAACTATTATCAAAAATAACAATATCAAAACATTTTAAGCGCATACTGTAATATGTATGTATGTATGTATATATAATTTTCAAGGATTCAAATAAGTAATAATTCGCATACGCTAAGTTATAGCGTTGTTTACATTATTACATTACAACAACTATTTACCCAACTACTTCCATACATAAACGTAATTATATATATATAGTTTCTTTTTAAACGCCAATTTAATATAAAATATTTCTTTTAGTTTATTTTTAATTAAACAATATCGTTTTTGCCAATTTATTCTTTAAGTTTAGTTAGTTTTAAATGAGAATTGCAATTGTATGCTGCATGAATTGATTAAAAAATAACTAAATTAGCGTATGTGAGCGAAATACTTGCAACAAACATACACACAATTTAAAAATAAAGTCAACTATGATGTAAATTTAACAATTTAGCGAACAGAATGCAATTGACTTAAAGCGAAAAAAAATTAATAATTAATATTAAATAAATAAATGATACACAAATGAAGGAATACAAAATAAAATAAGTATATAAAATTGTTTTATTTCAATAAATATTTATTACATACGCTAATGCTGCGTCACAGTTGAAAATTAGTCAAATATTGCATATCTTCATAGCATACCTTTAGGCGGCACTATCGCCGTTCTGCTACGATGCCTTGCTGCTGAGCTAATGTGTGCGCCACTTACATTTCGTTGCATACTTTCAGGCGTTATTATTTGCCACAAGTACTTTTAACTGCCGCTTTGGGCTGGACGCCCAAGTGCTAGCTGTTCTGAGCGCCTGTTGCATTTCGTGGTTTCGTCAGCACATTTTGACGGCACCAATTTTTCTGGTGTAACAACAATGTGGCTGGCAGCAAATGTTGCTGCATAGGGAATGTTGGTAAACAAATATTGCGAACTTGAATTTTGCTTTTTTATGCATGTTTATCAACACTGTTGCTAAACAAAAAAAGGAAAAATGCTTATAAACAATGTTGCTAACGCGAAAAGATGCTGTAACTGCTGTGTTGGTACTCGCGAGTATTTTTTTTTTTGTTTTTAAGTAAGCTGGAAAAAGGTTCTTTCTGACATTTGCTACTTACTATTTTTAGAAATTATTGATATAAGAGAAATTTTTTAAGCAGCAATGTTGATAGTAAAAAATGTTACTGCATGGAATTTTCATAGATAATGCTCAGTTTACGGAATACATCTATATTTTATACATGCGCTGGTATTGGAAAAATTCAAAATAAAATTTTCATCATAATTTTCCATCAAAAATGGGAAAATTAAAAAAAAAAAGTTGCTAACACTACAAAATGCAGATAATCAATAATTAATGTTAATAAATATCTACGTCTTTATTCAATTAAATATTTATTTTAACATGTTTTATATAAAATACAAGGTGTAAATTAACTTTAAAGCTCTTTCAAGTCAGATTAAATAATAAAAAAAAAGAAATGGCGAAACTTGGCCTTTTGTAGAAACAAGGTATTTTACATACATAAAAGCCACGCTTTAAGCCTGCTTAGCGGTAGCTGCTAATTTCTTCTCCTTCAAAAGCGCATAGCACTCCGGTACATGGGTGTAGAAGTCGCACAATTTCGTTTCTACATTGAAGGCCAAATATTTGCCACAATTGTATAGACGTGGATGACCATTGACACAAACGAAATATTTCTTGCAAGTTTTGGGATGACGGAAATAGCGCAGCTCACCCTCGGGACTGGCATCGACCTCCTTCTCCACACCATCGACTATCTCCGGTGGTGGGCATGTGAAGCCGAGGAAAGCCTCAGCATCACATTCGGCAACTAGATCGGGCCAGTCACATTGATAGGATTCCACATTGAATGCCAAGCCTTCGGGGCACTTTGTCAGTGTAACCTCGCCGTGCGCACAATTCCTGTAGACACCGCAATTCTTCGGATCCCCGGATGTATAGAAACCGAATTGGCGTGGGCATTCATCGGTGCCGTTAGCTGGCTGCAGGCGTGTGCGTTCCTTACACAATGTGAAGGGCAAGTAGGTGCAGTCGCCAGCTGTTTTGGTGCGTTGATTGAAGAGCAAACCATCGGGGCAGAGTTTCTCTTCGCCGACACCTTCTTTGCATTCCAGATAGGCGTCACATTGTGCATCATCGGCGAAGCGACCGTTCGGTTCGGGGCATGAGCGGGCGGCGGCGTGAGCTGTTTATTGGAGGAAAAGAATTATAGAAATCAAGTAAGGTAAGTTTAAATTAGTTAGAAAAAGTAGCCCTTATAGAGCGGTCTCTAAAATAACTTTATAAATACTTGAATTTGATTTGAGAATTGAAAAGCTGATAAATTTACAGACACGCAGTTCTAATACACTGGATATCACACATCTTATACAGTTCCTACAAAAACGGATACAGATAACTACTCAGGGAAACTACACTCTTAACTTTCTGAAGCACTTAAAGGGTCCAAAACAGCCTCATTTAATTTAAAAGGGCTGTCGACAGTAATGAGGGGATGTCATTAGTTAAGAAAAGGGTTTTACTTCTAAATCGTAAAGCTTTTTACGTATACTTGGTTTCTGAAATACATTTTAGGGGTCGGAATTAAATCGGAAGCGCAGACAGTTTAGTTTAAATATAGACGCTTTAGAGAGGACTTATTTCTCTAAAACGAACTAATCTTTATCCACCCGTACTATATTTGAACCCATGAATACAAAAAACTTAAATTATTTCTTTTCCAATTCGATTTTATTGACAAAATATATATACAAATTTAGCCAAATGGATACAACACATTTCTTCATTATGGACTAGAGTACTACAAACAATGAAAAAAATAATAATATTAAAGTAAGAATTTTCACAGTATTTCTCATTAGATTCTCCTCTTCGCTGACACCGCCGCTTGTGCTGAGAGACGCGCATTCTTAATCTCCTGACCACGCTGTTTGATATCTGGACTGCAATTGGGCACGTTGTCAATGTCGTCACACAATTGTGTTTCGGGGTTGAAAGCGCTCGCTTCATCACAGGCAATACGACGTGGACGACCCTCGATACAGATGAAATATACTTGACAATTCTCGCTCGATGGATAGAATTCATATTCTTGTTCGGGTTCGCCGATTAATTGGCCTCGGGGCGATGGTTTTGGTGGTGGGCACTTGAAGCCCAAGTAAGCTTCGGCATCACAATCGGGCACTTGATCGGGCCAATCACATTTGTAGGTATCCTTATTCCAAGCTAAACCGGCGGGACAGTCGAAGACGAAACCACGACCGGAAGCGCAATTCTTGAATTTTCCACAGTTTCTTGAATCACCCATGCCATAATAACCGAACTGATGTGGACACTCGTCAGTAGGCTGTGCAGCCTGTGTACGTGCTTGGCCTTGTGAGCATTCCACATCGATGGGATAGCCGCAGGGGTAACCGGAAGACTTGGCATTGTACAACAGACCGTCGGGGCAGATTTTCTCTTCAGCCACACCATTCTTGCATTCGATGTAAGCATCGCATGAGCCCGAGACCGCTTGTGTGCCGTTCGGTTGTTGACATTGAGCATAAGCTGCAAGGTGAGAGAGAGAGAAGAGCATAAAAAGGTCAACATTAATACACAATTTTTATTGAATTCGCTTACCTAGACAGAGTGGAGAATGAAGTGAAGTAGAATGATGAGAAGATAAATTGATTGTTCTTTTATGTTCTGTTTCTTTTTTTATATACACAAAAACTTTTAAAATGAAAGATGAACTTAAAGTAATATTTTCGAATAAGATCCCGAAAAGTCGTGCGTAAAGAGTAATATAAATATATAAATTTCTTATAATAGTTGAGATTTGGATTTAGAGTTTAATTCAGACGAGCCCCGGAATACTTTCATCTGACCGTATAATGATATGATCTGCATTAAGCGATTAAATCGGTGTAACGACGAGACAAGCTATCCGGAATATAACTAGGTGTCCGATTTTAAGGTTAAAAAAGTACCGATTCTTTGTTGATAAAAATTTTTGTACCGCCCGTCATAAGACATTTTGCTATATTGACCATAGAGAGCAATTTTATCGATGACCATAGAGTATAATAGTCCGGAAGAATTGTTCGAAATTTTGGCAAATTTGTTCAATTCCTATATAAAAATTTTGATAAATTTTAATTGTAAAGTGATGAAGAAAATATTATACCGGGTGGTTGCCTATTTAAAGATTTCTTTCAAATAATATTTAACGCAAAATATAAAAATTCCTTTGAGGTTAGAGTTGCGCATATGCGAATACACTCTGTTCTTGGATATGATAGAATCTTTTGACTATTAGGTGTTCAAATAGCAGTAGCGAAATTCTGCCAATAAAATATTTTTGGTTTATATTTAAACTTCGACTCTACTTTGAATTCCTTTATTTGTCGAGTCTAATCAAAACTTAGTGAACAAATAAGTCAAGAAGTTCGTCCAAGCATTTAGCAAAGGTGTAAGTGTCAGATCCGCTTAAAGCCAATATTGGTGTCCAAAATTTATTGTCTTTTGGGCATATGAACCGATATATTCGATTCCAAACTACTGATATATACATCTGTATAAGTTCTGGATACTCATCGATTGCTTTAAAAAGCTCTCAATACATCGTTCGAACTAGTTAAACTAATTAATAAATAAGAATTTTATTCATTTAAACTTAATACAAAGCACACAAATTCTTATATGTGGTCTATATATATAACCATATATTATTTATATATAACTACAGTTCATCCAAAAATGAGGCAGTTCATATTATATTTATGATGAAGTATAGTCACCTCTGAATAGATCTCTCAAATGTCAAAACACTGCCAAAAATTCTCACAACCATAAATAATCTAACGAATATCTTGAAGTTGGATGCTGAAGACAAGAATAACAAGACATGAATGGCAAAAATGAGAAAACAAGAGTATAAAAATTAGGAAGGGTCTATATTTATTTACGGAAATATAGTTTGAAAAATTTAGAGATTCACCTTTTCTTCTTCTTCACTAAATGGTATAGAATAAAATACCTTTCTGAAGAGAGATATTTTCTGTATGACGGGTGGAACACTCCCTTCTTCCGTCTTGACCAGGGGACTCTTGACCATAAATTAAATTGAATCGACGATCTTAATCTTTAGACGAATTTTCAAAGCATCGCAAAACCTCACAAAATCAGACGGCTTCTTCAAAGAATGAGTACATAATTATCATCATAATTAAGCACAATTAATTTTTTCTTCACAACAAATACTTAATTAATACTATTCTCAACTAAAAGGCTGTTGTAAACACAAGAAGAACTTCTACAACCTAGAACACTGTTATAGCTATCTTCTGACAGCTTTTGCGTAATGCTACAGGCAACGATGAAAAGGACAATGCTGTCGGACTAACAGTTATCCGACTGAATATTGTACAACAAATCGTCATGGACTAGACACGTCATGACATGACATAGACACTTTTACTAAGAATTTTGTGTTGATAGGATTTATAACTTTTACTTCACAAATTTATTCGAATACTGTGTCTACAAGACTAATAGAACTAAGATCTTCTCTGATTGACATGATAACAATATTTTCTTGGTCTATATCGAGCCATTGTTCTTGCTACTGTTGTATATATATAAAATATATAAAAACATATATAAACAAATGAGGAAGGGCTAAATTCGGGTGTAAGCGAACATTTTATACTCTCGCAATGTGCAAGGATCAGAGGCGGGGAAATGTTTTCAGGTGCTGTCATAAATTTATATTAAAAAATGTTGCACAAGAATTCAACATTCATTATTCAAAGAAATTGTCAATGGATTGCAATCATATTTGGCATCTTATTAACTTATATTACAGGTCATAGACTCATGTACTTTCGTTGCTATATTTTGCGTCGTATCAGAGATATTTATATTAAAATCTACTAAATTAACTCAAAAGTGATATATGCGATATAAACTCAGCCAAAGTGACTTAATTGAAAATATTAGATACATGAGGAAAAAGTCAACCAGTGAAAGGTTATCGTTTGCACGGACGGACGGACGGACAGACAGTCACTCGGATTTCAACTCGTCTTTTCATCCTGATCATTTATATATATATATATGTCTATATCTAACTCGTTTAGTTCTAGGTGTTACAAACAACCGTTAGGTGAATAAAACTAATATACTCTGTAGCAACATGTTGCGGGAGTATAAAAAAATATATATTTATATACATAAAAACAGCGGAAGTAGTCTTTTAGAATTTAAGTATTTATGCCGAGATGAGATGGATGCCGAGTAAGTACTATACTCCCCACTGTATTGGCAACGAATTTGATGGCTGTCACCAAACATCTTAATTGACATATAATATTATATATGATTAAAAAGTATTCGACAAAGTACCGGTAATATTTTGACCTAATTGCACCCACTTTGTTTACTCAAAAATTTACATATACTCTTATGAACGCAGTTGAATAAATTTTACTTTAGAGATAACTCAAAAAATTTTTAACTTCATTATTTTGTGTAAATAAATGTGCGTGTATTAGTGTTACTGCTAATATCAGCAAATTGAGAGTGTAAATTGTTTTTGTATAATTTATTTTTGATGTTTTGCCTTGAGCGACCAAAGTGCACTCAATAAAATTTCTTAATAAATTAATAAAGTGAAAAACAAAAATAAAGTAATTAAAAAGTTTCAAAGCGTTAGCAACTCATAAAATGCATTAAAAAATGTTTTAATAAAGAAAATATTATTTGGTAAAAAAAATTTTTTTGTAAAAAAATATTTAAATCTTTCATTACAATTAAAATATGTTCATGAGTAAAGTGTCCAGACTTACTTAATTATATTATTAATGTTTTTCTTATAAGCGAGTGACAAAAGAATGGTCAGCTCAACTAAAATTTCCCCCCAACACAAAACTGATAAAATTTCAGTGCTGCTGGTGTTTTGAAAGATTTTAATTGTATTTGTATGGGAATATGCTAATATTTATTCATAAACAGTTTCATTACAACATTTTAAGTCGCTTATTTTTTAATCAACCACGAGCTCGCTAAAGTTGCCACTAATGAGTTGTTGTGTCATACGTATTATTTTCGCTAGCATTCATTTGTCGCAAGAGTACGAGGCTATTATCCCACATATTAGCTGTATTCGATTCGTCAAGCGTTAGAGAGTAGCGAATCGAACACACTACACCAGTTGTTCAAACAAATTGTAAGCACTTACGATACAAGCTTGTACTAATATGTCCTCTGACGCAAGAGAATTTGTATTGGGCATCACTTTTTGGTGGAGAAATACCACTTTCCACACCGAAAAACATTTTAGTAACCCCTTATTTTCCAGCAGCGTCCACCCCTTATTTTTGCTATAAATAGTCCTATTTTATTACGTGTCCTAAGTTTATAAAACCAATAAAAAATTTGTTTGTAATATAATTTTTGACATTCATTTGTCATTTGAGGCCTACACAACCGTAGATTTTGTCCAAAATTTGTACCACAAAACTTGGTAGGTTTGAAAAAACTGGGTATAATACTTTACTGAGGTATCCACATACTCTCTTGCAACTCAACTCACTAAATTAGTTGTTGCTTTTAAATGTAAACTTTTTGAGAAGCGAGCAGCGCCCAAAGATAGCGAGCAGCAAAATGGCGATTCGAAGACGGCTGCTATATCACAACTCGTCTATTTTTTAGTCAACCTCGGCGAACTCGACAAATAGACGAGCTCGTGTTATTCCTTAATAAATATATACCTTAAAATTTTTTGCTATCTGCGGGAGTATTCTTTTGCCACTCACTAACAAAAAAACATAACTGTTAAAACACTCATTATATAATCACAGAATCTACATGCCTTGAAACAGCGGTAAAATCAATAAACATTTACGAAGGCACAAAAAGTAGAAGCCAAAAAAAGCAATCAAATCAATAAGCAACAACAAAAATCAAAAATATCCGTAGCATTCTTCGCAGTGCTGAAAGTAAAAGTGTTTCAGTCCAAACAAGTTTCATCAGCAGACACCTAGACAGCATGTTGTTAACTGACCGCAAGCAAGCGCACAACCTTTTGTCCACACATAGCACATATTGACATAAATTGTTGCATGAATATATACATGTGTACCTACTTATATATTTTTAGGTGTTCATATAAGCATATGAAGTCATTAAAAGCTGCTGCTAAGCAATAAAATTGATATGAAAAATAAATAAATAAATTGCAGATGAGCAGCAGACGAAGGTAAAGAGGGCGAAGCTTCGAGGATGTTGTCAACTGTGGATGCTTAAGCGCGACTGGATGATGTAACTTGTATTAGCATATATGCTTGCACTGTTCGAAGTGGTGTGCAGGAGGAGTATTTGTGCATATAAAGTTTTTTTATGTATTTGTTTTTTTAGTACAAAATTAGCCTTTGATAAAAGTTGATAAAATGTTTTAAGCTTATGGGATTCAAATATAGTGAAGTTTAGAAGTTTAAAGTTTGAGGATATGCTTAAAATAGTTTTGGAAAATTATATTCAAAATAAAAATAAATAATACTTTTGAGTAGACTGCCAAATATTCTAACTTAGTAATAATAATTTTCCTTTTTTTTTTTTGTAAATTAGGTCGTCTTAAAATCTACTTTGCAGCATTTTCTTTAATATCAAAACATCTTCCTATTTATTTCATACATGTTTGTCTCCCAGATTTTTATATTTTTATAAGATTTATATTTTTATAAGAAAAGTAAAATTTTTTATAACTCTCAAAATTAGATATATTAGTATAATTTTTCGGCGGTATACTGTGGTTTCCATCAAGACTGGATGTGGTCACTCTGGTTGCTTTCTGCAAAATGCTTATAGGCCATATAGTTGTCAAAATTTATGAAACTATGGAACATTTATCTTATAGTTAAACAAGTATAAATGCTCTTAACCACTTTCTAGATCAATTTGATTAATCTAGATCAACATTTATACAACTGAATACTGTTACTAATATCTTAAAATATTTTTTTAGATAAATATTTATTTACTTGAGGCTTTAGTGAGAATATTATGAGAGCAATAACTGCCAGTTTACCAAGTTTTCCCCAAGCTACCGATAATCTACCAATAAAAAACACTGGGATAGGCCGTGTTACAATATTATTTTTAGTAAATAATGGAAAAGATAACGTTCTTTAAATATCCTCCAAATTGAATCTGCTAACTACGTTTGTGTTCTTTAACAAGACTATCCATATGTTAGCTTCAATTTCATCGTTCTCAAACAATCTCTTTTTCGTATTGTTTCATCTCGCTTAACCTTACGCTTACGAATTACGTAAATTTGCGGTGACATACTAAAACAGCTTAAGTTGACTTAATGCTAAGTTAGGCATTTTCATTTCAAGTAAAAGTCTGTTTATAAATTTTAAGTCTATTTTACTCAGATTTGAAGCTTCCGGCGGTAAGGTATTATTAAGTGAAAATAAATGTCGAATCTCGAAGAAATTAATCCAAATAGCTCACATGGTCTTCACTAACTTAAGTTGACTTAAGCCATTTTCATATTTTTCAATAGTAAAACAGCGTTTTTATTTATTTTTTTTTAATATTGAATTCGGTTTACATCGAAGAATTTATGCCATGAAAAAATCGTGTAATTTCTTCTATTTCTCGGATTTTCGATTTTCTTAATTAGATATAAAAAATAAATAGTGGCATTAAATTGATTTTTAAATCAAAAAATTTTTAAGTCATGTTGAATACTGATTAGAAGCTCCGCATAACTTTGAAATGTGATAGAACTTTACCAGGGTTTATGATTTTTTAAATTTCGTTTGTGTATTTTAGGTTAGTAATATAGTCAATAAATTGAAAAAAAAAATTTTTTTTATTTCGAAGTTTATAAAGTAAAGAAAGTCTCGTGGTATAAGACATAAATTATAACTGCTACTAATTCTTTGCATGGTCATTGCATTTTTATTTTATTTTACATAATTTTATTAAAAACCACAAGATTTTCTATATTGTCATGCAGTATGTCAGCTAAAATTCTTGGGTGCTTCACTTCTTCTAATAAAATATAATACAATTTAGAATTTTATAATATATAAAAATAATACATACATAAAACATAACATATTTTAAGAATATATTGTGAATTATATATTTTATATACGAAATTATATATTTCATATATTATAATAATGTATAAAAAATTGTTTTTTAGAATATATTTATTTTTTTAATATTTATTTTTTTTTATATACCTTTTTTTTATTATACATAGAATATTTATTTTTTAAAAAATAATTTTTTACATATGTATTATTTTTACTTTTTTGTTTGTTGAACAAATTTCAGCACATCTCATTTGGAAAAATTATTAATAATTTTTTTTGTGAGTAGAGAACGTATGGCATCTTACCAAATTTATAACAGCGAAATATTTCAACTACGCTATTGAATCACTCTCATACCACTGTGCGACGTCACAGCATCACTTGCGCAGCTACTACAACCGCGACCTTGTGAAACAACGAAAGACAACCACAAAAATGTAGATGCGACTACACAAATAAACAAATATACCTATAAACATATGAATAAAGCTTTATCTTAAGCTACGAGCAGCCTCAAGCTAGTGGGAGCATTGTTATAAATATATCATTAAAATGGATTTTTATTTATATAAATTCAATTACCTTCAAATATCATATAAAGACAACAAATATTGTAGAGGACACAGGTATGCGCACAAAAGAACTAACCAACGAACTTGTTTGCGAAAATACCACAACAACAATTCTTGTATTGCGAATCATTGTTAGCGCTTTTGACTTTTTCCCGTTTCTTACGCAATTAACGGTTCGGAAATTTGCAATTTAACAAATTAACAGCGAGATGAGTCGGTGATAAATGTGGCTGCTAGAAGATAGCTCATGGACACTGAGTTGTTAATAGAATATTGTTAGTTAAGATGCCACACATCTCAATGAGATATGTGTTTCAATGGAGATGGATCCTCAATGAGGTTGAGACACACCCAAATGTTGATTGCCAAGTGATAATGACAGGTCTAATATTTGTCCGTCAAAGTAATTATACGAGAATATTTATTTTAGACTTCTTTTTTTTGATGTACAATATTTGTATAGCAAGTTAACCTCATAACTGACATAACTCGGAAGTGAAAATATTTAATTTTGTAAGGTTATCTTATAAATAATTGTTAATATTTCTTATAAATCATACAAATAGCTCAAATGACAATAACAGGTTCTAAATTTCAATTCTAGTGTCCAACTATTTGTCACTCTCAAAATTGCTTAATTGTAATTTTTTTATGAATACAAGTTGTCGAAGAGCTTATTATCTGTTTGGTGACCTCTCCTCAGAAAGTAATTAAAAACGGCTGCTTGTGGAATGAACGTTATTAGTAGTAAATTATACTTGACACCAATCAAAATCCAAAATTTCGTAATATTTGAGGAAAAATTTGGAATATGTAAAACACACCTATATAACCTCCTTTAATATATTTTTGCGGTTGAACACTCAATCGATAACAAACGTTTTGACAGTTTAAAAGAAGATCTTCCTACCATAAATCTTCTTCTTTGAAAGTTAGGCTATAAGATTGCTGTGACCGGAGACATTTACACTGAATAAATATATATTATTTTGTGTTCATATTTCTGCTTAAAAAGGTTATTCAAATGAGGCCTGCTCCAACGAGCGCAGAAATAAAAGTATGCCAATTTCGTGGGAGTATTTGAAGTTAGTAAAAAATATTCAGTGTAAATTTTTAACGGCCCTTGGAAATATTTCTCTTTAGTTGACACTGGTGACCAAGGATTTGTTGAATAGGTGCATATCTTTACACCAAGGAGGGCTGAAAAAAGGTCTCAGGAAGTGATGAACCGATTGTACGCGAATATCATTAGCTTTTAGAAAATTTTTCAGAACTCAAAACTGACTAAAATTTAGTTGTGAGTGAAATAAAAATGACCTAGAAAATTTTAAAATTAAAAAAAAAAATTATAGAAAACATTTGACTAAATATCTAAGGTAAGAGAGTGCTATATTATGTATTATTAACCAAAATACTGCAATAAAAACTTTGTTAGTTCTAAACAATTCAATAGATCAAATTTTTAATGCAAGCTGAGGGAAGAAATAGTTATCTCAAATGCAAGTGTAAGATAAGATTTTTTAGAAAAGTTTGTTTCGAATTTTTTCTTTTTTAAATTGTATGACATAAAACTCAATGTTCAGCATTAGATATGCTCGTATGCTAATATTACGAACACTAGTCAAAGTATCTTCGGTTTGAAGGGTAATCAAGCAGCCTTGACTTCATCTACTGAAGATAAAAATCATTTAATCAAGAACTCTTAATTTGCTGCTGAAACCATCACTAAGATCTTTTAGATTCGAGAATCTCAAAGATTTCCAAAATTGTATAATATTGTACTTTGCTAAACATTTTCATAAACTGTACTATAATGATAGAGAACGATTTATATGTATATCAAATTTTGTGGCTTAAGTGTTCTAAATATTATGAGCAAAAGCAACTACTCAAATTAAATGAGAAGCAAAAAATAAAAAATAAAATTAACTAAAACTTTTATTTAAGTTATGTTATTTTACAAGTTAATGGAGGTTTTACTTAAACAATTGCACACATATTCACCCCCTAGATATTTACATAAGTGCAAACCTGCTTGAATACATTAATATATATTGAATTTCAAATGCCGCCAACATTACCCAAATCAATGATAACCAACGCCTTTTATTTGTTTGTGTGTAATCTGATTGAATCTGAGTGAAAATAGTCGGTGATAAATTACAGTAAACTATTAGAGTTAAACAAACTACTTAGTTCGCATATATGTACTTGATCGTGCTAATCGTACTTGAAATGCCTGGCAAGCAATAAGCATAAATAAACAAACATCCGATAAAATATTGCCACAATTCTTTAACACATTGCAAGCAAAATGCAAAATTCTTAAATAAAAAACTGCTCTCCCTACAATTGAATATTTAATTAGGCTAATTATTAGCGCTATCTCTAACTGCTGCTAAGCTTCCTTCATAATTATAAAAATTTACTACGACATATATGCTCCTCTATGTATGTTTGTATGTCTGTATGTCTGTATGTATGTATGCATATATGTTTGTGCGTCACACACAACTTTTACCTGTTATTCCAGCTGCCTCATTTATTTGCAATTCGTATGCCAATCAGGTGGAGTGAAATATTTCTGGGTGTTTTCAAATGGCGAAATTCCGGTATTTGTTCTATTATGAAATAATAATAGCTGAAGCGCGCTGGTGAAATTTGGCAATTAAAGCGAACAAATGAAATGCTAAAAATTTTTTCGTTGCGGCGTAAGCATGTGTGTGGATTCTATAATTAGCAGGTTAACTTAATTCTAGATATTACGGTACTTTATATGTATATTATATATAGCAAAAGATTGGGAGAGTGAGAAAATAATTGAAAGATAATGCTGCTTCATTTGAAACAACTAATTATAATTTTGGGTGGAGCTCTACAATTTGACATACAGTTGCATATACTTGAGATTAATGTTTCGAATATATTCTTAATTTTATTTGTGGTCTAATTTTCTAACACTTTGCTGAGAGTAAAACAATGATCCCTAGTTTAGTGCAACACAAGTAGGTGTATAAATTTATTCATTAAAGTGGTATAACCGCTGGCTATTCTACATCTAATTAATTATACCGGTTTATCTGAGTTATACCACTTGTTTGTTCTATTCGCTACACTCGAAAATTTGGCCAGTTAAATATAGCTAGAGTTTGTGACTGTTACTAGCTGACTCACAGATTCTGTATTTACGGCAATGGCAATATCTAAGTATATATACAAAAGTTTTTAATAGAAATCGCCTCTTGGCAAGCAGTGCCATTTCCAAAAGGGAATTTATGGCATGAAAATGCTTATCGAAGTGATAGATAAGTAATAATTAGAAGGCCGGCAAAATATTTAACGGAGTTTTTAACAGCAATTAAATTAGAAATATAAAGAAAATTTCAAAACATTTCAAAAAGTCAGCAATAATAATTAATAGGAGTTAAATTTATGCGAATATCGCATGTTGAAAGGTGAAAACACGACGAAAAAATTCTTTAGAAAGCATTTTCAATGCATAATTTTTCACAATTTTTACAAAAATGTAATATTTTATATACATTGCTAGTATAATGTTATCAGTTTATTTTTATTAAAATTCAAATCGTTTTTCTCCCTTGCAATACTTAACAAAGGCTGTATAGATGCTCTGAAAATTTCCGGTTTGGCTTATCATTGTCTCAACAATAACTTTCAAAATGTCATCTTAAACATAAGGTATAAATTTTCTCAATCGGTTCCCGAGAGTGTCCGATATCTGATTCCTGGATTACTAAAATGAACACTTAAACATATTTCGGAACAGAGTTGCCACCAATCAGAAAAAGTAAAAATGAAATAATTGCAAAATTTCTGTTAAACGCTGGTGAATGACGGTTAGTTTGGTAGAACTTTAAAGTAGACATATTTTATAATAGAGATGCCAGATATCAAAAGCTATCAAAAATAAAAATAAAACTGTGTTAAATAATACAGCAATTATTTTAAAAAGTATTTCCTTAAAACAAATTTTGGCAAGATATCAAAAAAAAATCATCTAAATATTCGGTTCTCCAAACACAATATACTATTTTGTATATATATAACCTCAGACATTGAGATTAAGGTACTTCTAGAATGGTTGATGGGTCAGAGTTTTTGTTATATTTAAATGGGGCAGAGAAAACTTGAACACAAGGCCTTGTTTCAAGTAGTTTGTTCACAACAATTTCATAGTGTCAATTAAATTTACCAAAATAATTACAAAATTTTTAAGCTGACAGCAAAGTTTTGAGAATTGCTATGTAAATTTGGTCTATATGAATGAAACTAAGCACATTTATATTTCATGCATAAAATTTAATAAATTTTTGAACTTAATAACAAAATCAAAAGTAATTTTGAAAAACTTTTAAATTTTGACTTCGGCGCTTTTACAACTATATGCTTTATTTGAATAATAATTAATAAGAATTACTTCAGCTACGGGAATATATTTGCCACTAATATTGTTTGAAAATTGTTCGAAAATCGACTGTAATCGATTTCTTTTCTATAAACAACAATTCTCAAACAAATACTTCCCCTTAATCTGCTTTTGCTTCTGCATCGTAATTTTCGTTTTCTTCTAACTTACTGTTTGTAGGTTTTAACCAAAGTTTTCTTCCTTATATTAGGATTTTTAACAATATTTTTAATGCTTAAAATAAAGGACAATAAAAATTACAGCGACTTGATTCCGTCCTTTTTACTATAGCACTATAATATTTTGGAAAAAGAGGATAAACGGCGGAGGAAATTGAGCCAATTTAAAAAATACATGAAAAATTATAGATCTTATATAAAAATTTTGAAAAAATTATTCCTTAAGACATTTACATTTTAACATTTTTTACAAAAAAATATATATGTATGTGTAATATATATATTTTTATAAATATTTCAGTTCATTTTATGCAGTTCCAATAAAGTTATATATCGATGTTATCTTGTTAACATAAGTGGCTTTTTTATATTAAATTATAAAATGTCAAGGACATTTGACTACAGTTACTTAGTTGTGTTAGTATTTTACACATTTCGCTAAAGTGATAGAAGTTTCACTAGATATGTATACCATTGACACCAAATCGTATTCGCGCATAATAAAGAGTCCAAAAAAAAAAATAAAAAGAATTTGTTAAAAATATGAAAAATAAGTTTGAATTTTATATTTATTCTTTAGAGAAGCATTTTAAGTTAAACTTTTTCATAAAATACTATATATTCACATATTTGAAAGAATTTACATATTATAAAGTGTAACTGTTTATTTTTTAAGCTGTTTAAGTTTATTCATTTTTGAGCTTATTTCAAAAATACACGCGAAAAAGTTTGTGCCTTAAGTCTTTTGTTCACTAGCCCATAGAAATGCAAACCAAACATATTTATAATTCATAATTTATAACTAAAACTTATAATTACACAATATATTTATTACAAATATTAAATACTAACCCAATGAGCCAAACATGGCCACACACAGTGTTGCACTTAATAAAATCTTAAACATTTTCACTATTTTTTAATTGATTACAGTTTATATGTGGTATCCTTAGAGAAAAGTCCTTTAAAACTTTTTTGCAACGTTTATTTTTCACCAGAGCGTACTATGCAAAAAAACCCACTACAACGCGTAAGCTTTCGTTTAAGACTGAATATTGAGGTGACGAGCTGCGCCGCATAGAAGCTCCGCTAAAAGGTATGTAGTATGAGTAGCTTCTAGCTGAAGGCAGTCACTTGAAATAATTGTTATTAAATTTTGTCGTTGTGACAAAAGCAATGGCTACAAAACAACAAAAATAACAACAACAGAATCCAGTTTGCACAAAATTTAGTAGCCGCCGTTTTGGGCTTTAGAGTTGTTAAGTTGATAAGAAGATGTGACCGACGTATACGAAAAATACATATGTACAAATACTTTATATTACATGTATGTGTTGTGTATGTATTATAAAAACAAGCTAAGTAAGCTTAGCAGCAATGTGCACTTTAGTGTGTGAGTTATGGATGCTGCAGAGTGTCAAGCAGCTTTTGTGCTTGAAAGCTCACCACGACGTCGACAGCGATGAAAGCGAAACTGACTGAAGAGAAATAGAAAAATTCGAAGTTTGACGCAGATCTTTCATTGCAAATTTTTGAGCATACTTCGTGAATTTGCATAATTTTGCGCAAGCTTGCAAAAGTCTCTTATTTTAAGAATCTGTTATTGTAAGAAATATATGTTGAACTAACGGTTGTTTGTAAAAATTTATCGATATAAGCATAGATGTGTATACTATTTACTAATATACTCAATATTATGAGACGAATTGAACGTTAGACCGATTTTAACTGGCCGATATCAATCCAAAATAGTCATAAAATGGACTGACCACATGCATCAAAACTGAGAAATTTTGATGAAACTTGCTCAGGCTTGTTCATTAGTGATGTTTATCTCAAACCAAAGAATACGCCCTTCGGTGGGACTAAATAATTTCACATTCTAGTAGCATCAGAAACCTCGAAATCGTATAAAAACCACGCTAACCTGCTGTATATAACCAATTTTTTCACTATTACTAGCCAGAAATGTAGATTCAATGATAAGATTAATTATATTTAGAACAGGTAAAAAATCGTGTAATGGGCGTGGCCCATCCACTGCAATCTGAAAATGAATATCTAACCAACTACTATATGTCGATTTAATCCATTTAACCCAAACAAACCAAATTTAGTTTCTATCATCTGCATAATATATCTTTATGATACAGTTTGAAATCGGAAGAAAACCACGCCCACTTCTCATAGTGTGCCATTTGAAACCCATAAATTTTCTTTTATTATCTTAATTTTTCTTTAGAATAGAATAGATAGTCTAGTATAGAATGGAATAGATATACATTTTATTTAGTAATAACATTTAAACCAAATAGAACCACTAAAAAAGCTCTTATCCAAAACCGTTCGAAACGGATTTATACCTTATCTCGGGTTGGACAAGCCGAATATGGAGAGCACCGTTCCTCCGCTTAACTTTGTACCAAAAAGGCAAGTGAAATCTCTTTTTCACCATTCAGAAAATGAAAAAAAAATGGATGAAATCTGTTCACTCCTTCTAATGGTACCCAATATAGTAATTTTTGAACTTCAAGTTGATTTTATACCGCATATAACGGTAGCTATATTAGATATCTTATTGAAATTAATTAGATACATTCTCTTGAGTATAGTGGAGATTGGAGCCAACAAGGGACAAAATTGGTTGAAATTTTCCGATTTGCCATATATTATACTTTTTATACTGATTTTCGTCTCTCTGGTTGGCTTTTTACTTCATGGATCGGTCAATAATAATTATAAAATATTAATATAAAAAATATTATTAAAACGTGATGCAAATATTTCAATCTTCATCACCAAAACTTTAACGAAAATGATTTAATGATCGGTCCACTACATGTCTAAGACCCTATATGCTGAAAATATAGATTTTTGTTCCTCTGGTTAACTTTATGCTGTATAAATGAATTATTATGAAAGATATCTCAATAAAATATGTTCAAAATGTCTCTACTGGCATAATTCCAAGCGGTAAGACAAACGGATGAAATCGGTTCAAACTTTTCGGAAGTCGTCATATAGTGAATGGTACTGTATATATGTATTAGACTGTGTATATGAATCATTGTTTGAGTTATATTTCTAATATAATTTTGCTCAAATCATAGTTCCACTGGGTAAAACAAATAGATTAAATCGGTCAATATCTTTCGCACGACCCCATAAACCGAAATAATTCCTTTCCTTCTCTTTCTTGAATTCTCTTTGCTTGAAACAAAAATGGTTGCAATCCGTTCGCCTCCCCATTTGTATCTTATTTCTTGAATCTATTGATTTTCGTTTGTCCGATTGATAATGAAGTATATATTTTGAACATTAAACAGAATAGTTTAATGAAATAAGATATAGCAAAAGTTAATCCGGTACCAAATCGGTCGAAAATTTTTTCTTATCAAAAAAAGTAATTTCGGTCCACCAATTTCTGGAGAAATTTCGAAACATTTCAAAATTTTTAGTATTCCGAGAATTTTCCAGAGTATCTAGTGTTCAGTGACGACTGAAATTATCACTTCCTTACTTCTTTTAATGTATTTTTGTGCTCTGTCAGCAGGGTGTGAATTTGATGTGACACTTATTGATTACTTGAGCATTGCCTTGGAGAAGCTAATTTTTAATATAGATAATATAAATATAAAAAAATTGTATGAAAAATAAAAATTTGATTTATTTTTATTTATGCTCTTAATTTTTGTCGCTTGCCAACCAAATTCATGACTTTTTTTTCCAATCAATTAATATGCATGTTTCTGCAGCGGCATTAAGGTCTCAAGGTCAGCTGTTGAAAAGCGCACGCGCCGGTAAGTAATACCTGTTACGCTGAAGACCTAACCTGTCCAACAACTTAAGTGGAGAACGAACCCCAGCATATAACAAATGAATCCACTTAATTTCATTATGCGTAAGTATTACTTCGCGGAAAATTGAGGCGGCAACACACCGTTGTTTCTTAAACTAAATTCACGCCATAAAACAACAACAAGAAACTCAGAGCCATCATCTTCAAAAATTACTAAATAAATAAAGTAATAATCTGCAGATCTGGTGAACCGGTAAGACGTGCTTGCCCACGGACTGTCACTGACAGGCACCTCAACGCGGGCAGCATTGCCAACATTTGCGTCTGCGTACAATATTTGAATAACAAATTAGCTAGATTTGTTACTTCTTAAATTGTTACTTGAATATAACTGGTACTTCTACTCACACATACCGGTGTTCATATATCTGTTCAGTTATTTTCGTGAATAATGTGCTGCGTTTTGTCTTTATGATAACTTTCCAAAAATGTTTCATAAACAGTTTTGAAATGTACGAGTATACATTATTATTTCACAGAACAAAATCCGTACGTCAATAAATTAACGGTATGCAAATTAAGTGACTCACTTAATTCTTGTATATTGAAATAATTTTTGAGAAATAGACGTGTCTGTCACAACTTCAGGACTTCATTTCAAATTTGTTCTAAATATAAATTAAAATATTATATTACTTCTAGAATTTTTGAAAGTGATCACTTAGGGTAAAACCACTGAATACCAGGAAGGAAAAAAATATTTTATGACAAAATTCAACTTTCTGTTCTGTATGTTCTATATATACTATAGAAACGCTATAGCTATATATACTAATAAACGCTATAGCTTTACTACCTGACTATAATATCATTGCACGTGCTGTCCTCCGGGGAGACTGTCGATTGGATTTCGGAGTGAAATGATGGATCCAGGTTTCACCCATTTTTGGTTGATTGTGAGTTTGTGTCGAATTCACTTTGCACAGGTTTCTCACATGCCCAAATATTTATGAATCATACAACCAACATGTTCCATGAATATATTTTGAACGTCGGCTATCTCGTTCAACCTTAGTTTACGGTCATAGAAGATAAAGTTATAAATTTTTTTATATTTTCGGCTGTAACAGTCCCCTGTCAGTCCGCTTGTTGGGAATTTAGGAAACCATTTATGAATATATGCTTTATCTTGCTGAGCCGGACAATACCCACGAAGCCACTTTTAAAAATAAAAAAATACTGGGTTGCCAATTATTCGAAATTTCCAAGTAAAAAATTAATAAGTTAAAAAGCCACAATTTATGGATTTTATATCGAATACCTTTAAATAATAAATAAAAGTTAAGTATTCTTTGCAGAAAAGTTGCCATCTTCTCAAAAGTTTTTATTTAATAAAATTGTTAAGGAAAACGTTAAAAAAATTATCACAATAGAGGTATTAAAGTAAAGGGATTTAGAAAAAGCAAATAGTGCAAAATATTTTCGAGAAGTGTTGCCATCTCCACTAATATTTTAATTCAAAATTGTAAGTAAAAAGCTAATAAGATGAGGAAAGCACAACAGCGTGGTTATCAAAATGAATAAGTTTAAAGAAGCTGAGGGATGAACATTTTCGAGTAGGGTTGCCACTTTTAAAAATGCAAAAATTAAAATTAGACAAAATTATTAAGGCAAACTAGTTAAAAAAATTTTGAAACAAAAATAACAGATTGAAAGAAAACCTGCAGTTGAATATATTAGCGAGAAGGGTTGCCATCACAATTTACATTTTTTCAATATTGGTATCAAATGAAAGGTATTCAAGTATTAGCAGCAATGAACTGAAATTCAAGTAAAACCTAAAGACCATTAAATACTTGAGAAAGAAAAGACACGTTCGATTCGTGTGTGTGTGTTTTTAATATCATAATTTTATTATTCATAATTTTATCGAATAATTATTTAATATTAATTAATTTTACAATCATCATCATCATTTGCATTCAATAATTCAGCTCTGTCATGCATTAGACTGCATTATGCTCTTAGGTTTCGTTCGTTTTTGTTTTATTTTTCAATTACGTTACAATTGTGTACTTCTTTTGTTGTTGTTGTTGTTGTTGCTGCTGTGCTGCCTTGCAACATTTCTGTTACCCACACATACATATATATTAATGCAATTGATATGGGTATGGGAAAAAAAGGTTTAAATATACTAAGTACTGAGTTGGAGTATGTGCATGTGTATATGTATGTGTGTGCGTGTGTGTGCATGTTTCGCAGGGATTCACGATCGAGTGTGTAGTTGTAGAATGACTTTGACTGCTTTCAAGCGGTCATAAAAGTAATCACCTACTTGTCCAACACTCTTCATTGCACTTCTTAATTATTTATGTGCATTTATATATGCTTGTGTGTGCGTATGTGTGTGTATGTGTGTGTGCATTTTTAACTATTTACATATAGCAAATGCCTGCGTTCGCAAAGCCCATTTTGTTTTCTTTTTTAATTTTTTTCTTTATTTTATACTTGTATTTTTATATATAAATCGCAAAATTTTACTTCTTTCATTTTAATTTTGTTGTTTGTTCTACTCAATTTCTTCACATTTCCGCTTTCGACGCGCTACTGAAATTAATTAGTTTTAAGCTCGAATTCGTTAGTTTGTAAATGAAATAACACCACATATCATAGCCAATCGTTGTCAATAACGCTTTCGAATCGTGTTTTTTTTTACACTTTAATATGGAAAAATATACTTTTCATTAATAAATGTTTGTTTTCAAGTAAAAACTTAGCTTTAATAACTTACAATTAAATTTATTAATAATTTAAACTTAATAATTTTTTGGCTATAAAAATTAAATTATGTTTTCGTTTTGTTATTATTTTTTGTTGTTTTTATTTTGAGTTTGTAGTTTTGCTTAATTCGTTTTTATTGCATTTTTCAGTTGCATTGTTGTTGTTGTGGTTGTGTTTTTAAAAAATTTTCAATTTAAATATTTCTGTATTTGCTTTAAATTTTGTATGTTTGCACTATTTTCTGGGGGTTCTGGTTGGTTGACTTTTGTTTTTGTTCAAAAAAAAAAAATGGTTCGCTTTCAAATATATTTCGTTTTTTCTTACGCAACAATTTAATTTTTTGCATTTTTCTCGTTTATTGAAAATCCAATTATAGTTTTTAAAACCTTTATATGCTTCTTCTTCTTCAATTTTTTATCTTGTAATTTCCTAAGGCGACTTCATTTTCGTTTAACATCCACGCATTTTTGCTAAAATTGTTTGTTTTACATATTTCCTTTTTAAATAATTGTATTTTATTTACGTTTGTTGTTTAAAAAAAAAAATTGATTTATAAAAAAAAATTAGTTAAAATTTTTTGTTAAAATAATACTTTTTTTTATTTTTCTTCTGTTATAAAACAATTGGTTCGCTTTTATTTATTTATATTTATATACTTTTTATTAGAAAAAAAAAATAAAGTTTCATATTTTTAATACAAATAAAATTTGTTCTAAATTTTTTTATTAACAAAACAATTATTTTCAAATAAAAGAAAAATAATTTTTTACTTTATTATAAAAACAAAAGAAATTTGCTTCATAAAAAAATTAATTTATATTTTTTGTTGGAAAAAAGTCTTTTTTATTTATTTTTTTCGTTGTAAAAACCTGGTTTATACTTTTCTATTTAAAAAATTATAAAAATAATTATTTTCAAATAGGGAAATTACTTCTTTTGTTTTGTATAAAAGCAATTATTTTTAAATACAAAAAAAAGTTTATATTTCTTAATTATAAAAATAATTGCTTTTCAATTAAGAAAAATATTATTTACTTTTTTCATAAAAAATCTATTATTTTCGAATAAAAAAAAAATTATTTTATATTTTTTAATACAAAAAAACGTCTATTATTGTTTTATTAGGAAAAGAAATTCATTTTAAGTGTTTTTATAGATAAAAACTGTTTTATTTAACGTTATTTAATAATTTGCTTTTGCCTTTTTGTTGTTGCATATTTCATGTCTAATCGATCAGTAAAGGAACAAATAATTATTGACTTTATTTGTTTTCAAATTTTTTTCTGAAATTAAAATAAACTTTCTTGAATACAGAAAACTAATTAAATATTCTTACTTCGCTATAAAAATTCAACTATTAATTAATAAAAAAA
Organism: Bactrocera minax; assembly: GCA_021498325.1. Classification (NCBI taxonomy): domain Eukaryota; kingdom Metazoa; phylum Arthropoda; class Insecta; order Diptera; family Tephritidae; genus Bactrocera; species Bactrocera minax. The sequence continues at coordinate 926,618 of JAKEEE010000034.1, forward strand.
GAAAAATCTGGGTATTCAACAAAAACAGTGTTTTGTTGTTGGTCTTGTTTCCTTCTTCTTCTTTATTTTCATACTAATTTATCATTAGTCTTACGTTTGTGTTTCATGCTTTGGTACAATATTACAAAACAATAAAGGTTTCTAACAGAGTTTCAGTCTTTAAATACATGCTCTTTTACTCATCTTAACGGCTTTCATTGCTTGTTTCCTCATTTGTTTCATAATAATAATAAAATGAATGAATACAAACAAATCAATATATTATTGTGCTAATTATTTGATTATTTATTATTATTATTACAATAACATTTGTTAGCGTTCTACTCGCCCACTCACATTCAGCTGCCATCCATCGCCTTCTTTACTGCGTGTTTCTCTACATTTTTGTTTCTTACTAATCGGCAAATTTCGGTTTGCACTCACTTTCGCAATTGACACCTTTTCGTAGTTACATTGTTTTTGTCTTCACAATTTTGCCCATTTACAAGTAGTTGCTTTACCAGTTTGCTTTCGCTATTATTTATCACTATTGCTCGCTTTTGTTTGTTTTGTGTTTACTTTTAAATTTTATAGCCAAAAATTTTTTTCCAAAATAATTTTTAATTTTAATAAAATTTTGAATTTTGTTACCGAAACTTATGCATTCAATCTCTAACTTTCTAGTAAGTAGTATCATATATATATATATTTGGTGTAGTGTGTAAATTTACAAAAGCTCAAAAGCTTTTGTTGTGCATTTTTTGTAAATTTTTTTTTTTGTTTTTGTAAAAATTTAGACCTTAAAAGCCAAAAATCGTGTATGTGTCTAAATTTTGCTTAATACTTAGGTGTAGCATAAACTACTTATATCTTAGTACTTAAAAAAGTGTAGCTTCTCACCACGTTTCGCCCTCCGCGCATTTTTTCCATGCCAAAAAGTGTTTTCGTGCAATAATTTTGCATATATTATATTTCTAGAAATTTTTTGGCCATTTATAATTATCCAAAGTTTTTGTTTAATTTTCTTTTCTTTCTTCCTTTGTCTCGTTTATAAATTTATATCTCATATAGCTGTACTAATAAATGTGTTTGGCTCTCATTTAATATATGGACGTTCCAAAAATGTACTCCTAGACTTGATTCTAAGGTTATTAACTGTATATTTTTAGGGTTGAAGGTATGATGCGCCAAACGCAATCCACTAAATAGAGAAATCTCTGTGACTAATGAAACAAAAGTTTCAAAAACGCTAACTTATTTCAAAAATAAATTTAATACAATGCATCTCTAAATTTTTTTGGTCAACAAGCATAGTCTAGAAATACTATATGTGGGCCTGAGTCAGCAATACTCGGACCATTAACTAGCGCAAGCCAAGAAATCATGCCGAAATCATCACTATACCGTTCGAGATGCTCGAAAAAGTAATGGAAAGGGCAGCCCAAGGAGCTTATTTTGTTGTGGTCAACAAAGACGGCTTCATTGACATTAGATTTGAAAAAGTCCAAATAAATTGTAAAAATTCTATCGTAGCTCGTCATTTACATACTGAAATAAAATATGGCGCACCCTGTATTAAATAATGCATAAATTCTTTTGGTGCCAGAAAGTCGCGAAGGCATTTCGATCTCTTCGTTTGCAATTTTTTCATATTCATGCATGTTCATACTAATTTCGTCCAGCAGTGGATTCAAAACTTTTGACGTTCTTTATAATTCCCTCAAAGAAATTCTTTACAGAAAATGTTAATCTAAGAAGATAATGAAAGTATGGAATGATTACATATGAAGTTGTACGTCTTTCTTGAAACAATTTAATTGTCAGGCTTTGTAACAAGAATCTTCAGTTACTCTCCATCAAAACTTTACATACAAGTATATAACGCGCATTTCAAGAAAGTAAAAAATTACTTAAAGGTTTAGTGAGAGCAACGATTTTTTTAAGATCAATTTTGGTCAATTATTCAGTTGAAAACGTTCCTAAATAAATTAAATATAAAGAATAAAAGTTTTCTTTAAAAATTCTCAATGTATTCAAACTCTAAACTTTGCAAAATAGTGTACGCAACTGTCCTTGAGCAGTTTCCTAATTTCGACATTTCTAATCGATATAACAAGGGTGTATAGTAATCGATAATATACACAAAATGATTATGGGCAACCCAATTGTCGGTGGTCGGTGGTCGATATTCAACCGTAATATCAAATTATCGAATCTATAATTATCTGTTATCGAACGGCTACTATACTCGCGCTATTATAGATATGTGATAGGGGTGCATGTCTCTTCAATTAGTTTCAGTAGACTCCAACGTCGAGTGTGAGAGAGAAAATTTATTTATTTATTTATTTTTTTTTTTAAATCGTCGGTTTGACCCCTACGGGTTTTACCTTAAAAAATCTCTAAAAAATTAACATTTAGAACCCATTACACCAACATATTTGATGCATATCTTTGCATGTGGAGTATTAAGTTCACCGAATACTTAGAATATTCAAAAGAAAATATATCAAATTAAAGCATTGTTAGAAATCAATAATACAACACAGATTTCTTATTTTCGAGCAAAGTTTGCCATATGTGTTTGAAATTTTGTAACCTACTGAGTAAAATACTCTTTGTCTGTTATCAATGCATACCCTTTGCTTCTAACCACACTTTCTGTCATTAAGACAAAAAATAAAATATTTTGGCACATCAATCTCAACCCTTAAAATACATAAGTATGCACCTCAACAATTTATCGGCAATACTGCATTGTTTAAAATATATTTTTTTATAACTTCCTTACTGCTTCATTATTTAGTTCAATTACTTTAGTTCAAAATGTTCACTTTGCTAAATTTAGTTGTTTTTAGGAGCAACTCTATGAGAACTGAAAAAAGAAAAAATTTCGAAAACTCTCCCCTGACTACCTTAAGAAAAATACTGCGTTTTTATTATGGCAAATCACTGCAATGAACAGAAATTTTTTTAAATTTTTGATTTAAGACTTTTTTTTTTAATTTAATTCGAAAATTTCAAATTTCCAGTTTAAATTTTGTGATTTTTGCCTTCAAATTGCTTTTGGGTGGGGTTTACTCATCATTTCATTTAAATTTTTTTTTTCTTGAAACATTTTATTATTCTTAATTTTATTAAAAGTTACTTAACTGCTTGAAATTCTTTATAAATACGTTTACGTCATGGGTAAAGTGTTTTCTGAATATTTGTTAATATTTTTCCATTTGCTGCTTTTTTCTAACAAACTTAACCTTGTTAGTTAAGTAACTAAGTATATGTAAATTATATATTAATAATAAATTCATGTCGTTTAGAGTTTGCAAATGCTTTTAGTTTCCATCGTACATCCAAGAATATTACTACTTTACATAAGTTAAATAAATCTTTCGTTTTGTTTTTGTTATTATTTTATTTATTTTTTATTATATTTTGTATAACCGGTCTGTTTCATTTTTTTTGTTTCTTCCTTTTTTTTTTTTGTTTGTTTTATATTTGTTTCGTTTTGTTGTTGTTATGGTTTATTTTAGTATTTTTTGACACTTTTGTTGTTGTTATTGTAGTTTACTTTCTTTTAGTTTATATTTCAATTTGTTTTAATACTTTTTTTCGTACAATTAGATAAGGCAACGTCATTTGTTCTGTTTTTGTAAACATTTTTTTTGTTGTTGTTGTTGTTTGATCTGAAATCTTATTTATCGGAATATATGAATTTTGAAATTTTTCCCATTGAATCGTTAATTCTCATCGAATTGTTTTGTAAACTGCATTTTGGGCTATTGCTTGGTGAGTGTGTGTGTGCGTTTGTTTGTATGTTTGAGAGAGTTTGTTATTGCGTTAATCTGTTATTGCATTAATTTTGCTTATGCCGCCAGACACTTGTACAATTTCTTTCATCTTTAGTATTTTTGTTATAATTTTAAGAATTTTTGTTTGTTTTTACTTTTTGCCTTAAAGAAAATGATTTGTAATTTTCATTGCCAAAGACGTAAATTTTGACTCCTAAAAACAACGAAACATTTTTCCTTTAATCTTCTCCTTTGCCGTTTTTTCTTTGGCTCAAATTTTGCTTAGTTTGCATTAATTGCAAATTATTATTTTTTCGCTTAATTTTTGACGTCGAAATATTTTCATTTTTGTTTTGTAATTTACATTTAATTTATTTCAGTGAATTACTAAGTTTAGAAAATTGCATAATTTTGTATTTTGTTTGTATGTATATCATAATTTGTTGTGGATTACTGTTAATTTTGTGGCCGAAAAATGAATGCAGTTTATTGCGAGTTGTGAGTTTTTTGGTAAATTGGAGGGAAATTGAGAAAAAATATTTATATGTAATAAAAATAATAATTAATTTACTTTTTACGAATCCAACCGTTGCCAAATGATGAGTATTAACATTTAAAATTAGAAATAATTATATTAAAAATATGAAAAAAAGTTAATTGAAAAAGCTGGTAACACCAAAAATCAGACATAACTTAAAAAATTCTACAAAATTCTTAAAAGTAAAAAGATGTTAAAAAAATACATTCTTACTTCAATTTGTATTCTGCCTTAAACCTCTTCAGGCATTTTCATTCTCTCCATAAACTAAAGAAAGCTCTGAATACGCCGTAGAGCCTGTTATTGTATTGTCATCTTAAACAGTTTGAGATATTTAAGCATCTCCGCAAGAATTATACAATCGATATTAAATTCTATTCCAGGAAAAGCAAATTATTAAATAACAGATGAGAGAGAGTGAAAGAGCAGCGAGCGAGAGAGTGGCTTTAGGTTCTAGAGAAACTCTAGCACCACCTCAAAAATAAACCAAAGAAGTTAGTTCATCATAAATTCTGTAGAAAGTATATTTTGTCAAGTTGTTCATGATGAACAAGTAGATGTTGTTTTGACACACAACGTCATCCATTTCAAGTGGAATAAGTAGGAAGAGAAATAGTAACTTAAGAGCCTTGAGAAATTCAAGTGCCTCAGAATATAATATTTGGGAATTAAATAGTGTTAAATACTGCAAAGAAAAGAAGGTCTGAATTTGTGTGGGTACAATTCTGTGCGAATTTAAGGGAAACAAACTGTTCAATCCCTGTTTACAGTGTGAGATATATTGATAATACGAGTAACTGCTTTCGCATTGGGAAGCTACAAAGTAAGTTAAGTAGGTAGCACGGCAGTGTACAGAATAGCGAAGGATCTATTATAGTATTAATATTTACTAGATTCAGTATCGCTGAGCTTGAGCTGCCTTGATACGGTTCTTACGTTAGTTGGGTCCAGATCATTTGAACAACCTTGTATTGGTAACCGGCTGTTGAGTTAAAAACGGACTATTTTCGGCTAAACATCAGCTGTTTTGAGAGACCTATGCAACCCTGAAACATTTTTTGTTCTCATTTCTAAAAATTTTTCAACAGTATTTGAGTGACAACAAAACTTTTTCCTAACCTCACTTTTAGGTGTTATCTTGATAAAGGAATAATAAAACAAAATTTTTGGAAACTACTTAGTTCAAATATTAATGATATGTATATAGTATAAATATTTAATTCTTTAATGATTGTAAAGTTTCATATATAACAAAATAATAAATAATTTTAGAAATTTTCTGTTTTTTTAAATATTATTACATTAATTATAATTTCATTACATATGGATCTTTATTCATTAATAAAACATTATAATTAAGTGTTGGCTGGATTCGTGTATACAAATTAAATTGAATCGTTTAAAAGAAAGATCTAAATATATATAATATTATAACTAATAAAATAAAATACGTTTTCATTATTTAAATTTGAACAATTTTTTTTTATTAAAACTTCATGAAAATACACAGAACTGATACAAACTTAAACAAAACGGAATTTTAAAGTAATATAAGCAAACTTAATATTTACTAAAATTAAACAAACTTCAAAAAACAAACAGTAGAAGAATGTAGTTTATTTTATCATTGTTTGTCTATTAAATCAATATCATATTTTTATTTAACAAAATGTATGTAAGTAATAAAGTATAATTGTATGTAACTATAGAAAAATATAAATTTGTTTAAAAAATTGCTTAAATTCCATTCACATCAGCATTTTTGTGTATGTATATATTTATATATATATTTTAATAAATGTTAAAAATCGTATGTATGCATACCATTTTTGCTTGATACTACTTCTATATTTTGTTTTGTTGTTTTTTATGCAAATTTTCTGCTTTTCTGTTTTTTTTTTTTGTTCACTTTTACTTGCTTAATTTTATACTTGTCGTCCAATATAAGTATGCACGTATATATTTTTCACTTATATACGCGTGTGATACTCTTACGCTCTCTTTGCTTTAATGGAACTTCCGCTTTTTGCCACCACGCTTTTTACCTTTACCCTTCAATTTACGTTTTTTACTGCCACCACTTGAACCCTCTCCACGCAACGCCGGATCGCGGCTAATTTCGCCGAGTATCTCATCACCTAGTGTGGCTGTAAGGTGAGAGACCGAAAAAATGTAGATAAGATTAATTTTCTCGGGTTATTTTCTCTCTTGATTTATACAAAAAAAAAAAAAAAACCGACTCACCTAGAGTGGTCAACTTGCGTTGACGATGCTTTTCCGCTTTGGTCACCGGCAGACGTGTCAAATAGGTCTCCTCATATTCCTGTTTCTCTTTCTGTTGTTTGGAGAGCAGTTGTTGGGCGCGTGAGCCGGAAGATAATTCGGTAGGTGCGTCCAGATACTCTTCCTTTAAATCTTGCAACATTGAGGCGCTATAACAGAAATCATTTTTAATATAATATATTTTATTAAAATACGCATTATTTCTGCAAAATTTTCACAACTCACGTGATGGCACGCTTCTTGGCACGCTCTATCATCTTCTTATCCTTATCCACAGATTTCTCATCGCCATCGTAGTAGACTGGCTTAATTTTGGGCGGCACATAGATACCAGTTTTACCCGCTGTAGCACCCTTTTTGGGTTTCTTCACACCAGCTTCGCCCTCCTCATCATCGCCCTCGCTCTCGGTTGCCGAATTTTCGCTTGCGTCTTCATCCTCATCGGCATCATCATCACCGCCAGCATTTGTGAGCATGTTATCTGGATTGGGCTGGAAAACAAAAATTTTGTATCTTAAAAAGCTCCACATATCTTTAATAAAAGCTCAGTAACATACCTTATACAAAATCGGATCGGAACTACTCGACACGCCGGTGGTAGCTGTCTTCACTAGCTTGTCAATCTGATAGCGCAACTTATGATCGATTGGTCGTATTTTCTCCAAAACTGTACGTATTTCGATTAATCGTTCAATGGATGGATCACCTTCGATGGTCTCGCCGGAGCATTTACGCAAAACTACATAGGTGAGATTTATCAAATAATCGAGTAACATGTGATATTTGACTTCGAGAAAGCTCAGGCCATATTCTGTTGTTAATTCGCCACGTTTAACGCGCTGCAACATGCTTTCCACTAGATCGGTGACTTGTTTCACATTGCTGTTCATCTCACCAAGCAATTGTATGGCCTGCGGGATGTCCTGTTGCTGCACATGGCAGTCGTAGTCGAGCGCCTGGAAAGCGGGATCGAGTGGGGTTATTAATATTGAATTTTCGTTTCTTTTCTTAAAATATTTATTTCAATTTCACACATGCTTCCATTTCATTTATTTGACCTTCTGACATACTCTCCATAAAATCTGGTGCAGCAGACTATAAGCTCTCGCCTCATTTAACTCTGTCTCGCTCTCTTGCTCTCTTTACTTTACTCAATTCATTAATCAGTTCATAGTTTCTTGTATTTATATTTTTAATAAATAATATATTGTCTTTTATCAAAAAAAAAAAAAAAATTGAAATCACACTCACATTTTAAGAGTACATTAACTGTAAACTCGATAGCACAACTGTAACATCTCAGATTTGATTTCACAGGTAACAACCAACAATCGCAATAAGAGCGTGCTACTCTGAAATATTCTATTAAATAATTTTTGGGCACCTGTAGTATTGGAATATCTTATAAATGAAAACATTATATGGAGCTCTCATCAGTGAAAAAAGCTTGCTAAGCTCTGATAAACGTGAAAGAGAGCATTATATAAACTGAACTTATGGCTTTTCTAATGTTTTGCAGAGATTTTAGATTTGAATATGCAAGCTTTATTCTTACAAATGGTTGTTCAATAAGTTTTGAGCCACTGTGAGAAGTTTTCTACGCAAAAGGTTGACCACTTGAGAGTGAACACTTGAGAACAATGCTGACAATATTATCCAACAAAAGAGAGGTAATGACAATCTATACGTACACACTCCACTTGGGAGAGCGACTTTAAAAGAGTTCAAAGAACCATTTCATATCAAAAAGACACCAAAGAAAGAAATTTATAGCCCGTGTTACAAAACTGTCCCAGTAAGAGAAGTTTTCAAATAAGCTATAATATACTCTCTTTATGTAGCTTGTACCCCATTGGCCAAGACATAACTCCATAATATATCCATCACATATAGTAATGAAATTGGAGGATTATCTTTCCATGATAACAGCGTACTCTGGTGTCGAGAATGGGGAATCGGATATATACTTCCCCTAGCCCCTATATACCTAATATACGGATTTTCAACCTCGGGATAGACTTTATACCACATATTTCGGTCAAAATGTAAGATACCCTAGCAAAAGTAGATGAAGGTGTAATATATAGTTTACTGCCGAAAATGTGTGAAATCAGTTAACGAATTATCCCAGCTCCCATATATTACATATAATGATTTTCGTTATTCTAGCAGACTTTATGCCGAATATGTCGGTCACTGTGTGAGTTACCTTCACAAAATGGCGTGAAAACATGTTTCTTAATATACTTGAATAATGAAAAGAGTTAATGTGTCAGTCACATCAGTGCAGATCTTCCTCTAACCCAAATATTCCCGATATAAGAATTCCCGACTTTCCATCTGACCTTAAACCGTTTATGTTGGTCAATATGTGTGATTTTTTAATGAAATTATGTGGATATGTTTTCTTAAACACAATGTGATTTCGCGCTAAATATGAAAGAAGTCGATCTAGATCATGGTCTAAGCCCCTTATTCCTAATATAATGATTTCCTTTTCTCTGGTTATTTTTTTCCTCATGTACCTAATATATTCATTAAAACACTTTGGTTGAGTTGATATCGCATTATCTTATTTGAGCTAATTTGGTAGATTTTAATATAAATAGCTCCGACACGAAACAAAATATAGCAATGAAAGAACATGAGTCTACGATCTGTAATGTAAGTTAATAAGATACCAAATATGTTTTCAATCCATTGACAACTTCGTCGAATAATGAATGTTGAATTCTTCCGCAACATTTCATACTCTCACAACATGTTGCTATAGAGTATATTACCTAGTTTGTATAATAAAAAGATATGCCAGCACCCGAAAGCATTTCCCCGCCTCTGATCCTTGCTCATTGCGAGAGTATAAAATGTTCGGCTACACCCGAAATTAGTCCTTTCTTACTTGTTTGTATATCACTTTTTCCAAATTTTTATACAAATTATTTATTATCATATGTGTGGCAACTTTTCACTATTTTCTTTATAATGATAAGACATGAAAAATCTCTTTATGCATTAATAATAAATAAAACTTTTTAATAAATTAATTTTTTTGTTTTTATTTTTTTTTTTACAAAACGCAATTAAATGTGTACAAAATTTATTGCGCCATTTGGAGGAAATCCATTCATTTATTGTGTGCTGCGTTGAATAAGCTTAAAAGAATTTCTTCTAGTGGTTTTAATAATAAGTTATTGAAATTTTTTCTTAAATAATTTGTTATGAGCGTTATGAATACACTAATTAATATTTTTCAATAATGATAAGCCACGAAAATATTTTAATAAATTGCAACGCGCACAAATTCGCATGAAACCACAAGAATTTTTTTACAAATATTTTTCTGAATTTTTTCACAAAACCCTATTAAAAGTGTGCAAAAATTATTGTGTGTGGAAAAGTGGTGATAATATTTAATTATGAAAATTATACGCCGCCAAATAAAGCGAATGCTAATAAGCAAAGGATTTAATTCATATGAGCGTGTTTTTTTTTTTAAGGATATTCTATATAGTTATTTTCTTTTTGTTCGCTTAATTTTGTGCAATGTTGCATTTATGCATAATTTTATAATTATTTTCTGCTAATCTAATTGCATTTGCGATGCGTAAATTCCAATGAATTATTGTCCAATAATCAGAGGCCCAAAAAATAGAAAATAAAATACCAAAAATAAGCTAAAATACACAAATGTGAAATAATACAAAAAAAAAAATATATATATATATATATATATATGTGTATATGTATGTGTGTATGTGTGGAATATTTTGCGTTAATTGCATTGCGCTTGGCGAGCGCTCGCAAAATTTGCATAAAACATGAAATGAAATAATCCAAGTGAAAATAAAAACCAGCAAAACCGCATAAATAATAAACAATTTTATTTGGATTTTATTTTTAATTCAAATATCAAGCTGTTAGTGCTGGCAATTGGCGCTCGACCACCGAGTACGCGTATTATGCTGGCATTCGAGTGCGGTTTATTAATATTTATTGGTGGATAAAAGAAATTTGGCGAAATGAATATATATGTATGCATGTGTGTGCGTATGTGTGTGTGTGCGTATTTAACCTTATTAGGCATTTAAATGCACATTTGGATAGGAATTAGTGCGCCGACCGCTGCCGCTGCCATGGCAACCAGTCAACCAATCAACCAACCAACCAACCAACCAACCAACCAACCAATAACATAGAAAGCAACAATAATCATAGCATTTAATGGAAATGCATATTATTAAAATATGCAATTTTTTGCGCGCCCTAATAATAAATTAAAATATATATATATATACATAGATATATGTAAATGAATATAAAATCATGCGAAATTAGTGTGCGGAGTGTGGAGCGCAGGCGGAACAAATGTATATTCTGCAAATAGTGGTTAATGCTGCATTATTATTACCTAGTATTGTTGCTGTTTGCTGTTGCTTGATGTAGCACTTTGTCTGGCGAATCGTAATTCACGGCGAAAAAAACCGCAACATTTACAAAATGCAATAATTAAATGCCACCAATAAAATATGCAAATGAGTTGTTTGAGTGGAGGTCGCGAAATGCATGCGAAAAATAGTCAAGCATACGTTTAGGCGCACAAGCGCGCGCGAATATATAATTTGATGCAATTGCAGCAAACCACTAGCCGCCTGAGTGGACAGCACACACACACACATACGCACACGCATACACACAAATGGAACTGGAGTTGGTTGCTAATGCATTTGAAAGCAGCGGAGCGCGTACGCACACACATACACCCACACACATATATATGCAGGCTCGAAATTGTTAGCATCACTCTGGGCTGTGTTGATTTGTGGCATGGAGTGTTGCTGGTTTTGTTGTTGCGCGTTGCGTATGCAAAAGTATAGCGTCACTAAAGCGCTTTTATGATTTGCTACACGCAAAATAATTCGCACACATACACACACATTCACATACAGACACACTTAGGCGCACCCAACACATTGAGGCCTGCAATATTGTTATGAAATGCATGTAGACAGAGCAGAAAAAAATAGGAGCATACGAAAGGCATGCGGTGGACCGTGCAAAATAATGTTGTGCTAAAAATCGTGTGTGAGGCAGACATATTAATTAATAGAAAAAAATATTTTTTTTATGAATAAAAAAATAAAAAAAAAAAAATTCTGAACAAAAATTTTAGTCTCCATTGAATAAACTAAGAATTGTTATTGTACTTTTGGTATCGACTGTCATGTCGACAACTGTACTTTTGCTAATAACAAATTGTTACTTGGTAGATGCGTCTCATAAATGAAAATCGACAAACGACGTGATATCCAATCATATCTATGTATCATATATATAAATCCCCAATATCGATTGTGAACTGCTCTCTTAGTATCTGGGTTCAATCATAGTTTGCTACTAACAACAACAACGTTTTTTCTAACAGCGGTCGCTCTTCGGCAGCAAAAGCAAAAACACTTGGATATTTCTGACATGAGAAAGCATTTCATATGATCCTACAGCAGTTCTATCAGCCGTGCCGAGACGGCCTAGAAATTGTATAAACTAATATTTGTAGAAAGATATTAAAAGTAATACCAACAATTAGAGCATAAGCTAGGCCAAATATCTAGAGCGCGTATTAGGTGTCTATTTTATTAAAAACAAGTAAAAAAATTTGTCATCTAAATAAAAGATTTTTAGTCTTACCAATGGATTCTTTGGATAATTTGGTCCTTGTACACTTCTCTCCTCTCTCTCATATATATGACTCCCGCACCACTGTTAGGCGCTAAAATTTTGGAGTTATGAGCAAATTCCACTAGACATTTCAATTATTCTCTTCTTTTGACTGTACTAAAGATCCAACACATCATAACAATATGATCTGCAAATCTAATCTCGTGTCAATAAGTTCTAATTTTAGACAAATTGGATAGCTACTTGTAAAGTCCGCCTTATTTTACAAACAAAATCCACTTTTTATAACGTTAGAGATCTAAGCGATGTTAATATGTCATGAGACAACTTATAGATTGCCCCAGAAAGCAGTTCACCGAAAAACGTGTGGACCTGTCGGCTTAAGCGTTGATGAATAGTGTAAATGGTTGAGAAGTGCATTAAATATATCGAATTCATATGAAATAATAAATATTTAGAGTTGTAGGTTGAGCTATAGAGTGGTTGTGGCAAAATTTTTCAGAAATATATGTAAAAGAGTTAAGTGCTAAAGATATCTGTTATAAGAGCATGTTCTGCGAAGGAACTGGAAATCCTCAAGTTAGAAGATTTTCAGTTTAGTATAATGGTTGTGACGTCTAATTACAGAAAAGTCTCTTCAACATTGGAGGCTTTAAATGAGGAAATTTCCTTATTCCTTGAATTTCTCTTAGTTTTTCTCAAATATAAAAAAAAAAAAAAAATAAAAAAAAAATAAATAAATTGGTTCTAAAAACTTTAGGACTCAGTCATCAGTAAAATTGTTCAGATGATCACTTGAATGTTGCTGGTATCCAATACACCATTTATCGATTACCATTTTGCAAAATGCCTGTCCAGAGCAAGCCATGCGTTTCCCTTTTGCTTTATTGTAAAATTTTAGCGCAATCTTGAGCTTTAGGCCGCCTTACACAAATTAATGTATGTCAGTATGCACTTCTAGGTATTGGGAAAAAAGAAATTTGGTCCAAAGGCTTATATTCTTGGTCGATTAATCCAGAGAAACAGCGAGATAACATTTTACAGAAAACTGCAATAGCTTTGTTGGCAGTTGTAGTGGAAATCCGTGTTTAAAGTCACTAAACATTTTAGCGCCTTTTCTTCTAAATTAGTCAGACAAAGCTTAATTTGTTTTGTGTGGAATCCCCTTCTTTTTAACAAATTTTCCTTTTATATAAGATTTTATCTTACAACCCTTAAAAAGTCTTATTTGAAAAATTCGCAATTTTTCTATCTTTAACTCATTTATTTCTCTTGTTAGTTAATTAATCAACTAGTTTATAGCACTGTAAGCTTTCGCTGTGCCACGGAAATGTGTATGTTGCTCTGATATTTTCGTAAAAAGGAACTACTGTCTTAGAAGTTGTTTAACACTATATCTTTCGTAGGCCTTCAGTAACCATGTTGTTTTTATAGTTATGGATTATGTTCATAGTTTCACAGCTAGTCAATTCAGTAGAGAATAAAAAAGAGTTAATGTGATTGCATTCACGAAATATGTTCTGTATGAATCGCGGATGGAATCATGATACAATTTTAAGAAATTGGTACGAATTTTGAAGCAAACAGCGTTAAAATAGATTATCAAAATATTGGCTTTATGAGTAGAATATCCAATCTCTTTTTCATCATCCCGTCACTCGTATAAAATAAAGCATATAAATGTTAGCTCAAGGTACAGCAGGCTTTCAAACGAGAATAAAAAAGGGATCTGTGGCGGAATGACACCAGAGCAATGGAAAGACTCAAGATATAGTGAATTGTTTGCTATATTTAATATTTCATTGGACCTATAACTATATTCGTGTTCTTTTTTTTTTGTTTTTTTCATTTGAACGTTTATTTAAGAAAAACATTCACAATAGTATTTTTCAAAGTATAGCACATCTGAAGCTGTAACATTTTCCATTTTTCTGGGAATTTGTGGATTACATTCTAGAAATTGTGCCGAGTTGGCGGCCAAGAATGAGTCAAGCCAATTTCTGATACCCTGTGCCGATGTGAACCGTTTCCCAGTGAGGGCGTTCTGCATCGACCGGAACTAATGGTAGTCAGAAGGGGCAAGCTATGGGTTATAAGGCGGGTGAGGTAAAACTTCCCAGCCGCTACTTTCCAAATAGTTTTTAATCGGTCTTGCAACATGAGGACATTCTTCGCCCTCTAAGTCAAATTCACCAGTTTTAAATCATTCACCATAAACTTCCATCAAAGTACGATGACTTTCGGCGGAAGGCTGAGGTTCTCTTCACGCACGAAGTACGATATATTTGAGTGAAAGAAATTGTTGTCATTTACGCTTCAAATGAATGACTTATACCGAAGAAGACACAGAAAGACAGTAGCTCGCCAACGCATGTTTGGAATATTGGAACAGTGGAATAATAATCAAGTGGGCCATCTCTACGCAAATCGCATGAATATAGTTAAAACTTTAAAAATTAGTTTTTAATAAAGTTAAAAAATTTATTACTGAAGTTTACATCTAAAGGCAACTTCAAATATAAAAGCAATAAAATTTTTAAAAATGTTTTTTTATTATTTGGTGCACACTGTACCCAACTGTGCCACTGTACCACTGTTTGAGCACACTAACTATATTGGAAATTAAATTTCCTGTACACGAATTGTAAAATCAAAGCCAAAGCAAAACCAAATAAAATATATATGGAAAAAAAAAATAGCAATATATTTTAGCAGAGTGTGGCACGCATGCACGACAAGCATTTCCCACTTCAGCACGCCAACACCATGAATTATATATATAATATTAGATGCGTGCAAAGTATAAAATGGCGTAGGGAAACATCTACATCAAACTAATACATTCATAATTAGTTTGCTAAGTACATTTATTGTTTGTTGCAATGCAACTTGCAGCAAATCAGCGTGCCAGTGGCGAGAGCATGGGGGCAAAAAGCTGCATTAGATGCACACACACATACGCGCATGTTAATATATGGGCGTATGCACCTGTTTGTGGCATTGCATATTTATTGGCGCCCC
Organism: Bactrocera minax; assembly: GCA_021498325.1. Classification (NCBI taxonomy): domain Eukaryota; kingdom Metazoa; phylum Arthropoda; class Insecta; order Diptera; family Tephritidae; genus Bactrocera; species Bactrocera minax. Next base: position 941,903 of record JAKEEE010000034.1, read on the forward strand.
AACTGCACACACCAGCACAAAATCACTTGTGAGTGTGTGTGGCACAAACGGATGTGCGGTACATTTGTCAATATTTAAATGCACTTGTGCTACGGCGCATATACTTTTGAGTGCATAGTCGAGTGGATGCACACATATAAAAGTATATGTGTGTTTGTGTGTGCGTGCCTAAAAATGTAATTAGAATTGTTAAGTGAAATAAAGTACTTTGTACGCACACTAGGTGGCACCCACGGGCAAATAAATAAATTATAGCATATTTCATGCCATTTACTTATTTATCGACTTCAATTTGTAAATATGTGTGTGTGTGTAGATCTATTTACAAATGCATCTAAGTACACAGATGAATGCATTTAGTTGTATAATTGCGCCCACACTACAAACGGAATAAGAATTTTATGCAATAATAATATTAATAAGCTGCACAATAGTAAGGTTTCAGCACATACAGGGTGAGACAGTAAGCAGTTGCGGAAAATATATTAGCTGAAAATTTATTTCGATTCGAGAAAGGAATGTTACATACATAAAATAAATTTTTTTTTTAATTCTTAGTCAACTTTCTAATATTTTAATCGCCTAATTTAGGTTATTTCCAGAATAATTCTACTGTCTTCTTCAACATAATAAAATAATAAACTCTAGATAATTTACAGATTTTTACTCTAAAGAATATTGCGAAAGCCTAGGTAGAGGCGAAAAAGTTGTCCGCCATACTTTATACATACATACAGGCAGCGCCAACTTTAATAACGGTATATAAACTAATTATATTAATGTTAATAATAAAATAATTTCGACCTTTACGATTCGATGGAGTTGGTTAGACATGCTTTGGAAACCTCAATTGAGTACAATTTTAACCATGAATAGCTTCACATGTCGGCAATGTGCCGAAAGAGTGACCCTTTACATTTAAAATAGACGTATAAAACCTTTGAACAGCGGGGTCCAACTCGCTCTGCCTGGCGAAATTACGGTATTGAGGAAGCAGAAAATCCATTTAAGATTCATGGCGCCTCACTGTATGACCAGAAAGTGACAGTTTGAGCCTTATTTTTTCCAAGCGGTGTCAAGTTTCAACCTGACGTTTCGGCTTGTCACACTACTAATGAGTTTCGGTTACAAAAATTCCCCGAATGCCTGTTGTCCAAAAAAACCACATTAACTGGCGACCTTGATCTCCAGATTTGAATTTCCCTGAGCTCTAATTGTGCGTTTATTTCAGAAGCCAAGTGTTCGCCAACGTTATTCGGTCAGCTGGCTCATGGCAAACACTTGTGCGGTAATAATCGCTACGCCGACATAAAAGATGGTGCACCCTGTATACAAATGTATAGAAGAATTAAAAAAAAAGGTATTTCTGCTTGAAACTGTGAATATGACTTGTTAAAAATCGGAAAAGTCTACAATCCAAAGTTCGTCAGAATAGCTTCGTTCTCTCAGAAAGCTCCCACAAAGCTTTTTGCTTCAAAGCTTTAAGTTCAAGGTAAACGAACTTTTTCAATAGAATCGAAAACCACACTCCAGACCGAAATACTATCTAAGCTATGGCAGCAAACATAAACTTGTGCTTTGTAAATCTATTGAGGAAAGTTTTTTGACCAAGATCTCTAGAAAGCTGAATATCCGCGCTATGAAAAAGTTTGTGAAGCCGAGTTTCTTTAAGGCTTATTAAAACAATAAAAAGTGTGAAATAATTTTCAGTACAAATTTGACTAGTTTTCGGTACGAAAATTGTATATATCAAAAGAATTCTTTAATGTCACTTCATGTCGCTGAAAATGCGGTTATTTGCCAAATTGGTATCCCAACTTTTGTTAGGAGCAATCAATTCGATTTTGCTATACTGTGCTTTTGCGACTGTGTTTCCAGCCTAAGGCAGATGTCAAATATAGAAGTGAAATCCATAGTTTATGAGTTTATATGCAAAACATTACAATTTGACATCTCGACTCACGCTCGCACTCGCACCCTGTAAATGTGACTACCGCATTGCAGGTGAAATACGATCTATGTTCATTTATGCCCTCGGCAAAATATGCGAAATTAACAAATACTAATTAATTAATAAAAACAAATATGCGCAATAAACCATGCATAGTATTGTAATTGGAAAGCATATGCAACAAACAAGCGCATTCAAACCTTTAGGTGCCGCAAAGCACACTACAACAAGGCTTTGCCTTTGTTTGCTGCACCTACGGGCAAGGGACTGTAATTACATTCGAAAATATTGAATTATCGGTCGCATTATGCAAATTTCTATTCATTAAGTTTTTGTTTTTTTTATTGAAGAAAAAATGGTAGGAAAATGGGTTATTCTCAATAAAATACTATGAATTGCATAATTTATTTATTTGCTGATTTGAAATGTTTTAGTTGCGTATGCTGCATAAAGTTTTTAATTACAATATTTTTTTACGACTTTTACGATAAAATTACATTACTCATAATTGTCATAAGATTTATTTTATATTATTTTCTCATATTGTATGGAAAATTATGGTGTGAAATTTATATACATATACATTGACATATTGAAAATATGTTGCAATGCTCAAAACTTTAGAAATATTTCGAATTCATGCGAAATATATTTTTCGGCCTAAACAAGTTTGTAAAATCATGAATTTTCATGAAAATTAAGAATATCTAAAATCGTTATTCCTACAAATTCTTGTAATTATATATATATTATATATAATAAGGTCTAGTAAAAAGAAATCAATAATTTTCGCATTAAATTCAAGATTTTATTTAGCATAGTTAGAAAGATCTGCTTTAGATCAAATATGCACTGTTTTGTTCGATAACTTGTTGCCATTTTGAAGCTAATTTTATAATCTCCACTATCATAGAAATCCTCGTCCCTACTTTCGAAAAACTGGGACGCTGATTTTCACAAATTTTTCTTTAGGCAAATTTTTCACCAGCAAAATCATTCACCATAGACAGGAGCAGGAACAACCTTAGATGTAATATTTTTGAAATCTCCTTTCAGTAAATATGATTCAATTGATTTTCGGAAAGAACTTTTAATAATCTTGTCTATTTTTATATAAATTAAATATAAATAAAATATAATAATAAATAATACATAATACAAAATACCAACAAATTTGCGCACTCCCAAATCAAAAGTATTAGATATTGCATTCATTTTTCTCTGCTTTATTTGAATTTCTTATATAAAATTAAAAAAAATGTTTTTCGTAGGCCTTTGTTTGACGGTTATAATAGCTTTAAAAGAAGTAATTTTTCAATAAGCCTTATGAGAAGTTCAGCATGAAAATGCGATGTGAATGAAATAATTTTAAGACTTCGTGGTGGTGACGACTATAGCTTAGTTTTTGAATGGCACACAATTGCTCATGGAATCTAGTGTCGAGCCCGGGCAATTGATAATAATAATTGTGACAGCAGTGGTCGCCATTCTCTTAATTCGAACCTCTACTATCAACAATTAGACTATCTGTAGGAAGCAATCGCTCAGAAGCGATCGCCCAGACTTCAGGAGTTTGGTTGGAATTTTTTTATGCATCCACCTTACAGTCCGGACCTCGCACCAAGTGATTACTACCTATTCCTGTCTATGGTGAATAATATTTCTGGTGGAAAATTCACCTCAAGAGAAGCTTGTGAAAAACGTCTGCCCCAGTTTTTTGCCAATAGAGACGAGCGTTTCTATGAGAGTGGCATTATGGAATTAACTTCGAAAAGGCAACAACTTATCGAACAAAACGGTGCATATTTGACTTAAGTCGAATGATTCTAATTATGCTAAGTAAAATCTTCAATTTAATGCAAAAAGAATGGATTTCTTTTTACTAAACCTAATATACCATTTGGAAAGCTCTTTCAAAGTATTTAATTGAAATATTATGTTATAAAAATTTGAAATCTATCTAAACCGTTAAGCTGATAATGAGTAAAGGATTTCCACCACAATGCACAAAAAAAACTATACAATCTAACGCTATTAATCTGCAAATTAGTGGTTGTTTAAAAAACCATTTACGCACAACTCAATCATATTTGAAAGGTGTAGCTTACATGAAACTAAAATTGTATGCAATTAATTAATTTTTGTTTTTTTTTTTTTTGATTGGCAATGAAGTGAAAAGTTGCGAACACCTAAATGCATAATGATATTGAGTATTATTTATCAATGTGAGCACAGCAACAACAAAAACGCGCATGCATAAATAAATATCAGACATTTTTGTTAAACTAACACATGCAAATACACATAAATACTTGCAATACAGAGACGAGCAGCAGCAACTAATCTACAAAGAGGAGCGAGAGAAGAGAAGCATAGGCACAGGCGCTAAGAGCGTTCGGTATGAGCGCAGTAATTTAAGTGCATTTTAAATTAAACGCACGCATATTTTAACAACAGCATTTATGCAAATAAATACACATTCACAACAACATACGCATTGTTGTAAGCGCACTCGCTCACATGTATGTGTGCCTGCTCAAATGCATTCTATGTGATGGGTGTTAGTGTCATAGGTTGGGTGCAGGCTTATTTGCATTTGGAGTTGCGAGTACAGCACAAACAACAATTGTATAGCGAATGGAATGCGTAGAAGTGCGATTTTGTGCGAATTGTCGAAACGAAATAAACAAAAACAAATGCACGCATACATATTTAATAGCGACAGTAATTGCAGTCGCGGAATTTTTCGTTGTTGCTTTAGCGGTATAGATACACGACATAAGGTCAAAGGACGCACATTAAGGCTTCCTTAATGCAAATGCATTTCGGTTTAGTCAATTTGAAATTTAATTCAATTTCGTTTAAGTTAAGTCTATATATATATCGGTCGTTTAATTCCTACCTAGGAATTTTCTCTCTAGGAATCAGTCTCCGTGATTACTATTGTGAAGCTTAGATTCGAAACTTGAAACTAGTTCAATTAAGATAATTTAATTTAAATAGTTATAATCAAAGACGTTAATTAAAAACTTTTTTTGGGTTACAGTTGATTTAAAAAACAATTACTTAGGTGATTAGATGACTAGGTAAGTAAATTTAGCTTAAAATTGAAAAAATTAAAAATAATTGCAAACTGATTTGAATTTAAATCAAATTAATGTAGCTTAATTAAACTACTAATGAACAATTAAAGTTAATATTTAATTTCTTCTTTTAATTTTATATATTTCATCTAGCATTTAATGTTTCTTACATTAAGTGTGATATAAATTATAAATTTATCACTAATAATTTCCTCTTAATTATTTAATTAATTAATTTCTTGTGATTAACTTTACTTTAGCGTATTTAGTTCGAATTAAATTTTAACTAAAGTATTAAATTCATAATTTTAATGCAACAAAAAATAGATATTAACCCTAAATTATTATAATTAATAGTTATATTATAGTTTTTAATGATTAGAAAAACCAATTTCATTAGGTAGATTTATACCTCTTAATTTAGTCAATTACTAAATTGTCTAAATTGTCTAAATGTTTAAGTTTGGTGGGTAGGGTAGTTGTTCACTGACTCAATTGTTAAAATGTGCAAACACATTAATAATTGAGAAAATTAATCCTTAATTGTACTCAATTACCTTACAATGAAGCAATTAATTAATTGCATCATTAGTGTTTAATTTGCAATTGATTGATGTACAAGTATCTTTGCAATGCTTCTAAGCTTTTTCAGAAGAAGAAGAAGGCAAGTGAAGGAGAGCTTGTTTCATCAAGAAATAAATAGAAAGAAATGACAGAAAAACATTCAGTTTTGTTTTTCTTCCCTTTTTCCACCTATTTTCTGGAGTAAAGCCACATTGCAATCTAAACTAGTTTGTGTCGAAGGTGAAAGTTTTCATATTTTTTGTAAACTACAGAAATTCAATTGCAAGTGAAGTTATCACTCTTTTATTCACAAGGAAGTTTTCAAAAACTTTTCAAACCGCTATAAAACTAATTATTGAAGCTAAATTGAAAAAGATAACAAAAAGCAATGATTCAATTTACGTCTCAATTAATCTGATTTAAAATGGTATAAGGGAATATGGAGAATAATGCAAAGCAAGAGAGAAAATTTTAAGAGTTATGGTCACGGGGGACTATTAGGATGCCACTGAGAAAGTTTCAGATCCCACCAAACACAAAAGAATATGTCTGGAAGTGTTTTGAACATAACACAAAGCGCTGAAGAGAATTACTTTGCTTTCGACCATTTCAATCACATCAAAGACAGTTATTTGAAGTCGAATCGCAAGAATATCAACATCAACTTTTTAAAAGCCACTCTTATTAATATTGCCTGTGGCAAGTTGGCACAAGTCATTAAAAATCCATTTTGCATTTTGCCCTCAGACCTCTGCACCTAGTACAGAGTCGGATCAGCTCACCTCTAAACAGGATTTTTCATAAACACATCTACACCTCATCGCACATCTACATCTACATATTACACATCTTTATATAGTATGCAGCGTGGGAGGAAATCAAGTCGTCGAAATAATTGCAATTTCAAATGCATTGCTAGACGTAGTGTGCGTTTGTGGTTGTAGTAGTTGTTCTTGTTGTTGTTGCTGCATTTTCACCAACACCAAATGAGTGCGCACTAGCGCAACGAAGTGCCGTTAACAATGTTGTCGCCAACGCAACGCCAACGAGGGCTAAATTTTAGGCAAAAAACAGATCCGGTCGCAGCGCCTAAAAGTAGGCAATGGAAAGTGTGCATTAGCATGCATACGTGAAATGTAAATATGGCAATATGCAGCAACCAGTGCGTAGGGAAATTAACGAAACGCGCATGAAGGAGAGCGAAAAATAATGTGGAGAAACGAGGAAAGAAAGAGTGAGAAATCGAGAGTGATAGAGTGAGAAAGAGAGCGAGCGAGTGTGGGAGAGGGGAGGCGAGATGTGCAGGGCGCACGGGTTTACCCAATGGAAATGCGTTTGCAATTGCGGTGTTATTTTATGTTTGTATTATTAGTCGATTTTTTTTCTCTCGAGATTACTGCTCTTATTTATGCGTGAATAAAATATTAATGCAATTTGTGATTTTTTTTTTTCACCATCGATGTGCCAAGCCAACATTTCAACGTTGATTTTTCGGCCAAAAACACGCAAAATACATATTCCAAGCCAACAACAACAATTGTAATAGTAATAACAAAAGCTATAATATGAAAAATAACAACAACAACAACAAAACCAACAAAAACAACAACAACAACAACAACAAAACCAACAACAACAAAACCAACAAAAACAACAACAGCACCAAAACCAACAACATTAATTGTTAATTTCTGCACTGCTGCTTGTTGTTGCTTGTGCATACGCTGTTGCTATCATGTATGCGTTGTTAGTTAGTCGCTTGTTGCTGTTATGCGTGCATCTGTGTGTGTGCGCACATGCATTGCGCGGATTTTATTATTAGTTTGAGCCAAATCTCTGCGGCGCATTTAATGACACTTTGAAGTGTAGGCGGTTGCATCGCCAACCGAGGGAGCCAACCTTTGCTGCTCTTGTGTTTGCCGTATTCGTTTGTAGTTGTATGAGTAAAATGTGCGACTACACACACACACACTCACATACATATGCACACAAGTAATGTTGCTGTTGTTGTTGTTGTTGTTGCTGTCACAGTTGTAATCATTGTCGTTGTCGCTATCATTGTTATTTGCCAAAAAATCCGGCTGTCATTATTGCATATTTATTGGCGTTGCATGGAAATTATACACGCACACACATACATATACACAAACACACACATGCATATTTTATTAATGTTATCGCTGTACTTTTCGCTGTCTTTCAAATTAACGACTAATTGCATTCTTCGGTAGCGCATATGTACATGTGTGTATTGTTTGTATGTATATATTGGTGGAGTTGTCCAAATTTGCGATACAAAATAATTTAAAAGCAATTACACGTAGCGTGGCAATCAAGTCAAAATGTTCGTTTTTTGGTTTTATTTGGCTTTGCACAGCGGTATGTTGTCAGCGGTCAGCATAATTTGACATTAATGCGCTGCAACAACTGGTCGAAAGGTTATTTCACGAATTGGGAATATTTATATTTAATTTTTTATCTCATGAGAGCATGTTTTTTGGGAGACTGTCACTATTATTATCAAGTGGTAATTCTAAGTTTATATTTTTTATTTTATTTTATGTACTTTTTATTTTATTTTATTTTATATTATTATTTTTTTATTATACCTTTTTTTTTATAATTTTTTTGTTTTACTTTATTTACTTTGTATTTTATTTTATTTATTTTTTATTTTATTTTATATATATTTTTAGAATACATTGCAAATTTACACAAATTTACATATCATTATGTTTTTTATTTACTTAATTTTCTTTTAATTATATTTAATAGCAATTTCTTCATATATCAAGTTTCATATATCAAATGAAATTTCGAGTTCATAAAAACTTATGCAGGTAATACAGAATATTTACTTTAAGTAAAATATATTGTGTAACTAAATATTTTAAAATATATAATATTAATAAAATATGTTTACTTGTATTTAATCCTTTTATTCTTCTGTTAAAAATTATATAATAGGTAAAAACATGTTTTGCTTTACTTATTTCTCATTTTTATTAAAAAAAAAGTATTTTTAAATTATTTAATTTTTAATTTTTGAAAATATTTTCTTTATTTTATTGTAAAAATTTAATAAATTTTTTTTAGTTATTTACTTAGTTGCCTACAATACAGTCGATATCTATACAATTGATATCAATATATTAGTACTTATTTTTGAAATTCTTTTTTTGCTTTAGGTTTCATTAAATGTTTTAAATTCACTAATTTTTGTTATAGAAATCATAACTAATGTTACGAGCTGGGACAAACCTAAACAAACATATGAACATACTTAGTAATAAAAGAACTCCTGTAGCGAACAACTGGGGTTTGAGGATTTTAATAAAAAAAAATATTGTTTTTCAAAAAAGAAATAGTAATAACTAACAGACTGAGTAAGAAACTAAAACCGACATTGCTCTGAGCAAAGTTTGTGCATGAAAACTAGGAGTAAGTATTTCAAGGTAAATTAATAGCTTTAGGTATATAATTAACTGTCATCTCTGCTGATTGCTTGGTCGCGCTTCTCCAGGGGCGCGTCTTTATGTTGTTCTACAACTTAGTACGAATAGTTAATGTATTTATGAGGAGAATTTTCAAACCAGACTCTCTGGCGGCGTTCCGACCGCTATTAGAGTAAAAAATAATGATCAAATGATGTTCCATACTTTGCGCCACTACCTCATCCAGGTCACAAACTAACGAACTGTACTTCAATACACTGAATGTGACTGACTGACAATACACTGAACTTGTAACCTTGATGGCCAAATTCATGAAGATCACACCTAGGTTGTCGAAGAAAGCGATGATTATTGCCCTGTTCGAACGACCTTGACCCAATTTTTTAGTTAAGTCGGTTTGTTACCTATCTAAGTTTAAGAGCTAAGTCCTGCTACTTGTAACAAAAAGGATCAGTAAGCATCTCAGTTGCGTACATTTTTCTGTGCTTTTCTGCAAAAAAAAATAAAAAATTTAAGTCTTTCGGTACGAGAGTGACGGTGTCGCTCATTCGACATCAGCCAAAATGTGTTCAATGTCAAGACAATCCAGTGCTTACAGAGTACAGAGAACCACCAGATCACATACAAAGTCCGAAGTCCAAATGAACACAAAATTGGATAAAGCGAAAGCGCTAACTTTTCACAGCACGGTATTTTTTCTTTAGCTAAAATAAAATATGTATCTCGGTTCATTTATCTGTGCTTGAACTAGAACCTTTTGTTAGTTCTAGAAAGTAGAACAGTAGACCAATAGGGTAATAGATTCAAACCATTCAAAACAGCCTGATATTGAAATGATACTGCCCGATGTTAACCTTTCATTTCATATTGCAGAGAGGCAGAACTGGACCATTGCCACGCCTACAAAATGCCGTTAACCGAAATCTAAAAAAAGCTATAACTAAGCCACACATTAAGATGCTATAATTTAGTAATACTAAATACTATACTATACTATACTATACTATACTATACTATACTATACTAAACTATACTATACTAAAGCTAAATCAATCCAACTTGCGTGAGATGAAAATCTCTTTGGCACCTCCTCAGATAGTGTAAAAATGGATGAAATCTATGATAACCACGCCCACTCCCCATTTAAGGGTTATTTTGGAAACTACTAAAAGTGCGATAATTCACTAAATATGTCAGAAGCATTAACTTTCATAGTCAAGACGGTACTTGAGAACTTCATAGGAAGCGACATAAACATTGGAAGATGGGCGTGGCATCACCTACCCTTAGGTAAACTCCTCCAACTCAGCAACTACTTGACACATTTCAACTAATTTTGTATATTTTTGCATATATATATGTTATCCTAATATTTTTATTTTACGGTGTGAAAATGGGCGAAATCGGTGGGAAACCACGCCTACTTTTCAGATAATACAATTTTAAATTTCATCTGATTCTTTCATTTTAAAATATATAAATCAAGCTATAATATCAATATCGCAAGATATCGGTATAAAACTTTGCACAAGAATACCTTGCCTTCAAGGTATTCCGTCTCACATCTAAAATTTGTCTCCGGATACCGAATACGTGGGCCTCAGTGTTTATAACAGACTTGTTATCGAAAATATCGGTCCATTTGTGAGATATATTATTGAAATTCAAAGAAAATCAATCATATCAAAGGTGATAACATGCCCTTGTGTCAAAAATGCTTTAGGTAAAATCGGGACGAATACTTTCCATAAGCCACATATATCTAATAAAAAGATTTTCGAACTTCCGGTTAATGAATTCCAGTTAATTTAAAGTTTTTTAAACAACCGAAATTATTTCCCCGCCTTTGATTCTTGTAAATTGTGAGCGCATAAATTGTTTGATTGTGATCGAATTTAGCACTTCCTTACTTGTTTTACTTAATTTTAGTACATTTTATTTTAACTGATTTGATAAAATTAAAATTTTTATAAATGTTCATTTGTTAGCTGATTTAATTTATATAGATTTGTACATGCAAGTTTTAATATCATTACAAATATTTCATAACAACACCCCCCCTAACCCCTAATATAACTATCAAATGATAGACAGATCGTGCTGACACAGCAAATCAGTGCAACACGCCTAAAATCACCGAGGCTTAGGCCGGCGCAACAGCTAAGCTTAGAAGTCACAGCAGCGAACTGTAAATGCGCTGGGCTACTTGCATTTACAGTTACATTTGCGCTTTTTTTTTTTTTTTTTCTCGAAACTTGTTTGTCACATATGTGTTATTTTTGTTTTACGCCTGACAACTACAGCAATTCGCCGATATGCATTTAACACACATAGTATGCAAATATTACAACAACAACAACAACATATGTACTATGTGCACAAACACGTGGCATAGACTAATAAATACGCTTAACGGTCCGACATGCCATTAGTTGGTGCGTCCCAAGTGGCGATGTTATTACACAGAAATAATCGATTGGCATGGATCAGAGTAAAAATTGCCGAATTAATGCGAAAAGGAACTGCGTGTACATAGAAGAGGAGTAAGCGACATAGGCGCGTGCATGTATGCGCTTATTTACCAATGAGCAAAATGGGCCGTAGAGTGGAAGTGGGTGGCATAAAGCGAGAAATTGTGAACAATAAATGTGTGCGCGTGTGTGTGTGTGTGAGAGTGTGTGTGTGTGTGAAATAGAAATGTGGAGTCAGCGACGATTTTGAACTCAACACTAACACAATAGTGGGTGATAGCCGATCGGCGGTCAGTTGTTGGCTGTGGCAACCGCAACTGCAGCGTTGCAATGCCACTACTACAACAACAACAACAACAACAACAACAACAACAATGGTCTGTAAACTACAATAATAACAACTAGCGAATTTGTAGCACCTGCCACCCGTGAAGACAATGCGAAACGCGTAAATCTATGCAAAGTGTTGTGTGTGTGAGTGTGTCTATGCATGTGTCTATGTATGTGTTTCTGTGTAGTACAGTTATCAGTTTGCTTTGGTGAGTTTGGTGGCGCGATTGGTGAATACAACACAATGAAAGCGCGATTGTATCGACATATAGTACATACTGCATACTTGTTTGTGAGAAATAGTATTGCCACTGTCATTAAAATAATACAGAATTGGTAAGTTTTGCATATGACAAGAAATTACTGTTAGAAAATGGCGATATCGATAGTGGAATGAAATAACTGTGAGACTTTTGTGGAATTACTTTCGTGATTCTTAACGTTCAATTCTTGTAAAAGTTGGTATATAGGGCATTTTGAATGTTTAAACAATGCAAACTAAGCTAATGTAACGGGTTATTAAATTTTTTACAATGATATTGAGAAAGAAAGCCAAAGAAAAAATATATAAAAGTAAAACAGAAACACATTTTGTTTTCTATAAGCCATTATGAAAGTTTAAACTCAAGATATTGTGAAAGAGAGTAATGGAAAGGGAGAGAGAGAGAAAGATGGAAGGATAGATTGAGAGCCAGATAAAGGAAAAGAGAGAGAGAGAAGAAGAAAGAGACGGATAAAGGGAAATAGAGAGAGAGAGAGAGAGAAATAGAGACGCAAATAAAAGGAAAGAGGGAGAGAGCAAGTGAGTTGTAAGAGGCAGAAAAGAGACAAAACACATCTTCTAAAACACTTTAAATTGATTGCTGAAACAAAAGTTGAAAACACGCTGAATTTCGAAATATAAAAAATAATGACATTTAAAATTTTAGACACAGAAGAAGAGAGAGAGAAATATGGGGAGAGATAAAAAGGGAGAGAGAAAGAGGGAGAGAGTGGTATATAGGATGAAGGAAAGATAAAATAAACCCAATTTTTTATATGCTATTTGAATAAATGATTTCTTTGGCCCACTTTTGTGTTTAATTTCTAATTATGAAAACGATAAATTTAATATTGAATATATTATATATATACACGATCCGATATATGAATGAGTGAGCGGTTTTGATGCATTGAAATCATGAAAAATTAATTTTAAAATAAATTCAGTGGTTTTTCAAGTTGATAAAAATATGTACGAGACCTACCCGATCATAACATTACAACTGATTCTTAATACCCTAACATCACTTTGAGAACCTTCTTTATCAAAACGATTGGCAGTCGTGATCTAGGCTTTGAAGTCTCCTGACCAATACACAGACAGATACTTCCATTTTACAAGATATTGTTCCCCACTATGTTACTACAGTTATTTAGACAGACAAATTACTAGAACATGTTCTGGAAGAGTTTTTTTTGGATTAAATTATATCTCACTGTGGAAACTAATTTGCCTACAGAATGATCCCCTTGCGGATGTGTGAACATTATACATCTAGAAATATAGGCCACTTGCTCACTACCCTCGCTAGGAATGTAATGAAACTAGCCTTAAATTATATCCGCGACAATACTGTCAGCAATAGGTATCAATAGCAAAAACACAACAACAACAACAATTCAGTATTCTGCTGGCCACCGCAGTCGTCACCAACAACAAAGCACAGAGAGATGCCCGACCGAAAAACCGATGGTAGCAACCATTACAGAGTACAAATAGTTGCTAACGAATATGACGTTGTGTTTGCTTCTTGCTTTTATTGTTGTCAACAGCATCGATATATTGGCGCGCTCACAAATTCTGGCAGAAATTGGAGAAAGAGAGCACATTTACTCGCTAGTGAAGTATACAACCGGGCGCTTATTTAGAGTAGTAAACTGAACTACACAAAACCTGTTTCAAAGCAATGATGCACTTGGTTGGCTACTGTCAGAAGCCAGCACAATTACCTATGAGTAGGTGTATGCACAATAGGGTGGTACTAAAATGTTGGAAATAAATATGTACATTCGATTTTTTCAACTTTTAATACCTTTGTTGACAAAATTGTGCCAGCCTATGTGACTACATTCCCCCTTTTGTATCCAGTCTAAATAAAATTGTGAATATGGTTATTTAGCAGTTAGTTGAAGCGGTGCCCCCAAGGGTCATAGTTCAGATAGATTCAAACCGTCTCAGATCAGAAACAAAATTCATATGTAATATATTTTTCTGCAGCAGATGGACTTAATATTGTTTAATTTTGATTTTTGAAGGATCACCCTAAAGTACAACTCCCTCAATGATGCGCTGTTCTTCAGTGTTATAAAGTAATTATTTGACGATAGCTACACACCTATGTATATGAGTATACAGCATTTGATACACGACGACTGTGGTTAAAGCGGAAGCGAAGAATTACAACAACAACAACAAAGCAAATTTTCACATAAACCAACAATAACAGCAATATTAGTTAGTCTTCATCGCTCCTCGATTTGCATATGCAACCGCGAACGCGTTAAAAACCGCCAACGCGGTTTAGGCCGCAGCATCGCCATCAAATCATAAGTGCGTATTAGAAACATTTGAGCCCATATACATGCTAACTTCCATATGTATAAGTATATGTGTGGTGTTTTAGGCATATATATTTACACATGTTATTTTTTAGAGTTGAACTTTGCTGCTTTTCGTTCGGTAATTTGTTCTAATATTATTGCAGTTGTTATTGTTATGGCTACTTGCGTCACGTACATATACAAAAACAGCAACAACAACAATATAACACTCACATACAGACACAGATTTCAAATATTCATTGGGGATACATTTCCAAATAGCCGGAATATTGATTGGAGATTATGTATTTGGTGGCTTCGCCGGTTCTCCAGTAGGGAAATATGGAGGCAGTAAGTCACACATGCACACTTATATGCTTATGTATTGATAGTACACCATATGTGTGCAGGTATTGGTACTACACCGCCAACTATGCACACATGAAATGTAGTTGTTGTAGTTTCAAATCTGAATACGAACTGCAGTAGGCAGTTCTCGGTGCGGCAATGAAATACACGAAGGCACAAATGCAACAACAAACAAGTCGGAACACACATATATACACATGCAAAGCTGAAATGTACTTGCGAGAAAATTACTGCGCATATTTTGGCTACAAATTAGGTACTAACCTGCTAAAGTTAGCAGCTTCATCAAATTATCACTGAATTTTGGAAATTTTTATTGAGATACAAAGCTTTTTGAAACTAAAATTTTCTAAAAAAAAGAAATGCAGTGAATGCATAATAAAGAAATTTTCTAAGAAATATAAAAGAGCTATGTAAATAAATTAAACACCGTTATTCCGTCCTTCTTTTACTGACTTTAAAATAAACCAATGTGCCGTGGAGAACTTCTTGGAACTTGGGGTAAGAAATAGAAAATTTATTTACATATCTTATTATGATGGCGACCACTGAGGTCGAATGTATGACGAACACCTGGGGCTGTGGGCCTAGGGTTCAAATTTGCGTCGAGGTAATATCTAAAGTTTGAGAAAATTATTTTCCAAAACCAAATTTCTGAGTAGCTTTCTGATAGGGAACAGATTCTGCCGAGACAACAAACGAAATTATAGAAATTTTATTCTAAAATCAATCAGTCAATCTGCGTGTGTGTTTCCGCCATGAAAAAACATTCTCATAAAGTTCATTTTAAGCTTTAAGGCAGCTTAAAGATGAATACAAATATGAAAATGAGCTCAGTTAGCATGCGCCGGGTCAGGTTCAGGAAGTTAGTTAGTAGAGATAAATTCAACATTTGGAGTCGAAGTGAACGGTTTGAAATTGTATATAGTTCCTGAAAAGTCAAAGGTCATCAGCGAAAGAATTCAACTTGGAGAGAAATGAGCACAGTAACAAAGCTTGATCTCTGTTTCAGCTAAGGTCGTAGATTACTTCAATCTTTGAAGGCGAATTCACTAGAGTAAAGTTGTTCCCAGCCGATTTCTGAAAACCGGCTCGTCGTCGGGGTTAGATTATACAATAGTTCAGAGCCTTCAATAATGTTAAAAGATTGTATTGTATATTGTGTATTTGAAGTCTACTTTTTTGGGCACGACCGTTCTTCGTAACTTTTTTCGTCATCGGATGTTTTGGATGTCAGGAAATGCACTTTTATTTACAGCAAAACTTCAGAACTTAGCGCCACGGCAGGGCGAAAAATAGATCAGAGGCGGAGGTAGCTCGTCACAAATATTAGAGAGTAGAAGTCTTCTTGGAGGCCGACAACTGTTTAGTTAGATTCTCTACTGTATCCTGCGCAAAAGAAAAACTAGGCGAGATTAATAAAGACTGTTAGATCAAAGATCGTGCTTAGAAGCGACATGGCTAAGCGCTAGATACACTTTCTTTTTAAATTTCTTCATTTTTGCTACTTGAAGCCGACCTTACCTCAGGTTAAACAGATTTACTACTCAAAAATATAGTGAGCAATATAGTGAGCAATATATGATTGATCAGTGGGTAGGTAAAAAATTTTCCTGCAAGAGTAGCATTATCCATTACTTTAGCTTAAGAACCAAGCTCTGCGGGGTGCTTCCTCTTCTTGGATAATCCTTCAAACAGTGATTTATTTTAAGCCAAAAATTCGCATATTGAATTGATTACTTTGTTGTCAGTTCAAAGCTAGACATGGTCATAACTATTCAAATTTGTCTTATTTCACTGATCAGTAGCGCTGTATTAGGGTGACCTTGATTAAAATCTAAACGAATTCCCTTGAAATATGCAGCCGAACTACTTTAAATACTTGAAAAGAATTTTACACTTCTTTCAATTGCTGCTGTGAGTATTTTCTGACATACAAATACACATATATATAGAGTAGGTAGATACTATAGCACATATACAGCACCTACGGTAAGCATATCCAGCATATAAGCATTGCGTATACCCTGAGCACTACTCAATTTAGAGGTGACCGGAAGAGACTGTATGCATATTGGGTGGCAAACAAGCGGGTCGAGCGCCATAATTTGGCACTACATATATACCAATGAAATCGGAAAGACTAGAAAGGGAAACAACATCAAGTGCACGCATCAACAATAACAATAACAACAACTGCAAGTACGCAATAAACATTAGCGATTGTAGCGAGAGTAGAAGCACATACGCGTGCATAGTATGCACTTACATACACATGCACACACACACACACACACACACGCACACACATACATGCATTTCGTAAATGTTGTATATAAAACGCTTGTCGAACACTCCGGCAGGACAAATTTGTGGCACATACAAAGAAAGAGTGGAAAGGAGTAGACTTTGCAAATTGCAGAGCGGTGAGGAGCAAGAAAATGTGCGTGCAAGTGCACGCATGGGCGCATATAAATATGTATAAGTATATGTGTGTATGTGTGTATGTGTGTGCGTATGGGAAAGTAGTTAGCAGCGAATGCAGCTTTTTTGCGCCGCACGCACAATTTTCGTAAATTTAGCTGGGACACTAATACACTTCATGTGGCACACACACATATATACAGTTGCGCCTATACATGCAACATCAATGTGGCATGAGGGGATACTTACTCGCGAAAAGCCAGTGTATGTGGCATAGAGCATAAAATAGCGTATTGAGTAGGGGCGCGCGCGTTATTGCGTAGTTTCTATGCACACAAAGGCACCCCACACACGTGTGTGTGAGTGTGTGTTCCCTTGGGCACATTTGCGCAGTTTTGTGCACTGGCAAAACTGTTAGTGGGACAAAAAAAAAAGTAGTAGTCGCATACTTATAGGCGTTTTGACAATTTTTTCTTACACGCTTTCTGTTTCCTCCTGCTTTTTTGTTTGGTTTGGACTTTTGTCCGGAATTCGTTGTGCATGTATCTTTTTTGGCATTGTTTGGCACTGTTGACCGTGGAGCACCTGCCACAGGCGGCACAGATACACATACTATGGAAGATATGCTTTTGTGACCATGAGGAATTAGACCGAATTATGTAAATATTTATACTTTTTGTTTTTTTGAAATATATTTTTAAAATCTCATTCGTTGTAGACGTACAAAAATATAGTATTAATTATTTGCATAATACATTTTTGTAGCAGTTGCTTAAAAAAGCTTTTGAAAAGCTCTATAAAGTCGCAACTAATATCTGTTATACTTTTTTTTCCCATCAGACCAAAAAGTATTAATTATGAAATGAAGTACGCTTAAAGCCTTCCAAGTTCAAATTGTTTTCGGAAGGTTTGATTTTTTTTTTTTTAGTAGATTTGTATTGTACAGTATAGTAATAAAGCGCTGGAAGCTTAGCTCAATTAGGGTACATTTTTTGAATTTGCTTTGATTAGTAATTCGTTCAAAATCCGAAAGCATCGCTCCCCTGGAAGTTTGCCCTACATAATACCTTACATTAGTCGACTGAGTATTTTACCAAATATATACTTTTTTTTTTGTAGGCCAAAAAAGTTTGAAGATAAGCAAAAAATCATATGTGAAACCTGGCCAACCGGCCAAATCAACAGCAAAGCCAAATACCTATGACTCAAGGGTAATGCTCTGTATTCGATATATTCGATGGGATCAGGAGGGCGTGGTGTATTTTGAGCTTCGAAAACCGGGTGAAACCATTAATGGAGAATACTACAGACAACAACTCATCAAATTGAAGGGAGCGAAGACAACACTCGGCCTAATGTTGCAAGACGGGTTAAAAACTATTTGAAAAACAGCGGCTGGGAAGTTTTGCCTCACCTGTCTTATTATAGCCCAAACCTTGGGCCTTCTGACCACCATTCCGGTCGATGTAGAACGCATTCACTGGAATACGGTTTACATCAGAATAGGGTATCAAAAATTGGCTTGACTCATTCTTGGAAAGTTTTTTTTGGGATGGAATTCATAAATTGCCAGAAAGATGGGTAATGTTATAGTTTTAGATGGACAATACTTTCAATAATACTACCGTGAATGTTTTTCTTAAATTAACGTTCAAATTTTGAAAAAAGAAAAAACAAAACAAAACAAAACGCACGAATATAGTTCAAGGCCCGAAAAGTTTTATTGAAAAACATTAAAATTACGCGCTAGTACACTTCTTCTTCTTCTTCTTCTTATTTCAATAGTGCATAAAAATTTTTTCGGCAATTTTTTACAACAGATGTTAGAAGATATAATGTCTCAGATTTTCGAAAAAATAAAAAAAAATTATTAAAAAAATTGGCTTTCCCGAACTCTAATGTATTTGCATACTCATGTGCTATGTTAATTGCTCTGCATATTGGTATAGCATGTATGTATATGGCCATATACGCGTGTACGTTGATTTTGGAACTATCTTACCGTGTGTTGTAGGTTTGAGATCCGTTCTGGTAGGATATAGAAGTTGCCTGGACATGAATATATTTACCATAAACAAGCATCTGCCGTTCACACATATTCAAAAATTGAAATCAAAAAAAAGCCAAAAAAAATCGAAATATTTCCCTTGGTGTACTGACACGAAGAATTCTTTCTCTTAATATCATAAAAGGAGTGCTGCTATTTCTTCATATCAATTGCTGCGAATTTATTTAGAAGTGATTTATCAGAAAGGGTTTTCCTAAATTCATAATAAGAATAATTATAGTTTCAAGTTTCAAGAAACATCTAGTATAACACTATTTTGACTTTCAAAAGTATTGAAAAGTTTCAGCCAAAATTGTAAAATTTCATAAATATTGACACCATGGTACATAATTGTTCTGGGTATTCAACTCATTCACCTTTGAAAATTCTTTTTTCTTATACTTCAATGTTTCCTTCAGAATATTTTCCTCTCATACAAGTATATTTCTTCGAAAGCTAACTCTGCAATATTTGAACGATGAAAATTAGAAACCCAAACAGAAAGTGATTTCATTCGCTACACTTTAACTCGAATATTTCTCCATTATGTTACACTCACAAAATCACCCACCTATGCACTTGAGCTGCTTTGCGCGCCCACAAGCCAACAATAGGCGAATATGTAGCATGACAAGTAGGCGCGAAAATAAAATTATATGCATACGTGGTAATGTCCAGTGAGTCCAGTAAGTCCAGTGAGTCCAGTGAGCCGCCTCCGCAGCTGCTATAGCTGCCTGTTACCGACGCCGCCGCCGTCAGTTGCGGTCGAGCATTGAATATTTGCCTCTTAATAACCAACAACCAGCAGTCCACACGGCCGCTTAGCACTCTGTCGCGCACAAAGCTTGCCGCAAACGCCTGCCAGCCAATCAACACACAAACACACACATACAAAGCGAATGTTAGGAATACAGATACAGCGTGTGACAGGCAGGTTGAGACGCAGCGAAATGAGCGAAATGAGCGACGGGCGAAACAGAAGAATTGTTTCGAACGGCGATAGCGGCATAGGTGAGCGCGTAGGTGTAGCGGAAATTGCTAGGAAGCAAGCAAAGCGCTGGCAGGAAGAGTTGCAATGTAATGACTGGCGGCAATGGAGGTGTTGTTGGTGCCGAAAAGCGTGCGGGTGTGGGTGTGCGGTGGCTGATTGGCGCAATAAGTTGCAGCGGAAGGTGCGCACTGACACACACACACACACACACACACACATATACACACTTGCATAGGCAGCGCACAATGTTGCCACAGGCTGCTACAAAGCTTGACAGCACTAACAATGGCCCAACGCCTACAAATATGCTAAACTAATATCTATATGGCGGTGTACGTGTGCGCAATGACGTGCGCATTTATGCGTAGTATTAATTTTCGTTGTATTAATAAAATCAAAAAAATGTGAACACAATGCGTAAGCTTTTTGTTTTGTACTGCGCTTTCGTCGCCGATGGTTCACTGCTGCCGCTTGTGTTGCATGTGTTGCATGTGCGCGTTGTAATGGACTTGCCATGAATTGGTTAGTTTATTTATGCGTGTTTGCCTAGCAGGCACAACTTCTGTATTCTACGCAAATAGATAAGTTGTTAATTGAAATGTCGGATTGCTGGGGCGCAGGCTAGTTGCTGCAACACACTTGATACCTGTCCAATGCAGCACTTTGGGTGGCGATATGTGGGTGCGGGTGATTGTTGTGCAGTTTTAGTATAAATCAAATATTTACTGTTAAACGCTGATTCGTTGGCTACTAATGAGATTTGGTTAATTAATATTCTAATATGGTGTGAATGCGCATTTTTTTCATTTTTTTTTCCAATGTACGTTGATACATAATATATGAGCGGGAGTGCCCCCAGAGTGACGGAATTGTTTTTTAGGAAGGAAGTTTAGGCTTTAGGAAGTTTAGAATATGAAGCTTTAGTGGAAGCTTTAATGAAATTACTTTCTTTAAAAAGTAATGTTTTTATAAAAGTCTAACCTCACATGGAACCAGAGTCAATAAATTTCGACTATTAAATTTTTTAAAAAGATGAAAGCACAAGTGAATAAGTAGTTGCTTTGTATAAATGAGCTACTAGCTACTAGACAACAGTATAAATAGTTGAAATTTTATAGATAACGATATAAAATATCAAGATATTTCGCTAAATTTTCGATAATCAACGAAAAATGTTACAATAGCTCCTAAAAGTATACTACTTTTTAACTGCAATGGTAATGAGCTTCATCATACAGCAAAAAAATTTTTTTTAAAGCTTAGAAACTATGTTTCTGAGGGTCTAATAACATATACTGCTTGAACTAAGCCTCTTCTCAACTATTAATGGTGTAGTAAGTATCTTTTTTGAGTAAATTTCGCAAGAAAAATCTTGTCAGCACTTAAACCACATATAAACGAGACCAATTTAGGTATGTTCAACTAAGTCACCTTTTTGTTGATCATTCAATTCCTTTATGTTACATCTTAAATCTCAACTCACTTCATAGGCAGTTTTGAAAGCACTGTAATATTTGATAATGACTGAGGAGTTTGATATCAAACTAAGAGCTTAGTACTTTCTACATAAGAGCATACGCAACTATTGCTCATTTAATATGGCAAATGCTCACTTTCGCATTCAGCTCATTCATATTCAAAACAAATAAATAATTGTCATTGAAGAAATAGCTTTACACTTCGAGTGCCACGTTTTTAACTGTCTGTTAAAGTGTGGATTAAGAAACTGGTGCTTAAAAATTATTGAAAGGACGAATTTAATTTAATTTCTCTAACTCTTGTAAAACATTTTGTTAATATTAGAAGAGAGGTGGCAGAGAGAAAACAACTTGAATTAAACAAAAAAGAAAATAGTGCAAAAATTTAATACTTTTTTTTGGCCATTTTTGGTTATTAAAGACAATAGGCATTTTTATCATTCATGGTTTGCGTTTAAATATAAATTACATGGCACTGTAGTAGAAAAAGAAATTAACCGGTAGATTAACCAGCGATTAAAATTATAACTTCATACATAAAGCTGTCGAGAAAATGAAAATCTTTTGAAATGACAAATACAAATTTAAGACAGTTGAAAAGGTGACTATGCATATAAATTACATGGCACCCTAGAAGCGAAAGAAGTTAACCGGTAGATTAAGTGCCAGTTAAATTTGTGAAATTCTTACTTAAAACAGCGGAGGAAATGCATATTAATTTAAAGAGGAGTTAAATAATACTAGTCAGTTCAAAAAAAGGCACTTTGTATGGACTCAGTAATATAATTATTGCTAAATTATTGAGTTAAGTTTTTGTTTTTTTTTTTTGTTGAGCATTATGTAGTCTTTGAAACATTTGAAAAGTCACATGTGTATTTGGAGAATAAACTGTGAACAATAAAGTTTGCGCGTGTTTCGTAACATCTCTCTTGGGACTTCTACTCGTCTTTTCTTCGCATCTGCTGTTATAAATTTGCCGAAGACGCGCTTTATACACAAAACGTCGAACAAAACTATCGAGAAAGGCTATAAGAGAGAGTCAAAGCCTTTACCATCTCGCTCTAATGCAAAGGCGTTTCTTTTCGAGCACAATTTTCTCAAGTTTTACGCTTTCACGTCTTTAAATGTATGATTTATGGCTCAAGTACTAAGCGTTCTCGATAAAGTAGGCTACTCAAAAGATTTTGGAAAAATTTTAATTAAACATTAAATGGTTATTTTGGCGAGAAATATGATTTGTAAGGTGGCTGTTCTAGAAATTATTACTTTTGCTCCGTTTTAAGGAGTTCTGAATTCTTTTTAAGCAGTTCTCACTTAGAAACTTATAAAAAAAATTGTCTACATTTAACACTTTTCTTTTCAAATAATCAAATTTTTGTATAATTTGGCAAAAATCAAATTGACAGTACTTCACTTAGCGAAAACTGGCAGCGCCAAATTTAATTAGATTTGTGCAAAATACAGTTTTATACTTTTATGCATTATATGCATTTGTTTTTGGCATTTCTGTCATCAAAGGAATATTTGAAAACCATTTTCTTTGAAATTTATTTGTCACACAAAAAATGCCTATACCGAAAAATCCGGCCCATGTTATATGAGAGGCGCTGTAGCAATTCGGCTGCAATCGCTAACGGTGCCTCGCTTTGTTATTGTGCTAAAATGTGTGTGTTGTGTTGGCTATGTGCAAGTGTTAGTATTTTTATTTGTAAATAAGTGAGTTGCATTCTAAATGGCATTAAATATGCGCGCATTCGACTGTTTCCTGTTCTAAGCGCTGACTTGATATAAAAATGTAAAAAAAAAATATTAAAAGAAGTGATGTGTTGGTATTGGTGTGTGCATTTACATGTGAAAAAATGCATATATTTCTCTATATGGTTTTATCTGTATATATGTATATGTTTTTATATATGTATATAAAATATGTATGTATATAGAAAAGTATTGTATATATTTCATGTGTCTTTTTGTATGTCTCGCTAACAGCGTTGCATCAATTTTAAGCGCGCGTACCCGGATATCTGTTATATTTTATTTACCACATCAAATACAAGTTGGCAGCCATGTTTTCCTGCACCCCATACCGCCATGCCATTGTACACATTTTCTAAAAATCCGATTTTTATAAAAAATATTTTTTTTCTCTAACTATTTTTTGCTGAACTGCGCACACACACGCTCATATGTATGTAAATATAGCAGCGTAAAAAGCAAGAAAAAAACGCAATATGTGTATATATGTGCATATAGTGGTGAAAAACGAATTGCAACAAAGCGCATAGAAATAAGAAAAACAAGTATGCGCAGTCCAAAACCGAGCGCAGTGCACAGTGTTATGATTTTCCGAGTGATAATGGGATTTAAAGGGTGTGTTTATATGGATTGAGCGATAAACAAATGAAAAAGAAATCAATTTATATAATAAATTTGGATTTAAAAATGTATATATGTGTTTAAGGCAGTAGTGGGACAACTTCTCCATGAATTTGAGACTTTTACCCTGATATTTTCTAACCAAAGAAGTTAACTTCAAGTTGAGAGGGCAAAAGAGAGTCACACATTTTTCTACAAATGTAAGAGTTTTGACAGCTTGACAGCAATTATATTATTTATCGATGCTTGTACTAGTTTAAGATATTGTTCTCACCGAAGGAATACAAAATTATTAAAGAAGACGCACTCTTTGTTTGCTCTCTCATTTTCGAAAACGGTAAATAACTCTTATAGAGCTCTTTATTGCCTCTAGAGAATTTCGGAGCGTTTCTATGAGTTCACCACTCTCTAACGGTAGTTTAGAAATTATTATTAAGCATTCTTTACAATTGCTATAATATCAATACTTGTCGAACGATCCCCTAAATATTCTGGGTATCAAGATGGTATAAAAGAGATGACAGTTATTAACATGTTGTAAACGTGTCAAGGGCCAATTACACGTTATTTATTGAATGAGTGAATCTTTAAGAGCAAAGGAAAACTTTATGCCTAACTTATATATATACAATATATAACATATATAACAATATATATAAATATATATAACAAATACTTGGGGAGTTTCCTTATCCCCTAAATATTACCCGCTTCTTTTAGTAATTGCTTGTCTATTTTCTAAGACCTTTACTCTTAGTAATAAGTAGAAACATAAATCGTTTGAGAATTGTACATTCGTACATCGGTATGAATGAGACATACATTCATCACCCCTAAAACTGTACTAGAGAATATTGAAGGCATACATGTAGGCGAGTCTGACGAGGAATATGCTTAAGCAAAGAATATATTTCGGATCCCTCTTAAAAATCCTTAGGTGTCTATATAGGCATAAGTTTCAGAAAGAGAAAAGCTGATTAATTTTTAAACCAAAAAGAGTTGAAGTTAATTTAATCCTAATTAGATCGATTAAAATAAAGTAGACCCTCAGCAGCAAATGTATTTTCTAATAAAGTAAGAAATCTTACTATGAAAAAAGAAGCAGTCAACATGAATTATTTAAGTAGACACAAAAATTGACAAGAATAATGTTAAAAAAGGCGTTGAATAGAGTAAGTGCCAGTCAGTATTGCCATATTTATACAAAAACAGTATATTGTTTTGTTAGCTACATATGGAAACCTTTTAAGTACTAATATGGACTAATATCAGATAAAACGATCTAATTGAAAAATTTTGTGATGATGAAAAAATGAAAAAAAATGAAAAAAACAGGGTTACCGCCTACCATTTTTAATTAATGTTTAATAGAAATATGTGTTTTCAGTTTGGAGTAATGACAAAATTTAAGACTTATACTTGGCTTTGAAAGCAATATATCATAAAAATATTAAAATAATTTATATATGGCAACTATACGATACTTTTTGAATAATACATATCAAAGCTGGTACTAATGTTAGTGAAGACAAGTAAATGACATTATTAAGTTTTTTAATAATTATATTACACCTACATATACAATATTTTATATTATAAAAAAATTTTACTCATAGTTGAAAAGTAATGTATAAAAAATTTAATATAACATTTGAAACCGAAATCTCTAAAGATGTGTACGAAATTCAGTGCGAATAATATTTAATGTGTGGCAACTCCAATGCATTCTACGCTAAATATATCAATATTGGTGTCAAATAACAGGTCCTTGAGACAGTTTTACGCTCGAAAGATTATTACGTATCAAAATTAAAATAGTCTTCGCTCACTCAGCACACCTACAACGAATGCAGCAAAACAACCCCGGATTTTGTTTCTAAAAAATCATTCGCACACTTTTAACTATATCATTATTTTTGCTCACATCGACACACTGTGCACCAGAATCGCGCATAAAAAAATGATGAATAGTAAACTGGGCAAAAAAAAAAAAAAAAAACAAAGAGTGAATCAAAAACAGCAAACGTTTGTATATTGCAACTTTTATGTCATTTTAAATGCTGAATGCACACACACACACACACACACACACACACACAAACGCACACAAAGAGGGTTATATACATGTGTAAATGTGCATGCGATACCACGTTCCACTGCATAGCTGTTGTGCGATCGAATAAGCATGTTTATGTATGCTTTTTCACGACCCCCCAACCCTCTGCCGGCACTTGCTGACAAGTACCCTAACCTAGCGGTGCAGCCCCTAACAATATGCGGCATTTTTTCAAACTCTTTAATGTAAACACACACACACACACACACAGTGCCTCTGCCCGTCGGCTAGGAGGCTATAGCATAGTCTGAATTTCAGTCTGTTCACTTGCATTGTGAAATTTTAATGTCTGATTGTTGTTGCTGCTGTTGTCGTTGTAGCGCGAAAAAATTCGCGAATTTCGCAATCGCACTAACGTCTCCAATTACAACAACTCGCTTCATATATGTCTTTGTCGTAATTTTTTTTACTTTACTTTACTTTCGTTTACATGTTTGCTAGCAGCTCGCCATTTTTTCGCTTTTAGAGTTTGCTATTACGCTGTACATACATATATACATACATATGTACACATGTGTATATTATATTACGAGTATGTATGTATATATGTGGTAGTATATATGCGCACACATTTTAGCGCTTTTTATCAAGCATTTCTATTGTAACAACATCAACACTTTTGCAATTTAATTTTAAATGTTGCATGCTTTTAGGCGGCGTGAACCGTAAAACTTCTGTATGTGATTATTAATACAAATATCAACAATATAAGCAAATACAAATTAAAAACGAAAAAAATAATAAAATAAAAAACGCAAGAGAGAAATATATTTCAATCAAATTCAGCCATATTTTTGTTGCATAAAAATGACAAAAACTTTTTATAATTATTTTTTTAAAAAATTTTAATTAGCTTTTTTACAAAAAATTTAAATTAAAATATTTATTTTTAACTAAAACTTTTTAACACACTTTTTGCTGTACAATATTTTTACACTTTGATAAATAGCTGGCATTATGGCTCAAATAGCGCTTAACCCTAACTTGAATTTTATTTTATTTCCACTTTCAGTTAATAGCTTCACGTTTTTTTTGGTAATTTTTTTTTTCCTTTTTGTGCAAATCCCACTTCCATGTTAACGCATTTTTAATATTAAATACCTTTCGAGTGGAAATTCATGCCGTTAATCCGATTTATACAGCCATATATAATGTTATATAAACTTTTTCAAGCGTACTACACTTATGTTTGACTGATTTTAAAATAGATTTTTACACATAATTGCATTTAATGTTTTTCACACTATATCTTAATGCCACAGCGCTATATATACAGTTACATGTGCGTATAAATATTTAATTTTTATACTGTAAACTATTTTCAAGTTAATTTTTTTTCCACCCAATAAGCTTATTTCATATCATTGACGAGCTTTACAGTTATTTGATCAAATGTTATGCCTTCCATAACGTTTAAATGCTGTTTCGGGGCAGGGTTTGCATGCTACAAAATCTTCGAAAGTAGTTCAATTGCATTGAAGCAAAGATAAAGCGGCGGGCAAATATTATATTTGTCTGGTTCTAAAGTTAAACTTAAGGCTTCTGATCAAAAAATTTTATTTCAGATGAACAGTTAGTTTAATCACATTTTTTTTGCATAATATCGCGGACGATTAATATAAGAGCTGAGAGAATTACAACAGCACTCTATATTGCGAATACATATACCCTCCTATCCTATTTGAGACTCAATGTCGTTTAAAATATCTCTCAGTAAAAATAGACAAAGAAGCGTACGAACGTCTAGAAAGGGAGAGTAAATAATGCGGATAGTTGTAACTGACTAAAAGTCAGGCTAAAAGATCGGATTCTAATCAGATCATTGGGTTTTGAACCATAATCGACGGAGAAATTAACCAGAATTATGAGAAAACGAAAAATAAACGGAGATAGAGAGAGATATAGAGACAGAGAGAGAGACAGAAAGAGGGAGAGAGACAGAGAGAGAGACAGAGAGAGGAAGAGAGACAGAGGGAGAGAGAGACGAGTATAGATTGAATATTTTAGATGTTTCCGATTCGCAAAGAAGAATTTTCGATTCTTAAAAGAGCACATCAATGGGTTTTGTCTTTTTTAATACGACTCTCTCTTTCTCTCTAAGTTCATAAAGATTTCTAAAGCAGCGCTTTAATATAATCATACAGCCTTTTTAATCTGTAAGAAGGTACGTCGTCTGTATTGCAATGCATTACATTTTTAAAATATTTTTATTAAAATAATTATACTATTAGATGGTATTTACACTATTAAGAATGTCAGTATCTTCGATTTACCATCCCTGGTTCTAAGAGATCTCCTCCGAAAATTGTCTTTATAAAAAAGATCAACAATAAAGCCACCTAGTCGAATTTGATAAGAGATTTAGTAGCCATTTAATTAAATTGGTATAAATCCTACAATATCGTTTAAGGAGAAGTATGAGTGGAACGTATTTTGGTATTTGGTTATTATTAGAGTTTAATCCTGTTTAATGGAGGAATGGAAGGTAGATTAAAGTTATTATGAAGGGCAAAATGAAATGGAAAGTATAAAATCGTGTGTGTTGCGGTGATGATTTATACCAGTTGATAGTTCGATTCATAGTTCTCCAAAGTTTGGAAAATTGAAGACAGTTAATGAATTTTATGGTCGGCTTAGGCAGGTGAATTAATAAGTAGCGACTATAGTAGCTAAGTGTAGGTTTTTAAAATAACTTCAAAAAGGAATTTATTTCCCTGCGCAATTAAAAAGCAGTTCGGAAGGATTGTCACGTATCATCATCAAGGGGCATCACGTATATTTCAATTGAACTCCTCCTTTTGTTTGAAAATGAGGAAGCTTTCGTTTGTAGAATAACTCCAAAATGCAATTCCATAGTATGAGAAAACTTCAATAAAACTCTAATAAATTTGTAAGCGATGAAATATGATTATCAGGTCCACTCTTTGCAGAGCTATTAATCTTTTATTCCATGAAACATCTATTACGTTGAATTAACTTGGCGTAGCTTGCCGATTGAGACTTTCAAATTTTCATTTTCAAGTAAATGGCACGTCAAAAAATGCGAGAGTAAAGAACCTGTTCCTTCGACAGCCGATTTTACGTAGCACTCGCAGTGTCGGATACATATCCGGTCAAGAATTGTGAACTATGCAGAATGCTTGAAAATTATGCGTAAATGTTTTCTACGGCAAGAGTAAAGAAAACGACGGAGACAGAGACAGAAACAGTACGAGTTGATGTGATCCCAAAGTCTTCAATTGAGAATAAAATTATTGAAAGAGAGACAAATTTTATGTTTCTCAAGAAGGTATTTTTTAATGCCGACTTCTGTTCGTTAGAGTTTCAATCGCGCTCAACTACACGCAATATACTTATTCCAGTACTCTGAGTACTGTTGAAATGCAATTTTTGGTATGACTAAGCGTTCCAGGCAAAAATATATAAACCCGGTAGTTTCATGGAACTTTAAGCTTTATGAAAAATAGGTGAAAGGCGAAATCTGGTGATACAAATAAGCATGAAGTGATGGCTGTAGTAAAAAAATTTTGAAAATTAAAAAAAGGACCGGGGGGCAAACTATGACTATGGTTTTATGGTTATGTTATGGTGTAGTCTCTAGTTACCGCTAAACGCTTGATTAGGTTTTGAGGTTTCGAGGCTTAATGTATATATATTTATATTTTTTCATATAACTAAACTTAGTTAGTAAGTTAGTAGTTAGTAAGTTTAATTTGGTAAAAGTTGAAAAAAATTATTTTTAAAAAATTTTAAAATTTAAAAAAATTTTTTAATATAAAAATAAATAAAATATTCGTGCATTATAAAACCGCTCTAACTGTATTGTAGATAAGATTAAAGCCTAATATTTCAAGAATAAATACTTCAATATGAATAATACTGAGAAATTTTTCTTCCGATGACATTGAAAACAATTTCTGTTCTCGATTGAATTGAGCGCATAATAATTTAAAGACTAACACTTAAATTTTAGAGAGCGAAACTTTAAGATTTTTTGCTTTCGTTGCTTTTTAAATTTCTTTCATGTCACTGCATATTCATGTAGCGCATATCAAATTCAATATTGACACTTGGACCTTGGCATAAGCACAATAACCGATCGGTATAACAGTGGCATATTGAAAGAATATAGAGGCAATGCAAAACATATAACTGCACAAAGGCATTACGGAGAAAGGCATAGAGAGAATTATGTAAATATATCTGCGCATAACTGGTGGTTACAACTGTGCAGTGTTCGGTTATAACCCATGCAGTTCAATTGGCTATAGTTATGCTTTTAGGCATATGCTGGCGAAAATGAGAACAAAAAGAAGCAGAATTAAAAAAAAAAAAAAGATTTAAAAAAAAATTAAAAAAGAAAAGTCTTTTGGACAAACCACCAATTTTGTTGCGTGTTAGTTCCGAGGCACAACGAAGTGGTGGCATGGTTGCATGGCGAGCTGGCACAAAGTCAAGCAAAGCAGCCAGGCGCGCTTAGAGTGCCCGTGCTGATGAATGGAATGATGTGGAGAATGTAAATTTTTCATAGTGCGATTTTTGTTATGCAACACAATGACACTTTGAGCATTTGTGATATTTTTGACAATTTATGGAAGACCGTTTGAGGAGTTTTATTTTTTTTTTTGTTTCTCTCTTTTTTATTAATTTTTGTTTGCGTTGCTTTCTTTGTTTGCTGTCTACACAGGCGTACGTAAAGCGGAAATGAGTCAAAGAAAATTTGAAAGTTGCCGCATAGACAGCACAGAAATTGAATTGTCATGTTGCAGTCAAGTTATTGTAGTTGCTGCTGTTGGAGCACAAAGTTGATTACCAGCGTGGTATAAATATCAAGAAGAGAATATGACTGTTGTTGTTGTTGTCGTTGTAGCTGCTTTTTTGGTTGTCATTTATGCTTGACGATTAGGAAGCTGTGACAGCGGCGGGTAAGGAGCGAGGGAGCCACTAGTTGTTGGTGCAGCAAGTCGGCGGTGGAGAGAGCGAAGCGTGGAGCAAGAAAGTACACACATACACATTCACATACATACATATATACATGTAGTTATCGATACTAAACGCAAATACACATGCGCACAAAGCAAACATATGCGAGCAAAATACGAACAAAGTCAACGGAAATGGACAAGCAAAGCCAAAGAAGTTGCTAAAGTAAGCCTAAAGCAGAGCAGGAGCAGTCAAGTGCGTTTCTATGTGTGTATGGGTGTGTGTGTGCGTGTGTGAGCGCCTAAAAGCGCACGTATAGCTGGCACGTGCGCTCGTAACAAGCCAATTTGGTAGGCAAGTTGTTGCAAATAGATAATAAAAATCGCATAGCAAGGCACTTGCTTTCTCCCCTCACACACCTCCTCACTCTCTTTCCCTATCTATAGTCATTTACATACACATATATATGTTAGTAACACACACAGTCTCACTTTCTTGCAGCGTGTGCTGTGCGCCTCAAAATTGTATGTGGAAATTTTACTTTATGGCGGTGCAACAACAAATAAAACAAGACACAGATCGACAGGCAAGCTGGCCAAAGAGCAGATAATAAGTTTGCTGAAAAGAAATGGACAAAATACAAACAAATAAAACAAGAATAAAAAAAAAGAAAAAACAATGATGGCAGCTTACATGAAACTGCACGCACAAACGAAATTCTTTATGAGGCACTCAACGGTGTATGTTTGTATGTATGCTAAACTACATGCCTACATACATATACACATAGATAAGTGAGTTGGCCTGTGTGTGGGTTATAGCGCGAAGTACTCGATTACTTGCCTATTTGTAGGCGCATTTTATGCCGTTACAAAGGAAAGTCTCGCATTTTTCCACATATTTGTGTATGTATATATAGATATGTTTGCGTGTGTGTACATATATATAAGAATTAAAGCAAATTTGTATCGTAAGAAAAATTGTACTCGATTTCCTTTTTAGTTAAGCAAAAAACTGTAATTTAAGGGGTTGCGCTAAAATACACAGAAAACATTGGAAAACAATTGAGGAAAAAAAAGCAACAACAACAAAAAACTGAAGTAGCATGAGAAAAGTGAAGCACTGTAGGTAATAATTAACTCAAAAGTTCAAAGTGGAAAGAACAGAGCTCTATTAATTTCGTCTTTAAAATCTGGTCTACAAGGATGTGTTTATAAAGAGAAAGTCTAGGATCTCAGGCATTATTTTTTCGATCTTCAAAGTCAAGATATCAAACATTTTTAGACGCAGGATTAGATTAGAAATAACAGATATTTTTTCTGCTCTTCCAACGAATTTTCAATCTTACATCGTCAGATGCCCATGTAATCACCTTACATTAACACTCCTATTACATATGTATACTAGCGTGAGTACAGTGGTCAATAGGCAACTGTAGAGCAAAATTTATACATTATGAATGGCTATCTCTCTATATATAATATTTATTTTCACCCTTTTTTATTTTGAAATATTTTTTTAAAATTGATATGATAATATGATCAAACTAATATTTATAATTTTAAGAATTAAGTTCATAGTTGTGAAATAATTTTTAAGAATTTCCTTAATATTTAATCAATATGATTAAACTTAGACATTTTAGGCAGTTGAATTCAAATTTACAAAACGAGACGATTTTAAATTACAAAGAACATCATTGTTTTCTATTCCTTCATGTTAAATTTTACGATTTCTATCACAAATTTCTGCAAAAATATAAACTCAGCATTGTTATCTGACTTTTCAAGTATACTGAGTTCAGTAGTCATCCGCAAAGCAAAATTCTGTTATAGTATTCAGCGCAAGTATATCGGCAACTACAATTCAGTAACTTTACATAATCGGGTTTTAATTTTAGTTATTTTAGAAGTACCAGTAAGAATTTTTTTAACGACATACTCGCTGGAGCTGAAGGTACTAGAATTTCGGCAAAGTTCTTCCGAGGTTTCGAGTTTGGGTAAATTTTCTGAAACATATGGCTTCAAAGCTCCTAAATGACTACAAAAACATTTATCTCAAAGCCATTATGTGTATGGAGATGATAATAGATGCACTAATACTCTTAAAATTATCCAGTGGGTCTAAGCAAGCCCCGCTTAGCTACTTACTGGATGTTAAACTGTATTTAGTTAATTATTAAGTAATAATTTATTAAGTATTATAGACTGTATCCTTATCTTTGTCGAAAGCTGACTGAGTTTATATTATACTACTCCATCCTTATCAGACTACTCCATCTCTACAAGATTGTGTCTCTATCAGGCTCTGTCCGTAGAAATCGTCCGGAAAGTGACCTTCAGTTCGGATAGTTAACTTTGCTTTTCAGAAATAATAAAGTCCTCAGTAGTGTATTTGTAATCATATTCCCTGACAAAGAACACTTAAGAAGACTGAAACTCTCTTGATAGCGATATGTTCTCAGCAAAATCTCAGCTAATACTTTTACTCCGACGGAAGCTACAAAAGAACGATCAGAAATTGACCTTCTTCACATGCATAGGCATTATTTCTAGGGTAGAAATATAGTGGAACGAATGGTACCTCAACAAAGGACAAGAAATATGAAGCTGGGAGTATCCATAGCTCAAGTTTTTATGACCTAATTAAATTACTGTATTTATTTCCCAGCTTCGTGCACAGTTGCATTAATGCCACTATCTTCGCTGCGCTATTCTTTAAGGCTAAGAAATTTTCATCAAAATCTGAGATGATTTGAAAATGCTTAACAGACCTTTTGTATGTTATATCTCCGTATTCTCACTCAAATCACCCTTTATTAGCTTTTTAGTTAGTTCGTACTGTCTGCAATGGTGTTTAGGTGGCCTTAGTTGCAATTTCTTCAAAAGTACCACTTAAAATCTCTTCGATTCCTATAAGAACTGAAAAGTTTCGACACCGACAATTTCTCCACATAAATGCCTATGTAAGAAGTGTCCAGCGCTCACCTTAAACACAAACACTTAGCCTTAGCATATACAAGTAACCCTTTGCCTACACAACCACCACTGCATACTCGGGGTCATACATTACGAATGCTCTGCAGCTAAATGCATTGCATGTTGATTACTGATATGCTGCAGTGGTAACAGCAAAAAAAACTGTAATTAACTGTGTTATCACACAATTTGCTTTGTTTCTGTTTGAAATCCAATGAATTTTTACACTTTTTTTGCTTACTTCCGTTTCTTTACTGACGCATACGCTGCTTTAATGTCTTTCGTTTTTTCTTTACCTCCTTAATTTTTTACATTTTTTTCCCGCTGAAAAGCGGATCTTCTCACCAACTTTTTCAGCCACTCACAATTTTTTGCTCTGATCTTGACTTCACAACATTTTGAAAGTGCTTTTTCTCAATGTCATTCTAAGATTTCGCAAATGTAAAAGGAAAAACAATTTTGACTTTCTTTAGCTCATCAATTTTCCTTTTGACACATTAATGTACTGGCCAAGATTTTTAAGCAAAAAGAAAGGGGCTCAAAAGCGCAAAGTATTCGAAAATTGCATTGAATATAAAATGTGGTTCCTTCAATGTCAAATGAGCGAAACCTGACTCTGTCGCACTCACTCACATGGCATTATTACGATGAAAGATCTGAGATAGAAAATTTTGTAACTGTTACGAAAGACTTAAAACATATCGAGATCGAGGGACGCAGTTACCGAATTCGCTTGCGGATCTTCCGACGCTTTCAGCCACTGACTCTTCAAAGATCTTTCTGCCAAAGATAGACAACCTTAGGTTAGTCGCAAAACAATTTATTTGAACACTGTGTTTCTGTAGTTGAATCGGAACTTCTTTAAAACTGTTTGCAATTTTCCCATTACACTCTTGAAACAAGGAATCATATAGGTTTAGTTTATAGTAGAAAAAGTGCAACATTCGGAAAAATAATTCGTGATACGAAGCTGCAGATCGCTAATTGAAATTGTGGTAAGAATACTTGAGCAGTTATCGAACGATGGAAAATACTCGTAAATGGAATCAGTGAGCTGATTTGGACCACCAATAATATAGCCTTAAATGCGTTCTATATTACTGCAGTAGACGTTGCCTGTGGAAGTACTGCAACTCTAAGTAGAAGCTTCGGGTTTGATCGCAACACTGGTGCTTCCAATGGACTAGATCTTTGCGTTAACCCTTCAGCTGGCTCTGCAGTGCTAATATTTTTTAATGTTCATCAGGGATGCGTACACAATTGGAACCAACTTCTCATTAGCTATTTCATGGATAGTTCCAAGTTAGCCCAGGAGCTTTCTCTAAGCACGGGTTTCCTGTATTTTATTTACTTGGACGTCGAGGCGGCAAATAAGGCTGATTTACCGTCAATAGTGTGGTCGGAGGGGGTTACAAATTGTTTAATTTTTTTCTTACATTTTCTTCGTTCTTTGTTTTTTTTTTAGCAATTTTAGGATATAGTTAACTTATGTATTATTTATTTGGGTAATACTAGCGGCAACTGAACATGGTTGATGCTGCGATAGGAGATACTCGGAGACTTACTTTACTTTCTATTGCCCAAGGGCGTTTCTTCATTAGCTTCTAGACAGTTGATGCTGTGATGAAAGTTGGTCAGAGATCATTCTCTGAGCGTTTTAGGCTCTGACAAGTTCTGAATGACATATTGCACATGACCTAACTAGTTTTGGTACCCTGCTGAAAGCTCAACTCGACCAAAATGTTGAACCTTTTCACAAAGGAGTGGTCCCTCAGTTTTTATTCAGCCACAGCGGGATTAATGCGATTTTGAAGGGTTACACAAGCTCGCCAGCCTTGTTGCTAGGCTCAATAGTGGACGCGCGAGGTACACAAGTTACAGTTCCCAACTCTGCTATGTTTTCTATATCTTTGCGTACTCACTGTAGGAGTTATTTGAAGAGCCCTCTTTCTAGCCGCTCGATTTTCGCAAGCCCCATTACAGCTAGCATTATTTCGTTGCCTATAAACATTTCACTAGATGTGCAAAATTAGTGAGGCCAAAACAAAAAAAATGAATATTGCAAAAACAACAACACAAACAAAACAAACATATTTGCCAGTCATAGTTAAAAAATCATGAATCCATTCATATTAAAATACCTACAAAACAGTGCCATAAAGTTTGCTCTATGCAATGAAGCAAATATTTGCAATGCGCTGCTGGTGGTGCAGCAGCAGGGGCAGTGCATGCTTTGCAAGTGTGTATGCGTGTGTGTGTGTGTGAAAGTGCAGTTAAACCGCGCCTTGCATGCCACAAGCGGCAAAAGCATAAAGTACCAATTTATGTATATTGGTTATGCGCGAATATAAAACTTTACTAATACATACAACAGTATATGTCGTGTATATATACATATACACATATATATATATATATATATATATATTTTTTTAGTGAATTTACGCCGCCAAACATAATAAAAATTCATTTGCGCGCGTGATACGCTCTTTCACACGCACACACACACGTAAATTCGAGCAAATAAATAGAAATTTGAACACTGTGCACAAGTATGTGCATGTGTGTGTGTGTGTGTGAGGAGATGAAGTGGTCGGTAGGCGAAAATTGCTAGAAATGCACACACACATAAGCATCAGCGCTTGCATACATAAACAAATAGGCAAATATATGCATGCCAGCCTATATTGCAAAGCATAAATACACACACACATACACACACACAAACATACGAGCGTGTATCGGATATGTATGTGCATTTGTGCGCGCGTAGTTTTGCACAGGCTTTGCGCGAAATTTCGGTTTTGCAATTTTAAATGCGACAGCCGCGCCGTTATAACAGTCTTCGTTATGCACCCCCCGCCACCCCCTCCCTTCATGCAGTGACTGCCAAGCAGTGAGTCGGAGTGTATAAATATACACAATTTTGTATGTGGGCTAAGCGGCAGTGACAGCAGTGGCATAATGTCGGGTGGTTGGGCGCCTGGGAGGCTACTTTGAATTTCGCGGTGGTTGCAACATTTTCGGCTCAAAGCCATTTCCGCTATGCCGCGGCTGCCACATCAATATAAGCAGCAAATACATGGCTTTATGTGACTGCATCTGTGCATGTATGTGTGTATGTGTATGTACGTGTGTGTGTGTGTGTGTGTATCACTGTAGTCATGGCTGGCGTAGTTAAGTGTGCGTGTGCGTGTGTGTGTGTGTGTGTGTCGCCGCATACATAGTTGTACATTGTCGCGCATTTCATGTTTGCGTTTCTTTTTCTCATTTATTTGTTTTTTTTTTTATGCCTTCCTCATTCCCTCTGCCGTTGAATTTTGCTTGCTGTTGTTGTATTTTTGGGCTTTCGTTAACGTTGTTTGCAATCGATTCATTTTCAGTTTCATTTCTGATTGGCGCTATACCGTACTCATATGGTATGGCAGCTGAAACCTGCCGCGCTATAACGGTATAGCGGTAACAACAAGCACGCAGCCCACAAAACCCTGGCCAACAGGCTGGCAGGCTACCCATGCATGCATAGATTGAACATTTTCGATGGTTCGTGTATGCTATCGAGTGAAAAGCGAACATGTTTGTGGTGGCATGTATTTAAAATAAAATGTTCATTCGTTTGGATTTCGCGTGCAACAAAAACAACATCACCAGCAACAACAACAGGAGCAACAGCAGCAACAGCAACAACTGCATCAACAAAAACATTTATATTCCATTGTTGATCTGTTATAAATATGTTCGAGTATGTAAAACCTTTTGCTGTTGGTGCTGGGTGGTGAATTTCCCCTTTTGGGTGGTGGGTGTCGAAATGTACTTGACGCCACAGCCTTCAATTCGAAATTAAAAAATAATTATGATTGCATAATTTAAAGTGTCATTTTTGTTATCAAACCAACATATTATGGCACTACTGGAAAACTAACAGCTAAATATTCGTATTGTTGGTGTGTCGGAAACTATTGGGTTGTTCGGAAAGTCATTTCGTTTTTTTTGGGGAACATGAAAGACAGTTTTCGTATAATGCCTTTCAAATGGCCATAAACCGTTGAATTCGACAAATTTAACCTCTCACCGATCTCTCGTGTGGTGATTCGCCGATTTGCATCAACTAATGCCTTTATCGCATCTTTGTCAGCTTCGACCGGCCTTCCAGACCGTGGTGCATCTTCGACATCAAAATTGCCGGATCGAAATTTTGCAAACCAGTTCTGGCACTGGCGTACTGTTAACACGCCTTCTCCATACACATCCGTCAATTTTTTTCTCGCTTGGACAGCATTTTTACCTTTTCTGAAGTTAAAAAGTAAAATATGACGAAAATGCTGCTTATTGCTCTCCATATTTAAAAAGGCACCAACCAAAAACTACTGGGTAGAATTAATAGAACTTTTTCACACACAAGCCTTGCAATATCAGCTCTCATGACATATAATGGTTATGGGGCTTAAGTGTGAAGTTAGTTTCGAAAAAACGTAATTAAGTCCTCTGGCGGGAAAAAACGAAATGACTTTCCGAACAACCCAATATATATAAACGGATATATAACTGAAAGTACCGATATTATGCTTATTTAACATATATACGACTTTTCATGCACAATATATGGACTTTTTTTATAGATAAGCATGAAACGATAACTAAAATATCGAGCAATATTTAAAACTTTCACTTTCAAAAATTGTTATCGACAATTTCAAATTATTTCAAATAATATTGCCATGGATTGTTATGTGTAATATCTTAAGAATCTGGTCCAAAAACTACTATTAGCGTGAGTTCAACCGGGACTTTTTTATAGATAAGCACGCAACGATCACGAAAATATCGAAATTAATCGATAACTTTGCGACTTTAGTTATTTATTTTTAAAAATTATAATCGATACTAGAGATTAGACATTATCTGTTTTTATATTTTGTAATACGTAAATAAATAATTAAAAATTTGACTCTCCTACTACTATCGGCTCAAGACCAACTGACAAATAAAATATCGCAGAAAGTCCATAAATCCTAGTCTGTATTGTGTGATGGTGGATTCAGCCATAGTTCGTTTAACGCCTTTCTTTTACATAGACAACTTTCAAACGCAATTTTGTATTTGAAAATAATGGATAAATTTATCCATTACCGATATAAACTTTATCGAACACAAAATCAAAAATGTTCTACGTTCTCTAGTTAATGTTGCTTTTACCTATTTCAAGTTTCCTGTAAGCTCTTACCATAGAAACAAAAACAAAAAACATATTTATAGTCAACGAAGTTGTTTTTTAAGGAGGCCGTTAATTGACCCATGAAAAGTTCGTTAACTGTTTTGATCTATTTAACATTTCTATGTCGTATTTTCAAATAGGTCCTCCCCTTGCTTTTTAGCATTGTTTTGTGCTTCTGTTAAAAGTGGGCCTGAATTCTTAAATGTTCTTTTAATTTTTTTTTTCATGAATACTGTGTCTTGGTGAAAGCCTATAATCTCTCAAATGTTCGGCATTATCCTCAACAATACAGATATTTGAGTTCCGGATCTGAACACTCCGTTCTCAAAGCCTCTTGGATTTGCCTATGGATTAGTGAAGCGCATGGATCTGCATAGAGTTGTCAAATAAGTCCATCATTTGTTCTCAGGCTACTTTTAATTCTTCGCTAACAACAGGACGCTTATGAAATTTTGGATAAAGAGCTTGGTATAACATCTGTCTATGCATAAGGAGTAATAACAGCTGCAGATACTTCTGGAAATTGAGTCGACACTATTTGAAAATTTCGATGAAGTGATTATGTCACGACAGGAACAACATAAACACTTTTTAGATCAGTAGCAAAAACATTACTCTATTATACTCTTTTGAAATATTCTCTGAAGAGATGCTAAGTCCGTAATATCTTTCTCATATTCCGAAGAACGACCGGAGCTATTCAAATTAATCGAAATTACTGGAGAAGATATGACAAGTAAGCAATGCATAAAAGTGTTTGACCTCAGTAGTAATACTCTAGTGTTGAGATTCTCAAAATTAGTGGAAGACATGATCTCTCTTTAAAGCACTTTTATATAGTAAGAGTAAGAGTTTTCAACTATGACCAAGTGAATAAAGAGCAGATAAGGGTATAAATTTACAACAAGGCATTAATTGTGTGATTCGAACCTGTCTACAAAAAATTTGTGAATTGAAGGCCCAGAGTTCGATTCGAATTAGAACCTTGCATCGTTATTGTCACGTAAAAAGCTATTTTAAGGAAAAGAAGGACTTTAAAAGAGTTATTGAGACTCAGTGATAATAAAAAATTTATCGATTTTGAAGTAATCTAACCTAACTTCGAATGAACAGCAATTTATATGGACCAATTAGATCAGGTAATTGAAAAAAGTGTTCATGTGAAGCAAAGCATAAACCTGATTTCTGAAATTTACAATTTTTTATATATGATATATATATTTATTAACGAAAAAATTGGCTGACATATTCGTATGCCACTTATGTAAATTTGTAAACCTCGAATTAGTGAACCATAAATTAATTCTGTTGAAAAACACATGAAAATATATTACATATAATACATTAAAATAAACATTTTTTCACCTAACCTAAAAATAGCGTTGCCAATTTATTTTTTTTGAGAGTGAGCTCATATGGACTGTAACTAAGTATAAGGTAGGTATGGAAACCCCACCATATGTATTTTTTTATGTACATGATTATATTAACGTTGTTTTGTTACTGTTTTCTGCGTTGAGCACATAAAGGGTTGCCAATTTATATGACATTTGCCAAATTTTTTATTGTTGCTTTTCCCACTTTGGGAGCTGCGCGAAATTTTAAATTATTTATTGCATGCAGTAAGCGATTACATAATATATATTTACCCTATAAAACAAAATGTATGATGTGTGGCAACAGTTCAGTTATATACTTAAATATTTATATATATACCCTCCTTCCAGCGAATATCGCATAAATATAATTTCTATGTGTGTGAGTGCTTGTACACATATACGCAGCTATTCGCGAATGAAATGAAAAAAAAAAATAAAAAATTATTGTTTGGTTCGTTGGTTGGCAAAATTTATTGTGCCCATATTGTCATTGACGTTTTTTGCTTTGTATACGTGCCACCCAGCGGTTCTTCGACAAATGGCAGCCAATAATTGCCATTTTGGCCGAGAGTGCCGAATGTGGTTGATGTTTACGAGCACTTAAAATCGCTTTGCTATTGTTTTTCTTTTTTTCACCCAAATGTGTTTTGTGCAATTTTTTTTTTTTGTTAATGCTTATGTGTTTTCATGAAATTTTGGTGTTTTGTGTAAGCAGAATTTTTAAAGAGAAATTGAAAGAATTGAAATTTTTATGGCGTTCTTTCAGATTTATTTTGTTGCAGATATAATTTTTGTTGTTGCAGTATTCTGATGTTCAAACATAGTAAAATATCATACCTCTCTATATATCTATTATTAATATCTAACCTCTAAAGTGAATGCAGTATATGGTCTATCTGCGAAACAACAAATGATACCAGCCATGTTTTTGCGGTTTTCTTCAGATTGTGATGAGACACTTCTTCCATCTGCGGCCATTTAAGCGACTAATGGATCATTTGTGGGCATTTTTTTTCGTTTCTAAGCTTTGTTAATGGCCACCGCCTATTAGTAAAACCCATTTTCGGACATTTCAAGTACCTTGTACCACCACCACCACACACCATAGCGGCTGCTGCGATATTTCCCAAATGTAGAAGTATACTCTAATCAATACCAATCACTTTTAAAAATGCCTCAGTGCAGGAAATTTTCATCTTGCAATCCAAACAAGCATTCGCACTTCAGAGTGCCATAGACCATACATTCCACCACAGTCAGACGAGACTTACCTGTAAGAAAAAAATAAAAACAAATCTTTGATTAGAAATATATTACTAGAGAATTGTAATAATATAATCAATTATTAACATAGTTATTGCATAATGGCATAATCATAAACTTAGAAGAATAAAATCGCACATGAAGCCTTCGAACAATCGCTTCTAAATCCCATGCCTTAAAACAGTGACTTTCGACATTCTTCTTCAATACTTATCCGTTTTTGAACTTATAACACATTTACTTGATCTACTTGAATCTGAAATGAGACATTCCTTAGGTACAATTGCTTGGTAACATCTCGTATTTTAGAAGTAGGATCATTTCTAAGATCTTTTCGGCAATATTTAACTGAAGTTCGAAAGTTATTGTGACATTGAAGAAACGGGGATTCAATACAAAACATCAGTAAACGGCCAGCAGGTGTCTTCATATAAACTGGAGCAGTTGTTTTTGACTGCACAAAGGACTCTTGCGTGAAAATTTTGTACCAAAAAATAATAATAAACTTATAAAAAAAAAGATTAAAAAAAATAAATGAAAAAAATAAATGAAAATAAAAATAAAAATAAATAAATAAAAAATTTATATAAAAAATTTAAAAAATACCACAATATATGGACAATGTTTTTTGTAAGAAATAATATCTAGAAAAAATTTACAGAAATGTCAAGTCGGTTTTTCTTTGATTTGACAACCAATTATTATAATTTCTTGTGCGAAAGTTTATGTTCGAGGTTGTTTTGGAAAATAGTGAATCTAGTAAACGCTCTAGACCTTATTTAATGCCGCTTGGAATTCCAAGCAGCAAAGAAATTTTTTTTTTTTTTGTAACCCGTTCAATACCAATCTAGGCATTTGCTGGCGTCCGTAACACAATCAAAGAGAAAACTAAGAATTATTATACTATGAATAGAATATGATAAATTAAATTTTTTAGAATCTATGCAATTTTTTAGTACGCTTGTCTCAAACTTAGTGAGAGGGTTAAAGTTAACTAAAAAATTTTAGATAATTTTAGAATTGCAATTAGAAGTTTTGTCGTATCAAAATAAATTTTATAATTCTTAAAATTATAAAAAAAAAATTAAATAATAATAATAAAAAAAAATTATAAAAGGTAATATTATAAGTCATATCGAAATAAAACAAAAACATGACTTTCAAAATTTATTTGGAAGGGTTAAGTTAAGAATTTAATAATAATAAACTGGAAGCTTTGCTAACATACGATAGAAATTTTTTTGCCGAACTTCGTAATATTGTTGAAACGTCTTCTAATATTGGTAGTGAAAGGGTTAAAGTTTATAAAATATTTATTAAGATAATTATATTTGTAAAACACAATCCATATGAAATATATCTTGGTTATTCTTAGATCGTCATAATATTATTGTGATGTATTATATGCAAATACTAGTAGTGAAAGGGTTAAGTCGTTCGGTTGGTATAAGTAAAATAATTGTATTTTTAATACTGAAATTTGTGTATGATAGAGTTATATAGATTTTTTAGAGGTTTTTTGCAATTTCTTAAATGTATTGATTATATGCTAAAATGGTAGCGATAGGGTTAATGTAAATAAAATAATATTTAAATCAGTATAATACCAATACGATGGTTTATAAATATAACGCAAGCATTGAATAAATATAAGCAATATAAATACGTAATTAACAAGTAATATAAGTATTTTTACTTCTTCTTACATATTATATTACTGGTAGCGAAAGGGTTAAAGTTATAAAAATAATTATTGAGAAGATACATTCTATTATACATTGAAATTTTTGTAAGATAGTTTGCTGAATTTTTCGAAATTTAGATATGACGTAATATCGTACTGGTAGTGAAAGGGTTAATGTCAAAAAAAAAATTTTTTTTAACAAATATTTCTTTTATGTTAAGTACTTCAAAATGCTTAAACCATGCAATTTTTTAAAGCATCTCAAACATACGCACACATATGTATGGCAACCAGAGGATAACACGGATGATTG
Organism: Bactrocera minax; assembly: GCA_021498325.1. Taxonomy (NCBI): domain Eukaryota; kingdom Metazoa; phylum Arthropoda; class Insecta; order Diptera; family Tephritidae; genus Bactrocera; species Bactrocera minax. Next base: position 985,896 of record JAKEEE010000034.1, read on the forward strand.
ACGTTGCAGCAAGAAGTTAAATGTGATTTGAGGCAAGCCATGGCAGCATCAAAAAAAAAAAAAACCAAAAACAAAAAGAAAAAGAAACGACGTAGAAAAATATTGCAGCATTTGAGAATCGGTCACGCGATGCGATGGCAGTGGAAAAAACGGTTTAAACCGATTTGCCAGTTGACATTTTGCTATACTTTTTTTGCTGGCATGTTTTGATTTGTTTTGAATAGCAAAATACACATCAGCAAAGGCAAACAACATTTGAACAAATCAGACTGTGACTGATGAGGTTAACGTGGCCATCTGCATGCCGAAGAGTGCTGCAATGTTGTAACGCGCCTGCAAGTATGCATGTGAACCATGTGTACGCCAGTGTGACAGAGAGTATGTGTGTATGTGTGTGTGGGTGTGCATGCGTATGGTTGAGCAGCAACGAAAGCGCGTCGCACGTTATTGCGTTATGGGGCAACATACACGTTGATTGCAGCCATATGATGTTGCAGCAACAGCAACATTAGAGTGCCACACACACAGACACACATATAAAGGCCAATACAAGGACGGCGAACAATTTGATTTGGACTAATTGAGTGTGGTGCAGAGAAATGGATGGCGGACGCACGGACGAATGGACACACATATATGGAGTTTGTTGCAGTTGCAAAGTACGAGCATAGCCAAGAGGTAAGCTCGTCAAAGTGCCCTCGTATGTGGGCGTGTGTGTGCTGCCGGAGTCAAACCAAGTGGCGGCATTGACTCGTATGAGATTTGCAACTAATAAACTGCAGTCAACACGATACAGCAACGCACACACACACACACACACACGTATGGTCGTGCATTTCTTTCGCACGACCGACTAATCAAAGGCGATGAAAACGTCAAGGAAGTGTAGAAAGCCAAATGGACGCACGATAAAAGTGCCTACAGCTACTTTAGCAGCAACTTTGGCGGCGCCTGGCGCACACACACAAACACACACACACTTACAGCGCCGGTTGCAATTTTGCACTGAAGTGGCACTTTTCCAGAGCCGGAAAGTTGACGAAAACGGAAACGAAAGCAACAAAAGAAGTTCGTTAGCAAGAAAGGACACTACTTGCCATGAAAACAATGTGAGCAAGCCAGCAACAACAACAATAACAACAAAAACAACAAAAACAACACAAGCAAATGAAAGCAGCAAAAACAAGAGCTGAATTTGGAAATACGTCGAAAAAATCACTCAAAAGCACCAGCGCAGGATATTGCACGGCAACGGCGTGCAACATATTGTCGCATAATTCGACAGGATAGTGCGGCTAACGGCGTTCCTTTTGGCGTGCCGAACATGCTTTCGTTATGAAATCGCTGTGTCGGCTGAGTTGAGGTTGGCTGAGTTACAGAGGCGCGAATGGCCTGAAGACTAGCGCCAGCACACACGCACACACACACACGCATTGTGTGCTCAAATGCGCACGTGTGTGTGTGTGTGCACGTTAGAAAGCCACAAGCTTTAAAGCGCAACAAAGCACCCAAAAAGAAATGTAAAAGAAGGTGTTTTGCGCATTTTGCTGTCTTTCGTGTTGTTGCTGTTGTTGTCAGTGTAAAATGAGTGCAGCCGCCGTTGCTGACCAACAAATCAGGCGACCAACAAGTAAAGTAGCTGACAAGTAGCGTATCGCGGCTAAAGCGGCTCGGCTAAGAGTGCACTTGGAAGGGCGGGGTATGTGTAGTAGTAAAAAAATCGGCACAAGTATAAATAACAAAGAAGGTAGTACCGAATTCGGGTGTAAAGGAACCTAAGAAGTTGTCGCAAAACGTTGGAAATGCAGGAGACTGAATTATTTCGAAATTTCTCGCAAAATTTATTGATAAAAGTGAATCGATGGGAAGCAAATTAATATAATCGCGCTATAGGGGCTAGGGAAATATTTAGACCGATTTCAACCATTTTTGGCACCGAGCCACAATACGTTATGACAAACATTGCTATCAAATTTCATGAAGATGAGATTTGTTTAACCGATATATATGACATAACCGAATCAAAACGAAGTAGATTATTATATTTGTTATATAGGAACGAAGGGAACATATGGACTGAATTCACCCACCTTGTAAAAACCCCATTAAGCTTTCATTTAAAGATTTGATAACTTAAATCTGATATGCAATATAAGCCATTGAACCAATCGGACCGATAGAGTTCTTTATTTTTCGTTTACAAGAACTGGCATTCATATATTCCGAACGATTTCACAACATTTTTGGCACCAAACCACAACATACTAAAAAAAAAGAAACATTGCCACAAAATTTCATAAAGATTTATAATACTTGACTGGTATATAAAATATAACGCTAGTTGAACCGACAGATATTATTATATACTGAATATAGGCATTCTGGGAAGATATAGAATAGACCGAACCACACATTTTTGGTAGCAACCTCCATTAAGCTAAACAAAACGTAGTCACCTAATTTCATTAATATATCTTACATACTGACCGATATACGAGACATACAACAAATCGGATGTACGAAGGTGATTATATTCGGTGACGACCCTTGGGAGATGGTACATACTGATGACGTCCATGCCGAGAGAGGGTTGTATGTATAGTAAGCACCAAAATTTGTGTAGATTAGTTAAAATGACTTAAATGACTAAAGAAATGTGGATTCGCATAAATAAATATATCCATTAAGGAATTTGTTCGAATAAAGTTCAGATATATCACCAATATAACAATCTGTAGGTTCCAATATTAGTGGTTAGGTGTTCATTGTATCTTCAGTAGTTTAGAAAAATACCGTTATATGAGAATATCAAAATAGACTTGATCATTGATGGATGTTTCGACGGATACAAAATGGCTGGGTGGAATGGATATAATGAATGTTTCTCGACGTCTAGTTAAAAGAGTGCTAAGAAGAGAGTAGGTTACAACTATGAATGTGAAATGAAAACTATTTTAGAAATGAACTCAATGTGTGAAGACATTTGCCTTTCGTAATTGTTTACAGAATTATAGTCAATAGTTTTGAATAGTTTGGAATATTTTTTTGTTTGCGACAAGATTGTAAGGGATAAAAAAAAATACCGGGTTTTATGAAGAGGCATTCATTTTAACTGAAGTTAAACAAAGGCCAACAGACTTCCCTGAATCAATTTGTCTCAATATACTGGTGATTTTGAAATATATATATAACTCTATATGAATCTCGATTAGTCCTCGGTGCTGCAAACAACAGCTAGGAGTACAAAACTATTATACTCAGCGCAACACGTTGCTCAAGTATAGCAAGAAATGGAAGAAAAAAACGCAGCATACAAATGAAAGGCGAAATCAGTATCCTTATATTGCAAGTGGCAACACTGCGGTGCATGGCAAGTAGGAGCAAAGTCAGCAGAGCATAATGCCAACAACAACAATAAAAGTAGGTGCTGGCTGGCGGATAGACGCGCACACACTGGTTGGTGGGGATTCGATGATTCAGGAAAACAAATGGGTTTGAGAAAGTGAATGTGGCGCTTTTTGAACGCTAACGACAATGTGCTGGCGGGCAGCAAACTACAAAAAAAAATATTAAAAAAAAAAATGAAAATGAAAATGGAAAGCATAGAAAAAATATGGCACTTTGACGGCAGCGCGATTTGATTTCGCCATTCCACCCAGCGCCGTTTTTTGCAAGATTTAATTTTCATTTTCTTTTTCCTATTTCCTATTTTTCGCTGAAGTCGCGCTTAGTGGTGTTTGCTATGGTTTTTTTTTTCTAAATCACTCATATGGATGTCTGTAGGCGGCTACCTATACCCTTATAACCGCGTTACTTTCGCTCAAAAGCGGCACTGCGGCGGCGGACAAAGTAAAGCTGTCACCGCGTTAGACGAGGCGCATTGCAATGTTGCGGCAAAAGCGAAATAATCAAATAGAAAGGCATTGGGAGAAAGTCCAGCAGGGCCACGAAAATATGTGAAAAAGTGATGCATGAAAATTAAGCGTGGAAAAACTAATTCTCAATTACGAGTTAAAGCGTTTAATGCAGCGAACGAGCGAGCAATACTATTTGGACACACGAAAAGGCAGAGTGATTACGAACGGATATTGGTAGTAAGGGGGTAACGGGGTATTGTAAAGTATGTAGTATAACTACACCTATATGGTATTTCGGGACGTTAGGGATATCATGGATTAAGTCTTTGGGAATACTAAGCGCTCCGAGAAAGTTAAATTTATGCTAAACTGTGTTCCCGACAGAAAATAATTTTGAATAGATTGAACTGAAGAGATAAATAGATTTCAACTGCTAACTGCCAACTGCAGTTAATTTTTTTGCTTTGTTAAATCCCGTGATATATAGTAATGAAGCTATTACTCGTGGAACTATCGCCGACCAAGTAGTTTGATAAAAAAAAGGAATTGTGGAGTATGAAGAGCAAGACACAAGCTATTGCTAGATAGATCCTTAACAAGCAACAGGAGTCAGGAAAGAGGAGTTCAGACCGTACTAAAAGATAACCTTAGATGGTATTTGCAGGGAATCATCTACTAAATTCTTAATTCGGAACTGTACTGTAAACAATTGGACCGTCCGAAAGACGCAATCGCTTAGAAGCGGCTTTGGATAACAGGAAAAGAATTGCTTTCCATCAGGACAATGCCAGGCCACACATGTCAATGGTGACTCGCCAGAAGCCCCGGGAGCTTGGCTGGGAGGTTCGTATGTAGACACCTTCTAGTCCAGACCTGGCATCAAGTGCCTACTAACTGTTTCTGTTTATGGTGAATGTTTGCTGGTGAAAAATTCGCCTTGAGAGGAGCCTGTGAAAATCGACTAACTCAGTTTTTTGCCAATAGTTCCCCCCCATATTCAGACAGCATCACTGGAATAGCGATAGGGAACAATTCTCAAGATATTTCCGATTTTGATCCCTGATCAACTTCTTTATAATCTTATACCCTTATGACTTAATGAGTTGAGAGTAAAATTGCCGACGGAAACCAAATTAAAAGTTCCAGAAAGAGACTAATCAAGAGGTAGTCGCAAAGCCAAAGTCAAAGTTAGGAGCTTCTTATAAAAGAAAATACCTTTGAAATAGATTTTCTAGTCTTTCGAACTTTAAAGAATATGTTTGAAATCTAGAATTTTCTTATCTGATCATCTGTGTGATTTTGAAATTAATAAGGTAAGACTTTTTATTAATTGCTTTTTTCTGGGATAATTTTTTTTTATATATGCACATAGACATTATCTGTTCCAGCGTAGCTTCACTAAGCCTAAAGCGAAACTAAAAGGAGCTGATGGCGGATCATTTGTGAAGATATTTTTTCGTTGAACAAGTGAATTTTTATTCAACAAGCAGGTAGTATTCTTCTCATAAAAGTTGATCTATTCCTTTCGGAATTATTAGCGCCATCTCTTGGCAATTAGAAAAATCTTAAAACTAACTTCTAATAAACATTGAAACGAGAATGTATTTCAATACATCTACTTCTAGCCTAGACACTACAAGTGATATATTTTCTCGAGTCCAACGACGACTACCGAAGATATATCTTCTACTATATTACTGATACTAGGAAATCTTAGGCGAGGTCTAGTGAGCACTCGCTTAGAAACGGAGTATATACATAATCTTCTCAACCATATGCGTAGAATCAATTCCAATTCGTTCTTTGAAAGCAAATTGCTTCTGCTGAAGGTTAGGAAATTTCTTTTAGCTACCTATCACATATTCAGCACCACAATAAACCACTGTGGATAATCCATCGTAACCGGAAACAGAAAAAGAAGCAGCATTTAATGGGATAAATGAAAAAAGGATTTGTAAACTGCAAACTTGAAACTGCAAAGCAACTACAGAGGTGCCATGCGGGTAGGCACCACAAGTGGACGCTGAATTGCTTACACAAGGCAATTTAAAGAGGTCCATTCATAAGGCAAAGACCGTGCTGGCGCAAAAACGGCGGAAGAAGTGGCACACAGCTCGTCAAGCAAGCAACAACCGACATTTTTTGTTGTTGTTGTTGCTGCTGTAGTGCACGTTGATTTTTTTGCTGCTACACGTATTTATTTCTTGTTTCTGCTTCTTCTTTGATTTCCAACAAAATGGGGTTAGTAGGGGTAATGGAATGCGCGCGAGACACGACGCCGATGCGGCTGTTTGTTGACGCGACATCGATGTTGATGCCGGTTTGTCGCCAATGCCACCCGATAACTCAGCGAAAGAGCATCGGACATCACTAAAGAAGAAGAGGGTGGCAGTGGGATGTTGACGGTGCGGCTAATGGCCACCAAAGTTTTGCCGCGCTTTGTTGTTGGTGTTGTCGCTGCTGCTGTTGTTGTTGTACATGTTATTGTTAGCGCTGACGCGACTGATATGCGCGCGAACCATTGTCGAGGTCGCGAATACGATGATGGTCGTCATAGGCTTTTGTGGTGACGATGATGGGGCGCGAAGCGGGCGGTTTTGGCCGCGGGAAAGCCCGTTGGCGATATTTAATGGAAATGTATTTGACGGGTGGTTAGTAGTATGCGCGACTGCCAGCATACAGCAATAATACAAAGTAATCGGAAAAAAGTTAGCAACAACAAAAAATTCAAATAAATAAAAGAAACAAAATGAAATGAAAAGCCCCGACAACTCGTAGTATTGGGCTAGGCTAGTAGTCGCGCTACGTACATTCACGCCGCTCAAAACAAGTTCACCGTTCGCTAGCTGTCGAGCCAGACAATTCGTCTGCTTTGGAGGCCGTTGTCCAACCGGCAGTCCAATTCCGCGGCATTCCACTTGAATTTAGGTTTCTTTACGGTGAGTATGAGTTAACGGTGGGCATGGAACTGTTAGCTCAGTCGCGTATGGAATTTTATGTTTGGGTGGTATATTGGATGGTTTAGCTTGCCACTTCAGTTGATCTCTCAACCAAACGACCTAACGATTATTCGTTGGCGCGTATAACTGCCGCTGTTTCTACATATTCTACCTCTATTCGCCACCCCATCCACAAAGAGAGTAGCACGAGTGGCACATGCAAATGCACGACAAATGTCATGGCTTGCTAGCCAGCATCAACAGTTAGCAGCGCCCGCCACCTCGACTACATACGAATGCAGTTGAGTGGTTTGGTTAATCAGTTTGTTGGGAACCGACGACTAGTCTAACAGGCAATCGGGCAGTCGGGCAGTCGTGCAGTCAGGCGGTCAGCCGATTCAGTCAACATAGGAGCATGAATTGGATTTGGGCTTGGGCATACAAATAACGAGATATAAACGATGCATAATAATAAAAGAAAAAAAAAATGGCGACGTACGAAGCGATCAATGTGTCCAACAAGCTGCTGGCGTCGAAAAGCGCGATTTATTTTCTCTTTCAGAGCTTACGACTAGCATTGCTGGCTGGCTGGCTGGCTGGCTGGCTTTCTATTGAATGGCTGTATGTACAATAAATGGAAATGGACAAATATGTATTGTATTTATATATATTATTTGCTGCAAGGATAGCTGGGACAGCTTTGTCTACGGCGTTAACAAACTGGCCAAAAAGGTTATCGATTGGCTGTGGAGATATTTGGATTATTGTAAATAAGAGTGATAACCAGAAATTTTGGACAGGATTAAGTAGAATTGAGCAGCAAAATGTAAGTGTAAACAATGTATGGAATTAATTATGGAAAGTGTAACGGCATAGAATGGGAAGGCTGGTAGGCTGGCGATTGCAGGAAAAGTGTTTTATATGTTAAATGATAATAAAAATATAATTATGAAAAAATAATGCTAACAATTTGGAGTTGCCATGTCAAAAGTTTGCTCAGTTCGAATCAAATGTTGAGCATCACTTAGAAACTTCTAATGATTTGAAGACGATTCCTAAATATATTCCTAAAATTATATACGTATAATTCATATATAATTCCTAAATACGCACTATATATACAAGATATTAGGTCCGAGTAGTCTAATCCAACTTGTATGGTGTAATCCTGGCCTACAACGAGTGTTTACAAGTTAAACCATAAACACTCTTTCCGGGTACAAGTATATATGAGTCAGATCACAACTTAATCGTATGTATGGACGAGAATATTTGAATTTCGGACATGACGGACATAACCTCACATCTGAACAAATAACTAAGGAAGCTTTGGAAAACATTGCAAATATTTAAAGGCTATAGTTAGGTAGAAAATTAAAACCAGAAATGAAAGACACTGCTAAGGAGTAAAGGTGGAGTGACTTTGATAACTGAGGTATGAAAGAATAAGTAGTATATATTTGTGAGAAATAAAATATTGGTAGAAAATGCGATGTAAACCATTTATGTCTATTCTTTGATGAATAAAGTCAAGACTCAGTTCGGAGAGAACATGAAAGAAATTTTTAAAGTAAAACGAGAATGCCAAGTCTAAAGTACAGCAAACTACAATGAGGCGCTAACTAGATAGCAGGTGGAGGAAACATTTGGTAATCTGGTACGTCATGTTTTGTAACTTAAACTGATCTGAGTACCATATTAGCACTTCAGGGGGGCAGATTCCCAGAATAGGTAGTATGGGAACTATGTTTTTGAAAAGAATGCACCAGCGCTAAGAATTTCTGGCCAAATGTTGATAGGAAAAGATTGAGGACAATTCTGTACAAACTAATATGAAACAATTCTTCTCGTTGATATGGGATGTTAAAGGTTTTTAAGGCTAGGAATTTTGCATATAAATAACTTATATATTTATAATTTATTAATCTATAATACAAATTGTCTGGTTCTTTTAAAGCATTTAAACGACCTTGTTAAATAAGGTGTCTATAACCAAACAGTTGGAAGCGGAGTCGAAGCTGGACTCGAAGAACGGATATGGTCGTTTCACCCTTTCAATGGAGCTTTGGTTAACTAATTATTATTCCAGGCAGAAGTTCTTGCTATTCGAGAATCCACTCAAGCTTGTTGTAAAAAAAATTCCACTCTAGCAGCCAAATGTCCATTATATTCGTGCTATTGGTGACATTTTAGTCGAAGTTGTTTGGGAAAACTTGATGTTTTCGTCAATGGTAAACAATATTTCTAAATTATATTGATATGGATACGAGCGCAATCTGAATGCGCGACATTTTCAAGGAAGGTGTGCTTCGCAAGCTGGGAGTATTCGTAACACCCTATCCTGGGTGATCTAGAGTGCGAATAGTCGTGAGGTTTCAGCCCGATCAATTGATTATTGAACGAACGCCAATAAAATTATGAGTAAGATTGCAAAGTCGTCTAGCTTCGGCTTGGGAACACGAGCAACATTTAATCTGCGGCTTTTGTAATCTACGGTAATCTACGGTACGGTTTAATCTACGGAATTTTGAATTAAAGTTATTAAAATAATAAGTAAAGAACAAACGTGAAGACCCAAAGAAGCACCGTTCAATAGATATTTTGGTCATTCCACATTTCTGAAGGTATCTAAGAAAGTGAAGATATAGATATGAATATTCAATACTTTGATTCTTTCCAAACAAGTGAAGTAAAGTTTTGAGTTCAAAAAAGCAAATCAAAGTGACATTGTGCTGGCATTTTTATTATGAAAAATTAATCTAACCTATATTAAATCTTTCGTTAATATGGGGGATATTGTTACATAACGAACTTCGTTGAGTTAGCTTAACCTTTTTTATCTTTTATTTTTTATTTTTTTAAATATTTTTTATTTTATTATTTTTATTTATATTTTACTTTTTACTTTTTACTATTTTCTTTTATTCTTTTGTTATATTTATTATTATTTTTATTTTTTATTCTCTTTGAAAAATTTTTTTATTTTTATTTTTTACTATTTTTTACTATTTTTTTATGTTTTACTGAGTGTTTTTATTATTTTTATTTATATTTACTATTATTAGTGTTTTCTGAAAAACCAGTGACACGATTCTGCAATCCAGAATTTGCAAATGTTTTGAAAAAACTAAAATGTACCGTTAGACTGACCAGTTTTCAAAATTACACTAATATTTAATTACGAACTCTTATTATCTAACGCATATGTGCATTCAATTGAAGCCACAGGATAATTAAAAAAGTCACTCAAGCTGAATACCACAATCATGAATATTTAAAATGCGCCAAAAATAGACAACTTTTATATGTACCAAAGTGTATGCGCGGCGGTTAAGTCCAACAAATGGATGTTGAAGCATACTTAAAACAATTGAAATGCCACTGACTGTAGCTAATATACTTACGTGGGCCGCTAAAGCCTTTTTAATAGACATTAACATACAAACAGAGATAAAGCCACAAAATAAAAAAATTAAAAAAATAAAATTCCAAAAAAAAATTCTTTTTTTTTAATGAAACGAAAAAAAGTGTGAGATATTTGTTGCGTTGCTTGCGTGCGAAGTGATGTGTGAAAAGTAGGAATACAAAGCGCAAACAAATGCCAAACGGAAATGATATTAAAAAAGCAGCGTATAAGCGCTACATATGTACACGTATGTCTTTGCCGGGACATGTCGCTGATAAGGATCATATAAATTTCATAAATTAAATATACACATTAGCCGGGTAAGAAAAGCATATTACTGGAAAATTGCGCGCTGCTGCTGTCCCGCCAAAGGAAATGTGCGTAACGGTACGGCGAAAAAAAAAACAAAAACCAAACCTAACGGCATGCAATTGGTAGAGTAGGTGAAGCAGTAGCGGAAATCCCATTACAATTTCAGCAAATTCAGCATAGACCAATGAAGGTGTGGGAATAAAGCAAAGCCGAGCAAGCAAACGTGCAATAACTGGCAAGTAAAAGGTGTAGAATGGCAAGAAATTAATAATGAAAAAACACAAATGGAATTTCATCCCAAAACCGGACAGCGAGCATGAACGGCTGCTAAGAAAAAACGGTGGTAAAAACACACACACACACACACACACAGACAAAACAAACAAGGTAATGGAAAAAATGGGTTGGCAAAAATAACGCCATGGAAAAATATTATAACAAACAGCGGCAACAACAACAACAACAACAACAACAACAATAACAACAAACAGCATCGCATTCACTAAAAAATGTAAAATCCTAGCAAACACAACAACAATAGCCATACATACATGCATACGCAGGCATTGGAGAGCGGGTTAAAGTGCTGCGGTGAGAGCAAGGTGCACGAGAAAATAAAAAATAAAAAAATCACGACATCAGCAAAATGCCCCCAGTAGATTGCGAAAACAGCGCACAGCAAGAAAAACAACAAAAAACTCATATATAAATCCCCAGCTAAAGCTTAGAACAAGCGAATATATGACAGATAGGCAGCTAGGCGGACAACAGAGTTAGAGGGAGATAGAGAGAGTGAGAGAGAGAGAAAGGGCGCATGAAAGCTGGGGTTCCCAAATTTTTTTCGAAATGAAGTACGAAAATAAGCGAAAAATAGCAGAAAAAAGTCAAAATGGCACACAAAACTGCACGAAAAATTCGTTAGCTGCCGAATAAACGTGGATATATGAAAAATTACAACTACAACATTTTATAAAATACTATGCAATTGGACAACAGGGAGTAGATGGTGTGGAAAATCAGCGTGGCTGCAGCATACATTCGAGTTATATGAGACGCAACTAAGGCGCAACACATGCAAATGGAAAATAATTTCAGAAAACCTAGCAAAACACTATGTTAGAAAGAAGTGATGAGCAAAAAGCAAAAAAAAAAAAATTAAAAGCAAAAGCAAAAAAATTATAAAAAAAATAATTGACAGTTTTAAAGGGTGGCAACCCCATTGCGTTAAGGCAATAAGCAGTGCACAGTGCTGAGTGGAATTGTTATGATATGCGATAGAGTATGGCATGAGTGCGATTGGACAACATGCGTCATATGCAAAGTGTAGGCTAAAAAATTCAATAATGAAAATGATGAATACGAGATGGTCAAAGCAAAATGAGTGCAGAAGACAAAAAATACCCTAAGAACGAGTAAAACACGTGCGTACACACGCCTTGCTCTCGAAGTAAGTAAATGAAAATAGAGTGAAAGAGAGAGAGTGAGCGAAAAAACACCAGGCTATACAAAGCCTACAGCTTTTCATGAAAGGATCAATGGCAATGACAGCGCGTAGAATTGAAGAAGACGTTGCTGGAAGCGCCAAAGAAAAACACAACGATGTTGATGAAGGCTGTGTAAAAGTAGAAAGAAAAAAAAAACAGAAGAATAAAACACAGGAAGCAAAAAATCCTTCACAGGAAACTAACGAAAGACGGCAAAGCTGCGGAGATGGGCAAAAAGTGCGTAGCTTTTAAGATACAGAAATCTTTTCTAATGGAAATGGCAACGATTTGAAAGTGCTGCAGTCGAAAGGAGGGATAAAGACGACGAGCGTTGTACAAAGAAAATATGCTTTAGAAGAAATAGGAGTGCGGAAAAAAATGTTATTCAAATTTAAAAGCAAATATGCAGATGGAGAAATTAGTAAATTTAGCTTGAAAGAAAAAAGTGGTGTGATGTTGCCTTACTCTGGCAGGTGTGCTCACATGCTAATGGATGTATCGGAAATTGGATGGATATGATGGTAATTATGAGCAAGTAGTAGTGTGTGTGCTTTTAAGAATTAAAAAAATTTCGTGGAACTTTTCTCGAAGTCGAATCAAAACTAGCTATATCTTGGACAGCGATAAACTTAGAAATTCGCCCAACCTATGGGGAAGCGCTGAAGGTGAAGAAAACATCTTTCAAGTCAAGTCATTATCTGGAACATTGCATTATAAACTATAAAAAATCTGTTTCGAAAAGAGTAAAGGACTGAGTAAGATTTAAGCGACATTCGAGCTGTATATAGCAAACAAGCAGCTGTACTGGAGGTCTTGTAACCTTTCGTAAGTTTCGTAAGCTCTAAACGCATGTCTCTAGTTTAGTGTTCTTAACAACGGTATTACGAAAGATTTCAGCTACTCTTATTCTTGTTCCACCAAATATTGTTACTTTTCGAGCTGAACTCTTCGAAAATTGTTAGGCAAGACAGCGGGTGGAAATTGAGACTTAACTTTTCCTGTTAAGACTTTCGTCAAGTTATTTTGCTCGTTGAAAAAAGCGGTTGAATAAAGCACTGACCCCATTCCATTAACAAAAGTAATCCGCAGAAACTGAGTTCATCGTTGTTGTATAAAACTGGGTCCGTAACAGTTTCGTAGACCCGAATCTCGTGGGAATAGCGCCCGAATGCAACGATAATGGTCTTCGAAGACGGCGACTGAGAATAGAGACAATTATAGTGCGCTAGTAAAACATGAACGTTCTACATGAATATTTTAATAAAAGAATGTTATGCGTAATGGGTACATCTTATAAAGTGTTCTTTCAGTGAGTTAAATTTTTAGAAACCATGGATATTTTTTTTGATAAAAGCGCGTCGGCTATGCTGGTGAAAGTGGTGTGAAATTGAATTAAAAAAACTAAGATGAATAAAATGAAACTAATTAAACCAAAATATTGACAAGACCATTACTTTTTCGGTGTTTTATTTCGATTAAGTGTTCTATACTTAAAATAAACACCATTTACAATTTCAAAAGCTCAGACTAGATATTTATTCTAGAACATAATAAGCGATGTGTAGATAATCATGAATGAAATTCGCAGATGCTTTTGGACAACTAAGTTTTCGGGGATTTTTTTTTTTTTATCAAATGTAAAAAAAAAGAATGAAAGCTATAAAACTAAGTCGTTCTAGTCATCAGCGTGGCTTTCTTGAAATCAAATAAAGAAGCAAGCCAACAAGTTTGATGGAGAGTGAGAACAGGATGAAATAATTCTTAACAGCAAACATGGTCACACATGATTTTCCATTCGAGCCAAATGTTGTAGACAATATCGCCTACCACTGAGACATCATCATTAAAGCATTATCTATTGAAATCCACTTTTGAAGCACTAATGTCAAGACGTGCTGCTCTAGACTGAGTACGGGTGAGAGTACATTAAAGCAAAAAATTACAAATTTCACAGTCTCTCATCATACTTGCCTTAGTATATGGTTCAAAAACGAGAATGTAGAGGACCCGAAATAGTAGAGGAGCTTTTGGGGTGTTCGTGATGACGTCAACATTCTTGGGCGAGTCTAAACGGGCCGTATATCCTGCTTTAGATAAATCGTAGGTGTAACAGGGGCAGGAAATGCGTGGACTTTTCGTTTGAAATAATAAGTGGAAGGAAAAAAATTTTGGCTGGAAAGTTATGTGGATGAAACCAAAAGTTCATCACAGATGCAAAGTATTTTTTGGAGAACCTTGAACAAAACTTTTGAGAAGCTTGAGAAGAGCATATGACAGCTCCGACAAAAAAAATGAAAGCAAGTTTCATTCAAATACTTAAAAGGCGTACTAAGTTAATTATTAGGCATTTGTTCCGCATGTCAAATAAAATGTAATAACTCAGTAAATAAAACGCGCTAAATACAAAATAACACAACGTCAACTTGAGTAATATAAAAAATGATTTCGAAGAATCAATTCGATGTAATTCGATGTAATTCGAAGAAGAAACATTCGATTTTTTTCTTTTGCTTCAGCTTAAGAAAAAAAGGAACTTTGAAATAAAATAGACAATATGATACTTGCATCCACGAGGGAATTCAAAAGAATTGAATTGACGGATGATGAAATGCCTGACGGAGCACATGTGCACGCTGTACCTACATATATATAGTACTTGTGTAGGCGCTACATTTCAACATATCAAACTCAAACCAATCTGAAAGTTACTTTGGTGTATGTGCATGTATGTGTGGGTGTGTGTGTGTGTGTGTGTGCAGTTACGCCGCCATTGCTTTCAGGTGCACCATTCATTGAGCAAACCCTACAACTGTAAGAGAAATTGCAACTGAGGTGGGTATATATATATATATATCATATATATATATGAGTAGCAACCCAAACCGCTCGTCAGCAAGAGCATCAGCAATGATGTGTAGCCGCACCGGCGCAAATTCATAAATATACGCACTTGTATGTGCATGTATATGAGTATGTGTATGTGTATGTGTGTTTGTGTTTTGCCTCCTATCTAACTTTAACTCTTTGCTAGTTTTTGCAGCGCCAAGCGGCGTTCGATATTGTACGAAAAAACATTCGAACACAAAGTGGAGCGGGAACGGGAGTGGAGCGGGCCTAGGCAGTTAGTAGAGAGAGAAAAAAAAGAAGATGAATATATACTTGTATAGCTGCAAACAGGAAAATGCGTGCTGGAAATTGAAGTTGCAAACATTAGCTGTAGTATTGATGTGTGCCTGTTTACACACATACACATATATGTATTATATACAAACAAATATGGGGAAATTCTGTTAGCTGTTCATCATAGCGGGCTACATGCGTCAATATTTTCGGCCCATGTAGACATTTTAATAGCTTAAAGCTTGAATCTGTAACAATTTAATGTAGTGCCGTTGCTGCACCGCATGTTGTAATTTAAGAGCTAGTATAATATTTAAAAGCAAAATGTGGTAGTTGCTAATGGATTCCATATGCAAATTAAAGATTTGAGTTTAAAGTATTTCTATTATAGATTTAAAGCTAAGCTGCGCTTTTGAGAACAAAATTTTACTTCCGAAATGTCTCCAAACTGTTGTCTAAACTTGTTCAAAAAATAAATAAATTTATTAATAAAAAAACGCATAAGAAAATTTATGAAAAAAATTAACTAAGAAAAAAATTAATTACGAAAAAATTAATCAAAAAAATTAATTAATCAAAAAAATTAATTTAAAAAAAATTAGTTAATAAAAAACAATTAAATTATCCGAAAAAATAAGGATTTTGAAAATTTTTATGAAGTATACTCTTTCTTGAAGGATTAGGAAGATTGTTGAATAAGCTTTCAAAGTACTTGTATCCAAAATTATATTTATAAATGAATAAATATTATTTAAAAAAAATATATTTTCTTAATACTTTTAAGATTTTCTGTTTATTTTGTAAGGAAATATTATGATTTAATATACTTCAAATAAAATGTATAAAATTTTCGTGAATATAAACATATATGTTTCTTATATTTATTATTTTCTTTCGGAATATCCATCATAATCACCATCCTTTTAGGTTCATAATTTCGGTCGTGCCAGTTATTTGGTAAAAATACAATTTTTTAAATGTGAAACGAAAAAAAAAATTTATTTCTGAAATGTGAAATGCAAAAAAAAATTTATTTTTGAAATGATAGATTTGAAAAATGAAAAAAAAAATATTTTTCAAAGTAGCAAATTCAATTTTGGAACGATTTTTTCCATTTTGAGCACGATTTTTTTTATATTCTGGGACATTTATGCTGGGGTTTTAAAGCAGGACGTGCATCAAATAAAGCATCGATTTTACTATCTTGAGGGGTCGATTTTTAAACCGAAACTTAATTGGACCATATAATATATAATAATGACGAGCTGTGGTTTTAGCATATTTTTACTATGACTAGTCAATAGTTCTAAAGAGATCAAAATATTAAACATTTTAATTTTCCTTAAATAAATGTAAATGTTTTCAAACAGAGAGAAGAAGAAATATCTCATCATCCCAGTTTCCTTCGTGTGTTTGTTTAATTATTTCGGCGAATCAGATCGAGACTCGGTGATCGACTCTGCTAAAGGTAAAGGAGAGAGTAAACAACAACAAAGCCTACAAAGAGTCTAATTAACATTTTGTTTATATAATTATCTAGGTAAATATGTAGTACAATCTATGGAAATATGTAATACAAGGCAATAAGATTCATAAGATAAGTCACCAAGACGCTAGTAGAATGGTTTTGTTTGAAAAGGCTCTTCTAATGTTAGGTACTAAAGTACTACGTCGATAATATGCGCCACGAAAAGAGATTTCCAACTTCTTTAGTTTTTACTCTTTTCACTTTTCAACACTTTTGAGTGACGTTTCCACCAAAGCAGTCATGCATCTGGTTCTAGCAGACATCTGTTTACGAGAAGAAGAATAGAATGAGTAGATATACTTCAAGTTGATTTCAACCACTTTTGAGAATTTAGAAAACGACAGGTCTAGAAAGTTCAACAGTCTGACATTTACTTGGTATAGAATAGACAAATTAGATTATTAGGAAAATTTAAGGGTGAATACCTGATTTCCAGCTCATTATTGCGCGTCGTGCATCGCAAGACAAATTTGGTTTAGAGTTCACAGAAGAACTAAAAGTTCGGCGCTCCAAATAATATCCGAACTTTTTCTACAATAACTAGGTATATAGCTCAAGTTATTCGCGTAATTTCATGTATCAAAGGAGAAAAGTGGCAACAGTGTGTAAAATGACAAAGAAGAAAAAGTAGTTTAAGCAGACCACCATGTAAGCTAAACCTTTTTTATAAGAAATTCATAGAGAAATCTTATCTCACGTAGACTGAAGACCAGTTTTTTTTATATCGGACCAATTTTTAGGCCGAAAATGTTAAGCAGATATGAAAAAGAACCCAATAAGTGAGTTTAAAGGCATTGTTTCGTGGAGTTTCGGGTAGTAGTATGACGTAGATAAGCTTCCAGAATGCGGCAATAGTGACTGCAAAATTCTTATGAAAGTTTCATCTGTCGAAAAATAAAATTTCGTAAACATTGCATAAATTATGAGAGCAAATTAATCACTTCATCAAGTGTCTGATATGATTCGTGTTGTACCAGCCATAAAGGCTAAGCCAACGACTGCGTTTACTCATTTCATGTCTCTAGCATTTTAAAATATTTGATTACATTTTTATAAAGGTTAATTGATAAGCTATGTACAAGCATTTGTATTGTTTGCATAGTCTCAAGAACCTGTATGAATGTTAAAAAAAAAATATAAAAAAAAAAACCAAAATGTTTGGGTTTAAGAAAAAGCTGCGAAGAATAAACAACAAGGACACTTACTCTGCTATGCAGATGAAAGTTATATGTTACATTGAAGAGTGTGTGTCCTGAGCCACGCTCGTTACGGGACATCATCAACTGTCAAATAGCAGCAAAATTCTTTAACACGCCGCCACTACCACGCTCAAAATATATGTATGTATATGATAGAAAACTTTTACATTTGCACGCCGATTCAACATGTTTGTCAACATCACGCTAACAGGATCTGTGCGCTTTACGCCCACCTTTTTGCCAGCTTCCGGCTAAACAAAGTCAATGGGGAGCGCCTGTGCCGCAGGCAATTGCAACTGGCAGATAAACGCGCAGCCAAACAGACAGACATATCCATTGTATGTGTGTATATATATGGGTGGAGCGAGGCAGGCAAGCTGGTTGGCAAGGCTGTCAGTCAGGCTGTCTAACTGTTTGTCTGCCTGCCAGCGGAGCAAACGCTTTTGGCAGTTGCAAACAAAGCGGCGACAATACGAGATTTTTGAAAAAATATACAATCTCATAAAAAATATGTATCATTGAAATAACAAAAACAACAACAACAACAAATTTTGTGTTTTTATGCAAGATGAATGCGAATGTGAAGTGGCGGATGAGAGAGAACCTTTTGCGATATGCTCGTACACATACAGGCAGGCTCTGTGAATGCAGTGATAGCTATATGTTTGTGTGTGTGTGTGTGTATGTGTGTGTGTATGTGTGTGTGTATGTGTGTTTGCTTGCATACTCATACTTGTATTTGCATTGTTATATTGACAGAACAATACACAAGTAAACAGTACGCGAATAGATACACGGAAAAAATGACAGTTGTTTAGTTGCGACGGGTGGGTGGCGTGTGGTGTAGGTAATGAATGTCGAATAAACTTTGTACAATGAGGAGCTTGACTGGATACACAACTCGCTAAAAGTATGACTGTATTTATATTTTGGTTGTTTGTATATTGTTAGTGTGTTGCGAATAAAGTCATACATAAATATCGTCTATTATTTACATGGTATGTATGTATATGTTTGGTTGACTAGGCGCATAAATGGCGGGGTATGCGTTGGCTCAATAGCGCTACTCGACAATTGAAAAGTAAGATAAAAAGTAAAACATAGAAAAAATTGAATTACATTTTATGAAAATGACGCACACACGCACATACGAGTACACACACACACACACATGTATAAATATATGCACACATGCGTGCGCTCACTCAAAAGCTTGCTGGCAGCGCAGGGTGCGGTGCAAGTGGCAACAAATCCAAATGACATTTTTTCAAATGATTTCAAATATTTTTGTTTGCAATTATACTTTTATTTATTGTATGCTTTTTAAGCGCAAGGCAAATAGCAAAATATTGAGCAAGTGGAGCGCTAATACAAAGCAGTCAAGGCAGTACAGCCATATATTATACGTAAAACGGGCAAGTTAAAATATTTAGTATCAACTCAGGATCATTTTGTGAACGTAATGTAATTCAAGTTAATAAAGTTGAGAATATATAAATTGTTGGATTTCAAAATTTGTGGCTTAAATCTTGCATTTTCTTGCAGTTTATCAAAAAAATTTTTTTTGTCTGGGTCAAAGTTAATATTCATCTAGAGATGGCCAAACACATAATGTAACCGGTTACAACAGTCTCCAAGACCAACTGAGTCAACTTTTTGGCAATGTTTGTAATTATTATTACTATTTTTCATAACTCGTCTAAGAATTGCAGATATGTGTTGGATATGGACGAAATATGAAGTCTAACACCCATATTGTGGAAGGCTACTGGATTATAATATACCATTATATAGATTTATACCATAATAAGAGTTTTATATTACGGAAGGCTACTGAAGACAGCGTACTTGAAAACGCCGAAAGGAACCCTGATTTTACATTCTTGGGAGTACTGCACAAATTATTTGGCAGCATTGCTCACATTTGTGACATAAATCGTAAAATGAGACATAGTGAAATGGAAAACAATGACGTCTATTGGAATTTAAAATCGTTTAGTAGATTTGAATTAATTTGTACGTTCGTCGTGAAATCACCAAATTTCTGTGCGTTAAATGTCTCAGTTTTTCAAGTTTATTAATATTGGTAATTTTTAAGATTCTGAAAAACTATTTACTAACTATCAATTTTTAACCATGGAGCATTTATCATCATATTATGATATCGATAAGATACCCAAAATGGCGACTGCCGACTCAATTGCCTGCGGGAGATGGTCGATATTCACCCGTAATGCAAATTTTAGTATATTGTTGTCGAACGGCAACTATACTATCGCGCCATTATAGATATGTAATAGGGGTTTAAATATACGCATTGCTCTTTTAGACTTTTTTGAGTGTAGATTTTTGTTTACTCGTAGTTGATTTGATAATACTTTAAACTACCTTAAAGTTACAAAAATAGGGTGTTGAAGAATCTTGGTTAAATCATGATCATTACGGAGTAGCTGCCAATCCTGGAGTAACAGGTCAGATCTGCTTATCTTCTATTTCTCTAATGTTTGATTCTAATGTTATTTCTCTAAATCTTCACCAATGTGTCAAAATATGGAGTAGGCACGGGAGGACGTTTCTTTTCGCTAAACGTTGCTAAAAGTTGTGACTTTTCCTTGAAACAAACTCGTCTATTTGAAAAACATTTATTCCTACAGGTAGATGGAAGCGTAACGTACAACTTACTATTAATCTAGAGGTCTTAAGTAATCATAGAAGTTTTAAGAAAAATTAACAAAACTCAGTTTGGATTTTTATAAAGCGGCTAATGTTCTTGTTAGAAAACATTCCCAACAATTTTTTATGAATACCGCTTACTTGATATTGTTTGACCGGACATAAATCCAGACTAAATTGTTCGCAAATCTGTTCGATATAGACAGTCCCTAAGCATATTTTCGGAGGAAGAGATTTGAACTACACTGCTTTGGCAAGTCTAACAGCCATGTCTATCCAAAATCTACCATGTCTATAGGCAATCTTTCATCTAGGCAAAATCTAGGTTAGGAAGGTTTGGAGATATTGACCTTCAAACATGTTCGGATAGTTTGCGAAAAGTTTTCATATCTTTTTGGTAAAGCATATTTTCCTTTTTGTAGTCGGAGTGACCTTTGTCATAATTTTTACTCTGAATGCTGTGACTATTCTCGGCTCTTTATACGTGAGCGGACTGAGCTCTAAAACCGTCTCAAAAAGAGTGGCTGCAACATATTTTGTAACACAATTTAGAAATGTAGAAGCAATGTTCGCAACCATTGCCAAAATTTTACACTCGCCTGAGTACTATTGAGCTTGTGCAACAACAACAATTGTCAAGGAGAACCCTTAGGTCATGTTTGCAAGTTTGATGAAAGTGTAAACTTACCAGTGGCCACTCCGAGTACGTGTGAAAAAATTGCGTAGAGACTGAAGTAGCCTTTAGTAAGTACATTTTTAGCGGAACTTCAGAAAACTTCTTATATGGGAGATATTAAATACGAAAAGTTGGAGTTAAATGAGACCTACGATTTGAGTTGAGATTTGAAACAATTTTCAACTTATATAAGTTATTCTCTTCTAGAAAGGACAGCCATATTGAGGTGCTTCGTGCAGCTATGGCAGATGACCTTGGCATACTGGGCTACAAACGTCGTGCGATGTAATGTATGACGCCAAAGCCTAGTGCTTAAGGCTATTCGGTAGCAGTCTTCTTAACTTTTAGTGAAAATTTCTGAGCTTAGTTAACTTTCATTTTTCTAGAACAAAATCTAAAAGACTATTGAACTTGAATACAACTTTAATATTTCAAGAAATGTTTAGTTGTGGAAGAAGAAGTTAAGTCTCCAGCTTTCTGCATATATAGAGTCAAGGGTAAGGAATAAAAAATATGTAAAGCTTATAATAAGAATTGGAGTTATCTTCAGAAATCCAATTACTCAGTAAAAGTATTTTTTTCCGAGCTCCAACACATATTTCCAATACAAGTAACAACTTTATTTCAATACTTTTATTACGTTTTCATATCGAGAAAACTGCCGCACACACATTTACATATGTACATGGACATAAATTGTGAAAAATGGCCGCATATATTTTGATAGATTGGTTATAAAAATTGTATGCAACCCAACGCACCACACCGCTCAGCCTCAGCAAACAGACATTTGATGATTTTATTGGTATACACACATTGCAACTGCTAATAGTAGAGGCTGTTGGATGTTACAACAACAATAATAGCAATAGCAACAGCAATAACAACAGACATAAAATTAATAATGCGGCGAAGAAAATCACAAAAAGTGGCCATACTCGCGCGCGTTGTGATTTTTTCGCCAACCAACTGTCATTTCATTTCAGCAACATAGCGCACGCCACCACGCCCCCATACCACCGGTACCCGTACCAGTACCAGGCACAGTCACATATGTATATGGAATGTATGTATGTCGTACTCATATGTCAGTCAAGTGGATGCGGATGCGGATGCGGATATGAAAACAGTTGTGCGCGATATGAATTCGCACAACTATAACGGTAAACATATACGCTCATATATATATATGTTTATATACGAAATTGGTGTATGCTGCGCATAAGTGTGAGCGCTGTTGGATTTTCACTTTATATGAGCAATTATTTTTCTTGGCTGTCGAATTGTTGTCATTTGGCTAGAGTACAGTAGCCTCCGCTCGCACTATTAATGTTGTTGGTTAATTGTTTTTCTTATGGCTATTTTTAAATAGTAGACTCATATAGCATATACATATATACATACATATGTATATATATTTAGTATGTATAATATTTACTGTATTTCATAGCAGCGCTTTGCTTTAATGACCTTTAAGACCAACCTAGACTTCAAAAAAAAAAGGGCCAACTTTGACAATTTACTCTGGGTTTAATGAGCAAGGAATCGAATTTCTCTCTTTCAGGTTTTAATAAGCATGCACTAGAGCATTTAAAAAAATTTTTTTTTGTTAATATTTTGATGGAAAATACTACTACGGATCCAATTTCGGAAGCATCTTTTCCAAGAGTGCCTCTATATGTGAAACAAAATATTAAACGGGTTCTGAAAATACCTAAGACTTGTTAGTAAAGTACGTACGTTTTTAGCTTCACATAAAGTTTTCGCAAAACGGCGGACTTGTGCAGAAAAATACAATTTTTTTTTTTCAAAAACTGCGTAGTATTTTCAAAAAAAAATATAAAAATTTTTTTTTTCAACTTAAAACAAAAAAGTGCGTATTTTACTAGTTACTGTTAATATTATGCTACAGTTAAAATTCCAAGTGGATATGTGCTTGACGATAGTCTTCCGATTCGTAAAATGCAGTTTCGAGAAAAACGCGTTCAAAGTTATATAAGCTTATAAAAATGTTTACATATGTATGTACATACAAACAAGCAACATTTTTAAGTCTTTCAACACAGTGGCAGGCTTGTTTGCTTTTCTGTGCCAAATAAAACGGGGTGTGTAAAAAATTATGGCCCCCAAAAGTATGCAACTACAATTGTAGCGCGCCGACTGCACCTTTTTCATGTTTTTCTTTTGTTTATATTTTCTTGTTGTCTTCTTGTTATTCTCATGATTTTTTTTATATTATTTTTACAGTCATATGCAGGTTGTTTGCCGTCACTCCATTTCAGCGTAAAATATTTCGTTACGGTTTGGTCATGCCAGCTTGGGACACATGCAGGACAGTTTTGTCGATTTTTACGGGATTTAATATTTTTGCAAAAATATAGCTTTTTCGTTATTGTTGTTGTTGCTGTTGCTGTTGTTTATTTGCGCACATATGCATCCATGTATGGTGGCGTATGGTGAGCGCGTTATTTAAATATGCATGCGCGCAAACATATATATATATATATATGTATGTATGTATGTATATATGTATACATGTATATATGTATATATGTATATACACATATACATATTTATCAACAAGCATATGCGCATTTGTAAGTGTGCATGCGCGCGTCTGGTTAACAAGCGCGAAAAAATGCACCCTCTTAACTTTATTATTCCATTTTTTCCAATGGCTTCTGCTGCTGCAATTGTCATTTTCGTTATTGTTCTTGTTGTTGTTGCTGTTGTTGCTGTTGTTGCTGTTGTCATTTCGAAACTGGTGCGCGCAATCGCCCTTTTTTCGGACACTTCATAATGTGACCATTGCCCCGCTCACCCTGCTACCAGCCGCCTCTCACCCAGCAACTGTCCATAAGCCCGTTCAAGCCACCATCACGTAATCAGCGTTCCGGCTGCCACTCCCTCCAACCAACTGCTATGTCGGGCCATAACTCGCTCTCACAGTCCATACATTGCTCTCACTCTTGCCATTTGTTTTACCACTTAACCTGCCCGCGCTGCCCCGTCGCGGTGCGCACCCCACTGCTGACGCTCACATTTATTGCACAATAATATTTTGCGCTGTGTGTCCTTTTTTCGCGCTGCACACACATGCATGTCATGTATGTAGTGTATATGCATGTGTGTGTTGTCATTTTAATACTTTTATTTTTTATTATTTTTTACTTTCGCTGTGTATTCATTTCAGCGTGGCGTTGCATTTTTAATATGATTTTATTTTCGTTTTCTTTTCTTTTTTCCGCTTTTTGCAACGTTTCGTAGAACATTTTTTAAATACCTTTTTTCGTGAAATTTTTCATTTAAATTTTTATTTTTATTTTTTTGTGATTTATTCAGTGCACGAGCGCACGTTGTGACATATGCATACACTCAGCGTGAGTGTACATATGTACATGAGTGTACAATACATACATACATACATAAATGGCATCATGAAAATCTGGCCCATGCTGCTGTCGCTTTGACCCCTTAATCATGCAAACGCGCAGAATGATGCATACCAGAGAGTACAAGCATAAATATGGCCTCCATATTCACCGCACACACACATATAGATATACGTATCATGCACATACAAAGTGGGCGTGCATTGTTGTGCTCGCCGACTGATTTTGGTACATCTATCTGTGCGCAATCATGACAAGGATTTCGGATTTCGGATTTCTGATTTTTTATATGCCACTCGCCCTTAATTTTAAGCTTTTCCGCCGAAAAAAGAAACAACAATACCCAAAAAAATATGCGCAATTTTTATGATTTTTTATTTAAATACACAACTACACACATATATGCATTTATTGGGGCGGGTCCGGTTGTCCGGTTGCCGGACGGGCGTTGTCAGCAGTTGCCATTGCCATCATATCCAGCAGCGGCCGCCAACAGTCAAACAGCCAAACAGCCAGCGCGTTTACCCACGGCCTCTCTCCCGCTTTGTTTCCACCAGCCCAACAGCCTCGCTGGCGCCGTTGCTATGCATATTTTTGTGCATTATAAGCAGTGCTTGTTTTTTTTTGTTTTTTTATTTATTTCGATTAATTAAAAATTTAAAACAAAATAAAAACCATAAAATTGAAAAGTATGAAAAACATTTTAAATTAAAATCAAAGTGGGTGTTGTTGACAATTATGCCAAGGTGTGGGTTATTAAATATTGAGTTTGTAGATGGACGCTGGTTGATGGATTTGTGGAAAAGGGTGGATAAAAATGAATAAACATTGTTTCAAGGTCTTTAAAATCTTATTAAATCTTACTAAAAAGTGTGCAAAAAGTGATAAAATAATGCAACAAATAAATTTTTTAATTTTGTAGAAAAATTTTTATAAAAAACAATTTTTTTTCTGTGTCCCAAAATTTTTTTTTGTCCCAAATGAATAAAAGAAAATGCTGTAAATTCAAAGAAATTATCATAAAATGGGTAAAAATCAAGCTTAATTAAGCGAAATTTTTGTGAAACGAAAATTAAAAAAAAAAATTTTTTTTTACTCCATAAATGCTACAATAAAATTTTTTATACTTTAACTTGTTTTGCTTAATTATTTATCAAATATTTTCCATATTTATAAGAAATTAGTTATAATATTTATACTTTGTCACAAATTTTGTACAAAAAATTAATACCTGTGCTAATTGTCGCTAAAATGGGTAGTAAAATTTTATTATATTAAGAAATTTATCGACAGTGCACAACAATTAGTCTGTCCCAAAAATTTAGAAGTTTAAATTTTATTACCTAAATGCTCGTACACCTCGGTCTACAAATTATATAATAAAAGAAAAAAAAAAATATATTTTATGTTCTTTAAGCTTGTCTATAGTGAGTATATCTGTCCCAAAATTCGACTACATAAGTTTTATAAAAATTTTTTTATGAAACCATAAAAAGAAAATTAATGTAAAATTAAAATTTACTTGTCCCAAAATACATTTGTTCATCCCAAATCGAATTTTTTTTCCTATAATATTACTTTTTGTCCTGTGCACTCCAAACAGAAGTATACACTTTGTTTCTGTATACTTACAGAAGTGCTTAAAATGAAGATAAATCAATTTGAAATTGAAAATTTAAATTTCATGACAATAACTCGATTTACTTTCCCCGAAAAATTGTTCAACCGTACCGAAACTGAAATGCAGTAAGTAAATGCATATGAATTGCCTGTCCCAAATCCTAATTTTTGTCTTGAATAAAGCTTTTCTAAGATAAGGGCTAATCTATAAATGCTTTTCAACAAGAAAGAAGGAATTGCTAAAACCAAAGGTAGAGAAAATTTATGAAATTTACTAAGGATTTGTACTAAAAAAATTAGTGAAAAAGCAAAATAAGAAGGCTTATATTCACAAAAGCTTTTATTTCATGCCTACCTAAATACATATTTTTTGTCCCAAAACATTTTAATAATCCAAATTAATATTTGCAAACAAAGCTTTACACACACATCATCTTAATACTAAATATGGAGAGAAATATTTTCAAATGAAAATTGGGACACTTTATTTTTGTCCCAAATATTAAATTGTCACAAATTTATTGATAAATTGTTAAACAGTATAGAAATTAATAATAATTATACTTGAAACAAAGTAGTAAAGTAAAGTAAAGTAAACTTTGTTCCAAAAATTTTTGCCCCAAAATTTAAATTTTCTGAACTTATATACCGATATTGTTCAGCAGTTTTTAACATATCTTACACAAAATGGAGATATATTTTAAGTTAATTTTAATAAAGCTTGAAGCTATTGAAAGTTATTTTCAAGCTGAATAAAAAATTATATTAAATATAATTTTTTAAAATATAATATTAAATAAATAATAAATAATATAATATATTATATTAAATTAATATAATATATATAATAATATAAATAATATAATATAATATAAAAAAAAATATAATTTAAAAAAAAAAATAATATAAAAATTAAATATAAAATTTAAAGGTGGTGAGTGTAAATAGAAATTACTATATGCCTTACTGTCACTTATAAGTAATAATTATTACTGTATTGATTTTAGTTCCGAAATAAAAATTTCCATAGTATAATGGAAGTTTTATATTAATGTTCCAAAACATTTTTTGACTCAAAACTATAAAATTGACATTGTTCCACGATATCCCCTTATTTTTATGTCCCAAAATTTTGTATTTAAATTAATATATATATATATATAACTCAATTTCAGCAAATATTCGAGACCCTCATTAATTTCAGAATTTTTTCAGGGAGGAAAAGGTTAGTCTATGAAAACACTGTACAAATTAGGCTAGTTTAGGTAGGAAGAATTCATATGCGTACCTTCTATTTTCTATTAGAAGGGCTTGCCGTTTCCGAAAAAGTGTCTGCTGCTTCTATGTTCTTGTGACAAAGGGTTTTAAAGCTTAACGACCCATTAATAATAAGACTCTTCCAAACAGTTTATCTTTTCCTCTTTATTTACACCATTACTTAGGTTAAGACATTACATTATTTAAACTACAGTGTCGTATTTTTAATATAACTGCTATAAACTTATTCACATACAAATTAAGCAAACATTAAATAAATTCAATAAGCAACTTCAACATCACTTCGCCAATAAAATTGGTTCACTTTCTCTCCCAACTATTGTAGAGGGTGGCAATGTAGGGCCGCTGTTCGGTGGGACACTCAAAATGGCGGAACGGTAGCACCATTTTCAGTTGCTTTTGACCCACCGGTTGCAGCATGTTATTCCATAGCGAATTCGCCATGGCGGCATGACCCAACTGACTGAAGTGGAAGCAATCGCTGGCAAAGTAACGGAAATCTATTTCACCATTTTCAAGTTTTGGTGCAACCACACGCGTGATATACGGTTGATAGACGACGGCGAAATCATTTGTTTGGTATTGCGGCAATTGCGCAATATACTGATCAACTTCGTGCCAGCGTGTGATGCGATCGTAAGCCTCGTGTAGTTCCTTCTCGCCGACGGCGTGACTAAATATACAATGACAGCCGAAATGATGCACAGCAAAGCAACCAAACGGTACATTTTGCATTGGATGGAGCGTGACAACTATATTTGGTACCGGCACCAGATTGATTAGCAGTCGTGGCACATTGTCGCGCAGCAAAGTGAGCGTACGATGCATATCGAGTTCATGAAGATGTACAAACTCAGTCGCATTATCATAATGACACATATCCGAGCAGATGTCATTGTTGCCCACAAATATGGTGACTAATTTCCAATGATTCTCCATATCGACATTTGGATCCTGACGCATGCGATCGATAATGACGCGCGCTTGAAAGGGCATATCGCGTGACATGATCATCGGTTCGGCGATATTCAGACGTGACGTGCTGTCCACGGTCAATTCATTTTTGGTTGAGTAGCCGTAGAGATTCGGATTGAAGACGCGCATAATGTTGGGTAGCGTAAGATAGCTGCGCCAATCGCCATAACCGCCGCCAGAAAAGGAGAATGCGCGAAATTCATTTAATATATGCAGCACACCATCCGACATAATACCATTGCCAGCGGACAGTGAATCGCCGAGCGAGGCAATCACATCGATATCGCCCGGACGCAGCTCATGCACCGATGTGGGTGGAAATGTGGAGCGCGCATAGCTGAGATCACAAGGGAAGGGTTGCGTTGGCGGTATGATCGGTTGCATTTTGCCCTCAGCGCGATTCTTTGCAAATATCTGATCCATATCGGCGCTTTCCATCGAAAAGCGTCGCAGGTTGACAAAAATATGACGCATATTGCGATCCAAATCAGTAATGAGCACGTTGCCCTTGAGCGCTTTATGCACATCATCTACCGTCCGCTGTCCAATAAGGTGTGCCAAAATTTTATCGACTTTCTTTTGTCGCAGCCGCGAAAAGACGTCCCAACTTTGTGTTGTGTTTTGTAAAAAGAGTGCGCAGAGTAGAAAGAGTGTCACCTGAATGGGTGATATGCGTAGAAGCGTTGACATGTTCTCTTATTGAATTGGGCTCCTTTAAGAAACACGAAGTAGTGTTAGATCTATCTGCAGTAGAGTACGAATTCAAAATATAAGCTATGAGAACTAAAAAGTTGTCATCAATCGGTAAGATATCTTGCGAATATTAGGGAAAGTCAGACAGACCGCACGACTTTAGAGTCTCGTAACACCAAAGCCTCCCTAAAGTCTTCATTTACATTTTGACGTTTATAACTCTACATAGGAATTCACTACCGAGGACTGAGTCGGTCTTCAAGGACCGGTAGGCGAATTAAAAAGTCTCTTAGGACCTTTGTTTGATAAAACGAAATTGAGAGACGTGGATGAAGCCCAAATCAAGCGAAGTTGACTCTCCAGACATACAGTAAATCTTCAGAACCTCCAAAACGATGGAGTATTATTAGGTGTGTCCAGACTACACTATTGCTGTTGGTCAGCAGAGGTGCAAGAGGAGAAGTTAGTGGCCAGTTTACAATTGTCGAGAAATCAAAGCGCAGTTAACTTACGTAAGCGTTTACAAAACGAGTATCATAAAACTCGTTGGAATATAGAAATGAGCGTGCACCAGACTGCATCCTGGTAGACTATTTGCACTAAAAATTATAATAGTGTTGCAGAAAAATGTAATA
The DNA here is from genome assembly GCA_021498325.1 of Bactrocera minax. Lineage (NCBI taxonomy): Eukaryota > Metazoa > Arthropoda > Insecta > Diptera > Tephritidae > Bactrocera > Bactrocera minax. The sequence goes on from JAKEEE010000034.1 coordinate 1,015,683, forward strand.
AATAATATTTTTTAATAAGCAAAGAGACTAAGACTTGCTGAGTGACCAATATAAGAAAATAAAAGCAGAGCAGTTAACATAACCTCATTTTATATATAATTTCGATTTAAAAGTATCACTTTCATTCCTGTCATACCGGGAATTGACATTGACAGAGCTTCGACATAGAGCTCCCGCTCCCTTTAGAAGTTCGGCGAAAATATGGATCACATAAGGAGCCAAATGAGGATTATAGGAACAACAGAGTTCACCGTGATTTACATAACCCCACTTTCGTAAGATTTACGATTTTTCGAGGTAATTGATTGCCGAATTTCTAATATTTTTGCTTTTTTTTGCTGGATTATATTGCTTGTTAGAAGATTTAACCGTTTTTTGACAACTTTTTTTGTATTGGGGTTCATAAATTCGACAGTGTTTCTTATAAAATATTTCCACTTCAGCACTTAAATACTGCTTGAATGTGTTTTTGGCAATAGTTCGATTCACTTTTTGCTGATTTTTTGGTGCAAGACCATATTGTTTCAAAAATTTTATTCCTCAAAATAATTATTCAATTATAATGAGATATTTTTGAGTTTTTCACAGTTTTTGTAAGTACGATTTTCTGGTTTCATGTTGCACAAATTTTAAGATATTTTTTTCTTTTAAATTTTTTATATTTTTTATTTTATTTGTTGTAAGTTTCACTTATTTTGCAACAAATTTAGTTTTTAACCGAATTAAAAATTTTTTTTTTATTTAATAATTATAACCGTTATAAATTATAATATTTTTTAAATTAATTCTTGCTGTTAGCGCTTTAAAAAGATATGTATATCCTTTTGTCTTAACTTCACATCACTAGAAAATAAAAGCTTGCGCACCTTTGTACCCTTTTCGTAAGCTCAGAACTTCGCAACCGCAACCGACTTGTTCAACCCGAGCCGAGACTTCTAAACGCTTTCTCGTGCGTTGAACAAATGAAATTGTTAAATAAATTCAAAAATTATTTTAGTTGCAATGAGCGGCATTACAATACTTTTGTTTCTGTAAATTTGTAACCTTTTAATTCCTTTTTGACACAGTTGCACCGTAAGATCAGCGATATAGCAATAAATCTTGGCTTCAACACATTATACAACAATAAAGCAGATAAAAAAAAAGTAACAGAATAGTACAAAGTGAAAAAAAAAAAATGAAAAATATACATACATGCATACATGTACGTGTGTGTGTGTGTGTTGACACCAGAGTGTGCATGAGCAAGTTCATTCCACTGTCCTTACTACGCTTAATTAATCGGTTTGTTTGTTGCGGTACAACAATATAAAGTTGACCACCAAAAGTTAAGTAAATGTAGTGTGGCACTTTAAATGCCATAAATGTCATGTTAACGACGCCTGACACTCGCTTAGAACTCCATTTCAATTAAAATTTGTTGACCCAACACAAACACTACACATCACCGTTACACACACACACATACAGCCGCATCAACGGACGAGCACACCTTAAAAGCATGCAATGCCTTTGTGTGTGTGTGTGTGTATGTGTGTGTGCAATGAAATTTGCTTTCATGCTCTTGAACTTGAGGTTCATGCGGTTTACACACAAATTATGAGTTATTGTAAATAATATTGCGAGGTAAATAATTTCGTGTTTGAGCAGAAGTAAAATAAAAAAAAAAAAATCGCTGAAAAAGTTCAAAATTAAGACAGGCGCTTCAAAGTTATTGAATGCCTTGTAATTTATCTTGCTGCCGGATTTTTACAATCAAAATATTTACGGTTTTTTTTTCACTCCTTCGTATGTGAAAATTAGTACTGTATTTTACATTACTGATACGACTTGAGTCATTAATTGGTTCCTCCTGGTATAAGATGAGTTTTGTCAAAAAAAAAGTACAGAAAAATTTATGGAAATCGGCAGCGTTCTTGACCTTAGTTGAATTATCAGATTACTTCGGCGAAATAATTAAACTGAATAGTTAGTTTGCGCATGCGCGTATCTATATTAGGGTGGCTCTCAAATATAGCAAGAAAATTTTTAAGTATCAGATATTACTTGCTTGATATTTCTTGGCCCTGATTAGAGTAGCTTAAGGCATGTAGCACACGAATCAAATTTGAGATTTCTCTATCGGGGTTAAAAGATGAAAATTAAACTTCTTTTAAATTAATTAATTTTCCCAGCAAGTGGACAGATTGCCATCGAATATTTATTGTGTAGGAGTAAAGCAGCTGATCGGCGCTCCGACAATTAATTTATTTAGTTGAGTTGAGTCGACATAAAGATAGACATCTAAGCTTCGACTACTGCACAACACGCCTTAGAATTCTTCAAACGTGACCAAAATTTTTAGATCGGTATTATATATCATAGAGTCGACTAAAGTGATATCGATTTGGAGCACTAGATGGAAAAATGCATTTAAATTTTTTTGAAAAAAATTTTCCATAATGCATGCAAACTTTGACCATTGTGCAATACGCCTTAACCCTCTTTTATAGTTATAAAAATTTAAATGCGATATCTTTATCTGCGCTATTATCGATTTAGAGGGGTTGAAGTTGAAAATATTTTTTATTTTATTTTAGTAATAATAACATTTAGAATAAAATCACATAAAATAATGGAATTGAGATTAATTTGCTTGTTTAATTACATAAAAGGTTATAGAAATTTATATAAAGAGATAAAGAAATATGTTAAACATTCGAAAGGAAATAAAAACAATTTAAAAAAAAAATAAAAAAAAAACAATTTTTTGAGTTATTTAGAAGCTTTCTGTATGACCTTTTCTAAAGTGATTTCTTTTAAACAAAATCTTGTACCCTATATAACCCCACATAAATCTTATACCCCAGCTAATAATCAAATGCCTGCCTTGGGCCATTTCTCTTCACGTGTGAATTTATTAAATCTTAAAAACATTATAATTTCTCAAGAATATTTTCATGTATGTATGCAGTAGGAAAAAGCACTTTCGAAATGAAAACATAGCTTTTTGAAGATTGACCAAAAAGTATTGATCAAGTAAATCATAACAAGAAATCTGTAGAACGCTGTCAATATGACTATAATGAATTTTAGTGAAACGGATCTATAGTTTGTAGACTACATTTTTATAAAGTTTATATTAGTTTCAGATTCCCAAATAATAGCATAGCGAAACAAGGCGCTGTCAAGTACGATGTGGTTTATCTTTTCATCAAAGGCGGTTTGCCAAATATTTGGTTCTTTTGCAATATTTTCTCAAAATAATATTTATTTGGGGCTTAAGTATTGTCCTATCTGCTGAATTTTGAATAAATTACATAAATAATATAAAGGTTTTTGGGCAAAGGCATACAATTATTCAAATAAACATATTCAGAACCGGACAGAATACGAAAGTGGGAAACTTGGATAAATATTTAGGTTTGCGACTTCGCTAGATGATGTTAGCTATTTAGGATGTTGTTGATTGGAAATACAATTTAAAAAAAATAATTTTTGTATGTTCCTTCCTTATACGATTTTCACCAAATTTGAGGCACTTATTTTTTACACTTTGGATAAGCACTTTGGTATACATAATAGTTCATTGTTTCATTTGAAGATTCCTATAGTAATTAGTATAGTGTTTCAGAGAGAGACACAAAATTATTCAAACGAACATGAACATGATCCTCAGGGTATACGAAAGTTCGAAGCTTGAATAAACAGTAAGGTTTGAGACTTCGCTAAATTATATGTTATATAAAGAGAGTCACCGTTATAACGAAGTCTTACAAAAATTGTATCATTTATCTCTATTATAGTGATATTTATTGGAAATATAATGTATTATATTACAGTTAGCTCGGTACGTATTCTTGATCACATTTTGTCAACTTTATTGTATTTTGGTAAAGTTATAGGCATAATAAAATTCCGATAGGTTGCGCTAAAGTTCAGATAAGGGTAAGGGAGCTACATTTGCTTTAAAGTTCTCTGCTCAGTGGCAACAGAGTTGAATATTACCAAAACAGGTAGTTATGGTTCAATATCTATAACATTGCAGATATGCATTTGCTTGGGTAAAGGAACTGCCTTTTCTAGCAACCGCTAGATGACGCCAATGTCGAAATTGGGTTTATGATACGATTTAGGTAATATACAAGATACGAAGAGCCTTCGGAATAAGTGAATAAGAAATTCTACGATTTAGTAAGACTATCGAAAGTAGCCAAGACTTATATGTTTGTAGTTAAGAGGTAAGAGAGTAGGTTAGAAGATAGCAGGCATGATTAAAGTGCAAATACTCTTACTAATTGTAAGAGCAAACTTTATTTCGAGAATTTTCATTTTCTCTTACTATTATTTATATCAAAAGTCTTGAATACCTGTGAATATTAAAGTAATGCTCCTCAAATCGACAAGTCTTCTGCTATTAGCGCCGATTTAATGCATAAAATCTCTATTATGTTGAAAAGATGAAAGCGCTTTAAAACCCACAAAATAGTTAAAACACCCTAAGCTGGAAAACCATTAAATATTTCAGAGCTTATATTAGGCCAACAAAAATAAATATCAACAAACGGAAGTGACTTTGCCGCAAAAAAGGTCAAGTAGTGCAGAGCAGCAGAAGTGCAAGAAAACTAAATGAGGTGAAGTGGCTGTGGGTGGGCGATGGTAAGGCGGTGTACACTAAAGGAGTGAAAGGCAATTGAAACTTTGCAGACACGCTGTCTGCATGAAAAACCGGCATAGAGAAAATGTGCCAAGTGCTTAACTTAACTTTTCTACGATAAACAAACTTATGCTGGCATATATTATAGAAAAGCACACATACATGCATGCAAATAAACATATATTATAAGTGAGCATGCCGGCAATGTGCATATATACATACATACATATATTTTATATGCAGACGTTGAACTAAAAGTTTGTGAGTGGTTTTGCCATTTTCGTTCTTTTAATTTTATTATACAACTTTCAAGGTTGAAGAAGGCATACACACACACACACGTGCGCACACATAAAGTTTTGCAAACAGATGTCGAGGAACTCAAGTGCAAGTGTGAAATTTTTGTACGAACACACACACATACACACACATACACATGCAGATGAAGGCGAAGATATGCAGCTTGTGAGCACACACACACACACACACACACACGCATGCACAGCTGCACAGTTATTCATTAACCCATTTGTATATTGCCTGCAAAGAGTTATATGTATATATAAATGTTGTGTGTATGCACATAGAAAATAAATGATTACGGTAAATGTATGCAAGTGTATTAAACATACATACAGATGTATGTATATTAACCTATTGCTCTAGTTTTATAACAAAATCTTATGGCATTCTTTCGCAGGGAGCATTGCCAGCCAGCTTATCGGAAGTGAGGAAGGCGAGCCGACATAATGCGTTGGTGTGAGGTAAAGTGGCAGCAGCTGCCAGACGACGAGTGCAATGGGCTGGTAAGCAGGCAAACAAATGCCACTGCATACATACGTACATATATATGCATGTTTGTGTGTTAGCGTATGTGTGTGCTGGTCGATAAATGACGGCAAGAGGAGTTTTCTAAAATTCCAAAAGCCGCATTGGACACACAAACAGCCACACACACCCACCCATATTTCACATACACATATACACATATACACACACATACACCAAATAGTAATACAAAATCAGAGTAAACAAAATCTGGCAAACAAACAGCTGGATTTGAATGTTGGCCAGTGACTTAAGCCTCCAGAGGTGGTCAGAGAGCGACAATAACAAAATACATTAAATTATTGTTGCTATAAATATGTTTGTAGGAGTATGTGTGTGTATGTGTGTTTGTTAAATATTTAATGCTGCAAATAATGGCATTTAGTTGTATGTATGTGTGCAACTATTTGGTATACACTTGATTTTATTACACAAATATGGTTGCACATACGCCCTGTACGACACGCAGAACGCTGCTGAGAGCGGGAGCGAGAGCTACTGACGCTCAATAAGCAATAATATACAGAAATAGCAAAGAATATACAAGAAAGGAAGCAATGCAGCTTGCAGTAAGGGAAAGGGAAGGGGAAGGGGAGTGCGCAGCACCTCAAGGTGGCAACAAGTTAACTCTGAGCAAAGCACATACAACTCACACACACAAACAAGCACTTCGCAGTTGTAAGAGCAAGTAGAAAGTAGCGAGCAGTAACAGCAGTAGCTGACACAACCCGTACAAGATGTATTGATAGTAAATAGCGCGGAGGAAGTATCGAAAGTGCAGCTAAACTTACATAACCTCAAATACACTGGCTGTGAAGGCAAGCAAAAAAACAATGTATATACATGCTAACTGCACAGCAAGCGAGCAGAAATGTCATTGGCACGACACTTGCACAGCCAGCATGTATGCATGTATTTGTGGCTATAACGGTATATATAAGTGGGTGCATGTACTCGAATGCAACTACCAATACATATATATATATAGAGAGATTTGTGCAACCTTATGGGCACAGCAGGCACGCTCAGCAACATTTTAGACTGTTTCGAAGCTAATGCATGTGGCGTATACCAACACAAGTGCATGTAAATATATGTACATATGTATTTAAGTAACCACTATATACGTATGTATGTAATTAGTGGCTGAGCACTCGCTTCTTGGTTGTCCATCTTAATGATTTCGGCAGATTTGATATTCATTGTCGGCTTGAGTATATATATAAATCGATTACCTAAGTATATACACACATATAAATGTATATATATATGTAAAAGCGCTTATATAACTGCACACAACAGCAGTGTGTATACATGTGAGTAGCGTATGTGATACTAGATTGCCTTCTAATTAGTTTCTTACGGCTTGTAAGCATACTACATAAGGAATGTGCGCGTGTTCTTTGACAACCAAAAGCACTGATTTGTTATTAAGGATTAGCTGCGAGATATTGCAGTCTAATAGGAAAATGTCACATGCAGTGCAAGTAATGAGCAATGACGGCGCTTTGGTATCTGGAAAACTCTTCAAAATGCCTAAAATGCGTTGCAGCTTAAAAAGGAAAGGAAGGAATAAAAGAATACAAAAAAAAAGAGAGATAGCAAAGTGGATTGTATTTTCCTTAGAGAAGAAGAACTTAGAGAAGAAGAAGCGTATAACATCGGATACTATTGCTCTATTGCCTCTCAATAATCTAGCAATTTCACTCAGAATACATCATAGAATCATAGAATACAGCAAGTATTCCGGCAAGTTTTCTCAGTCGATCTGAAGGTGCAAAACACACTTCTTCAGTGAACTTAGATCTGCATATAGAAACTCTTATAACCGTTTATAAATCTCCAAGTAGTAGAGTGTTTCATAGTGCCCTTTGTTTTGACAACATGGTAGATCTCAAATCAATTATGATCTTCGGGAATAGGGTATTCTTATATGGACAGTATATAAACTGCTAGAAACTTAAGTCGAATATCGAAGAGTGATCGCAAGTGAGAGGCGGCAATCGCCACAAAAATCCAAAAAAATTTGATAAAATAATTGAAATTGTGATCATATATATTATCGTGTAAATTAAAAATATTTCTAAATAAATTGATTTTTTTTCAAAGTCTGAGTTTCTAAAAAGAAACTACGAAATTGGCTGATCAATCCTGTTGCCTAATTGTCTATTTAGTAAAAATTGTAATTTTTGAATTTCAAAAGAGCTAATACCTCGGAATCATCGAAATTTTGAAAAAAAAATTCTTCAGGGAGTATACCATTTCGAGAGCGGAATTATTTGAGTCACATACTGCCTTAACTGTGGATCATGAAATAAATAACCCTCTCATGAGATTCGTCTCTTCAACTCTATCAACGACGATAACATCGCAAAAGTGATAGTAATCATGCTCAAAATTCGTCATGTGAGAGAGGGAGTGTGTGTAAGAGAGAGATAGTGTTAGTATGATAGAGAGATAAGAGAGAGACAATGAGAGAGAGGGAAGGCAGACAGGGAAAGGTAGAGAGAAAGAGAGAGAGAGAAAGAGAGAGAGAAAGAGAGAGAAAGAGAGAGAGAGAGAAAGAGAGAGAAAGGGGGAGAGAGAGAGAAAGAGAGAGAGAGAAAGAGAGAGAAAGAGAGAGAAAGGGGGAGAGAGAGAGAAAGAGAAAGGGAGAGAAAGGGAGAGAAAGAGAAAGAGGGAGAGGAAAAGAGAGAGGGAAATAGAGAGAGAAAGAGGGAGAGGAAAAGAGAGAGGGAAATAGAGAGAGAGAAAGAGAGGGAGAAAAAGAGAAAGAGAGAGAGAGTGAGGGAAATAGAGAGATAAAAGGAAAGAGAGAGAAAGGGATTAAGGGAAAGAGAGAGGGAGAGGGAGAAAGACAGAGAGAGAAAGAGCGAGAGTGCGAGAGTAGAAATGAGCGGACGTATAACTGAACATTCCAACTTGATTGTGACCGATATTTCGGCTAAACTCGAAACTAAACTCATTACAAAGCCAGTTCCTTGGTCTGATTTGGCTTCCACTTACTTTGTAGAGTAAATATTCGTACATATATATATACATATATACATATATATATACATATATACATATATATATACATATATACATATATATATATATACCAAAATGACTATATCGTGCAATGAAGTGTATATATTTCTGCACATTAGCTTTTTTAAAAATTCACGTATTATTTCAATTAAAGCATAAATTTAAAACATTAAAACATTTTTTATTGCATTTTTTTGCATATTTTAAAATAAATGAGCATAATTGTGGTTGTCAAGTTAAATTGTAACATGTCGGAGTAATCAGCAATTGAGTAGCGACTGCAGACACGCACAAAACGCCACGAAAAATAAACGCAAATAAAAGCAAACAAATTATAAGTGCATAAGTGTAGTAGTCAGTAAACAATACATACGTCACGCTAACCACATTAAAAGCACTTAAGTCTTGTTAACAAATGGAAATGAATTGCGCTACTTGTGGTCACAAGCAAATATATGTAAATGTGTAAGTGTGTAACTGTTATCTTTTCATATGTACGTATGTTGGGTCAAAAATATGCGTTGATACAATTATGTGTAGAAAAGTAGAAGCATGTATGTATGTATGTGTGTGTGTGTGTGTGTGTATGTATGTATACACTTATCAATTACACTCAATTCAAGCAACTCACTCCAATCAAAAGTTGACTACACAGCACTTTAATGGAGTAAGTGCCGCACAAAAGATGTTGGAGCAACTCTTACTGGTGCCTTTGTACTGGCATGCACGTGTATGTGTGTGTGTGTGCGTGAGCGTGCGTTTGTGCGCTAACATTAACTCCACCAAGTATTTGAGCTTCAATTCATTTCAATTTCAGGCACATTTAGACAGTTTTTTTTTTGTTTATTTGCGCAAACAATCGTTGAAGTAGTTACTTAAAGTCTCTTTTAATGCAAAGCACTTTGTAGCGTCGGCACCAGGCTCAGCATGTGTTTTAAAAGTTTTTTTTTTTTTTAATATTTTTTATGAATAACAATGTGATACATCAAAATGTCAGGAAAAAATAATTGTAAATAAACAGTAAAATAACGTATTTTGCTAAAAAAAAAATTAAAAAAAAAAAATAAAAAAAAAAAATAAAAAAAAAAATAAAAAAAATAAAAAAAAATAAAAAAAGTAAAAATAAAAAAAAAATAGAAATATGATTAATACATAAAACGCTTAGCATACTATCAAAACTCTGCGTTATGTTTTCTATGTTATGTTAAACATTTTTTCATAAATTTTTACTGTCTCGCTTGCGTTGATAAACTTGACTTGTTATGTTGAACTTGACTTCAGCAACAACAATGGTAAATTGCATTCATCAAAACAAGGAAAAAAGAAACAACAACAATAAATACTAGCAAGTACAACGCATGAGGTCAGATGCAAGCCGCACCTCCACCTCCATCCACTCCAACTTGAACTTTGTAAGTAAATATATTTTGAAGCTTTAATGGGCATTTGCCTTAAAATGTGAGTTTAAGCAATTTTTCCATTATACATATGTGGCATAATCAACAACTGCATATTTCCCATTGAACTTTAAACCAAAAAAAAAGAAACAAAAAAATTGTGTACGAGCCGGCTCTTAACGTAAAAAAATTGCTAAAAAAAACTACATAAATTATGTAAAGGAAATGTAAGTTAAAAATGATTTACTTTAATTTTGTATGGTTTTTTAATAATTTTTCAAAATTTTAACACAAATATTAAGAAGAAATTTATATGAAAAAAATTATTTTTATTTTTTAGTTCTGATAATATTTTCAATTTCATATATATATTGGGTTGTTCGGAAAGTCATTTCGTTTTTTCCCGCCAGAGGACTTAATTACGTTTTTTCGAAACTAACTTCACACTTAAGCCCCATAACCATTATATGTCATGAGAGCTGATATTGCAAGGCTTGTGTGTGAAAAAGTTCTATTAATTCTACCCAGTAGTTTTTGGTTGGTGCCTTTTTAAATATGGAGAGCAATAAGCAGCATTTTCGTCATATTTTACTTTTTAACTTCAGAAAAAGTAAAAATGCTGTCCAAGCGAGAAAAAAATTGACGGATGTGTATGGAGAAGGCGTGTTAACAGTACGCCAGTGCCAGAACTGGTTTGCAAAATTTCGATCCGGCAATTTTGATGTCGAAGATGCACCACGGTCTGGAAGGCCGGTCGAAGCTGACAAAGATGCGATAAAGGCATTAGTTGATGCAAATCGGCGAATCACCACACGAGAGATCGGTGAGAGGTTAAATTTGTCGAATTCAACTGTTTATGGCCATTTGAAAGGCATGGACTTAACCTCGAAGCTCGATGTGTGGGTGCCCCATGTCCTTACCGAGCGAAATTTGTGTCGTCGTGTTGACGCGTGTGATTCGCTCCTCAAACGTCTAGAAAATGATCCATTTTTGAGGCGGATTATTACTGGGGACGAAAAATGGGTTGTATACAACAATGTTAAACGCAAGAGGTCATGGAGCAGAAAAGATGAACCGGCTCAAAGCGTGTCAAAAGCCAACATTCACCAAAAAAAGGTGATGCTCTCCGTTTGGTGGGATGTCAAAGGAATCGTTTTTTTTGAGCTTTTGCCGGACAATACAACGATTAATTCAGAAGTCTATTGTCATCAGCTGGACAAATTGAATGATTCACTTAAAGAGAAGAGGCCCGAATTAATCAACAGGAAGGGTGTAGTGTTCCACCAGGATAATGCGAGACCTCACACAAGTTTGGTCACTCGCCAAAAACTTTTACAGCTTGAATGGGACGTACTGCAACATCCACCATATTCTCCAGATCTGGCGCCTTCCGACTACTATTTGTTCCGGTCCCTGCAAAATTTTTTGGATGGCAAAACCTTTACCTCAAATGAAGATGTCAAAAACCACCTGGACGAGTTTTTTGCCAGCAAGGACCAAAACTTTTATGAGAGGGGAATTATGTTACTGCCAGAAAGATGGCAAAAGGTGTTGGACCAGAATGGCCAATATATAATTTAATAAAATATTTATTCATTATACGAAAACTGTCTTTCATGTTCCCCAAAAAAACGAAATGACTTTCCGAACAACCCAATATATTTTTTCTAATAATTGCAATTATACGTTATATTTGTATGAGGTATTTTATGTATTCATTCAACTTAAAAAAAATATTTTTTAAACTTCTTTCTGAGCAGCGAAATATTTTTTTTTTATAATTTTTAAATGTTATTTAGTATTTTTTTATATTTGTGTTAATTAATATTAAAATTATCATCTATTATTATTATTATCTAAATATTTAGAGACAAAATGCAGTAAGTTCTTGATTGTTTTGTAAGACTTGAATTTTCATAATCTTTTTTGTCCCATATTTTTTGGTTATATGTTGCCTTTAGGTATTTAATATACTGTGGAGGTCAAGTTTTTTAGTTCGAAACGTTGTGCTAAGAAAAGCAAATCAGCACAAAAAGTTTTCTAAGACCTTGATTATATAATATGGGGACCCCATTAGTATAGGCAATCAACGTTCTTTTTCACCAAAATTAAATTTTTGTATTTATGTTGGTGTTATTTATAAAATAAATATATATATCTATATATATATAGAAATATATATGGGTTAAGTTTAAATAATTATATTTTAATGTAATTAAATTTTTAGTTTAAATGTGGACTACAAAACTTTTGAAATATAAAAGCAGTAATGTGAGCAGTGAAGACTTTCCTAATTATAAGACCACCACTGTATCCATTCATCCATATTTTGAAAAAAAAAAAGAAGAAAAGTATTGCCGAAAATTTTCAGAAAAGTTTTTCCCTTACTCGATCTCGCTACTAGCTTAAATCCTATGTACTACTACAAACCAAATGTAAAGCAACAGCACAAGTTGGATAAGCGTATATACGACTTAAAAAGTGGTAAAGCAAAAAAAAAAACTTAACTACTGTGAATGAGTTTGGCTAAAATTTAATTTCTTTAATAATTAATTTTTTAAAAAGCTAACTTCACAATGTTTTCAATTTATTAAGGTTAACCAGAATAAAAAGACTTTACAAAAATATTCGATAAATGCCAGAAATGCCTGTTTGGTGCATTATTTCAGGCCTCATCATTTACTCCCACACTGTTTGTTCCCACCAATTTTGTTCTATTTGACGGATATACCAGTATTATTGATTAACTGATTAACTAACTGTAAGTACTCACAATAAATGGCAGTATATGGTTGAAATTGTTGTATTTGTTTTACTATTATTAATAGTTCAGCACTTACCTAAAAAGAGAGAAAATAATTACGTTACTTAACTTTTATATTATATAAATAATTATTTGAATCATTCATAAATATCATTTTCCTAATATACAATTATTTAATAGCATAATGATATAAGGCAATGATCAAAAAAAAATAAATTAAAATATTAAAAAAAAAATATTTGGAAAATTCAATATGTTAAGAAAATATTTTTAAACATTTAAGTTACTCCAGAGGATGAAAATGAAAAAAATTAAAATAAATATGTTGAAGTGAGAGTCTAAATTTGAGAACTTAAGATATACTTAAAAAAGGTATTTTAATTATATAAATGTAATCTTTATAAAGAAATGTATATTTCTTTTTTATACTATATATCCACATACAATTATCTAAATGTAGTTAATTATTGAAGCATACATTTAGGATTCAAGAGAGTTTATTAAATTAGGATCCACACTCTAATATGTGCTGGTGCTCGGGATTACGTTGCTGAATTCCTCTTGTAATGGTATGCAGAAAATGGAACGCATTTGTTGTTTCGAAAGAGCAACGAAACTGTTTAAATTGATTGCAGGTTTTTTGAGAATTTTGGTCTATACTTATTTTAATTCTTGAAACATTATGTAAATTCTATATGAAGAACACCGTTTCCCGTAAGGGAGCGGTTCTATAGCGTCGCTAAAATAACGAAATGTTATTTTACATAACATAAACTCGGCTATTTTTAAGAGTTCAACGAGGTCGGTTAAAAAGATAAGCTACCTCGAATGTATTACTGTAACACAAAAAAAAAAACAAATAAATGCCAGGGAATTCAAAAACTTCCCTCCGTTTTTTCCACGCACCAATAACAAATGAGATTGAGCATAGTTGGACCGTTGAGATGTTTTAGAGCTTTCAAACGCCTTCAAAAGATCTTATCCGAGTTGGGCATTCTTTTGTCACACGCTTAAAAAGGCCTATCATAATAAGATTACCCTTTAGTTATGTGTTATAGGCTCAAATATGACCAATTGTAGCATAATTGATATAAGCTCTTTGCTACTTTTGAACGACAGACAACGACAGACATTTTTCGTACAAAAAATTTGATGATATGTTGGATATTTGTCAGCCGTTAGAAAGTATTCTGCACTATTCAAGCATATTATCGAAACAAATATAAAAACCTAAATTTAGGTAGAAGAAGATTTTCATATTTGTTTCGATAATATGATTGAATAGTGTAGAATACTTAAAATTATGAAATAGTGACAGGGGAGGGGAGTCACTTTCTGCTTCTGTTGAATTTAGACATTTCTCCTAGATAATAATTTTGGTTGTTTGATGCGGAATGTTCTTCAATTAAACCGATTTTGGTAAGGGCTATGCCTAGCTCTTGACCCAAAGAGACATTTCTTTCCAAAATTCAATTCAATCAAAAATTAAATTCCAATGCTTAGCATTCTGTTGAAGAGAAATTTATTCGAACGTTTCAAGGTAATTTTGTGCGAAATCGTCGAATAGTAAATGTCATGAAGTTTTGATCTCATGAGAGACCTTATTAGACTGAGCTTGAACTTTGTAAACTTTAGTTGCCAGATTACTGCAAATTTTTTATTTTTACTCCTATTATCCTTCTCCACGATCTTAAAAGCCAACGACACCATAAACTGCAAGCTCGTTGAATCACTTGACAAGCGACAACAAAAATAATGCCATGCAAATATGGAAGAAAATGCAAGCAAAGAGCAAATGAAAAGTCTAAAAAACTGAGTCAAGGTAATCTTCAAATATAAAACACACACATTTATGATAAATAAATAAGAATATGCAGCCAAGGAAGCGACTAGCGTTGTGGCGCCACAGCAACACAGCCGAACAATAGATACATACTTATGGCAATAAATGTATGTAGATAAGTAAATGAAACGAACGAGCGACTGAGTCAAGGCAAGGCGTCACGGTTCAAGGCCAAGCACAAGGATGCGCTCACCGAGACAGCTGGTATATTAAAATTATATGCATAAAAACAAAGCAGAAGAAAGCGCTGACACACTTCGGAAATAGCAGACAGTGATGCAGACAAACAGGCAACAGCAGCTGCAGTGGCTGGCTGGTGCAATGGCAAACTTAAGAGTGTCGGGAGACAGACAAAGCGGCAAATAAAAAGGATAAAATAAAAAAAAAAAGCTGGCAAATAAATATGCAAAAGCTTATGGCGGCGAAGACATAGACTAACAGCTATATGCACACAGCTGTATATTTGGATATGTATGTGTGTGTGTGTGTGTTTGTCGGTATTTACTTTCATTCACTTAGCTGCAGCAGTCGCTAAGCGCGCAAGGATACGAAGGCGCAGAAGTAAATATATACGAAGCAATTATTATATATATATTTTTTTTTATTATTTTTAACATGCAAACTACTAGAATAAGTTGTATAAATGAATGAGCGAATGAGCCAATGAATGAATGAATGCATGAAGACGCGTATGAATGAGCGAGTGTTGCAGTGAAGAAAAGGAGCAAGCACGAGATTGCTTGGCGTCCATGGACCAAGCGCGCAGAAAACGCCAGCAGTTGGCTAGAAAAATGGTGTGAAATTCAACGACGACGACAGCAACAGAGACAGTGGCCGGCGACGGACACCGCCACAGCCACAGCCAAAGCAAGTGGCGAAGAATAAGTGAGTGTAGAGCCAACAAAAAAAAATAGTAAAAAAAAAAAAAAAAAATCAAAAAAAAGTTGGAAGGAAAGAAAAACACTTGTTGGCAGCAATAAAAGTTTAAGTAGCAAAAGCAGCAAAGGCAGACACACAGACAGACAGACGGACAGACAGTTGGAGGAGCAGCCAAGCCGAGCCGAGCCAACTGAGCGCAGTTAGAGCGCCATTTTTGCAGTTGTGGCATGTAAGCATGTAGGTGTGGCAAGATGGTGTGGCGCCATTTATAAGCATATAATGCCACAAAAGCATATAAGTGTATTCATATATATATATATATATATATATATAGCAGAAATAGTTTTGAATATAAAATGCCAGAGTATTAATGCACGAAGGGAGCACGGCGTCGAGTGGCGCACATGAAGAAGTCGCTTGTGGTGTTGTAGCGGTGGTGGTGTCTGCCAAAAAGAAATGGCAAACTCAAACTGTGTCAGCACAGCTGGCAAAGAACGCGTGGCGCTTGGCAGAAGACACTCAGCGATTTCAAGGATTACAACTAAAACAACAAAAAACTAATGCAGCAGCTGCGACGCTGTGTGTGGGAATGCCAACAACAACAATTGCCAAGTCAGTGTGTGTGTGTGTGTGTAAAGGTGGCTTGTTGGCGTGGCATAAGAAATGCGCTCGCAACTTTGCTGCTCTTTCGTGTGTGTGTGGCGCAAAGTATGTCATGTCGCCGGCATAACTGACATTTGTATTAGTGCTTGTGTTGACTTTCGTTTATTTCTTCTTTTATTTTATTTTTATTTGAATTATTTTTTTCTTCTTCTTCTTATACTTTTTGTGTCATGACTATTTTTAGCGCCACTTATTTGCAATGAAAGTAAAAGTTCTTCTCTATGAATTTCTTGTGCTTATTTCCTTCGTATTCTCTGTTTATTTGCATCTTCTTTATTTAATAACGGCGGTTAGTCTGGCGTGTGTCTGGAATGGCATGGCATTGAATGTAATGGTAGTGGTGTGAAATGTGTAATGTGAAAGCCGCAAGAAATGTAAAGTGTAATGTTGAGCAAATTTGAGATGTGGTTAGACGGTATGAGATGATTTAATAATTTAAGCATTTTTTTAATTAAGAACGATTTTTTATTTATTTTTTTTTCTGATTTATTAAAGATTATTTAAGCAGTTTTTTATTTGTTGTTGTTGTTTAATAGTATTAGTATTACTTTTAACTGTATTTCATTATTTTTAAATGGTCTTAAACTTGAGCAGCTTAGTTAATTAACTCAAAGCAGTGCTGCCACCTTTTATGTACTAATTACTGTGCATGTTTTTTGTGCTTTTTTCCAAAAATTTGCTAAAAAGCTTTGTTATATTCACTTTTTGATATAAAATCTGCATAAGACGGATATCCGGTTAATATTCGTTACCCGTTTTTAGGAGCAGCTGGTTACTATACCTGTATTTAAGCGGTTAGTTAAATTTTCTAAACCTTTTTGCGCAAATTATGAGTACAGCTTGTAAACAAATAGCTTTGTACTTATTACACTATGCATTTCATTTATTTCTAATATCCGGTTATCCAAATATTATTTTCGAATACCCAAATATCGGAACTTGTTTTGTCTCGGAATGGGGAAAATTACGATTTATTCGAGTAATTAAACAAAATCTGGTTGAATATGTCAGTCCTACATTAGCGCTCGCAGACTATAGTGGAGATGCCAAATTTATGATCCGTCGGTTTTGATTGCCTTGTAAGTTGCTAACAAACCTTTTTTTTTTGTTTTTTTCCCAAGTATTGTGCGTTGGTGTTGTTTGTTCTGTATTTTGCTCATAGTTGATTTTATTGTTCAAAAGAGCTCTGTAATTTTTGGAGCAAGTCATGGCGATCGAACTGGATTTAATAAGGGAGAGTGGTAAATTCTTTGGAGAAAATGCTCGAGAAAGAACGGAGAGTTAAATATTTCCCGTCAGGAACGTGCTATTAATTGACATTCGAAATTTCATTATGAAAAGCGAAAGAGGGAGATATAGGGAGAGAAAGAGAGATAGAGGAAGAGAGAGAGATAGAGGAAGAGAGAGAGATAGAGGAAGAGAGAGAGATAGAGGGAGAGAGAGAGATAGAGGAGAGAGAGAGAGATAGAGGAGAGAGAGATAGAGGAGAGAGAGAGAGAGAGAGATAGAGGGAAAGAGATAGAGGGAGAGAGAGAGAGAAATAGAGGGAGATAGAGTAATAGAGGGAGAGAGAGAAATAGAGGGAGAGAGAGAAATAGAGGGAGAGAGAAATAGAGGGAGAGAGAGATAGAGGGAGAGAGAGATAGAGGAGAGAGAGAGAGATAGAGGAGAGAGAGAGAGATAGAGGAGAGAGAGAGAGATAGAGGGAGAGAGATAGAGGGAGAGAGAGAAATAGAGGGAGAGTAATAGAGGGAGAGAGAGAAATAGAGGGAGAGAGAGAAATAGAGGGAGAGAGAGATAGAGGGAGAGAGAGAGAGAAATAGAGGGAGAAAGAGAGAAATAGAGAGAGAGAGAGAGATAGAGGGAGAGAGAGATAGAGGGAGGGAGAGAGAGACAGAGGGAGGGAGAGAGATAGAGGGAGAGAGAGAGCAAAAGAGAGGGAGTTGGAGAGAGGGAGAGAAAAAGAGAGGGAATGGGAGAGCAAAAGAGAGATGTGTTCATAAACGAAGCTAAATGCTGTAGTTCTTCAATCGTTTGAAAGTTTTAGACTTTGCGATGACAATTTGAAACTCGTTAATATCGGATAATTTGAATTTCAGACTCAGAAGAAATTACACGATTTTAGTTGCTCTAACACTTTGGTTCGCTTATGGTTCAGTTGTCGAATATTTGAGTTGGTAGCGTTTATTCGGGCATTTATGGGTTCGATCTGGCGTAAGTCGGGAACTGTTTTTTTTTACTGAAACTGTCTTTTCTGCTATTTTTTTTAACTCATAACAGGCAGCGATAAATGTCATGTTAGGGAATTTTTGAAGGAAGGAGCCATAGAAAAATGTTGATGTCTTCAGTAAAATCCTTGAAATGAATCAGCTTCGGTTTATCTGAGTTAAGGAAGCACAGGAAATAAAGCTGGTGACTTCTCAAATGAAAAAATACAAAGCACACTAGCGAAGAAACCCCTAATTTTTTATATTCTCTAATGCGGAGTTAGATTGAATCACTAGGGACTTTTTGAAATCGCCGAAACTTCTGATATTGCTAAGGTCTTATATTCTTCTCGTTCAACTAACTCGTTTCTTCGGTTATGTATCTTCATTGGAGAGTCTTTATTTTGGCATACATTACATTTGAAAACGACTTATCTAAAAGTTAATATGTATAACACTTTCTATACGCCTTAATACTTAAAATATGTGCCAGTTTCGGCACTAAATTGTAATTTGCTTTGGAGTTCTCACTGAAATCTACTACCCAAATATGTTATACTCAGCAGAACTACTAAAGTGGAATATATTTTACTGCTGCTAAAAGTATGCTATGTCTGCGGAGGCAATTTGGACCCCACTTAATAATTTAGTGGCATAAATCGAATTAGGAATGCGCCTATGTGCACTTATTTTAGTTACAAAAGAGAGCCAAGAAATTTTAGCTCCATTAACCGCATTAAAAGCGCATAAGACTGAACAAAGCTAGAAATAACAACCGACTATATATTTCAATTGAGTACGAATTTAAATCGAGGGCTTGCAATACAAGTTTTAATATCGATATTTCTGTGTGCTTTTGTTTGCAAACGAAACTGAAAGGAGTGCAGCAGATTAAAATTTTAAATAAACAAATATAAGGAACAAACAACAACACACACACACCCACACATTCAACACCTAATTTCACTTCTACAACAAGTACAGTGACCTCAGAACTAAACTACCGAAAAATGCCAAAACGAAAAGTTTTTAGTTGATATGCAAAGCATGTGAGCACAAAGTTTTAGAAGGTGAAACGGTACTTCATTAAAGCGACCGGCATGCATTTCTACGCATGGCAAGTGCAAGTGCAAGTGCACATGCACACCCATTGCACTTGCTTGTGTGTATGCATGTATGGGTGTGCACTGTGACTATGCGTGAGTGCTCGCACACAGCCATGTCTATACAATGTGTATATATAGATATATAAATTTTTAGATAGATAAAGTTTTTTCTAGGTCAAGTTTAGGCAACTGACCACCAACCAACCGACCGACGGACCAAACGACCACTGAACAATGTACGAGTTTGACATGACTTTTAGGAGTAGCATTTTCGGTGTTACTTGCACACACACGCACGTACATACATATGAAAGTAGTGTAAGTGTGTGTGTGTGTGTGTGTGCTGTATGCAAATGTATGTACAACAAATATAATATCCATTTATAACAGCAAATTTGTCTACCAAGCACTTGTGCATATACATGTGGCTGGGGGGCGTGCATGTTTGTGTGTGTGCAATATGTTGAAAAGCATTAAAACATGCATAGAAAATTTAAAAAAAAAACAACTTTACTTTCGCACGTAAAGTTTTGCATAAGCAAAATATACAAAAGGAAAGCATCGAAAATGCAAAGGCAGCACACTTGTTGGTGACCGCGTGCGTATATGCCTAAAAGTATGCAACAAACTTTGCACTAACATTTTAATAGCTAAACCAGAGAGCAAGTGCTGATGCTGGCAAACAAAGCAGTACATGCATAAGTATATAACAGTGTGCAGTCCGAAAATTCAAACTTCAAACATGTGATTTTGTGTGCGTGCGCCCGAAAGTGTGCAACGATCTTTAAAACACCCATTTGTGACAACATTTCAGATTTAATGAAGGTCAAATGTTGGGTGTATGAAAATGTAAATTCAACAGAAATAATCACAGCGGTCAAGTCACAAGTCCAGCAAGGTTTTAACCTGCTGACAGCTGCTTCAATGCGGTCGAAAATGTTTTTTTTTTTGTAACTAAATTTAACATAAACGCTTAAGTATATTGTTACCTTTTGTTTAAGGTTCACTGGCCTCTTGACCACACACATATGTATGTAGCATGCAAGCATGTTATTTGGTGTAATAATTGCACCCAAGGTCGTTGTGTTGACGAAGGTCGCGTGTGTGTGTGTGTGTGTGCGTGTGTGTGTGTGTGTGTGTGCGTTGGCAGTATCTTGCCCTTTTTGCGCATTTTCTCAAAAGCAAATGGTCTGTGCGTAATTTTTTGCTTTTGCCGACATTTTATTATTGTAACTGTTGTTAGTGTGTTATTTGCTATATAAAATGCCGGCATACTCGGTTTAATTTTATTCAGTCATGTTTGTAAGGTGATTATTTAGAATTCCCATGTGTTGGAAAGGTGGTAAATGGTGTTGTTGGCTTTTCAAATGCTTATGTACTTATATGTGTTTTATTTTGCGTATTTATAAATATTACAAACAAGGAAGTGATACAGTTGTTCATACACTTGTGAAAGGTCAAGGCTATTTTTGGGAAATAAAACAAAGTCAAGGTCGCTGACAACAAAATCGAATGATTGCTACACTTGTATATAATTTAAATTGATATTAATTTAAGGGCGAGCAACAGGCATTAGTTGAACTTCTAGCTTATTTCGTCATTTAATTTATACGAAAAGTGAGTTCGAATATTTTTCGAAGCATACCATTTAAAAATTTTTTTAACAGAACTAAAAAATTTACACTTCTGAGAGAAAAAATATTTAGCGTCGAAAAAGGCCCATTTCAAACTGAAAATTCGAAATTGACTTCGAAAAATCGAAACCGAAAAATACACTTTTCGAAGATAGTTTTATTACTCAGCATTGCATTTTTCGAGTCAATATATTTGTTCGAGTTTTGAACCTACGTTCTCAAACTTTCATCGTGAGCTCTCTTTATCGAACCAAATCTCTCACAATAAACTCACCTTCTCATGTGTGAAAAAAAAGGTAAAGAATTAAATTTAGAGTATGTGAGCTGAAGAAGTAAATATTTTCTACAATGTATAGTATCTGCACATAAATGTAACGGTGTTGCTTACGGTAGTCTCCGCCCTGTTGGTAGAGCACTTAAGGCCGAAAACGGTGGTTTCTGCTTCACCTCAATGCCAAAACTGTCACAAAACTTAGTTGGATGAAGTCTGTACTACTTTGAAAGTAATAAACATGAAAACTGTTATTTTAAGGCTAGAAGCAATTTCTTCGACTTTGAAATATGTTTACCATATGAAACTTAAAGTCTATTAAGTTGACTGTACCCTAACCTCTAGTGCGGTGTAGGTGATCCGTTTTCAGCGTTACCAAACCGAAGTGCTGAGAATTGAAAGAGCTGGTGGAGTAGCAAGATAAATTCGTCAATGGTACAATAGGTAAACCTCGAGCGTGAATTTCGAAAAAACGAAAGATTTAAAAACCCCCAACTTTTACCTATGCTATAAACTCCACCTTAAACCTGTCTTAAAATTTTTTTATTTTCAACTTCTGCTCAATTTACTTCTTAATGTGGGATCAACTTGAGAAAAATGCTCGATATAATGTTAATACCCGAATATTAAAAACAAAATGTTGAAGGCTAGAGAATATACGAAGGATTTTTTTTGTTCGATATTTACCCTCAGAATTATAAATGTCTTTCAATTTTCAAAAAGTAGGGAACTTGGGAACTATAAATTTCTTGGGAGTAAGTAAAAGAATCAGGAGAGACAATGAATAACAATTGAGAACTGAACAGTGTCAAGTGTTAGAGAAAAAAATTGGGAGAGATGATGGATATTAATTTTAGAACTATAAAATTCTCAATTGTTAGAGAAAGAATTAAAGGAGGCAATGTGTATAAACTTAGGTATAATAAATTGCAAAAAGAAAGGAAAATGCATGGAAATCTCCAATAATTGGAGATTGTTGCTGGATTTTAACTGGAGAACCATAAATTCCTTGTAAAGTTGTCCTTGTGTAAAGTTTGGAGTAAAATTTTTTCAACATTTTTTGGATCGAAGATTCAAGTAGATTTAGATTTCATATAGCGGTATGTTTGATATAATACCTAAGTGAGGTTAGATCATTGAAATAACAGTACTTGTCCTTGATCAACCTGAGGGTAGCGTAGAGCCAGCTAATACAGAGCCATATAATTGAAAAAATCGAAATTAAAACTCTGGTGCTGCTGCCTACACTTTTATAAATCGATATGGAAAATTTTTAGAGGCAAAAATTTTAATAAAAAAGCATATTTCAACCACTATATAATACATAAAGTTCTAGGGGCTTACAAATGGCGCTGCAAATGTCAGGCGTAGCACAAACACATGCAAAGGATTATGCAAACCATTAAAATAACTCATAATTCTGCAATGGATGATCGCATTGCATACAAAAAATGTTATAACAAAAAAAAACAAAAAAAACTCCGAAAGAAGGCAAAACAAAACCAATAACAACACAAACAAGCGCAATATAACATGCACATTTTATTACATTTTTGAGCGCTTAATTACAATTTCAGTTGAATTCATAAAAATGCTGGCGCACAAAACAGTCACAAGCTGAATTGGCCTTTGGAAGAAGAGTAAACAGCAAAAGCAACAACAACAAGCACACACACAGGAAACAGATAGAAAAAGAGTCAAGTAATTATTATTACGAATGCATTCATTTATGCGCTGCGTTGCGGGAAAAATATAAATATTTGCAACAATGCAATTTTTAATTTAAAACCGCGCATACACACGCGCACGCACACAAATTTACATTTGTATTTCGCGCCAAAAAAAGACACAAAAAATATTTAAAAAAAAAATAAGCTGTAAAAAAATGTGAAGCGAAAAAGAGGCGGACGCTGCAAAGCAACGAATGGGAATGCGGAAAACGTTGGCAGCGACAGGATGGACAAGCATGGACATAAAGCACATAAGTAAATAAGAATGGCGCTGTATATACATATGTAATACATGCTGATGTCTGTATGTATAAACAATCGCATGTTAACAATTTCAATAAAAAATAAAAAAATATAAAAATATGAAAAAAAAAAAATAAAAAAATTTAATACATAAGCATGAAATAAAATAAAATTAAATTAAATGAAACATGGCGGTATTTTACCAAAATTACCAAAAAAAAACACCCAAAAAAAAACGAAGAGCTTGCTCGGCTACACGAAACCAAAAAAATACAAATATTTTTCATATAGAGAGCGCATAAAAGTAAAAGATGGATAAAACATTTAAATACTGCAAATTAATGCCAATGAAGTCGCGCTGATAGTTGGCAGTGGTGTGTGTGTGTGTGGCAGCGGTGGTGACCAAGTGTAGTAAAATGTATACATTTTATACACAAACACATATACACCAGCATGGCTTTATATAAATTCATGTTTACATAGTTAAATTGAAGCGCCTGCATGCATTTTAAATGAAACATGGCGGTATTTTACCAAAATTACCAAAAAAAAAACACCCAAAAAAAAACGAAGAGCTTGCTCGGCTACACGAAACCAAAAAATACAAATATTTTTCATATAGAGAGCGCATAAAAGTAAAAGATGGATAAAACATTTAAATACTGCAAATTAATGCCAATGAAGTCGCGCTGATAGTTGCAGTGGTGTGTGTGTGTGTGTGGCAGCGGTGGTGACCAAGTGCAGTAAAATGTATACATTTTATACACAAACACATATACACCAGACCAGCATGGCTTTATATAAATTCATGTTTACATAGTTAAATTGAAGCGCCTGCATGCATTCATATATGTCGATATGTATATATTGGCGAGCCTTATAGCCAAAAATGAAGCATAGCAAATTGTTAAAATTAAAATGCGTACGCAATATTGGCTTGTCACATGAAAATGCAGTCGAAAATATAAAAATATCGAAAAAAAATTGAAAAAAAAAATTTAAAAAAGAAACAGAAATGTGCAAAAATATTTAAATATAACAACGAATCGGGTGCCAATGTTGCAGGTGGTGACGCCCAAAACTATATGTAGCAGGCGTATTTTGCTGCCACAGCTGACCAGTCAGATAATGCAGTAATAGCCAATAATAAGGAGGAGAGTGTAAAATATATGCAGATACATATATGCATATACATATGCATATCCAGGGCACAAACAAAAAAAAGAAAAAATAATAATAATAATATAAAAGTCGAATGCAGTAAGTATTGCTTACAAAAGCATTCGTTGCATCTATGAAACTGTTGAAGAGGCGCAAGTACTGCATATATATATAGTATGCTGATTAGTTGGAATTATCCAATATATGGTTGGCATGCCATTATTTGTGACTTTTTGTTTTTTTTTTTGGTGGGTTGTCAAGTCCAACAGTCGACTCAAGTTCAGCGTATGTGTTTTGAAGGCAAGAAATTCCTGGAGGGATGGCTGTCAAAGTAGCTGTCAAAGTAAGCACTTGTGTTTGACATTTGTGTTCTGTGTACACTGACAAATAAGTTTGCAATAATACAAGGTTCAGAAATCGTGCAAATTTATCTACAAAACATCAGTGCTGCAAATCAAACTTACTGCACAAATTTTAACCGTCAAATCAACTTCAGCAATAGGGTATTTTTAAGATCGCTACTTTCTTTCAAAACTGCAAACGGATCGAACGCCATTAATGATGAGCGCTACAGTCAAATGCTACGAGAATTTTTGGTTCCCCAAAATAAATATTAGTTGTCTGGGCCCTAAATAGTTTGAAGACTGTATAAGCCATACAGTGTGTCAAACCAACATTTTATTGGGTATAATTTTGGGTGAGCGAATCTTATCAATAAATTAGACAACTGCCAACTGATTTGAACTCGTTAGACCAGCTTTTGTGTGTATACATCTAGTTAATAATTTGCGCTGATAGATAAACCGGCTACAGTTTGATCTTCCTAAAACTCAGCGTGTTGACGTTTTGCCCGAAATTCGAATTAAACATTAAATGTCATAAAATTTTCGCACAAAAGATGGATGCGGCTACAGAAAAACACTTCTTAAGCGAGTTTACTATTATTGCTCTGTTGAACAACTGTAACAAATGATGACGCTCAAATCACTTAAATATCTTCTGAACTCATCCCATCATTAGCAGCGACATCTGTCAGCTCAACTTGCATTTAATGGAGATTCATAAAGTTGAATAGGCTGCTTTTATGCAATCATGTTTCACACTGTCGTTCCCAGCCGTGATCTATGCTGAAGCTGTCGGGAACTTATCGGGGTGAACCTATCAAATTTCCACTCAATTATTGCCCAGCTTTGGTCAGATGAAAGATTCTGTAGATTGAGAAACCGAGTTTCGTAATACTTATAGATATCTCTTTAGAATCAGGAAAATTAACTTTTATTTTGTGGAGTTAGTACTAAAGAGTGGAAAAGAAATTTTGCCAGAGCGAGAGGCTTCTATTTCTTCTGGATTCTTTCCAGCATTGACGTGTAGGGACTGCAGACCAATGTGTAACTCTTTACTCTCTAAACAGGCAATGAGAAAATGGTACTGTGTATATTTCTTCCTGAGCTTTTTCCAGTATTCACAAGACAACTTATAAGGTAACTGGCAGCAAGAGTTGAAGCGTTCCACTGCATACTTCGGCTCCATTTCGAAATATTTTCGGATTTCTCACTTATCTCTCTTTTTTTAATCGAAAACAGTTTTGGGTGTGTACATTTTCTGGTACCACCCCGGTATGTGGTATCTGGTATCCGAAAGGATTTTAATGTAACGATTTCCCAGTCAATTTAAGCTAAGCTAACCCCATCTAAGACGAGCTTTCAAAACTTCCCTAAAATAATCAAATTGTTATCTTCAACAAAATAACTGTTAAAATTAAACAGTTTGAATACAAATGTACAATTTAGTCAACATTTTATTTACTTACGCATACATACGTACATACTGAAGTACGCCTAACTCAAATATTTAGCTGTGTAAACAGGTTTAAATATTTCCAAAACACTTTCTACAACTCGGCGCTGGAAGTCAAAAGTGTGTTGCCAAAGTCAGGCAAATAAGGAAACAGGAAGTCGTCAAATATACAAACACATAAACAAACATTTGCAACTGGACATAGACGCCTGCTTATGTGAACACATGACTAGCTGGAGTATATATGTATTGTAACTAAGCCACCATGTGCCATGGCATATCGAATACTGTACAGTTGAGTAATAGAGATATGTAGGAGCAAATTAGAATGTGAAATAATGCCGAAAAGAGAGCTGAGCGTAGTGAGTATCAAAGTTTATTTGGTTTCGGAAGAGAAATGCAGTGAATAAGTGGACTTGTGTAACTGTTTATTGACATATAAACTAATAATGTTATATATTGCTATTAAATGGAAGAATATATGTCTGTATGTGTGTATGTGTGTTTATTGTACAGCATTCAAAACTGTCGGCCTTTGGTCTCTATTAAATGACTGTCAATTTGGATATCAGCTGAAGGCCACACAGCAAATATAAGTACATTGTTGTTTTTTTAGCGACTTAGAACAAAAAAAAAATATATATATATATAGAAACTAGTAATTTTTTATATATTTGTATACCTTTTATGTAATATACATATATATATTTACGCATATAAAACAAAGCTAGATTGTCTAGCAACTAATTTCCCCTCTCCGTTTAGCGCTTTAGCTAACAAACAGCCTATAAAAACAAAAACATAAAAAGAAAATTAATACAACAACAATAACAACTGCACTTCACACTAGATTTATTAGCATAGCATAGCATGTATTTAGTTTCCAAACGCTATGGCAGAAGGTTCGTTGCACATTAATGTAGTAATTGCGCGAACACACACATACACACACACACATCTATAAGCATTTACATATTTACTGAAAATGCATTGGTGTGGCATATAAGAAGGTTGCTGGCTGCACGTCGTCGCCATGTGTGCATCCTATTCATATTTTTCTAAAATTTGCTACAGTGGCGTGTGTGTGAGTGGCAAAAGGTTACGTGTGTGATTTTATGTTGCATATCTAAAGGCGCGATAATACATTTAAGCCTATTCTAATGCAAATGCAGTTCATAAACTTTTTTTTTGTATTTTTTTTATAAAGTTAATGTTTTACTAATTAAAAAAAATTTTACATTTATGTATTAGTCAAACAATATTTTACATATATATATTGGTTGACTATTTTTTCATCATAAATACAAATTCAAGAATTTTGTTTGAAAATTTCTTATAATTTTAAAATAATTTGTTGCTATGAAACTTTTCTAATTTACGAAAGTGGCATATTTTATAAAATACGAACTAACAAAAAGGTATAATGATATAATGACAAAAGGAAATAAGTCACGGAAGTTTCAATAAAACTAGCTTCAATAAATTTTGTAAAAATTTGATTTTAATTAAAAAAATTAATTTTCATTTAAATGCAGGTATAAAAAAAGTACATTGAGTTTCAATAAAAATTTAAAATACTTTTATTTATATAAGGTGTATCTTTAAAAGTCTAGAATTTCCCAAAGTGATAGCTGTCAAACTAACTTTCAAAATAAGTTGTCATGCGTTTGACATTTGTTTTCGGCATACCTTGAGAAATTTCCATGCAAGAGCTACGCTCGGAATTTGTGAAAATTTAATTCTAAAACTCGAGTTTTTATGGCAAACATTTCGATTTTATTTTTACCGTCAAATCACCTTCCATTCAGTATAAGTTACTGTCTGGTGTTGTTTGCATGCTGAGTTATATAAAAAAATAATATTAACGAAAAAAAAAATAATAGAATTTTGAGTACCACAGTCAAATGATTCGGGACTTTTTCCAAATAAAAACATCCTTTCTTTTTTCCTGTTCTGAAATTTTTTTTATTTTCAAAATTTTTAATCTAAAATTTTTGTTCATTCGAAACAGTTTTTTTGTGATTTTTTTTTGTTATAATCAAAATAAAAGTTCAAAAATTTTTTTTTAAGTAGTTTTAGAACGAGGTTTAGAAACCCTGTTATTTGATTTCAGTTTATAAAAAAATATAACTATATTCTTGCGTTTTTTTTTTATTTTTTATTTGAACGCTTTTCTACAGGTTATAAAAAATAAATTTTCAAAAAATGGAAATTTTAATGTAAAATTTATTTTTGATTTTGAAATGCTTACTCTTTCATAAATATTATTTTACAAATGAATTTTGCGGATTTTTCTATTCAATTTAAAATATATAAATGACGCATTATAAAAAAACGCGTTATAAGTAATATATCGTTTAATAAAAGTATAAAAAAAAAATTTTATTTTCATACCTAATTTGTGCCAATATTGCCCATTGTACACAATGGCTCATCAATACATAGACAAACTACAAAGTTTATGTGCAAATTGTGCCTACTTTCAGGCGCACGCACTTACGCAATGCGCCTACAACGGGCATCATGTATTTTTTCTCTTTCCAACTGACGTCTGCTCACTCCGATTGCAGCAAGCAGAAACACATACGCATAACACACACACATACATGCATACATACATACATATTGATAACACTACATGCGCATGCAATATGCATATACCAAAATACCAGCATAACTGCACATATGTACACATATATAGGCATACTTGCATATGGCTCACAGGAAGGCAGCAGCAGCAGCAGCAGCAGCAGTTGCAGCTGTAACAACAACAACAAATTGTGGCAATATTCGATTGGCGTTATGGAGAGAGAGAGAGAGTGGTGGGTAGATACGCAATATACGCATTGTAACAAGGATAAAACAACAACGACAAAAGCAAGCACAAAGAGTGCGAGTATATAGCAAGGTATGAGAGCAAAAGCTATGGCAACAGTAATAACAACAAATGCAGATATGTATGTGTGCGCATTGCCGTTGCCTACGCATTGCGTGCGCCCCTATATGTGTTTATATACATATGAATATATATATATATATATGTATATGTTTATTTGCACATAACGAGCATTTGACCAGCAGCTCTCATTGCATATGGCATAAATGTCTCATTCCAGTTGAACTCTCCCGGCCAGTCGTAGCAGTGGCCGCAGGTGGCAAATGCATAACCCACACACCAGTACCGTTACGCACTTCCGCACACACGCACACGCACACACACACACGCACCAGCATGCGTGGAGGCATGCCCACCTTGTGCCTCAACATCCGGCCAAGCTGTCTTCTTGGCCAATTTTTACTTCAACAGCTGGACGCAAGTAATATGTGACTAAGCGCCACCATATCCACCCCCAGCAACAACAACAACAAAGACAAAAAAAAAATGCTTTTGAGGCATATAGTTGTAGGTGGGCGCCAGCAGCAGTCAGTAGTTGCAACAATGACACTAGACCTAAGCGGACAAAGGCCGAAGGTAGGTGCGTCTTGCAAAGTTTCGGTGGCGGCGAGTGGAGCGGTGGTGTGAAGTTGGAAGAGTTTGAAAATTTTGCTTGATTCGATTTTTGGGCAAAATTTTGCTCGCTTTGGTCATTTAGGCGTACAATTGTGCCATACATATACATACTAATACATACATTCCCGTTCATGTGATGAAATCAACAACAACAACTACGCATACACAGCTACAAGCGCGCCAGAATTTGGGAATAAAAAGATTGCACGAGTGACATAGAACTATGTTTGCAATGTTAACTGCATGCCAACGTCGACATTGCAACTGCAACTGACCCCAGTTATGGCCTGTATTGATTTTGAATATGTGGGCGGCAGATGATTTCCTTTAGCCTTTGTATACTTGCGTGCATGGCAGGTTTAGCGCTTAGCGCTGTGTGCCAATTGTTCAAAGATGCTGCAGCATTTTAGGCGCTGGCACAGGCGATGCTGCCAGAAAATAATGTTGTGAAAATTTTTGCTTGTAGTTTTCTTACCAGAAAGTAAAACAAAACTTTTCGGTATGTGGAGCAATAACAAAAATGGCACTACAATCGATTGCCTACAATTAGGCGTATTTTTATATTCTAGCGAAGACATCCACCCAAATCGTATAAGATTTGTCTAAATTACTTTAAAAACTTTAAATTTTACTATCTCTAGACACCTTGATCCATTGAGCGTATATCAACTCGTATAATTAAAGGGAGGTCTCTTAAAAAAAAAAAAAAAAATCGAATGCAGGAACGAATAGTTGAAAGTAACACATGGCACATGGGTCGAAAAGAGTATTAAGTAGTAGAAAATGAAATTTACGCTGAGAAGTAACCAAATGCGACGGCCAAACGTCTTTGGATGCTCTCGGTTAATTGGAAAGAGTTTAAAACTGAGAAGTTATTCTGGGTTCCTTTCTCAAAATACTAGATGAAAAACTCTAGAAGTACAACTTCACGAAGGTAGACCAAGTGGTACGTCTTACCAAGTATAGTGAGAAGCGACAACGAAAATGCTGACGTCACATTAATGAAGAAGTACTAACCCCTACTTTGAATAATTCGTACTTTTGAGCATTTATAAAAAGGCATACTTTCAATGGAGAAACGATGGATTTGGGTCCTTCGAAACGAATGGTAGGGAAATCATTTACGTACTTATGGGAAGTTAAATTTGGAAACTCTATAAACGAAATCAGCCGTGGTGAAACAATGTTTAAGGGAAATCTTTCAGGAACTTATTGAAGGCCAAACGTGGCAATTCTGTAAAGACATAAATTTTCGGCCGCAATAAAACAATAGTTCTGGGACTTTCGAAAGTATACTTAGATAAATTTACTACGGGCATTTTTGAAATAAATTGTGGCAACTCTATAAAAATATCAGCCGTAGCTTTGAAGTCTATCTAAAAAAATAAATTTAGGTTTTCCAAGCCAAGCTTAGAGAACTTTTTTTTTAACAAAGTTGTTAGAAGCAAAGGGTGGCAACCCCATAAACAATTTCAATCGTGATGAAACAAACGATGTGTTCTTCTAAGCCGAGCTTAGAGAACTTTTTTCCGAGCTTGTTAGAAGCAAAGGGTGGCAACACTTTAAACAATTTCTACCGTGATGAAACAATGGATATGAGGCCTTCCAAGCCAAGCTCCGAGAAACCTTTTACAGACTGTTTTACAGATTTTGAAGACATACAAATTTGTGTTGCGTGAGTAAATTTCTTCCACATTACTAAATATTCCGTTATGTGAATAAAAATATATTTTTCTCATGCTTTTATTTACTTAGTTTTTTATTTTCCTTCGTAGTCAAGTGACAACAGTAATATTTATCATAAATTGTTGCTGTGCATACAGAGCCATTTTCATACCAACGGCAAAACAACATAATCCAACATTACTGTTTGGCTTTGTTATAGCTGTATGTGTGTTGTTGTGGCAGTCATCGAACGAGATTTTTGTGTGCTAAAATTTTTATGTTGCACTTATTGTTGCTGTCATTGAAGTGACGCAACGATTTTTCGTGAGCAACAGCAGCTCTTCAAGTGCAGCGCACACAAAGCGCACACTTTGGGCACTTACATACCCAAACAAGCACACACACACACACACACACACACACACATAAATCTACAAGTGTACGAGTTGACATAAAGCATAGTACTCTACACTACTACATAGAAGTCTACTACACAGCTGCAGCACAAATGCCAGCCAGCATCATTTACCAGCCACCCACATACACACACACACACACACACACGCGCGCCACCTACATGAGTTAGTTCTTAGCTAGCGTAAGCAAACGATTCGCGTGCGCTCGCGTTCGTTTATTGCCAATCGAACATTCAAAATTCAATACTCCGGCAAATCGGTGCGCTTCGTTGCGTATTTTTGTTGTTATGCTTAGTTGTTGTTTTTGTTGCGGTATTTTCTTCTTGGTAACGTTATCGTTGGCTAGTTGCAGCTGTTCGAATAAAACTGCCCACCTCCACTGTCTCCCGCCAGTGCCACAACTGCTTTGCCGTCAGTTGCAGGCGGCGTTCAGTGGTGGCTTGTCAATGGCGGTGCTGCCCACCATTTCGTTTTTTCCTTTGTTTTTGTATTTGTACACGCTCAGCTCCATAACAAATTTGTATTGCATATGAATGCCACTTCTACGTTTCGTATGAGGACAATAACAAAGTAACCGACAGGGACAGAAATGACTGTGGCGCGCGTGGATATCGCCGTTGGTAATGATGATGACCTAGTACAGTGTGGCGATTCAGTATAAAAGAGTTCAGGTTTTCATTGCATCTTTCAGCGTATTGTGCGTCTTTTCTTCAGTTTCTAAACATAGTCTTTTTTTTTTTAATTTCGTTTAAAAAAAATGCTAAAATAACGCATCTGGTGATCGTATGATCCATCAGACAATGATCAGATGATCAATCAGAAGATCGCATAATCAATCAGATGATTAAATAAAAAATCAGATAATAGTCAGATAATCACATACTCAAATGGAAAATGATTACGTGATCATATAATCAATTCAACAATGATCAGGTGATCATATAATTAATCTGATAGTGATCAGAAGATCACACAATCAATCAGACAATTATCAGATGATCACATATTCAATAGGAAAAGTATTAGGTGATCATATAATCAATCAGACAGTGTTGAAATAATCATACAAGCAATCAGACAATCATCAGAAGATCATATAATCAATCCAACAATGATCAGATGATCAAATAAACAATCGAACAATGATCGGATGACCACATTCAAGCAGACAATGATCATTTAATCAATTAGATAAGGATCAGGCGTTCATATAATCAAATATAAGATAATCAGACAATGAACAGATGACCACATGATCAATTAGGTGACGATCAAATAAACAATTACACAATAATCAGAGAATCATATTATCGATCAGATAAAGATTAGATGAACAGCTGATAATCAGATGGCAAATATAGTGAGGACCAGACGATCGCACCAAGTAAATCTTCCAAGAGCATAAAAGAATAGAAGAATGGATTTGATTGGTTCATTCGAAATCTGAATAACTGCCATCAAATCTATTGATCAGGTCATCGAAAATATGATGATCAGATAAATATCTCCAAAAATATTAAAAGCAGTGACCTGATTCTTTATAAATGCTTTC
Organism: Bactrocera minax; assembly: GCA_021498325.1. Taxonomy (NCBI): domain Eukaryota; kingdom Metazoa; phylum Arthropoda; class Insecta; order Diptera; family Tephritidae; genus Bactrocera; species Bactrocera minax. The sequence continues at coordinate 1,049,019 of JAKEEE010000034.1, forward strand.
ATGGATATTGTTTTCAGAAGTAACTCACCTCAGCTATAAATACGGTTCGTAAGAGCACTCAAGATGAAAACCGTATAGAGCGACCAATTAACACCAGAGAATATATAGCTAAAGTTCATAAAAGCATTAAAGTTCGAACTCCACACGAACACTATACCAACATGCCCTAAGACGAAGGCACAATTATGGCCAAGATGCAACTAAAGAGTCTCCTAACTCGTAAGTACTCCCTTTAGCAGAGATAACGACTGCTGCGCAAACTTTATAAGTTCTCGTAACCGTCTCTTGCAAACTTAGTCCGTTGTGTTCAACACTCGTCGAGCTGTTTCAACGTCCATTTCTTCAAAAGAAGGCAGAATTGAACAAAATTGAGGTTATGTTGAAACGTTTGGTTGGGTTCGACTATAAAGAAAGCAGCAATGCTACTTAAAGTCATTAGGCAAGCTATTTTGAACAAAAATGAAGTTATGTTGAAAAAGTGGGTTACTTCCTACTATAAACAAGTTACCGAAGAAGGCATCAGGCAGCAATTTAATATTGTCGGGAAACATGTATGAACAAATGAACTAAAAAAAATGAGGGTATGTAAAGAAACCTGTCTCAGGCTATAAAAAAAAAGGTATCGAAGCTACCCTGCGTCATTAGGAAAAGTGTATTGAGCAAAAATAAGGTTATGTTGAGAAAGTAGCTAGCTTTCACGAGCATAAAAAAAGCTGACGAAATTGCTAAACACCGCTGGGAAAAGCAAACTGAGTAAAAATGAGATTATGTTGAAAAAATAATTTGGTTGTGAGTAAAAAAAAAAGTTTATAAAGAAGAAGAGCGTTTTAATATTGTTGGAGAAAGTGAGCAAAAATGTAGAAAGTAGCTCGACGAGTAGAAAGAGCTCGGTAGTAGATCGACTATAAAAGAGCATGCTAAAGAAAGTCATTGGGGTAGGTGTATTGAGCCATTATTGGTTACGTTGAAAAAGTGACTTGGTAACAAATATAAAAAAAAAAAAAGTAAAGAATTTATCGAAGTTGGGAGCTTGGGAAAAGTGTATTGAACTGAAGTGAGGTTATGTTGAAAAATAAAGTGCACATTTTTGAATTTTTTATTGTTACCATTCTCAGGCTTTTATTGCTCTATATATTTAAAACAATTTTGGAGCGCCGTTTGCTCTCTTGAGCCACCTTTTTTTGGTATTTAGTTTTGAAACTTTAGTTTTGCTATTGCTTTGTGAGTACAATTTAACAAAACTTTCTCATTCAAAAGATTTAAAAGATATTAAATTTGCACGCACAAAATGCATAGAAGAAGGCACTGTTCGTTCCACGTACACGCACTCAATACAAAAATTCGATTCGATTGCATTGCTAGCTGCACGGCTATACAGTGCTTATGAGCGCTTTTCACACACACACACACACACATGCACACATTGCACCACACCGCACTATGCTGCTCATGCTTTCACTGCGATTTTGCTGTGCTTCGAACATTTCAGCTATGCCTGCCACATCCTTGCCGTAGAAGCTACACTTTTGCGAATTTACGTGCCCATGGTTATGGTTTCAATTCGATGCTTTGCCTAACATTCACTTCCTAACTGCACACAACGGCACTCTCAATGCGCACATACTCGTAACGGCTCACATGTGGACATATATATATATATATATATATGCATGCATGTATGCATGTACAGTTATGTTATGTAATATTTGTGCGTCTGTTTGTCACTGATGTGGCTTGTTTTGTATTTGAGGTAACTTTTCCCCCAATTTCTAGTTTTCTACTTTTTTGCTTTTGATTTTTCTGTTTGTTTGCCATTCGCCTTTGTTGTGCGGCTCGTCCTGCGTCTTGTCCTACTCCTCTCCGCTATTGCTTATGTTGCTATCAGTGTTTGTGTTTGTGTTGTTGTTGTTGTTGTTGTTGTTGTTGTTATTATTCTTCCTGTTACCGTGTAACCCTTTAACGTCTATCTTCTATCGAGTTATCTATTGGGTCCCATAGTGGTCGTTGTCGTCGTCCTCGCTGTTGTCGTCGTCAGCGTTCACCTCGTTACGTGCAGTTTCCTTCAATTTGGATTTCTATGTTTCTTGTTTGATTCCGTTATTTGGAGCACATATTCGCTGTTATTATGATTTCTTTTTTCGTGTGGCTTGCTGCTCCTTGTGACTCACCGACATGCTCACGAATTTTATAAGAAAAAAAAAAAAAAATACAAAAACAAAAACAAAAAGCGACAAGCCATGGCTGGTCGGGTTTAGCAATACGAATTTTTGTTGTTGGTTTTTTATGAACTTTAAAGTGCTTTATTGGAGTTAGTACATCTTAACAAGCAGACCACTTCAAAATCGATACACCTCTTGGTTGAGGTTACTAATTGTTTTCATGAACATTGAACAACTTTAGTAGCGGATAAACTTGTTTGGAAAGCTGTCAAAAGAGTCTATATTTTTTGGCAAAATATTGATTTCACAGATGAACGAAACTTCAGGCTATTAAGTGAAACCTGTTGAGGATTTCGATTTTGTTTTGCAGAAACATTCGATGAAGCATATGAAAACTGTTGAGCCAATTTTTTACAAAAAGTAAATAGCTAAATTTATACTCGGCCTGAAGTGTATATTTGATAGCTTTAAATATACCAATTTTACCGAATGTGGCAGATAATTTTCAAAAAGAAAATTTCGTGACCAACAAAATTTAAATTGATTTGAGGGCTGCATATATGAAGCTTAACTAATGTTGTAAATTTAAAGCACATTACAAATCAAGAAAATATTTATTTATGATTTCCCAGTTGTAGAAGTTCGGGGAATACTAGCCTACAGTTGTATAACTTCTTAAGCAAAAAATCCGACACTACCCCAGAAGGAATTTCAATGATTTGCAGTTATCTAGATTAAGGTTGCATTAGATCATTCCTCGATGTTTTTGAAAACTACCGGAAAATGGATATGAAATATACATTTTTCTTAATCTCTTGCTATCCTATTACATTTAAAATCTACCTCAATAAGTTTCAATAGGTTTGAAACTATCCCATAATCAATAGGATGGAATAACAGCATATTGTAGGATTATACCAGTGATAATATATACTTCGTTCTTGTAAATATTGTGCAATGATATATATACAATATATATATTAAAGTCGTTTTTCTTTTCTTCAGTTACTTCCACTTTAAAATTTGGATTGAAGATATGAGGAAAATCGTGATATTTCTGGGAAAGTTTTCTTCCATCTTTGTTGGCATGTGTGTTATGAAAAAGAACGATCCTATGCTTCAACTTTCCTAACCTTAAATCTCTATATTTGTATTATTAATCCTTCTTGGTGCTATATTGGTCCACTAAAGCTACATTTTAGCGATTTTATATTTTCAACTAGACATTACCTTAGCTTGCCTTTTGTTGGCTAAATTGATTACAACTTTCTGGAGTGTTTCACAATGTTGTCCAATGTTTTGGATGAACTGCACGAAACCCAACGTTCTTAGGAAATAATTTTCGATGTTGCCATATTATCTCACACCTCATAGAGTTAAATGAGAATAAATTTAGGAGTTATGCACTTGTTATTATAAATAATGCAATGCATTTTAAACTATTAGACTTATATCGAATATATCGATGAATTTGAGTTGAGCTCTCAGTTATATATTTTAAATGTAGCCCTTGACAATTTTTCTGAAATAAAAAACTTAGTATAATCACCATTTTCTTTGACAAAGGTCATTCATACTGATCTAGAAAAACCAACAGAGAGACAGAGAGGGAGAAGGGTTTGTGGGAGAGTGAGAATTGCGTGTCCGCTAGAGAGGGAGATAAAAAGCGAGATTTAGTCACCAACAAAGAGCTATCGAAGGGGTTGTTACAAAGCTTACAAATGCCTTTAGAACACCATAGACGTTCCTATAAGCAATTGAGTGATTATTTTATCCTTTTTTGAAACATAGTCCCTGACCATTTTTCTGAAACAAAAGAGTGAGTAGAATCGCCATTATCTTCCACAAAGACACTCATACTGATCTATAGAGAGCAAGAGAGATAGCGGGAGAAGGGTGTCAGGGAGTGAGAAGTGTTTGTGAGATAGTGAGTATTGCGAGTCTGATAGAGGGAGATAAAGCGTGAGGTTTAGGCGTTCGCAAGAACGTTGAACTACCGAACGCTGCATAGTTGCTAAGCGAGCTCTATGGCACAGGTAGAGGAGAAGATTTATGACTCAGGCGTAACTTTAACAAATCATCTGTAAAATTACGCGAACAAGCAAAAGACAAATTTACGTGCCCACCGAGATGCGAAGCAATAAAAGCCACCACTTTCACTACTACTCTCTTCCTATGGAACAAGTATCGAACCAAAGTGCACACAAAGTCAAACCCGTACAAAAAAAGCCCTAGGTATAAGTAACTAATAATAAGAAAAGCAGCAACTAACAAATTGAAGTCTTTGTGGTTACACGAAAATTTCCGCCTAACTTCCGGTCAAACTACCGGCTAACTAAGAGCCAACGAAGAACGAAGAACGCATAACCAATGTACCAGTGGTAGACGCATAGCGAAGTTGCGCTTAAACGCATTATGTTTGAACTTCTCCTTTGCTTGTTACTAACAAACATGAGCTGGAAATAAGCAACCGAAAAAAAGAAATAAAAATCATCCAACGGAAATTTTAGATAGTTAGGAGTGCTGTTGGTGGAATTTCGTCGACACAAAATATATTATTGTACTTAGTTGGGAAAAGTGGTTAGCTTAGGCGTGCATTGGCTATAAGTAGTTAGGATACTATATATATACATGGGGTATACTATAGTGAGTAGCCGAGAACGGCCGTGTACTGGTGGAAAATAGCAAAAACGAAAAGAAGAAACGCTCTTTTGGGAAGACAGGAAACCGGGCGAACGCAAATGCGAAAATCGAATTAACTGCAGCCAAAGCCAAAGCCAAAGCCAAAGTGTAGTGCAGTCGAAGTTCTACTCTTGGACACAAGAGAAGACAATGGCTGGCGAGGTAGCGAGGTAACGATGTGTTGCATGTTTATGCCATTGCCTACGAAGGGGTTGTGCTTAATGCTTAGTTGAATGGTAGTTTTGTTGCTTATCTTCTAGCAAGTAAGTTCGAACTATCAGCGAGACGTTGCTGACTACAACGACGACGACCACGACGACGATGACGATGACGATGACGATGACGATGGCGATGGCGATGGCGACGTTGACTCCGAGGAGGCGGACAAACAGCATTGCAGTTACACACAACAACAACAATAGAGTAGAAGAAGAACAACAACTATAAGGACATTACACGTAGGAGCATCACGATAAGGTTGCGCGCATTGCCATTCTAGCGCATACCAAAGTCGAGATAAAGTTGGTATGGCGGCCACTTGAATTGCCTTGGTTTATGGCGAACGGTCGACACGTTCCAGAATGTCTGGTTGACTTGAGCCTGCCATCTATTTAACTGGAGCTGGAGCTGGAGTTGGAGTTGGAGTTGTAGCTGTTGATGTTGTTATTGCTATTGTTATTGCCATTACTGTTATATGCCTCGCTTTGCTGCTGATGGTGGTAGGTCAACGATGCATAATGGCATCCAATTGGAGATTGCGCGTGTGTGTGCGTTGATTCCATACGTGCGTGCGTGCGTGCGTGCATGCGTACGGCATTGCTTGGCTCGGAAAAATGTTAGAAAAACATATGGACAAAAATCAGCCACGCACACAAGGCGCATGCAAAGGGAAGGTGGTGGTGGTGGTGGGCAAATGTATTGAAAGTTTCGAAGTAGAAATTTACGCAATTAGAAAAACGCACGCACAGAAGACTGAGGCATATACAATATACTGCATATACATGCACACGCAAACACGCAAGAAATAAAACGGCAGGAATTGCAGCAAATATCAATGCTTCTGTGGTGTAAGAATCGTGCAACAACAATATAGCGCTTATAAGTAGGGCTGCCAATTGATAGAACAATTAATTAATTGAAGGAAGAAAGTGGTTTGTTTTAAAAATACCATAAATTAAGGGAAAAATAATATTAATAAATAAAAAAAATTATAATAATAAATAAAAAATTATAATAAATAAAAATTAATAATAATAATTAATATATTATAATAATAAATAAAATATAATAATAATTAATAAAATATAATAATAATAAATAAAATATAATAATAATTAATAAAATATAATAATAATTAATAAAATATAATAATATTTAATAAAATATAATAATAATTAATAAAATGTAATAATAATAAATAAAATATAATAATAATAAAAAAAAAATAGTAATAAATAAAAACTGGTAATCACAAATAATATTTAAAAAAATAACAAAAAAATTTATAATAAATAAAAATTAATAATAAATAAAAATTAATAATAAATAAAAATTAATACTAAGTAAAAATTAATAATAAATAAAAATTGATAATAACAAATAATATTTAAACACAATTGATAATAACAAATAATATTTAAAAAAATAACAAACCAAAATTTATGATAAACGAAAATTTATAATAAATAAAAGCTAATAATAAATAAAATGCAAGTAAAAAATTATTCTGAAGGAAATAGAATACAAAAACAAATTTCATTTTTTTTCAGAAAAAATAACTGAAAACATTTATATTGAATATCTAAAACCAATAAAAAAGTAAAACAAATAAATTTTATAAAATCAATATTTGTTGAACAAAATATTTTTTTTTTTTTGTATTATAAAGTTTTGTTTATTAAAACTAGAATTAACAAGTTAAACAATTAAAATTTTATTATGCTAATTTTTAGTTTAGAAATATTAAATTTAATTACTTTTATTACAAAATTTTTTTTTTTATTCAAAACTCAAATTTTGCTTTTTTTAAATAAAAATAACTGAAATTTTATTTTGCTTATTTTAATTCAAAGAATTAAATTAAATTATTTTTATTACAAAAGCAAGTTATACTTTTTTTTAATCAATAGCCAATTTTTGTTTTTTTAATTAAAACAATTAAAATTTTATTTTGCTTATTTCTAATGTAAAAAAATTAATTATAATAATTTTTATTGTTAAATAAATTTTTTAGTTACTTTTTATCGAAAACAAAATTCTATTCTTTTAATTACCACAATTAAAATTAAAATTAAATTTTTATTTTTTAATTAAAACAAAAATAGATGTTTATTATTTGTATTAAATTTTATTTGTGCTTTTGTTTTAATTAACAAGCAATATTTTACTGAATCACTTTTACTTAAACGAAAGGGCATTTTTTTTTAATAAGGACAGTTAAAATTATAGTTTTTAGTAAACACGATGCATAATTTTACACACGTTTTCTAATTGTGTACTTAAATCCTTTTAATAAAAAAAATAAAGTATTGTATTTTATAAAAAATAATTTCCTTTAGTTTATTAAATTAAAACAATTCCAAACATTAAATGATAAAAAAACAGTATTTTTTATTACTTTTTCGAATGCAGTGCCTACATTTAGGCTGGTACTGCATGATTTGGAAAACCAGATTCCTTTTAAAGTGATATAAAAAAGTACTCAATTTATTTGCCTTATACATTTATATACATTTCTTAAGATTAGAAAAAAATTAGTTTTAACAAGAGCGGTATATCATCATCTTTATATTCTTAATCTTTCATTGCATACAAAATAATAATGTCAAAAAAAAAAAGTTTATTTTGGTAATTCTAAATAAATTTTTTATAAAAATATTTAAAATTATTCTTCACACATGTACGAAGAAATATTAGAAAAAAAAAGCTTATGATAAAATTAAATTTATGAATTATTGTATAAGCTTATGACAAAAAAAAAAAAAAAATAATAAAAGACAAAAAAATAATCTTTAATTTTTTTCATATTTTTCTATTCTTTAGACAAGACACCAAATAAAATGTGACCAAATCAATAAATTATTATTAAAATAAGTTACTAAATAAAATTATATTTAAATAAATATTGAGCCTATGAAAAATATTTATAAACTGAAGTTTCATTTTCGAAAAAAATTTATTCTTTTTGCATCACATAATTATATTTATTATGTTCCATTTTTTTGCTATATTTTTTTTAATTGTAATTATATTTTTTTCTAAAAATCTTTATTTCATTTTTTTTAAGCACAATATATGTATTAAAAAAAAATAATAATAATCATAATAATAATTAAAATAACTGTATAAAAGGCTGCCTCCCGCAATGTGACAACCCTAATGCCCCAATGTATGCACAAGAAAAGGAGTGAATTGAACTAAAAACATATCGGTCCAAGCAGGATCTACGCTACGCTTTGCCGTTTTGCTTTGCGATAGGGAGAATCAAATGAGCTGCTTAGAAGAACAGTTTTGCAAAAAACAAAAATGTAAAAAAAAAAGAAACCAAAAACAATGCCTAGCAGCAGTTAACTCGGAAAATGCACGCAATAAATTGACTTTTCATTCAATACGCACACTCACTCCGGCAAACAGCGGCATAAAAATAGAAATCAAATACATATGAGTATGTGTGTATGTATGTGCAGTTTTTACTTTCACGCAATTGTGTTTGGAAAAGCGGGAAGGTGGTGTTGGTGCAAATGGTGGTGTCATCAATATTCCAATACGGGATAGTTGCAGCAGCTTTATGATTTTTAAAGTCGTATGCATACAATAAACCGGCGGGGTTGTAACAACCCCAAGCAGTTATGACGCACACAAGAGACATACATATGCATGTATGTGTATGCTGTATTATATGCAAATAAGACATTCTCGTTTGGGACGCGCGGAAATTTTTATATTATACATATATGTGTGTGTGTGTGTGCATTTTTCCCTTTGGGTAATTAGTAGCGCTATGGAAATGGTGAAAATTCTAAAAAAAAAAATTCATTAAATATATATGTTGAAATATGGAAAGTGCTGCTAAAGCTACATATACAAGCGAGTCGGACAAATTAGCCAGGTAGGGGGTTGTTTGTAAGTGTTTCGCACTCCGTCAGAGTGGACTCTGTCTGCTAATAAAACTTTGATATTACACATGGCTGTAGGGAGAATGCGTTTGCAAGTAAATATGCCTCCAATGCTCTATTGTCTTCATTCAAACAAAGTGCGTAAATAGCAAATAATCTCTATTAGATTGAGGGTTGCGCTATATAGTTGGTACAAAGCAGCTTTTGTTAATGTTTTCACATTTTGATGCGATTAAAGAGTTTCGTTTCTTGCATAGTGTTGACTTTTGTACAATGGAAAAATGTTGTCCTATTGATAATATTTTCGAAAAAACTTTTAACATGTTACTACTTTTTGTTGTCTTTTGTAAGATTCATGCCTTTATTGCTATCTTGAGCGAAAACACTTAAACTTTCGAGATGCTTAGTAAAACTTTTGTTCCATTTATTTAATATTCGCATTCGTTTAATAATATCTTAAGTTATGTTTTTACTATTTTATATATAATACTTAAATTTTTTAAACTTATTATTTAATATTTTTTAAATTATGCGCTCTAAAATAATTTTTGAATTTTTTCTTTTAATATTATAAATAATTTTCTTGTAATTTATTGCATTTTTAAATTTATTATTATTACATATTTTTTTATTATTTCATATGTTATTATATTATATTACTATATTATCTAAAATATTTGTTAAATTTTTTCTTTTAATTGTATAAATATTTTTCGCGTAATGTATTGTATTTTTCAATTTATTATTAATATATTATATTATCCAAAATATTAAATTTTTTTTTATAATTTTATAAATATTTTTCTTGTAATTTATTGCATTTTTTAATTTCTTATTATGTTGCTATATTACATATTTTTTTTATTATTTCATATTTTATTATATTATATTACTGTATTATCTAAAATATTTGTTAAAATTTTTTCTTTTAATTTAATAAATATTTTTCTCGTAATTTATTGCGTTTTTAGATTTATTATTATTATTATTTTATCGCAAATATTTAAAAAAAAATCTTTAACATTTTATAAATTTTTTTCTTGTAATTTATTACATTTTTTAATTTCTTATTATTATGTTGCTATTACATATTTTTTATTATTTCAAAATTTAATATATTTTATTACTATATCATCCAAAATATTTGTTAAACTTTTACTTTTAATTTAATAAATATTTCTCTTGTGATTTATTGGATTTTTCAATTAGTTATTATTATATTGTTATAGCACATATTTTTTTTATTATTTTATATTTTATTATGTTATCACAAATATTTGTTAAATTTTTACTCTTAATTTTATAAAAAAAATTCTTGTAATTTGTTACATTTTTTAATTCTTTATATATATATTTTGGCTGACCTTGGCTGAATAAAATCCAGATCAATTCCGGTAACATAGAACCGGCTGTTCAGGGAACAGTCATTTATCATTTATTCACTCACTTCGCTTTATTTTACTGTTATTTCTATATATTATGGCCTTGATTATAATATTTTTTTAATATTTAATATATTATATTTATGACCCCTAATAGAAAACCACCGTTAGCACTCATTTGATTGATTTTGAAAAACAGCATATAAAAAGTGATGAAAGCATTGGAAAAAATTATTATATTCTATTATTAAACTTATTATTAATTATATAATATTATATTTATGAAGAAGTTAGGTTTCGGTGAGATATATAAAAGCAATGTCTTCAAATAATATTAATATATGGCAATGGAGATTTTGAGATAAATTACAAAAGATATTATAATTTGTACTTGTTATCTGAGTTCTGATCTGAATTGATGTTCAAATATTATCGGAGTCTCTAATATTAATGCACTGGAGAGATGTTGAATATTTATTAATCATATTAAATTAAAATATTTACATTTTCTAACAAGCATGCCTAAACTTGCATAAAGCGAAATTTCTATTTTCGTTTCGAAATACAAAATTCAAACCAAAAAGAATTAGCCATTAAATTTTTACTTTTTAAATCGAATTGGCAGAACAGAATTGCGGTCAAGGCATGACGTGGAAATTAAGTCATACAGATTTTGAATTTTTTTTTTATCGTATTGTAGTGCAGTACAGTTTTGAATACCTGAAAACGGTTATGAGGATACATAAGTCGGAAAATAATTAATAAAAAATTTTTTTTCTCCATGTAATCCAGTTTTTCTTTATTTAAGACAGTTAAGCCAACTTAGAAACAGACTTTATATTTACCTTATGCTGCTGAATGCAACAGATATATGACAGATTATATTTCTTGTTGAGGACCACAAAATATTTAAATTTTTAAGTGTTATTTATTGAAACATCTCACATAATTTAGTTAATTAATAAACTTTATTCGCCAATTTGAAAAGCTTCATCGTAAATATTAAATTTACATTTAACTATGTTCAAAATCCGTTTTGATTTTGGAACACACATTTTTAATTGAAAGTATATATTGAAGCAGAATATATTGAGTTGTAAATCCTTTTCCAATCATTTTTGCTTTTTTTTTGTATATAAAATAACTTGTGATTAATTAAGCTTACACCTTCTACATTTTCTTAACACATTTGTTAAAAAATTATTATTTTATTTCCAAAATTACTCACCTGCACCATTTTTATTCACTTTTGCACTTCAAACTTCAAAAATTCAAAAACGACAAACAGCTGAATATGTGTTATTAATGAAAACGTCACACGCTCGTTCAAATTGCCTCCTCAAATAGTTAATGAAATTCAATTTCTTGGCGCTTTCAGTTTAAAATTTGTTGTGGTCAGCGTATAGCACGTGTTTTTATATGTTTTGTTTTTATACTACTTGCTCGTATTTATTTAATTGCCATTCATATAAAATGCAATTTTTTCTTTGTTTATCTCCTTCCTTTCTTTATTCAAGCACCTAAACACACGCACATCATACACCTTTCGATTTCAAGTTGCGCCGTTTACGTTCGACTGTGAAGCAGCACGCGTTTCTTACAAGAATATTTGTAGAAGTTATTGAATGTCTCAACTTGTCACTTCGCCTATGCTTTTAACAACAACAATTAATACTTATTATCAATTAAGCAATGCAATCGGTTTATTTTATATATATTAGATTTTCAAAATTTATTTTAGTTGCCGGAATATTACACTTTTGTGTAATGGATTTGTAAAAGAATCTTATCTTCCGCTATTCGCTAAAAATTGCAATAACTCGTGCGCTCACGTCAAACACCGAATGAAGACAAAACAGAAACGGCAAAGAATTGCATTCATCGCACAAACAGGGTTGTATGAAACCGGATAGCGTATAGCGCATGTGCGAGTCGAGCGGTTGGGTGGTGATTGTGAGAATGGATTGGTTGTAAATGGCAAATGTGAGAAAAAAAAATAGTTTGTTTCTGTTTAAATACAATAACAAATTCATATTATTATTTTTAATGCACTTAATTGCTTATTTATTGCAATAACATTATAGCATTCGCGACAAAAACGTACATACTTTCAGGTATATAAAGTGAAACAGTTGGGGGCAAGCAAATAAATACTGAGCAGAGGAAATTTTCTGGGTTACAAACAATATAATATTATAATAACACAGACAAATTGTTAAGAAAAAAAAATTGTTGATGGTAATATATAAATGTGGACAACAAAAATTTTCTTTTTATTCAGCTTACCAAAGTCAAAAGCAGATTACAATAAAAAAATTTGATATTTCGTGATGTAATTTAAAGTGTGAAAATACAAATTTTTAAACAAATAATAAATTTTTAATAAATTTCTTAAATATCTAAAAAAAGAAATATATATATATAATAATACTTAATATATATGATGACTTAAATACTTAAGAGCTTAACTAAAACATCTTTTCTTTGATATGTGATACAGCAACTCCTCGCTCTGAACAGTTTGGTGGACACTGTTGCGTATGTATCGCTCAGCTGTTTTACGAACTGAGGGATTTTATAATTTGTTTAACTTTCAATTGCTTAGTCGGCTTTCTCCAAATGGTTGCAGCCAGTTTGTTTAGAAATTAAGAAATAAATTAAGTGAAATCGTCAGCGGCATGTCTGACAATGAATACGAGCGCTTTGAAATAACGGATTACGATTTGGACAATGAGTTTAATCCAGGCCGGCGGCGGAATCTGTCCAAAAATCAACAAATATATGGTAAAAACAAAATTGTTTGTTTTTCTTAAAAATATTACAAATTTTATAAAATATTATACACTTTAAGGTATTTGGGCCGATGATAGCGATAATGATAGTGCCGAGGGAAGCGGCCGCCGTGGACGACGTGGCCGTACTGGTCTTGGTGGCAGCGTCGCTAGCAAATCAAAAGATTATACAGCACCAGTTAGTTTTGTAGCTGGTGGCATACAACAAGCGGGCAAGAAAAATAAAAAGGCCGAGAAAGACAATGCGGAACAGCAAATAACCGATGAAGAGAGTGATGAAGAAAATGCGCGTCCCGCATTTGGACGCAAGCAAAAACAAGTAGAGGCGGCTGATGGTGGCACTACTAATTCGGAAACTAGTTCTGAAGATGAACGCACACAAAAGCAGCGGGCTGAAGTTGGCAGACAACAGCGCAGTAATATTGCAAGACAAACGGGAAAGCCAAATGTTGGCGCTTGGGAGCAACATACACGTGGTATTGGCGCTAAATTGCTGCTGCAAATGGGCTATAAGCCTGGCAAGGGTTTGGGCAAAGATCTGCAGGGCATATCGCAACCAGTGCAAGCACATGTGCGTAAAGGCCGCGGTGCAATCGGTGCTTACGGACCGGAAGCTGCAGCCAGTGTGGGCGGTAAAGGGGTGAGTGTGATTTCTGTGTTTTGAAGATAAGAAATACAAATTTCTTAATTTCGTTTATATTAAAGCCGGTGGTAAAAGAAGATGAAGACGTGCGCGAGGCAAAAGAGTTCAAAGAGAAGCTTAATAAGTGGAAAAAGAGCGGTGATTCGCGTCAAGACAAGAGCAAACGTTATTACTATCGTTCTGTGGAGGAGGTAATTGAGAAGGGCAAAAAGGGAAATTTCATGCTATCGGAAAGAATAAGGTTTGTGCTAAGACAATTATAAATTTAAGTGAGTTACTAAATAATTTTTTGTTATTGCAGCAAAAAGATTGGCAATGTGCCAGTCATCGACATGACTGGACCGGAAAAACGTGTTCTAAGCGGCTACCATGCGCTAGGACAAGCAAAAGTCGCCGATGAAGAACTATACGACTTGGAGCAAGCCGTTGTAAGCACCAGCATTACCACAAAAAAGGGCAGCACATTTGCCTTACCGGAATTGATGCACAATCTCCAACTAATAGTGAATATGTGTGAACAGGATATAATTGCGCTCGATAAAGCAGGACGTGAGGCCACTAATGGTCAAGAAGCGCTGGAGCATGAGCGCAAAAATCTTGATGAAATTGTACACCTGGAGAAGAATCACATAGACACGCTCGAACAAGCTTTAAAGCTTGTGGAAGAACTAACAGACAGCGATGATATGACACTACAGCGTGCAGAGCACATTTTTGTCACGCTACAAGGCGACTATGCTGCCGAGTACAAAGAATTTGCTTTAGGCGATTTGGCAGCTGGCGTTATTGCACCGCTCGTGAAGATAACCTTGGAGAATTGGAAGCCAGTCGAACAGCCCACACAGCACGTTGAACTTATTAAGAAGTGGCGTGGCATACTCGAGTCGAATGCGGAACCACAAAATGAGTCGCGTAACATTTTCGATCCCTACTCGTCGCTCGTATGGGCTGGTGTTATACCGAGTTTTCGCGCATGCGCCGCCTCTTGGAATCCCAAATTGCATCAACCCATGGCTGCGCTACTCGACTGTTGGGCACCACTGTTTCCCACATGGATACTTGACTCGGTGCTCGAGCAATTAGTATTGCCGCAACTCAGTAACGGTGTACGCGACTGGGATCCACTCACCGATACCGTGCCGATACACATTTGGATACTACCGTGGAACAATATACTCGGCCATAAAATGGAAGAATTCATATATCCAACTATACGCGAAAAATTGGCCGCTGCCTTACAAGCGTGGATGCCACAAGATCGTTCCGCACGCGCCATGCTCACACCATGGAAGGGCGCCTTTGACGACATCGAAATGCAACGCTTCCTCTCGCAACACATTCTACCCAAACTGCAATTGGTGCTCAATGAGTTCATTATAAATCCGCTGCAACAACAACTGGAACTATGGAATCAAGTATGGGAATGGCATGAACTAGTGCCCACCCAACAAATGGCACAATTACTCGACAAATATTTCTTTCCCAAATGGATGCAAGTGTTGGTGTTATGGCTAAATCAATCGCCCGACTATGCGGAAATCTCACGCTGGTACACCGGTTGGAAGAGCATGTTCTCCGAGGAGATATTACGTGAACCTGCCATAAAAGAGCATTTGCGTCGCGCGCTCGAAATGATGCATCGCGCAACCGACCTACTTGCCGCACCCACACTGACGTCTATGCCAACACCCATTTTGACCGCGACGCCACCACCGCCACCGCCGCCCACAATGTTGGATATGCAAATGGTGACACCGGCTCAATTGGAGTTCAAAGAGCTGGTCTCGCAGAAGTGCGCCGAACGTGGCATACTCTTCGCGCCGCTGCCGGGTCGTAGAGAGTTGGGCAAGCAGGTGCGTTGGCAATTAATGCCTTTATTATTATTTTTTCTTTTTTGTTTTGTTTTGTTTTTTTATTGCCAGCAAGTAATATTACTCTCTGTTTGCAGGTTTATCGTGTGGGAAAGCTGTACTGTTACATTGATCGCAATGTTTGTATGCTCAGCGATGTCAGCATGAAGAACTGGTTACCCACTTCTATGCAACAGCTGTTAGAACATGCCATGGCTATTTAATAAGAGCCATTGCTGTGCGCAGTGGAAGATATCAATTAATTATAATTTTAGACTTTACCCTAACTTTATTTAATAAAATATTTGACTATATTCGAGAAACTACCGAAAAAGAGGAAGAAAATGTAAAGCAAGTGTGTATATACTTCTTAAAATACTCTAGGATCGACAGAATTTTGTTTCTAGCTTGGACTTGAATATGCTTATAATCATATAATGCTTCTAGGGGTTAAAAAATTATTCATATAAAGCTCATATTCTTATGGCGAAAGAAAGAGTTTAAAGGTCCTAAGACCCCAAATGATTGTAATCATCTCATTCGCCTTGTCCAAGAACTATTTAGTTCTCTCACAAGTAATAGTATTTCAATTGGATCCATCAGCTCCGTGATAACGTTACATAATAATGTAACGGACCCGGATTTTTACTCGACCAAAGACTGTCAATATGACAGCATGCTTCACAAGTATTTGAGAAATATTTTCTTTCGTTACTCAAGGTCCCACTATCGGTACTTATTGAAATCCGTCAAGTTCGGGGAGTCACGTCGCCTAATATTTCCTTTCGAGAGTACCGAAGAGTTTTGAGGGTTTAGTAATTCGTACCTCACTCATCATCTAAACCCAGTTGAACATTTAAATGTCCTGCATAAAATGCACAACAACACCAGCAGACCAGCACGTGATAAACTACGTTAACCGCTAAAAGAGAACAGTACCAGGGATCTTTACTCATACCACTGTTGAAGAGGTGGACCACAGGCGATCTGAGCAGTCGAATATCAATTGTAGGACTTCGAGGCCCAAAGCGTGACATACTTTCAACTTGCTAAGGGCCAAGCGCCATGGTCAATTCTTATCGATCCAAACAGGGTTAGATTGTCGAAGTAACCGTCCGTGGTCGGATAAAAAATCCTCGCTTACAACATTAGACCAGCCTTGTGATTTCAGCCAAGTTACTGCAAGACAACACATTTAGAGTTTCACAAGCCTTCAGTTCGCAAATATTCTGTGCCAAATCAACCCTTTCGTAAGCTTGAAAAGTAAAACAGAAATTGCTCGAACTACTTTTAAAACTCATTTCGAACCCGGAAGGAAAACCTAGTACATAGTAAACATAGATTTACATGGATTCGTTTTTGGTGTACTTAAAGGTACACATATTCTTTCAATTGAATCCTTTCTAAACAATCGAGATAATAGCTTCCGAATTTATACAAGATCAGA
This sequence comes from Bactrocera minax, assembly GCA_021498325.1. Lineage (NCBI taxonomy): Eukaryota > Metazoa > Arthropoda > Insecta > Diptera > Tephritidae > Bactrocera > Bactrocera minax. The sequence continues at coordinate 1,066,089 of JAKEEE010000034.1, forward strand.
ACGAAAGAGTCAGAAACAAAATAACATATCAGAGCTAAACAAATTTGCGTTTTCTCACAAGTTCTCACCAATGATCTTTTTAATGTCAAAAAAAAAAAAAAATAACTGGTAATATAGATATTCTACATTCGTGCTTACCGTTGGCTAAAGTTAAAACAATAATAATAATCGAAAGTAGCATTGATAAGAAGATAAGAAATCTAAGAAAACCGAAAGAAAGAAAGAAAGTTCAGAATATGAACCGTTTAATTTTCATTAAACCTCTCAACAGTTAGTTACTTCAAAGATATCGTGGAATGTGGAAAACGCGCAGAACTTATTGCTTGTGCTTATTAAAGTTTTAAAAATAGATCTTGAAATAATCGGTTCTAAAGACAATTGTATATGAATTCTTGTGAAATTATACTTATATCTAGGTACTTATGTACTATATTTCCGATTCCAGTTAATATCAAATACGTCTTTACGAAAGAAAACCGAACAAAAATATTACACAGCTAGGAAATTAAAGAAATCTGTGGATCTTCAAATTTTAAATTAGTGAGTTTCTTCTGTACTGTCGAATATGGTGCCTGTGTGATCCGTATTAAGATTATTCTTAAAATATGGCTCTATTATTGTTTGTCGGTTGCGATGCTTGATTTTTCCGGCACAAAGCTGTACCAATAGTGTTTTGATGTTTGATGTCCTTTTATCTATTCTTAATCCTCCTCCATTCATTCCAGTAGTTGTAGTGCCGGGGATTTTTTGTCCGACCAACTTCTACGCTGACTAAAAAGCTCACTCTGTGTAATTCAGTACTTTTAGTTATCTCGAAAATGTGATGTGTGTTTCCTGCTTTATGGAACTCTTACCAGTAATTTGGTGTTGATATTTCAAATATATCTCCGGGCATGCTCGGTTTTTCCACGAATCTATGAAATAGAGATATACATCTTACAGTATAAGAACTTTCTATTTCGTCGAACTATTTTTCTAACTGTCGAAAGGGGCAGTGTATTCGAGGAATATGTGCTCCGAGACGAGTAGGTTATTTGGGGTCTTGCTCTCGATTTGACTGTCATAATATTAGATATAGATAGAAGTAATTTTAAAAACATACCAACGCAGTAGTTAGCGCTCGATTTTCTACTGAAATCGATGTGAGAAGATTGCAAAAAATTTTTTTTCTACGAATTGAATTATCGTTGATAACGCCGTATAAAGACTCGACTGTTAAAATACAAGGTAATTTTGCAATAAGGTGAGTTTGATAAGATATTTTTGTCATGATCAGTTTTGTAGTAGCGGTGAGTAATTCCGATTGTAATAGAAGTATCAAAGAATGACGGCGTTAAGTGCATGAGTACCATGGGCGGTAAATCTGATAGATTTGGTGTGTGTTTGGTAGGCTTTTCATTTCGTACCGCTCAAAGATGGACTTGGTAATTTCTTAGTAGACATTTTTCTTTTCGTTAGATGCCATTGTTCCCATTAGGGCGTCTGCCACTGAAGTTCCCATTCACTTCTGGCGATCTTGCTTAATATTTCCGGAATAGAAATCTGAGCTGAGAGTCGTTGAAAGTGTTCTCGGATAGTACATATATGTATATAGAGAGGGAGTATAAGTGCGATAGAGAAAAAAAGTTTGGGTTTTCGTGTTTTCGAAGTTACTATGATCTTTTCAATGGATCATGGGATCTTACTTAAGGTAATTTTATATAAATCTTACACTTTAAAGGTATGCGCACAAAACTATTCACATAAACATTTGTAAGAAACTCATTAATCAAAATACCTCGACAGAAATAGTAGCTTGTAGAAAGACCACTTCAACTAATAATAAGAGTTGAGAGCTAGAGAGATAACTAAAAATTGAATAAGAACGAAATGTTGAAAGTGGTGTAATCAATGTACATTGATTGGAACCTTCCGTTTCCAATTACATTTGTTAGTGTTTATAGATAAGTACAAAACTGTAGCAGCTTGTTTTTTGTGAAACCTTGCTTCAGGTATTGTTGTATGACAAATATTTATCGCTAAAAGATTCGATGACGAACGGAAGTGCAGTAATACTTATATATATATATACTGGGTTACTTTTTTCACTGACTGAGGTCCAACAAGAGGAATCATATACCTATGTTCGATCGGGCGCAAAAAGTGTCTGGGTCTTTCTTATCGAATCATCCATGAGCGAGTACCTGACTATGAAGACAAGCGATTTAGTTTTCTCTGTGTAATCCAACGAGTAATTGGTTTCCGACTGGGAGATCACACTTGAGCAATAACATCCATGTCATTTGTGTTGCTAAAATATCGACGTAACATATTGAGCTCACCATAAAACTGTCAAGCTGAGTCATTTCAATGCTATTTCTAAGAACTGCTATGGAAGTGAAAACCAAGATGCTTCAGCCTTAACCTCGTGGAATCGGGTCAATCAAGAAGGAAGAGCTGAGTTGAATCTCCTTTGCCAACTTCCAGACAATTTCGGCAGAAGGCCGAAATCGGACAATAACTAATGTCGGCACCCATATAAATAGAGTGAGACGTGTCTTAATGATCTCAAGACGTTAAATGTTACCTTGGAAAAGATTATTTCTCGAATACTGGTTGTTCGTCAACGCTTGCTGAGCTCATGTGAAGTCAGCGGTCCAATAAGAAGTAGACAGGGTGGTAATATTGAGTTTTTGTTTGTAAGGTCCTAGCGCTTTCGTTTTGACCAGGAACTCAGATGAGTATTATCAATAAAAGAGCTCTATGAAAACGAGATACAGGTTAAAACAAAGTATTATTACTATACCAAAATCCTTGAAATCTCACATAAAAGTTAATTAACCCCTGATAATTGCTGACTGTTGGACCAAATCTGAGCTTATTCTACACAAATAACGTGTATGGCGGTGCTCTGAACATGGCAGAAGAATCAAGGCAGTCTTGATTATGTTGAAATCTGAAACTTAATAATGGTACTCCATTGAATAAAAACTTCATTGGATTGAGAAATATATTGAGAAGTAATGTACTCAGCTTCCTTTTTGAAAATAATTTCAAAAGCAACTTATTATCTCAAAGTCTCATAAGAACAGGTGAAACTTGAAGCCATGAAGAAAGAGGAAGCTTCAATAGGCACAAAGTTATCCCTGAAAAGAATCGGTGCTGCTAGATGGTAGCCGAGAAGGAGATGGAACCACTCTGGATTGGTAGGACCGAGGTGAGAAGGACTACAAAGTAGAAGAAGACATGAATATAACGTTGTTGAAGATTAAACCAATAAGAGTACATTTAAAATAAAAGCAAAGTCTTCAAGCTTAAAATTCCAATAACTAATTTATAATTTTTAATGTTGCTCTACAAAACTTAATCACTACCTAATTGTAAAAAAAATGCCCTGCTTTAAACACTCAAATACATATTTAATAAAGCCTGCAAGAGCGATATTCGATTCCTTACTTCCAGAAAAGTTTAAAAAAGTACATCCTTTCTGAAGGTTCTTGACTGGTCTGGCCCTTAATCAAAACTGTGTACTCCTAAGCGGGCTGATACACCGCGCCTCTTTGGCGCTCTTACAATAACCATCGTAGGCATCGAAGAACATTAAATAGCCACACTCTTGTAGCAAGAAATAACCGTTAGTGCAACGGTAATAATAACGGCAATTGCTCGGATAGGGATAATGCGCGAAGATGCCCGCACGGCAAAGATTCTTGATATTTTCTACGTATATTATTGTTGTAAGTAGAGGTTTAATTGTTGTTGGAATATTGAGAGCCGCTACTGTTGATGTTGTTGTTGTTGGTGTTACTTCCGTTGTTGTTGTGCTGCTAGCCATTGTCTGTGCGGTGGTTGATGTTGTTGTTGTGCGTGTTACTGCCGTACTCCCCGCTGTTATTACTGACGTCGCTGAGGTTGTTGCTGGCACCTGATCCTTGCCTTGTAAATCACTTATATCGTCGCGTTCACACCGATAATCTTCCAAACATTCGTCCTGTGTACAGTAAGCTGACTCTTCGCCATCACAGTAAATATAAGGATAACGGGAATTACATGCTGTATTTAAATTCGGTATATATTCCGTTGTCTCTAACTCAATCCTGTCGCAAGCGCTAATAATTCTCGCATGTGTCTGCGTAATTAATTGCAGTGCAAATAAAAGCATAAGTGTGAAATTGTTGTACAAACACTGGCTTAAGGATAATAACATTTTTGTTGCTTTTTTCACTCCAACGATACACTGACTTATTCGTTTAACGGTTAACTGTTTGGATTTTTCCGATAAGTGCGACACTTTTATATGAGCGGGCTGGAGATCTCGGCGTTTGTTCAAGGACGCTTACACATTTTTAATCAATGAAAAATTGTGTGGCAACGTTTCCAAGTATCCAAGTAGTTGATTGCACTGTTGATGCGTTGCATTGGAATTTCATTTGATCTTATTTCGGTAGAAATCGTACGAGGGCAATGCGATAAGTACATAACTTCCAAAAGAAAAACGAACATTTTGGAAAAATGGCGATTTTCTTCTCAACACAATCTCCCTTAAGCGCAATACTCTTGATCCAGCGAGGCTCCAACTTATTTGAACCTTCTGCAAAATGCGTTTTCTAGTGATCTGCAAAGTAGGCATCGCCTAGAGCCCTGTGACCGTATTATCCTTCTCCAGTTAGGCGATGTAGATTACACCTTCTGCATCCCAGTAAACGGTGGTCATAACTTTTTCGGCTGTTAGGACAGTCTTCATTTTCCTCGGAGCAGGTTCGTCGGGTAAAGCCCACTGTTTGGACTGTTCCTTTGTTTCTGGTGTATACTAGTGGATCCAGACGTAGAAACTTTTTCGGATTGCGCTTAACCAGTGTCAAGCACTACTATGTAGAACCCTTGTTTTGTTAACTTTTGACAGGTTAACCTCCGCGCTACCTGAGCGGTACCTTAAACCTATCTTTGACGATCGTCATCGATCGAGAAGAGTCAGCGTATACAGCATCCAAACGCTCTTTGATTTTACTGTGCCCTCCGAAAACAAGAATCGATATTGCTCTTTTTCATTCTTCTAAAATCCGAGTACAAGTCCGCTTCCACTTGTGTTCAAAATAAAACTACAAGTCCGATTCAGCTTGACAATAGCCGTTTACGAGAGTGTACTACACGATATTAAATTCCCTTTGTTATAGCCGACATACATATTGGATCACCCTCGTACCTGCAGGTGGAGACTAATTTATAATTTATCTTATTTTCGATAAGCATGTTTTGCCACAACACCCTAGAAATGAGTATTTGTAATAGGGTTAAGCAAGAGGTCTGCTATCGCTTCTGAAAACTACCGTTAGCATGAATGTGTACTGTAAGATTTATTTTCAATTGAGAATCGCTTGACAAATATTTATCTGTTGTTGGGTATTTATTTGAGTACAGTTATGTACATCATAATACTAACCGATTGCAAGACAACTCATTAAAAGTTTTCTTCCTCGCGGTTTGACAATTGGAGGAAGTATTAAGCTAAGATTGGTCATTCATGACTTTTTGGAACTCTTACTTTGGAACCACGAGAAAGCATATTCAGAAGATCCGACGATATTTAATTTTTATCTGTTACACGATTTGGACGGGCTCCAAGAATCTTTGATCAGCTACTATTCGCCGTTGAACATAATGGTTTAGAGACCATACCAAGTCCACACTCTATTTAAAAATAAGCGAATGCAAAAGGTATTGTCAGGAGGTACTTCACTACAGATGTAGTCTTCAGACTGCAGTCTTACTCTAGATCATAACACGGTTTCTTTCTAGATTAATAAATTCATACAGTATACTATCTTTCTCCTTCTCTCTGTGTGTTCTTTTGACTGAAACAAATGAGTTGTGTGATACATGCCAACTATATGGTTATCCCTAAAGTTGTTAGAGAGTAAAATAAAAAATTTTGTTGTTATATTAAATAATATGAAACAATCTCCAAGCAGTTTTAGGGTACGCTATGAAGGTGAGAATTCTTTGTCGAATATTAATTCGGCTACGTTTCGGTTACATAGACTCGACCGTTACGAGAGTTGATCCCTCGATTCTGGTCTGCTGAATGCCCTAATTATAGCTGACCTGATGCTGGTGAGTTAACTAAAAAGAGCGTCGTTTAGCTTTAATAAAATTTTAGCATATTTTTAAAGGTGTTGAGGAGGCATTATCTATTTTTAATACGGATATTTTCTCGAAATATTTTTTAACATTAATAAAATATATTTTTTTAGAACTATTTTATCTTTTATTGTATAATATTATTAGGTTCCAATGCCTTTGTTGTAATTTTTTCTCTTATAATCTCTTCTGCTGACAGCTCGTTGGTGTTCTAATCTTACATTTCCTATCGATGACATCGAAGAACATGAATAGACCACAATCTCCAATTCCGAAGTAGCCATTACCGCAATGGTAATAATAACGGCAACTGCCGAAGTAGGGTACAGCAAATTTCTCGTTAACTTTACATTTTTCTCTAATGATATTTGTTGTTTGAACAGTCACCGGTGGGATTGTTGGTGTTGTTATCAGTTGTATAGGTGCCGGCGCGATTGTTGGTGGTGTTATCGGTTGAACAGGTGCCGCTGGGTTTGGTGTAGGCGCTATCGGTTGAATAGGTAGAATAGGTGCGACTGTTGGTGGTGTTATCGGTTGAACAGGCGCCGGTGCATTTGTTGCTAATATTATCGGTTGTACAGGTGTCGATGGTACTTCGATAACAACTTTACTTGTACACTTGTATTCTTCTAAGCACTGCTCACTCGTACAATAGGCCGATTCCGCTCCGTTACAGTAAATCCAAGGATATTGTGCTTTGCATGCTGTGTCGCTATTTTCCTTGAATTCTCCTGCTTCGGAGCCACACTGGCTGATCACTCTTGCATGTGCCAATCCAAGTAATTGCACCGTTATAACGGCGAAAAATACTTGTTTTGCTAAGAATTTGTGCAGTCGAAACATTTTTTGGAAACTTAAATATTTTATGGCTGATTCAGTATTGACTAGCGGGAATGATGTAACCCCTTGTGTGATTTACTCCGAACTGTTTGCCTTAATTAGAAAATGTCGCACTTTTATATATTAGTATTGGCACACCCGAAATACCAGCTGGTGTTAGTCGGTAGTTTTGTAATTTTTTAATCTCCGAGGTATTCTCTTGTTAATGAAATTAATTTTCTTTGTCTTTGCTTTTATTTTTAACATCAAGCGATAAAATTTGCGGTTGTTAATACTAATTGTTGCTTTTGTTACTCTTGCCACATGTTGCAACAGAGTATAATAGTTTTGTTCATCTAACGGAGTGCAAGCGGGTGTAATCGGATAATAACCACGCCCACTTCTTATACAAAGGTTATGTTGAAAACCACTAAAAGTACTTGAACTCGCCAAAAAAAAAAAAGCCGGGAGCATTAAACTTTACAGTAAAGGTATAGGTAAAGGCTTGCTTGTAAAGACTTGGTGTTAAAATTGGACAACGGGCGTGGCGCCGTCTACTTTTAAGTGAAAATCCATAGCTCAGCAACTACTCTACCAATCTCAAACAAATTTGGTGCATATAATTACATAGCTATTTTTATATTACAATCTCATTATTTCCATTTCTCATATAATACAATTTTCAATTCTACTTCACTTTACTATACTATAGTATAGTATACTATATATACTATAATATACTATACAATATATTATATAAATGAAACACCATTGAAGATATCGAAGTAAAACCTTGTATAAATAGTGTCTTCAAAGTGGGGCTCTTCTCATCTTTTTTTGTCGAATTCGGATTCTCACTTTTCAAGGCTCCAGATCATGAATGAGAGGACCTCAGTGCTTGTGGCTGACATTCAAGTGAAAATATCGGTCAATCACTGAGATATTTTAATGAAATTCAGATAGCAACTTCTTTTGAAAATATTATGGTCTGGTGCTAAAATTGGCTAAAACTTGATCAAAACTTCCTCTGGTCCCCATATAACTAATATAACGATATTTAAACATCCTGTTGGTTTTTTTTTATCGTATATCGAGTTTGTGACCTGTAGTATAAGTTAATAAGACACCAAATATGATTTTAATCCATTCGTATTTTCGACTTGATCCTTGCAAATTGCGATTTTTGGTTACACCCGAGCATAGCCTTCCTTATATATTTTATCTCTTTTTTGCTAATAAATCACATGCATTTTCTTTGAATTAGGTCAGAAAAATGAGGGAAAAAGCTAAACAACTCAATTGTGGTATCAAGTGAAGATTACTCTACATGAACAACATATGAGTCACGAGGGTGTGCTTCTAAGTTCGTGGAATATAATAATTAATCCACAATGGAAATTGGGTTTTAACTTCCAGTTAACATATTATTAATACAATATTATATAATATTCTCAAGTTTAGCACAACAGAGTCGTTGAAACTTAAACTATTGCCCTGAAAAAGTTTAGAAGTAAGTAAATTTGGAAGATATAGAGTAGATAGAGAGATGAACATGGATATTATCGAGTTTCTTGCAAGCGATGTGAATCTGTTTGAACCGCATTGAAAGATATAAAATGCAAGTTCGATCGGTAAGAGTAGTTTGTTCTTAGTTTACAAGTCCTAAAGTCTCTTTAAATATATCAGTGCTTCAGGATCGAAGGTCAGAATAGTAAAATAAAGGTACTACACCCAAGAATAATAAAAAAGATGATTAAAATTGGGATCAGCTAATGATTTAAAAAAATATGGCTTGCCGAAATATTGTTTTATCCCATAAAATACTCCAAGGTCGCCTTGATATAACTAAGTTCTGTGCACGACTGAGTTGAAACATCTGTAGTTAGCAACTCTTTATTATAATATCGTGTATAGTCCAAATTATTCCCTATACGGTTGAAATATCTCGATTGTCATACCTGCAGTTATACGGACTAATTGGGTGGAATCGACAATAGCAACCTTAACAGATTCGTGATAGATTCGCCTTCTAGTTACATGAGGCTCTTTTGATTAATATCTAAGGGTTTTTGGTATCGCATAGCATTGGTGTTTCAGCAGTCTCTGTGATTCTGATTGTGAGAACCATTGACGAAACTTAACCTAAGCTAACTATGAGGCCCTGACCTCAAGCAACAAAACATTCTTTGTTTGGTTGGTGTTTTTATTAGGTGAATTTTAAAATATCTTCATTTCAGCTCAGCTCTACTATGCCTAAAGTCCAATAACGTTTACTTGGGCATTCAATGCTTGCCATTATCCTCTTTGCTCCGAATTAATTGAAGTTCAATACTAGCATTAGATGATAGATCGCGAACGCAACGGAACTTTCTAAAGGTTCTTTGTAACAAAATTTTCTCTAAGGGTTTTCTAACAAGTTATTTGAAAGTGAATTTACTCTTGATGCTATCGTGACGAGGTATGCACTCAATCCCGTTTAGTACTAAAGAATTCAGAAACAATCGACTGTGAGGTCAGCGATAAAACTAACGATAACTAGCGATAACTAACTGATGTCTGCATCGACTGACTGTTAGAATATACAAGAATTGACACTGTATAAAGATTATCTATAAAAGGGATTGAATAGAAGAAGAATGCTCCTCTTTCTAATTCCATCGTCCAACTTAGTTTCTTTAAGGGTTACAACAGAATTTTATTGAAGTTTCTCCATGTTGCTCGAGATATTTCAGGCCATGTTAACTTGTTTTACGTACTCCAGGCAAGTTTTTTGAGATGTCACTTTCTCTCTCTCTCTCTCCCTCTCTCTCCATAATATTAAACTTAAAAGTGCCGTTATATTGTAAGCGCGCATTTTTGCTCTCTTTTCTTTTCCCAACAGTGTTTAAAAATGATCATTAGAAAGCTATAAATCAATGTAGATCTTTTATATAAAAATATAAATCTTGTAGATTTCTTATACTATCTCATTTTTTTCTAAGCAATAGTTATGGAAAAATGGGCGGTGTTTATAACTCAATATTTCAAAGCGTTCGCATTTAGTTGTGTTTGTTTGAATAGATATTAAAATTACAGCAACATATAGTAATATGAATAACAATGGTGTAGGTATAATATTTAGACATTTTAGTCGTTTCTAAATATATCGTTAGATGGGAGGTTGGCGCAGATTCCATCTATTTTAAAATTATAATTAATACACTTGGCACTTGTACTACTAAAACTAGTATAATTATACTTACAGCCATATATACACATTGCAGTTAATCATTGTAATTCAGCACATTATTTTAAGCGCATTGTGTACGGTATTGGGATAGAAATGTGGACTAAAATTTGAAATTTTAATAAGCTCTACCGCGCGCAATAAATGCAATAATCGTATTTCTTAACCATATAGTATGTATGTACATACAGTCATATAGATAATACGAGTAGTAGACATACAACCAAGCAAATGAAAGCACAGTGTGCGACAAAAATGCTACGTACTTTTCAGTCTATCTGGCATTTATACCAGTTGCGTGTGCAATTCGCCACTGTACACAATTTGATAAAGCGTAGACAGTTTATGTTCATTTCTTATCTAGCAGCAGAGAGATGCAACATAATTTCTATGGTAGTTGAGTTTGGTTTTATTATTACAACCTCTACGATAAGGCATCAAAGAATAGTACTATTTGGTGTTGTTGTTGATATGTGTCAATTTTATCTTGACGTTATTATACCAAGCAATCAATTGAGCATAACTAGTTAATATTGTAATCGATTTGCTGTGCTGTCAAAATCAATAATATTACAATTAAATATATAATTGATATGAAATAACCAAACCTATAAATATACTATATATTATCTAGTAGATCTTATATCTAGTGCAAAGTTAAGCGCTTGTTCATGTGACAGGCACTTAAAGCGGGCGTGCCCGCGAATAACAAAAAAGGGTGAAAACCAAAAATTGGTTTAACGAGTTTCAACGTGGTCGTAAGTCTATTTTTGATGAGCTACACACAGGTGCCCCGAAAACGGCTACCACGTGAAAAGTCCATGATCTCGTATTAGCAGATCGTCGATTGAAGGTGCGCAATATAGTAAAGACGCAGCGAAGAGCTAAACTAGGTGCTACCATATGCAATTATTGTGCTGATTCGGTAATTAGGCTACGAACTGCTGCCCCGTTCAACACATTCTGCAGACTTGACCCCATGCGACTTTTTTTTGCTTCCAAACTTGAAAGTCACTTGTCAGGTGAAAATTTGCGTCGAATTAATAGGTTATCCTTATAGGGCGGCCAAGTTTGCAGACCTTTAGAAGAAGTATTTTTCAGTTCTACAAATTTTCGTTTTTTCTTTTGTAGGCTTATCGGATCGGTAGATATATTGCTCGTTACCTATAGCAATTTTTTAATTCAAAAGTTTGCGACAGTATTTAATGTTCGGTTTCCTAATTAGCCTAATTCCTTACTAGCAAAATTTTATAACATAATAATTATACTTCTTATATTAAAGTATTGTACTTTTCGCAGCAAAAATACTTCAAACCCATATTCGAATAAACATTGGGTATGGTGAATTTCATATCGTTGAGTGTAGGCATGATTTCTTTGTCTCTATGTAGCTGGTACAAAAACGAACAGTAGACTTTCTTCAAAAAGCACAAAAAATCAGATTCAAATTTATATCTACAAACATAGAATTAGACTTACACACGGGCGCATAAGAATTTGTATTTGTTTTGTCACTTGAGTATTTAAATTTTTTAAATGCCAAACACAGTGCTTGGCGTGCGATAATTTAGCAAGCTCCTTATTTTATCACCATCGCATTGAACACAAGTGTGCATGTACTTAACTGAACTTCCGATTACTGAGCAGATAGTACATGAATGACCATAGAACGCTGCAGCGCTGATCCTCTACTTGTAGTATGAGCGCGGAAGTTGCCATGAACTGTTCGCAAACTTAGCGGTTTTTAAAACAATAAAATTGTGTTTAAGTTCAGTATATCAAATACATATATTAAAATATATCTGTAGGTATTTATATGGTTCTATCCAATGTGTGAAATTTGTGTCCAGATACCAGATAATCTCATATAAAATATAATATTTAATACCTGTGAAAATATAACAAGTCCAAATGTGTACATTTTATAACTGTGGGATTGTGAAAACGATTGTGAAAATTTTAAACTTTCAACTTATGTACTTTTATTTAAATTTGAAATTTTATAACTGTAAAAAAAGCACATGCAAATTTTGAATTTGTGATATTTGTGTGAAATTTGTGTCCAGATACCAGATAATCTCATATAAAATATAATATTTAATACCTGTGAAAATATAACAAGTCCAAATGTGTACATTTTATAACTGTGGGATTGTGAAAACGATTGTGAAAATTTTAAACTTTCAACTTATGTACTTTTATTTAAATTTGAAATTTTATAACTGTAAAAAAAGCACATGCAAATTTTGAGGTTTTCAACTTATGTACTTTTATTTAAATTTGAAATTTTATAACTGTAAAAACAAGATCATGAAGTTTTTTTAATGTTCAACTTAAGTACTTTTGAGAGCACACAATACTTGATGCGACTGAAAAGCCACTGGTTTAACGAGAGAAAATCTCTATCCTTGTCTTAGGGTACCAATCTTAACTAGAATACCGCCAAAGTTTCATGATATTTCATTACATCGTTCTCAAGTTATTCGTCTCGAAGTTTTTGGAAAAAAAAAACCATTGATGCTTGATAAATGTTATTGCAAATCTGCCCCTGCGAATTCAAGGTTCAGCAGGTGGTTTACTGAATCTCGTCGTAATGGAACTAGCACAAATTCAGGAAAGCCACGTGAGGCAGTAACGCTGGGAAACAACGAGAAACTTGTTAAAAATTTAGTTAGATGATCGTTAAATGAAATTTAGTAAGTTAATTTATATCATTACCTTCTCAAAGAGCAAGATGTATGGATGGAGATGGCGTCTTCCTCTTTCACCAACACAACGCTCCGCTTCGTTTCGTTTGTGAAATGACCAATAAATTGAAAAAATTGCGCTGTGATCCATTTCTCTATGTACCGTAGCGACTATTTCCTGTGCCTCAGACTCAAAAAGTGGCTTGCTGGAAAAAGATTTCACCAAAATTCTGACGTCAAGTTGGAAGCAAAGTTGAAAGCTTATTTTATAGGCTTCATAGTTTCTCACCATTGAACCGGTATCGAAATGTTGGAGGACCATTACAGGAAATGTATTACCCTGCATAGAGATTACGTCGAAGAATAAAGCCATGTTTTCATTTTAGTCTATGTAGTACCTATTGCACTTCAGTTTAGTTTTCGTTTAGAGACATATGTAGCATGCACATAGCACGGAAATTAGTTGAGTAAGTTTTTCGGTTAAGCAACGGCATTTCAATAAACGTTCTACCTTTTCTACTTTCAAGAAACGAATAAACATATTAAAGGGTATAAAAATGTGTGAATGTGAAAATATTATGCAAAGTACCTTTCAATACTTATCAACGGCAGTGACCGGAACCTGATGTTGCATTAAATTGTGTGGTTATAAGGAATCAAATTTAGTTACGTGCCAACGCCATTGCTTACAAGCTGATAAATTTGTAGCGACTGTTACTTATCTTTAGTGAAATTGCCTGCAGTAGCTCAGAGTAGGAAGTAAAAATCATTTTTTGCCTCGTTGCTTAACACCAACAAGAGTTTAGTTTTATTTTATGGCTATGGTTCAGGTTATAATTAATAACAGACTAGCGACAGACTAGTTATATACTAGTTACTTAATAATGCAAATATTTTGTAAATAAATATATAAAGAATATTTGCACTGGTTTAAACAAAAAATTGGAATCGACTCTTCTTAAAAGCCCTCTCATTATTATTAAAATCTAGTGAAATGCGCTGTTTTTTAGAAATTACAGATTGATGCCAATTTTATAAAAATTAAAACAGTTTTATTATTAAAAAAATGCAGATCTATGGAAACACTACAAGTTTTTAATAAAAACCGCGAGATATAATATTCAAAGCTGTATTTTTTCTTAATGAAAAATATTTTTATGTTCCTTGTAATATTTTAAATTCCTTGTAATATTTTCCCTTTAAATTCCTTGTAATATTTTTATAAAAATTTCTAAAAGTACCAAAAATGTATTTTAGATTGTATTATATTTTAGCAGCTACATATATTTTTATAGAGATGGCAACTGTATTATTTAATGAATTTTTGGTTTAAATAATTTTCAGATATGTCCCACTCGAAACCAGAATTAATAATTTGTTAGCTTTCTATATTTTATGCAATATTTTACAGTTTCACAGAAAGATGGAGACTTTATTACGAGCTTAATTGAAAAGAAAATTTTTTCACTCTAAAGAATGTGAGCTAATAATTAAATAAGATTAATTTATCTACAGCTTTTCGTTACTTTATTGTTTAGAATATTTCAATTATTCAATTAAGTGGCAACCTTATGCCAAATTTTTTTCATTACAGACTTTTTAAAGCTATGCTTTCTTGACGCCAGTATAAAGGAAATTATCTAAATTACATATTATAAATGAATCTAACTTGATTATCTATTAATTTGATTGATTTCACGGATAGCTGGCAACTCGATTTTAGAAAATATTTATATTAACGCATTTCTATTTAACCTTTCCATACTAATTATATATCTCAGCAAATATATTATTCTATGAGGCCTTTATTATTAATACATATTTGGCAACCCGGTTTAAAAATATCTACACAAAATTATTTCATTATTATTGCCAATATATATTTCTAAAAAGTTTTACTTCTAATATAAATTTTTACCTTAAAATAACGTCTTTCATTGTTATTAATTTTATACAACAGCCTGTGGGCAACTCTATAATTTTTTAAACTCACAGAACATATTCTTTAATACTTAATTATAATATTCTAGATCGCATAAAGTGTTTTCGAGTATTTTCAAGTGTTTCGTAATATTTTCATTATTCAGATAAAAAGGCGGTAACCCTGGGATTTTTTTTTATGACAAATGTTTCTGTTGAAACAGCGTTACACTTATTAATATTAAAATATATATACAAATTTGACAATTTCCGAATAGATGGCAACTCTAACAGAGCATATTATTATAAAAATTTTATTACTAAAGTTATAAAAACAACTAAATAAAAAAATAATTATTTAATATACAATTCTTAATTTTAGATTTAATGCTAAAAAAAATAAAATAGCGCCCAAAAAGCCTCTGTAAGGCAATACGTCTGCTCCTAATACATAATGCTAAAACGTGACTTTCCTGTGCTTGTACTCTCCCTGTTCATTCTTTGCGGTTTCTTCATATTTATGCAGCATGCTTTTCGTGCCAGCGTTGCCATACAAGAGAGTGTTATATCAAAAGATACGAGAATCAATAAGGTTGAGGAGAATGGACCTCCTCCCGCCGAAGTATTTTTCGGCGATGAACTTTTCGAAAAAGAATTGCAACGTCGTAAATTAATCGAACCGAATGATAGTCGCGAAGTGAAAGTATTTACCGAAGCACCGGCCACATTGGGCCAACGCCTGAAGAAGTTACTAAAATGTAATGATCGGCCATTGAAGTTGGAGAAATTACAGTATGGCAACTATTGGTTGTTACGTAATTATATACGTGGCACGATTAGCACATCGGTTGGTTGTGCCGACACAATTACATTGACAACGAATGGTGATTACACGTTCTTCGATAGTTTGCCATTCTTAACGGAACGGTAAGTATATAGCTTTAGTTCCAAGTAGATCAAATATATGTAGTGAGATTTTGAAATCAATATATTTTCTCTCTTTTAGTCGGTCTCTTACCTCAGATATAGGCCAAATATACACTTCTTTTAGATTGAAATCAACT
Organism: Bactrocera minax; assembly: GCA_021498325.1. Classification (NCBI taxonomy): domain Eukaryota; kingdom Metazoa; phylum Arthropoda; class Insecta; order Diptera; family Tephritidae; genus Bactrocera; species Bactrocera minax. Next base: position 1,081,922 of record JAKEEE010000034.1, read on the forward strand.
GCCCATTCTTATATGGTCTATACTTTTCCCGTGTAGAATTTTCAAGACTAAAACATTAAAACCAAATATATACCTTAAGCTCCGGGACATTTTATTTTTCATTCAAAATAGATAATGCTATAATTTATAAATATATATAATTATACATATATAATATATAATATATATAATAATAATATACATAATAATATATAATTTATATATATATATTTATAATATATTTTCTTCCCCAATTTAGCTCCAGTAACAGAGTGACCTTATGGTATTTAGTTAGCCTGAAACTAATATTTACATTCTAATCCATCATATTCCACGCTATCATCGAAAGTCGTCCTCTCGCCTACTTTGGTGATTTTCAAGAACTTTTTTTGTTTATCTTGCCAGTCCTATATTCGTCGAACTCTCTCAAGACCCATTTCCTATACGCATTCATTTGTACGTAGTACTAAGAATCCCTATTAAGTGTGTGTGTTCCGAACATCACCTACAAACTTGAAACCATGTGTAAGAGTAGGGTGAAAGTAAGAGTTTACCTTTCGAGAGTAGTTGAGCCAGAGCTAACTTAATGATGGGTATCTCGGCTTGGAGCATTGTTCTCATAGTAGAAAAAGAAAACTTTGTTTCATATATCCCCGTAGAGGTAATCTTTCTGGATCTAAACATACGCATAGCTTTGCTATATAAAGGTTAGATAAAATCAAAGAAGATGATTTCTCTACTCTCAAAAACCAATTCTCTATGGCCTTGTGTTAAAGTTAATACTTGATATCCGATGATTGTTGTTAGATGTTGTTAATTTCCGACACCTTCAAATCTGGCTATTAAATATTAAATTTGCATTTCTTTCTACAGGTGGCAAGCGCCTATCAGCTTCGCCATATTCTCGCCGGGTTATGACTTTAATGCCACGTTGAGTTCCATTAAATTTGTGCGTAATTGCCTGCGTGAGAGTCAATATATACGAGACTATGTGACCTTCCATATATATTTCCCACCAACGGATATGCCCGAATATGCGCCATTGACGGAAACAGAGGCACTTTTATGGCCATACGACTGTGAGGCATCCCCGCCTTATACGGATGTTGACCGCCGTGCAATGTATAAGACGGAGCATAATATGACTTATCCAATAAATGTCGGACGCAATATTGCACGAAAATCGGTCAATACATATTTTATATTTGCCTCAGATATTGAATTGTATCCAATGCCGGATTTACCGCGGTTATTTCTCGAGCTGGTAGAGCGCAATAGTAGTGTGTATTTGGATAATAAAGAACTGCGGTTAGTTTGTTGCTAGAAGAATGTTAGCAGCTCTTCCATATAGTTCTACAAATGTAGTTATTGCTTATCTTTAATTTGCAGCGTCTTCACGATACCCGTTTTCGAAGTAACCAAAGACAGTCAAATTCCTGAAACCAAAACCCAATTAGTTGAAATGTTACGGTCACATAAAGCGATACCATTTCATTCGAAAGTCTGCACGAACTGCCATTTGGCGCCGAAACATAATGAATGGGTAAATGCCTCAGATGCCAAAGAGTTGTCGCTTTTTTCGGTAACAAAACGTGAAGGTAAATTCCGTCATTGGGAGCCGTTCTATATTAGCGATAATCAGGAACCAATATTCGATGAGCGTGTCACGTGGGAAGGTCAGTCGAATAAGCGGATACAGGTGAGTTCTCGAGATATCGTTTTACGAAATTTGTGCAAGTTCTAGCTTGACCCGTATATTGCATAGAACATATTTCGGAAAGTCTAAACACGGCGATTGAATGACTAAAACTTCCACCTTTTGACACCCCAACCAAATTTGACTGCTCTGAAGACATTTGAATTCTCTCAAATTGGCTGCAGCGGATAAATGAAATTAATTAAGGGTATTTATGGTATCCTGTGGATCTTGTCAAATGCTTTTTTTCATTTCTAAAGTATATCGTTTTCATATAAAACCGAAAAATATTTTCCGAAATATGTTTTGATGTCTGCTATCTTGAATATTTTCAATTTCATTTTGGAGACATGAAGACAATATGAGAGGTCAGACATGTAGACAACATGATCTTTTAGTTCAGAAGAGTAAGAAATTCTTAACACTATTTTAGGAGAATATCGGTAAAAATTAGCTCTTGAAATGCTAAAGCATAGAGCAGAGTAGTCTGTTATCTTCAAAGACTTTACTAATTTTAAATACCAGAACGACCACTCTTACAAGAGCTTGATATATGCGAGCTTTAACCAAGTTGGAACTTGGACACACTCGTACAAGGGCTTGGTTAGTGCGGGTATTAATAGATCTAGATCGAGCCTATGCCAATTTCAAATACTAAGTGGTCACACTCTTAGTTTCATCTATGCAGCCTTTAATCGTTTAGATCTTAAGAATTTAATATCGGAATGAGACACTCTTATAAGAGCTTGATTTGTGGAAACCTCAATCGATCTGGATCTTGAGAGACTAAACTAACCATAAATATGAGTATGGCACACTCTTTCAAGAGCTTTAAGAGATCAAGAGCTATTATTGATGATCTCTGTTAGATAAAGAACTAAGAAGACCAATTTGTTTATATCAAGTTCGTCATAGGAACCATAATTTATTTTGACTTTATATATTCTGAAAATCATAATTATCAACCTAGGGTCATAAATTCTTTCATAGAATCATATTTCATTATCCTGATATTCCAAAATCCAATAAATAGTCAATATATTTACGTATTTCAAATAATTTTTCAACAGGGTTACGCAATGTGTTTGCTGAAATATGACTACTTCGTGTTACATCCGGCCTTCTTGGTGCATTCACCAGGCATCAAATATTTTGACAAAAATTCGCCACGTCTCAGCTACGTACCAGCCACGAATAAGCTTATTAGAAAAGTTATACAGCCAGAATATAAAATTTTATTTGGAACCAATACGAAATGCTTAACGTGATAGTACCGGATATACAGTTAAATGTAACTGCTTATATTTTGATAGTTTAAGTTAATTTATTTCATATTCTCTTGTATATAAACATATTATTGCAGAAAATATATACGTATTTTTCTAGCAAATCATTCTTAGAAATACAAATTTCGAAATAAATATTTTTTAAAGTATTTGACTTTTCGTTGAAGAACGTGAGAGAGTAGTAACATTTTCACTTTTAGGAATCAAGAGATATTTTTATAGAAACAAACAAAATCAAAGAGCTTTATAATATAGAAGGGCTTAACTGGTACTCTTAACAATATAGGAGGACTTATAAGGTCCATATTTAAAAAAAAAAAATTACAATATATCATATGTTTGAACTTATAAGTTTCGAAATCTCATCCTGAACCCTGAAATATATTTTACAACAGGAGCTGGGATTTATTGAACGCATTTACGCGGGGTCAGTTTCGGGAAGAATGAGAGCGAAAGCTGTTAAAGTGCATACAAAACATATCTATCATAAAACATATCTATATATCAGACCTCTTAAATTCGTGAAAATGTGGAAAGAGGGAATGTTCCATTAGAGATCAAGGAATGATTACTGGGCAGAAGATGAATTTTCGTATATTCTCTGTTTGGAATTTAAGTGTGCTGTGCATTGCTCATAATTTCGTTAGTTAACAGTGTAGTCTCTTCTGTAGTCTCTTCTATAATCGATCTATGATATTATTAATAAGAGAACTACATTATTTATAAACCAGTGATGTCACCCTTCCAACAACAGTCGGGTCAACGTAAGTGAAAGGTATTGTAAAGTCCGTGTCAAAAGATGTTTCTAATGCTTTTACGATTTCACAATTACAAAAAATCATTCAGGGCGGAGCTTTACAGTAAAAACTTCCTTTAGTTTTTAAACAAACTTAGTTTCATTATTAAATGTTATCAGAATATATTTTCTTTTCTTTTCGGTTTAACCGCTCCTCACACTCTCATCTAACTCACCATCGCTATTTCTCTCTCTCTCTCTCTCTCTTTTTTTTTTAGATATCGCTCTTTCTCTCCCCCATCTTTCAACAGTCGCTTTTTCATTCTCTTACTCTTTAGATATCTCTCTCTCTCTTCCCCATCCTTCCCCAGTTGCGCCTAATCATCGCCTTCGTTTTCTACCAACCATCAACTCGGACCATTGCCAATTGCCGAAGTCTGCATTGTAATCATTCTGTTGCGCTTCGTAAGAACTATACTGTTGTGTTTGGAACTGTTGTTGTTTAAGATTTCTCAGCTGTTTGTTTTGAAAAACTCTTGCATTGCTATTCTTATAATTCGCTGGTAAGACAGCAATCACTGGTAATTCGCTGGCGTTCACTGGCCCCCGTTGGCTTTGTCGCAGTTTCTGCTCGTCAATATCGCCGCTACGTGGTGTGACCAGCACACGTACATTCTCCACTGTACCGTAACCGTACTGTGGTTGTGGCTGTGAAGCATATGTATAATTGGGTGATAAGTGTGGATGGAAAGGATCTTCACCGTAAAGTTTGCGATAGCGTTCGGTATGTACAAGTTCGATGATTTGAAAGAGTGCAACGCTCGTGGCCCAGTTATAGCCCAGATATACTGCGCGGTTAAGAAATTAGAGAACAGATTCTTAAGCAATGAAACTAATCGTTGGTAACTTACATATTAGAAAACCGCCAGCTAATGTGACAGCAATCAGAAGTCCTAAATTAAGTTTCTTCTTCAAAATTATCATGAGTGTAATATGTAAGGCAAAGTGGATGATAACACGTACAAATTCAGCAATAATGAAAGGGAGCAGAAGCCACTTTTTAAGCTACAAATGTGAGAAAAAATGAATTAGTTATTAATTTAAACGCAGCCTTATTTTACTTACTTTTAATGCACCGAAAATCGCCAAGCCACACCCAATTATATATAATACCGCCCAGGCCACCATAAAAGCAATAAAATCTTTAACATCTGGGAAGAAATAAATTTAAACACTTGCTAAGTTATTGGTTAAATATTCAATGCTAATGTTACAGGGGATTAGAGCAAGCCCATTGTTGGTTCAAGAGTCTCCGCTGGGTCAGACGCTTCTCATTTGAACATCAAAGCTCAATCAAATAGACAATTCAGTACGAGAGCGGTGCGGTAAGCACTTAGCCGCCCAATGGAGCCACTATCGCAGGAGTAATTTACTATTGGGTAATACATTCACAACTCGGACCCTTACTTTTGTCTTGACCGCGTGTGGTAGTAAACGGGTGGAATAAAACTAAACGGAAAGAGAGTAAGATCATTCGGTGATTTGATTCTTAGTTTTGGAAGAGAAATCGCGCAGTGAAATCAATGACTGCTTGGGTGTTGTATTTGCTGACCCTTCATCTTCGATGGTGACCGTCAAAAATTGATTTAACGAATTTCAACGTGACCGCACGTCAGTTTTTGAAGAGCCCACTACCAAGAGTTCCGAAAACGATCACTATTCCATTGAAGGTGCGCAAGATGGCTAATACAATAGGTATCTCTGTCAGTTGTAGTTTTGGCTCATCCCGAGATACGGGCAACTGTTAGACTATTTCACAGCAGTGTTAGACGCCATTTAAACGTAATCTGAAGGAGCTTCTGTATCATTTCGTGGCCGTCGACGAAGCACAGATCTACTGGTATATACCAGAAACCAAGGAGGGGTCGAAATAGTGGACTTCTCCGCCGAACATGCTCCACAGAAGGCGAAAATTATTCCATCGATTGGGAAATGTGCTTGCCACCGCTTTCTGGGAGTCACTAGGTGTGATCTACATCAACTATATGGAGAAGGGCAAATCGGTCGCGAGACCCCACTATGCTGAATTATTCCTCTCCCAGCATGACATTGCATCGACTTACACCTCAGCCGCCGTAACGGCCTAATTGGTCGAATTAGACTACGAACTGCTGCCCCATCCACCAAGTTCTCCGGATTTGGCCCTCTGTGATTTCTGATTTATTGTAGCATATGATGAGAACAGACAACCGATAGGCTTTTAATGGAGCAACCCAGAATCACCAAACTATGAACAAGTGGATTTGAGAATGATGGAACCACAGAGCATATCTCAAGGGGGAGTTCAACTCAAATTAGTTGTGGTTGCATAAAACTATTTCAGTTAATTGAGTTAAACTTACGATTCTCTATCCAGTTTAAAGTTCTCATTAGGAAAACATTTTTGCTATATTGATCATCATCTCTGAAGAGCTTTATGATTGGTTCCGCTAAATCTATGCCCATTGAAAGCAGCAAAACTGTTGATATGAATACTTGCATCTGCCAAAGAATATATATGCTTATAAGTACGTATTATAAATATTTTCAATGCCAACATATGTCCTTCGCTTTGTCGGAAATTTACTCACAGACCCGAAAACTGCCACCACAATCACGCCCAAACGCACCGAACAATAGAAGAAATATGTTTCCATCCATAGCATGGCCATTCGAATATTATTGTTGTTTTTTGGTTTTCTCAAAAATAAAAATAAAATATTTTATGCAGTTTAAATAAAATTTCTTCTGCACATTTTACGTATTTTGAGTACTTTCTTATTTTTTTGCGTTACTTTCATATATTACTGTTATACTACGTTACTGCGTTTTCATACGTTCGCTTTGCTTCGATGCACTAAAATTGTATAAAATAATACTCTTGTTCGTGGCGCACATTTCATGCATTGAGTTTGCAATATTTCGTCTATTGATTGTTGTAATGCCTGAATGAATAACGGTAATTTCATAATAAATGTCGTTTAAGCGAGATAACGATCTCCTTTTGTGCGGTGCGGTTAGCCATTGAGAAAGACATGGAAAACTCATTTGGTCGAGTTTGTTTGAGTGTGTGTGTGTGTGTGTGTGTGTATGTTTGTATGCATTTGAACACTGTTGTTGGGTTTTTGATATGTACGTGTGTTATATGTGTATATTCAAGGCCATACAAAATAATAATACATCACCTGTGCCTTGATATATTTATACAATTATATTTACACAATTATATAATATAATACAGTGTGAGCCAAAAGTCAGTGTACTGTAGATGATAATATGTAGATGATAATTTTTTGTTGTTCAAAATTCCATTATGATTAATACTCCTTGGTAAGTTTGTCAGTGCTGGTAACTAGATTTTTAGCTGGCATAAAAAAGTCCTTAGGATAGCAATATATGGTACCACTCTGTATTCCCAAAAGTATGTTCCACTAAGAGAATCTTTTTCTGGCAAAAGTTTTCAAAAATTAACTTAGCGTTAATGCAGAGGATTTGGAATCTAAATTTAGACTAAGTGCTGCCTCAGTGTTGCCTTTGTTATTGCTAGAAAGTGTGACTTACCTCAGAAAAACAAAAATCGTAAATGCACCTCTACTTTAGATGTAATTTTAAACGATAATGATAATAATAACAACCTTTTCTTTTCTTTTTTTTTGTTTTGTGTTTTTTTTTGTTAACCTTTTTTGGTTATTTTAAAGCTACTATATCGCCCTCTAGTAAAAAGTCACTGACAGACACCCCAATATTTCGAAAGTACCTGCTATTATAAATTGGCCAGAGATCACCATCGTACCTTCAAGAATTTTTTAACCACTTTTCCATTTCGTTGAATCGATTATGCTTCCTTTCTAGACCATTGTTACACTCTGGGAATATTTGTTTGCCGGTATTCGAATGGGCGGAACACACTTTGTACCATCAAAGTACGGAATTTCTATTAGCTGCTGCTATGGTTTTTACTGCTTCCTCGAATAATTAGTTTAAAAGGTCTAATGGTCTCTGTTTTGGCCTAAGAAAAGCTTTGAATGCATTGCGTGCTCGTGAGAAAAATATTTCATCAGAGCGTTAAGGCTCGGTGGACATTTTGGCGGGTATCATGAATGCCCTATTCTTCTTTTAAATTTTCTTTATACAATTTCAATTGATTTAAAATGAATACCGCGGTGGCATTACCAGTAATCTTGTGATCGAAAAAATTAAAGACATGGAGATGAGCCTTAAAAATTTAATCTAAATCGATATTTTATGTACCTAATTTGGCGATCGACGTCTGCATGGCCGAGGCTAAGAGCTGACGCCTTCAGAGCTTTTCACTGGAGTGTAAAATGCATAGTCATTACCATGACTTTACTATCACAGAAATTATCTTGGAGCAAATATATTTCGTTTTTTTTTGAAAATTTTTTTCCGATTTTGAGGATGACTTTAAAAACCAAGGTTTTTTTTTTAATGTAGAATGAGAATAATGATTCGAGTAGCAGCTGAAACATTCCTAAAGCAGAATAAAGTAAGCTATGTTTCCGAGTACTTTTGTGAAGAAACACATTTTTCAGTAATGGATTATTTTGAAATAATTAGAAGGTATATTATTCACGGCTCATATGCTGTAACTAATTTTTCGCCTTCAGTTATGACACTGTAATTTTTCCAAACACATTCAGATATTATTTTTTGTAAATTTCGTTTCATAAGCCCCGCGATATTCCTTTCAGTTTCACTCTAACTGTTTGAATTTCAATATTTTCACCAATAGTGTACATACTTATATCGAAATCATTTCCCTACTCGAATTACTTTATACTAGTTTTAGTCAATCCACTTTGCTATAAAAATATGAAAGCTCGAAAGCTTAAAAGCTTCTTTACTAAAGTGCATATGCTTTACACCAGCTTGTAACGGTTAAAAAGCTCATTCAGCTTTCCAATTGCGTTAAGTTACTTGTTTGTTGAAGGCGGTTCCCATGAGACTTAAAATGCTGTTCTATTTTAGTAAAACAGTTTGATTGTCAGTGGAATGTAAAAGCTTTTGCGACTACATACATTTATTCGGTTAATCAGAAGTGGTGTTTTTAGTTCACAAAATGAAGTATTACTATGATTCTCGCTGTTTACTAGGGAACGTGAAAATTTTTAAGATAAACGAGAGTATTTTCCTGATTAAATTTTATTTTAGGTATTTTTTTAAGGTTTATTGACAATCAAGGTGTTTTTAAATGAAAAATTGGTAATGAATTTAATTACTTATTTAATCATAATTCATTTCACACAAAAAATATACTCCACAAGCCACTCTCAATCAACTCAGCAAATATAAAGTAGCCATTGCCTACATTAAGGCGCCGAGCAGACCAACTAGTCTCAAACTACTCACCCACAATCAAATATAAATGTATTCAAGCGATCAATTCATAACGTATTATTTAATAACAGTTCGTTATACTAAGGAGAACCAAATGTCTACGAACAGTCGTTGAATTGTGCTTCAATTGACCATCATTTCAGTTTATGCACTGAAGCGTACAATGGTTGCAGAAAGCATGGCTTGAGGAATGGCTTATTGGCGTCGGTTATTTATAGAAGCGCTTGGCTGCCATTGAAAAGCCATTTGTGTTTATAAAAGCAGCAGTAACCGCAACTTGCAACCTAGGGTCCTCAAACGGTCAATGGGTGCTGAATTACATCAATGCAAATAGGTGTGTGTGAATGCCGCCAATGTGCATTATATTGCATACTTATAGGCACCTTATGTGACCGGTCAAACAGCGATTGTAGCAATACAATACTCATGCACATTTGCAGAATGCATGAAAGGGAAGGGTAGGAAGGGAAGGAAGGGTATTTTAAACAAATTGCTATGAATTCTGGGAACAGTGATTGGGGTAAAATTGCCAACTTTGCATAGAAAGACCTTTAATAAGAGCCTTTCGTTGCTGAAAAGGCAAAAAATAAGCTAAGGTAGTATTAGTCGTTGGAGCTAATTCGAAAAATACAAATTAAATGTCTACTAAGACTAGAAGTAGGCAGATATTTTCCGGTAAGATGTTTGGAAATCTGCTGTTTTTTCCTTAAATTTTTTCCCTAAAAGAGGTGAACTATTAGAGGTGAACTTTGTTGGCTGTTAATTTTAAAAAAGACTAAGCTTTGTGGGAATTTCCGGTATGTCATTGGAGAAATATGTGGAGAAGATATGAAAAAATTGAACACCGTTACCTTTACCATAACGATCTTTCAAGAGACCATTGGATCAGCATTTCTGTTGAGTTAGAGATACTGTCTTGGAAGGATTAGAGAGAGATTTTTCAACCTCTCTCTCTCTCTCTCTCTCTCTCTCTCTCTTTGAAGTGTCAAAGAACCGATGTAAGTGCGGAATTAACTTTTTGCCTTTTCCATAAAGTCAAGGTGGTACAGGAGAGCTGAAAATTTCAACTTCTAAATGAAATTTTCGCTCACAGATTAAGATTGTTCGACTTCGCCATGTCTTGAAGCATAAAACTATAGAAAGATATTAACTGCTTTCTCATTTTACGAAAGCCCTTTGTTTTAGAGAAGTAGGATCAGGTGTATGATAATATCTGCTGAGAAAGGACCAATAAGCTTTTTCTATAGTTCTGAACTTCTGGATAATGCGGATACTTTTGGCTTTAGCTTTTATTTTAGCAGCTTTCCTCAGGTCTTGAATATTCTTATTTCAAACTTATTTCAAAAATACACGAAATTTTACCCTGGATTACCCTGCTTTTACTTCGGAAGCGGCCAAATAGTTTTGGAGAGCTTTTCATGCTGTAGCTTGTATCAGTTAATAACTTTAAATCATAACTTTTAATAGCTTAAAAACAGATCCCGAAAACTTGACCATTCTTCCTTATCCAGATTACAACAAAATATTTGTAGGCTCTTATGCAGATTGAGTCGAGGTCTGTGCCTAATAATCTGAAATGATCAAAAGTTACCACACAAGGTTGATGGCGGTAATCATTAAATTTTAACAAGACTATCAGTTAGTTAAGACAGCTGAACTTCCATCGCTGCAAGTTCTTAAAATGTCATTAAAATATGGACAATTCTGAAGCGATGTGTGACTTCAGCGTAAAATTTCGTCGGGACTCCATATACTTTCGCCTCAAAAGTTCTTGTCTCACCACAATTTTTAAAACATTTTCCAAATTTTCTATATCGTATTTTCCCACACTTGATATTGGTATGTTAGTGCATGAATGTACTTAAGTACTGCTTAGTACTTAATATAATAATCTACTCTTTCTGCCATTTTCTGCCCTTCACTGCTGTGGCACAAGACATCATCGTTTTTACTCACACATTACGTGTTAGTGATTATCGCACACCATACTCGTTGGCATGCCAACATGCTTCTAGGCGTTGTCAACACTTTTAATACTGACATTTTTTCACTTCATGATCTCTCGCTGTTGCCAGCAGCTTGGCGCATGTCGCACGTGTGGGCATTTATGCTAAGTATTTAAGTACATAAAAGCGGATATAAATAGTTGTTAGTTGAGTGGTGTGGTTGACTTAAAAGGATTTGCTTGACATTACTCCTTCAAATACACATATTTGAGGCATTTGTGGTAGACCAAATGAGCTTAATGTGGAAATGCTATGGAGCATAATTTAGCGGTGAGTAAAAAATGAAAAGGAGGAAATTCGTTACTTTCTGTTTCATGTAGAGGAAGGATTTCTGAATTTGTAGAATTGCGTCTGCATCAAGTAGTAATGCTGTGTAAATGTATATTTTGTATTTTTCATCACTTTTTATGGTAACTTTTCAACTACTAATAATAATTCTTGAATAAAATGCAAATAGTTTGTAATTTTTTCAAAGAAAAAATTTCTTGTTGCATAATTTTATAATTTTTATTTATAGTTTTATAACCTATTTACTTGCTGATATTAATTTTTTTCATAATTTTTGCTCTACATTTTAGAATTCAAGTATGCAAATGTTACTCATACGCCATGTAGGTTACTTTTTAAGAGGAACGGCTAACCGAATATAACTCTTTTGTTAAATATGTTATAAAATATGTATATAATATGAAAAATATATTTTATAAAAATAAATCCTGTTTCTTTTTCTAGATTGTGTAATTTTTCTGTAATTTCTCCGAATTTATACAAAATGTTACTCATATGTCCCATATTAGCCCTCACGTGAAAAATAAGCTCGAATTAGAAATATGAATCACCTCACAATGGTATATAATTAAGAATTGCGAGTGTTTATGTATACTTTTTCTATGTAAAAGTCGAAACATTATTTGCATTTATTATATGACAATCAATTGTGTTACATGCAGATCATAAATTTTCATCGAGCTTTTCAATTTTATACTACTTGAACAGAAACAAATCAACTGATATTATTATTGAACCGAGCTTTTAATAAATGAATTATAGAGTCAATAATGGTAGAATGAATATAACATTCAATGGTATATAATAGTAGATTGAGAGAGGACTCTCGATAAATGGTTCAAAGCATAGTAATTCGAAATATTTTTAAATAGTTCACGGTGTCTCGATATCAGATTTATTCGGTGTAAATGTAAGGAGCAATGCACACGATTCCTTAAGCTAGCGAACAGCTACAGTTTTTCCGAGTCATGTATAAAACTTTGAACATCATGATCCTTAGACCGCGGGTTCTCTATAGGCTGTAGGGGGTGTTGATGTAATGTCTGTCCATATCAGCTGGTAATGTAAGGTAATGTAGGTAATCAGCTCATATAGAATTAGGTATTCTATTAGTCCTATTAATTAGTCCTATTGGATACCAATATTAGAAACAAAATTTTGGAACTGGCATGATGATTAGGTATTTGAGCAGCTATAAATACGTTTCAGTTGGGCAGGAGGGTTCTGAACGAGGGTAGGTACGGCCAATGAGCCTACATTCCTATGATAGTCGGGTCTATGGATTTTTTTTCAGCTAAAGATTGTCAAGCATTTTTAAAACTATTCGGGGAAGGTTTTTTGCCAAAACAGATGAAAAAACAGCACATTACGATAACAAAAGAAGAAATATGATAACAAAAGCAATAAGCGCTCGTTGGTAGTGTTATCGCCCTTAATTCGACAGGCGCCTTATCAAATTTATGTTGTGCTCAGGAGGTTCAATTAATAATAAAAAAAAAAAATTAAGCTTGCCTTCGTTTCAAAAGAGATCAAGAGATAGGCTTCCTAAGTATGATTAGCCATAATAACCTAACCTAATATTTATAGTGATCTCTTTTATTTCTCCACTGAATGTGTGTACTTACAAGCCTAAGAAAGAGTAGTTAGTACGTTCGAGTCTTGGTACCAACATAGGTCCAAATTGAGGTCGAAAGAACTCCAAATTGTGTGTCTTTACGAATTTAGTATGCCTTCAAGTTTGCGAATTACAAAAAAAAATTTTGACTAAGTTGGATTCGAACCCATGCCCTTCGGAATCATAGTTACGTACTAAAAATACTCGACAACAACGGTTGCATGCTGTTGTTGATGTAACGGGAGTGCTTAAAAAATTTTGTAATCCGAAGTTGTAACAGTAAATGAATGAAACGATATGATTACATTGATTAATTACTAATTACTAATTATTTATTATTTAATTATATTTTATATTGGACATATACAGTTTTCGTTGGAAAAAAAAAATACACATACGCATCTAAGTCAAATAAAAAGAGATCTCAATTAAAGACGGAAATCAAAATAGTTTCGGAATGCTCCACAAGCCTCTTCGAATACGTCGAAAAGCGCCAATTTTGTGTTGCTGCAACTACAAACCGAACGGTGTACACCAAGCAGAATGTAATTGTAACAAGCTAATGGTGGCCAACCAACCGGCACAAGCATTGTCACACATTTGCTCAGCCAGCCAGCTATGTAACGGCCAGCGGCAAACTAGTTGATGCTTTTGTGTTGTTGTTGTTGTTGTTGTTTTTTGTTGGACACATGCTTGCGCAGCACACTATATCGTTGGCAAATGATGTTCGGTGCGATGGAGCAATGTTGCATTCTTATTAATCGGTTGCAGCTTCACATAGTCCTGATGATGATGCGAGAGCTGTGTGTTGGTCAGCAATGGAAGCGATGTATTCGAAGTCTACACAACAAAAAAAAAAAACGTGAGAGAGAGGGAGAGAGAGAAAGAGACAAAGAGCAAACAAGAAGATGAACAACATGGAAACGCGCCTAAGGAGATATGACACAAATGTATGGCAATTTTCGGAAAAGTGCACAAAATTGGCAATTACAGTTAGATTGCTGCAGAATTGCTGCTACTTGTTAGCGTTGTTGTTGTTGCGCAGCATTTCATTTGGCTATTACCTTAGATTTATCACGTGCCGCCTGCGCTGCCAACAGCAATGGTGTTTGCTGTTGTTGTTGTTGCTGTTGCTGCTGCTGCTGCTGCTGTTGTAGTTGTTGTTGTTGGTGGTGTTGCGCCTGCAGTGGTGTGTGCTGTTGCGCTTGTGGCTGCAATTGTTGACTATGCGGCTGCAATATCAAATGTTGTTGCAACTGTTGTTGTTGCTGCAGCAATTGTTGTTGTCGTTGCAAAGCGGCCGCCTCGAGGCTATTGACATGCTCCAGTTCACGCTGCTTGGCAACGTAATCATCGAAGTATGAGTGTTTGATGAGCTTTTCGCAGGACCAACGCTTGACCGGATCCTTGTCGAGGCATTTCTGCAAGGCAAAACGCAAGCAATTGCGGATTTAACAGAGTTTGTGTTACTTCTACATTCTACTTTCCACTGCTTCTTCTTCTTTTTCTATGTTTTTCTTGTTTTTGCTTAGGTTTAATACGTGTGTTTGTGTGTATGTGTGCACTTACTTTGAGAAAGTCTATGGTGAGCGGATTTTGTAGCGATTTAGCTGGCATTTTGTCCTCGAGCGGCTCCAGCGTTGGCGGCACCGGCAATGTAATGCCCTAAAGATGAGTAAAAAATTTATTCAAAATTGAATTTTAGATAACTCGAGTAAATTTATGTTTTTTTTTAAATATTAATATAAGAAATTGTCAAAACTTCTTCTAATAAATGTAAAGAAAATTAATATTGTAAATTTTGTTGGCAAAGATAGTCAGCCGCTAGTTTCTCTTAATCTCAAAAATTTAATAAGAATCTTTTAACAAAATTTCCCTTGAAGAGAAGTGGTCATAAAAGAAAGAACCTACTGTACAAAATAATCGAGGTATCAACTCGGACCACGACCTATTTCCATGATATATTCGGATACAAGCTTCTCGTTAAATTCTTTAGGTTATGAAAATCTAGCACAAAACTACCAAACTCGGGAAATTTTGTAAGTGGAGGTCAAGCTAACGGTAAAAAAAGGCGCAAGGTGCCAATAAGCCGGGGTTTCAATTTCGCTGACGGAATAAATATTTTTGCCTTTAAGTTAGTTACGGAGGCAAATATTAACTGTGTAGCTTTCTCAAAAGGTTAGGAAAGTAGCTAAAATTTAAAAAACACAGGAGAAACCTTTATTCATTTTTTTGATTTGCTTCCTAATTGTCCTTATATTATGATAACTGTTTTCTCAATGCGAAAATTTATACAAGCTGCAAATAAATAGTTGAAGTTGGTCTTTAAGTGAAGTTTCCAGAGCCTGGAAATCTTTGATCAATCAGAGATTTTGTCTTCAAAAACTCTTTTGGAAATTCGAAAGGCATGCTCTCGGCTAGATCACCTGGATTTACTTTAATATTTCGTTGCCGTCTGCTACGAATTGTTTTCGTCAAGATTATTTTGTAGAAATAGTTCTATAATTTGTCGACCTGATCTGTCCAATATCCTATTATGCTCACACAAAAATACAACAATTTAAAGATACCACAAACAAAAAGTCCACGGCATCACTTTGACTTTCAAACAACTACGTTCCCAAGTATTATGTTTCTTTAATCCACTTTTGAAGAATAAATGTGGATGATAAAATTGTTGGAGCTCTTATGTAGTGATCGAAGTGATTAACTTAACATTTAACTTAAGTGATTAAGTAAGGAAAGTTTGTAGATCTCCCTTTTTGGTTCAAAAATTTTCTGTTCTTATATTCATTGGCTCTCATATTCATTGACCTAAGAAATAAAAGTTAGTCTCTTTATTAACGATAAGCAATGAGTAAAGACACTCTGGAAACCGTTTCATAATAATTACCTGGTTAAAATTTAAAATTAAAATCAATAGTTTTGTACAACCTATTGTGAACTACTTAATGAACAAACAACCCACGATACTCAATGTCGGTTCCAAATACCTGGTTCTAGCCATTTAATATTGGGTTCTGAAACCTTAAGATCATTATGTATGGGTAATCATTTAGGATTGTGAGGCATAGAAATTCGCTAATGGAAGTCATCGAAGGTTCAGGAACATTCAGGAAAGAAGGTACAGGGAGTCGAACACAAGATCGCCCTTTTAGCTCCACCTAGATATTTGTATATGAGTGGAAAAAAGGTTGCAAAAATATGCTTTAAAAAATGGCTCTAAAATGTCAATGCTGAAACCCAATTTTAATAGATTTGACTTAATTTTCTCTTTCCTAATCTCCTTCGAAACACGGCGGCGCTTTATAGGTAGTATTAGGAGTGCTCTGTTTGTTTGGAGCATTCATTTAGTGACCTAAATCTTAAGATGCCTGAGAACCATACATTTCACCGTCAGCTTTCAATGACTCCTCACAACCGAAATAAACACACCAATTTACAATTAAGAAACATCCTTCCACGAAGAAGGAAAAAAAAGTGATAAATTAAGCCGGCAGAAGTTTATACTTTCGAGAAATATTGAGAAAAATAATCGCTATTTTTATTGGGATCAAACAGGGACTTGTTACTAAACGTAAATACTGCCCTCTTTCGTACAAAATTATACACATTTTCACTTTACTCACCTTAAAATATTCATTTTGTGAGAAAATCTGTATATGGCGCGGCAGCAGGTCGCCTAATGTTTTGCGTATCAAATACAATTGGTCTACATCGCTGCGACCGGGCCACAACGCCTCGCCGCGCACCAGCTCCGCAAAGAGACAACCGATGGCCCATACATCCACAGCGGTGCCATACTGTGTATCGCCGACAAGCAGCTCGGGCGCACGATACCAGCGTGTGGCAACATAGTCTGTGTAATTCTCGCCAGGACCTGCAGGTGTCAAGTGAAAGCAGCAGAGAAAAGAGTGTGATAAAATTAAAATAAGTGAAATAACTGAAATAAGTGAAATGGTATATGGGAAATTTTTTGGCAAACTGTTTTTCTTTTTTCCACTGTTTGATGGTGCAAGAATCCCTCCCTTCACCTCTTACTCACTCAACATGCGCGCAAAACCGAAATCGCACAGCTTCACTTGTCCCTGCGCTGTCAACAGTATATTCTCCGGTTTAATATCGCGATGCAGGCAACCCTGTTTGTGGCAATATGCCACACCCTGCAATGTCTGGTAGACGATCTGTTTGGTTAAATGCTCCGGACAGCCTTGCGGATGTCGCTCCAATTCGTGCAACACTGTCAACTCGCAAAATTCAAATACCAAATGCAAACGTCGCTTACGCCGGAATACCTCCAGTAGTGAGACCAGATTGGGATGCTTCAGATTCTATGTGTTGGGTGGACAAAAAAAAAAAACAAAACAAAAAATAGATAGTTGATAATAGGAGAAGTAGCGTTAGTCTTGAAACAAATACAGATGGAGAGAAGGAAATTTGAAAATTTGTGAAGGCAAACATCTGTCGACATTCGAAGAGGATAGTGCTCTAGCGCTTGCAAGGGAAGCAGATAATGTGTGCCTATGTGCGTATGGGTGTGTGCATTATATATTTCTGCTCACTTAGCAACAATATTGCCTGACTGCCGCTTTCAGTAGATTTTCAGTTGAAATTTGTCAACAAAGCTTTTAGGAGATTTGTGTGCCTTGGCTTTGTTGTGAGGAAATTTGTCTCACATGTTCGTATTGTATTAAGTTGAGTATGAGATGTAAAAGCTTGCAGATGTTTAGGCTTTAAGTTGTCTAACTTTTCTTGAAAAGGTGCAGTTTCATGCTACTTTTCTAAAATTTCTTCTAGGTTGTTGTTGTTGGCATGTGTTGAATGGTAACTTCTAGACTAATTAAGTTCTGCACTAGTTCTAGACTAAGGTTTATATCTCAGAAAAATCACAAAGTTCTGAGCCTTACTAGACTTCGGTTACCATATGACCAGCAGGATCAGCGAATGATTCGTTGTTAACCAACTCTCCCTGACCTCGGCGACCTAGGGCTTAGTCGCAGCTACGGTACTCAGCCCTAATTACTGTCAAATTTGGAGTGGAAAAGACTGTCAAAGATAATACCGAGTCTTTCCGGTGTGAAAACCTTAACTCTAATATTTAGATCTTGTCTGTACCGCTCTGCCAAAAGTACAAAGGGACGTCGATAATTTCGCAGAGGAAAGCGCTCTTTTCTGTTGGTGGTCAAAAAGAAGTCATACTTCCACCTTTTCACCTAAGGTTGACTTTAAATTGTCTGCTGAATTCCCTTGTTTGGTTAGGGATTTGATGCAGATCAGATTTTAAAAACATCGTAAGATAGATTGCGAGTTTTTAAGCACTTTAGTCATTTAGTCGAACCACAGAGTTGAGATTCTTTCAGCGGTGACCGTTAAGCCTTGCCTGGTGAAGGGCACAGCCTTTAATGGGAAATTAGGCTGTATAATATTTCTTTTATTCTCCCAGTAGATCGGTAGGTATGCCAAGAGCAGCGAAGGTGTGCTCAAAAAATTCTTCGAGACCATCCCTGAAAGCTCTGTTAACAATGAAGAGGTATTTATTTACAAAAATAAATCAGTTGATTTAATAGCTGTACTGTGGGTAACTAATCTAATCTAAACTAAGGTTAGCGCTAGCTTTGTGATCTGTAACAAGCTGCTACAGTTTCCCATGAATTCAGAGTCATATATTTGTTATGCGCTCTCGCTCTCTCACTCTCTCTTGACTCAATAACAATTTCGAGCTTTCTATATCAATGTATCCATTGATTAGATGACGCAGGGGTGCTTAGCGCTATATGAAGGACTACACTTTCCATAAAAGTTTTATTGAAGCCAGCAATATTTCTACAGAAACCAGAAAACTATAAAGGTGACAGAAATTACTTTAGGTATATTTTAGGAAGCAGTGATTTAAACGATGAAAAGGCAACAATATTTCAACATAAGGTTTGTAGGTACGTGAGGGAAGCAATATTATATATCCATAAACATAGTACTAAATTATTGCTCTTATAAGTAATGTGAAAATAATGTGCGTACTAACTTTCAACAGTCGAATTTCGCGTAATGCAATTTTTCTTATAGCCGGATCATCTTCGGATTCCACAAACCGTTTAACCGCCACTAAGGCGCCAGTCTCACGATCGCGGCATTTGTAGACGACGCCATATGAACCTGCAAGAACAGATAATTTTTAATTATATTTTGGATGTATTTTGCTCAACGTGAAGTAAAATACCTTCGCCAAGTCGACTCAATTTCTCATAGCGATCCATTTTACTGCTACCCTGAGGCCTAGAAAGAATATATAAATTTGTTTGTTAGTCCAACCTTTTTATTAGTTTGAGAATATGAGTATTTATTTCATTTACTTAATAAAAAAACAGGGAATGCAATAATGAAACATAGTGGCCAGCAAGCAGCTTCAAATAGGAGGCTCAAATAGATCTTTTTCAAATATTTAACGAATCTATTGATAGGTTTCTAATAAATTTTTTTTCTTTGAAAACAAATTTCTGGAAAGTCAAAAATCTTAAAACTGGACTAACACTTTGGATAACAGATACGAAATGTTTGATATGAGCTAAACTTTGTGCTCATACTACTAATTTGCCATCCCGAGTCAACTTACCCTTTATTTTGGGTCTTTCGGGTATTGTTACAGGTACTTTAAGAAAATTATGGGAACTTTTTGATTTTATGGACGAATTTGAGCAATGGAAAGTCTCTTAGAAATTCACTCATCTTTCAAGAATATTTTTGGTGAATTGCTGTCGTACTTTTTGGTACATTATTCCTCTTGGGTTCCGTGTTACTTGTTTTAGTATTGTAATTAGGATACTTTGCTTTCGTAGTTTTAACTTATGATAATTGCCAAATGAGAGAGAGAATGAGATAAGGAGAGAACGAGATAGATAGAGAGATATATAGAGAGAGATAGAGAGAGGGAGATAGATGGAGAGAGAGTGGGATAGATAGATGGAAAGATAGATAGGGAGATAGATAGATAGAGTGAGACGGAGATGGATAGAGAGATAGAGAGAAATAGAAGGACAGAATTAAGTCAAATGTGATGTGATCTACACCCTGCTCTTGCTTTGCGGAAGAAACTGTTAATTTTCGATTTACCCAAGCAATACTCAAACAGTTATTTTCAGTTTCATGATTGTCTGCAAGTCTTATTGTTCATACTTTATCTCTTTTAAAACAGCACTTTATAGAAGAAGTTGCCTAATTGTATACTTAGTTAGGTGAAGGTTGGGCTACAGCAAGTTTTATTTTGTTTTGCTGCTTGGTTACAAGGGTTCCAGCAGACAGTTTATATTCTGTTATTATAAACCACAGACTTACTAATTGCAGTTGGTCTTTTTTTATAATAAATTGAAAATACGTTTAGAGATCGTGGTCATATTTAGACTTGTGCTGCTTCCAACAATGCGTTTTGTATATAGGTTGTGATCCATACTTCCACTTCACAACTTCTACCATACTATGTAATTCATAGGACCATGGTTATTTGTTTTGTATAGGGTTAAGCTACTAGTGTCACCCTTGAATTAAAGACGGCAACTTGAGATATCCAGCCAGTCGTATTACTTATAATACTCACCATTCAATTTTCATTACGAAGACGACCGGATTGCAAATACTGAGATAGGTGATGACGAGTTGAAACAATGAAATATATTATAGAAGAATTTAAAAGATAAACGAAATGCCTATTACCGAATGTAACCGAGAACGTTCTACTTGGATTTAGGCGCATGAAGGGAAGCCAATTAAAGGCAAGCCAACAGAGATAACAACTAAGTGGTTCCTGGTTTCAATTTCGTGAAAGCCTTTTAGTTCACAGGCATAATTCTTCTAGTGTGTAGACAGTGTTATAGGTACTCCAAAGAATACAAAACCGGGTTCCAAAGAATTCTAGCTAATAAAGAAGTACTGTGAGAAGAAGTGGCATGAAGAGGTCCGAATTAAAATGTGAGGGATTCATTACACATTTTACTAGAGGTAGCACTTTGCTAATGCCGTAAGCAAGTGGGTGATATACATGATTACTACTCCCAGGGTATTGAAATCAAATTTCGCCCAGAAACATATTTGACTGTAACCCATATTTGTCGTGAATTTTAGAGGAATTACTCAAAAGGCAAAATAAGCGGAGCAATTTTCAATCACTGCCATAGAATAAACTATAATGTAAATGATTTTATATATAGTCTGGTATATGTCAGAATTAATTTTCGGCTTAAAATTCAAATACAAAAGAATCGCAAGTGTATAATTCAACTTCAATATTGTCCAAAAAAAAACTTATAAACTCAGAAAAAGTATTTTGTTGCCATTAACATCAATATTCCATTGTGTTTCACAAGTTCATATTACCAACGGCTGTATACCCGTACACCATATCATCACCAATGAAGTGGTTATAGCATATAACTCGAAAAAAAAAGGAATTACCTTAAGCTCAAACTTGGGCCACGCAGCAAATTGAAGCGACGTGTTGGAATTTCTTTGCGTGGCAGCATTTTACAAGAACACATTAAATGATTTTATATATTTACTTTTTTGCATAAACAATTTATGGATTTGTATGTGTGCAACAATCAATTAAAAAGTGATTCGTATGGATAAAGTAGCGTGTAAAGCGTATAAACTGCAAGCGTTTTTGTGTATGTACAGCGTTTTTCCCTTTAATCCGTCATGAAAATGCGATTGAATGGCGATTGAAATGATGAAATCGATGAGCGTAGCGGAAAAGCTAATGGCTTCAGTAAAAAGTTGAAGAAATTAAGTTTAAAAAATTTGAACAAAAATGAGCACAAGCAGAGAGACATATATGAATTAGTGTTTTGCGGGCGAAAAGTGTTGGAAAAATGTTTAAAATTATTTTTTCATGTAATAAGAAGTGAAATTATTTATTTACAGCAATATTAAAGTAAGCCGCTTTCACAAATTGATTTCTAGTTAATACTTTGGCTTGCACGCATACATATATATATATATATATATTTACGTATATGCGTGCACATATACACACGCCACGTTAACGATGTTTTTTATATAAAATGCACATATATTAGTACACATTTAGTTAACACAAACAGCTGCGCACCGGAAAAATCAATAATTTACACAGTTTTTTCATAAGCACAGAGAAAATCTGGCTTTTCGGCATTTCAATGTCATAAATATCAGCGTTTTAATGCGAACGCACGAAAGGTGATTGAACTGCGCACTTGGGCAGTGACTTCGGTGACTTCGGTGACTTGGGTAGTTCTATGAGTTGTCCACTAAAGGTAGTGGTTAGTCGTAAAATAATGCTGCTTTAATTGCACACTACTTCTTCCACAACTACACAAACTCAGCACACACACACACACACACACACAAATTCTAGTATTCACTTGGTTCACTTCTTTATAGCCGTTAAACTCGCGGTTTGATGGCGTACAACAAACTACACAGCTGTTGTTTGTGATTTATACTGTTGCTGCTTTTGCGCCTGCAGTTATGCTACACCTGCCGCTTTGCTCGGCCAGCTGCTGCTGTTGCTATATTATTCAAGCCATTTTACTAGTGTTTATCTTTGTGTGTGTTTGTGTGTGTGCACTATTATTACTTGTGTCCTTTAGCCATATATTTAATTGTTTTGTTATTGTTTTTGCTTTGTTTTGTTTGCTGCTTTCGACAGCGCCGCGTATCATAGCAATCGTTGCTGTGAACGCTTCAACCACAACAAATCGTTAAGCCATGCGGTGGTGGTGGCGGTGGAGCGCTTTCAGCTGCTCTGTGTGCAGTTGTCCTTTTACTTTGGAAAGGCGTGCGCGCTTGTTTTTGTTTTTTTACATAGTAAAATACTTAGCGTTACTTTGAAATGCACAATTGGTTGCATTGGTTTTTGTTGTAATTGGCATTGCAATCGAGTTGTTTGCCATAAATTGAGCATGCTAATTAATGGTGCATTCGAAATATAGATTTGTGGTACTCTTGAGTAAGAACACGATAGAAAAACAGACTTGCCGGAAGGGAAAATTTTATAAGGAGATTTGTGCAATAGGAATTACAAATAAATAAAAATGCATTTTGTTTTGTATATATATATAAAAAAACTCTCTAATTAGTATTTGCATTAAACTAATTGATGTTTAGTCTAGCTTGTTTAAATGCGCTTTGATTTTAAGTAACAAACAGATTCTCCCGGAACTCATACGGGACCCCTAAATTTTTTTCGGCGGAAGCAAAAAAAAAAAGAAAGATGTCAAAAAATTCAAACAAGTAGCAACTTGAGAAATGTTTTAATGCAGGCTGAGTACTTGTTTAGTTAATAAAAGCTACATATAAATTTATACAGGAAACACTACCACAATCGTTTTAAATATTTCGACTATCAATTTAACAATGAATCAATTGAGCTATGAGTAACTTAAGTATATACTTCGAAAATTTAACTGTTCTTTATCTGAAAAGTAGTATTCTGCTTTAAATGACAAAGAAGCCATTGGAAAGAGTTTGAGCAGTAGAGCTAAATAGTTTCATAGAAATAAAGCATGCTGGAAGGCTCCCCACCTGTTAGAATACCCAAATGTTCATTTGTTTGTATATTGATTTCTGGTTGTAAGTACTAGATTCTTTTCAGTGGCACGAAGTAATACCTTTCAGCGAATTATAAACATATACGGATAGATTTATGTGGATGACTTCTATAAAACCATTAAGCCATTAACCTTAGACTCCAGAGCCTTTCTAAAGCTCTCAGACAACACTCCGATAGTAGAGCGATGACACTAGACTCGACCTCATTGACTGTATGTTCGAAGCATGCCTAACTTCACTGTCAAAGGCATCGGGTTACTTCTGGTTAAGACTATTTTGGATACCAGGCCGCAGCGGAATCGCAGTCAATTGTAAAGTTTATGAGTTGATATGGAGAGCCAAATTAAACTCACTGCTGTTAGAACGGAAACAGGCCGGAGCTCCGCTTTCTCATTGTGTTTTACACACTAAATTCTTAGATCTCGCTTGACTATAAAGCCGGTGAGTGAGTGAGAGAGTGAGCAAACAAGGAAACTCTTGCCCCAATATCATCAGGCTGGACATGAGTTGGAGCCTCTTGTCATACCGACGCTGTGGGCACAACTTACAAAATTCCTCTTGCCCTATTTGCAGGGATTTTAACTGGACACTGTTCACCACACTGCCCACCTAGGTTCACAAGTGGCGAGGACCAAATTTTTGCATGGATTTCAAGACGAGTTGAAAACATCTCGACACTTTCGTCTTTACTATCCAGCTTGCGACAGACTGAGTTTAAAAAAAAACATCTTGGTTGCCATGCTTTGGGTCAATCGAGTGATATTCCTGAGATCGATAGTGACCGCTACAATAAATTTGTGTTAAACACAAAGCTTTTAGGTTGTATGTGAGTCTATCTCGATGCATAGCTAAGAGATTTTGGCAACACAAAGCACCGTGAACTCCGTTGCTGGCATCAGGCCCAAATCTGACTTCACCTTACCTATGGTGAACGTACATTTGCCTAGAATTGCAATACCTGAGTTAATGTAGGAGAAAACTTGCCTGGATAGCCAAGAGCAGCTGAACAATTTCAACCTGGAGAAAAACTAAATTTTGATACTTTATTTGTGCTCTAGTGCTTTCTAAAGGCTGGTTCTTCAGCGTAGAGGTATACAATATTTTATTCAAAATGTTCCAGGCGTGATTTATCAAAGTCGATGGCTGTTAGTGATTAATTAATCCTTTTAATAAATGTTTTAAGTAATTATTTATTCACTGCTTTTTACATTTCTTCTATGACTTCATATGACTTCATATGACTCTTCGATAGATTTTCGAAAACTGGAAACTGAAATGAGCATTACTGATGTGTTTTGAAGAGTTACAATGTTGCAAGAAATATTACTCAGAATTCATTCATTACACAAGAATTCCTTGTATTTAACTCGACTGAGTTTTTTGTTAAATTTTTCTTGCTTCTAGAGCTATATTTTTGCTCTAAGGACTAAACGCTGTAGAATCAGTAATCGCTTTGTTATTGCACTAAACCACTGTAGATAGCATATATGACGCGGCAAGGTTTTCTCTTCAGTATCTGGTTTATTTTTTGCTCTACGCGACGTATTAAGCATCTTGTAAGCCTTGAGCGGCTTATTAATGGCTAAAATATATTTAAAATGAACAATTTTTTAAGTCGAAAAAATCGCCGTAGAAAAACAGAACTGCGTTTGCTTTGAGAAAAAGGCAACTTTTTTTTATAACACTATGCAACAAATTAAAGTTTCTTTTTATAGGAATTTAACTATTTTCATTGAATTGAACTTTTGAAAGTTGAAAAGAAATATTTATATATAATAAATAGTGTCAAAAAGACCGGAGGATCGGCTGAGGGCTAATTTGCTATGAAAAATATTTTTTGAAAAATTTTTAAGGCAGAATCCAGCCTTAATTTACTTTTGTATACCGTTTTTATTTTGCTTTATTGTATTTGTGAGCAGAAAAATTCGTTTTCAAGCCACTGTAAAGTCTAGTTATGATGCAGTGGAAAAAATATATTCATTGCATTAGACTGATGGTGCTAGTAATATCCATGCAATGTATTCGAAGTGGCAAAGTTGTGTTTCAAAAGTGACAATTCAAAATTTTTTTTAACAATTTTTATTTTTAAAAATGTTTAACCACTTATTAAGTGGTGCTCAAACCAATTTTTAACAAACTGCTTGAAAATTCATTATAAAGAAATAAAATTTTTTTATTAAACCACCTTTTCTTTTTAAACTGCCGAGCTTGTGTCATGCGTGGGCAATACTTATGCAACGTTAAATGTGTTTAATAAATAGTAATGAAGTTACACAATTGTTTCAGCACTTTCTGGACATAGAGTCCGTGATTAAGGCACACAAAACCGATTATGTCACAGAAGATCAGAGCGATAAGTTGCAACTGAACCGCTTGTTAAACGGCAACTGGAGTAGTCAGCTGCTTTATTACCTCATTATATTACGGCATTGAGTTAAAAACTCAACAATAGGTCATATTTCCACGCATGAATGCTTGTACGAGCATACAGTTGTATGTATATATTTAAGCATATTGTGGTAGGCAGTTAGTTGCTTACGCATGTGGCAAAGTTATATGGTTTAAAAATAGCTATCTGCTTACCGTCGCAGCGAAAACAATTTCGAGAGCTCAAACATGTTTCCTGCTACCTTTCGTAAATACAATAAACAAAAGTATGTTATTAAGGGCACGTCGCACGTAAATTGCACTAAAAATAGTAAGCTACACTGGTTGTTGTTGCCGAAAGTTTTCGAATAGCAATTGTGACGTCAGAGCGAACTAAAACGCTTTACGGCATATGGAAAGATTTATAATGATTGCGTTTTTTTTTTTTATTAATTTTTATCGACCGACCGACAATGCGACCAAACGACCGATCAACTCAAGACGACTACGCGGAATGTCCTTTCGCCTAAGTCCAAGCGTGCTGACGTTGTTCGTTGGTGGAGCGCGCTGCTGAATGTACACACGTATACAACAACAAAGCATTGTGCATAGGAAAATTATTTTATTGACCCGCACAAGTGGTGTTTGTGTTGGAAGAAATGTGTGTGTGTGGCAAATGGCAATAGTCATATGGGCCATGCCACTTGTATAATGTGTTGTAGCGTTAATTAATGTGCTTGTGTGTGCATTTCAATAAGCATATGTGTGTGTGTGTTTTGTTGTGTTGTGTTGTGTTGTGTTGTGTTGTTTGGTTGGCCGCATACATGCAATTGTTGAATTTCAATTAGTACAAGTTACTCATACGCCATGTAGTGCCATGTGGTGCAGAGCTATTCGTATGCAGTTATGTGCATGTTGACATTTGTTTCGAATTCCAAACACAAGCATGCAATTGTATATGCTGCTAAGAAGGCTTTAAGCCGGTTTAACATTACTGCTATTGCATTTCTTGGCATTGCAGTTGTGGTCTCAGTCGCTGTCGTCACATGTGCGTACCTGTCATTAAAGTCACAGCGTCCAACTTCCAAGGCTTTTTTCTCGTTTTGCAGTTCATTAACAGTTTTGCTAATAACAAGTTGCATGTGTGTGTAAGTTGCACGGTGTAATTATAAGATTGCAAGCATGTAACTTTTATGTAAACAAAACGCTGTTTTTAAGCAGCCAAAGCAGACATATAAGCCACCTGCAATCTCTTTGTTCGTATGTTCGAAACACTTCGAAAAATTCCGAGACATAATTCCAAGACTGGATACCATCAGAGCGAGGTCAGCAGGGAGTGATGTAGTGTAGTTTCTTTTCAAGAAGGAATTTCTATCGGTACAAATATCAAATTAAAGCACCATTTTGAAGTTGCCATTATAGCAAATCCAAGGAAAATTATTTCTGCAACCATTTTTTACGTGTTTATTGATGTTATACTATAAAAGTAGGGAACTAAAAATTCGTAGTCGAAATCGGTTGGTTAAAGCATTTCATGAGCACCTACTTCAAGGCAGAGAAACGTGCTTAAATAGTGATTATTGCTTGCCGAAGTGTGAAAGCGATAAGAAAAAAAAAATTGTTTATGACCATTTCCATCCACAACTATATCATTAGAGATAACAGCAGTATTAACTCACTCGCACAGAGATCTCTCGGAGTTTTTCCTTAAAGTACAACGTTGACGGAATTTTATCAAAAAGAAATATTTGTATTTAGATCATGGGTGCTCTGACTGAGTCATAGCAATATCATAGTTTTTTTTGTATTAGAAAAATTTGTTTTTGTTAAAGATATCGTTGTTGCTGCAGCGTATATACTATGCAGATAATCTACAGTTAATGCAAGTAGCTGTTCATATCGGAGAGATGCTTTTATCTGGGACTACTGTGGCCATATTTGGCTTCAATCACATGGCATTCAAATATAAAATTTTTAAAATTAAAATCTTAAAAATGCAATTATTATATTACATAAGAAGATCTTATGTACATTTAATTACGTTTATTGCGACAATATTATATTCAAAATGTGTAGTGCAAATGCAGTAGTTTAAATTTTTGTTGTAGTATAGTTGTACTAGGGAGATCGTTTGCCAACTTTAGTCTGAAATTGAACATGTTCTGGTATAAGAAAATAATTGTATGGCTAATTATAAAGCTTTACTGTATTACAATTTGCTAAATATATATACAACATATACAATATTTTTCCCAAATTATATTTTATTCACTTTCAATAAAAATAAATATTAAATAAATATCAAACTTTTTGAGGAAATCTGACGGTTATTGTTCAACCGACACTGCCAGATTTGGAGAACAGAAATGTCGCTTAGATCGATAAGAAACCAATATACTCTCAGAGTGCGGCAACTTGGTGAGAATTTCAAATTTTGTTACATAGTGTAGATAGATTTGTTCTATAGTGGCTTGGACGTTTCGTTAGGTTATTATGGCCAATAGAAATCAATAAGCAATTGATTCAGGCACTAAAATATTCATGTACGAAATCGATTCATGTTCGAAAGAAAGTAATGTTCGAAAGCGGTTCTTCTAAGTTTGCAAAAGGAAACAAATTCCAATTAGCTACGCTCCATACCTGCGGTTCTTGTAGTGAAGGTTTTTACTTCGGTTGAGAGTTTTTTTTTTTGCAACGAATAATAATATATTATTTTCACTATATAAACCTGTCATAGCACTTTTTAAAAATCCCTCAATTAATTCAAATAATTCAAATAATTTTCCAATAACAATTGGCTTCCTAAGTAAATTATAACTCATAAATACAAATGACTTTCAGTTTTCCCAAATTAAGAATTGGAACATTGTTATACCAGTTGGCTTATAATAAGGAAATACTTGTGTGGCGCAGAAAATTGCTGGTCACTCTAGGGTGAGAGGGCAAGCAGGCAAACTTGAGTGCCACCAGTACGAAATTGGCTCACACTTACACATCGAAGCAAAGGAAAGTGTTTGTATACTATATAAATACATGCATGTACCGTTGTATAGCCAATGCGCTGTCCACCGCAAATCAGTTTGTAATCATTTGCCTCGGGGTTGCCGTTTCACATTTATAACACTTTAGCATGCGGCTATTCGGCCGCATTTTGATTCACACTCCACCGCAAACATTTACATACAAATATACGAAATTCATTGTGATATCCATATCAGTTAGCGCATATTTAACGGCTCGTGGTCGGCCTTTGACCTTTGTGTGCAAATGTTGCGGACATTGTTTGCATGTAATTACATTGTTGTATTGTTGTAATAGTTGTTGTTGTTGTTGCTGATTTGTTTGTTTTAAGCATACTTGTTTATTTCTGCATTAATAAACGAGCTCGATATTACATTCACTTGTATTTTATATGGAAAATAGCGTTCTCACCCTTAAGTGTTGCCTGCTTTTAGGCGCTCAATCGCTTCGGCGCCCCTGTGGTGTTTTGCGCTACATTTTTATTATATTATTGCTGTTTAGTACAATTGTTTCTTCCACTTTAAGTGTTTAACTTCCTTTATTCCTTTATTATATTTTAGATATATTTGGAGAAATAAAATTAGCATAATGACTGCTTTCAGCCATACAAATTTCGCTTTGTTTGGTGGTTTCGCGTTTTATACCGCAGTGAAATATATTCTTTGAAGATATTGTAATTTGGTTTCGTTGGTCTGTTTTTTGTAGTTAGTAGCTAGGGCTTTCTCTTTTAATGGATGATACTCTCTCCGTTTGAGAGAACAGGGCATATTTCTGAACCTAAGTCCAATTTATCAACTACCACGAGGAATATTTTCAGGCTGAGAACTTGAATATGGCTGAGAACCATGAATACTTGCTTTTAAACGTACCTTAGATTAATTATGACAATTCTCTTTCTATATTATATAGGTTACTTACACCTTTTTATACACATTTATATATCTTACTGGAAGTTTAGCACAAGGAATGTCAAAGAATACATTGACCCTCTCACACTAATTACCAAGAATGCAGAAGGTGTTTGTCCTCTTGTTTTCAGAACTACGCTTTGTGTCCCAGGTGGTTTTCTATTAAAGGCATGATTGCTTGATACTAGATAATAGAGTGCAAGTAATTAAGGTTCAAGCTCTACGACAGACAACAGTTCCTCATTTTGGATCAGCTACAGCCAATTTGTTCTTTCGAAGAAAATTTCGAATTCGAAAATTCTCCACAAAGAAGCATTTATATTTCCTTAATGAAACTGTTAGCATATTGGACCATCTGAGTCGGAAACTTTATCGCATACATTTGATAACATACATTCTAAAATCGAGTGATACCTATGCTTGCATTTTGCTCAGCGTTTTTTTTTCAAGGAAGAAATGTTATTTAATGAAAATTTGCTTAATGGGCGCGGCTCGAAAAACTTTGTTGTACCTTTTACGCAAAACTTTTTACTCAAATGGTATTTCGGTTTCGTACGCATTAAGTAGGTCCTTACTTATTAATTTCGTTCTACTTATTTATTTACTCATTCTTCTTCCACGATCTCTCTATTTGAGAAACTGTCGATCTGAGCGTATATATATATTGATACATATATATACATATATGTATAATGTAAATACTACTATGTACTTGCTCTCATAGCATTTGAGCGGCTAGTGATGCGGTAAGTGGTCTGCCTAATTAGCATTCTTGGTGGGGGAGCATGGTTTCGTGGCAACCGTTTGTGTGGTAGAGTAGATGTTGAAGCATGCACACTATCAAATAATTTACGAAGAAGAACTTAAGGAGTATAGGAAATTGTGGAGCAACGTACAGTAATTACCGTGTTGGCAAGTAAGTAGTAATTGGAAAATTTCCATGTAAAGTTTGTATGAAATTGCTGTGAACTGGAAATTAATTGTGAAAGTTGCATGGGATTCAACGAAACTTTTCTATAACTTCTAATGAAAACTTTAACTAGTAGTAATTAATAGTTTATAAGGTGTTGGGTACATGTAATTCAGCACTTAAATGTTAATCCTAGTTGAGGAAATATTTCAACAGGCAACACTTTTATTGTCGGTTTTTTAGAGTCAGCACAGGCCTTACTTGCGCGTAAACTTTCCTCGTCTTCGGAAATTATCTAACTTAGCTAAACTAAAAATACTCGATCAGCAGTTTCCAAAATTTTCATTTGTTACGACTCTAAAATAATCGGTATGAATTGCCTATATATATTATACTTATATAATATAAAGTTAGACCATCCTAGTTTAAACGAATCGAATAGCTTCGTGAAGAGTTGTCCTTTTTTGGTAGAAATTTGGTGTCTGAAAAATATTGCTCAGAAGCATCTCTAACCCATTTCTCTTTTTATTAGACCAGTATATTAGTCAATCTAGCGGCAGCTGATTGGGTGTTTGTGTACTTAATTTAAGCTTAATTTATTTTAAGTATTCTATTCTTCGGATTGCGCTTTGGCAGTTTGAAAGTGTATTTGACTCATAAGTGACCCTTCAGTCGTAAAAAAAATTGGTCGAGCTGCGATCAAATTACTAGCTCCTTCCTTAAAATGTCTGCATACGCTTTAAAACTGCATTCCCCTGGATTGAACTATGAATCATAGAAGAGCGATCTGTTATGCCCAATTGAGAGTTTTTATAAATTGCGCCGAAATTAATTGAGACCGATTCTGTTTCTGACAACCATTCTTAGTATTTGCTAAGGCTATGAGCAAGAAGTTCAGTTTCTCCAAAAGTTGCTGAGTCTTCGGGACTATGTAGTTCTCAAAAGTAATAATGTATAGTTGTATTTTTCATATGTCACTATAATTATGTGTTCATAACAGCCAAATAACATTGTGGACTCGTGCCAACCTTCAAAAGAGGCAGAGTTTAGCAAGTAAAGATAAAAGCGAAGGTTTCATCACCATAACCACAAAACGAAGGCATATAGTAACAACAGCGAAGGAGTAAAGACAAAAAAAATATTAAGATAAATAAATTGCGACTCTTGGGAATATATTGCAGAAACTCTATAAACTATACTTAAACGAGCAGTCGAAATAAGTTGAATTGAACAAGTGGAACACTACTCAGCATATCATTTATTTAGCAAGGCCATTTGAAGCACTGAATATTTAAAACATATCTAGGTAAATAAATATATATGCGCATACTGCTAGACATGTGTTGACATTTGATTGCCTATACTCGTATGTGTTTAGCTTCTTTCAACGCTTTGTGTTGATTGCGTTTGGAGCAGCGCAAAATGACAGTCGAGTGGTTAGCCTCTTTTAATAGCCTTGCACATGCAATGCGAGCACATTTCATGTAATCATATATTATCCATGCGCACATAAATATATGCGATATTAACACATATGCGTATGTGTAGAGAAACTGTTGCATATTTTAAGGCGCTTTGCTGTTATTTTGCTGCCATTTGCAAGCGTTGAAGGTTAAAGCAATAAACCTCACACAATTACCAATAAATCACTTGCGTGCGTTTTCAAGTTCGCTATTTTAGCGGCTAAATGAAGCAGCCGAATAGGAGTGGGTGTGACAAGGTCGTGTTGTAGGTTATTAGGTAGCGTGCTCAAGATAGGTTGAGTCTGCTATGTGAGCCTTACTTTAAGCCAGCGTGAAAGATGCGCGAATTCAGAAATTTACTGGTCGGATTTTCGGAATTCGGATAGTTGAAATATCGGTGCTTTCTGTTGCCAAAAAGCCTTCGCCAATTCGATCGTTTGGCCGAAGGTATAGCTTTCAAGACCTCATTATGGCGTAAGGCGGATAGTTGAGGAGACAATATTGGCATGTTTCTACAGCGCATCCTTCCACATAAACTTGACAATTGATGCCCCTAAAAATTTTTTTGCTTTCCTCCGTATAAGCGTTTTCGTACAGTGTTCGATTAAATGCCTTACAATTGAAGGAAGACGTTTCTTGCACCTTGAGAGCAAGTAGTTCAGTGGACCTCCTGTGTTCTAAACTCGTCCAGAAGGATCCCGCCTTCATGCAAGCGTTTTGTGAATAAGATTCCACTTCAGAACAATATACTTACTGCTCTCTTGATAGCAGCCATCTGCGCATGAAAGACATTACAGTGGTCCAGGAGCCGGAAACTATAGTCCATGCAGAGCTCTCGTCAGATTACTTATTAAGTTTTCTACTTACCGATCCAAACAAGGTTGGATACTCGAAATAAAGGCCCTTGGCCGGAAGTGAAAATCCGGGTCAATTCCGATACCGGAGAACCCGCTCCTGTGAGAATTGGTCAGTTTATTTATCTAAAAGTGCGACCAGGCCGCAATTAGAACTGGTAACTAATGACACCTTTCATATTTTATATAGAGAGAACTACTCCCTTTTGTTCGTGCACAACCTTTGAAGAGATTAATTGTGTCCGAAAGGCTACAAAGGGACACTAAGCTTTTTTGCATACCATAGAGTTTAATACATGTTTACTGTCTTTAAAGATTACTTCCACAAATTTTCTGGTAAGGTACTGGAAATTTCGGAACAAAAGTACTCAGGGGTAGAGGTTCTGTCAAAATTTCCATTGGAGGTGGCTATGTATGTATGTGTCAGACCCTGCAGTTTACATTGGCTCTCATTCTTCTCTTGTCGGCTCTTGCCGTGTTTCTTTGAAGATGGTTGCTGATATTTACTAAGTTTAGCATTCGATTTCCCTGGGTAGTGAAATCCCAGCATAACCATTAAACTTGTATGTAGCACTTTGGCTTGAAATCCGGTGCTTAATAATTTACAGATTCCTTGTTAATTTGAAGGCGTTACTAGTGGCGCATACTTATATATTCTATTGATTATATAACAGCGATTCTGTGGACATTTGCACTTTAGAACGTTGTTTCGAAATTCTGTTGATGCTCAGTTGCTAAGCGCAAGCCCCGAGTGCTACTTTGACACGAAACTTTTCCACCAAAATTTCATAAGTCATTTGAAGCCGGCTCGAAACTTACATGCTGGTTAAAAAACTAGCAAAAAATTAGGGTTTCGTTTATTTATACACAACATTTTCTCATTTGCATGCCGTTATTTGCAATGCATGCCGCCAAACTTGAATGCCGGCAACGCTTATAACTGTGCCGTTTCTAGGCGCACAGAAAATATTCGAACTTTTTCGCAAGGCAAATATAGGCGACCTTGGTGGTATAATTTGCGTTTGCAAAAGTTTAAAATAGTATTTGAGTAATTAAAGTTTGTGTTTCGTTGCTCTACTCTATAAGCGCACATGTGTGTGTATGTGTGTGTGTGTGTGTTTATGTGCAAGAAACCACTTAATATTTCTTTATAGCTTTTGACTGTTTGTTTAACTTCGTACATTTTCAGCACAGTTTTCCACCAACTTTGACCTTTAAGGAAACTTAAAAATTGGCGTGTCCACAACGCATAAATATTTATTGTGCTTGCTAGTTTCTTTGTTGGTTTCTTTTTTTTCCAATATTATTTTTGCATACCGACAGCCATGTAAAATTGTATAATTTCAGTTAATAACAAAATTTGTTTCATTGCATACCCGCGGGCGCTGCGAAAGTGCATTTTCTGCAGGAAACGCGATAGCAACGATTGTTGTGGCCACATCCTCACATTCGCCATTATGATTTTGACGCGCACAAGTAGCCGGGCGCAACGCATGCAAAACACAAATGTTTTTAACGAAATAATTTCACATTAAATTCACACAATTTTTTTGCCTTAATTGTACATTTGAAATGCAAGAAGTGTTTATAGTTTTTAATTTCATGCCACTAAGCCACTAATTTGCAGTAAATCGACATGTTTGGTAAGCGTTGGCGCTATTTTGGCGCAATTCACCTTGGCACTGGCTGACAGACTGACAACTACGCGTGAAAGCCACAAGGTGTTGTGCGGCCACTGGCGACCATAGACAGCCAACTCATGTCCTTGTACTTGTTAGCCAGTATTGTTGCTGTTGTTGTTGGCTTTATTTGTCATTGGCAATGCATTGTTAGCCGCAACTGTCAATATATAACATTAAATTTCCATTTCTCACACTACTTAGCAGACTACTCTTGCCGTTCGGGTAGTGTAAGCGGTTAGCTAACGCAAGACACACACAGTTGAACACACACATAGATAGCATTAAGTGCTGTGCAAGTAAATCAATTGCAAAACAAAAAAAAAAAAAAAACAACAACAGCAAAGCTGTAATTGATTTTTATTGCCTTTGGTCGGTTTGAAGTTTTATATGATCGGTATTTATTGAAGTGCGGCCAGCGCAAATTATAGGCATACACATACATACATACATACATACATATGTATTATATATGTTACATTGTTACATATACATTGTTACTTTATTGCCGCAAGCATTGTTCGGTAATCGTTAGTTCGCTTACTTTTACCTTAAAGAGCCCTTCAACATTGTGTTTTTCTTGTCGTTTATACAGAAAAGAAGAAAGTTAGGGAGAGTTTATAAAGAGAAGAGAAGTGTAAGTCTATAAATACAGGGTGTTCCTTAAATATTTATAATCTCTTATGGAACAACCATGTTTTAGCCGCAGAAAATATAATCAAAATAATTTTGTGGCATGCAGTTGAGTTGACAGTTGTTGGCCGGTTAAATGTACGAGTCTGTTCCGGTGTAGTAGGTCCGACTGCCAGCAGACATACGGTCTATATGTGTGTGTCTTAAACAGGCAATCGTAGACTACCATGCACTATAGCACGGACTGAAAGGTCATGAGTTCATATGCTGATAGGCTAGAAGTGAAGTAAAAATTTGTGTTAACTCGGCCATCCTTCGAAAGGCCGATTGTATTTGTGATGTAAAGAAGTTTCGAAAAACGATTATATTTGTTTTTTATTTTTCTTCTTCTTCGAACAAGGACCTCTTATTAGCTAAGGTCGTATTCAAAGTGCCTCGTTGTATCGATTATACACCTCGAGAACTCAAGCAGAACTTATCTAAATAGCTAAAGATAAGGTCCAAATGTTAAGCCCATCAACACTAATTTAGGCACACTTTATTTTTCAAAAGAGTACTGCGCGAACCCAATTGCACGCTTTGGGAACCTTTGTCTACTTAGGGTCTGCACAAATTGACTCAAAACCGGGATCTAGGGTCTTAGTAGAGAGGGAAACTTGAATATTTCTTCTAGTATTTCTTGATTACATGTTCCTTATGTCTACGATCATCAGAGTTCCAAAATTAGGTATCGGCTCTTTCTGTTCCAGAATATGTTTCAAGAAATATTCTTTAACTAGCTCTGATAGAGTCCAGCAATGGAACATAAGACACAGCAGATATAGGTAAATATAACGAGTTGACTGTACACTACAGTAATTTCTATTACAACGTGAAAATGGGCCGGTTTTAGTTCAGGGCACAGAAGCTTCTTCTCTGGATGAGCCTACCAGATTTTCGCAAAGGTCTGAGTTTCCGTTGAAAATAAATATTTCTGAAGTGTACAATTCTATATTTACCATTCCTATATAGTAGATCAACGATACTTCTTGGTGTCTCAGATCGTTTGTTCCTAGTATTATTCGAGCTTCCTATTATATATCTGGTGTGCCGGACTGCTTTTGAGAAAATTTGATTGATGCCAGAAGTGTATGCGGAATGTTTACCAATACCTCCCTCGGGACGGTAGTAGTCAGAACTTAGTAACTTTTATTATTATTATTCTAAATTATTATTCTAAACTTTTCCATGTGATAGTTACACACTTCACACGCAGGGTTATGCAGGACTCCTGTATTTGCAATGTATAAATATTTTAATAGTTGAATGTACAGCAGTGTTTTCGACCTTTTCAACTGCTCTTCTTTCAACAAAGTTCAAATGACCTTGTTTTAAATATTCATTGCAGTCCCAAAAGATGAATATTTTAGTTATTTATTTAGTTTGGAAAGCGGTCAAGTAAATAATTTCGCACGTGTTCTTTTAAATGGAAATGGGTGTGGCCAAATTTGAGCGAAATGAGTCCAGTAGCAGACATGCAAACATGTGTTTATGATATTAATGAGAATGGTTTGGGAGGACGGTGACATTGCATATATTTGTGAAATATTTTTTCACTTTAATTCATTCTCAACTTAATATATTTTCTCGCCAAAGTATTTTTTCAGATTTGTAAGCAGTCACCGTTCGATGTCGACTAGTGTCAATTGATGAAGAATGATCCTAATATGAGAGAAGAGCCTTCTTTCTATTAACATTCTCTGAGAGTATTACTTAATCTTTTGGATCTGGATGTTATTTAACAGTAAGCATTCCAAGCATACTACAGACCGTTTTAGGTAGAAATTGAATAATTGTCCTTCAAGGATATTTGTTATTGATTGAGTGGTAGGTTACCTGTAAATTTTGTGAACTAAGTTCTGTTCATTCATCGTTTTATCAGCCATGTTGGCCTTATCAATTGGCTAAATTGGGTCTTTAAATCGAAGCTGGCGTGTTCCACAGACATTTTATGGACTTCGTTCCACTAAAGTTTTTTCTACGTAATAGGAATGGATCCCGGACTACTTTTTGGTTGAGCACTGTAAGCAAGATAATTTTGTTAAGCTACTAAGACAACAACAATAACTTTCGAAAGGCAACTTGTAGGCCTAATTTAATATGCATAAGCTGCTAGCTAAATTCATTATATTCAGTACTACCTCAAACACCTAAATCACCAAGCTGAAAGAAGCGACTATCAACTCCTCTAACCTGAAAATGTTAACAAACCTATTTTCCTTATTTGATCCTTCATCAAGCCTTTTCAATTTATCTTTAAATTGCTTGAGTTGCTTATAGTGCCCTTAGTCAAAAACCGGCATCGAGATCCTTGAAAAGTGAGTTCTTTTGCAGTAACTGTGTTCTTCAAGTCTTAAGGCTAGCTGTAACAGGCATCACATGAATAAAACAGTTTTTCATCACTCTTGAGATTATTTGGTCTTTCGATTATATTACATATATTATCGAATATATTGGAAAGAATGGCTATATAAAAGTATTAGACTACTATATATTAGTATAGAAGTATTAGTAAAAAGAAATCCATTATTTTTCCAATACTTTTAATAATTGCTTTAATAATATTAGCTTTGCTTTAATAATCTGTATCTCACGTTGTATAAGTTCGATTGGGTTATATGGCGTTAGAAAGGTAAAATTTGGTGCTAAAAAAATTCTCAAATAGTTTCGTCATTGCTTCATCTAGTATTGTGAGAGCACGTGTCAAAGTTGGACACCAACAATGAGATAATACGCCGTATTTCACAGTTTTTCATCGAAAAAGGCGAAAAGGCAGACGAAGCAGCTGAAAATGTGAATGGTGTTTATGGTGCTTATACTGTAACAGTCCACTATGCGCAATTTTGGTTTCGTCGACTCCCTTTCGGTAATTTGAAAATAATGGATTTCTTTTTACTAGGTTTAATATATGGACTAATTGGTGTTAACTTTTTTGGTTTTGGTCGGAAAAGTTCCATGATTTTGGTGAAACTGAATTGATGACTTGCACAGGATGAGTTAAATTCATTAGCTAGATAGGCTAGGTCCACATTATTTGGCACAGATATAGGCGTCTATGTTCAGAAAGTTTTTGATTGAGAACTTGATTATTGTATATGTTCTGAGTTGGAAAGTAATAGAGAAGAATTCAACTACTATTGTAGCATACAATTTTGTAATGCAGTTAGTCAGAGGTTAATCTATTTTAAAACTTGATATATTTTCTTACAATCTGCGCTTGAAGCACTCACCCATTTAAATAACCATTTACCCTACAATATAAGCCTACTAAACACTTCAACACAATAATTCACCACCAAGCAATTAGTTTCATTAAAAAAATTAATTCTAATTGCGCCTGCTGCCACAACTTGCCTTGCACTATAATTCTTTTGCAGTCAAAAGCTTGCAGAGCCACACAGTGCTATATAAAGTTTATTTGAACAGCATACAAAAGAGACGCTCTGTACACACTTTCCGAATGAAAATTTCAGACTGCAATTTAATTTACGTTCGACCGCGATTGCCACCATAAAAGCGTCCACAAATATGGTCAGAAATGCTCATATGCACAGACATACATACATAAATTAGTGCATATGTAAAATCTGTGAAATATGGAAAATTACGGCAGCCACTGATTGCAACCATCGCACATAAATAAATATGGACTGAGCAACACCGAGGCACGCCCCCGCACATATCTGATAAATTGCACTCGGGCATTATGCTCTGGCCATTTGAGCAATGTGTGTAAACGAAAATGAGTATATTGGATGGAAAATGGCAATAATGCAATTGTGTTTAAATAATAAACCGCATTAGGGACGGGACGGAGATAATGACGCTTGCCATTTCGGTGTCACAAATGAAATGTTTGATTTATCGATATGTAAGCAGTACATATACAACAGTAGGGTACGGCTGGTTATACTCGTAACTGAGGTGGGTACATGCACTCAAATGAGTACAGGTTTATATATTGTAAGTGTGATGAGTTCGACAGATTTGGGTTTCTTTCATACTTCATAACCAATTCATTTCAAGTGGTATCAAATGGTTGGAATTTCTAGTTATATTATGACACACTCATATATTCGCCGATATATTCACTATTGTTAACTATAAAGTGCAATAACTAAAATCACTAAATGTACTGTGGGGCTGGAGTACCAATTTCACTCATTTCCGACACGAAATTTTAGTATATTCAAGACTATACGTTCTTCTAATTTTGCTGAGAGATTTTTAGATGAGATTTGCCACACCTCATAGGCAATATTTATGCAAAGCTTTTTACCGATATCTTCATTGGGGCTTGGTTTATAAAAATTTTGAAGTAAAAGAGTCAGAGTGAATTTAAAGTTGTGCTATATGAGAAGTAGGCGTGTTTGTAGTCCGATTTGGCACTTACAAACCTTAAAATAAAGATGTCAGTTTAATGCTACGCAACAAATTCGGTTTATTCCACCTAAAAGTGGGCGATGCCACACCAATTTTAAAATTTTTATACCGATTTTCATGCAGCTCCTCGGTGCTATCCTTGCTGTGGGCGTGGTTACTATCCGATTTCACCCAGGAAGTTTGGTTGATATGTTTTTAGTAGAAATATGTAGTCAAAGCCGATGAGGAGGCGAACCACGCACCTCTTTTAAATCCTATCTTTCTTGCTGCGATGACCAGTAGCAAATTAACAAGTTTTTTTCTATTTGTGGCTTAGTTATAGCTCTTTATAATTTTTCGCTTACTATTTTGCGTACTATTTTGCCTATCGACTATAATAACCTCACGAGAGGGCCAAGGAATACGTACATGAAGTTTCATGAAGATGTCTAACGTTTTACTCAAGTTATTGCTTACACGGACAGACAGACAGAGAGTCACCCCGAATTCAACTCCTCATCCTGATAATTTATATATATATAACGCTATAAAAAATATCAAACCCTATAAATATCTATCCAGATTAGTTTCGAGTATTGCAAACTACCGTTAGTTGAACAGAACTATTATGCTCCATGCAGCATGTTATGAGAGTGTAAAAGTTTGTATCATTCTGGATAAGAAATTATTATATAATAAAATCATCGTAAAATAGCTTTCCGAAGAGACTCTGATTGCAGAGAATGGCGATTTCAATGCAATAAACCAATACATTTTTGCTCAAAATATCAACCACAAATGTATCCACTATTCGGTAGCCACCCATTCAGCAATATGTTAATGACGCTGCAGCAGTAACAAGCACTCATACACCAGTTAATATTAAATTGATGCTGTGGTTAATTTAAATGACCAAAATCTCTCTATAACCAAATGAACTTTCCCTTTACGAAGAACGCAGCGAAGAGCAGAGCATAGTCCACTGAGCAACTGCCAACAAATGTCAGTAACTGCGACCAGCGAATAAATTAACAGCAGCAACAATTGTAGAAACCCCAACAACAGTAAAACCAAAGTAATTGTAATTTAACAAGCCAATGAAGCCTGGTTTACCAGAGTCATCGTTAAAATACGAGAGCGGTTTGATAAGTGAGTGACATTTAATGCAATACTGGTGGTGCCAGCTGATCGCGTACGATGTTATTATTTTTTATGGGAGGCGGGAATTTGCTTATAAAGTTCCTCTCCGATTTAACCTTGAGATAATGACGCCAAAAAGAGCTAATAGAATAGATCGGGAAGAGAGAAGAGTGAAAGAGAGAGAGAGGGATAAGAGGAAGAGAGAGATAACTATGAGAGAGAGAGAGAGAGGAACAGGGAAAGAGACTGAGAGAGGGTGGTGTCTAAAGGCGACCTTTTATCCGAGAAACAGTTTACGCTGGCAGGTTTTGAGATTTACGCGAATTCGGTGGAGGTGCTTAACCATTGATAAAGTAGTGATTCAGAATATATAATATTTCAACATGAATAGAGGAATCTTTGTAAAAACCAAAAATATTACGCTGACAGTTATTACACAATTTAATACATCGGCGTTAACACTGAGCTGAAAACTCTGGTCCAATTGGAAAGACCCTGAACCTAATGACCATTAATTCAAAAGTGAAGATATATTTTGCATACAGTTTTACCAATTTTTGCTCTTAACTACTTCCTAAGCATGACTTTGTATATATATAGACTATATATAGACAACCCTATAAACTTTCACAGCAACAAAAAGAATTTTAAAGCCAAAAATATCAACTCTGTTTGTGTGAAAAAATCTCACTGAGCGAAGCCACAGTGTTTCATGGTGTAAGAGTTCAGTAAATGCCACAAACAGCTGAAACCACAACAAAGAGCTTCCGTACGCTCTCAAAGAACAGAAGTCCGTAATCAACTGGCAGTGGTGAATTGGCAAAAAGTGAATTGCGTATGTCAGTTCATGTCAATTTACATGTTGTTGGTGAGGGTAAACTTAAAATAACGAAGTATGTAGATAAAAGAGAGGCATTTCTTTAATTTTGTTTATAAACTTTCGTATAAACTTGCCGAAACTTGTTATTTTTAACCGGATTTATACTGAAGGTTCTTTATGTACTTCTGAGCTGAGTGGTGGTGACACATTTTTTTTGATTTTTAGCAGAAAGGTTTGAACTCTAATGACGTTTAGGTGATACCGAATGTTGTTTAAATAGACTGTGCATAGAGCTAGCTGTCGGAAGAGGTAAAGAAAACTTTGGGTTAGTTAACTCAAGACAAATATTTCGAAATTTGGAAACGGTAATTTTCTTACTCTGCAGATCCTAAACACTCTGTGTTAATATTGGGTCCAGTTCGGACTTTTGTGATGAGAAGTGAGCCTTTAAATGATAACCACCCTTGTTAACAAATTGGGGTGTATTTTAAGAACCCTATAGAAATAAAAAAGCTTGTAGAATATTTTTTCACTCGGTTGTTATAACGAGTCAAATTTTTGGAGCGAAAGATTCTTTATTAAAAGGTGATGCTCAATACTGTAATCTCTAATAAGTTTATCACCTAAGAGTTAGCAACAAGGTATCGGTATTAGTATCGATTTCTAATGAAAGCACGCCGAATCAATAGAAAATAGGGTTAACGTAAACTTTAAGATAAAAAATATTACATTAATCTAAAATTTTAGAGCATTTAAGTACATTATGGTTTTGTTTTTTCCTCTATAAAAAAAATATTACCGTCATTTGATTTTTGTGAGTTTATCAGTTGAATAACTTAGATACTAAATTATCGAGTTAATCGGCGAATATCATAGAATTAGATTCTTAGTGTGTCTCTCCCAGAACCAAGCACCTCCATGTCTACTTGCAGCGAAGGCAGCAAGGTTTATTTATAAAAAATTTCTTCCCATTGCCAAATGGATGGTAGAGCTCAGTTCTGTAGGTAATCAAGTTATCAAAGTGGTAACTCAAGTTGTCCGTCATGTCACTTGTAGAATGAGAATATATTTGAAAGACCAAGAGTTCCACAGGACTTCTATAACTAACCCCAAAGAGGAGAAGAAGGCTTAGTTACTCAAAAGATTTTTTCTTGCCTTTCTTCTCAGACAACTGTAGAGCTTAACTCTGTATAGCCAAAGATAAGGCAAATACCGCTTGTTTAATAAGAATACCCTCTAAGGTTAATTGTTTGTGTAGCTTAGTAATAGCCAATTTATGAATCTCAACCACTACGATTTGAAATATCCGTTTAATACTTAAGGTTGACAAAGTATTAGACTAGAGTTTCAGAATGCCTAGCTATTGATTTAACTCGTTAAGAGTTCCGATCCTCTCCCTCGCAAACACTTCATTGTGTCATGAGAGTTTTTATAACACAGCAACAGAAATATTTTGTTAGCGGACCACTATAACTAATGACCAGAATATTTTCAAAAAACATAGATTACTTCTTTGGGGACTACGAATTATTCAGCTTGAAATTTGAGGTCAGATTTTTTTAAACAGAATATTATTTACATTTAATCTATTTTACCAAACTTTTTAAGTATGTTAGGGAGTTCGTCCTGG
Organism: Bactrocera minax; assembly: GCA_021498325.1. Taxonomy (NCBI): domain Eukaryota; kingdom Metazoa; phylum Arthropoda; class Insecta; order Diptera; family Tephritidae; genus Bactrocera; species Bactrocera minax. Next base: position 1,125,329 of record JAKEEE010000034.1, read on the forward strand.
AGCATTGGGTGAATGTTCCAAGTATGAAATTAAATTTGAGAGTTCCATGAGCCTGATGTTGCCTTCAAAAGGTTGATATATTTTGAAAATTCTTTTGCATATGAATGTACCAAGAATGAACTTAAATTTAAGAATTCCATTAGCTTGAAGTTGCCTTTGAATGAATGACATATTTTGTATTTGTATAAGTTTGTATTTAGTCTAGACCACATATAGCAGTATAGCAGGGTCTAGGGAAATGCATTGGACTGTTCCCAAAGCCGCGCGAAGATTGACAGTGAGTCATGACTCAAAAGTTGTTTGTGCACAAAAATCAAGCTTTCTTTGAAAATTAAATTTCGAGAAAACTTGAGTAATCAAGAAAAATATAAAGGCTTGTTAAATATATATGACTTATTTCAACACACTTACCTCCGGGGCAGTAGTGGCAGATGATTACCAAACAACCACAGACGCTTCTCACCGAACCATTTGTCCATAGACTTGGTGCGCAAAAATTTGTCGAGAAAAAATAAGCAGCAAAACTTTTTCCAAATTGATGAAAATAAACCGTGTTACAAGTGTTACCAGAGTAATATGAAATTTTGAGGGATTGTTAAAAAATTTCATTTGTTTATATGGAACTTTCACTTTCCAACACTATGTGGCCACGTGATGTCGTAACAATAACAATTCATGTTGTTGTCAAGCATTTTAAACTTTCACCGCTTCCACTGACACACACACACACACACCGACACACACAAATGTCAAAAATACGCTAACAAAATGCATTGCTGCCAACTGCAGCAAACTCAACAACCGTTATAAATATTCACAAAAGGAAATGTTTTCGTAATTTAAATTTAATTTTCTTATTTTAAACACATTTGCTGACTTTTATTTCCAACTGAGCGGAAATTCTGTTTACGCAAGTGTTTCCCTATTCGAAAAGCGTTTGAAAGGAAATGCGCAGCGCACACGGTCTGCTGGCGCGGCGAGTGTTGGTGCGCTTGGTTGCTTTGCTGTTCGCGGTGCGGCGCCTGGCAGCGCGTTAAGCTGCACAAAAGCAAAAGTTTGTTTATTCCACCGAACGACCGTGTGGAGTTTAGTGCGTTGTGCGCACAGGGTGCACGCGAAGGGGTGCTTGTGTGGTAATAACAATAGACAAAGCGGCGGTTGCTGCTGGCAACTCGACGGTTGGTCGCGCGGATTTGTTGCGAATTTTTGTTGCTTGTGTTCTTTTTGTTTTTGCTGTGTGAATTTTGTTATAAAAGTATGTTTTTTGTTCATTTGCAACGCTATATTTGTAATATGTAATAATTGTAATGTTTTTTGGTTTTTTTTTTTGCATATTATATGCAAGAATTGCATAAGCATTAAGCTACTTTTGTTATTGCCGGAAATATAGTGTATTAAGAATTTCCAACTGCGGAAATATTTATGTGGAAATGCTTAATCATTTATTAGGTAATTAGACGATTTGAGTCAGCAGAAACTGATGTCATCGGTTCTAATAGCATACATTTATAGAATTAGTTTCTCATTGAACAAATTATTTTCCACTAGCAATCTCGGTTTGCTGTCGTTAGAATCTATTAATATTCTACTTATTATTCTTACTTAAACAATATTCGAACTTAGCCTTTAGAAACGCTCTTGATTTCTCATAGTTGGATTTTTGAAAGAAATCTTAACACACACTCAAGGGACACTTAAGAGAGCCGCTTTTAAAAGGCGAATGCTCAAGAAGATGGACTATCAGCAAAACTAAAAATAACTGTATATTTCACTTTAACTATATTATTTCAAGTTACCCAACTGTTTGCTCAGCGCTCAATAAAATCGGACTCATCGCATCGTTTTCTTCTTCCTACTTTTGACCTTGAAGAAGAAGTCTTCCTTCTGTTGAAAACTTTTAGTTGGCAACTCCAAACCAGTGTTTTCATGTGTTTTGATTTTTGTGATTATTCAGCCTAGAAGAGTGATAGCTTAATGGAGGGTGAAAAGAGTTAGAGTAAATTCAGATCAGATAGTTTATCTCTCTTTGTACTATTTATTTTGGCTCTTTATTTAGTCACTAACTATATTGTTAATGCTAAAAAATTCATGAGTTAATTCAAGAATCATTATCTCGAATATTCTACACCTCGTTTCGTAAGATTTTTCAACGTCTCTATTTCTCTGCTTTACGAATATTAGTATTGACTTATGCGACACTCAGTTTATAAAGAGGGAACTGTGGGGTTGGCAACACAAAGTAACAACTCTTTGCAGATGGAACTATACTTTGGAATTAAAGGCTAACAAGAATATCAAAAATGAGACTTAAAGAGAGCAAACTCACTCTTCTCTGCCTATCGTATATAATCGTATAGAAATAAAAAGTAAGTGTTGCTCTGAATAGCTGATAGTTAAACCATCCTCTTAGTCGAATAGATATTGTAGCATCGAAGTTGTATACCGCGAATCCAAGTCTCTTAGAAAAATACAGGTAAACATATATAATAGCTAACCGGCTCTCTTGGCGATAGTCACGCATGTTACCTTGTTTTTCACGAAGAAGCGACAAAGGTTTAAAATCTTAATCCTATACCGCACCGGTTCAATTAATATCAACTATTAAAGGTATCCACTGGTCTCGGACTCGGAGATCTCTAGTATGGCAGCGTAAAATGTATTGGCTACCTTTCGTGTATAAGCCTCTCCCAGAAGTGTTACGATCACTCCGTTAGCTCATCGGCTGTACGATTCGAGTATGCCGAGAATGCGCTTCACCATGGAATTTTAGAAATTGCAGGAATGAGAGTGTAGTAACCGAATGTGTTCGGTCTTATAAACACACAAAAAAAAAACAACAACAAATACTGATGAACTCAACCAATAATATTTTTGCCTTCATTCATTATTTTTATTGCAATATTGTAAGAAAATGGAACACTTAATTTCCTTCAACAGAAACATTTTTTGGTGCTGAGAGTTTCCTGAAACTGGTTACCCTAACTAACAAACAAAGTACCAAACCCCGCAAGGCATGTGAAAAAACAAAAACAAAATGCGTCTTGTTATACATTGTATCCTTATCCACAACATTTCACTCTCGGTACTTGCCTCGAAGCTGTCAGCATTTCTATCATTGCGGCTTTGTCTATATGCTGTTCTGCATTCACACCTGCAAGCGCTGTCTGTCCTAATCCTTGTGCTTTTCACTTTTTTTCTAACTAAAATTTTTTGCCAGGATCAACACCTTTTCAGTACCTCATGCTCTGGCTCACAAGTTTTTTACACTTGTGTATCTTGAAATAGGTACGTTGTATGCATGTGTATAGGGTCCTTTGTGAGTATATTTTAAAAAATATGCTTGCCAAGCCGTTCTTTTGCGTTCATATTTTTTTGCTTTCGTTTTTCCGTTTTTGTTTACACCACTGTTTTGGCCAACTGTTTCGTATGTTGTTATGAATTTGTTAACAAATTTATTTGAACGCACGGATAAGCGCTCATGTACGTAGAAACTTATACGTAGCATACATATGGTATGTAGAGGGAAGTATGTTGGCTTTCTCACGGTACCCTGTGAGGAATATATTGATATTTATTTTGATTTAAATGAGATATATTACGTAGCCCACTTTGTGCAACTGGATTTGCAGTCACCAAATATCGAATTAGTTTGCGAAAGGGTTAGAAAGTGACGTATCTTCAACTAAATGGTGTAAGTGTGTGGAGAATTGTAACCAGGCTCCTTTTAGAAATATCGTGTACTTATATAGATGATGGAGGGATCTACAAAACAATTACTCGACTTGAGAATCTTACAACAACTTACAACACCTCTGCATACCATATCGTTCCGACTACATTGAAAAGGCCTTCATCGAGTAGTTGGAACCCAAGCAAGACTCTAGAGGATTCATCTGGTTAATATAGAAACAGCCATCTGTTTTGAAAGAAGGCCAAAGTCTCTTTTTCCTAAACTTCCAAATAATCACCATCAATAATGTATGTTTTGAGATCAAACGAAACTAAATTGCACACCCATAGAAATACTCTTTAGACTATTTTATTCAAAATATCTAGAAAAGTTAAAGGAAACTTAGGAACGTTCGAAAAAAATATTTAGAAATTGATCTGCGGAGGTAGTTAGAACTGAACGACCACGTCTCTCTGAAGTGTTATATGGACTCGTATGTTTCCTAGATTAACTGCCTTAGGATGCTCTAAATACATTGTTCTGCCTTCTTTCTTCCACCTTTCGTTTGTCGTTCACTACAGTGTCCTCGGAATTATACTCTTAAATCCGACAATTGTCGATGAGAAGTGAATTTTGATTAAGCAACTAAAATCAGATATTAGCAAAGTGGCAGTAAATTTAAACTTAAATTTCAATTTAATAAACGTCTGTGAAGTCAAATGTGTATTAATAGTTAAGAATCTGCTGAATTGCAACTACTACATCTTGTCATCAGCAGTTCTTTGTGTCTTCTAAATTCATCTTGAAATGGCGATTAGATAAAGGTCTTGTGGCAGATATGGTATTGAAGAAGCAGTCAACGCTTTGTTTTTGTCATTCTATATATTATTAACCTCATTATCATTCTCTATGACTTTTGGTCCATTCCTGGTACTATGTGCTCTTACGCATACTTTTTGCGGTTAAGGACTTTCATAAAAATTTTAACTAAATTTATTTTAGTCTTCTCCGCTCTTGCGGAAGTGGTGCAAGTCTGAGCTTTAGCTGAGACACCTACCACATTTACCCTTCTGCAGATGCGGTTGCCAACAGTTTTCTGTCACAAAATAAGCGATTTGATTTCGAGTTTTAGTTGCTAAAGAGTAATGGGATAATTGCAGAAGATAACAATAAACTCGTACCATCACATACTAACAGCTGCATTCAGCCAAGGAAATTAAAAAAAAAATATTGAGTTCGATGATGTGATGAAGTGGTTCACCTCGTCGTGTATAAGCTCCTACATGGGCACGCCAGCCATTATTGTGGTTTCATGAATAAACTTTATGTTTCCACATAAGAGTGTACGTGCCGTAGTTCGTTCACGCTCACGTAGTTGTATGGTTTAAGGGTTTTGTAAATGTTGCAACAATAAAAGTCACATAAATATGCATGCAACTTCCATGCACATGTGCACTTTGACACCACACTGCACGTCTGCCACATTCTGCACCGCTGGTTGTCTTGCAACTAAGCTTCTGTGACAATTTTTCAAACAGCGTAAGCGAGTGAATTTAAATTTTTGCTATCAGGTTGTTTTCGTTTGCTGCCTTGTTGTTGTTTTTAAATAATTTCCCCACTTTGTTTGTGTCTCTTTGTTTAGCAGCTACCTCAGCTTTAGAGCAACGTCCATCATAACTGTACTCGTACTTTGGCTATGCACTGTACGCATTTGCATGAGGTGCTTGAACAACAGAGTTTATGCTCGAAGTTTATGTAGAAAATTTATTCCTTTTCGGGGATTTTCGTCGGTGATTAAGCATTTCAAATGGGATTTTGCTTCGTACTTCTTTTGTGCTCTTGTTGCGTTTATTTTCGTTTAAACTCACTTCTTCACTAACAGTAATGCTGGCAGCGGCATGCTCTGTGCTTGTCATAATTTTTCACTTTTCATATTTGTAACGGTAAAGTATTTAAGTTGCACAATTTGCTGTTTGCATGTGCCCAAAATTATAAGTGGTGTCCCATGTGTGGCGAAATTCACTTAAAAATTTATTTAGATTTCGTTTTATGCACTAATATACTTACGATATTTGTAAGGATTTCAATAGAGGTTTTTATTAATTGGTAAAAATATTTCTAGAAGTTTCCGTTCAAAGGGTTTGTAACTATTAATTTTGTTTTTCCAAAGCTTTTCGGACTATTAATTTTCTATAGAAAAATATTTTGCGGTAAATTCGATGACAGTACTGATACTGATAATACCGGATTCATTAACTTTTTAGGAATTGAGAATGTCAAAGATTGATTAATGATATAAAACAACGAAAAAATTTAGGAGATAAAAAATCACTTTTGGGTTATTTAAACGTCAAACCGTGCTTTATGGTATAAGTCGACCGTAAAATGGACCAACGGATCGGTCAGAAACGATGAACAAAAATTGAGATCACTTGAAAGTCGAAGTATTGAGGGATACAAACTTGAGTAAGGTTTAGAGGCTGGATATGATTGGGCACACATTTTTATTTATTGCAAAGAGTCCATAGATAAATGTGCTGTACTTTTAAGATGGAACGGTAGTAAATTATGGAATCTTATGGCATCACATTGAAAAAGACCTTCACCTGCATGGAGACTCATATCAAACCATATATTTATTTGACGGCAGATGAAGCAACGATAGAAGATATGAAGATATTGTTGTTCTTTGTTTAGTGGAATGAAACATTCTTCGAATAAATTTGAGGAAAGCAACTAGGTGATAGTCGCTCCCGTGGCATAGAAGCCGCTCTCGTGTTAAGAGGATGTGCCAATGTCTGCTATAGCCATATTCAATGTAGCCCAAAAGTGCTATTAGATTCTCGCAAAGTAAGCGAAAAGTGTAAGCACTGTCGGATTATTTGTATTTATTCTCAATCTTCTAATTACAGAGGGAAGATTAGCATCGTAAATGGATACTTTCATTAAAAAGATGAATGAAATCGAATGAACATTTCATATAATTGATTGTTCATTCCTTTGAAGGGCTATACAAGGCCTTGAAGAGCATCGAAGTAATTTAGTTTTATTAGTCAGTTAATTTTCCCATCATTAGATGTGTCTTTCTATAAAGTAGTTTGGTAACAAGCGCTTAAGATTGATTCCTCTGCTTTCGAACAATCTCAAATAGTAGTTTTTTTTTTAACTAATTCAGAAAGGGTTTTAAAAACGTTAAAATACTTTTTATAATTTTCTGTTTGCATAACTAAGTAAGTAAGTAAAATACTACGAGTATATGCATTGCATTCTTCAAGCAGAATTTTCTCTCAATATATTTCAGATATATAGATATTTAACATGTATGTATAGAACTATGAAAGCATTTAATATTTCCTACTGGCTTCTTAAGCGCTCAGTGATTTGAAAAAAATTTTATGTCAGTTGCTGTAAAGACATCAATTAGAACTACAAAACTTTCCATCAACAACACAACACGTTTTCTCACAAAACAACAACGAAATACCAATAAATGCATCAAATATTTGCTTGAATGGTATCACTATAAAACTTACCGTTATCAGTAGTAATAATAAGTATAATAAGGTAGATGATAATGAACTAGAAAAATTATGAAAATCAACTTCAATTGAAGAAAGTTGACATGGAGCTATAGTTAGCTACATAAGGGGTCGTTCAAAGGGTATTTTGGTTCTCTTTGGCAGCTCTCTCCGGTTGAAAATCTCGAAATTTTTTTTTTTGTTTTTTTTTTTGCGAAAAACTGTTAACTATGTTATCGAGGAAAGAGGGTTCATGATGGCGATGACGACGAAGATGTCTGACTAAAGTCGAGACAATTATGATACGCAGAGAATGATCAGAATAACTTATGTACAATATATATGTCGGCGCTTACATATATATAAATAAGACTGTGTGGCCGCTAAACTAGAGTTGCCACATTGTTGAACTACAAAGAGCCAGGTCAATTGCTGCAGGTAAGCTGTAAGGCACAACGTTAACCACTAATATACACAAGTATAAGTGAGCGTCTGATACCTATACCTTTGTTGGATAACGTAGCGGTGATTGCAGTTTTAAAGCTGCAACGAAGTAAACAGGTATGCGCTTGACTTGAGTGTGACGCAAAACTTTTACCACAAACTTTCGTTCAACCAAACTTTCTACTTACCTTGCAAGCAACACAAAGACTAAGGTGCCACAAGTCTGTGTCGTAGCATAACATATTTAATGCGCGGAAGTAGTGGACTGGGTGGAGAAGTAAGCTTGTGGTCTGGCGTCACGGAGTTGCATGGAAAAATATGACTTAAAATTTGTGTTAACAACTTTTGTAGTTGGCAACGCCTGAGATTGTGCTTTTGTGTGTGCATGATATTCCTGACATGGTGTAAATATTTAGCACTAGCACTCACGCCTAATATTATGCCACACTTTTGGTGTTGTGTTGTTTTAAAATTGTTTTGTGCGTCATTTACACCTCTAAAATCATTGTCTTACAGCAGACAGATGTACACACTTAGGCATATATATATATATATACAGGCACCCAACTATAATAGTTTTAGTGCCGTATACATCACTTTCACAGCGTCCATTTCCTGCCCTAACACTCAACTTTCTCTCACCCTCAGCACAATTACTGCTAGCCGCTGCCCCAGCCGCTTTCTTCATCTACAAGTAATATTATTATTGCCTCATCTTGTAGCTTGAATTTTGTTGATTTCTGCGGTGTTGATAGTTTAGTTTGGTTGGTTGTTGGCTCAACTTGGTGTGGTTTGGCCTTTCTTGTTTGCCAGATTCCGGTGAGTTTAAGGTGTTTCAGCTTAAGTATTATGAGTTTGTTTGAAATTTCCTTTAGCAAAGTAAGCACGAAGTGTTGTTGTTGTGCTTAAGGTGGGCAACTACTCCTGTACACTTCTATCAAAATATATATACACATGTATATGTACAAATATAAGATTTCGTTGTTGTTGTTTCTCAGCTTGGTGTTAATATCTCTATGCGCTTGTTAGGACTGCCTTAAATGTGTGGTATACCAAAGTTGGGATCGAGATAATTTTGCGGCAAACACTTCAACCACAAACAATTTGGTTAACAACTTAATTGAAAGCTGTGCGTTTAAGTTGTAAAATTTTGAAGTGCATGCTCTTTATTTACCGTATTTAATTCAAAAAATTATTTGTCATATTATTAGAAACACATAGTCTTTAACTATAGATTTTTTCATTATCTTTATAGGTTCTCATTTATGAAATATGTCTTTCGTTATGAAAAGTTTTAATTAGGCTTGATATCTACTTTTCACTTCGGAATTAAATATTTTAAGTTGAGCTTTTCGAATGTAAAGTGTGAAACAGTACAGTCGAAACTTACTACTGACACCCTGTATTAACGCCTATTGCACTGTGCATAGCAAACCACACTTTTATTATCTGAAGCTCAAAATTACTAATATTTTTAATAAGAAAACAGAATAAAAATTTTTATTATTATTGTTTAGAAAAAGTATTGATAAGAGAAAGTTCATATAAGCTTTCTCTTCTTTAGTCTAATTAGTCTTCTTTAGTCTAATATGAAAAGCGCAAAGCTCATGTTTGTTAAGCTCTTTAAAGGAGCTTAAACCAAATTAACAGTATAAAAGTTTTAAATGAAGCTTTTAGGAGACAAGACCTTAACACTAGCCCAAACGTCTAAAGCTTTCAAAAGTTCATACTAACAGTTAGTATGGCGGAGCTTTTTAACGAAGAAAAAATTGTATTTAGATAACATGCTTGTTGCAGGTAAGCTAACAGCTAGTATGCAGAGTTATATAGATGACTATTTATGTGCTATGTGTATATAACTTCAGATATTTATTTAAAACAATACTCTTTTTAGTGTTAAATATATACTAACCTTAAAGGCATAAAATGGGTTTCTCTGCATAAAATTTTTGCAAGACTTTCTTTCCAATTTGGCCTGTAATTTGGTTCAAGTTGTGAAAATATTTGTTTTGCGCCGAAATGTAGGCAACATATTTTTACATACACATACTTTATATAGTGTAAAATAAAACTTTTTAGAAACTAATTTAATTATATACATATAAAATATTTTACAATAACTTATGAAAATATATTTATGCTAGTTAGTTTGTTCAAAAGAGATTAGTTTGAAAATAATTTTCAATTTTATTTAATTATAAACTAAATTTGTAATTTTTAGAGATATTCCTTTGGAATATATTTTCGAATATTGTAAAATATTAAAAATTTAATTTATTTGGATTTTAAACCAAATTCATAATTTGTTTTTTTTTTTGTAAAAAAATTTATTAAAAATTTATTTATTATTTATTATTTATTATTTATTTATTTATTTATTAAAAACTCTAATTAATAACAAATGTTTCTTTTGCTATACCTAAAAATATTTCAACAGAACTATTACGGCATTGATTTAATTTTTAAAACTAATTAGTTTGCGATATTGTGCACATATCTCTTAATATGCCTTAATATAATCGCTTCTCTCAATAAGAGACAATTAAAAAATTTCTACCGAATTTTTAACCAAAATAAATGCGCCAAGAATCTTATATTTCTAACTACTGCAGTTAAACACACACACACTCATATATATATGCCACGAGAAATAAAATTCACTTTTGTAATTCACCTAAAAGTTGTTGGGTGAAGTAAGAAAAATAGTGGCATTGTACAGAAAACTTTTTACCCAATGAATTGAAATTGAATTAAATCGAAAATAAATAGTTTGAAGTAGTTGTGTGGAATATTTAAATTTCTAATGAAAATGCAAAGCTTTTAATTAACTTGAAATGCTAAAGGCGTGACAGAATTCTACGTGCAACAATGCTCAGCTCTGCATGCCATTCGCAAACCAACACGCACACAAATATACATGTATGTGGTATACATGTGAACACACACGTATTTATTTGTAGAATGACTCTTAGACTAAAATTTTACGAAATTTTCGTGAGTGTATGTTTGTGTGCGAGAGTTTGGTAATTGCCTGCAATGCGCGCTATTTCATTTCCTCTGAAATGGCACTTCTGACTACTTGTGGATACATATATACTATATATATAGTACAGTACTCAATATACATATATAGGTTGCAGTTATTTTCCAATGTAAATACAGTAATCAAATAAGCAGAAAATGTAGATATTTTCAATCTAAATAGATTCAGATTTAGTTCAGGGTTAAATCTAACAAATGTTGGAGCGAATGCAATAGAAGCTTGCCAAAGTGCTGTAGTCTATATACTTCTCATACATCACAGATTAGTTCCGAAGCGATTTAGCAAGAGTATGGAACTAAAATTCCATGTAATCCAAATAGAACTCATTTGTATACCACAGCGGAATGAAGTGATATATAGCTTGGTATCTCCTAGGATTGCTTCTTATCAGAGAGGTGTGTCTTATCAGGCGTGAGAATATGTCCCCAAATTTTGACTAACATGGTATTGTAGGTTGTAGGCCGCCATTTCGGAAAAATTTTGTTAATTCAAGCACGTTTTGGTGAGGCGAAAGTCTTAATTTAAAGTTAAAAAGGAAGAAAAAACATGCCTTAAGTATGTTTGAGGAATGCTGCTAAGTTAGAAGTCCTTGTTCGAATAAAAATCTGGGTGCGCGCCGGTTAAGTAGACCCAACTGAAATTCTTGGTAGTAGACTCTACTTCATACGACCTACAAATTATGAATATATTCCACTATATATATAATTCGTCACTCGTCGCTTGATTTTATCATACGAAAGTAAGTAGCATAAAGTAAGTAAGTCTACTAACCTCCACAATTTGACCAATCTTACTTTAGTTGGTTACAAATACACAAAGCAGAGCTGTTTTGTCGGGTTTTAAGGACACTGCATAGGTTTCTGCAAGAGACGAAGGTTATCGTTCCAAGCCTCTAAACCTTAAAACTGAAGTTTCTTTTAGGTTGTGTGCAGTCAGTTAAAGTCTGTGTTGTTTTAAGAGGCTTTGAAATGTCTTCGTCAAACCGGTTCAATGTTGTATGGAAAATTCAAGAGGAACTTTTCTTTGCCATTATTTTTTATACCCAATTTTGGATTAAAAACATTGGTTATGATAGTAAAGCAAATATGTGCACATAAGATAGAACCTAGCTGCTGAGTAAACTTAAGTGAAATTGGTTGATATTGAGGCGCTACCTTAATGAACTAACCACAAATTGCATACACCAAGCTATGCTTGCTACTTCAAGCGAGAAATGAGTAAATATATTTGAATATTTAAACATGTGAAAGCAAGCCAGGTGTACGATTACATTTCGAAAACTTTGTCTGCAAAGTCTGCTTGAATGTTTGTATACATGTATGCTGATCCATATATATATACGTGTATATATTTGTATATGCCAACAAATGCTCAATTGTGTCGAAGTGTGAATAAATATATACTAATACATAAATATTTATTTTTAAACCACATGTTTAATTACTTACAATTATTCCTGGTGGTATATGGTTATATGTTAAACTAGTCGCTAGACTAGGCCGATTTTGGTCGTAGTTCTAAAAAATTTTTAGTATAAAGACGGTAAATTAAATAAAAGACGATTTATGCTACGAAATTATATTATTTGGAGAGACATGTAGAGCGGAGAATAATAACATGCTTTATCAAGAGAAGAAAAATTGTTCCAGAAATAATTTTCTACGCTGAAACAGAGTGAATAGAAGGAAAGCACTGACGTACAGAAAACTGCCGAATATAATGTTTTAGTCAGCAGACTTCAATTTGGGCATACATTTGTCATTTGTGACAATGTTTCTTACCAATTCACAAGCCATTGACGAACGAGACAGATGTTCACTACCAAACTTCTTTGCTGACTTGAAACCTAAATGCCTTTACCATAGGGTTTCTATATATACTCGCTACTTTCTAACTACTACAAATTTCATATTAACCGTTTCATCTGATATTCAAGACATGAGACGCCAAGTGCCGCCCTACCAATGCACGTAACTGGCCGCCCTTATCGCTTGATGGGTGTCAGCGACAACCAGCCAAGCAATTTGCTAAAACACCGAAATCCTTTCAACATCTCTACAAGCGAGTTTGTGCAACTATTTTCTCGTTTTTCTTGCCTACACTTTTCGGTTGAGAAACTACTTCGGCATTCAGCAGCTTTACCAAATACCGCAACAGCCATAGAAATGAAACACCCACACTATGCTTTCGTTTCTAGTCACCTGTAACAGTCGCTTGAAGTAACGTGTGCAAATACTTGCATGCGTATATATATATATACATTTATATCTAATTCTATACTCTTACAGGTATCTGTGTATGTTTCTGTGTGCTTGAACAGCGTTTCACGGCTCATTGCAGGCAACTACAGCACTCGTGCTTGGCAAAGCGTTAAAGCGACTTACACCGCAATTATACATATACATATATACAAATGTACAGTGGGGTCTGCTCCTACTAGCGTTTCAATTTCAAGTTCTTCCTTAAAACTAAAAAACAGTTGAGTTGATGTTGAATGCTGGTATGAAATTTATTATGGCAATACAGCAATTTTGAAGACTCCATAGCACCCAAACAGCTTTCATACCTTTCTATTTGCCGCGTGCTACTGACTTTACTTTATATATACGGTTGAGTGCATAGGGAAAATTTGCTGCCAATGCATTTGCCAATATTTAAATATCAAAACCAACGAACCAAGTTTGAAGTAGTCGTCTAAGGTAACAACTACAACAACAAAACAAAAAAAAACACCTGCAGTAACAGGTATTGCACTCATACTTTGGCACGAAATGCATGTTGCTGCCGTTTGGTAGGTTTGCGTGTTTGTATCTATATTAGAATGTTGGAATGTTTGCTGATATTGCCTCTGCTCAAATATTTAAAGTTTTAACTACTTGTAACTCGAGCTGTTTGCTTTTTGTTTTATACACTTTGCCAAAGTAGTACTTGTTCTCGATACGGCAATTTAAATTCTGCAACTGCAAGGACTACTTTTATAGCTACAACTATTAGATGCCACAATGCAATCTACCACGCTTACCATAACTAAATATTAGTTCTAGTAAAAGGAAATCCATCATTTTTCCAATACATTGCTTTCCTAATCTGTAACTAGGGTTATGTAAGCGCGATCGAATCATGCGATATGGCGTTTCAAAGGCAAGATTTCGTGCTAAAAAAGATTCTCATACAGTTTTGTGATTGCTTGACTCACTATTGTATGAACATGCCTCTAAAATGGACACCAGCAATGAGAAAATTGAAGAGCACCCTTCCGTTTATTATTTATTATAATAAATCATTGATTTTCAATACAATAATTATCATAATGCAAAACAAGATGCATTATTGAGCATATTTTGTTTTTGAAAAAAAAAAAAGAAGAAATATCATCCTTGAGTTTAAATGCCATTCTGGTGGTAAGTAATTAAAGTATACCACTCTGAAGAGCATCGATATTATATCTGTATACTTCTTCATGATCTTCATAATATAATTTATAAAACATAACTACTATATATTTTAGAAACATATAAACTATTCCCTTGGTTTCATGAGCATTTGAGCATGTTCATCCGACCATGCGACATCCATACATTTTCCTACTATTCGACATTAAATTTGTCCTCTCACTAAAGTTGGCATTTAATTAATTCGTGTTATTCTATTAACTACAAAGTCTACACTGATGATGCACCTACCAACATATATGCATTTATACTTGTATAATATGTGCAGTAAATCTGAAATTAATGCACTAATACAAATATTTTTGCTAAAGCCCAATGTAAGCGTTCAAGGCTTTCAACATAATCATATGGAAACTATAGTTATTTATTTGTATAAGTGGTAGTATTACTGATTTACATAGCAATATTCAATAGTGCCTGCATGAAGATTTGAATCTATTATGAGACATTAGATTATGTAGTGCTGTTTTAGGCGTGCAGCAGTGCGGGTGACTTAGATACGGCTCCTTCGATGATTTTGATATTACAGTTATTCACATATATGTATGTATATATATATATACTATGTTTCAACTCACACATATTTGTATTAGTATCTTCACTGTAACACAGTAGTTTACAGTAATAATTGCAGATTCACAACAAAGGATCGTCAACAATAATGATGACTGTATTATACTTTGTCGTATGTGTAAACGATAACATAACATACGATACGATAGCTGGATTCTAAACTGGCAATGGCTTTGTCAAAACATTTATACTAATAATATATACTCAGTATTCCCGTAAGAGATGATACAGATGTTGTGTGAAATTTTGAAACTTTAAACGCCCAAATAGGTTATGTTTATTGGATGGTTTGGAAGGATATGGATAGATGGATGGATGGTTTGGATGGATGGTTTCGATTGGATATATTTATTGAACAGTTGTGAGTGAATATTTTTTTTTCCAGATAAAAAGCTTTTAAAGATATACTGGAGAAGGAGAAGAAGAAGAACTTAAATATAAGTAAATTTCTGAATTTTCTAAAGATCATGTTCAGTTTAGATTACACGACAATAGAGAAGCACTCTAAAGAGAAATATGTATGAAAAGAAACAAGCTAACACTCAGAACTGCGGAGATATAGCGCTTGCTGCGGAGATGAAAATTATCTTAACTTCAAAAGTCGATAATATATACTAAAGAGAGGCAAAAGAATGTATATCTATATTATATGTATTTATATTTATATACACATATTTAATTTTCTCCTTTTTCTGATATTATTAACCTTATTTAATATGTTAACTTTTACTCCCCTTTTTCCAATACTCATAATTTTCCTACAGGGGTGGCTGTATCCTATTAATACTCAATCATATTCATCTTCTCACATGACCAAACACTGCTAGCACTGGTCAGTAATTTTGACATTTGACCACTAAAGAATAACAAGAAGCATTTATGCAGAGCGTTGCTCCGAAACACATATGTTAAACCGACATTTCAGTCATGAATGGTGACAATTTGTGACACCTGAGTTGGTAGGTTATAACATAATGAAGTTGACGTGGTGATTTATTGATAATGTTAACTGAACTGTCACTGTGTGAGTGGGTTAATAATAGATGTACGCTTGCTCGTAGAAGCTCTTTAGCAAGCTATTTGTTAGCATGCTTTGAATATTCGTGTTAATGTTTTGTTAATTTAATTCGAAGAACTGTGGTATTCACATGATACAATACATGTACTAGGATGATGTACAGAGGAGTACGCTTCACTGTCTAGACTTAAGTCTTTACAAATATATATTTGCTTAGCAATGTATTGCAGGATCATACTAGTATCTTCAACAAAATATTTTATAGTTCTGGTTAAAATATAATGTGACGGATTTTGAGAATTTGGCATAACAAATAATGCAATTTTTCAAGAATTGTCGTTAGCTTAGCCGATAGATCTATCATTTTAGAGTAACCTTTGGATTTGTAGAAATATTTTATTCAACAAACTGCTGTTTACGCTAAGCTTTTACTGATGCTAATGTGAAATTTGTATCACTCTTTGAATGGTGAGTGAAATGTACATTGTCTATTTTCTGTCCAAAGTACACAATAAGTACTATACAGAAGTTAGGTTAAGTCAAGTTACAGAATAAGGGTAAGGATTTCCGAAGCTATAATCAATAGTGAGACCGACATCATTCTACCTGAAAGAAAATTACATATTACTCAGCTTCAAACTGCATAAATTAGGTCTCGATTTAGATGATACTATTCACATTTCAGCCACTAACCACAATTTCAGTAAAAAATTTCCAATTTCTTGAAACTTAAAAAATCTTATTTCTATAAAGTAAAAGCTTGTTTCAGCTTGGCTACGCTTTTATATATAAAAAAAAAATACTTTGCGTATATTGATTCATAATAATCTATAAACATCTTCAACTCTTTATTATTGTTCAGTGGACCTCTAGATACTAATGCTGGACCAAGTGCTGGACAAATATTGTTGGAAGAGTAAATTGGAAGCTGAGGATTGCTTAATGTGCTTGGTTAGTATACAACAACATGCTCATGATCCACCCTGCCAGTAAATGGATATCATAGCTTTCTCCAAATATCCCAAAACGCTATTTCTGTTCTCACAGTCATTTGCTGCTTACTGCGCCGCAAAGCATGGCTTTGAATACAGATGCTGCGAGAATCGCATTGAGTTATGGCGACAGAAACAACAATGAGCGGATTTATATGCATGTATTAGTTGTGTGTGGTTGTTTATCTGTAGCTGGAAATACACGCAGCTCTCAAAGTTTTAATTGTCCTCGTGATTGTAGTGCCGTCAGTGACAGCCAACTGTATTATTGTAGTTATTAGTGTACTGTGAACAACGGTTTGCGCACAAATAAGCGCAAATTAACTGTGTTAGACGATCTAGCTCAATTGAGACAAGATTTTTGCTAGAAAGAGATATTAAAAAATTTATAATAGAAAATTAGACTTTCTATAAATTCACTAATTTAATATTTTTTATGGGAACAGTTTATCTGCTACTAACACTTCTTGACCGCTTATTAATTAAACTGCAGAACTAATTGCTAAATGACTGGCTAATATAATATCATACTAATATTATTAAATTTCCAAATTGTTTAACATATTCTGAAATATATACAAGGGTTGCTACTTGTTGTTGTCGGGCGCCTTTTGTCTTTCCTTTTGGTAGCTTAGAAAGAATTTGGACTACATCTAGATCTATCTTGTACTGTACTGTCTACACAACGAAAGAATCAAAGCAAAGCAGCTTGAGAGAGCAATATACATATAGTAACAGCGGATAGCGCACTGGAGGCGTTGTTCGTCCACTTAGCATACAAGGCAGTGTGAAACCACTTCTTGCTTTTCGCCATTTCGAAGAGCCAAATTTCTTATAGACGTTTTCAGCAACATTATATAATTTATGAAAGTAATAGCTTTTCATTCATTTGTGAGCTAGGTAATCAGTGGATATGAGATAACACCGAACCCACTATTGAAGAAGCTGTTCAAAATTTCATTATTCGGTTGTGAGAAAGTGCTAATTGAAATAGTTTTGCTAACACATACAAAAAATATCAGTTCTCATGTTGCAGTTCATGTTGCTGAGTTGTACAGCTGTGCCGACAGGGAGTTAGCTAGCTTAAATTTTGTAGTCTTTACTGCGCTACTTGGTGTTGACTTTCATTTTCTGTCTTCCTCATGTTCTATTTAACACATTTAGTCACTCTAATTAGCAACACATTTGTGTAATAATCACACGCACAAATTTTAGTAACTATTTTTATCGTCAACCTGCAGAGCATAGTCAATACCAAACCCTAGATAGTTGGCTTAAGCGACAACCCTCTTAACCGTTGGTTGCGGGGAAACAGCGGGAGCAGAGTGTAGCTCTCATTCCTTGATGGGATTGCCGCTGTGATACAATTAATGTCTTGGAATTTTTATATAAAAAAGTCTATAAATATATGCTGTAACTTTTTACTATTATATTATAGCAATATTTGCCATAAATTTAAAAACCGATGCACAATAAAACTATACCATTCTTCATATAATACTTAAATTTGTCTTAGTTTGATTTGTTGTTGTTATATATTGTATATATAAGTGTAGTGATTAACATTTACCTGAACATATGTGGACGTAGGTATACCAATGTGCCCATATCTAAATATATTTGCATGATCTCAAGAATTTTATTTTCCAAAATCCCACATACAAGTGTAAATATTTATTTATTTGCTTGACAAATGTTTCCGAAAATGCCCCTTAAATGCATTTATTGCTATATATTTATATATGTATGTTTGCAGTGTGTTGAATTTGAAGTTTTAGCAATGCTCACTTTATTCGGTTGGATTAAGTCACTAAGTCCATTTGTCTTATTGTATGTATATTGGTTAGATATAAATTTGCAAAATTTTCAGCTTTTCTGTTAAGCTTCTGCGATTTTAACTATAGAAACAGAATTGAAATTTTTAATTTTAATTTTTAATTTTTTAAGTTTATAATCATTACGAGGGCGGGTCAATAAGAACGTGATTTTTGGAATAAAAAATAAAATAAAGAAATATTTAAGAAAAAAGAAAAATAAATGAAAAGAAATTCAAAAAGTCACGGACTTATTGACCCGCCCTCGTATATTATCATTATTATAATATTAGCTACATGACCGTGATTTTAGTTAAATTTGAAACTAAAATTTTTTATGTGTAAAAATAGAATTTAAATTGCAAACTTAAGCAATAGCAGCAAAAATAATTTTTTTTTAATACGAAATTTAGGTTGTCCTTCTAAATTTTCCAACTCTTTCACTAGTTATTAGTTCAGCAAATACTTCGAATATCAGTATACTTTCAAACACTTCTAATACGGCTGGATATTAAATGTTTTAGAGTGTTTACTAACTGAGTTACGTTAAAATTATCGGGTCCATCAATATATTGGGTATCAGTTTAAGCACCGTAACAGCTCCAACAGTACTCATGTTAACGGATTTTTATGCTAAGAGCTGTGATATTTTAGTTCCAAATCGGATAAAAACCTTACAATGTAGGATTTGGTTACATAAAATACAAACAGAAAAGGGTACGAAGTTTAAGAAAGCTTTCAAGATCAATATTTTTGGTTATAAAATAAATTAGCTACACAAAAAGTGGTAAAAGGTATAGCAACAAGTATTAGTCTTAAACGGATTATATAATCACCAATATTTGCCAGTAAAGAGTTATACTGTGTAAAGAGTTAGGATAAAGTGTTATATTGAACTCTTTAGAAGTCTGGGACTTCAGAAAAAGGAAATGACCAAAGCCCAAAAGTCCAACTTTGCTAAGAAATGTTCAAAGGACTTTATTTAACTGAGAAAAAGAGTAGTACTACTGAAATGCATGTTCTGCTTTTGACGAAAGAGCAACATGTCAACACGATGGGCAATTTGTTGCGTCAGCAAAACACACACACATCTACACACACATATGTGAACTTTGATTTTATAGCTTTAGCACACACGTACTCAAATACATAGGGCCGCATGCATGTTCTCCAACAAACTGGCTGCTTTTATATTTATTTAACTTGCAGTGCAGTACTGCTGGAGTTAAGCTGTTGACAGTTGCTTTACGTGCCTTTGAAGTTTTCATTCTTGGGCAACTCTACCACATCATCTACTCTAATATATATATATATATATATATGCATGTGCATGTGCTTATGGCTTAACATGTTTACTTGTTGGTGTGTCTCATAGTCGTCAGCACCAGCATTGTTAGTAACTCTTGTTGTTGCACCGGCCTTAGTTACCCACCCCGGACTATACTTTATATAGTTTACTTTTACTTTAGATTATATATATATATATATTTACTTTATATATTATAAACTATTTACTTTATATAGTTGCATTGTTGCAATTGTTGTTGTGTCATTTAATGTCATTATGGTGTCAAGTTTCATTTTGTGATGACTTAAACGTGATTCAATTTGCAGAAGAAGTCGCATTAGCTTTCTTTGCTGGTTAGAGAGGCACAGACAAGCGTAGAGCAAAGTAAATGTGTTCGTTGTTGTTGCGAGTGAGTGTGTTTGTATCGACCAAGACATGTAGAGACATATACATACAAAGATTTATATGGCAGCGATGTTAAGTTAACTAGAAAAGTTAAAATGTCCCTGTGGATTTATTAAATGTCTAAGGAAAATGCAGTTACTTAAGCTATCACATTTGAATGCAATGCAAAGAGAACAGTCACTTGTATATGTTATGTTTGTTGTAAGCTTAAAATATTCTTCAAAGGTGGCAAGAATGAAATGCTGGCAGTAAGTACTAGCGATTTAAAATATTATATACTCTGATTCATATTTAGACAGATATAAACATTCATATCGATTGCGGTTTTAAAGAAACACCCCTCGTCGTATACGCAATCTTTGCATATCAAGTAAGAGACATTGCTTAATAGTTGCGTATACGCACTGTACTATTTCTGTGTACATTTCAATAAATTGTAGTAAAGGTAGTAAAGAGAAAGTGGTATCAAATCTAATTATTGCTGGAATATGTATACTACATTAACAGAAAATGAAAGGCAGAAAAAGAGCACACCTTTTGGATTGGAGCTTCCTACTCTATATTCTTTTCGGATTTCTTGGTGAATGCTAAACAAGCTTGAACTATATATCTTAACCATACGATAAATGAGAACAGAAAGAAATGCAAGTGGAGGTTCAAGATACTTTCGCATAATTATATGTACTTTTGGAAGAGAATTCAATGGGTATATTATAAAAGAGTTAATACAATGTATGTAAGAAAGTGTGTAAAAGTTTACAATTTAAAGTTGTCATAATACTTAGACCTCTGTTTAAAATTCTTATACAATTAAATAGAGAAAATAAATCATGTATATTGCAACGAAGGGAACTATTTGTCATAGGTTCGACTGTAAAAGTTAATTTTGAACTATTTCTAATAGAAATTTCAGTCCGTAATAAATATTCAGGGAAATATTACTTCCTTGGTGCAGAAATTATTTCGTCTAACAATATTCTCTATTCATAAAATCGAATTTTGTATTTCAGAAAATTTCTTCAATAATTTTTACTACACTAAAGTGCATGTGTACAAAAATAGAAGCTTTCAACTATTTGCTGCTGAACAGGTCTTCATTTTGTAGGAGCCGAAAGCTAAAAAAAAGCAAATAGAGGTATTTAGGTAGTAGGTATTTATGCATGAGATGCTGCCTAAAATACTAAAAAACATTTAACGACAATAAAAGTAGAAATGTTGTATGCATTGCATAACGAGAAAGCATCTTCCAGCTACAAATAATAAACGTAAAACATAGTGCTGTCGAGATTTGAGAAAAAACGCACAATAATAATGGGAAAAATACATCAGTATGTACTAGCTTTGGAAACTGACAATGCTAGATATTATTATTTTCCTGTGCGCGTGTGTTGCAAGTACACGTGGCGTTTCGTGGTACATGAAGTAGTTCATAAGGTGTTTGTAGAAGCAGCGCATAAGTGCGCAGAAGTGCAAGTAATAGCGACACTACTAACACGTTATTAGATATATAAAATTTTACGATGATACTTACAAATTATGGCGAACTGTTGAATATTGCCGGCGGGTAAAGTAAAAGAAGCGAAGTTAGAACTGTGGTAAGGCTTTTGGTTAGAAAATATCAGGGTATAAAACTTAATGTGTATAGTTTGGTGTTTTCGACTTTGTTGGTCTGTTTGTACTCTAAGTGCGCTGGTGTTCGCATGATATAACATGCAATAGCAACAACGCCATAAGTGCAATGCACAATAATAACGGTGTTGCACGCGTAAACGGCATATTTTCATAACATTTTATGTGTAGGCATTCGTTTGCGAAATGTTTGTTTATATTTTGTAGGGTGCTAGGGGCTTTCCAGGAAGACTGGACTACCATTCTATACACTAACTATCATTCCGGTAGCAATTTTTTATTGGATCAAGGAGAATTTTCGATATTTTCACTACACACATACTACACAGACGCAAAGAGTATTGCATTTTATTCATTCTTACTGCTTGCTAACTGCATGGAGCGAAACCTTCGTCTCAACTATATATAAGTATATAATATAATGGAAGTACCCTAGACTTGGTATGCATACGTTAGATATAAATCATATATATATATATTCATACGTCATGTATAAATAAATAAGCCCCAGCGAACATCCATGAAAATTCTATAAGTACTTAGTATACCATGCAACCGCAATTGTGGTGCGTAATTTACAGCAGGCTCGTGAGTGCTTACACAATGATGCTGATGCTGTCTACTTTCATATCGAAACTTACATCACCAAAGCTTTTAGCTATTTTCTACAATTCTTGTTGAGAATTTCTTTCCTTCAGTCATAGTTTAATGTATTTTTTATTTCGAGTTTGCAACTATCAATTGCCTGTCTTTTGTGCAGATTGTGGCAATTATTGCTGTTCTTGCTTTGAATTTTCATGGCTGTAAGTTGGTGTTAGAAATTTCGTTGTCAGCTGGGTTATAAATGTTGCAGAGCAGAATTTCTTGGTAGTGAGTGCGTGCGTATATGCATACAAGCGTACTTTTCTGCACTCACTATTTACAATTTTTGTTTGTGTACGCAGCAGTGGATGTGTGCGTGTTCCCACGAGGTGCTCAATTTAGCTGTTACTAATATTCTCTTTACTTCACTTACATCTACATTCCTTTCGCAGTAAGTTTTTCTACTACTTGCTTGCATATTTTGCAGCTGTTAAACCTTGAGTTCGTTTCCATAATCCTCACTGATATACAATAGTTCAATTATGTGGTTGTTAAACATAATGTTATATTTAGCGTATTTGTTGTTTTTTGTGTTTCAGTACAAATAAGCTCGTATATGCCATTAGTGTTTTGCAATTAAAATACTAGTAGTTTTTTCATAGTAAAAACAAGGATCATGTGTTACATTTAATATAAGTGAATGTTGCTCATACGCCATGTATAACAAATATTACTTAAACTTCTACTGAAGTGAAAACAAAATTTTAGTAACAGCAAAGTTGAATAATTAAATATTTAACTATGTAATAAAAACCACATATTTGGCAATTATATCGTTATCGTATAAAATGTTACTCATACGCAGTGGTGTGTTAAATAAAGAATTTGAACTAGTTACATCTGCCTGCAGACATTGTAGAATGAATATAAATTAAAAAATCTGTGTAATATTTTAACGTTATTGTAAGCGGTGGCTGATGATAGCCATTTTTTAAAATAATTCAGCTTTTCAATTTGTATTTGCTCTAATTTAGAGGCATAAATGTGTTAATTTGTGCTACTACATAAGTGCCAGAGCAGTGGGTTTTGTAATACAGGAAGCATCACGCAGTTTGGCTAAACCCTCAGTAAATTTTAGCTGTTATTATTTGATAATTATACATCTATATAAGCCTACTGCCTAACACATTTAAAAAACTTAATGCATTTATTTAAATTTTATTCGACTCAAGTGACCTAAAATAGCATAAATATCCTCTACCGAAGAACTCTTTGTGTCATTTACAAGTATTATTTTCATGGCTGCAATTAATTTGTCATATTTTAATTTGACTGACAATTTCAATGAATTGATTTGATTTTAAGACATGAGTGCAAACCAGTGGAAATGGTTCAATTGGTTAGCAATGCCACTCATTCAAACTATTTGGAGCGAACGTTAGAGATGTTATTTAGATTGCTGTATACGTAAGCAGATAAAACTTATTTAGTCACGAACTAATATTTTTGCTGTTATTATGACTACTTATTAGATATAATACTATTTATTAATGTGACTACTTATTAGTAATTGAATTAGTAAATAATTAATGAAATTCATAGTGAATGATTTATTTTTTCCGCACCGCT
Source organism: Bactrocera minax (assembly GCA_021498325.1). Taxonomy (NCBI): domain Eukaryota; kingdom Metazoa; phylum Arthropoda; class Insecta; order Diptera; family Tephritidae; genus Bactrocera; species Bactrocera minax. The sequence continues at coordinate 1,149,386 of JAKEEE010000034.1, forward strand.
TATCTTTTCAGCCTAATAAATAGAGAATTCGATGCATTTGATAGTTTCTGTTAATAAGATTTTATATTGGAAATTATCTGCCTAATAACAACATGGGATATGTCAAAAATGGTAAGAAAAATTCAGCTAATCACGCAGGTGTCAACACTATTTATATTAAATAATAAATAATAATGAATTTTATAACGTCTCATGCTTCCATTTCGAATTTAATTCGTTTCTGTTTAATTTTTGGAATATATTTGAGATGAGTGTATTTAAAATATATAATAACAACAACTTACTACAATTAGTACCAAATTTAAAACACTGATTTCTAATAATACTCGTTGAATCTCCGCAAACCTAAAAAATTTATATGAGTAATCGGTTAAATGTTACATATATACCAACTTAATATCCAATTTAAAATATAATATTATTAAAATCTTCTTCGCAATATCTTGTGCTACTAAAAATCCTAGTGATCTTTAACACATAGAAAAGTTGGCTGTAAGTCGATCTCGAAATTTTGCCTCATTGGAGCATATCAGGCTACTCCATTTCAGAAAATCTGATTTCTATAATATGCTATAAATTCAAGTTTGAGGCTTGCACTGGTTTTATGAAAAGTGCAAAAGTGTAAATCTATGTCCGATGTAAAAGAGTAAACATCAATTTTTCATTCTTATATATTTTAACCACTGTTTAGTTTGCGCTTATCAGTGGGCAATGTGCTTCCAACTGTTACAAAAGTGGTGAAAATAATAACAATATTATATTAATTTAAGCAGTTTGCCACAAGCAAAAAACATATAATTTACTATTACTACACAAATGTGCAACAGTTTACATATGGCGCTCATCTTTAGTGGCTATAAGGAGCACTTAGTATCCTTTTGACTCTTGAAATGAATATGCAACGTTTGTGAAGCCACTGTTACGAAGCACGAATTCACATGTTGACACGCATGTGGCATGCAAACTTTACTGTTGTTAATATAATGCCTGAAAGCATACTCGAACGCCCGTGCGTATGATTCAATGGTACAGTGAATGCAACAGAGTCAGTGTGAATCAGTATTCATATATTTACTTTCATTCATTTATTTTACAGCGCACAAATGGCAAATATTTGCATGTGTGCATGGCTTTGCAACTGAATGAATACAGTCGAGCTGAGTGGTTATGAAAACAAAAGGTAAGCGCTGCTGAAGTGATCGACGTTCGTGCTTGAAGGTATATATTATTGTATGTCTGCAAAGGATACCCAGGAGTAAATTAGTGAGGGACGAATGAAAATATTTGTGTAAAGTGGGGCCCAGTTTCGCCTTAGAAATACAGTCTACGTAAGAACTAGAGCTAGAAATTCTTGGCAATAGAGAACTATCTTTTATAGCACTTCGGCAAATCAATCACAAATCAATTAGGAAGGGAACAAATTTCATTATAATGGCGCTGCAATCTCCAACTACTAAAATTAAGACCAAATATGTGAACTTAATTTTTCACACACTTTTTGAAGTATTAACACATACTACATTTATGCGCACATACGATTGTATTAGTACAAATTTCATTTGAGCACTTGTGCGTACGCATGAGAGAGTAAAAGGCAAAAATATATACATAAAGCTTGTTACTGAAGGTGCAAAAATGTTTCTGTTATATATTACTATTTAATGAGGTAGATATTCAAGTCTACAACTATTGATATATCGTATGATAATTTGCATATAAACCTACCTTGGCCCTGTTTGCAATATTACAATGTTTATTGTTGAATAAACTGTAGATTTCTAGTTAACTCGCGCTTTCTCTAAACTAACACTATTTAGTCTTCATTTCGTCTGTGAAAATCGTTGTCGTCGTCATTTCGTCTTCTATGATTATACTTATAAATGTTACTCATACGCACTGGCATTAAAAATTGTCTTTATATGGAAACGATACACGAAAGGATTATGAAACAAGGTTAACTTAATCACAAGCAAACACAGTGTTGCACTTATGGCACTCTGAGGAAATCACCTAAATCTTATTTTTATAGTGAAAAGCCGCGGATTTAGGGTTTCACATATGTTTTTGGAATGACGCCGTTTTTATTACTCCTACGCCCTGTAATACCACACATAAGCACTACATACATTTAACAATAATCAATTGCAGTATTCGAAAAGAATATTCGCTTTTCTTTAAAACAGTCGTCTGCAATAAAGACCTTCGAATTGAATTTATGTTACGAAAAAATTTTTCGAAACTGCATAAGTCTATGTATATAATTGCAATTTCTCACATATAACGACTATAGCGACTGATTCGAATATTACAAACAGTATGAACAGTTGATTATATATTCGTACATACATAAGTGCTATACGTGTTCATACAATTAAAAATCAAAGTGAAGCAATCGCTGTAGAAAAAGTTTGAAGTGGTGATTTTATAGAAAAAAAAAACACCGCAACTTCAGTGGCACCCCAAGTGCGCTACACTGTTATTGGGGTAAGAGTCGGTCATGCAGGTGAGTGATTCCAAGGTTTGCAAACTTTATGTTTACAGAATTTATTTATTTATTATATAATTTATATGTGCAGGTGTGTTCACACCCAGGCGTCGTTTAACTTTGAATAAATGCTTTTGAAAGTTTGTTCTAATAATTTTTTTAGTTTTGCAAACGTTTGCTGCATTTTTAAGGTACTTTTGTTCCGAATTTTTAGCTCCCATGTGTTGAGGGTTGTTTGCCTTATTTAATTCGAAATTTTAATCGGAAAATAATTGAATGTTGAACGGCATAAGCAGAACGAGTAATCAAAAAGACCAATGATCTGTAATTAATTGCTTCCAATTGCTAACGGCAACTGCACTCTTTACAATTAAATATCACTCTTTCTATTATTGTTTTCCTTTTTTAACACTTTCATCTGCCTGGTTGATTTTGTTGAATACAATTAGCTGTACCTGCTGCTAGCACGAACACAAGCGCTAAAAGCTTTTTGAAAACTATTTTGGTAAGCCGTAATTGCTTTTGTTGCTATTGTTTTCTGTGGCCGTACTTTGCTGCTTTTACTGCTGCTGACTGGCATAAAAGTTTCATGAAAAAAATTGACAAAAAAGTCGGACCACTGAAATTTGAGAGCGTGTGAAATGTGGGCAGCATAAAAAATTGGCGCATTTTTGTTGGCGCTTTCAGCTGTGAAAATTGGTTGTGGCAACGCAGAAATGAGGAGTAAGTTAAATGGTATATAATGTTTTTTTGTTGATAAGTTAGCCACAAATTTTTGTTTTAGTTTTTAAACCACATCACCTTTCCTCACCTCGTATTACTTGATAGCACAAATTTGCTGCAGTTAGAAAAAGTTTTTTGTTTCGAAAACTAATTTACCAGATTTAAAAAATTAAAAGTACACATATTCATAGATTATTACATATGCGTGCCTTTGAGCTGCTAGCTTCGTACATATTACATAACTACATTTAACTTTGTGGCTAGTGTTCCACGGCGTATGAGTGTTGCAGAAGGTTTATCCATAATCTCCGCATCTGCATTTCATTTCAATATCATTTCAATATCAATTTTAATGAACAAGTAATACGTTTTGATTAATTCCATATAATTTCCACGCAAATTACATACATGATATTGCAAACCCTACCTGAAAATACTTAGTTGTTTTACCTTCGACTTGAAAGATTCAAATATGTGGTAACACTTTCAATGCGAATGAAAATAAAGTCTCTACCTCATCCCAAAAATACCTACGTAAAATTCTTCTCTAGATTCTATTCTTCTCCTCTAGTCTTGGTAAAATTACTTTTCGGGGTTTGTCTATTATCACATCATAATCTATAAAAATCTAACTTTTTGGGAGATGGAAATAAATTTCTGTTAGCTTCATTTTGATTGCGTTTTTGATTTTAATGAATTACACTTTATTTCAAAAACAAAATAAGTTGCTATGTTTATTAATAGTCAACTATATTATCCAAGAAACTATATATCCATTCGTCTTTACAATAAAAAATTTTTTTTTTCACTATGATTTTTTAATACGAGTCGAATTATTTGCTAACAGTAATGATAAAACAATTAGCAGACTCATTAAATTTGAATTATGTTTGAAGAGTATAGTTATTGACATTATTTTTTTGTGATACGAATGAAATAAATGTATTGTAAATCGGAATAAATATGCAAACTCCACCATATACAAATGTTCATGTTTCAAGCAAAAGCTATAGTTTTATTAATATTATTATATATATATTAATATGTACGAAAAATCTTTATAAAGCCGAGTATGCATAGTTAAAATTTAATTATTTTCTTTACTACTTATCAATAAAAGCACACTTATCCAAATACCATATATTAATTACCTCCAAGTAAAAGCATTTCCCACACAGAATCAAAATGAAGAGAAAGCAACTAAATGCAACAATATTCACTGGCTCACCGAATCACTAGAAGTTCCATACAAAGCATTTTTTAATTGGTTTTAAATTCAAATCACTCTCAAATTAAACTTGTAAATTGAAATCACAGCAGCATTTTTCTGAGCTGAAGATTTATGACTCTTTCTCATGCTTCGGTTATGCATGACTGGGCATGCCAAGGGGGGGTGATTGGTAAGGTCGAAGATGTCATAAAATAGAAAGATTGTAGCGCAAGGAAGAAATAAAAAGATTTTCACAGCCTGCTTCTAAAAAAGCATAAATAAAAGAGGTGATATTTGAAAAACTTCGTATAGCAATTTTGAACATATTTTTGGGCGCATATGCCACTATTGCCATTACTGCTGATTTTTTTTGTTAATATTGCCACTGTTGTTGTTGTTACTTTTATCACTTCGCAGTGCAGCCAACCATTTTACAGCATTCACAGCAATGCCACAGCAATATTGTCAAAAGCGATAACAACAATTGCAAAAAAAATAGTTACAGTAACAGCAACAAACATAAAAACAAAAAATACTTTCAGCCAAAAAGCCAACGTTTCCAAACTACATTTGGCATTGCATGGATTTGTGAATTTGCGTATGTGATATAGCAACAGCAACAACAACAGGAGTATACACACTGTAACAATAACAGCAACACCTTTCGAACTAACGCTACTAATGCCACTAATGCCAAAGCTGCAACAACAAATTCGCGTCATACAAATTTGTGTGCCTTTAGCATGAGCAATAAAATCGTGCGAAAAGTTTGCAACCAGATTCGAAATTCGATTTTTGTCATATTTTTGCAGTTATTCTCGTTTTTTTTTTTGTTGCAACTGTATTCTTGTTTGTGCGTAGTGTGAGGATTTGCCAATTGGTTGTCTAGCAGCCAAGTGTGCTTTGCCTTCCGACCAATTGAAAATATTTTTTGGTTGACTGCTGCTGATTGAATTGTGAAAAATGTGTTTTGTGGGGAATTTTTAGCTGTGCGGTGTGGTGAAAAGGTTCGCGGGGGGTTAGCAACTTTATTGGTGAATTTTTATAGGATTACTTTGCAGTTATAAGGAATAACTAAATAACTTATTAGTATAAGACTAAGAAGGGGTAAGGAGTACTCCCAGAGTATTAAGCAATTATGTACAAATACTAGTAAAAAAATTAAAAAATTAATAAAAAAAATTAATTTAAATAATAAATGGAACAAATAGAATAGAGTTGAGTTTAGGCAGTATTTCTATAAATTTTAGCCAACTTGAATGATATGAATGAATGAATGACAAAATTATATTAGTGGAATGAAACAAGGGAATAAAAATCAAGTTGCGCCATCTCTTGGCAAACCGTATGAATATATTTATAGACCCAATACTTCTCTTTCTTATTATATGTAATTATATATAATATAATACATCTGTATTTTTTTTGTATTTATAAATTATGTAAGAAATATTATATTATTGTATAATATAATAGTGTGATTATATAAAAAAAATAATAAAAATATTAATAAAAAAAATTTTTTTTTGGTAAATTTTTAAAATTATATTTTCTTATAATTATTTTCGTAAACTATTCAAACATACCTGCGCAACTTTTGAATGAATACGGCTAACTTTTGAGATGAAACACCGTCGGTTCCAAATTACACTTTCATTGACCGTTTGTACAATCTGCTTTGGAATATTGGAGCTAATTATGGAAAATTGTTTTTGAAATGAATTTTATTTCTTGAATCTTTTTATTAACATTTCCAACTAAATTCTCACCACATATTAGGTAGTATAGCTCAATGGTGACTAAAATATTTTTATTTTTTTGAATGAATTAAAAACTAAGGTATTTCGACAATTAAGAAGAAAATAATGTCGTAAGATCATCAATTCCGTAATACTTAACACTTATGACAAAAGTTATCGGACAGAAAAATTTCAATTATATACAAACTAGAAATTTGCTTCCGATGCATAAATGCGCAAATAATTATAAAGGTACCAAAAAAAAAATTGCCTTACCGAAGTGCAAAAAAAATTTAAGTTAATGTCATAAACCATGCGACATTCAGACTTTTTAAGTGCTTCTACTAACACTTATCACTAGCACAATTTGAAAGGATATGTACAAGTGCGTATTCAAGTTGGTTGTGCATACACCATAGGCGTCAAAGAAAATTTGCACACATTTTAAAATTGAAATTTTCTGCATGTTTTGCAAAGTGAAAAGTTTTCCTTAAAAAATGCAATATAGAGCTCTATTTAACGTCTTTGCTGCATGAAGGTATGCAACGAACTACAATTAGCTTAAGTAGCTGTACGTTCTACTTATACACTTACCTAGTTAGGGTACATGTTTGGAATTTCCACCCTTGTCATTGCGCTAATAATGCCCCAAAAGCACATGCGATGTGTATGCAACTAAAGGCTGACTTGGAATGCCAGTTTATTTTTACACCACCAACCGAATGGTGTCACCACACCTTTCCACTATCAGCGACTCTGTCTTCTTGTCACTTGTCATGAATTAGCTTACTTGTTATTTTTTACCTGGCCATGCATTCCCACATTTTCTTTCAATTTACTTTTCTTTACATCTGCAAGCTTCCTTTGCTCTACTAATAGCCACTTTAGCTAGAATGTCATTACATGCTGTCTGCTTCCCGTTCCTATTCACTTATATTATCTGCATACTCGTATATATAATACATACCTACATGCATTAAGCGCTACGTGACTCAGACTCTAGCAGTTCAGCTGCCATTGAAATTTATGGTGACGTTTATTATTGGCATAATTAAAAGCATGCCAAGTAGCAAAATTCATTCTTGCCAAACATGGCTAACAAATTGCGCAAAATGCTCCTTGAACTCTATGTGGAACGCCGGAAAACGTGCAAATATATTGTATATATATATATAATTGCTTATAGCATATAAGCCCAACCATTTTCTGGCTCAATGCGCTCTAACTCCTCTTATACTTTTTTTTTGCAATTATGATACGACTTTCACAAAATTATGCATTCATGCTTGCATTTACCCTTTCATAGCTCTAAGATATATTTATTGCCTATTTCCAGGCGTTTTGGAGCATTCTAAAATTTTTGCTGTAGCCGAATGCGTCACTTTAACCGTTAGGAATGCAGCATTGTAGTCAGCTGGTACGGTTCCATTTTGGCGTTTCAACAGCGGCAGTGTCATAAATATTCTCTTGTCTACTTTTAGGCGCTAAAAGTAGGAATTCCTTGCAATTCTGCGCAATGACGCCGTTGGAAGCCAATTTGTGACAAAAATTGGTTAAGAGTTACACAAATAAATATTTTTTAATTCATTTTTAGTTTCATAAATCTTACGTCTGAGATATGACATTCACAAAAGATCATTTCATGAGTTTCTCAATTTTAGGAAGTCTTAAAAAATTTGCTAAGTGCGTAAAATTTGTGACTACCAATCTATGAGTTGTCTGATAAACACAATAGAAATATTATTTACAAACAATAGAGAGATCCCATGCGAGGTATTTGTATTTCAAGAAAAGTCCAAAGAGCTGTAAAAATGTAAAAAGTAGCATATAAATTCTTTTGTAGTTGCGTTTATAGTACTGAGGTGGTCGAACAAATCGTAAAATGCAGTCTCTGTGGTGGCAGAGTTAAAGGCAGTCAGGTAATAATTAATAGAGGTATGAAATACCTCATGATTAAGTTGTTCAAAGAAAATTGATCTAACCTATATAGTTCGAACACCCATTAAGGACAGCAAGTAGAAAAAATTAGACGTGAATGTTGATATCGTACTCTTTTCTAGGAAGTGTGAAAGCTGCCATATTTATTTAGGATTGAGCCAAAAATTTATTATGTGAGCTCTTATCATAAAAATAACATCCACCGCATTATTCTCATTATTCTACCAATGCAGTGAACAAATTTACACACTAAATATATTCTTAAAAATAATATGCACACATTTCAATATCATTACACACCCTTCCCACATATTGAGAGGTCTTAAAGGACTCTAAAGTTTTTCCGCGCAACATTCTTAATAATTTCTCCATCAAATTTATTGAGGTATGACTTCTTCTCACAGATTATCTTAAAATACATGCCCTCTTTTTCAAACTGTTTATGCCACGACGCCTGCTGACAATAAATTGTCGAAAAATTCAATACCGAAATGCAAATCGCTCTCCGATAACACGCGTTTATATAACACAAAGCTATGGGCAGGCACATTGGCGCCTAATAGCATGCAACGAAAGATATACTTTGTTAAAAAAACAAAACAAAAAATTCAAAACATTTAATTCAACTATTCATAAGTGCTGAAAAGCCACATAAAGTTCTACGAAGCGGAGAATATATCAATAAAAGCGTGACAGTGTGTAGCTGCCATCAATTGTTGGTAGTTGCGCAGAAAAGTATGCTGAGAAAACACAATATAAACAGCAACGCGTTTTTGGCCACGTTTTTGGCAGCTTTGAGAGTCACCAAGCCAACTAGCATAATCAAGACAATGGTACAAAGGCCGAAAGCACTTATTTCCCGCAGTTGTGTATTCATACAACAAGGCATCAAAAGGAAATAGAAAGGCGTCAAATGTCGCCAATTTGAAATATTATATTTTTATTTCTATTTACATTCAACAATAGACAGTGTTGAAATATTTATTTCGTAGCTGGAATAGCGGAAATATCTTTTTCGTATATTTACTCGTAGCTGGATGGGCAGAAAAAGGGTTAAAAAACTCATTGTATGCGCCTAAAAGTATGCAGTTTTCCAACATTTACATATATGGTACATGTTTACATATTATTCGCATAGAATTAAATTTTGATTTTTTATTTGCAGGCCACAGTGGGGTGTGGATTTTTTTGCGCTCCTAAAAGTGTGCTAAAGTGTGCCAAAGTATTTTATTGAATTTGGTTTTATCGCACTGCAATATATTTCCTTTGTTTGTGCTGTGCGTTGTCGCCTAAAAGAGATTAAAATTGCCGACATGTTTATGCCAAGAAGAAATGTGCGACCAAACAATTTCAAAAATTCAAATTTTCCTCCACCAAGAAATGTTGAACATATAAAATTGGCTAAAAAAAATGTTATTAAAAATAAAATTAAAATATGTGAGTATTATTTGAAAACGGGCGCTCCCTATCGCTCACAAGCTGTCAAATTTTGAATTGTAAGCAATCTATGGAAGGAATAAAACAAAATATGTTATTTGCTGATTGCTTAAGTGTCAAATAATCTTGCGGGTAGGCGGGAAAGAATTTGCAGAAAGTTTAATAAAAAACCTGCTAAAAATAAAAAAAAAGTATTTGAAGGCACAAGCATTATTCGTTAGATAAGTAACTAACTTGTGAGGAAATCATTTTTTTGAACCTGAATTGATTCTTCACGTTAACTTTTGTTCCCGATATCATACTAGAGTAGTTTCTGCTGTGACTGTGTCCATTGTATTTTTTTTACTTGGCTTTATACATTTTTCTCTATGTATTTATCTTTAAAGTAGACGTCGATTTCGCAAATATTTCTACTGGAAACAATCCGTAATTAATGGAAGTAATCTTCGAATATCAACAATCTTCACTCATAAACTTGTGTTTTTCTTTATTTCGCAATTTTTTCTGACAGTACCAAGGCAATACTGTATCGGGGAACAACTATACATGATTTCCCTAATTTATACCCTGTGATTCATATATTAAGATTTGATTGCATTTCCATTAATCATACTAACACGTTTCAAAACAGCAGCATTCTTATGAACCAGTTAAACAAATAACGGCTAAGGCTAGCTAACTGAATATAAAATGTCCTTTGAATATAGAATAGTAAGTGCTAAGATCTAAAATAATCGAAACTTTCAAATATTTTCTTGAAATGATATTATATTTAAAGCTGTGCTGATTCATTCCCAAAATGAATTTTTTAGAAAGGTTGGACAGCTTTACCAATTTTTTTTTTCGGTAACAATCTTACTTAGGTACTCATCTAAACAAGCAAAATAACTGATATTGGGTTGAAGCTACTCTAAAAGTGCCACGTCAACAACTATATTCGTACGTTTTGTTTTTCAAAATTTTAACATTTATTTAAGAAAAACATATGTAAGAATATTATTCAAAGCATTGCCCATCTGAGGCTATAACACTTCTTCATATTTCTGGTAATTTGTGTATTCCATTTCCAAAAGAACTGCGCGGGTTAGCGGTCAAGAATGTATCAAGCCAGTTTTTGATATCCTGTTCTGATGTGAAACGTATTCCAGTGAGTGTGTTCTGCATCGATAGCAATAAATGGTAGTCAAAATTAAGCTAGGTCTAGACTAGAAGAACTTATATTTGGACTATCTAGACTTTCGGCTAAGGTTTTCTTCATATTAAAGTTATGAAGAGGAGCTCCCCTCAAAAACACTTTCTCAGGCACAAATTTCGACATGTTTGAGTGAAAAAAATGAATGTTGTTTACCATTTAAATGAATTAAATATACTAAAAAAGTGGCAAAAGGATATTAGCTTTTCAACGCATTTTTGGTATATTGGAATAATGGAATAATAATCAAGTTACGCCATCTCTTGGCAAAACGCGCGAATATAGTTATTGATATTGTTTTGAATTTTTTCTAGCGTTCCCTATATATATTCCCTAATTTTTTCCCTAGTTTACAGCAAATACCGCTTTCTCAATAAGGCACTTTATTTGCTCTTTGCATTTCGTTTGTTAGTCTCACGAAATATCTAATGAAGGTGTCTTTAAAAATTTCCACTTCAAGCTTGAGTAACTACTCAAGAGAGAGTTATCAAAATGCAAAATATTTTTGCATTGAAGAATATTCATAACTCCATAACACCGCCTAATTTCCGATATTTCTCATGAAAAGCAGATTTTTAATTCAATTTGTATTTAAATTATATGAAAATCTTTAAATATCTTTTCGGCACATAACATTTAATTAAACCGTCTGTCCGAGACTGCCAATAATGCAACAATGAGTGCTCAAGGCAATGGATATGAGAACTGAAGTGATTGTGTAATATACATTTCAGCAGATATACCTTAATTTAACTGTCTACAATTACCTGAGCTCATTATGCATGCGAATCTGCATAAGCTGCATTTTACTGCGCATTATGCGCGAGTTAAGTTCTCTTTCGACACTTTTTTAATTATCCGCTTTCACTGAGTGATTTTGACTTTTCCGAGCGTACTACTTATATCTCCTCTTTGTGGTGTTTGGGCATTTACAATTTTATTTCATACTCTCACTGATAATTCCTTGAATGTAGTAGCAACGCACAGTGAAAACGAAATAAAATTAAGCCACATTTACTGAGCTAAGTAATTGCAATGCAAAGGCGCTATCCATATATGCCACTCGTATGATATAACCCTTTCGAACCATTGCTCTGACGCATACTTTTAACAGCATGCCGCCGATATATATACATACAGACGCATTTCAATTGCTTCACACAGCTCGGCTTATTATCAATTAAGCTATCAGTGTGTCTGACAGGCAAGGCCGTCTTCATATATATACATATATATATATATATATATTTGCATAAGTATATACACGAAATAACAAGGTATAGTAGTGTATTCAAGCAGCTGAAATTAATGCCGCATAAACGAGCTGATTAATTTCCATGCCATAAGCAAAAAGGCTCAGCGAGAATATGATATGATGAAGCCTCTACAGTGGCGCAGAGTAATCTGCTCATACACACTCATTAATGCACATTAATATATATATATTATTATATATAACACCATATATATTACATGAACATAAAAATATAATATTTGCTATGCTGAGTGGTTGAAATGCTAAATGGTTATGAGCGACAATTTAAATCACTTAACGCTGTCAATAATTCGTTCTATCTGCATATATTATATAATATGTATTTTTCCATATATGCTAGTATAATATATATGTAAATGTTTCATATAATATATACATCATCACATGAACAATTATAGTTTTTGCACATTAATATCAGCTATATCTTTAGTAGATGGTAAAATTTCTTTTATTTCCACTTCCACTAAATAGCATTTATATCATTGCGGAAAATCATAATAGCTCATAATAAATATTTTTAATTGCGCTGTGAATATTTGATGCTTTGCTCTACTTAAATGTTCAGTTTTCCAACTTTACATGTGAAATGTTATTTTCTACTATTTTTATTGCTCAAATGTGGGTAATTGCGTAAGCCCCTACGTCTATGAATGAAATTGAAATCTACATGAATTGTGAATTGTAACTCTTGTGCAGCAACCTAGGTACAATTGTGCTTACAATCAACGTTAATCGTAAAGAATGTTTAGTTTAGTAATGAATTTTGTTTATCTTCAGGCCTTTGTTTTAGAAAGCGTACTTTTTGTATGGTTTAAAGGGTATATCAAGGACACAGGAATGCTGCAGGAGCTGGTTTCTGGTAAAAGACTTTAGCGTTGAGGTTTACAAAAGTTTCTTCTCAAAATATAATGCATACTGTTCACTGACTTTCTTATTGTTGTAATGTCACTGTTTATTGAAATAATAGTTCTCCTCTGAAGTAATAGTTTATAACAAATCGTTTATAGTCGATTTTCTATTAAAAAAAAAAAAAACTCAGCAGTCTTACTGAATTGCAAAATTATTGTGAAAGTTTATGCTGTATGAGTAAATAAATACGTGTATAATACACCTTGGTGTGTGGAGTGAATTTCCATACACACGTCAGACTTATTGCAGTAAAGTGTTTGAAAGGTTCACATGCAAATTTCCGCATCAAGTGCTGAGTTTCCATCCGCATTTTCTTTGTATGCCCAAAAAAATTCATGCACATACATTCTTCATCAACAATAATGGGTCAATAATGGGCAATATTGAAGGCTTTAGGGTTTTCTCACATATCAATTCGAGAACGATTGTCATCAAACAAATCCAATGAAGGTAGGAATATTGAAAGCAACTTGATAGGCAACGTGCTTTTGGAATGACATAAGTAAAGACTGAGTGGACGCTCTGTTAAATTCCTCGATATTTATTTGGTGTTCAATTCTCTGTAAAATAAATTTTTACTTTCGGTTACCTCTTTATAATAATCTTCTAGATTTTATCAACAAATTTGTTGCTACTGTTTACTATAAAATTTTCATAAAAAATTTATGTTTATCTCAATGGCTCTGAAAAGTGAATGGTACTTGCAGGCAAATGGCATTGTAATAAAATATGTGAAGGTCCTCTGTATGGAAAGAGTGAGAAGAAAATATAAGACTAAGTAGCTAATCTCTCAATCATTCCAGCATGCTGCAGCCCAATCGAAATAGGAAATAAAGTCGCCCACTAACTCACCTCTGCCTTCAGAAGAACTTTTTGTTTCTCAGCGGTCAGAAACTGCTACAAAAGAGGAATGCCACATTTATCATTTGAATTGAAGATACGGTTCTTCCATTTCTAAACTTAAAGGGTTTTAAATTCCATTTCTAAACTTCAGTAGATTCAAAAAGTGATACTGACATAAATTTACTATATTTTGCATGTAAAAAAAACTAGCTAATAATAAATTTTGATTTCAACATAAACCAACCCTTTATCTAAAACAAATGGAATCGCACTATATGTTAGCATATATAACAAATTCGGCTTATTTTGACCAGTTAGAGCTCGCTAAGTGCGATTTTAACATATTTCTTACCACTTCACTTCCCTCATCTTTATTGCACACCACATAATTACCTTGAGATCTAAAGAGAACATATGGCTGCTTGAAAGACTAAAGTCGAATAGTAAGAAAAGCATACAAAAACTAAAAACTTAAAAAATTCCTGAGGCAAATTAAAAGGAATTGCGTAAACCAATAAAGAAAAAGGCGCAGAGTTATCATACTCTACGCTAAAAAAAAAACCCATTTCTCTCTCTCTATGCATATGTGCTTCTATGCTGGTTGTGCGTCAACTTTTAATCATGCTTGAAGCAGAGCGGAAATTCAACGCTGTCGAAGTGAAATTTGTGCAATACAGAACAGTGCAAGGAGACAGCTATACAACGGATAAGTAGTGCAAAAAAATTTGCGTGAGGAAAATATGAAAATAATAAAAAGGAAAGGAAAGTAGAAATATAAAAAAAAAAAAAAATAAAGTGCGAAATAAATTATAAGTTCACACACACGAATACACACAAACGCAAAGCAATGAAAAGCGCAGCTGTTTGCATTGAAAGAAGTCAAGTGACATTTCAGTGATGAGTCATGCGGCATTTGTGACGTGTGCTGCTATCAGCTGCACAGTGAGCAATCGCAAACACCCCTTTTGTTATGTTAGTTTGAATCATAGTTGTTGTTGTTGTTGTTGTGCTATTGCCAACTCATTGTGCATATGCCTTTACTTTTCTGGACTATTATAATGTCCTTTGTTGTGTGTTTGTTTACTTGTGTGTCCTTTATGATCGCACTTTGCTTACTACCATTGTTTTTACTACCATTATACAGCTGCTTTATGCCTTTGTTTTTATTGTTTTATTATTCTCACTTTTGTTATGTGATGTTCTATTTCACAAGTTTTTTAAAGCAAGCTTTGTTGAATCATACCTCAGCTGGCTGTGCGCTGCAGTGACTGAGTGTCAGCTGACTAACTAGGTGACTGACAACCTCCGTTTACTACCCGCAATTATGCAAATTTGCACCGATATCAGCGTTTCTACTTCAATATAGCATTGTTTGGATTTCAGTCGTAAATTCTGGGCCATATTTTTGTGCATTTCAGTTAATGTCCTCAGTGATTTGTGGTATTGCAAAAAGCAATGAAAATGATAATTGCTATTAAGAACTGCAAACAAAAGGTATTTGTGACAAAGAAAAAAAAAAAAACGAAAAAATTTAAAAGAATTGAAAAATACACAACTATATGAAGTTTTTATTAGATTCTCTGCTAACTGGAACTTTGAGTGTTGTATTGCTTTACAAATAATTTGTTGTTGGTGCTTATTTTATACTGAATGGATTGGATGGTTCATAGATTTGGTTGTAGCAACCATATTATATTTTCAATTTATAAGCTTTACTGCTTATAAGCAAGTTTTAATTGGTCTTCAAGTATTAAAGAAGTTTTTTATATGCTACGCTCCAAACGGAGTTAAAGGAAATATATATATATATATATATATGTATTTATTGCCAATGGTCTTTTTATGGTATGCTCTTTGGAAGTTATAAAATATTTTTGTTTGGTTTCTACTAATAATCTTACAAGTTTCACTAGATATTTGGGCTCTCTATCGTTTTTGCTCAACTTCAACTTCAACTTCACTAAATACTAAGTTAGGCGTTACTTAAAAGAAATAAGTAAAGTGGCTATTTGCTTAACTGAGTCTTTGTGTGGTCTTAAGAGATGGCTATATCAAGACCACTGCTAGCTAGTTATGTGGCAATATATTTTATATAACCACCTTTCGTACTTACGAGTATTTCGGAAATCAATTTAGATTCTAAAGATTTTCGTATTGAAAATGGTAGTCTGGAAAACACTTTGAGAAAAGGAAAGATGCCAAGTTACTAGAAAATAATTGCTGTGATTTCTTTATTATCAGTTTTGAACAATTCGGTGTAATACAGACATGGTTATATTCTTTAACTAAGCTAAGTGATATTGCAGTCGAATTGTTTCTTTAAATATAGCAGTGTACTCATTCAGGCCCTGCTAATCTCAAGGCGTACGCGGTGTTTTCAAAGAATAATGGTAATGTTCTTCGACTGTGTTCTGCGAATTTAATGGCATAGTGCATCATGAATTCTTGCCTCAAGGTCGTATGGTCAATAAGGTGTACTACCTACAAGTTCAATGCCGCTTGTGTGAAGCCATCCGAAAAAAGAATCGCCCGGATTTTTGGAAACAGTTCATGGTTTTTGCTCACTTTTGAAACTTACTTTCGAACTCAATTCTGCTCATACTTTGTTGCTTGTTTTCTTCGTTTCTTGGCCAAAAACAGTACTGTAACGATGCCTCTATATTCGCCAGACTTGGCTCCAAAGATAAAGAGAACCTTATAGGGTCGTCGTTTTATTGGTACAAGTATAGATGACATTAAAAGCGCGTCGCTGAAAGAGCAGCGCTGAAGGCTATCCCAAAAATCGAGTTTGAGAAGTGTTTCGTCGATTGGCAGAAGCGTTGGCATAAGTGCACTATTTTGAAGGCGACAACATTATTGTATATAATGTATATAATGTAGAAAAATGAAGAATTTTTTGCTTCAAAAAACGAAAATTGCGGTTATTTTTTGAACACACCACAGACATAGGACTGTGCTAGGTTGTGTGTCTCTGTGGCTTCAACTTAATCCGGTTGCCGATTTGCGTTTTCATAACATACGATATATTTATAAATACATTTTTTCATTTCAAAGTTTCATATGAGAAATATTTCATATAAAAAACTTTGTAGAGAATTTCCGTGGTGACTGCAACCTGTAAATTAAAATTTTTTGTATGTATATTGTAATATTTAATTTTTAATGAAAGTTTATTCTCATTTCTATTGTAATTTTTTCCGTAGAAATGACATATAATCATTGCAATAACCTATTATTACAATAGTTGTATATATTCTACCATCTGATATGTATAATACACGCTTTGAAGCCACTCAATCGCCTTTCTGCCTATGCGACACGCTACCAGCTAGTAAAACTTTGAATTTTATAAAACAGTTAAGGATATAGTCTTTATTCAACATCTCTATTCCATGTTTTGGTCATTCTGGCTTCAGTTCAGTTAAATTGTGAGATATCTCGTTGCTACAATAATAAAAAATGTGGCATACCTCGAATTATATTATAAACCTTATATTACAATTGAAATGAATAAATAATATAATTCACCAACTTTAGCCAAATTTTCCTTTATTTACGCTACCACATAAATAATATATAGGAACTTAATTAAAACTTTGGTAAAACTTTTTGACTCCACCATACAATTTCTAATGTCAAATGGTTACTTGCTTTTGGTGCTTAGCATAGATACAGGCGCATTGCTTGAAATAGTTCTCGAAACAATTCCGTAAGTCTATTTGTGAGTCTGGACTTGTAAGCAATGTATAAAAATGCAAGTCTATTATATATGTACATGCCTGTCAGTATATTTCCACATATACATCTGCTAATGCATAACGATACAATTGCAATTTTCCAGGTCAGCGCAGCATTTTTCACATGTATCAATTCAGTTTCCCTGTTTCCATAAAATATGCGAATAATTTGCACAAGAGTTGTCACTTCTGCTAGCTGCATTAAAAGCGGAATGTTGAAAATGTGGAAGACTCTTGGCGCATGCGCAAATTGTATGTGTGAGTACTTATGTGCATCTGCTTGAGATATTCAGACTTAAACAAAGTGCATGCACGTTTTCATATGTGACAAGTGAGTTGTCAAGCAGAGACAGCCAACCACATGTGGTTTTGTTGGCAGCAGTTGTAACTATGGAGGGGCATTATTATGTCTTGTAGTTTTGGAACATTTTCTAAAGAGCTTCGAGGGTAAAATATGGGCCTCTTGGTGGTGTAGAAGCAAGGAATATTTATTGATGTAAAATCTTTATTGATGTAAGTTCATAAGTCAATTATTTTATATACTTTTCAGCCCAGAATATTGGCGAATTTCAACAAGTGACTTCTACATTAATCATATAATTTCTTGAATAAATAATTATATATATTAGTCTCAAATATGCACATTAGTTATAACTTTTAATCTCATTGCAGTCATATAAATTTATGTTTTCTACTAATTAAGTACAATAATGTAAGGAGGTTGCTATTATTATAAGTTACAATACCATAATTGTATTCGTATTATTCCTCTTAGCCTAAGAGTAGACCACATAATTAAAATCACATACGCTATTATGAACTAGCTAGCGGCAGTTTATTTAGCCACAAAATTTGCAGAAGCAATGTTTAAACAATGAACTAAAATCCAAAATTCACTTCGGTATTTAATTTCTTCCCAAAGCCTATACTCATAGGCTTATGAGCCTATACTTGCATATAGATTATATGCAAGTGTGAGTGTATGCAAAATATGTATAGCAAGTGGCTTAATACTACCACCAAAATTGTCTTTGCTTACATATGTATTTACAAACACAAGTGTACCCACACACACATATATTTTATAGTATTTACAGAGTTTGTCATTTAATTAAGAGACATAAATGCATTTGCATTTCCCTCATGGCAGTTTGAATACAATAACTTAATTACGAACTTGCTACTATGGCAACATGCACAACAGAAGCAGTAACAGCAGCAAGAAAATAATAATGCGACATGCTTACAACATAAATAACAACTACAATAACTTCAAGCATCGAAATGGTAAATATTTTGCGCACATTTTCTTTAGGTTCCTTGCGACTTCACTGACAGTTGTCAGTGCCATAAGTGCATTTGCAGGAAGCGCGTGGATGCATGAAGCAAAAGTAAATACACATACACTAATACTACTGCGCGCAAGTGCTTATGTTTGTGTGTGTTGTGCAATTAAAATTTTCACAAATTCCTCAGCGTCAAAAACAATATTATTGCATTAAATGTAAATGCAGCCACTGAGTATAAGCTGCTTACTCGCACACATTCCTTTAGTGGCAAAATTGCATGCGCAAAAGCATGTTTTGCAAAGATAATAGCGATTTATGTTAAATAGGTTTAGGCTGGCATATGTGTATTATATAATATATGTGGCTGACTAAAGGCATGTTCTTGCTTGTATATATAACAGTTCTAATTTCCTTATGCCGTTTTATTATGCGACTTTAGTGGCTTGTGTACAAATGCCGCCAAAGGCAATGGGTTACGAATATATGTGAGTTATATTATTTCTATGTTTATTTGCGTTTAGAACAATTGAAAAAATTTCACCTTATTGCTCATCACTTATTTCACCAATTTGACTTAGTTTGATAATATTGAATTTGGTTAAAAATCAATTTTTAATATTTTCAATTAATACCTTTGGGGCTTTTGTTTGCACTGCCTTTATCTGTTTCCAATAAAAGAAGAGCGTAGAAGTTTCATGTAGCTTTGTTTCAAAACCTTTCATAAGTAGCTATGCGGCAGCTCTCAATGGAGCTATGTATGTGGACAAGCTTAGTAGACTAGTGACAGTGCGTACAATATTAGAAGAACACTTTGGCCGTAACTTAACTTTACTCGATAAGTTTTGTATTTGACCAAAGCGTAATTGTCGATGCCAGTTACATTTATTATTACTTATTTTCTATTGGAAACTTACATGTATATATTATATTTAATATTTCGAAATTTTGAAAGCACTACATTTTGGTAATTGGTTGGCGAATATAATATTAAATATACTGTTTATTATGCATTTGAACTACTGGTTGGTTTAACTATTATACTATTATGATAAGTATTTAGTTTTGGGTAGGTTCAACTATTACACCTATTGCCTGGTTTTCAAAAACTGAATATTTCTGGCATCAAGTACAGATGATCTGAGAACATCTGCATGACACGTGCCTTACATGGATGATAAAACGAGTAGTATGAAGCGAACTGCGGAACAAAAGCTTCCAAGTTTTCTGAGAATAAACCAACAACTTACATTTATTGCCATAATAAAGCAGAATAAGACAGGATGAAGCTTTATTATTTCGGCGAAGTACAGATATATTCACTTGTATGAAACTCCTTGGATAAACTGTTTTCGCATTCAGATACAATTTTTTTTGTAGAATTAGTAGGATTCAAGCATAGCGACCAGATAAATATAAAGCTAAAGCCTCTTTGAGAGAAAGATGGGCCAAGAGATAGTGCTTATATTATTATTCGAAATTGATATCATATATAATATCTCTATAATTTCAAAAATTTGATAACGATATCGAAATGGTTCAGGTGATTAATACCAATACCACTACCAATTAATATTAACAGCTTTACTATCTAGAGTATGCTATTTTATAGTGCGATGGCAGACTTTGCGTTTTTAAATGTAATTAATAGAGTAACAAATGGTTGTAGCTCTCTTTTGTATCGCTAATACCAAGTAGACTATACGCCTAAGAACTTTGTTCTTCTTATTTAACTTAACTTAACTTAACTTCTAACTTCTAACTTAACTTAACAAATCCGTACTTTAAAGGAATTTATTGGGTCCATAATTATATTCGTGAGGTTTTTTTGTAATTTTAAACGTTTATTTAAGAACAACATGTACGGTAGTAATACTCAAAGTATTGGCCATCTAAAGCTATAACATTTTGCCATCTGACAATTTGCAGTTTGAAGTAGTGTAAAACCTCTATAGACTTCACAATGAAAAACAACACAGAGAAGTAGTCATATTCATAATCTCAAGTGGACCACACGCCTACGGAAACAATTTCTTACTTACTTAACTTAACTAAACTAACTAACTAAACATCTAACATCTATCTTAACTTAACTTCACTTCTATTTTCTAACTTAATAAGTCCATATTTTGAAGGAATTTATTGGGTCTATAACTATATTCACAGTGAAAAATAACACAGTCATATAGAAAAAGTAGTCATATACTAAAAGCTCGCAGGATCAGGTGGAAAATTGTTGAAAGGAACTGCGTCGAAATATCTAACATTAAGCATTAAGCATTAAGTTTCGAATATTTAAAATTTCCCTCTTTTTTTGCTAATATTTACGACGGCATCGGTATTTTACCTGAAATTAAAACTTTTACTTTTACTTTGTGCACCAATGCAGAAAATATTCCTTTTCCACTTCCATGCACTAATTGCTGGAAGATGGTGCATGCTTTTTTTTTTTTTCTTAGTTTGAATAACCAGTTGACTCACCGCCAAGCCGACGGCTCACTTTTCTGGCTTAACATAATACAGGGAAAAGCGCTTATTATTTTGCCTAGCCGTTTGCAAAGCTAACCGTTTAGGTATGTATATTTTATTACAGGTATAAGTGAATATATTTACTATTTAATTTAATTTTCTGTTGATATTGTCGTCGGTTTCAGACTGCAGTTCTTCTTAACTTTTTCTCTCTCACCTTTTCTCTCTCTTTTCCGTGTCGTGGCGCTTTTTGAACAAACAAATTTCGTTTCCATTTACATAATATATTATTATAAACAAAATCGCTGTGTTTAAAGGAAAATCGTTCGTAACAGCGCGTTGGCACAAGCATAACAAACTATATGCAACATGAAATTCTTAGCATGCTTTCAGGCGTGCAACATTACCGCTTTATTTCTTGTGTACACTTACTCACCTTGAAATAAATATCTGGTTGTATTGTGAACTGGTTTTGGGTTGTTTTTTATGCTGGCAGTCCGTGTGATATGCTGCCGTTGTGCACGACTTTGTTGTTGGCTGTAATGTAACCAATTGTTGTTGTGATATTCAATGTTTGTGACTTGTGCTGGTATTTGCTGATTTATCATCTAATAATTCATTAGCAATATTTGTAAATTTCTCTTTGTTCTTGTGTAGCTGTAAGTCGCTTTGTGTGTTTAATTTGATGGTAATTTTCGTTTCTTTAGGATACACATGGGATTTGATAATCTTGGTAATGCACTTAGGCTAGTTGTTTTTATAAATGCCACGTATTGGCTTAGAATTGCAAAGGATGGCACACAATCAGAAAATTAGTCTATGGTTAGCTTTTTATATATTTTAGTAATAAATCTAGAAGTGTGTGAAAATTATATAGAAGTACTCTTGGAATAGAATTCCTTGGAATATGCAGTCAGATGTTTATACATCTGATTTAATATATAATATGGCAAAAGTATAGTTCAATAGAATAAAGTTATTGCAACAGGGAGTTAATTTAAATAAATTTTAATGAATAGTTGCCTGAAAAAGATCCGACTGAGCATACAAATTGACTTTACCTTACCAGTTTTGAGGGCTTTCAGCTCGTTTCTTCGCTTTTTTAATTACTGGAGTAGTGAAGTTTATTCGAGTAGTGAACAATTTAAGGTGAATGAATCTTTTAAGTGTCACTGGTGGGCTGAAGTGATTTCTATTTGATAAATTAGGGATTATATTTTACTGAAAAAAGCTTTCTCAAACAGAAATGTAACATGTTCCTTAATTTCGAAGAAGTTGTTCACCTATCTTCGAAAAAGTAATTACCTACCAGAATCGCATTGCTTAAAGGTTGCACGAAGAGAATTTTAATGTTCTTTTACAGATATACAGTGCGTATAAACTATGCTGGTTGAAAATAATGTGATAGAGAAATATTACTAGTATAAAACAGCATCATCAACCTCTTCCTTGGCGCGTAAATATCATTAAACTTACTCAAACACAAATCCCCGTAGCAGCACTAACCTCTGCTGCATGTGTAATTTTACTTTTATATTCGGCTAAGTGTTAATATAACACTATCTCAATAATACTGTCATAATAGTGTCATGTTGTAATAATCGCAATATGGCAAAATATGTGTTCATTTATACATACGACACTGAATGGACTTTGCGATCAATAACCTCCTTCCTAACAGTGAAAACCTCTCCACTTAACTCTCATAAAAGCAAACCAAACTTTATTTCATTGTGAATATGTCGCAAAAATTTCCCGCAAAGTAATTAAATTCATTTATAATTAAGTCAATTTAGTGCCGAGCTCACGCCCACGGTCTTTTTAGTTTAGACTTTCCGCTCAGTCATTTTATACACATATGATGGCTGCCATTATCAATTATACTTTGGCAAACTGGCAAACCCAAAAAAAAAAAAAAAGAACAAACGAGTTGACTGCTTGGTAGCAAAGAGCAAAGTTATTCTTTTTATTTTAATTCATTGCATGCAGAAGAGCACATAAAAGTCGAACTAATTTATTGTGGCCTTTGTGCATAAGTATTAGTGCATAATCGTGTGTAAGCAACACATACAAGCACACCAGTTAATATTGTTCACAATTTGGCATGCAGCCAAGTGCACAAGTGCATTGTTATTGTATATGCAAGTGGTCGTCTGTGTTTGCCAATTTAAACTCACTCAAATATGCCTACGATTACATTGAGTTGGACCTAAAAAGCTGCTGGTGTGGTCGTGGCCGGATATGCAAGGCAGTAGAATGAAGGCATTAATTCGGCACAAATTCCGGCGAAGTGCTCATAAAGAACGTTTTGCTGGAAAAAAGAGACAATTGTATAAGCGTCGAAAATTATAGAGTTGCGTATTGAATTTGATGATGTGTTAAGTGCGCCTGCGAATATGCAATGACTTTGAGAGCCTTACAATTGAGGATGGTTGTTGGCTGGTTGGCGCATAATGAAATTTGATTTATTGGTTGACATTATTGGCTAAAGCCAGACTGTAATAATAGTAATAAGCATTATCATGTACTGACATTACTTGTTGTATTTTCACTACTTTATTTAAGACTTATTTAAGTGTTTATATTTTTTGAGTCTATTATGCCTTTGTGAATTTATAAATTGCAGTAATCATTGCTGAAGTGAATTGTCTTTGACTTTTTTCTGATAATTTAATATTAATGTAACGAAAAGGAAAGAGATAATGTTGACCAGAACTTATGATTTTGAACGAACTTGGTTATTAAGGTTAAAAGCAGGTATTTTTTTTATAAATCGACGTCTTTGAAAAATACAAATATCCTCTCTTGAAATACCAAGTCTGTCCGTTTGAGTACTTCTAGTCGTGGTACATTCAATAAAAGCTATCCCTCAATCGATTGTTTGGGCTTTTTATTGAGCCACATTTCTTAGAAGTCTATCTCTATTCCTTTCGGACTGTGATCATGGTGCTAAACAAAGCCAAATAAACTATGTTTTTGATAACAAAGTAAAAATTCTTTCGTAGTACATGCACATCATTGTAGCCCCTCGTATATTTGCAAATATCTTTTTCATTCAACAGAGATCAACGGATTATTTGCCTCCTGATCTGATTTTCGGATGCCTATAAAATTCCAGAGGCTTCATGGGATCATTTATATTGAAAGTAACCACTGAAAATGGTTTGATGCCACATCAGCTGAAGATCAGTTAAGCATTTTCTTTAATAATGTGGTCAGAGCTACAATATCAGTATAAAGTTTCTGCATTTAAATCTTTAGCTCATATTCGTTGAAGATCCCACTGCTACTTAAGTGCAACTATAGTCTTGTCTGCACAATTTGTTGTTATACCAGCCCAGATCATACTAACTTGAGTGGCATTTCATGGATTTTACCTCAGAATTGAGGTGTGTTGTGTGCAATAGTGCTTAGATAAAATATTAAAAAACTCCATCTGAAACGAGAGAATTTGACAAATTCACAAATTTATTGCTATGCAAGAAATCTGGTTCTTAAAACCGGAGAAGATGGTCGAATGCCAACAAATTGAACTCTGAGACACTCTAATTTCTTCGGAGCAGTCTCTAAAATTCATATTACACCAGTCAAATTATAGTAACGCAAAGAAAATTAGGAAAAAGGCTGGCATTTTCTACAAAATATTTCTGTTTCGACGGAATTTTAAGTTGCAAGTTTTTAAGAAAATTATATACATACATACTTTAGCATGTATCGATATGTATAAATATACCATTTACTGCTGGAACTAAGGTTGTAATTGCATTTGAGACCGCCCACATTAGCTTATTTGACCGGAGCGGAAGTAATTTATTGGCGAAATACCAGCACCAAGCCTGAGGCAGGCTATACAATTCAAGAGCATATACATACACTCATACATACATATGTCTACAACAATATTCCATACAAAGTTTAAGCACTTTAAACACTGTTGCCATGTACGCGCGCGAAATGTGTTCATCACGCCCACTTGACACGAACGAAATACATTACCTAACACGTCCAACTCTGAGCTAATATACCACCGAGCGCGCAACTAAATCACCACACACACACATAGTATAGTGTTGCCCTGCGGCAAATTGACACACATAAATTAACGCCACGCTGTGTTCGCTCGATCATTCGTTTGGTTGAAATGCCTAAAAGGCTGCTACAGTTTCAAACATACAGCTGTTAAATATCAAGGGACCAAGAATTTTGCGCGCCTAACCACATTCACACATTTACGCACACACACACACACCAACTCACATTTTGTTTCAAAAGCATTACAAATGGAATTTGCAATTGTAGCAAATTTCCGTTTCACACTTTTGCTGGCAATTTTTTCAGCATTGTAAAATGTGCTTACTTACTTGCCTACTTTAGGGCGTTAGAACTCACGGTACTCGCACTACATTCCGTAATTTGTCTTCAACGTGCCTCTGCCACTGAAGCGTTGAGTTTATTTGATTCCCATGTTGCGATATACACACTGTGCTCTAAAAATAGTATAACTGCACTTCTATAAGCTTCAGCAGCTGCTTATATCTGTACCTCGGTGCTGAATATTGCAATAACTTGGCATGTTTATCCAACATATTTGCTCTTAATATTTCGTATGTGTTCCTAAATCAGCTGATACATTAATAAATGGTGGTGTATTCTTTTATTTAGCTCTTCACTTACTAGTTTGCTTGTCAAAAGCGCATTTCGAATGGAACAGCAGGAAGTAATTACTTCCTTTACTTTGAATTGACTTGTAATTCTAGCTTATGCACCTAAACAGGATATTAGAGGTGTTTGTAATGGAACTTTAAATTTGCTTATTTTTTTTCTCCTCTGAAAAGAACACAAACTCTCAGTCACCAGTATAAAACATTACCTTTTATGCGCAAACTTTTAGATATTTCAGCTGAGTTGGTGAGGTGGTTTAAATATCTAAAAACTATATACTCGTAATTGTATACAGATTAGTGCACTCTTTTCCGATATTGCACTGGACTTTTCCCTGAATTGAATTTTATACATAAATACCAAAAGTTTCAGTTATTATCTATAATTATTGTACAATGGTATGCATGCGCGCCTAAAGGCATGCTATGCCAATAATCTAAATTGTAAAAGTCGTCGTCTAGGGGTTAGCTAACTAGTTAAATTTTTGGCAAAATTATGTATATGCATTGGAGAACTTGAATTGGGCATATTATGTGATTTTATAACGCACGCGCTGCCATTAATTTGATAATTGTATATATTCGATTTTAAATAACTGCTTGTTGTATACGATACACATAAGCTTACGTAGATAAATATTTTGTTCTCTTTGTTTAACTGTTTAATTGTTCAATTAGTGATGCTTCCACTTATAAAATTACGTTCATGTATCTTTGAGGTTTCTTTCATTTGAAATAAATATGGAAAAAGTAAAAATTATTAGTATTATTAGTCAAAACTAAAACTTCAATTATGTGCATAGGGAAGTTTATTTATGTATAAAAAAGAGTTTTTATTATATTTGTCGAATTTGGCGCTGAATATTCACTATCGGAGTAATAAAAAATATAGATGAATTTACTCCATTGTATAGAAATCTTTAGTGCCAAATTTCGGCAGGTTTATTTTTGGTTTTAAGGTTCACTGAGGTGTAAATAGAGGCATTGTAGAATTTGATCCACATAATGTGGGTGCGGTGATGTTCTTAGAAACCACTTTGAAACCCTGTGCTCTAAAAAATGATGCATCAGATATTGCTCTTATTGACTAAAATACTCCTAACTTACACTCAATGCGACAAAAGAATACAAAACACAGGTAGGCTACATGCGATCAGCTTATATTTAGTATTTAAGCAGTAGACAAGTGTCAGTGTCAAAAGTGTGTCAGAATTGTATTAGTGCTTTTTCGTCACTTCCAACAACTCAACTAAACTGCAAAGTCGCCGAAAGGCAAAAAATATTTGATTTTGGATTTAGAATAGTCGTGCCTTACGTTAAGGATCATAAAAGTGACAAAGGCGGTAGAAATTGGCTTGTGTGAAAGTAGAGTGTGGATGATGAAATGAAGTTTAATAGTCCAGCTTTTAATTTCCCAAAGGAGCAGTATGCAACCCAAATACAAGTTTGTAAGTGTGTATGTATATTTTTGAATAACTAATAGCTCGAAAGTAGCCAATAGCTGGCAACGATATATGAAGGCAGCAGCTATAGCAACACAATGCAGCTGACCACAATTTCGTTGTGGCCCATGAGTGATCATTGGTTTTTTTTGTTGACTGCACTTTTCGTGGCTTACTTAGCTGGTCTGTCGTCGCCAGTGGCTAATCCATAAACTAGAGTTCATACGCTCATAAACATTATTGTTCATATCACCAGCTAGGTCCGTGTTAGATTTGTGTGCATGTTGGCCGAGCTTCATCTCAATTTTACATATCAATTTTGCCTCTGTAATCTAAAGCGGTGAAAGTGAGCTTTTCGTTTATCCTTTTGTATTCGTCTTTGTAGTTCTTCTTGTTGTTGTTATGTCATTTTGGCATTTTATCTGCTGTTATATAGCTTTATAACTCAGCCGATTTGGGTAGTCAATATTAAGCAACTATGAGGTCTGATAACTAAAGTCTTGCTTCATTCAGGAAGTGCCTATTAAGCATTGCCTGCACGTTACTGAAGCGTCGTTTCTCATACGAAATTGCCCCCCTTTCAATGTTATATTCGGATATTTATACCACTTTAGGCTTGAATATAGTACTCCATAAGTTGGTGTGTAATTTCTGAATGTATTTTTAGATTATATTTGATACAAATTGGAAGAGCCAAATAGGATGATATTGCTTACTATTTTCCATACTTCACATAGTCCAAGTAGTCCGAGTTTTCCGGTAGTGCTTCGCAGCCCACATAATGCAGAATGTAGCATATTTATAGGCGCGCTACCATAGAGTATAGTGCATACCATTTGCTACTACACAATTAAAAGTTAGTTACCACTTAATCTACTTTTTTAAAATCGAATGCTATTATAAGACATTTTTGGATGACTTACGCGGAAAATGTCAGCAGGCTGACCAAAGAAAAGACTGCTGCAAAAAAAAATGCTACTATGCTGCTATACACTTGCTGCTTGCATATGCATGTCCATACGTATGTAACTTTGAGAAAAATATTTACTTTGACATAAGCATCTTGATTAAACGATTTTTTTTGTGTTTATATATATGAGCTTCCTTATTTGGTTACAGTGAAAAATCGAGCATTTTAATGACTTTTCTATTTTACTTTTCATTTTGCATTCTTTCTTACCTGAAATTGAAATTTTATTTCCTATTTTACAACTTCGTAACTCTAACTTAATCCAATTTATATACTATGTGTGTACAAATGGTGAAAGAAAGCATATGTGACTGCTTTTAGTGTCGCATCCGCTGCTGGTATTATAATTGCCTTAGTATGCATAGAAGTATACTTTTTTACGCCTGGTTGTATGCTATTACATATAAACGATAATAGGTGCTATGTTTCTTCCTTTTGTCAACTGTTACATTTTAAGTACTACCAAGGGAAATTTGTTAAGGAAATATGCCTAGTTGATATAAAAATCGATAGGAAAATGTAAGGAAAATAGAGAAGAAATAAAAAATATAGGTTGTACAATAAAAGTGAATGAAATAAAGGGTCGAAAATGTATAAAAAAGCTATGAAAATATATTAATTCGAATTGTAAATGGTTTCCGGTGTACATTTAGGCTGGTTGGGAAGTTTTATCTATCTTTTTTCACTGCCTAGATATAGCCATTGCACAATTTTAGTGTAGTTTATACATCAGCACATATATGCAATAACATTGGATATAAAATGACAATGTCAGGAAGCAACTGCGTGCAAGAAAAATAATTAGAAAATATTTTATTGAAATTTTTTTGAATAATTCAGGTTAATTCATGGAGTATAAAGAAAAACATGTAAGGCACTGCCATTGATAGTGTCAAATAAATTGTGGTAAAATAAGTATTAAAAGGCGGAACCCAAAAAAAAAAACAACAAAAAGGTCTAAAATTTTGAGTGACAAAAAAAAAAAAATGCCGCTTACTTACAGCTGGGTGTAGGCTTTAAAGCTCATGATGATTTTTTTATAAAAGGCAGTACAAGAAACCCTATGTAAATCAACAGGTAAAAATTTTATTAAAAGAAACTTAGGCAGTAATGAAGATATCAACGGTTGCTTACTAAGTAGTTTAAATTGCGTGGATTACCTGAAAAAGTATGCCTCAATTTTATTTGGAGTATATCGGCATTGTGTTTCAGCTCCACCTCTTTATCTTGCACTTCTGTTTCACTAAATTTGTAAATAATTCTCGAAAATTTGGCTTCCATTTGAATTAGTTTCCTTCATTTAGAAATAGCATTTTGCTGATCAACATGCATGGCAATAAGGCAGTAAAAACTTAAGCTTTGATGAACTTTACAATCAACTAAGTTTTGGTGCTTACATCAAACTTTATCTGTCTGTTTAGTGCCCACGTCTCATTGTTGATGGAAGTCTAGCTGCAGCTTTTTATTTTCAACTTATCCTACTTTTTCTAAGCTGAGGGGAATCTAGCGTTGCACTTCCGCCTGAATATATGCAATGTTTGATTTTGATTGCACTTTTTGGTCGTGAATTTTCAACACAAAATGTTCTATATATTCGCCTTTTTCTGGTTGCACGTCCGCAGTTGGCTACTTTTTCACTAGTTGACCCTTCATTTGCCAGTTGCTGCTAAATTAGTGATTTCTTATTATTTTCCGCAACTGGATTTTAAAAGTCCCTTTTCATTTTACTAGTTTTGCTCTACACATTATTGAGAGAGGAGATATGGTTTGTAAGATTTTCAAAATTAGTTGAGTTTTTTTATCTGCTAAGTTTACTAAGTCTCTTTGATAATTAAGTAGACTAAGTCGATTGAAAGCATCAACATATTCATATAAGTATTCCAACATTGAGAAGACATGTTCATGTGCTGGCGTAGTAGCTAGATCAATACTATAAGTTAGGAGTGTTACTTAACTCTATGAAATATATATTAAACGTGTTGCTCGATGTGATAGAGAAGAGTGCTTAGAATTGCATTGTGCTAAAGGCTTTTATTCATATAGCCAGTCTCCTGAGGTTAAATAATTTTTAAGCATTTCAAGTACTAAACTTTTAACAAATATTAAAAAAACAAATTTTATTAAAACTTATGTTTGATGTTAATAACACCATAAAATTTATTTATTCTCACCAAAAGTGGATGTATATGTCTTAATTTTTCATGTCTATATATCAAGAAAGTATTCTTTCTATGTTAGTTTATTTATTAACAATCAACCATCATCATATATCAATCAAAATCAAAATTCTCACTAATTTTTCTTTCTATGCTTGTAACCACTGTTGACAGAAAGCAGTTTTAATCATAATGAATGTCAAAATCACGAATAGAAATGTGCCATATGCGACACCTCATTCATTTACTCAAGTCACTCCTTGTCATTCGTTTCCGGCACACTTATACACTGTACTAATTAATAGTTTTGTTTCCATAAATCAAGTTGAGTGATTTGCTGGCTTTCTTTACTTAGGATGCAGTAGAAAAAAAGTGGTATAATGTCTAGTAAAAAGAAATTCATTATTCTTCCAATATTTGCATATTGCATATATTTGCATATTCCAATATTTTTGTTGGGAGGCTCTTGTGCACTCACCTTATAGTCCGAGAATTGTAAGGCGAATTATTTGCAGGTGACAAATTCGCCGCAATAGAAACTTGCGAAAGTCGAGTACTCCAGTTTCTTGCTAATGGGAACGAGAGTTTCTATAAGAGTAGCATTATAAACTTACTCTCAAAAAATCAACAAGGTATAGCACAAAACGGTACATATTTGATCTAAATCGGAGCATTCTCACTACGCTAAAATAAACATTTAATTGAATGCAAAAATAACGGATTTATTAATTTACTACTGGAACTAATGTTGAATTTACTTCTCAAATTGAAAATGAAACAGGCGGACAATCGAATAATAATTGCATATGGGAAAAAATTTATGGTTCAGGTCTGGTTTTAAGAAAAAAATTTTTTCTGTGTATTTACGTGGTCACTCCCCTCTTTAATGCAAGAATTGACTCATATTATATTATACTCATATTATATCACAAATCACATTTATCTTACACAATTTAAAATAATGATAGAAGTCGTGTAAGTAGCATGTAAATATAAGTCAAATTCAATGAAATATTTTCATAAAGAAGTGAAATAGGAGTGCATGCTTTACTCATATTCAAAAAAAAAAAAGAAAACCATACCAAAAAATTCGCCAAAAATTTTTTTTAAATTGAACTTTATTCTTTTCTCACTGATGCAAGTTTTTTTTTTAAACACCCAAAAAAACGTATTAAGTTGTTGACAAGCCGCTTAATATAATTTTGCTGTTAAACAAAATATTATACTCATGTTCAAAGTCAGCAAGACAAAAAGTCAACATTTTGGCAAGAGAGAATGAAAAATGATTTTACGCATACAAGCCAAAAAAAAGTGCAAATATATATAAAATATAAAAGCGCTTACGTAAAATAGCCGAACATAGGCAAAAAGTTAAAAAGTTTGCTGAAAGTACGCAGAAATTTGCAGACAAGTTTTCGGGGCAGGAAAATGTCTTTCACCAGTTAAAATTTTGCATTTTCGATACCAAGAGATGACTTATTTTGAGTGCAGCTGCCCAGCCTATAAAACTTCAAAGTGCCACGCTCGCTTTCTAACTCACCTACAGAGATATATGTAAAATTTTCAAAACTTTTTAACAAAATGTATTAAAACTTTTCATGCCGCCACATCGGAGAAAAGGAAACAAATAATTGTACGCACCAGAAACTTTTCTTGATCGACTTCACAAGGCTTAGCTGCTTTCTTCAAGTACCTATGTTTGTGCGGAAGGCAGTTTCAGCACTTAACACTTTATTTACACTTATACAGCAGTTTGCAAATTTGTTTATTATTGAAAGTATAGAAAGTTATCTCTGTATATAGTACGTAAGGTAGAGAAGTTTATATGGCGATTTTTTAAAATAAATTTAAATTTATTAAAATTTCATTAGAACTATATAGAGTAATAAAATGATTGAGCTTTAAATAAAAAATTATGAAATAAAATAATAATAAAATAAAATAAACTGAATTTATTATAAAAAAATTTGGTTTTATGAAGAAATATTCACTTATTATTTTATTAAAAGATTAGGGAAGAAGAATAGATTACTAGTTTCTTTAATGAGCAATTAATATTAGGTTTTCAATATAATTTATCAATTTAATTTTTTAAAATTTTATTGGAAAAATTGCCATTTTTAACTTCACAGCTCCAGGGCGTATACGTAACACTTATAAATGCAACCAATTTTTTGTGCGATAATACTTTCATAAAAAATAAAAAAAAGAACATTTATAAAATACTAAATTACATAACTTTATTTATTTTTGTTTTGGTTATGAGAATTTTCGAAGTATTATAAGTTAAAAGATTTGCTTTTAAATTTTACTGAGCATCAACGGTACTCAGACAGCGCAAGAAATATATATTATGATAATAAACTATGGAACTAGGCGAGAGCACTTCACTTCGCGCAATGAGTAGTGTTAACCCACACAGTTACATATCTGCACAGAATCACACATACATATAATAGTTTAATCGCAATAAACAACTTTGAAGTGAAGAGGTGCTGAGTGTAAACGGCAAAGGCGGTGCTATTTCAACAGCGAAACAAAGATAAATGCATTAAACTTGCAGCAACACAAAACACAAGTACATATATATACAAAGATGAATCTAGTTAGATCACAAATGTAGAGCAGTCATGCTAGTGGCGAGGCACTTGCGAAACTTTATGCTTAATTCAAAAGTACTTGCATCAAAGATTGAGCGCAAAAGACACAACAAAGCAGAAAACAACAAAAAGAGACTGTGGTAGCTGCCACACCAAATATGAGTGATGAATGGCTTGAAAATAGCTTTTATGGCAACAAACAAGCTGCAACTCACATTTGCCATATTGAAGTGCAAATGACTGAGCGCCACAGACCGCACAAATGCTATTTGATATACTCCCTCTTCGCTATAGCCCTTACCAACTTGCTGATAAACTGAATAAATTACTGAAATACTGAGTAGATCTCCTCTTTGTAAGGTTTTGTTGCGAATTTTACTTTTTGCGTGCATTAAAATTTAGTTGCGTATACGCCATGCCAACCAATTAAAGATTTAATAAAAAGAGATGAGACTGGGATTTAAGTGACCAAGCTTAAGTATTTCAGCCTTTTGATTAAGGAATATTGTTATTACAAAATCGAGATCTGTATACATTTTCTATTACAATTAGTTTGTTTGAAAAAAAGAACATTTAAAAATTTAAATTGTGGCGTCATAAGAAATTTATTTATGTATACATTTGGAGCTTTTCTCATTCTAAAGCAAATTTCAGGCAATCAAGTGAGCTACCTCTGAATATATAGTTTTAAAAATACTTATAACAACAACAAAACAAAATGGAGATAAGTCGAGTCATCCCATGATAGCGGCACTCGTGTTTTGTGCAATCAACTCCCATCTTCAATTTAGTATAAAGAACACTTACAGGATCGCTATGGTTCTAATTTCGGATTGCGGATTTCAATCGGCTTTAGCCTTTATTGGATTCCTTAGACTCTCGCCGAAATGTTGGTGAAATAATATATGAAAGGATAAAGTGATCTTGTGCATTCCTATCGATTGATTTAATGAGATCTATAAGAAAATAGGGCATAGAATTATAAAATTTCTTAACATTGAGAGCAAATTACAGCCCATAAAGAGTTAGGGAACTAGGTTTGTACTTTTAGGTGCATCATCTCTTGTGAATTTCCAAATATTTCAAATATTATTTGAAATACAGCTTTCCAAACTGCAGCTACTAGCTTAAGAACTACACAATTTTTATGGATTTAGAGATCAAGGACTTAGGATATCTGATGTGAAATTATTGTGCCCTGCATTTCTTATTTTCTAAGACTGTACTACATTTTAGGAGCTTTTAATATGCATGGTTTAATATCTACTTAGAACAAGCTAGTTTTATATTTGCTTAATTTGGCGTGCAAATTAGTTGAGTTTTGAGCACAAAAATATCTGAAGGAATCTCCCTTTTACTATCAACATTTCCTAAGTTTATGCAATAACAGCTGCTTTCAGTGAGAATTTCAGTTAAAAGAGCCCCAGCAGGCAAATAAATATTTGTATTAGAAGGAAAAGCGAATGTGCGTTGGCAGGCAATTGACCGTATCCGCTTACAGGCTTATCAGAATTTATGGTAACTATTTCCTCTGGGAGTAACTTACACTGTTTTTTTACATTATTCTTCAAAAAATTAGGTTCTGCGAAATATTTTTTCTACGCCAAATATCTTGCTGAGCATTATTGTAGTCACAATTTTACCTCTGCTTCGTAAGAAAAAAAAAAGTGAAGGCGATAACAATTCATAAATAATCTGATATCAGAGCCATAAACCAGAAAAATTTAATGAAGAGAAAAATAATGATAGGGTACATTTTTATCGCATGTACTCTCCACCCCCTTTTTGTTGAGCTATTATTGTTGACAATCGAGAAATCAACAAGAGCATAAGTTGCAGCAGAAAAATGACAGCAAAGCATAAACGAAGACATTTGTAATAAAGTAATAATGAAATAATAACAAATGGAAATGTTTCTCGCCATTGAAAGGGCGCAGAAGAAGTGTGTAGCAATAGCGTATATTAAGGGTTTATTGACTTATATTATAATGGAAAGGATAACAAAAGACAAAAGCAAAAGACAACAGAAATATAAGTAAAAGGAAGTAAGTGCCACCGATAAAAGTGGTCAAATGGAGATGATGCTAATAATCAGCTATACAAATAAACATTACATAATACGGACAATGCTCGAAATGAAGACAAAGCGATGGAGGAAATGTAGTGAAAGATCAATAAAAAAGATAACTTGAGGGTCTTGCTTTAAGCCAAGTAAGTAGCGGTCATAATATTTTATTTTACTGCGTGTATGAATGCGGAAGGGGTATAAGAAAGAATATTACTTTAGTGTTGAATTGAGGTATGTAAGTTGAGATAGTGAACGGTTTGCAGCATCTTTATAAGAATATGCTGCCGAAATGGGTGTCTAAAACGTATGAGAAAAGAGAAAAATGAAATCATAACAGTATATAGAAGTGCTAAGGTGTATACACAACAACAGAAGTATATTCATTATCAGCTTAAAACCTTAATGAATATAATACTTAAAGCAAATTTTAAGCAAAATATTTATACGCAGCTGGTGTTAAAATTAGAAACACACACATGTGATATATAAAATAATACGGAACTTTTCGAAAGCCTGCTGCTAAGCTGATAAGCACCAGTGAGTGGTATAAATTTTTAGCACAAATTATAACATATTATCATACAACAGGCACGGCTTATACTCCTAAGCTCATAAGTGTATAATTACGGTCACGGTGTAACCTTCTATTTATGTTTAATTCCAGAAAGTCTCTCAAATTATGCGCATAATCGACATGTTGGCATAATAAGGGAATATATCTTAAGCTTGGGTGTGCACATACATATAACAACATTGGCATGCGAGGGCTTAACCTATCGACAAAACTGCTCAAAACTTTCCAAACCCAACTCTAAATTAAATTTAGAACCATTTGTCTTTTTTTAGACTAAAAAGCGCCGTTGATGCTATATAAAAGTCTTATCGCGTGCACTTTGAGACTGGTGGCTCTCCCAAATATGATTACAATATAACGTAAGTATGTATTTGCTTATTCTAGCTTACTGCTGATTCGTTTGAAAAGTGTTGAAATTATTGACACAGCAAGAGTGAGCAGTAGATTTGAATTAGCTTCGGACACGATTTGAATTCGGATTCTTGCAGAGCGCCCGCCATAACACAGATTCTCTTATTCAAGATTTAAGATATGTGAACTTTATGAAAATGCTTACAGTATTACGATTCTTGCATAGCGCCCTTAGAGAGTCTTCAGGTATAAAATCGAAGTTCATAAGTAACGTGAAAATTTGAATTTTAGTATATGTGTGCTAACGATTAAGACATTTTTCATGCTCACTGTTACTTTTAGAAGTAATAAAATTGTGAATATTGATTTATTGAATATTTTATTCACTGCTTCTGCCGGTCTTCCCTTCTTTTTGCAACAACTGAGCTTGCATCTACTCACTTTTCACAAGTGCTAATATGTAAAATGCTGAAGATAAGTAGTGTTCCCCAGAGTATACTTAATAATTTTAGTTTTCTGGACTGCCTAAGGGTAAAGGGACGGATTGTGAATCGTCCAAACGCCAGCGGCAGTAAAATTGCAAAAAATATAAAACAAACTGCAGACTAACACAGTAGGTAGTATTTGAGTTCATATGATTTGAAGTATTTTTGTAAGTGTACCTCTGTGGTTTGTGCAATTAACTGTCGTGTTGAGCAAAGAAATTAATGGCGATGTAAGCTAAGGTGTGATCAAATATTGGTCTTCGAGAAATTTTCTCATCTTCTTTATCGGAAATTAGTTGGTTGGGGTTACGAAATGGCACCTGTGAATTATGTGAAAAGATTTGGTAGAATTGGTTTGGAGATAAATGTTCAAAATTACATCTAGCGAAGTTATGGAAAGAATGTTAGCATACATAGAGAGTACAGTATGTCTAATTTTTGTACCAAAACTGTCGCAAATAATTAGCATTTAATTCCTAGAACTTAACAGTTTTTCTAGCTGTCTAGGTTCCTGTTGTCAAAGACAAGCCAAAATAGGAGATTTATTTCTCGACAAATATCACAAAGTGCTCTCTATTACAGGTCACATCTCTGCTATCTGAGACAATATGAAAAGTTCGAATGGGACTTTCTTTAAAAAAGACATCAAAAGCCCATAGTCGAGCGAACTGGGTTTCAAAGTAATAATTAATTACTTAAAATTCTCATGTAGCGTTTCGAGTATAGTTAAATACTTAACCAGTGTAGCACCTCACTAGTACTTAATAAAGCACGCTTTAATGAAAATTTTACTAAGAGTCATTTTCTAGTAACTAGGCGAAGGAACCCGCAGCATTTTTTAGGAAGTACTAAGTGTAGTAGGAGAAGGCCAAGCATATGTTTTAGCTATTAAAAATTTGTTACCAAAATTTTTTATTCCTACTAGAGTTTTTGTGTAAATTACCCTCCGATTGCTTATAAGTCACATTATGCAACACATGCTGCAATATAATTAGGGAGAAGAAGAGAAAGCAGTGTCGAAAGTTAGACGAATCCAGCAGTACTATGGAGATGTCTCATTGCAAGGTTTGGAATAAAAAAGTATTGAACTATTGGTTAAAGTGCGAAAAGTATAACCGGAAGCCTAACCGAAAGCTGTGGTAGCCGCAATATTGAAATTGCCTTAAAAATGTTAGACTGCTATCAGCGGCGAAAAGGTAAGGGATTTATGTAAAGTCAATGATTCTTCTCCTCACTACCCTACAATCCGGAGTAGGGTAGTTTACCTTATATACCCTATCAAAAATGTAGTTTTTGACCAAGACTGATTAGGAATTTGCTAAATTATTTACATATTTTCTCTCTGAGCAAATGTATGACTGCTCAGTTTCAGAGCAAGTCACGTCTTTGCCAAACTCTATCTTCAAGTAATCGGTTTAGATAAAATTCTAGTTATGTTTTTTGGGACTCTTAGCCTATAAGTATTCATGCTCTTGACAAACGATCATACAAAAATTAAGTGTGAGCAGAAAATTGAATTAAAAACTGTGCACTTTTTAAAAGCAGGCAATATTGCGGGCCAATTGGCATTTGCCATATCGATTTATTTGGTTTGTTATTATTGTTGTTGCAGCATGCCATAGAGATTGAGTACGCGAATATGTGCAAAGTGAAGGATGTATGAGCTAAATTGATTTTCTGCTCTTAACAATACACAACAAGTGAAAAGATAAGCTCACCGAACACGAAATCCACACAGGGGCTCACAAATATGTAAGAGAGAGCAGAGATGTAGGTAAAAGCTCGTGAAAATTGTAAGAAAATATTGCCGTCAATGCTTGGACCAACTCTGACGTTATGAAGCTACAGCTTGGCCAGTAGCAATGGCAGCAAACCAAGTTGAATGATTTTATATTGGCGAATATGTTGGTTAAGGGAGTTAGAAACTACTTGGGACTAAAGCAGAAAAATGGAAGTAGGAGAAGAGAGAAAGGATGAAGCAGCAGGGCATATAGTGCAATACTGAAGGCACACCATGAATTTAATTGCTGCTAAGATAAGTGCATATGTGCGTTATAAAAATATATTGATCGTAGTAAAAATATATGTGTGTATGTGTGTATTTCTATATATGTATATCTTTGCTTGTTGTTTTCGAAATCCATAGACGAGACTTTCCCACATAATGCCAATTGCTGTTCACATACACTATGGTGTTGTTGTTATTGCAATAAAGTTGAGTTGCTACTATTTGGCGTCTTCTTTTGATTATAAAAAAGGAAGTAAAAGGAGTTTCTGGTACTTGTTGGATTGCAGCAGAAATTGAGAAATGAGCAAGTGGAAAATTGTTATTTTTCTGTATTGGTGGATCAACTAAAATGGCGTCAGATTAAGTGAATTAAATTTTGCAAAATATACACAGCTTTTATTGAATTTCTAAGTATATAGTTTATAGTAACAAAGAAATAATAAAGATTAATAAGTAATGTAAGAAGGTCCTAAAGGTATGGTAAAGTATGGAAATTCTTACATTGCAACTTAACATCACTTTTTTAGCAGATATTGGAATACAGACTTCGACGGTCGAGGAAATTAATCAGTTAGGGTTGGCTAGAGATATAGCTACTCTTTCGAGATTTCTTATGTTCACAACGTAACTTGTCAAGTTAAGTAATTTTCAAGTTGTCTGTTGAAAACTAAACAAACCCGGTGTTTCTGTAATACTTTTAGTGAATTTAAAAATTAATAAACAAGTAACTTAAATTTAGCCAGATTTATTAGGCGGAGTTAAGCAAAATTTTGCAAAATTTTCATGCCTAGTGAGAGACCAATTTCAATATAAGTAAATATGGGAGGTAATAACAGCAGCAAACATTTTTGGAAAGTTGCCAAAAAGTTTTGTTCGCTGCAGTGAAACGAATTAATATTAAAAAATAACGCTATTTCAATGCGATATGCAAATAAAATGGAAATTGGCTTTAAAAATGCCATAATTAGTTTGGGAGTTAGAAAATTCCTTTCATCGAATTTATTTGCTTTATTTAAGCCATTTGTAAACACCGTGACAAGCAGAGCGAAAACGCCGGCCGAAAAACCAAAATTTCCACAGCAACACCTAAGAAATATTTCAGCATTGAATATATATAATATCTAGGAAATTTGATATATCTGTATACATGATATACAGATAGCTGTATATCAAATTGTGCGTGCAAAACTAGCTTTTCTTGCGCATAAGCACCTCGTCGCGCGAAGAGCCGAACACGAATGGTTGTACAAATAACAACTCTTCCGCAAAACATTGCAAAAAAAAATTCAATTTATGCGAAAGCTAACCACATTTAAGCGAGAACGTAATGCCTTAGTGGTAAATAAAGCTAAGCCTTGCATGCAAAATGCCGCAGCTCACATTGTATGTCGAAAAACACACGTTTACATACAAAATAAAGTGAATTAATCAACCGTTTGGTCGCACCCACAGGCCATGTTGAAGGTAAGTGTATGCGGCTTAGAAGTGAAAATAATTTTTATTGCTTTTGATTTTTTTAGGAGGCCCTTTCAAATAAAATAACTTTGTAAAGGAGGAGGTTCTGTCCTTGTAAAATGTTGCAAAGTGACGCGTCATTTGATTCATCCCTTAAGTTACTTTAAGAAAAGAGGTGAAGAACAGAGGAAAACTGTCAAGATACTTCAATTTTGATACTGTAATAGCTGAACTATTTTAAAGAAAGTATTGATATGTTTCTACCTTACTGTCGCTAAAGCGAAGGTGGCTCCTAAGCCGTAAGATTCCTCGATAATCAGATAGACTTTACCATCGCACAACAATTGGCAGTAATGCAGAGCTCATTCAGCTGACATGAAACCTAGTTATCGGCGGATAGATCGCTAGAGGACCAGTATAGCTCAACTTTCTGCCATTCTTTGCAAAAACATTAGCACTGTTGTTTCAAGCATTTCAAGATTAGATCGATTTATTCAAAACTGAGTCAATATGTCGCTAACTACTATTGATTGACCCATCAGTGAGCTCATTTGATCTCGTGTTGATCCACATTGCTTCTCTACTACGAGAGTATATGCCTTACCTCCGATAAAGGTTACAATTTGCAGCCGAGAATATATGTAGCTGTATAGAATTGATGTCCTTATATTGTTGTAATAAATAAAAAAAACTCTATTGTTTAAAAATGTAGCAAATATTAGACCAAAAATTAAGCAAAATCGATAAACTATTATTACATCTATATTAAAACGATAAAATATCTCAGCAGCTTACATTGTTTTCTTCGAATAGTACAGCGTGTGTCAGCACGATGGATTCGATAGTCAATGGATAGTTGATAACACTAATCTCTAGTTGGTTTTATGTATAGGCTTTAAACAATTCATAACAGCTGTGCCAAGATTACGATAGAATTTTTGGTTGTAATCGAGTTTTGACCACGCTACCTTATTTGCGAGCGACCATAAAACGAAGTAGGACTAAGAAATAACCCGACGATGATATTGTTTTTGGGTAAGTACTTGAGTAGCATATGAGTATTTAAATAGGAAACTCATTTTAGCGCGAAGTAAATCAATTTTATTGTTCATCGATATTCTATACCTCTAAGCAATTATTATATAAAGATTTGTTTGAATCCAACTAACCGAAAAATAACTTGCAGTTAGTCTGAAAAGGTTAATTCGGAATCAACACAGCTGTATTCTACTCTAGGGCTCAAAAATTTGGTGTGAAAAATAACCTCAATTCATCCAACACATCATATTATTTCAAATTCTAACAGCTGAAATTATAATAAGTAGCAATTTGAAATGGAATTAAGTGAAAATGTATCTTCTAATAATTTGC
Source organism: Bactrocera minax (assembly GCA_021498325.1). Taxonomy (NCBI): domain Eukaryota; kingdom Metazoa; phylum Arthropoda; class Insecta; order Diptera; family Tephritidae; genus Bactrocera; species Bactrocera minax. The sequence goes on from JAKEEE010000034.1 coordinate 1,190,771, forward strand.
GACTTGCCAGTGGCTACCGGATCGCGCAGCCAAAAACAGCTGGGAAGTTGTTGCCGGTATTAGCAGGAGAAGAAAATGTAATGATATAAGCATGTGAAATTAAAAAAAATTGTAACAGCTGTTACTGAGCGAGATATTCGTACATTCAATACAAATATATTTCAGAGCCTAGCAATGCACCTGATTTGTGTTTTCACTAAAAAGGCCCAATGATCAGTCAGCTTTCCAAGAGTAAAGAAATTTTAATTTAACGAAACGCAAATAAGTGTAAAAGATGATAACGACTGAAAGGCCAACGAAACCTTCATTGCCTAATTTCAACGACAGTCACTGCAACTGTATAGAAAATGGCAACTGGCAATGCCTTCAGCATTAGCAGCGCCGGAAACAACGCTTTAACTAACTCAAGTGTCTATATGACTGCGCACCAGTTCACGACACTGTGCAACACACCTTTTCTCCACACTGAATATTCACTTTGCGCGAGTATTTGAAATGAGTACTCGTAAGCGAATTGAATAATTAAAATACAATTGTTGTAGTCTCATCTCTCAAGCCCGAAAGCCCAAACTCAAACGCATACAGGGAGCCTAGAGAAAGCGCACAACCCTTCTTGTTACTATTGATTTATTGCGTTAGGGAAGCGTGCGTTAACAGCTGCCACTTTGCAGGTAATTAAAAATGTCGCGCGCAGTCAAATGCACAGCTGCTGCAGTACGCACGCCACTTGGATAGTCAAAGGGCACACTCATGTACATACAAATTATTCCGTTTCTAACGTATAAGTCTCTGAATATTTGTAGGTGTGCTTATCCAAAACACCCATGTTTATATTAATGCGAATTAGAATATGGAATTTATAGCTACACAATTTTCTTGCGAAACTCTACGCAAAATCGATTACAATGTGGAAATGGAGAGCTCCTTTTACCAACCCCGAAGTAGTATATTTTATGTGTCACCAAGTGGGGATGTTAAGTGTTTAGTGAAGCTATTTCGTTAAGGCTTTCATACATAGCTATTGGATTTTTTATACATGTAAATATAACATTCTCCTGTAAACACCATGCTTCAAAATTATTTGGGGAATATATTTTGCAGCTTCAGCAACAAAGCTGAATAGGTGGAAATATGGAAAGCAATATATTAGAGCGCAATTCCACTATCAAATATTCCAGGCAAAACTCCTATTCCACTATGTTTATAGCGGGGTTAGGAGCTAATTTTGAGTTTGACCTAAAGGCTATTGAACCAGGAAGTTCTCCCGCTTTGGGCTCATTAAAGAGATTAACGATTTAGGTATTTATAAATGATATATCTATAAGATAAGATCATACGGATTACTCATAAAATGCTAACTAGTGCCATAAAGCTCTTGCTGACATAACGGATGATTGACTAAATAAGAGCGCAAGTTTTGTAGGTGGACCATGTTATTGCATTTACAGTCTGGTACTTATATAAAATATCAAATAATATTAAAAGAAAATTTTTTTATTTTTTTTTTCAAGCTCGTTTAAACATATATTTTATATAAGTACCAGACTATAAATGCAATAACATGGTCCACCTACAAAACTTGCGCTCTTATTTAGTTCAAATTCGGAGAACCACTCGGAGGACTTTCATTTCATATCACAAAAAAAATTTATAGAGCATCTATAAACAACATTGTTTGGTGTCTCAATGAGCCTGAAGTTAAAGTAAGACTAATTTTGGTTGAATCAAACTATTTGAATCGGATAAAAATTTTGGGAGGAGCCTATCTCTCAGTAAAAGAGAAAGGTGTTTGCAACTGGCTTATGTTATAGTGACTTATGGTAATGTTTTTATGCAAGAATGCAACCTTGTTTCAACAACGGCGCCACTTCATAAGAATAAGAGAATACGAGTTCACCTATTTTCTTTCCAACAGCTGGTAAAAAAAAAACATGACTACAAAATTTTACAGCTTTGGAACTTTTTATAAAATGTTCAAAGAAGAAAGTTCAAAACTCTAGAAAATTATTTTAACAAAAAAAAATAAATATTTTTTTTTAGTTCAAACATTTCATTGAATTTGAGGGAGCGATATGGGCAAAAGAGAAATATCCAAATTTTAAAACGCTGAACTTCCAAGAAACTACTTGAAAACACAAACCGGTTACTCACTAACTTTTTCAGACTTCAAACTTTTTAGTTAATTCACTCCAACAAAAACACAGCTGTTAGCTAGTAAAGACAAAAGTGTGGCAACGCTAAAAGCCGTGATAAAAAGAAAATAAATTGTCTTCACAACCCTAAACCGCACAACCAACACAACTAATAAACGCCATAAGCGCATTACCTACCCTACCCTACCCTAATTCATGCTTAATAAAGCCACTTTTCACTTTTTTGTGTCAAACGCTGGCCACTTCCACTGCCGCATAGTTGGAAAAACAATTCAGGAAATGCAAATCGTTTGACAACATTTAAATGGTGAAGTTTCGCGCTGCCCGCGCACGACCGACGTCAACACAGCTTACAGAGCAGTTAGGTGGTTAACAAGGTGCAGTATGTATGTGTATTTTGTTAAGTGGTGTTTGAAATTTACTGCTGTCTTGTCACTCATAGGATCTGTTGGCTTTTCAAGTGACCAATTGTGATAGTAAATCGAATGGTGTTACTCCATTGGCGGTGTCTTATTTTATTGCCTCGGCTGAAGCCCTATTAACAGCGCTTTAAAAACAGTCGTTCCATAGAATTGAAGCGACAATCGAATATTGGCATTATTTAATAACGGTTCTCCACTTTGAACGGATTAATCGAGAGGGCTTTTTAGTATTTGCCGATAAAATGCCGAAACGAAAATGATGAAAAACCATTCTTTGATGGTCCATTTCCTTCTTTTGCTGTAGTCGATTTTCACTAGCCGTAGGAATTTCACAGAAATTTTTTTTTATAGGGTCAATTAATTGCGAGTTATCCAATCGCCAATATAAGTAAATATAATAATATAATATAATATAGTATAATAAGTACTATATCCATGACTAAGATATCCTATTAGATGAAAGCTCGCTTCGTCATATGAAATTATGTCAAAGTCAAAATTCCTATCGTTACTCGAGCAAAGCTTCAACAAAAATAATTTGTCACTCTCAAATTCCCAAGCCAGTTTGTTATTACTGACTTGGGACCATATGGACCACCTTCTTATTGGCATATTGGCATACTTAACTAAATTTGTTCGCGCTTTTCACTTTCAAAGCCGCTTTGGAACTTTTTCACCCAGCAATGTTATTTAGTAGTTCGTTGCGTGCATCAATATTGCTACAGCTGTTCGGCAGGACGAACAAAAAGCGACTAAAACAATGCAACGAAGTTGAGTTAAAGCGCACTAGTTGACTCGTATACTGTGTGGTGCAACAACAAAAAGCGCGAACGCATTTTACTTAGCACTCATCAACGGCATTGGAGTTCGCTTTAATCGACTTAAAAGTTGGAAAAATTCACACTCCACTACTACAATGGCCTGTGCAGGCTACTACACACTAGTTACAGAACTCGTTACAGAAAAGATCAGAAAAACGAGATAACGCTGAGGGAAAACGCGTCGTAATGCATTTGACTAGAGCCTCGTTGAAAAGTTTATGATAAATTTAAAGCTGACAGCGAGTTGCAACGCCTGTTGATGATGCTTTCCAACTGACAGGTTGAGTTTAGTTTTCCACAGCGCCTCTGAGCGCATACTCTGTGGCTGTCAAAATGGCGGTTTTTGAAGCATTTTTGAAAAGCAAAACTGTCAAACTAGTAAAGGCGGCTCTAACTAGCGTAAGTATGTTTGAATGAAAATCTTATTAGAATGCATGAAAGTCATTGGAGTAATTAAAGTATTGATTGAAAAATCATTGGCAAAAGTCAACATGCTGCTTGTGACGTCATCTCTCACATATAAATTAAACGTCTCTGATATTATTAATTGGAAAGTTGTCGCACTTGTAGTAGCCTCGAACATCACCTTTTGTTTTTTGCCATCGACCTTTGTTGCAGATTCCACTCGTCCTTCTAGATTCTTATGCCGCTATAGCTGGCCATTTGAAGGCAACGTGTATTATAACTATCTAACTTTATTGCATTAACTCCAGCAGCTTATGAGAGGGGACTTTACTCACTAGGAGATAAGTAGCACCTACTTATCTAATATTACTCATGACTGATTATTGTTCTAACACCTTATGACCTATCGGTATCAAATTCGAGAAGTGTGACCTATTTAGAGCCACAATTATTGCACTTTATGTTTTGCCAATAAAACGATTTTGAGGGCACAGCGGAAAGGTCGATGTTGCTAATATTCAATACCAACGTCATAATAATACGAGATGTGTTCAGAAAATAACGGAAATATTCTTCGACTTTAAAGGCATAGTGCATCATGAATTCTTGCCTCCAGAAATCCTTGCAAATGGTCAATAAGTAGTACTACCTAGAGATTCAACGCCGTTTGCTTGATGCCGAATCCGAAAAAAACGCCCGAATTTGTGGAAAAACAATTTATGACTTTCTACTCTGCTCACTTCTGCTCAATTCTGCCCACACTTCGTTGCTTGTTCGAGAATTTTTGGCAGAAAACAATATTGTAACGATGTCCCAGCATCCATATTCACCAGAACTGGTGTCATGTGACTTTTTTCTATTTTTAAAGATAAAGAGAACCTTAAAGAGCCGTCGATGAGATATAGATGAGATATAGAAGGAGTTAAAGACAACATTAATGTCGACGAATGAATAAATATATTTTTTAGAAAAATTAAAATTCCAGTTACTTTTTGAACATGCCTTTATATGAACAAAACCATTACAAGATTTGCAACATGTCCGCTAAACATGGAAGATAAAGATCTAATTTTCTGTTAAAAAGATATAGCCCCGCCCCACGTATTAGGTTTAATATGTATATTTCGAAATACTATTGAAGCTCTTTCAATCAAACTTTCTCCGACCAAGTTTTTCTAGCATGTCTTCATAATTATGTCTTCATCCTAAATAGTAAATTAATGAAATCGATTAATAACCACGCCCACCTCCCATACAAAAGTTATGTTGAAAACTACTAAAAGTGCGATAACTCGCTTAACACGCTAGAAACATTGAATATTGCAGCAAATATGATACGCAAGAGATGCATAGGAATCCGAGTAAAGTTTTGATGATGGGCGCGGCACCGCCCACTTTTAGGAGAAATCCCATATCTCAAGAATGCTTTAACCGATTTCAACAAAATATATTTTAATTTTTATGTGACGCTGTAAAAATGGACGAAATCGTATAAAAACCACGCCTAGTTCTCATATAATACAATTTTAAGTCCTTTCACTTTCGAGACAGATAATTCGAGCAGAAATTAAGACTTGAAAATCTAACTTTTTACAAATTGTGCCTTGAAGATATGCCATCTCAGGCGCAAAAATAGACGAAATTGGATTATAACTTCTCAACCCACCAGGTCCCCAATATGAGGATCTTAGTGCCTCTATCTCACTTTTTATCGAAAATATCAGGAAATCTGTAAGATATTATAATGAAACTGAAGATTTCTGAACTGAAGATAACTGATTATCTTTCCATGATCATAGTGTGATGTAGTATCAAAAATGAGTAAAATCGGGTAAGCACTTCCCCTGGCCCCCATGTACCTAATATACGGATTTTCAACCTCTGGGTAGACTTTATACCATATATTTCGGTCAATATGTAAGATATCTTAGCAAAATTAAGTGAACGTGCAATATCGGATATACCATAGTTTACTGCCGAAAATGTGTGAAATCGGTTTACGAATTATCCCAGCTCCCATATACTACATATAATGATTTTCGTTATTCTAGCAGACTTTATGCCGAATATGTCGGTCACTGTGTGAGTTATCTTCACAAAATTGCGTGAAAACATGTTCCCTTATATACTGGAACTACTAATGAAGAGAGTTAATGTGTCAGTCACATCAATGCAGATCTTCCTCTATCCCAAATATTCCCGATATAAGAATTCCCGACTTTCCATCTGACCTTAAACCGTTTATGTTGGTCAATATGTGTGATTTTTTAATGAAATTATGTGGATATGTTCTCTTAAACACAATGTGATTTCGCGCTAAATATGAAAGAAGTCGATCTAGACCATGTTCTTAGCCGTTTATTCCTAATGAAATGATTTCCTTTTCTCTGTTTGTTTTTTCCTCATGTATCTAATATTTTCAATTAAACCACTTTGGTGGAGTTTATATCGCATATATAACTTTTGAGTTAATTTGGTAGATTTTAATATAAATATCTCTGACACGAAGCAAAATGTAGCAATGAAAATACGAGAGTCTATGACCTTTAATGTAAGTTAATAACATACCAAATATAATTGCAATCCATTGACAATTTCTTCATAATGAATGAATTCTTCAATATAAAGTTATGCCAGCACCACCAGTCACTAACCAACATTTCCCCAGCTTTGATCCTTGCACATTGCGAGAGTATAAAATGTTCGGTTACACCCGAACTTAACCCTTTCTTAAGTGTTGAAAATTTATTTTTGATCAAGAACCATCACATTCGGCGCTTTCCTTTGCTGTGTATAGAAAGAGGTTGGACTTTTTACAGTAGCTAATAACAATCATTACAAAGGATATATGTTTTATATTAATGCTTTCAATTTGGTTTCAATATAAAATCAAGAAATAGAACTTCTCTTTCTTTTTTATGCTGCGACTCCTAGTAAATGTTGCTAATTGTTTAAAAATTAAAAACTTTTATACATACATAAACGTAAACATATATTCATAACCACTTGAAGGTGGCGATTTAATTAAATTTTGCGGACTCTGAACAATAATAAAGCCAATAAAATACACAAGTGAACATCAAAGGCTTTTAAAAGCTACAGACTACTCGTTGTGAGGCTAAGCCGCTGTACCATATTCAATCACGTCACTCAAAGAGATGTTTGTCATGCGGGCGCTGGTGACTGCTAAAAAATGAACAGTTGGTTAAAGAGGTAATTACAGGGACTGGAATGACAGACGGTATTGGTTGCGCGGATAGATTGTGAACAATATGTAAAAAAATGCATAAAAGGTTCTACACAAGAATTCACCTTACGTTCGCAGATAAATTCCTGCTGCCGTTTCGGTCCAGTTAAAAAAAAATTCCACATAATATGCCCATTCATAATGAGCAGCTGCAGTCTGAAAAGATTTTATCAATTAGCTTTATGATTTCGCTTCTTTGAAGTGTTTTTATAAACTTATCTTTGTTCTTCACATTTTATTTGTAAAGATCTTAAATTATCTTAACTTGTGGCTTTACTTCATTAAAATTTTATTTGAAGCGTTTTTACAAATTTTAATTTTTCTTTTGTCATTTTTGCAGCCAACTTTTTCAGTGTCGACCGTTTTTGCGGCCGCCTTAATTGCTATTGGTCGGTTTGCTAACAAAGAAGAGGTCTTGCCACCCATTATAACACAAAAAATGGGTGGAAGCAATTACATTAAAAAAAACATTATTGTAAATGAGCTGGTTGAAAATTCTAGTACTAGTTATTTAAGTCGCCACACCTTCTATACTCTCTAGACCCTTCTGGTGTTTCCATTGCAGATGAAATCTTAGCGCCTCGAGATCAACTATTATGACTGTAAATCATAGAGCTTTGATGGTATAGCACCGATACACATATATGACCGGACCGGACTTTATTATTCCCAGCGTTTATCCAATAAGATATGCTGAGCCAAGGCATTTTGTTAGCTTGAATATGTCCAAAAGTAAATCCTATGTATTATGAACTATTTTATTACTTATGTTTAGAATAAAAGTGTTCGACATCCCGCCCAAAGATCTATGACATTGCAGTCGGGGGAGATTTCGTTCACCTCCATGGTCTCATTATGGTAGCACTAGTAGTTTCGCTTGGTCTACAATAAGCTTAGTATAGAAATATAGCTGCTTTTCGGATTATGTATGTCAAGGCGGAAGTTCCACTCAGTATTTAGTAAGCAACTAATTAAAAGCAACGGACGATCTTCAAATTATACGACGATTTAATTTCAACCTGTAGCATTTGGTGAATGGAATAATAGGTGGGATTTGTGCATGTATGATTAGATACCCACAAATGGCGAGCCATTACTTCTGAGTGAGCATTGCTAAAATTTTTTTTCTCCTCTTTTTCCTTTCGCAAATCCGAAAAAAGCTGGCTTTGTTCATATTATTAGGCAAAATACAACATCTTATAGCTTAGCTTAGCTTATTAAACTTATTTTCAATTTCCAACACCACAAATAACCATAACAAAAACCTTAATCTTGCCCGGGTTATACTTGCGGCCCAGAGGAAGAATTCAAATGGGAAAGCAATGGCTAAGCAAGTGATGCAAATTACTTGCAAAGTTTAACTATGCGAGAAAATTTACTTTAAACATTATTCACAACTTTTCTCATACACATGGGTGTTTACAGACAGCTAGAACCGCTATAGCCAAGTTGCCAGAACGTGCCGGCTTGCTTGAAAGAAAGCATAGCAAATATGATGGGTGCGAATTAAGTGCAGACATGAAGAAACGAACTTCAGCAATTTGTTGTTGTGGTGAGTACCTGTGAGCTCATGAATGTGTATGTGTGTAGTGAGACACTGCAAGAGTGCTAAAAGCTAAAAGCTGCACTTAAAATATACCATCATTTTGTAGCTAGGTATAATGTTGGTTAAACTGTTTGCTACACCACGGCGTATACGCAATGTTGGTGTGATTTTAGAAAATTTTTATATAAAAAATACTTTCTCTCAGCAAACCAATCTATATTCAAGGGATATAAAGTGGGGGTTGCAGTGACACGTTCCGACGTAGGTGAAAGTTGCATGGGTATTTAGTTGAGGTCATGTGTGAGCTGGTGCAAAAAGAAGTCAACTTAAAAAGTTCAACGTAGTGGTATTAATGTATATTTGTAATCGCATACTAATGCGAGTCGTTTGAGTCCATTTTTGTACAACTTATGATTTTCAACATTTTCCTTCTTCGCAAATGCTACCTCGCCTTCGCCTTCATGCTACTTTGTGCTTTAATTTGTATTTAGTGCTGTTCAGAACCGATTTGGGCATATAAAAACTTGCTTATTTTGAAGAATCATTTCTAGGCTTAAATTATCCGCATTCTAAAAACCAAACGGTTTAAGAAAATATTTTGACTCTTCCAATTTTACAGCCCTTTTCTCTCTTGAAAACTTTCCATTTAGTTTTTAGGCTGCGAAAACTTTGTTTATGCTGAACACTTCATACATAAAATATCGAATTATTTGTGTGCTAGGCATGCTTTTAGGCGCGGAACTGCCATTGTGCGTACAATAAAGCAAGATAGGAAGCAAAGCAATCAATAAATAAGAATAGAAAGTAAACTTTTTCTGCAGCAACAAATCGAAATGCGTAAATACTTTTCGAGTTTTGACTATTCTGAATTAGTTTTGTTGTTGTGTTTAGAATATATCTTCAACGTTTTATTACCAATAATATTAACTTGAGAGAAACTTTAAGAAAAATAAGACTTCACCTCATTTTCGTACAGTGTTACAATGGTTTCACCTTCAGGTTTCTAAGGCTGAAGGGTAAATTCGAAATTCTCTTTACTTCGTTTAAATATTTATGTACATATTATGTATATATATTGAACATGTAATACATTTATGTTATTAAGACCACATTACTAATATTAGCGCATTTTACTGATGATAATTATGAGAAACAACTTTATAATTTAAAAACTATCTTCAATATTTACGAAAAACGAAGAAAAGTTTTATCTTGCGCATATTGGTTTGTATATTTGTGAAGTTCTTTGGGGTTTTAGTGATGGGTGGTTTCAAGTCCGTTGGACACTTTGTCAGTTTCCTTGGATTTTCTTCATCTATATTGAAATATGTGGCTTTATTAACCACGTATTAAGTATAATAGTATAATATAATAAATAAGGTATTAACCGCCTATAAGATAGTTAGCACTCGTTGTCGTTGCTACTACACTTGCAAGTGTATTTCCATAATGCAGATAGTTGATTTTAGAAATATTTGAAAATTTGGATTTTTTCCGTGTGTCGAAGTAAGTAAATTCTATATGTGCATATCTTTAAAAATTTTCGTTCTTAAGTTTGATTTAAATAAAAGGTAAAATCTTCTGCTTTCTAAACATGAAAAGTAGAACAATGAAATTTGGAAAATTTAACGAAAATTGCTTAATAAAATTATGAGAATTGCTACCAGCTGTTTACATACTTTTCATTATATTAGAACCTTCAATTTACTGTTTTTACACATGGTTGTTTATATGTATTAGTATTACTTAAACTACTTTCAGTACTTACTCTTTCTATATACTATATATATCTATATATTCCATCTATATTTTCTATATTTTCTATATATTCTATATATATCTATTTACTTTTTCATCCTCACTGCTTTCAGTAATTAGTTTGCTTGCATACTTCGGTTCAGTATATTTCATCTTTCCACCATTAATTTTATATACTCATATATTTATGTGTATTAGTAGTAAGGTATATATTTGTAGTTGTAAGTTAATTGAGGCGAATATAAAATTATATGCATTCATGTCGAAAAAATCAAAATCAAGCCAACTAAATTTTATTAACTGAAAACTAAAGGAGAAATTTGTATGTAATGTTAGATGCCATTTTATATATTCATTTAAAAGCAAAAAGCATTCTAATTTCAATTTAATTAATATTTCAATTATTGTTATTATTTTTTTTATTTTTGCGCTGCTTGCCCGAATTTCTGCTATTTTTTAAGATATATTTCTAGGAGTTGTGCGTTAAATGGCGGGCTTTCACTGACTAATATAACATCGATTGGATAAAGGACGTTTGCTTCCCAATATACGTCGACTTTTAGAAAGAAGTCTTTTTTTCAATGCCGGTTCAACAGATTACTCGAACCTACCTGCTCTTTCTCCCACGACTTCTGTTTAATATTAGCTCTTTTGCTAGCAAATAGCGTTGATGAGCACGAAAGGCTGGAACAAGGTCGTAAAGCTACACATATTGGATGAACTGAATGACTCTGTTATGAACAACATAAACAACCCTCACACGAAGAATAATATAACTACATTTACTGAAAATATTTGACAATATGACAATATTTGAAAAATTTTTGTTTAAAATATTTCTAAATCAAAATTTTATTTCACTAAATTTATTAGTTAGCACACAGTCAAATGATGTGTGTTTACAAGTAAGTTGTTCTACTAAATTTTAGAAATTATTTAAGAATTTGTATTTTAATTTTACTACCAATTAAAACAACAGATATTAAAATAGCATATTTAATTTATTCAAAAGCATCCAAATATATATAATATCCAATTAAACATTTTTTCCATAAACACCTCTTTTCATTCAACAAAACTTTTCAAATAAACACTTTCTGACAAAGATATCACAAAATTTCAATATAACCGAATCTTTTTCAAAACATCCAATTAAGAATTTTGTCGGTTTCTTCATCATTCATTGTAGTCCTGCTAGTTTCATGCATGTACAGGCATTTTTGCAAGTTTCATCTCCTATTGTGGAAATCGATGCCTTCTTGCTTGAGTGAAAGACTTTTAATTTCCATACGCAATAAATAAATTTGCATATTCGATGCTGACATGCCAATGAATTAATTTTATGTTTTTATTGAATACCCGTTTCTGTATATATGAGAGAGAATATGGTCATGTGGGAAATTTGAAGTTATTATTTTATTGTTTTTTTTAGTGTTTTGTCTAAATCAACATACGAAGTAATATACTCTAGAATAAGAAAAAATTCCTAAAATAATGAAAATCAAGATTTTTCGCAAAGTTTTACTAGAGTGATTAAATAGAAATTTAACAAATTCTTTGATTTTGAAATAATGTTAAGCTGCTGGGAAAATTAGTACCTCAGAATCCAAATTTATAAGTGTTAGTAAAGTTGCCATTATAAGACACTAAACCATGGGTATAAAAATTTCGCTAAATCAGCCATCCATCAGCCGACCTTGTAGTTTATGTAAGTATGTATGAATGAACTTAGTGATCAATTTTAATACGCCAATATACCCAATCTTCTCTTTTAATCGCTTTAGTAGGGAGAAATTCCTGTAGGATACTGTAAACAAACGGGCAGATAGCTCAAATTGTAACTGCCACACCAGCATTTTTACTGCCACCACTTAACTAAACATATCTGCTACTGGCACTTGTGCTGCGCTTGACTCAATGTTGCCCACAAACTCCCACAAACACACGCGGACACCACACATGCATGCACTCAAAATTGTTTCACATCAGCAAAAGTGGCCAGACAGACCAAGGACAGGCTGGTTACAATTGTTAAATGTTGATTTTGACATACTAACACATGGTTGCTAGTAAACGGCTATTCACTTTTATGACCCTAACATGCCAGCAGGCGTCCGAAGGGGCAATAGCCATTTCGGCCTATCCACTAATCTAAAGGCAACCAGTCAATGTCAGCGATTGACGGCTTATGCTGGCTGTTGACTGCTGATTGCTGACAGCTGATCGGTGATTTTGTGTTTACATGTTGTTGTTGTTTGATTGAAAGTGGGTGGCGGCGGTTAGTTCACAGCAGGTGTGCTCATGAGAGATATGATGTAGACTACTAACTTGATTGGAGTTTGTAGAAAAGAAAAAAGACCACTTACGTTAGTAAATAAGTATTCGATTTCGCCGAACTATTTACTGGAACAAAAGTTACTCATACGCCATGTATGCGTAATGACTATGTGACCTAGTATAATTTAATAATAATATACTACAACACTTTACCAATTATGGGCGCTTTTGAGAGAGTCAAGTTATATTTAATCGTGAAATGAATTTTGCGTGTTGAAACTATGTATGCTTAAAAGAAATATTTATACTTTATTAAAACTAAAACTAAACAAATTTATTTGTGGAGTAAACGGAAAAAAGGCAAATGACTAAACACATTAACTAGTGATTATATAATTTCAACATTGTGACTAACGACTCTCTGAGGCATATTTTCTTATTTGTATATTTGTATGTATATTTGCAAAGTCTTTTGCGAAGATAGTAGATTCAATGTGCTCATTTAGTTAAAGAGCATAGATATAACTGCTCACATGAACATGCATTTATATAGCTATATTGCTCCATTTTGTGGGTGTTTTTATGACCAGAGATACCAGAAATTTATGTTCAACATGACTTCAAGTGTGAGGCGGAGAAAAAATATAAGTTATGTCTCTGAGTGGCTTTGGCCATAAATGCTTAAACTCATAGAGCGCCAACAAAAAAAAAAAACCTAATTTATTTATTTTCATATGTATATATATACATATATGCTTTTTGGACTAACAAAGTACCTGAGGATAGCTCTTTTTTGATTCCGATTTTTATGCAATATTATTTGTAGTAAATTTGATTAATATGTTCGTCATTATCAAGTATTTTGTGTTATTTATATTTATTTATCACACTGTTTTATCATTTGAATGTGTTCACTATATTCATGCAACATTATGCTCGAGAATTGTGAAATATGGCTTTTTGGTTGTGATTTGGTTTAGTTATGTCTCACAAGAGCTCCAAGCATAACTATGCAACACTATATGATTAGCTTGAAATTAAACTCTACTCTACTAAGCTAAAAAGCTCTACTAAGTAATTTCAAAGCGATATTAAAAACTCTAAGAAAGCCACCGAGAAATATTTTTCCTTATCTTTTGGACTCTTTATGCAACAAGTACTCTTTTTGCAAAATAATTTCAACTCTTTAAGCAAATTAATTTTCTTTGCTTATCAAATTGCTTAAAACTTTTAAATATATTTTTCTAACATTATTCTAAAATTTCCTTATATAATCTGAAGGAGTGTTGCAGTAGTTTTCGTTCATTAAAATTTTCAATTTACTGCTGCTACACAAAATGCATGTCAAGGTTATTGGGTACCTTGTACATTGTATATACATGTATATTTGACTGGGCCTTTTAGCATTCTTGAACAACAATTTTCTTTTCATAAAAGTTAGTAACTTGTACACGAACATATTTGAGGTTAATAGCTATACCGCAACCACGTGCAAGCGTTACACAAATGTGTGAACTTGAGTAAGCTGACCTGCATGAAAGCAAATTTACTACACTATCGCGCATACATACATGCACATTTTCAATTCGAATTTTATGAGTACACATGGAAGCGAAGTTATTCATAAGCAAAAGTGGTAATATGTGGAAAAATAATTTTACTATATTTATGTAGAAACATATGTGTTCAAATTGCAAGTGTATGGGCGGCTATGGATACCTATATTTACAAATAATATATTTACATAAACCCAATTTTATGAGTATATTTTCTTGACTCTTGCGAAAATGTTGGCCAGCGAAAGTCGTGTGGCACTAATTTGTTTGTGTATTTTAGTAAAATTTAAATTTAAATTACAAAATACAATGCTTCAGGGGTTACTAGAAAATAACTTTTACAAAATAAAATAAAGAATCAAGAGAAACAATACTACATACAAAATAATGAATAGGAAAATACAGTGCGTTCGTTTAGATTGGTATTTTATAGAAATCCTTCTTTAATTTGTGCCAGATTAAGATAGTATTTCAAGCAGCTGAGAGTTGGAATATCTACAAACTCGCATTATTTAATGCGCTCACTCCACAGAACTACTCAACTCAACCCACTCAACTCCTCGGTAGGAACACCTGAAGCGAGACGATGAAGGCGCAGTGAAATCAAGGCTTTTATAATTTCACAATCTTAACAAGACCGCACATCAAAATATAACTTTAATTGATAACTTTGTAACTATATTAAATAAAACTCGTGCTAGTTAAAGAATTTTCCAACACTCTGCCGAAATGGCTAGATCTGCGCTCCGAAATTTTTCTCCATCCAAAGGGCAGATATGTTTGCAATGCCGTTGCGACAACCACAAGAAATTGCTATTGCCTTTGGAGCAGCTACCAATTGACTGACATATATGTGTGTATACACACTACTCTACGTTGCACACAACATTAATGCTGTTGCTCTAAATGGCAGCTTCAACGTTTTTCCCCCCGTCACCTTCATGCCCCACAGTTCAACATGCTTCCAAACGTTTGCTCGTTAAATTTTTACGCCTTTATGCAACTTCAATTGGTTTATATGTGCTGTATGCACGATTCCTCGAGCTCAGCTGCCACATGCTTCAGTTGCAAGCGAATTGAGCAGGGATCTCGCGTCCGAATGTCCTTCGGTGTGGCAGGTGCCAGAGGTTTTACAATTTTGCCGACTGACGGACTGTGCGAGATTTGCTTGTGGTGATTTTGCTTGGCGACGGCACGCAAGGAAATTTGTTTCCTGCATTGCAGCTTGATGCCTTTCCTTTCCTTTCCTGTAATGAAGAAATTAATGCCAAACATTTGGCCGTGCGTTTATTGTTAATGCACAGCATTTAGTTGGAAGCTTATGTTAGATCCCTCTACATGTGACTACTGAACTAGAATATTACTCATACGCCCTGTACACGCATGCACGCTTCTAGCATATGAGTTCATATTGGGTTTGTGTGCCACATAAATCGCGTGTTAACACAAAATACAAGACGCAATATGTCCAATGATTGCACAAAAGTGTATTATGTAGTGAATGAGTGAAAAAATAATTTAATATTACTTCTACTTTCTACCTTATCTTGTAATTATCGACAATAATGAGACTTTCTTTTTTTTTTCCTTCTAGATAAGTATTATATTTTAGCACATATGGCAACTTGCAAATCTTTTAAGCCTAACGTCATATAATGAAACCTATCGTGAGCCTTTTAAGCTACGTTTTGTCTGCCTTTCTATTATTATTATTTGTTAAGCTTAAGTAATATAGCATCCAATTTGCACATCACACGATTAAAGAGAATTAATCACTTGTGACTAGTGACACAACACACATATGCTATTCGATAGTATTTCGAAAGTTCTTCAAAATATTAGAAACTCTTGGAAGGAAGTGAAATTAATGCAAAGATATTTCTTAGAGCTCGAAGAGGAAAGTTAAATTCCTCAGTTAAATCAATGAAATCGTTAAAATAACTTTTTGTTGTATATTATAAGCTGCTGCTTACTTTAGAACTAATCATAAATAATAAAGAAAGATACCAACGAATGATGCAACTTAATGTTAAACGACATAGCTTAACTCCTAAATACACAAATGATTGTCAATAAAAAAAAAAAAATAAATTATGAATAGATTAGTGAGTTGATACAAAAACCTAGATCGCCAAGAGCTCTCGATAAATGTATTACCATACATTCCTAAGTGGTACTAACTCACTCAGTAAACATTTTACCATTTTCGGCTTACTACAAAAGCATGGTGGCCAATAGGATATAAATCACTTCTGACAGTCATAAAATAAGCACTCAAGCGACTAAACAACACACTACATTTTTATATCCCAGAAAAAGAGTAAATATATCTATTGTATGTGAACGCTGCATATGTCATAGTGAAAGCTGAAAACTGTAAGTCAACCACAAAACCGATTAAGGCCTAATAGAAGCATGCAACCAAGCTTGGTGAGCTGTTGTAATCCTTTAAACGCCAACGCGAATGGAGCCTATATGCGGTAAACTCGTTGAGCCACCAATATGTTGTCTGATTTATGTACAATATGTGCATATTTTATGTTTTTGGGTGTGACAAACTTTTATATATATACATGTGTAGGTTTACAAATTTCATCGATTATTCGTCAGCTGGTTTTTGGTAATAAAATGTAACCTTTCTGGGCATTTAGAGCTTGGAATTTATAGCTGCTGATATCCCTGTGTATGTTTGTGAACGCAAGGAAGGACATATGAAGAGTTTCAAATATTTTTGCTTACTAGTTCAAAACGGTTACAATAACAAACAATATTCATGCTCATATACCAGCATGTATGTATAAATGAACCTATGTGATAAAGCAAACCACCAATGTGCACTTTCGTCACAGCGCAAAGCCAATAATATCATTTCGCTTCAAGCAAACACAATTTTTTTGCATTAAAAACATTGTTACTTTTTACAACTATTCGTTTTATTCACACATATTCTCCTCCCCACTTCATTGCTCTTGTTATTGCTGTAAGCTCAACAAGCGCGTAATTCATGCGATTCTGATTCTCTCACCCTCGACGCCAACGCTTAAAAAACTTTTGTGTAGTGAACTGAATGTTCTTGCTTGGGCGCTAGTTTTTCTATATATGCTTTGTTGTTGTTAGCCGCGAACCGTAAAATATGCAATGAATTGTTAATAGCCTGCGTTTTGTGCGCTTCAAATTCTTCAGTTCTACATTACGGGCACTCCATCCCCTCAACCGCTGTATGCCTACAATATACCTGGATAGAGATACTTCTGAAATGTAGGTGTTGTTGTACTCGTTTTTCGTACCTTTTACATTGTTAAATACATGTATATATTTATAATTGATAAACGTGCTCTTAGTTTCATATCCGCCTTGATTTTTTGCTAATTTTAATGAAATAATTTCAATAATTGAGAGGTGAGAAATATTCGGCATAAATAAATACTAAACCTATATGAAATAATTACTTCATAACTAAAACTCTCAGAATTTATTACTAGGTGGACAACTGATTCAGCTTCTCCTATTATCAGTGGTAAACACGCACTAAATTGAGAATCTTGCAAGATTTCAGCTATCTCCGTAAAGTTGGTTGTACTTTATAAAAAGCTTCATTGAGTCCAAATGATTATAAATTGCTATAATAAAAATTGAACTCATAGAAAGCATAATTAAAGAACGCTTTTACTTAATTTTCTAATAAAAGTTATTACAACAAATTGGCCTTAACAAAATAAATGGCGCAAAACTTTTTAATCAGTATCTTCATTCACACTAATTGCTATTAAATTGGGATTAATCGCACTAAAGGAATTCACTATGGAAAGTGTCAAACTTAATAAAACAGAAACCACAAACAAATGAACGCAATCGAAGTGCTCTCAGTGGCTTTTTCACATCAATTCATTACCAACGACTCAGGCAAGTATATGGCAACAAGTGTGTGTGTTCGTGTGTCTTGTGTCAACAAAACTGAACAATCCTTGTAATATTAAAATTTCAATACAATGTTATTAGTCATTTATTATATATAGTCTATATTATGTTATAGTCTATACAGTATAGTCCATAGTCTAGTCTATAGTCTAGTATAGTCCATATTGTATATTATATTATTATAGTCCATTATTATAGCATTATTAGAGCCCAATATTATTTCGGATTATCAATGAAGAAACAAACAGAAGCATGGTCACTTGGATAGAAACACGTTCTTTTTTCTATGATAATATAAAGCCCTACTAAATACGCCCAAACGAGCATTTGACTTAACAGCTTGCCCTCAGAATTTGTTAACATAATATTGGCCCTTGTTATCCTACACGACACATTCATTCATTATTTTCTACATTCCTCTTCTGTGGATTTTCTACCTCCCTCTTCAGCACACTGTCAGCTGCCCCAGTCATAAAAGCCCCAGTGCATCATAAAAGCAATACTCCTGTTTTCCTATGGCAGCACACACCACTTGCCTGCCGGATACTCCCACCACAAAGGGCAAACACAAACCTGACGCCTGTTGACTGTCATTTCCTGCCGCTTGCGTTGATGTTGGCCACCCGCTGTGTCAAGGTCGCTTTTTGTTAATTATAACAATTGCAATTTGTGTCATAATAATTAATGCAAAAGTACAAAGTCGCCCATTTGGTGGCCCTTAGCAAAGGCAGGAATATTAGCCGTAGTTCTCGTTTGCTTCTGTTCGTTGCTTTTGTAATACCCCTTTTGGTGCACACTAGTAGAAGAAAGTTGTCACGTTTTCATTGAAGGTTTTTCTCACTGAACTCCACTCTTTAAGAACAGGTCAGCACTGCATAAAATATCCGAATAATTCTGAGAAATCTGAAATATTATTTTGACTAACCCAAATTTCCTATTGGGTCAACATGGCATCAACAGGATGGACATGGAATGAACATGAAAGTACGATATCATTTATGCGATACTTGTTGTTGGAACACTGTATTTTGATTAATGATAAGCAAAAAGACCCTCGAATCATTTGAATAAATTATGTAGACATTAGTTACCCCTTTTTGTTTGTAACAGGATATTTACCAAGAACTCTCTCTGTGATTTTTTACAACAAATGTATAAATATATACTTCATGCCAACAAATACTTAACAATTTTGTATTCCTTTAATTTTCATATACATTCCTAGTTTTTCGAAAGGCATCCAGTTTTGTAGCTGGTAAATGTGTCAAGTTGTCAGCAAGAGATGTGTGCTGTATATTAAACAAATAATTTCGCAAAAAGATAAGTAGTCAAATATTAAAGATATGGCAGATTAATTAAATGAAATTTTTGATATGGCAATAATAAATCAAGCCTTTTCTGAAAATATGATAAATACAATTTGTGGGCTAATAAGTTTTAAATCAAATGCTTTCTGACTTTTCTGGAAATATTTTAAAACATTCAGATATTCAATAGACTTTTCAACAGAATGTTTAAGCATCCAATGGGATAGAGATTCTATCTAAAATGATAGAGAAACAGTTTTTAGAAAAAAAAAAAAAATTCACTTTAAAGTAAATAATTATGATAGAGCAATATACTTGATGTTGTGCTGATCGTATATATTTGTTTCTCTTCTTCCTTCAATTATTGTTGCAATAAGTTGGGATCGAAAACTTGTTTAAAACCAAGTGAGCTTTAACCTGCTGAAAATATTTCTTCCAGCTTTACATCAGAAGAATATCACTGAAGGTGAAATAAGCAAAGATCCTCCATAAAGGCTATTTTCATTTTGAGAATTTTGTAAATGATTTAATGTATTTCTTGAATTTTCATTTCTTTATCTCTTTGATATGCAGCTTACTTAATATCGATATTTAGACTTAAATGAGTTTCTAGAAATTAGTTTATAATTTTGTTTTAATACTGTTACAATTTCACTTCATATTTATACATTTTCTTAATTTTTTTAAAACCCATTTAAATGCTCTATGTTAGAGTAATTAGAGTTCTCTTCTAGTGGGTTGGTGCGTATGAGCAACATTTTCACTCGTATATACTCAAATAGCAGAAAACTTTTTACTAGATAGAAGTGTTATTTCTCATTTATGAACAGGAATAAAAATGCATTGTTCATGGTAACATCTATTTGATTTTATTATTTTTAATTTATAAGCATTATATGTGCTGTATTGTTTAATTGTATTTCAAATGAGCGAAATTTGTCATTTACCTTGTTTCTACTTTTCCAAAAATTTAAAAAATAGCAATAAATTTCAAGGTTTGTACACTTCCGGAAATCAGAGCATATTCCTGCCATAATTGTAATAAACAAGTTCATTGCTTTTAATTGTGCCAAAACACTTGCATATTCATTCAGTTCACAAAATTTAATTTACTTAAAGCAGTTTTGAGTATTTTGAAATGCATATATTTCGATAACTTTTTTTTGTATATAAAAAGAGAAATTTTTATATCATTACCTCAAAACCTGCATGCAAAAAGAAACATCATTTACACAGCCACATTATTACCATAAGCAATTACTATTAAAATTCCACCCATGGCGTTTCGCACCGCAGGAACGCTAGAAAATAAATTTATTTACAAAATTGCTTACTTTATTTGCTGATTTGTGCAAATGTTTTTTTTCTTTCGTGTTCGCAGGCAGCCAAAGAATAATAATATAAAACGTCCTTTAGCCAGGTGCGCACCTTGCGGGCGGTAGCTAACAGTCAGAATGACTGCGTATAGTGAAACATACACACATGCATTCAAACAAAGAGACATGAGCGATTATGCAAGCGGATTCTTTAAAAATAATTTTATGTTATATACTATATTATATACTTTTTATATCTTTGTGTGCGAACAAATAAAGGCTGTGTGTTTGCTTTTTCATAACTACTAATTTTCTGCAAGTAAGGAAGGGCTATGTACGGGTGTAACCGAACATTTTATACTCTCGCAATGAGCAAGGATCAGAGGCGGGGAAATGCTTTCGGGTGCTGGCATATCTTTTTATTATACAAACTAGGTAATATACTCTATAGCAACATGTTGTGAGAGTATGAAATGTTGCGGAAGAATTCAACATTCATTATTCGACGAAGTTGTCAATGGATTGAAAACATATTTGGTATCTTATTATCTTATATTACAGGCCACAGATTCATATACTTTCATTGCTATATTTTGCTTCGTGTCAGAGATATTTATACTAAAATCTACCAAATTAACTCAAGTAAGATATATGCGATATAAACTCAACCAAAGTGTTTTAATTGAAAATATTAGATACATGAGGAAAAAAATAACCAGAGAAAAGGAAATCATTATATTAGGAATAAGGGGCTTAGACCATGATCTAGACCGATTTCTTTCATATTTAGCCCGAAATCACATTGTGTTTAAGAAAACGTATCTACTTAATTTCACCAAAATATCAAACATATGACCAACTTAAACGGTTTAAAGTCAGATGGAAAGTCGGGGATTCTTATATCGGGCATTTTTGGGATAGAGGAGACTGCACTGATGTGAATGACACACTAAAACTCTTTTCATTAGTAGTTCCAGTATATAAGGGAGCATGTTTTCACGCAATTTTGTGAAGGTAACTCTCACATTAACCGACATATTCGGCATAAAGTCTGCTAGAATAACGAAAATCATTATAAGTGGTATATGGGAGCTGGGATAATTCGTAAACCGATTTCACTCATTTGAGGCAGTAAGGTCTGAACTGAGGACTGAGATCCTAATATTGGGTATCTGGTGGCTTGAAAAGTTATAATACGATATCGTCTATTTTTACGTATGAGATGGCATTTCTTGAGGGCACTATTTGTGCAAAGTTAGATTTTCATATCTTAATTTTCTGCTCGATTTATCTACTTTAAAATGAAAGGAGCAGATGACACTTAAAATTGTGTTATGTGAGAAGTAGGCTTGGTTTTTTTTTTTTGTCGGATTTCGTCCATTTTCACAGCATGACATAAAAATGCAAATATAATGTCATATACCAAATTTTTGAATCAGTTAAGGGGTTTTTGAGATATGGCATTTCCCCTAAAAGTGAGCGGTGCTACGCATCATATTTGCTGCAAGTTTTTATGTTTCTGACGTATTCCTTCAGCGGGTTATTGCACTTTTAGTAGTTTTCAACATAACTATTGTAAGGAAGGTGGGCGTGGTTATTAACCGATTTCATTCATTTTCTCAGTATATGAGTAAATGCTAGAAGAACTTAGTCGGGCAGGTTTTATTGAAAAAGCTTTAACAGTTTCCGAGATATATATATATTAAACCAATTGGGGGCGGGGCCATGCCCACTTTTACAAAAATTTTTGCCCACAGATGCCCCATCCTACTAGGATCTTCTGTACCAAATAACACATTTATGTCTTAATTTGTTGCTTAGTTATAGCACTTTATCTGTTTTCGATTAATGCAATTTTTTGGGCATTGCAGATGTGCAATTACGCCCATCTGCATTACCAACCAATATCTTACGGTAACAAAGTATACGTGTGCCAAGTTTCATCAAAATATCTTAATTTTTACTCAAGTCATCGCTTGCATGGACGCCCGGATGGACGGCCAGTCACTCGGGTTTCAACTCGCCTTTTCATCCTCATCATTTATATATATATGTATATGTAGATTAGTTCTAGATGTTACAAACTATCGTTAGGTGAACAAAACTGATATACCCTGCAGCAACATGTTGGGAGAGTATAAAAATATAGGGTCACGTTTAGGGTTTCGTGGTGCTAAAAAGATACTTTAATTATCTCACAGAAAATAGTGGAATTCTATAAGGAATACTATCGCAATTAGAAAATAGGATAGAGACCACCTATAGATATTTCGAAAAAGTGATAAAAGATGATAAAGATTTGTGACACATATTCGAAAAAAATTAGACTTTACCCAGAGTTCGTTGAATCACTGAAGCTGAATCACTACTCCGTTGCTGAGAAAAATATTTCAGATAGGTAGCTCACAAATCGCGTTGACGATTCAATATTGAGATATATTTACATTTACTCAACAATAAATTTGAAGAAAATGCTTTTATTTTATGTGTCAACAAGTAAAGGTTATCGGCAAAATATATTTATAAAAGTATAAGCTTTTAATAAGGTTCGCAATAAATCTTTTCGAATAAGTAAATTAATTGATTATAAAATTGGTGCCACGAAATTAGCTAGAGTGAACAGTTGGGAGAAAAAGAAGAGCACAACATAAGTAACTTTGTTTAGTTTATTTGCTGTGTGGGCAAATTTGTGCAGTTAATTATGAAAGCTTGACATCAGCTGTGCAGTTAATTATGAAAGCTTGACATCAGCTATTAGCAAAGAGAAATTGTGAGCGGAAATCAAACGTGTTGACAGCCAATTAACATTAGTGGCAGTAATTTGTTACACATTTGTCATAATACTTACAACAGCAGAGACAAGATTGGCGCCCACACCACATACACACAAACAAAAACAAACTGATAAACCTAATAAAAAACAAGCTTATAAATAACTTACTGCTTTGTATATGTATTGGTTACATGAAGCAAACAGCTAACTATCAGTGTAACAAGTTTGACATTCTTTTATATAAAAATATGCCTATCTGCCTCACAACCATAATGTTGGTATGTAATTTATAATGTCCCGCATGCATATCTCTGCTCCCCTCCTGTACATTTTATTTTCAGTTTTACTTTTAAACGTATTCTTAATGGTTTACACTTATTTTTTTAATTTTTAATTTCTGTGTATTTTTTATGTAAGTGTTGTTGGTTTATGTAGCAACAGACGTCCGTAGTGACGGAAAGATGACAAATGAGCGTGTGACAGGCGGTGTGAACTTTGAAATTGTGCTTACTATAGCCAGGGTACATATAAACGTTAACTGAGCATACAAGTAGGCGTATAAAGTAACAAAAACCTTACAATTGTGCGCTCAGCAGGCATTCAAGGCTGGCATGTATGTATGTGTGTTTGTTCTTTTATGTCTTTTCGCTTTTATTATACAATTTCGAAGTTATTTCATCCCCTGACTTATTTCTGTATTTATTTAGCGATTTTTCGCCAAGGGAACAGCCCTGTTGGTTATACCCTGCGCTGAAATTGTAAAGTGATTTTGATAATCTGTGAATTTGTAACATATTTCGCGTTATTGGGCCTTTGAAATAAAGTACCAGTGAACTAATAATCTGTAATACTAACTGTGCATTAAAGCGGTGGAAGACGTGGTACATCCAGGGGGGTATTTTTAACTCAAAATAAGACTATTTACATTTAAATTTACTTTATATATACATTCGAAACCGAAGGAGATTTACATTCATAATTCACTGTTGGTTATATATAGACTTTTAGTGTTTTAAATATTATACGTATTAACCAGATGGGTCGATTTGATTATATTGATTATAATTATATATTATTATATTATATTGATTAATATATGTATATATACCTATATTTAATATATTTCCTATTATATCCTATGCTCAAATTGAGTTTCCTTCACGACGACATTCCAATTCAAAACGGGATGTCATAATGACCATAAATGAATACAGCACTAATTCTGGTGGGCTAAAATTAAAGTGTAATACTCGAATGTGGAAGGCATGCTAAGTGTAAGCAACACCCACGGCATTATAGCTAATAAAATCTCTGTCATTTTTGAAAACAAAAATTATTCAAAAAATTAAAAACTAAAATTTTTAAATTTATTAAAAATTGTATAACATTAAAGTTTTGTTGTTGCCAAAGAGCCGTAAGAAATTTTCCTTAATATGTTCCAAAAATTATCTCACAATTTCTCACAAAACAAGAAATTTTTGCGCTGTTAGTACCTCAGCCCACTTACCCACTTTTAGTTTTTATTGCTTTCCGATGTTCCCACGCGTAGTGTAGTAATTATTGTTGTTGTATTTGCTGTCGTCTGTTTGTTATTTTAGGCAGCTGACTGTATGTGTTGTGGTTGATGTTGCTGTTGGCGTTCGCATGTTAACCAGTGCTTATTCAAAACATCGAAAACGAGGTAAAAGGGAAAAAATTCCCTCACAGTTTTACGCCAGCAGCAAAATTGGAATTGCCGGAGGCAGTATATATCTCTCTGCTATCGTGTTGTCACTTGCCACCGCGGCGTGCCAAATTTTTACAATCGCGAATTGGCGAAAAACAACTCCTCCCTCGCTGCTAGAGAAGGCACTGTCGATGGCCTTGTGGGTGGAAGCCTCTTGCCGTTATTGCATTTGTAGCACGTTGGCGCTCCTTTCAGTTCCACTTCATGGTTCTTGGTGACTGTGCAGCGCGTTTGTCGCACAACTAGAGAGCGACTATAAAAGTGTATATGTATGTGTGGGTGAGTTTTCATTTAAATGTATGTGCATACGTTACTGACGAGTTTCTGTTTTAATGAGCGCAAAATTATTTCACACTCGTTGCTAATTTATTTGCCAACAGCGAGTTCACTTGTTTACAATGCTTGACAATTTTACCACCTGCCGACGTGCGATTTTGTAAATGTATTCGTTGATATGTTTCTAGAATTGTGTTTGTGTCTTATCTGTATACAAAATATTGCAAAATGGATTGGGAAAAGTTGGAGATCATTGCTGCTTATCAAATTCGGTTGCAAGCCACAGCTTAGCGGTTTTGCGAAGCATAGTTTTGGGCGTTAGACTGCGGTGTTATTGGCAATTGAAAGTTGCTTGGCTTTTACGGCAATTAAATTTGACTATCTTGAATGGTATAAGCATTCTATATAGAAACAATTCATTGTTAGATTATATCACTGGACTCACTGCTTTTGAGTTTAGTTAATTTAGTTAAGTTTGAGTAGTTAAGTGTATTAGTATATTGTATAAGTAAGTAAGTTGTGGAGCATCACCAGTTTCTTTGAGTGAACTTGAGTAGAAATAAATGGCTTTCAAATGTTGTGTGGATCGTGGCAATTCCCATAAAATCTTGACATTCAGTGGTGTACACAAAGATCTCATTCCCGATATTAATAAAGCCGTATATTAAATTGTGATGCGATATGACTCCTCATCTGCTCTTGTCCACAATGGCCGCATTGGCTTTTCAAAACGTGCGTCTACGCTCCTCTTGAGGTACTAACTAACCTCCCGTCCTCTTGAGGTAACTAAGGTAACTTTGGAGTTATTTAAATCGACTTCCTTCCGGGATTTGGATTGTACATTGAAATTATGAAGAACAATAAAGTTTTCGAAAACGAAATCTGTTTCTATTCTGGGCAAGAATTCTATACTTAGAGTAATGAAACCGTCCTTATATAATAACTGCTATATAGCTTTTATTGTTGTTCATCCGAAGCTGTCGAACTATTCAAGCTTACTTCCACACTTAAGTCATATATTTCATCTCGCTTGAAGTCCCACAATTGCATCAATCAACAGGTTCCCATGTTGCTATCGACCGGCAATCATTGTTAAAAATTTTTGCCTATTTTTATTGCAACATTTTATGCTTCCTCTTCTACCTCAATTCAATTTTAATATAGCTCTACTCTTTCTTCATCGTCACATTCTATTAGTTTTACTTTTCAGTTTCTTCTCGAGTGCTGTTCGTTGTTTACCACTTTTTTTTCTACAGTCACATGGGTCCCATTAGCACCACCAAAGGTACAACCTTGGAAAAACACATATATATAAGCGTGTGCACACTCAATCTCTCACAATTACTTTCCACATGTCGCTGCAAATTTTAAATTCCACAGTTTCAATATTGCTGCTTCTTGTTATTTTTTCTTCTTCTTTCTCTCCTGTCTTCACTTTTTCCCAAAGGAGAAGCTTTGCGCACCAATGCGCTTAACTTCTTTAGCTGCCATATAATTCGTCAAGTAAAGTTGTGCAACGGCAAAGTAACGTAGCAACAGCAGGCGACAAAACTGTCAAACTTTATCATCACAACAACAGTAGCAGCAACAAACACAACCGGCGGAGGTGACTATACTTGATGCAGTGCTTGAGTAGCTGCGCTTGGCGATGACAAATAGGAGCAGTTTGCACCGCGTGTGGTCCCTTCTTGACTTTTCGCCGATTAATTCTTATTGCCATTCTACATTTGTTGGCGCATTATAATTATTTACTTGCTGGGTTCTGAAAAAAATTAAGTTTTTTAGTTTTTCAATGCGGTGGAAGCGGCATACTTAACTGGGTATATATACGAAATGTGTATCATATATTGCTATTATGTATCTTATGCCCTCGAAACAGAAGTTCATTCCTTGCGCTGCGCTTTCAATACAATATTATAAGAAACTTTCAGTTAAAATATAATTTTTGAAGAGAAAAAGCGTTTTTTTTTATTGTATATAGTAGTAAGATCGATGCATTGAGATTACTGCGACATTAATTGCACTCACACTCGCATTATGAAAAGAAGCTCAGCACAGTGGAAATTGAACCCAATATATACTTTTTGACTTTTTTGAGATTGTTCGGTGGAAAATTTAGAAGATATATGGAAAAGCTTTATTAAGTTACTAACTGTTTGAAAATATGAAGTTAATTATTATAAGACCAAGAAAGAGGAGTTTTAAGAAGGCTTAAGATGGAAATATTTCTTGATAAAAGTTTCAACTTTTTAATAAACTAAATCTAATGATATAATAAGACATAAGTATCCAACCAAACAGATTCAGCAATATGGGTATGAAACTAGAGGTATTTGAAGCACATTTAATATATAAATTTATATTCTTCGTACCATGAAATCTTCTTCACTTCAATTCAACTACGGATATATAGTACAATTTCTTGTCTTTGATAATCGGAATAAGATATATAACTAATCTTCATACCTAAAATGTGTTTTATTTGTGATTTTCCAGCCCAATGATATTTCTAAGCACTTCATTTACCCAAAAACACAGTGCTGAGTATTCTAAGTTAAACGCTACACAAAATACCTAGACATATTTGTAAACAAAAATATAGTAAAGACTCCAAAAGCACGTTTTAAAGACGCGTGTTCCAATGACCTCACATAGCGTAGACCCTTCGAATGGTTTCGAAAGGCTGTGTCGGTAATGAAAGCGACAACGGCGAAAGCAATGAAGGCACGCACGAAACACATAAAAAACATCACTGTCTGTACTCACAGAGAGTGAGTTTCTCTATGATAACTGTATTTGTATTATACATGAATGTGACTTCACATATGTATGTGTGTATGACTGTAAGTGCATATGTGTGTATTGTGTATATGCGCCACTGAATTGGTATCCTAAGTGAGTTTGCCAATAAATTTGATCGTTAGCTCTGCGTTTTTTTTTCTTCGGCAAAGCATTGCGAAAATGCGCAAAATAGCAGAAAATCGTGGGCAGACAGAAAGCACAAAATTGCGTAATGATTTTTTGGTTCGGGTTTGCAAAAAGAGAAAATGAAATATTCAGCTGAAGTAAGCAAAGCAATTTGAGAAAAGTGAGTGCACATTTGTACAAAAATTTCCCACTAGCTTCTTAAAAGGTAGCACGCTTCCATAAGAATTCTTATTTTTCCGTATCACATTGTGAGTACCTTTAATCTCCTCTTAAATTTCGCTTATTTATACATTATTTATATTATTTATGTTAACATTATTTGTACACTACCTCCTCGCTCTTCTGCTACGCAAACAATTTAAATATTTTGCATTAGTATTTCTTTTACCACTAAGCAATTTCTACTACATTTTCCATTTGCAGCAATTTGCTTTCATAGTAGACAGCGAAACTAATGCCAAGCAAAAAATATATTACAAAACGATATGTATTTCACATTTTTTCACTCTACTTAGCGACATTTTTGCATGTAGTCCTTTCTACGTGCATTTTTTCAGCACTCTTCTTTATTGTACTTGGACACTCTTTCTTTTCATTTTCACCACTGAATAATTTAATTCAATGTTGTGCGTGCAAATGACATGGAACTTAGTTGTAGACTATCCAAAGGCGCCAGCAGGTGAAGAAGAAATAAAGAAAATAAAAACTAGATAACTAAGCAGCAAAGCGGTTTAGGGCAAGGACTGCTGCGAATTGTAATGAATGTTTAGCCTCTACCGCTGTAATATACATGAAAGAGTGTAATCTTGGCGTGTGATAAAGTGAGTGAGACTTGATGTGGAACGACTGCAGTTTGATTTTAAAGTAATTTGTTTAGAAAAGTTAGAAATAAATTAATTTCGCGTTCGCTCTGGTAGTGCCTGTCGCGTGTTTTAACCGATAATGAAGAGAAAAACGCTTTTCAAGAACTAAATTGCTGTTAAAAATATCAAAGTGAAATTTAGTAACTTTCTGTTAATACAGATTAAACACTTTATTTGAGATTTTGTAAGTAAAAATTTTTAGCACAAGATGTAATATGACTATGAAAAAAAAAAAAATTATTTTGCTCCTAATGGCTTCGTAATGTAAAGGCTTAATGTAATGTAATGTAAAGATTTTCCAAATTTTCTTATTGTGTTTAAAATAAGCATATTTCCTTTCATTCTTCAACAACCTTACAAACTGCTAATTTCGGCTCCAAAAATGCGTTCCTTTTGACTGGAACCACTCACCGAAAGGAAATTTCGTTCATTTAATTTGAATAACTGACACTTATGCAATATGATCTGACAGTCCTTGAGCAGCTGCCGTTCAAATCAGTGTGGAATTGTTTGTGATTGCATGCAGTATTCCAAGCAAGCATACCTTAGGGCGCTTAAGGGCGCACATTCCATTATATTAATATATATATAATATATTAATAAATGTGATGGAATGTTCAAGTGGAAGCGGATGCACAGTGAGGGTGTGAGTCAAACAAATTTAGTAAGATCACATTAAAAGCATTTGCAGCGAGGAAGAAGCAAAAATATTAAAATTGAAACCTTTTTTAAATTAAAAAGTTTGGAAGAACACTCGAAACCGGTATTCGGAATTAAGACACTGGGATGACTAAAGAGGCTGTATTTTCAAAAGAAAACATTTTTTCAAATGTCATTGTAATTTTCTTGTAAAGTACACTTTGAATAGATTCAGTATAGTGGAAGAAATATCAAGTAAGCAACAAATCAGCAAATTTAGAAAACATTACCGCAAATAATGGGATACATACTTCGGAAATTCGAGTAGTGCTTTTAGAAGCTTCTAGAGAAATATAAATTAAATATCACTTGATAACCATAGATGCTCTTAATATCACCCTATGTTTGGTGTAAGATCTCTTTAAAGTAAATTCCCTTTGTGTTCCTTGACTTCTCAGAAATAAAACCCTTCTTGTATTGCTACATAAAGCTGCCCTAAGCTCAACCTATTCTTTCGACTAACAGATTTACTGCTTGCTTTTAAGAGCATAATAAATATTTGGTCAAATTGTTGCCAGCTGAAAAACTCGTAACCAAACCCACACCAGAATCCATTATCACAATGTGTAATTTATCGCATTTTAACATATTATTTAGTTAAGTTTTTGACTTTAGCAATAAAATGGACTGCTGAGTTGCACTTAAGCAATTTATGGCCTATCCGCAGGCGCACCTTGTACTCAATACATAAAATGCGTCTCAGCGTTTGCCAAATTTTTACCGCAGTTTAACTGCAAAACACTTAAATATTCAATTGCACTTGTATAAAATTGCTTTTTTAGTAAGGATCCATGCATAAAAAGATATATGTGCATGTGTAACAGGGATGTATTATTCAATACGCCCAAAAGAGGGCAATGCGTGTGGGAAATAATGACATCATAAGTCGAGGCACCACAGTTTACATATCCACACTCACATACAGACAAAGTGATGAAAGCAATAAGTCAAAGTGACGACTGGACTTTCAAAATGTGTTCGCTATTTTTTACTGTGTATGTGTGGGTGTGTTAGTTAAGAGTTTCATGCACACACTTCTGTGGAAATAAAACCATTTTTCTATTTTTCTTATATTTTCTTTTGAATACACTTCCACACATGTCTTTTACTTGAACGGCTATTGCAGTTGCAACTATATTAATTTTGCTACCTAATATTTTTACTCAATTGCTTATTTATTTTTCTGAAAGTATTGAGTTAAAACATTCACGCTACTCAATCGAGCTCTCACCATTTGAGTACGCTGAGAAAAATATCTGCTTTGTGCTGAGTTTGAGTTTCGACGTGCACAGCTCCCTTCTTTTGCGGCGAATCTCCGCAGTCGCACTCATATTGAGTGGTATTCACTCAAAATGGTAGTAAACAGAACTGACCTATACTAAACTATTTTACGTTTGCATACCACATATATATTGTGTTATGAGTAGATTTGATAAGAACTCAGCAGATGTTCCGATAAAAATACAGTAAATACTCTCTCACTTCAGAGATATTTTTGGCGGTTTATTTGGTGAAGCTAGTGAAAGAAGTCGCGCTTATATGAAATTAGTAAAAATAAAAAAATTCATAAAGTATTAAAAACTAATATAGTTTCTTTAAAGCTTAATTTAGTTTCTTTAGAAAAGTAGCTTATATAAGTATTCTGAGAACACTAGTTTGAGCATTAGTAGTGGTGAAATCCTTGCATAAATCGTTATAGTAGAAGATCCAACTAAGAGGCACGAACTATATCTATATGTTAACTTCAGAAAATATGAAATTGCGGCGAGTATCAATCCGATAAGTCCTTAACAGTTGTTAAAGAAACCCTCAATGAGATATTCCATCAAGCCTTAACAGTCATAACTTGAGTCTTGAGTAGTGCAAATAACACGCAGACTGTAAGGCAGCTAGTTGATGATATCAACTAGTTGATATTATCATAGTTTAAAGTTGCACAAACCCCAAATGTACCATCTGTGTGTAGGAAATCTCATATAAAAATTATATAACCTATACTTGATATCTAAATTAGAAATATACCCTCACTTTAGGCAGATAAAGCTGATCAATAGTGGAATCGAAATTCCCTTAAAAGTTATAAAGATATTATACTACATATATTTCCTCAAAATATGCAAGGCAATTGTTGAGCCTCTTAACACGTAAATATGGGATGCCGGAGGATAAGGTTTCCAAAATTGTAGAAGAATGCTTTGTCTAAAAGTGGCTAACACATGTCACATAGTTCACAGTTGTTTCAAACTCGTCATACTCTCCACTTGTGCGACTATTTTAATATTAAGAGACTAAGAGAAGTTTGGTCAAGCATATATTTACCAGCATATTTCTTAAGCTTCGATAGCAATTTTCGAAAATACTCTTCGTTCATTTATTTGTTGCTAGTAACCTTTACTCTTATACAAAATCTCAGCATAAATCGGTTTTAAATTTATTCCCACTAATGTTAAAACTCTCTGTATACTTTCTCCGTATACCAGTAACCTTTAACTCTCTGTATACTTTCTCCGTATACCAGTAACCTTTACTCTTATACAAAATCTCAGTAGAAATTGGTTTTAAGTTTATTCCCACTAATGTTAAAACTCTCCGTATGCTCTTCATTTTTCAAACATATTCTCTTTTATAAAGCACTAATACTCAATACAGCCAGTTGCCCTCAACAACCAAAAAAGGCAAAAAACCAGAACATCATTGTCCTGAGCAACGAATCCGACGAGCGCTTTCGTTTAATTGGTGAGAACATTTCAGCTCACAAAGCGTCGACTTCGTGATTTCGTTTCACTAAACTTTTCTTCGACAAATTTCATTCGTCGTTTGTGCGCTGCCGAAACAACTATGCTCTCTCACACATACCCCTGCACAATTGTTGTAAACGCAGCCTTGACTTCGTAAGCAAGTCGACGGTTTTCGAAGTTTCGTTAAGCAGCGCTGTTGCTAAGGCTTCGTTAGCCAAAGTGGTGGACTTTGCCGATAGGACGACTTTGTCCGATTCGATAGTATTATCAGTGTTTTTCGTTAACAAATTGGTTTAGTTCAATTGTACTCTTTGATGTTAATGGTTGTGTAGCGTTTTTGAACTTTAATCCGAATGCGTGTTTAACGGTATATTCGTGTGTTTGAAGGCCACAGTTCAAAGTTGAAGGTGCAAAAATTTTTGTTGGTGGAATGAAAAGTTCAATTCGGCAATGTTGCAAGAATTTGCTTAAACAGCTGTATTGCAATTGTGGTAGTCTTTTATTGTTGTATTATGAGAAGAGTAAAACTATTGTATACATACTATTATACATACTTATGTTATTATTTTTGACCAAAATGAGAAGTGTTACGAAATTGAATAGTATATTGCGAGGGTTTCGAAAAAATCGAAATGTAATATAAAATTTTTTACAAATATTGTGTATTTTATTGAGTTAAGAATTAATATACAAATTATAAAAAAAATTAAAATTTGTTCTTTATCTTGAAAAATTTTTGGAAAAAAAAGCATAACATTTTGCTACACAAAATTGAGCATACATTTTTCGAAAATGTTTTTGAATTTAATTTTAGAATAAATTTGTTACAAAAAATATTTAAATTTTATTTAAAAAATTAATTTAAATAACATAGCAACCGCAGTATGAATGAAAAAGCGCATAGTTTATTATTTATGATTTTTAAATTTCTTGAATGAATTGTTGCAACCAAATAAGTATATTCGCTTAACTATAATACATAAATAATTACATAATAAAATTAATAAAACAAATAAATTACATAATAAAAGTAAATACATAATTTATATGAATATAAAAATCATAGCTTAAGGTAACGGTAAGTAATGTACTATTAAAGTTATGATTAGAAAGCCTTGAAACTGCACTTAAAATTTCTGTGATAAAAACTTTCATTAAAATTTTTTGTGAAAAGAAATTATGATTTAGTGAAATAAAAAAATTCCACTTATATTATAAAATTTTCCTTTTTCAGCAAATTTGAGAACACCTAATTAATAATAAATACACAAACTTCAAAGGAAATGTTGTTGTAAACTCAGACTTATTAGATTCACACCATTCTGCTCTAATCCCATCACATACTCATAGGTACCTGGCTACACACCGCATAACATGTCTACTACATAATGTACTTCTCTTTTAGCTTATTTTGTGTTCTTTAAATCTAATTAACTCATTACTGACATGCAAGAAGTGGCAGCTTTCAAATGCACGAACTAGAGTGAAAACACACAAAAAAAAGGGGAGAAAACTGCTGTGTTTTAGCAGACGCTGCGAAAGTGTTTTTGTGCACCGCATTAACCACCAGCAACCACTCACAGCAACTCTACAGATGATGGGATGTTTAATGAACCTAACTCTTATTATTCCTTAATAAACCAAATACTGTAACATCACCAAAGGATATTTCCCAGTCCTGAAACAATTGCGAAACAGATGCCATCGCTTCTACAGATCTAACTCCCACCGGAGTAGTAGTCACTTAGTTCAGCTCACAATAATAGCATGGAGAACACTAATTCTATTTCAGGAATGAATGCGACTCTAACTAGATGCCATAAAGTAGGGAAATAAACTTTAAATGTGTGGAACTAATATTAGGATATGCTGATCGACTTTCATTACTTCATATAAATTATACTGACAGCTCTCACATAATTGATAGACTTGAAGGAGGTAAGGATTGGTATTAACAAAATTTCGAAAGAGGTTTTCGTTGACTTTTCGTGTCCACCACTGTTAGAGCCAATAGCTTAGTGACTACCACATCCAATGGAACCCACACATATATACAAAAATAAACACAAGTGCACCAAGATATATACTTTATCAGCGACTTTCAAACACATATTAGCTATTGCTAACATTTTAACTGCTTCTTCACTCTGTATAAGTGTGTTACCCTGCTGTCATTTCTGCTGAAATACAATCTTATATAATATATTAATAAATATTAAAATTCTAATACTTGCCTGGTAGAATAGAGAAGAAGAGAAGAACACTAAGAAGTGACGCAAAAGTTTTCCAGAGTTTCGCAGGTGACTTTCGAGAGTTCGCTTGTTATTATGGCAAATGGTGAGGGGCAAAACTCTAAGCGTTCAAAGCTCCCACCGAAGCTGAAGCGCATTTGTTCGAGTGAAATTTGCTTTTGCTTTGACTAATCTTTTTTTCACACATACAAACGTTCACGCTGGTGTGCATGATTATGATTAAATGTGTTTTTCAACATGCAAAATTGGCTAATACTTTTCATATGTGGGAAAAGTAAATTTGGAAGCCGAAATTTGCTATGAAACTACAAGTTGTTCACAGATAAACTTTGATTAAACTCCAACTTCCACACGTTTGACATCTTGATTTATTTTAGAACACGATTTTGCTGAATTTCATTTTGGTGCGCAAGAACTTTCTGTTTTTCCAGCACATGCCTGTCACGTTGAAAATCTCTCTAGAAAATGTTGTCAAACAGCTTACGAACTGACTGTCAATTTCAATTTCCCCTGGAACCGTTTAGACGTTGCATCACATTGACGTCTTAGTGTATTACGTTAGGAAATTGACTCAGATTTGGTTTTCAGATAAATCTATATGACGCTGTGTTGGCAGCAAATGTACTGTTGGTGGACTAATTGATTGATCGAATGTTTTATTAATGTGTTGCAATGGAAGAGAATTAGAGTTTAGAGAGAAAAGAGATTTAGAGATATTCACTAATTATATTACTCATTGCGTCCGGTTCAAAGAAAGCTTTTCATTACTCGTGTTAAAACACGAGTGGTGCTGCTGCTTTTGCGGTTTGATTGTCGTTGTAAAATATCTCGATTGCTGTGTATCACGGAGATTTAAGCCTGTTGATGACTGTGATGTTCAGAGTGGTAAACCCAGGTCACCCATTTTCAGTCTTGTTGGCTATAATGCAAAACTGAAAAATTTTAATATTAGTACCGGTATCGCAGGAGATATTGATGCTGACCAACGAACAGCGCTATGGAACTGTTAAAATTAGAAAGGAGTTTAGTTCAATGTACTTCAAGTAAACTTTTGTTGACCAATTTTGGTTCCGTAGAGAAAAAAGTGTCACTTGGCATTAACATCGACTAATTCTATCGTTTATAACACATCATTATATATATATCTTAAAATTATCAATCAATCCTTCCTACTCATCGCAAATTAGATATTAATGTTTATTTAAAATTTTTGACTGAATTTTTGACTTGAATTGAATTGCGGATATTATATAAAATTTTTAAATAAAAAAAAAAATTTTTAAATACCACACTTATAATAATGGATTCACGAATTTCCTCTTTGCTTTGAATATTTAGAAATAATTATATTTATTTTAGGCTTATTTACCCACAAAAACTAAATGTATTATCAAAATGAGACATTTTGTTGAAAATCTTTTTATTATATTTAATTTACAAACTTTTTTATCGGTTATGTAAAAATGCAAAATGTTTTAAATATTAATATTGCAGGCATTCACCAATTGTAATTATTCATGTCTAAGTGTACACTAATAGCTACACATTTGAATAATACAATAGCAGCTTATTAATTTTCGCAGGATATGGATTTTGCATTGACATGTTGCAATGTCACTGCAATCAACCGGAAGGAAACCGGTGTGTGCAATGCAAAACAATTGAAGTTAACATAATAAACTTACTAAATACATAGAGCGGAAACAAACACATTTCGTTAAGAGTAAAAGAAAGGGTTCGGTGCAAGAGACATACGCATCCGCATAAGTGCATTCGCACATATCAGTGTTAGTGAATTGGAAAAGGGAGTGGATGTACAGTTAGTGAAATGCTGATTTGATTAGAATTGTAGGTGTGTTATTTCCGAGCGTGAATAGATGCTGTGAAAGCATGAGTTCTGATAGCAATGCATGCGAATGATAGGAATTGCAAGTTATATAGAGTAAACCCAGTTCTAAGTTGCCTGCTATAGTTCGAATCGACTACCACCACTGCGTATGAGTAACATTTTCTCTCGCATTTATTTTTGGTGTACGAAGACCTTGTTTTTCAAAGCAACATATGATTACTTATAAAATTTTTTGAATCCTTAGTGGCTTTTAATCGACATACAATTATCGCATACATTTCCTGATTTCCAGACAAAACTAAATCATACATATGGGTACCATAAGTGTACATATTGTGAAACGAACATAGGTGCTCACTATTGCTTGCCAATATTCGTGTTCAACTAGCACAATAATTTAGAATTTTCGCTCAAAAAGTAAAGTCTAAAGTGAATTTAGTTTCCCTCTAAATGAATATTATATTAAAGCGAATTTCATAAGGGAAAGGCAAATTTGTTTCACCACATAATTAATCATGGAAAGCCGTGTATTCAAGCGGGCATAAATTTCCGATAGAGAAAATTTAAAAAAAAAACTTAATATATCTGGTCGCCCGTGAACATGATAATTTCAGATAAAATCTTCTTTCCTAAGTGTCTATATTCTCTTCCTCCACGTGAGACGTATGGGAGCTTTACCTCTAATTTGTTGGCAAATAGCAAACATTTGTAAAATTACCTAAAATACATGGCTTGAAGTTAATATTAAATACATCAATAGCTCATTATTTATTATGAATGAAATGCATGCAGAAAAATATGCAACAGCACCCGTATAAATACAGCCCTTTGGTTCTTTTAGTAAACAAATACTTTCATTTCTTAACTTTTAATGCATATCATCGAGTTCTATTACTAACTATAAGTATATGATATACTTTTTATCTTTACTTCCACCGCAAGCTTGTTAAAGTTAAGCGTTTTCATTGTGAATTTTCATAAATATTTATGCACTTTTTCCAACGTGCGCCACTACTGCCCCTTTCATTTGCTACCTAATTATGTACTCATGTATGTATGTGTATGTGCATATCTTAAGGTGCATTTTTTTGCTCTCAACTGTTACCGCAATTTCATTATCAGCCAAAAGTTGCAAGTAATTATGTAACTTTCCACGGTGTAGTTTGACACATATATTTTATTTTTTCTATAGTAAATGTTTTTCGTTCTCTTCGCTGAGTGGCGCAATTTTCTCGTGCGCAAAGGTTTATCAAACTTCTCCAGTAGTTTTATGGCAACATATTTAATTCACAAAATTACACATAGGGATATAGATAAGGGTGTGCAAACGCGAAATAAAATTAATTTGCATGTCGCTAGCAAGAGTTTATAAAAAAATTTAGTGTGAAGCGTGTAGGGAAAATGGGAATGGAATTCTCTAAAGCTACAATATAGTTAAATAATAATATATCTTATATAAATAAAAAGTTAAATAAGGCTAAAATAAGCTAAAATATTTAAAAAAATAAAGTGCTAAAGGAATGTATATATCTACAGCGAATAAATGCACAAGGGAGAAAAAAAGGAGTAAAGAAAGTGAATATGAAGCATCTTATGTGGTGTTTACAAGGCAGCTTGTTGTTCAAATAAGCCTGTGTGTAGTTGTATGAGCGTTAAATATTCACAGAGATGAGTTTTGAAGGATATATGTGAGTGCACAGAAATGCACACACGCTATGAAAAAGAGATCACCGGTATATTTGTCATATTTATATAAGAATATTGTACAAAAAAGAATATGAAAACATACTTTTAAATTTACCTAGATATATTATATATATATATATATGAGTTGCTACAAGTGTAAAAAAGTGTAAAAAAAGACAAAAAACCTGTTAGCTATATAATTCTAAAAAATATGCACTCTTTACACTATGCCAAATATGTACCTATTCCAGCTAACAACGCAGAGAATGTATATAATAATAATGAAATATTTATCAACTACATTATTAGTCTTGAAAACTAACCAACCAAGCTACGAACAACAATGTAAGCCATGATGTTTGCATATAAGTATATAGGTCATATATGTGTGACATTAATGTTTCTTTTTAGATTAGCTAACAACTTTACTGAGTGCTTCACAAGTTTAGTGAACCTTCTTTAATATTATATATGAGATATATGTACACGTTTTTAGAAAGCGCTGAGAAATATTAAGATAGGAAGTTATATAATACTTAAGACAATAAACACCGCTAATGGACTTTAAGCATGTGCTCCATATACCCTAGACGACGCATGTTCAAAGGACTGAGAATCATTATTCGCTTAACTTTCAGAGAAAATGCTCGTCGATTTGCCATAATTTTAGAAGGCAAATCTTTTAATGTCTTCCAAACTAGCATATTCACCACTATAAGCACATTACTTTACTTATACAGTTTATTAGCTTTAATCAATATAATTCCCCTCATTCGCGTCATTTCACAGTACTTCAAAAAGAAAAAAAAAAAAAATGTACGTAATGTATGCGTTTTATAGAACCTTGGAAACTTAGATATTATATGTCTTTTGTGAAATCTAAACTACTTGTTTGGACTGGAAGATATTACTTCAAGAAAATAATAAATAATATTTTGTTTTGAAAAAATCAAAAATAAATAAATAATTCCAAAAGAAACGTGCACTATTTCCCTTATCTGGTCTGATTTGAAAATCAAATTAGAACTCGGTTTATAACGTGAGGATCACTCAAAGAGCTTTCAAGCTAAACTAGTTACCAAAATAATCATATGCTTGATATGAGCGACATGGCGTATACGCAACATTTTCCGTGTTCAGCAAAAGTTTAAAAATTCTTGTGTAAAATTAGTTACAAAATTGATTAATAATTTATATTTCGAATGTTATTAAAAGTTTAATGTAGTAAAATTGCTCTATGTGTATACCGTGCACGCACTAACACAATTGCAATAAGAAAATCCGACCATCAGCGTACCAGTAAATGCACTTAACGGTACCTTTTGACTACAATAGTTCGAAGCGCTACAAGAAGCAACTAAAAGAGGCAAAAACGCAGCATTTGGCTATGTGCATGTAATGCGCGGCATCCGATTCTGGCCTTCTGCCACCATTCCGCCTACCGCAGGCGTTTTCAGGCTTGAAATTAAAAGTGTTAAAAGTTTTCTACTTGCAATAGAAAGAAACCAGCAAAGCCGCGTAGTATGAAAGTAGCTGGAAACATAATACCACCTTTTATTGAATTAGTAAGCAAAATACATATTTTTAATTTGTACGTGCACACATATATGTTGGGGTATAAATAAATATTGAGTGGGAGGCATTTTTTGTATACTGGATCTCCTTGGATGCTACTAAACTTCGTACCAATACTTCGCTAATTAAATAAATTATTCAGTTTATTGCTGCGCTAACGTTGCGTTGTACTAAACAGTTAGGTAGCTGTAAAGTACCGATGCACAAGCTGGAAAATGCGCTTGTATATGGTATACTGGAAACAATGTTGTTCTAAAAACTGCATTATTTTGTTGGCTCTCAGTTAATTTATTTTTTTCTTTTGAATGAATGAAAAGTAGTTTATCTTGCAATTCCACTAGCCCGCTGCACTACCTACTAAGAGTTCATTTAACTAAGAGCTTATGGAACATCAAAATTATATAGTTCTTTAAGTCTCATTTTCTATGGAATTTTTCACTTAAGCTCTATTCTTCATTATATGGTACAATGTTAAAGATTCTATACATGCCAATTATGTAATAATTATGAAACTCTCAAATGCTGAATGTAGAGAATATCTTCATATTCAAAAATTTAAAAAAGAAGTAAGGAAGTGGTATGTACGGGTGTAACCGAACATTTTATACTCTCGCAACATGTTGCTACAGAGTATTTTAACTTTGTTCACCTAATGGTTGTTTGTAACACCTAGAACTAAACGAGTTAGGTATACACACATATATAAATGATCAGGATGAAAAGCCGAGACGAAATGTCATTAATCGAAAACAGATTATACACAGATAATGCTGTAACTAAGCAAAAAATTGGGAAATAAAAGTGTAATTTTGTACAGATAATCCTAATAATAATAATTCTTTCACTAAGTCTTATACTTAGGCTACTTCAAATTTATCTTACAACTATATTTTTCCATCTACCTATTCGCACTTTAATTTCACACTTAAGCACATTATCAATGCTTTCCTCGCAGAAATTCTCTGCCGGTCGCTCTTACGTTCGTACCCATACTTCTTCGCACACACTTTCGCAACTTTCTACCGCATGGTAAGCGACAACTACTTTCTTTTCTATGCTCACTCTTGCACCCTTTCTGACTTGCTTGAACCTATGCACCCTGCATTACATTTTTCTTTCTTGTTTGCAGCTGTCAAGCGACGATGAAAACATAAAGGCCAACACAAGGACGTTTCGTGCCGCTTTGTTTCATGCTTTCGTGGGTATTTTTATTTCACTTTCCAGTTTATTATGCGCTAATTTCGTTCCGTGAGTGTATGTGCATTTATATGTATGTTTCTTTGGTATATATTCCATATTCAAATATCTGTTAACAAAAGCTATACAATTCCATTTCATTTAGTAGCAACAAACTCATTCCATAACTTAGTACATACCTTTCTGTTTGCTTATCTCCTAACCATTATCACTTGTTTGTTTTCCACACATTCCTTATCTCTTTGATTTCCGTTTGCTTTTGCTTTTTTTTGTCATTTGACTTTGTCACTTAATGTTTGGCGTCGCATTCATTATCTATTGTCAAGTGTTCAACAACCCTATTCTATATTTGTGTCCATCTCTTGTCCATTTAATTGCGGCTTTCTGCGGTTCCTTTTCATGTGACGTTATCACATCTTGATTGCCCAAAAAGAAAGCGACCTTTCCTCGGATAGTTAAAGCAAACAGTTAATGAAAATTTTTTGTATATTCGTTCATTGTAGTCAAATAAAGTTCAACTAGGCTATATAGCTTGCACTGTCATGATTAATAAGGTGAGCCAAAAATTAATTTGAGAAGAATATTTTAAAATAACCTATCATGTCAGCAACTATTTATTGCCAACAAATAGACATACTTCAGATATATATATATTTTTTTATTATTCGTGATCTCTTATTTAAGTTTGTTTGTTGGCTTTGTAGACAATGGACGTGGAATCAGGGCAAGTTTCTCTCAGGGCAATAGTTCTAATTCTCTGGAGAAGAAAGTCAGCCTTTGGTTTGAAATGCGAAAAAAATATTCAAAACACTTGTTTTTGAAAATTATAAGCATATGGATATTTAAGCGTTACTATGGTTATCTATGAAAAGCTATTCGAGATTAAAGTACGGTATTATGAAATATAATTTTGGAGTGGCAGGAGCCTGTTTGCTCGCCTACAACTACCTTAGTCGCTTTAATATATAATATATAAAGCTCGATCAAACATCTTTCAGATTTGTAAGCAAGAAACAGAGTGTAAAAGAAAGCTATAGCACAATGTTTTATAAATATAGGGTATATATGCCGTTTTGTAAATCGGATATCTTGACCTCGAATGCTGTGCGCACTGTGTTGGAAGGTGCTGGAAAGACTTGAGTGTATGTGCTGTTCGCCAATGACAGCGAAGATGGAGCAGTGTGCAGATGGTTTATCATTCTTCTGCTCAAAAGCTTTCAGTTTAACTCTCAACAAAAGTCGTTACTATATTATATTTATATTAAATTTATACTTTATATATAGCTTATTTATTCGTTTATATTATATATAAGTTTCATCTTTGGTTATATATTTTCAGATTTTGAATGATGCGTGAAAAGTTGGAATGCAATTAATTCGCTGGTGATATATGTTAAAGAAATTTCAGTAAAAATTCAAATATTATGAAAATTTTGAAAACACGGAAAACAACGAATAAGGAAGCAGAAGCAGCAAACCGAATATGAAACCAAAGATATTTAGATAAAAAATATAAATAAAATATTATTAATATGTATAATAATATAATAACCAAATTTTGGGAAACAATAAAATGTAATAAAATCAGAAATAGAAATAAGTTCCATATTGTGCTGCAAGAGTTTAATTTTAACTCCCACCAGCACTTAAAAGTGCATAATTACAGACGAAACTTAGCGAAATGCAGTAAAGTGATAAAGATATAATAAATAAAATGTATAAATTATTTATTTATAGTGTAATTATTCGAAAATAAAGCTAGGGCTAGACTGGTCCCAAATATGTGTGCCCAACACACTGCACAATAGCTTTTACACACTAATGCCACATACAACGTGCAGCAGACCATTAAATTACACTAAATGGTCATATATACATGCAGGTAATTGTAACGGCTTCAGAAATAATAAAACTAGCGCGTAAAATATTGCAACAGCGGCGAATATTATAAAATGGGCGCGCAAAGAGGCATACTTTTGGGCGCATTGCAAGCGATGGAAAATAACAAACGGCGAAAAGAGCCAAATAAAATTGTCCACGGCGCAAATAACTACTGCTGGTGTACTGGGAAGGATGAGAACTATGGGCGCTAAAACTGTGAGAGCGATAGTGAACCACCCACCACCACCAGTGCCACCAACACGCATACAGAAAATGAAACGGAAAAGTGGAATACCGGAAATTTCCGTTTTAATTACCGCAATTTGGATTAACAGCTTCTGGTGGTGTTGGTGGTGCTGTTGGTGGTGGTGCTGGTGGTGCGATAGAGGAGTCGGAAGAGCATGATCACATTGCCCATCATTTTGGTAAGTTAGGGTAGGAGGGTTAAAACCGGTGTTTATGTTGGTGGGTAAAAATAATTCTACTACAATAGTTAATTTCATTAGATTTTGTCGAGTAATATTCCCATTATAATATTGTTGCGAAGTAAACGCGAACCAGGAATAATATTAAGCTTTTAAGGTTAAATCTCACTACATACTTCAGTAAAGTTTGCACCTAATAATAATAAATCTGCAACCTCTGAATATTACTTTACTCCTGTCGACTTCAGAAAGCAGAAAAGTGAAGCTGAGGTGTCTTGTTTTTTCGCGATTTTGTTTATATTATTTCTCGATTTCGGTTACAACATTACTTGAAACCAACTTAATTCAATATGTGAATATTCTAGAAATGAAGGGCTTTAAATGAAGCTGACCATCTTCATTTGTGATAACTTTCAGTGCCGTTTATCGCCTTCTTCAAAACAGCGTTGTAGCGTTCACAGAAAGTTTTAAAATCGTTCTTGTTAACAGAGAGTTAATTCAAGCCAGAATATTGGAGCTGAATTTTTAATCCAGAATTTCACTTGCATTAACCTTTATATTCAACAAATAGACAATATACAGACCTAATTTTTAACTATCGACTGACTCATATATATATCGAATATCAATTATTGAAAACTCGCACATTTTCAACTCGTCAGTTTATAAGTGCGCCTCTTAATATAGTACTTACACCTTTTTGAGAACAATACAAAAGTGAATAATATAGGATAAGTCCGAGCATTTTGGGCTGAAGGGTTAACAAATAAACTTTTTGAGCATGAGTTGTGCTAGAGTGGAATTTATTTTCAAAATGTTGTCAACAATACTGCCATATGTAATAGTAATAACAACAAAAATGTTGCTTTAGAAAATAAATGGAATTGCTCTTTGCTTTAGAAAAATATAATACTTACGCACAAATTTCTAAACTTTTATAAAATTTTTTTCTCTAAAGCTCTTTAACGTTACTTTAATCGGGAAATAAAACGAAAAGTATTGTGTCAACACATTTCCCAAATTTTTTCCAGAATATTTACATTTTCAAGCAAATTTTTTCAAATTTGCTTTATCCCGTTTTATTTTCCCGCCATTTTTGCTATCTTCACAGGTCACAACAACCTAATTACAATTAATTCATTCGACCACGCTGGCGCATAGCCGAACAAAAACAAAACCAAAAAGAATAAAATGATTATAATTTCAAATTTCGCTATGGAACAAGGTCATTATAGTCAGGAAATATATATATATATATATATATATATATATATATATACGGTGTTATATATACGACGGTATATCGTCGAATAAAATGTTGCAACAAAGTGATATCAAAACAGCAAAAAATTGCATACGCTTGCAGTATGTAGAATACATTCCTCTG
Source organism: Bactrocera minax (assembly GCA_021498325.1). Lineage (NCBI taxonomy): Eukaryota > Metazoa > Arthropoda > Insecta > Diptera > Tephritidae > Bactrocera > Bactrocera minax. Next base: position 1,235,752 of record JAKEEE010000034.1, read on the forward strand.
CAATTGTGTAAGTGTGTGTGTTTAGCGCGTGAACGGCGGCTGAATAAAATTTAAATTTATTTAAGCTTTTGTTTTAGAAATGTTTCACATCAATGTTTCCACCCCTTAGTGGTGCGCTAAAATGGCTAGTTGGCTGGTAACTGCACGATGGGATGAATGTATATATGTATATATATAACGCTTATATACGTGTATAAGATACCTTTGGAACGGTACAATTATTTTAAAATGAAGCTGGTTCAAAAAAAAAAAATATGTTATAAAGAAAACTTATTATTATTTATTAAAAATAAATATTTTTTAAAAACTACACTGCTATTTATTAGAAATGAAATCGAAATCCAATTTTTGAAAATTCAAAATAGGAGCTGTGCCACTTCATTCAATTTGAAAACAGCTACAACTACACCAGTATTGATAAATAGCAAGAAAAGTAAATTTCCTTCCAGCAACTTGCACAATATTCGAAAAATTATTACATTTCTTGTTTGCTCATGAAATTTTATTATATAAATTTTATTTTAAAATATATATATATATGCATATATATATTCTTATATAATAACATCTTTGGTGATTCATTTACTCCGAAAAATTCAACTGTTTTAAGTTACTAAGTGTCTGCGACTTTTGACCAGTTGGCGACACGCAGATAAAAATAACATGTATATATATAAATATAGTGTTGGATGAAATGAATTTTTTACATTGACAAAAGTCAAGCAACTGCATAAGCAATTTGATGCGTCACGACAGCTCAAAAGTTTACGGAGAGAACATGAGGAGGGGAATTCAATTTAAAGCGAGCAAATATAAAGTTTTATCTGAAGTTTATTTTACGTATTTCACCAATAAGTTCTGCGAATGAGAAGCAAAAATTTTATATATGTGTATGTATGTGAATGAATGTGACTTTCAAGCCGGTTGGCTACTTAAATTAAATATTGTATTTTATATGCGAAAGTATTCGATATACCAAATACTTTATATCGTTATGACTTAGAATTTAGTTAATGCTTTTTAAGTTTGCAATTTGAAATAAATAACTTAAACTTTAAGCCACTTAAATACTAAATAAGTTTGTTTAACCCAAGAAATTTAGTAAACATTTTGTCTTCGCAATTCGTTCGCCCATTAGATGAGTAAATATGTATTTGTTTATGCCTGAACTGCATCTAACCGATTATAGACTAACACAAATAGAAATGCAAACAAATATTGAGTATACAAACATACAATTTATGGTGCCAATATGTAAATACACAGATGCTAAGCAAACATGTGTGTATAAAGATGAGCATGTGTAAAGGAGTGTTGGAAGTTTGGAAGCTTTATGATAGAAGAAAGTGCCAGTGGTCATACAGATATACATTCACATATATAATTGTACATATATTTATATTTTCTAGTAAATAAATATGTGCTGCTCAAATAGAAGATAAGTAATCACTTTCTTATATAGATGTGTGTGTGTGTGCCTATTTTATACACTCAAGTTGTCAAGCAATATATCTACCAACGTATGCCAAACAACAAACACTTTTACTGCATTATAGAATTCCACAAGGACTATCATATTTGCCTTTGGGTCGGTTATGTTAGAGTAGAGTAATAGTTAAATTAAGCGCTAGCCATAAGGGCATGCCACAAGCCTTAGAAACTCCTCTAATTATATTCATCAATATCTATGCTGCACATAACTCAATTATATATTTACGTGAACTACTACTTTTAGCAAAAGGGTAGTGAAATTGCATTGGTAGCATTTAGGATAGAGGATAGAGGATAGAGGAAAAGAAGGATTTGGAAGGAGCCGTTGCCTACCGTAGAGTTAGTGATATAAGAATACTCCAAATCTAAAGATATGCTTTTAAAAACGAACTGTTTGTTGATTACTGTGTACTACGATTGTGGAAGATAAATCTGCGCTTCATAACAAAAAATTATATATTTGTTTTCTCTGCAGTAACTAAAAGACAAAAATGTATTAAAATTGTGTAAAAATATTTTTGTGACAGTCAGTTATTATTTCTATGCCGTCTTGTACCCGTATTTAATATAATATTATGTTACGTATACGCCGTGGATGACGATATTATTGTTATATTAAAGCAAGAAGCCGTTGGGACTTTTCTTGTAATGAAAACAAATTTACTCCTATGTTTAATTGTCATTTTCTAATATGCTTTTCAATTAAAACAACTTAAAACATTTAGTTTGTTTGTTTGTTTGTTTTATTTACTACTCGTCGGAGTAGATGCTTGTTCAATATTCGTATTCTCATACCATACATTGATTATATATATAGATATATTTACTACAGCCCATATTTTTGCATCATGAGTTAACTTTCTTGTTATTAACAATCTACATGTTAGCTAATATGTCACAAGAGGACAATATAATTATTGGTTGCACTATGCACTCCGACATATTTGAAGGCAAAAAAGAAAGATAAATTTCATAAGAGTGATACAGCAGGGTTAATAACTTTGCATTTTGTTGAAGTAGAGTGGAGCTTTTGATAGATTGATAGAGAAGCGAAAGTGTTAGGCAATAATTTCATATATTGCTTTATATTAACGAGAGCGAATATGCCTATATATATACACTGCCAAAAACAATTGTCTTAGGTATGTGCATTAAAGTCGTTTTGGTATTAAATGTTCTTAAAACTTTCTAAGTGATCGCACAGAGAGTAAATATTTACCACCCACGAAGGCTTAACTTATCCTCAGTCACGTGGTGTAAGGCAGCAGTGGATACCAGCACGTACGCGCAACCAGATCCATATATCCAAGTGCAGCTGCACAGCCATTGCTATTGCTCTTATCAGTCTTAGCAGCGCTATTTAGACATTTCTACTTTCTTTTCTTTAACATCGTTGGTGCCATATCTATTGCTATTGTTGTGCTTCCTGCATCACTGTTTACTTCAGAGCGCTTTGTGACCTACATAAGCGAGTGCAGATATTCGCCATTGTGTATGTGACTCGCGTGTTTGACTCGCAATAAGCAATGTTATCTTTCCAGTTACAGTACGGCAATCAAACCATTTTAAAACACTTTCGAAGCGTTGTAGTTGTCATTGCCATCCCGAAGATTCGCTCCACTTTTGTCGGGGAAAGTTTTCTTTATCATTTTTACTTTAGTGCATTCTTCTGCCTTTAATATCCTAGTGAAAATTGGTGGAGGGTATACGAAAAGTGCTTTAAACGATTGATGGACTCCCAAACTTCAGTGATCAAATGGCCTTATCACTTCTTTTAATGCTTTTAAAAATTTCTTGTATTTAGTAGGCAAATATAAATACTTCTCTAAAAGCTGTTAAAGTTTATTGATCACTTTAGATTTTTACGAAGGGATCGCTTTGATTCAGGGAATCTTTAACTCTCCTTAGAACTTTAGCCAGAAAGAAGATAAGTCGAAACTCGCTTCCGGGAGAGGACACAGAATATGATAAGACCGATGTGTCTCTACTTATTATGCTACTTTCTGAACATTTTGTATTGTAAACAAATGCGTATTATTCAAAGCTGTATCAAGTAGTTAAAAAGGAAAAAAAATTAAAGGTTTAATCAGCAATTGATACTCTACATCTAACTGCGAAATTTATTTTTAGAATGGAATTTTGTAAGTGAGAGCTATATCAAATTCCACAAAGAACCAGGCAACATTTAGTTATTGACTATACTTTTCTACTCTCTTCATAAGCCGCTCCACATTAGTTCGTTTAAGTTATAGGGTATAAGATTGTAGTTTTAGTCTTGCTTTAGGCATGTCATTTACTATATTTTTGGCCTTTTTAATTGATCGGGCTATCATTTCATACATATTTTACCCATTTTACACTCTAATAAATTGGAAACTCCAACAATTTAACTTCCGCACACACATTTAATGAACACCAACATATATACACATACAAATGCTATGCATATACTCATCACCTGAAAAACAAATACACAAAAAGCGATATTAAAACTACTTAAGCAACAAAAGTGCTAATTAGCAAGTAAAATTTTTGTTATTTGCAAATTCAATTGTGTTTCAGTAAAAAAAAAAACCATCTACAGCATAAGTTAAATTACCTTAAAAAACTTGTTAAATATAAAATATGATAACTCCATCGCTGCCACTTCTTTACTAACAAAATTTGGTTGATGCACCTTTGGTGCTGCGAAATTAAGCGACAGCTAAGCTAAAGCAATTTACAATGCGAGGAACTTCAGGTGCAGGGGAGTGAGTGCGATGATTAGGATAAAAGCAAAGAGCCTTAAAGCAAATACCAGAAGAAACTACAATAAAATAAATACATATAAAACCCAATAAACAAGAGGAGAAGCCAACAACTACAAACAACAACAACAGCGTGCAATATTTTGTTCACTAATCGTGAGCACTAAATCGACACGATTTTATTTTTTGTGTAATAAAAAAAATTAAAGCTGCAAAAACCTTAGCTAGAAAGCACATTGTGTGTGGGGTGGGTGTACAGCGAGATTTATGTGGTGTTTGGGGCTGCATTTTTACTCGCTCGGCAGGTATGTATACAATTGCTGAGAAGCCAACAAAGCAAAAGGAGAAGAAATACATATGAATTCACACACAAACACTGACACTCAGTATATATATATATGTATAGAAGTAAATACCAGTTTTAGCTCCGTAAATACCATGGCTGGCATACAAGCCTGTACGTGAAAAATGCAATGTTTATTTCAACCGGAGTTGCTCTAACGTTTTTTGGTGGTTAATGGTTACTAGTCAGCCTGAGACAGTAATGATATCAATGGCAACAGGTGTACAGCTTCCCATCATTTCGTAAACAAAAGAAAATCACATAATTTCCTGATGGGGCGTTGTTTTTTTCTTGCCTCCTCCTTGTAACATATCACATTTCACAGACAGCTGTTTTAATTTTAATATATTCCTCCTAATAATATATACTCCTATTTAATTTACATATTAACATAGGAAGTAAATGTTGTGTATTCAATCGCGCATTCCGTGTTGTAGTCACGGAAGCGGAGCTTTAAGTACTTTCTTATATGCATAACAAAAATACCACTTCCATTTAATTATGATTTTACGATTGCTTATTACTCTTATTACCAATTTCATTTCACTCTTATGGGTGAAAGATATCAGTTTCATCAGCTTTTTTGGTGTATGGTTTCATTAAAATTAAATGAAAGAACCAGGAAGGCTGAATTGGAGGATAAAAAGCAGTTCTTGAAATAAATCTGATTACTTATTATTATTTAAGATAAATCTTATCTTATCCTTAAATTACTTTCGAGTACATTTTGTAGACAAATACATTCGAGTCCGCAGTGCGCCACAATACTAATGGCATAGCTGTAAAAAATCTACAAGCAGGCCATCTGGGATTCACAAAGACCACTTAGGAGAAGAGCAACAAAAAAAAAAAAACTGAAAAAAAAAACAGAATTCATCAATCAGTCGCGCCCCAAAAAAGCTGCCATTATGGCAGAATTCTTCAACCTGTACCCCACAAATCATTAAATTATCTTCACTTCAATTTACTGATTAGCATTTCTGAAGGTGCAATATTCAGTAATTTTTCATACGGTTGTGCAAACTTGATCACATTTCTTGCTTTTTATTTATTTATTTATTCTTTCAGATTCATATGGAAGTGAAAGCAAGCAGAAAGCAAGCTGAAACGAACCCGCTAGTTTTCCTTTCATTGTATTGCATATTATCTAAAAAATGTTCAAGTGCTTCATTTCCACTTTGTTTTGGTGCTCTTGCCTTAGAAAGCATTGTATTGTATATTTAAGAAACGGTTTCCCTCCATGCGAAATTTTCCTCAGTGAAGTCCTTTGATGGTAGCTGCTTTGTTGGTTCAATAACTCCTTAAAAATAAGAACTTTTTGAGAATTAAAATTTTTTGTATTTTTCATTTACTTTTATACAATCATTTCATAGCATGTATGTACTTGTATATATTTATTATTCTTTATTATGTTGTCTAGTTCAGCCGGTTTTCCGCCATTTGCTTCCAAAATATATTTGTTTCTGTTTTCCTTTCTGCAAATACATATTAACTTTTCCCATAATGTAGCATACTTTTAGGTAGCCACAATGAAATATGATACAATAAATAAATACGCTTTAAATTCGACTTAGTACTTTGTGGCCTTTGTTCAACAATGTGCTTGTTTAAGTTGCTGCTGTGTTTATTCGCTGTGGTTTTTGGGTTTTTAATTTTTTGTGCGCTATTTTGTTCGGATTATTGTGATAATGGAATATACCACAATAAATATATATGTATAGTTGCTTTGATGCTGCGTTGCAGCAAATGATTCTGACATTGTAACATCTGCTGTTTATTGTTGTTTATTGTTGTTTACTTTTTTTCCTTCTTTGCTTTTCTTCTATTTCCAGCTCACGCTTTGTTAATCTCGCCCTTAAAATTTATTTGACTCTTTTTTTTTATTACAACATTTGAAGACATTTATATTAATTCCCCCCATATTAGCTTACCCCCATATGTTTTGCTTTAGTAACATCACTATTTTGTCTCAATCAAACCCAATACCATTTGACTTAACTGTTAAGAGAAATAGGAAACTGCAGGACAAAGAGATATATATTTTAAACGATTTTATGTCTTCTGGGAGAATCTTATTTTTCTAGAATTTCTTAAGTCATTAAAATAGAAGAATTTATATTTTGCAATTCTTGCTATTTCTCACAGGCAAAGCTCAAGGTTTGTATTCCACTGAGAATATATATGTTAAATACTGCTGTCAATTCAAGCACAAACATAAATATATGTATATAGACAAGCATGTAAGCATACTGTGTCGTGGGTAAAAGAAAAATTGGAAAAAAAATTTCCACAACCGGACTTACTAAAAGTGGCTGCAGCATTGCGTCGCAAATTTGGCATTAAAGAAGCCCAACGGATCTGTTGGTGTCTGACTGAAAGGGCAGAAATAAAAAGGAATCTGTGTTAGTATGTTTCTCAACTGAAATCAGTCGACAGACATTGTGTCCCTTGCCGCTCAAAAGTGGTCAACTCGAAAGCTGTTATAAGTGATACAAAATAAGCAGGAAATCAAAGCACACTTTTAGGCTACATGTGTGAAGTGTATGTGGCCATCAGCAGCCAAGGAGCAGCACTTTGCGGCTGTAGAAAAAAGAATAAGATAATTTTATCGCCACACACCCGCAATTATACTGCAGATTATTAAAAATTTTGTCTTTACTTTGTGGCTTACTTTACTGTCCTTTTCAGTGCCGGCACTTGTTTTGTTTGTTTGGTTGATGCAGCAAGTGCCTACTTTCGGTATCTTGTGTTATTTTACAGAATTTTGGATTTATTTCATGGTATAAAGTGTATGCAAATTGAGATTTGTGCTTTCCTTACAGAAAAAAATATATTTTTTTTGATGTTCTCTTTTAAGACATAACAATTATATATTATACTTTTACTAAAATATAATCCAAAAATTGCTTGGGCGATCTTCCTATATTGTTTTCATACTGCAATTTGAGTATCCTTTTGACCTTTAGTCATCTCCAAAATTTCGATGGATTTTTTTGATTTCATAGTTCAGATAAATCCAAAAAACTTACCAGCGCTTGTACTCGGAAACTTATACCCAGACACATAGAAAGGTGTAGCTGTATAAAAATGTTTATTTCAAAGCCGGTTGCACTGTCTGCAAACGCTTGAAAAATGGTCTAGTTTTATGGTTTCACCGACATGTGTAATGTACTCTCGTTCACTATTACTATCTTCAATGCCCCTCGCGCTTACAGGTATACTACAAAGCATACGGTACATGAATATGTGCACATATATGTCAATTCAAAGGCGAAAAATCAAGTGCAATCCCCAACGAAGAGCACTAATTCCCCGAACAGCTCCATTTTTATATATGCGCATATATACACATACAAACAAAAGTATGTATGTTGTCCATCCAGCAAGTTTGATAAAAGTGTTAAAGACAAATTTGCATTGATGACTAGTGCCGCAAGCACTACAACAGCTACACAAAACCAAGTATGTTGCCACAACTAGGGCTTCTATTATTTGCAGATTTTATATGACAGCCAGCAACCAACGCCGCTGTTGTCAAACTTTTCTTTACACAACTGTTTGCATATGTAGCAACAACATGTTTTTCGTCAATATTTAGAAGCAGACCACTCCTATGACCATGTGGTTTCTGTGACACGTGCTGGTTGCTTTGCATTGGTTGGTGGTAGGAGTATGGTTGTCAGTGATTTCTTTTCTAATACAAACTTTTTTTTTAAGTTATAATAATTTGATTGATTTCGGTACTGGATCAGAATTTTTATTCTATAGAATATATTCTAGAAGCATGCAAGCAATTATAGTTCGAAATCGATTCTAACCTAATACATTTTTAAAAATTAATCATATTAAAATTATTAATATTTCATAAAGTATAATCTTTACTTTAGAATAGCTCCTTTTATTTTCGTATTTTTAGTTATTCCTAAGCACTTCATTTTAAAGCATGTTGAAGCACTCTAGCACTTGAAACAACTCATGTGAATACAACATGTGCTAAGTTTCTCAGCGGCTTAGCTGTCAAAATGAAAATTAACGGCCATATTTCAGGCTAAAACGATGCGTGCACCACATGTGTACAAGCCTTTAGAGCACGCAACTATAAGCTTTCGATTACTTGCATGTGAAATCATGTAGGGAAACTCATTTATATCATCACGATATAGTGCACATATACAAAGAACTACCAAACAATATGAGAAATGTTGTGCAAAACATACATACATACATAAATTATAAGCTCAAAAATGAACAATACATTTATAATGCAACGAAAGTACAAGTAAATGTAAATAAAAAGTAAATACTAGAAATATTTATATGTATGCTCACATACATGCTTATATACAGTAGTCATTCTGTAGGTTTATTTAGTTCCAAATACTAGGTATGTATACTGAAAATTTTCCAACGGATACTGCAAAGGATAACAGTATTTGATAAATATAATAACTAAATGTAATAGTTATCTTAATTTTTATTTTTTTTGATATTGCACAATTTTTGCACGCGGAGAAGAAGTGTTTCTTTTGGTAATACAACAAAGAGTGAATTTGGACGCCTTAGGGTAGGCAATGATTTTGTTGCATTCGTTTATGTATGTGAGAGCATTTGATTGTTCACTTAAAACCTTTCAAGCTGTGGCCATACGTGGAGGGTAAAGCGCGAAATCAAGTTTATTGCCTCTCAATTGCAACAACAAAAACAGAAACCACAATGAAATCAAATAAAACAACAAGAATCCACACCAAAAGCATCAGCCTTTAGTCTATATTTATACATAGGATATATAGGAAAGGATAGGCATACATAGGATTCATTTTTGCTTCCTCATTCACCATCCTTCATTTGGTTGCACTTGACATGCTTGTTTTTGTCTGTTTTGCTTAACACAACCCCGTGCAGCCTTTGCTGCCTCCCTGTCACTGCGCACATTCGTATGGTGTAATGCAATATTTCGGTGAGATGAAGTGCGGAGCTATGATTGGCAGTACTATATGGCCATTATAGTAAGAAAAATTTGCTAATACGTGTGCGCAAAGCTATTTCCTGTTTTTCCTTTCTCCTGTTTCCTTTTTTTTCTAACCTTAGGCAATTCAATATAATCCTTGCATATGAGAACTGAGCTTAATAATTGGTAAAAATTAGATTAGGTAGCGGAGAGGGAAGAAACAAAAGTGAATTTACTCATAAATGAAATCACATTTTAAGCTCTTCATAAGTGTCTTAACTTTATCACATTAAAGAGTTATTGGGTAATGCCTGATTGGAGGTGGGAATTTCTGAAAAGGAACGAAACTTAAATTAATTCATTAAAATATTTTCTATTATATATTAAGATATGTCACTTAAATATTCTAAATACAATTCGAAAATCTCAATCAAAATGTGTAACCGCTTATAAGCAACAAGATACTGTTTTAGTACCCTCTTCATAATTGACGAATTTTTGGTTCTCAAACTGTTATATCAAAATATATATAAACACATATATTTATAGATTATATTATAGATTATGTCATATCATTATATAAATATCAACCCACACATATTATCTACCGTTTAACATACAATCATGTGGTAAATCGTTATTCATAAAGTGCCAAGGTCAATTATATCAAGTGCTCACACAATCACTTGTTGCGCCTAGCCATTAGACATAGAAGGAACACGAGAATATTCATGAATATATGTATATTATTATTCACTTTGCTTGTGTATGTAATGTTTCTTCATCCCTTATAACTTGAAATTATATGCTTTTTATTTCCTGTATAAGAAAATAATGTTAACAGAAATATTGTAAGAAAGTTCAAGTCCTTTGATATACACATATAGATTTTAATTGTGACAAGTCTTTTGTTCAACAAACATATATAGTTACACACAGTAGCCACGTGTAGACACAGTTATTCTCTGCCTTTTTATTTATTTCGTCCTTTGGTCTGTGTTTTACCTCATTTTGCACATTCTTCTTGCCGTTTAGGAGATTTTTTTTTTAATATTTAGCTTATTTTCTGGTTGAAATACTGATTGATTTAAAAACCCATGAGATATGAAATATATGCGCATAGACAAAAGACTGTTTAACTGTTTTATGTATTTATTTTTATGGCTTTTTAAGCATTACATATGAGATATATGAAAAATTCGTACATCAAACTATTCAGAAAATTAAAATTTTTGCCACCACAATTTCGAAATAAACAAAATTTTATACTACAATGATGTGCGTACACCTAAATCACTTCATGTGGCTTCCGCGCCTAGCAGTATGCTTTCAAATGTAACGCTTGCCGATGGTAGCAAAATTATATACATGCATGTATATATATTTTGAGAGAGTGTAGACATCAGCGGTTTGCATATATGTAAAATATTGAAAGTGACGAATTTTGTGTGATATTGTGTGTAACCTCTGATATTATCTCGGCTTGCTCCTTAACGCTTGCTGACACTCTGAAATCCACAATACCAAAACAACCACGCTAGCAGCTGTATGTGCGGGTAAATTTACGCGATTGCAGACCTCGAGTGAGGTAGCTAATGTAACGTAGTTTCTCTTTTTCTTTTTAATATGTATGCCGGTGTTTGTGGTATTAATGGTAGCGATAATGAAAAGTGATAACGTGATTTTTTAGCAGATTGTATCTAACATTTGCCTGGTGCATAGAATATTATATTTGATACACCTTTACTCAAATCTACACACTCTGCTGCCGCTAACAAAAAAACATATTCTGAAATATGTGGTAGCAAAATTTTCTTATAAAATCAGCTTGCTGATGATATGTAAAGGCAATATGTAAAGTTAATGAAGAATTATATTTTACTCCAGATTTTGAACAAATATTATATATATTGAGTACACAAATTCTACCCTTCATAATATAAAATCAGTCCACCCTAATAATTTTATATATCCATATTTTACAAGCGCTTGCATTTACTCTCTCCTTGTGCTCTCGAAGCCAAGTCACTTTATAAAGTGTTTATTGTTGCCACAATACGATAACAATGAAAAGAATTTTCAATATTATGGAGACAGCGGAACTATCTTACTCTTATCCCTATTTATGCATGTGCCCCATATATTCATATGGTCTTATGTCATATTCATAAATTGCCGAGAACACAGAGTGTCATTTGAAACTTTTATTTTATTTTAGATTTTGTAGCCTATATTTAGGCTACGAAGCTCTTTGAGTTCGTAATGAAAATCGCATTTTCTTTAACAACATTTTTGTAAGGAAATGAGGTTAATGTTTCCTTTGTATCAAGTTTATGAAGGTAAGAAATCTTTTAAATGATGTTCTCCCGAATATTTATCCCTTTACAGATAATTAGTTTTCACGATGGCTTAGTTGTATCTTCGATAATGCATACCAGTTTTCTTAAGGAAAATCTGTAATAATTCGTTACACAATTCTTAAATCTTCGAAGTCTGCACCACTAAAATCAAAACTAGTTACTTTGACAGTAGTATTTTCAAAATTACTTATATTCAAATATACCGCTAAATTTCTACTTCAAATATTACTCTCCTTTATAACACAATCCCGTCTCGGCACTCACTACAACTTATCTGCTCATTCACTAGGTACCCATTGTTGACAATTTTAGTAGCCATGAGTAAATAGCTACTAATCGCAATATCAAAGCCGGTACGACAGGTGGTATGAGCAACTAACGCATTGGTAGAAAGAAATATCTAACTCAGCTTTAATACTTCTTCGTGAATAAATGCCTAGTATTTTGCGGCATGTCTCATTTGAACTACCATTAGCATGGTAGAATTGTCAGTGCTTATATATGTGGTGAAAAGTAGAACACTGGCAATGTATGCATACAACACTGGCACTGGCAATCAACACTAAAACCTTTGTGTATATGTAAATTTTGTGCAAGTTATTTTCAGAGGCGATTACGCAGGAAATATTTATGGATATATACTTTTACTGTTTGGAGCTCGGTTTGAATTTCTTTTGTAGTTTAGTTTATACTGGCTTTGGTATTTAAATCTCGGAAATGAATGATAAATTTTTATGGGAAGCTTTTTTAAAGCTAATATTAGTACTTCTTTAGCCCTTATCGGTTAAAGAGACTGTATGCAAATGACATGAAGGCAAGATAACTCTCACCGATTATATTATTTAAAAATTACCCACCAAATTTTATTGACAGATGATCGATTATTATGAAAAACAATTAGGTACATCAGAAGTGAAGTGGCAACAACAATAATATAAATGCCATCAAACAGATTCCAGCTAAAGCGAAGTTAATCCAGTGTTTGTTATTATTTACACGGGAATGACAAATGATTAAGTAAATAAAAAGTGACACTTACATGCACATACAGGACGAGATATATAGAATATCAAATACCCTTGCGAACAGATATGTACAATATGTAAACATGTCTATACAAGAGACAGGGTAAATCACTTGAAATGTGCACATTTTGATGGGCTCCATACAAAGCTCCAATACTCCATACAATACACCAACAACCACACTCACAAATACTTCGCTCCATACAAACTGACTTTGCACGTATCAATCGTTGTCTGCGCGATAGCCACAGCAGTAACAACAACGAAAGCATCAGCAAAAGCATGTTAACATGACACGGTTGCCGAGAAGCTCATTTTGATGTCAAATGTTATTTACTTGTTGAAGATGACAACAACAACTGCCAGTTGCGCTTGAGAATCCTCATGTGTCGCAAAGCTATCGTTTGGAAAAGTTGTGATGCCTTAATAGACAACACAATGTCAAATTGACGCTTAGCATGTCAAGTGTCAAGTAGCAAAAATGAGTAAACAAATATGCACAGTATATTTAAGCGCTGGGAATTTTTTTTAAATAGGGATTATGAGCGATTGATATAATTTTGCTTCTTCATGGATTACATGTGTTATTCGTAACCAATGTTGCGTGTATTAGCAATAGCTCACAGTAGCTTTTAAATTGGAAATATTTAACATTTGTGGATAAAAAAATATACTTAGTATCTTGTACAATAAAATAAGCTGATGTCATTCAGAATTGATTTATAGAGAAAATCCGAGTGGTCAGAGTTTTTTAAAATGAACCAAGAAATTTTAAAGAGAAGGAAAAGCAGGAGTAATTTACGTGGTATGTTAAAAAATAACGGGAATTTTCGTTTTTCGAAAAAAAATAATGATTAATTTGTCTAAATTAATGTTGTTGCCTTCAAAATAGTGCCCACTCGATATTATGCACTGGTGCCAGCGCATCTGCCAATCGTCGAAACACTTCTCAAAGTCGATTTTCGGGATAGCCTTTGGCTCTTCTCTTTCAGCGAAACGACGGCCCTAACCCTTTAAGGTCCTCCTTATTTTTGGAAATAGGAAAAAGACACACGGAGCCATTTTTGGCGAATATCGAGGCATCGTTTTTGGCCAAGATTTCGTAAACAGGCAACGAAGTGTGAGCAGAACTGATCAAAAGTGAGCAGAGTAGAAAGCCATGAATTGTTTTTCCAAAAGTGCGGGCGTTTTTTCGGTTTGCTTCAAGCAAACGGCGTTGAACTTCTAGGCAGTACTGTTGTAGTAGTTGTGGCAAGAATTCCTGATGCACCTTGCCATTAAAGTCGAAGAACACAGTCGAAGGACACTCCTGTTATTTTCTGAACACACCTAGCAAATCGAGATTTTTATAAAGTTATCAAGTATTTTGAATTTTGATAAATAGCAAATATATTAAGAATGAACTTTGAAGGCCTAATAGTCTAAATTATGAAAAGACAGTTCTTGCCTTACCACGACCACGATAGCGACTAACAGCTACTTCAAGAGCAGGAGTATTAAATAATTGCGTCAAGTCGTCTTCAGTTTAGATATTGGAAACCATATTCCGCGAGTATGTATGTGGTTGGGCATTTGTGTAATTGAAGAATTTTACCCAAAACCTCGTCAATAAACATAAATATCTCATGTCGAACTTTTGGAAAGATTTAATACAAAAGCACTTTTGAAAGCAAAAACATTGTGCGTACGCACAACCCCCACTATATTCTCTATATGCGTCCATATGTCGATGTTGTGTCACCCTATATGTGGCTGCACAGTCAGACAATCACTTACAAATGACTGCACTTAATCTCACCATTTCTCTTTACGCTTTTCACGCTTATCGTTAGCTCTACCGCTTTCAGCATCGCTTTTACGGAATCTCGCAGTATTCAAAGTGCAGCTGAAAATTTTCGCTCGCATGCTTTCCAGGCAGATAAGCAAGTTGCCACGCGGCACACACACATGTTTATGTTGGTATGCTTGTGGTTGTGCGTGCTCGCAGTTTATCATTCTATCGTTGGTGTTGACAAATGTGCGCACATGTGTCTGTAGTGTATACACCACATAATGTGGTTGTGGTGTGGTTGAGCACACAGAGCGCTCGGTGACACTGCGTATTTCCTTTAATATTTAACTTCGAGCAAGATTTTCGTGGTGCACTTTTCAGCAGACAACTATCAAAAAGGCATCAAAATGTCGTCATATAAACTGCCTTTATAAATCGGTTCTAAATTTCTTGGCCGCCAAGTATTTAGCTTCAGCAACATGTTTGCTGTTGCTAGAAATTTGGGTATGTTTTTTTTTTTCGAATAAATATGATTTTTTCTAATTTTTTAATTTACATTTAAGTTAAATTCGGTTTTTTGTGCTACAATCTGCTGACAAAGACATTAAATGCTATTGTTATGAAGGTGTGCACTGACAATAACATAGGCAGCAATGTTGCTGAAATTCATGTGGGTTGTTCATTCATTCACTTACTTAAAAGTTATGTAATATATAAACATACTTGTTGAAATAGATAGTACTTAATTGTACTCGAGTTACTCAACTTCCACGAAATTTTATAAAACGTAAAAGCACATATTACAGCTTCACAAAGGTATACTTACTTTACTATACTTAAAAGTTTCTCAAAGGTCGATATTTAGTTCAATGTTAACTACAGCCAGAAATTTCTATAAAAACCCTCAAGAGTTCTCTCTTTCGCTTAAGCGCCTGTAAGTGTGCTTTCAACTAAGAAAATATTTTCTTTTCCCTTCTCACATACTTACAGATTTACCAAAACTTGGTGAACCACCACAGAATGTCACAGTAGTCGGTGGGACAAGAGGCGGTGCTGCAATGTGTTGTCGATAATCTAGAGATCTACAAAGTAGGTCCTTAAAAAATAAGCTAATACATATTAATATATACGTACGAAGAGGTGCTGAAGACGTATGTGTAAGAGTAAAGTGGTTGAAAAATTCTTGGAATCGTTATAAAATACAAATTCACAATCAGTTAAGCATTCACGAAGAGACAAGAAAAGTCCATTGATTAGCGGTGTAATATTTTATTATACTTTCAAACACAACTAAGTAAGTGGAAAATATATATATATAACCCAAAATTATAAAAGGTTTAACGGCACGTCAAAAAGTATGCTCAACCCAGCATTTTTCTAATGCGAGAGCATTAATATGGTATACATAATCACGCACTTACAAGGATGTCAAGTTAAATGACCCTTTGCGGCGGACCGGCGGACCCTTTATCGTTATATATAACAAATTTTCACAGATGACCTGCTGTTGTTTTCCTACATATGCACACTTTCAACACCTTTTAATCGATAAGCACCACTGACCAGAAGCAACTGCACTTAGTCAAGGCAAAACGGTACAATTACTGTATGCAGTAATGTGTAGTTGGTTATGTGAGCAGTTTTTCTTTTCCTGATTTCAAGCAAGGCGGAAAAATATTTGCTTTTCTTGCTGGGTCTTTTAACCTTTCTTGCGGGCATTCGCCCAAATCGGATGGAGTACAAAATGGAAAAATTATAAAATTTGCAAGCACACATCCTTGTTGCTGTTGTCACACCCACCCATTAAAGATTACCTAAGTCGATTGGCTATATTCAAGTGTGTATGCTTGAGGTGATGATGTGCTTACTTTTGCCCGCTGTTACTTTCAATGTTTTCACTTAATACCCGGCGGGTTATTTTTTCTTTCTGTGAGTACTAACCATATTTACTGCCTTGGGTATGGTTTGCGCTTCTCAATTTTCCTTTCCTGACCAGTATTTAACATTTCACACATTTACAGTTACATAGGTATTTAGGTACTAAGGATGAGCTGAAACTTTTTTACAACTGGGTTTTTGATATTTCGCAAACGCTCTCTACTTAAATCTGATGATTAACCGACTTAAGCTTAATCGAAAATCGCAGCAACCACTTAGCATGGTCTTTGACATCTAATAGTATACTATGGGTATTATTACTAGTGCGTAGTGCTAAATATGTAAATTATAATGCCAGCTAGATCAGGAAATACAACGTTTACTATATAGGGAAATAAATCCATGATTATCTATTTGAAGGAACTTCAGCACTTTAACTAAATCGTCCGTTATTTCCACTAACACCTCTCCAACTACACCAAAACTAATTTCTTCCAGTTCTTCCATGCAAATTCACTCAACTTGGTTAAGTCACAACTTTCGTGCGATTATATAATCATTATGAATTTCTAAGTCTACTTTGTTGCCATTGTCATTTATTTCGCACAGAGTTCCAAAAGTTCTCACCGCTTACTCATGAAAAGGTGCATAATGTCCACACATAAGCACATTCCACTTAACACACTGCTAAGTGATACATATAATCACTTTGATTATTATGAGCCAACTTTGCGCCTAAGTGTATGCTACAATTTCTCAAATGACACTCGTACTCAAATCATACAAAATTCACACGCACATATTCTTACTGTTACTGCCGTCTTGAAATGTGTCTGCAGGAGTTCAGAGCAGTAAGTGCTGAAGAGGTGAAAAAGTTTGCTTCCGCAGTCTACATATTCTTTTTAAGTTTTTTTGTTTGTGCTGGCAAAGGATGCAATAGAAATTTTGTCAGCATTTGTTTGCCACAGCAAAATAAAAGTAGAAGCTTTTGCATGAGTTGTATTATGCGAAAACTTTTTCTGTCATATAAATTGAATTTCCGGTAATGGTTTGGAAATTGAAGTACAAAGAGCATATAAATGGAGAAATACTAAGTATCAATATCTACTGAATACTATTGGCTTTGAATATTGTAACAGCTCTTTAATTTGTAGAAAACATACGTACAACATTCTGTGAAGTATAGAGTTAGTTTCCAACACAGTTGAAAAGGAAAATATTTGACCGCAAAGAAGTTTGGGAAGGTATGTAGTCGAATGAAGAAGACAGCGAAAGGTAGCTCGTCTAACTGTCAACTAACTTGATAAGGTTAGTGTTTTCTATAGTATTTTGTGTGCTTATGCCAAGCACACTAAGCAGTTTCACATGTGCAGAAATTTCGGGAAAGTTATATTAATGACCAAAAGATTCTTTTGAAGGAAGTCTCTTCTCTATACAGCGATTTTTATTGTGACTTCAGGCCTATTACGATCTTACGACAGTCCCCATATACTATTATTCAAATTGGCCTTACAAGTACTTCTTAAAAAAGCTTCTTAAAAATTTGTGAAATGGTAATATACACAAGACGCTCTAATTACGATTGACCATTACCCATATTTTGGTTAAGCATTAGTTCAAGTATATTAAAATAATTTGATATAACGGTAGTTCAAATCTTCAGAAAGTTCAATTATAATTAGTGGCAGACAGAGGGCTAAAAACCATAAACCTTTTAAACTTTTATTCGTGACTGTTGAAATCGGGTCACAAGTAGAATAATTTTATTTTATAAAAAACATGAGAAACAGCTCATTGTGATCTATAAAAAAATCACAAAATTTTCCTTTTTAATAATTTATGTTTAGATATAACAGCTCTTCAACTCGCACATCAACATTGAGCCATTCATTTCAATAAATATTGCTCAACGCCATTATTGCCTATAACCTCTATAAAAAGCCACAGAACTCTAACTTTATTAATTCATGGATTGCACCTCATTGCTCTCCAGCACTCGAGCGGTTATTAAGATTTATAAATATATTCACGTATTCGGGAAGATATATGTCTTTTAAGCTTATTCGTAAACACACTTTCGAAAACACAGCCCCACAAATTGTGGAACTATTAAACTAAACTAAACAAACAATTTTCATATGAATTTTCTTCCCTTTTTTCCTTTTCTATTTTCTTTTGCTCTTCTCACTGTTACATTTGTGTGAATCGTCTTTCTACCCACGGCCGAATATTTAACTGAACTACTGGCTTTAATAGATAAATAAGCAAACCGACGACACGTACGCCTACCTACATGTACCTATACAAATGAAACCACACAAATACAAATAAACAAAAACAAAAACAAAAACATATTTATGAACCAGCCTTTAAATAAGTGTGTGCGTATTGTGACCTAACCTACTGTGTGATAATATGAAAATTAATGGGTTACTGCGAACGGGTTGACACGTCTGACCTTATGGCATACCTATACTTATGCACATACACATATATTCTTATGTGCAATCTAATTATTGCTTCTACTGCCTAGATTGCGTGGCAGCGCGTCGATACACAAACAATATTAACCATAAAAAATCACATGATAACTCGCTCGGAGAAACGTGCTTGGATATTGAGAATTCGTGATGTCAAGGTAGTGGACAAGGCTGGTATATGTGTCAGATCTAAATGGATCCGATGTAGAGTCAAGTGTGTTATCTGGATGCTGTGAGTGAGTAAGACCAACTTAACACTACTTTTGCTTAATATATTGAATGGAATACACAAAGCCAAAAATATACGCCAGCGGTATCTATATTTGTATCAATATTACTGTAGATTTTGACATATATTTATAAGTACCAAATGTTTGCCATATATACAAGGTATTTAAATAAATACATGCTCTACATATATCTCTCGCGAAACTATTTTATCCTTAGGCAGGCATAAACAGTATATCACGCAGGCATAAGAAAATAAATTTATTAAAATTATGATCTATGCAGCTTAAGTAAGTCAAATTAATATGGATGCGTGAAAAATGAAATTTGGTTCCCTTCTCTCATTCGTAATAAATCTATAAATACTTTGAAAGTTCACATATGAAAGATATTTAGACAGAGTTTTCGATATGTTCTTAATAACAGGTCTTATGGCTGGCTCCGCTGCTTTCTTCTTCATCATGCAAAACCTCGCTACTCCTTAAGCTAGTTTCCAGATCTCATCAAAATTTAGTTACTTTTTAATGCTTTAATATTAAATGGTTTTCATAACAATGGAGTGAAAACTCCAAAATAGTCTGAAATAAAGTTTTAATTGGACTTCAATGTGCAAATAAGATAATATCTGTTTAACAAAAAATAGTATAGCGAACAATATAAATGCAATTGCCACACTCATTAGATTTTAGCTTAGTCTATATTTATAGACCTTTATTTATTTATTTATTCTATAGTGTGAATTTATGCTTTGAATTCCTTTAAAATCGGGAATAAACATTATATTTTAGCTTGTAAATATTTACTGCATAAAATACTATATCGTTGTCCTTTAAGTAAAAAAATTAAGTAATGTAATAGTAGTGTATAATTGAGGGAATGCTTGGATTTATTTTATAAAAATTTATTAAATCGCAAGTAGCGCGAAATGGCAACAACATTTGATTAGCAATTAACTAACAAAAATGCATTTGCTCTTCTTTATTCTGCTCCATGTACATAACAACGCTAAACAACTCTACATATACTGATGTTTCTTACGTGGTTGCTTATTCTACGTGGGCGAACCGAATGTTATTACAATTCTCCATGCGCTTCCTTTGCAATGCTGCTACCTGCTATCAACTAAATATAATAATAACTAACACGAAATGAAAATCATTTCATCACGTACTGTCGCTGGCCAACAACAACCTGCCTTCTGGCAAATATTAACTTTTCAAAGCTGCTGCTGTTGCTGTTGTTGCTGCTATTGCTGTGCCACTCACCAATCACATGCCACATCAAAATCGTCTCTTGCAATGTGATTATGTCGCTGATGTTGACTTCGCTGAACAACACAACAATGAGGGTGGTCATAATGTCAACGCTACACAATCTAACATCAACTTTATAACAACAATAAAACATAACAACAAATGCGGGGAAAATATAAAATTTTAACAACGCGCTTGCAACAAAATAATGATATTGCACTTCTTATTGCTTTCTCCCTATTTATCGTAAGCAATTCCACCTAACATTCTAGATTATCCCAACAGCACCGATATAGTGGTACGAGAGGGTTGGAGTGGAGGGTTCCAATGTCACATTGAAATGTGCAGCAGTTGTCTCACCAACACCGAGCATAACGTGGCGACGAGAAGGTGGCGAACCCATACCGCTGCCAAACAACACTGAAGGTGAGAAATAATTCTATTATTTACTTAAAAGAAGTATTTCTCAGTTATGGTATACTATACACATATGAAAGGTGCGATAAAAAATCATAATAATGGCGTGTGTTGATTACGTGGTTAATGCTTATGGCTTGTGCACTGATATTTCAAACTAAAAATCCTGTTTTCCTATAACGATCCCTTAAAGCGATTAATCTTATCACCCGAGACGGCAGCTGTCAAGCATATATTTTGTAGTTGATAAGAAGATTTATTGTGCTCTCCTAGTAACCAACATACAATTTTTTTTCTTCAGGTAAACTTTTCAGTTTTACCCTACATTCTAAACAGATTTCCAAAAATGTTGGCGGTATTTAGCCCACACTATTACTTATATTCATAGTATTGTCCTTCTCTACAATTCATTGTGTTTCATTGCAACATTTGAAGACTCAGAAGTTTTGAAGAAAAAAAAAAAAACTTAATTGTTAGAAGGTGCCACCAGTTGAAGCCAACGCGGCTAAATGGTGCCACCTAATTTTGCTTATCTGACGTTTGATGTATTGATTTTCAGATATCTGTCCATCTATCCATCGGGAAATGGGGAAATCAGACTATAACTACGCCCACTTCCCATTTGATACCATTTTAAATTTCATAAAATTTATTTACTTAATAACAGGTAAATCAAGCATCAGTGAAGATATCGAAAGAGACTTAGCACAAAAGTGGATTTAATATGTGTCAACTCTTATCTAGAAATGCAGTATTGCAAAATGAATATGAAAACCCAGGATTTCATACCGAAAGTATGGAAAATTATCGCTTCCCAGCAAAAATGTAGCCAAATACTAAAAATATAAAAAGTTGGATCACTATTTTTGCATTGCATAATAAACTTATATTCTTCCTAATCTTAATTTCCAACCTTTTTCATTTGCTTAATTGATACTGCGTTTTTATCACATGTATATTTTCTACTACTATTTCTATTACTATCCTTCCAGTCATCGCCTTCAACGGCTCTCTTCTGACGATCACTAACACACAACGTTTCAGTATGAGCGCATATTTATGCATCGCCTCAAATGGCACCCCACCGACGGTCAGCAAGCGCATCATACTAATTGCGCATTGGAAGTAATTCCATTAAATAAATGCATGATAATTTTAGAGTCAAAATTTGCTCTTAAAAAATATATATCAATATGAATGATTGATATAAACATCTGTCTTTATAATGCTCAGTATGAATTTAATTTCATATCGAATTCCAGTAAAACTATACTGCATACACATATAAACATCGAAGATACTGCGTCACTATGGCCACTCAAAATTATAAATATATATGTGTATGTGTGTAATTTATTAAAGTGCGCACTTTGACATTGTGCTTTGACTACGTGCTTTTGTTGCGTGTGTTTCATATACTTTAAATAAATTGTTTATATTTTCGGATACTAATGCTTTTCACTAGGATTCACCCATAATCTTACCGTAGAAAAAAAGGTCTTTGCATTTCAGTCAGACTATATTGTATTGCACATTTCCAAAGAGAACATAAATCTGTCTTAGCATCTAGTCAACAAATAGTATGTATTTCCATACAAATCCCAGAAATTAAAATGAAATTATATAGTTCAAGAAATTTTCGTTTTTACCCTCCAACAAATGGAGGTTTTTCTTGCTACTCACATGTAATTCTATTGATATTTTTGCTTCTCTATGTGTCAACATGTTCACAAGTTGGCATTGTAAGGCAAATTATAAAACTCGCAGTAAAATTTACAGTTTTCGTAAATAAATTCTATTCTATTATAAAACCTAAAAAATAAATTGAACGACAAGGCTGACTCCTGAAAGCCCATTATTCTGTGGCATGAGTATTTAAAGTTCCTCAGTTATAAGTATATAAGCAGGGCGCTACCTGAAACAAGGTTTATTTCTTCCCGAAAGGCAACATATGCTCTAAATAGCTAATATCTAAATGTCTAATAATCTAGTAGCTAAACCTAAGTTTAAAAGCATCTCATTGCATTTGTGGCAATTCGGTTCAAAATCACCATATTAAAGAAAGTTGAGTGTGGAAGTGAGGTTCCTGCCGAAATTTAAAAAGATTATCTGAAAAGTCATAATCATATTTGTTTAGCGAATAAGTTAAGAACGTATAAAGAAAAAATTATATTTGGAATAACGTTCTTAACGGTTTGATATTAAGAAATGTGTTCTGTTATAAACTTCGAATGAGTTATATAATATATGCAAACGCTTTTAACAGCTAATCTTACAGTATTTAAATAATGTTTTCATATTAGCTAAAAGAATTGAGCATACTAATTCAACTAGTTTCGGTTGTCTTTTTTTTTGGATGAGAAATAAATAATTACTTTATATTATATAAACTTTATAAGATTTAAATTCAAACTGACTTACATAGTGTAACAAGTACGTAAAAGTTGTTTCAAAGAGTAGCGGTTTTGAACAGATCAAGAAAAGTTAAGCTCTAAGAGTTTAAGCTGCTGATAAACTCTTGAAAAAAGTACTCTTATAATTGTACTTTAATAACGAGTACACCTTTAGTACTACAAACTAACTGTAAATATATTTCTTGCGTTCCAACATTCATCCATCTATGTATTTAGTGTAAAGCAATAACTACCTAGTGACCGTGAGAATAGTGCACAGCAACAAACTCAACAATAACAAAACTATCATATATTATATTATAGCATATCAGTATATATATATTATTTACATATCAGAAGAGGCCTCAGAATTCCAAAAGAAAAAAAAATAATAATAATGAAACAATTGCCATTTTTCAAGTTTGTGGCTAGGAGACGGCGACTGCTCAGCAGTTTTAATTAAATTTTTTGATGTTTGCTTAAGGCTCCTTAAGTATGTTTACCTTAACTGCCAACAATTATACGCCCATCTCGCCCCGCATAAATACATTTAAGAATACATAGGCTACATTTACGTGCAACGTTGTTTACATGGTGCTCCTTTTGCAACACTTTTCCCTCACGCAACTAAATTGGTTGCATGGGCTTGGTATGAAAAATGTCTTATTGCATTTTCTTTACTTCGCTTTCACGCTCCCTCACTTCTTTCCAAGAATTCACTTAACTTGTGCTTCACCTTTTTACTTGATTTTTACTTGGTTTTATGCTGTGTATTCTGTTGTTCTTATTTGCGCCTGTGTATTGGTGTAAATGGAAATTTTAAATTTATTTGTTGGGCGCAAAAGGCAAAAGTTAACAGGCTACACACTTTCATTTTGTTGGCGGAAAGTTCTTGCACAAATGAAATAGAAATAACAAGCGTGTGGCAACATGCTTCCAGCTAACGGCACGTTGTTGCAAGTTTCTCTAATGCATTTAAATGTGTTTCGCCAGTTGAAAATTTCCTGTGGAAACAGGCTGACTACTAAAGTGGCTGCCATAATGATGCACCCGCAACTCATTGCCTGCTAACTACTACACAGAAGCACTTTAGTGTTGCAAGTTGCGAATTAACATTCACTAATAAAGATATTGAAGTCTCTACTATACATTTAATAAGCTCTTGTGGCAACTAATGATCTTTTCGTATCAAAAGTGCTGAGGGAACTAAAAATATGTTTGAATCGGCAAGTGGGAAATACTAAAGACAATCTAAAATTGGAAGGTTTTAAGAGCAACGAAATCAATTTTTACTTTTGCTGCTCAACTCAACTTATTTTTCAAACGAGTTTCAAATATAATTTTTAGCGCTATCTTACGAAAATGTTCGAACATTTTTTCACATCACGCAGAAGGACTAAAATTTCGGAGAGAATTCTTCACTGAAATTAACATCTCTTAAAGAGTAGAGCCTTTGTGAGATAATACTGCCTTCTTGTACTCAGTTGACGGCTCATACCATTAAAGTATTAGTAAAGAATAGGCACGCCAATCAAAATATTCGTTACATACGCTGAACCCCTCTTCTAATTGAAATGAGAAGAGAAGCAGCTGTCAACAGAATTTATTATAAAAACTTAAAAATCAACTTCGCTAATTTTTTATGCATTTGAGAACTTTTTTCGAAGACAATTGCCGTCAATTAGTTCAATCAATAAACACAGCTTGTTTTTGATTCAAAAACTCTTCAGCCAGATATACATTTCGACGCATAGAAAAAAACTTTATAAAATGCAAGTGATATAAACTTTCAGCCTCACTTTATTTGTTTTCCCAAGTAAAAATTATTGAGAAAAATAATTTAGATGGTCTCACACAGCTTTGGCCAATAAATCTGTCACTTGAGCTCACTGGGCACTCATCTGGGTCTGTCCAAGCTCAAGCATCACGAAAGCCCAAACTAAGCATCAAACGCTAGTTTTTCGTGCTATTTTCAGTGCTTTTTTTTTAAAATATCTTTCATGCTCAAATCAACCAATTGCATCGAAAGTGCTTCGGTGGAAAATGTATGAAGTGCCATTTAGAATTACTTGGCTAAAGGACATTATTAAGACATCAAGTAGTGGCGGAATAAATTCGGTAAGTTACTGTTGATTAGCAAAAGCAAATTCAAGAACGGTGTCAAGAAATTCTGTACTTCAACGGTGTTAGAAGTTGTGTTGTTGGCAAGCTGTTTAACTGCTTTCACAAAGCTGACAAATTTTTAGCCAAGCATAAAAATCTGGTTAATTTTAAACTAAGTTTTGTATGTATATACATCCTGTGCTCTTAAGCAGTTAGCAAAGTGAACCTTTCTCTCAGGAAGTAATACATCCCAAATATATCGAACTTTGAAACACTCTTTACAAATAGTAGCTTGACTTGAGTAGTGAGCTCAGAGATCAAGGTGTCCCTTTAATTGTGTACCTTGGGAACTCTTTTTCAAGATTGTGTAGGTTGGTACTTGGGTTTTACTACAAAGCACTGCTTACATAGCTGATACAACGTAGCACTAGAGGTTTTAAATTTGGTTCAAAGGTAACTGAGTGTTCTACTTTGATTTCGAAATAAGCACGCAGAATCTCAGTGTTCCGGATTTTAATGTTTCTTTTCTCAAGCCTCCCAGATTGTGGTACTATTTTTAGACATGCTACGATCTCGGCATTCCAAGGGAAGTATCCTCTTAACTTTAGTTGCCTTGAAAGGAGAAGCTTGCGCAAATGCACTATTTGGAAATCAAGTTTATTAAGTAACCAGTAAAAAGAGCATAAATCAATATCTTTAATTTTCAATAATTTATATATATTAATTTCCTTATCTCGTTCATTGCTGTAGTTCCTCCAATGATTCGGATACAAGATCGGCAGGTTGTTGCCGCCATTGATCAAAATATAACACTCGAATGCCAGTCGGAGGCCTATACGAAGTCAATCAATTGCTGAATTAAAAATGACACGATCATTGTGCCGAGTAAGTTTGAATTGTATTTGTCTTCATATTAATAGAAGTACTTGTTTACGTACACAATCGCAACATAACCAATACAATCAATAGTAAGGGTTATATATATTACTATAATCGCAATTAATTTGTCAATGTATTTAAAAGTGTTAGACCGACTTTTTAAACATTCAAATCTTGCTAATACTTTACACTTCTTAAACTTCAAACTGCTCATTTAATCTTATTGGATTTTCAACTAACTTAAACTAAATTATTAAGAAAGTGGATTACAATTTCTACTCTTCTGAATGAGAAATCATGAATTTATATTCGCAAATATTAAAATCAAAGCCACTCAAGCACTTTTGAAATCAGTTAATATATACTTGAATTTATGTTCGTAAATGCCAGTATTTGTATTTATATATAGAAACAGAAAGTGCAATGGACGTTTAATTAACATTCTGTCAGTAATTTTGTAACCGCATTCAGACACATGGACAACAAATACGCACACATTTACATTCCAACAGTGTAGAGAGGGAAGTGTATGTGCACTGTGAAGGAGTTGGAAAAAAGTAAACGGAACAGTGGCAGGAGAGAAAGTGGTTTGGGCAAAATCCACCATTGAGCGATGCAATTGTCTAAATGGATCCACTCAAATCAACATGCCACCGAGTTGTTTCATTTGCAGAAAATATACAAACATAGATATTAAATGAGTAAATGAAGGATGATAAAATGCAGATGAATGATGATAAAAGCAGAGAATATCCAAACCGATAGTGGTTGAATGAAAAAAACTTTTGAAAGAGGTTAAATGAATGTAGTTAACATTATATATATACAAGCTGACAGAGGAGTGACTTAAAGTATTAGTTGGATGAGATAAAATGAAATGGTTATGCAAATATATATATTCATATGAACATGAGAGTAAAATTATTAAAAATGGTACAGAGACATGTATTACAATTACCTTCAAAATTTAGAATATCGGTATTAAGTCTTGTCATAAAGAACACAAAGGTGGTCTAAGATGAAATTTTCTTCGAATATTGTCGGCAATAAATATAGAGCTTTCTTAAAATTTACTAGAGTGTCGCCTTACTTTTGAAATTAAGAGAACACCATCTAATCTTGGTTAAAACTATGTAGAGAGCTTAAATCGGGAAGTATCTATGATATGCGGTGATGAGTTCAGTCCATTAACAATCACATATAACATCAAATTACACAATTAACTTCTTGATTTAGTCATAAATTTCATAAACTGTGAAAGAAACACTTTCAGTAAATATCTCATTTATCACTTTGACTACTGGGTCAATCGGCCTCGGGTATATCACAGCCATGGTTTACACATACATAAAATTTTTCTGACCAATGCAAAAGTTCTAGGCACGTACTTAAATATACATATGTGTATACTAATATAATACATACAAACATTCAAACATACAAACACAAATGGAGCCTGTCACCCTTGTGTCAACTTCCTGCTTTACTATACCATTTAACACACATAATAGTAAATAGATGTGCATATGTTTGTATATTTTGTGACGATTTTGGAGTTGCATGAAAATAAAGTTGAATTAAAATTCAAGAACTTAATGCATTTTTGTGGTTGAGTGATACACATGCATGCAAGTAGAAAATAAATAAAAATTTAAAGTTAATATATGCAAAAGGTGTAATATAATTATTCCAAAAGAAAATAGTTTAACCGGTAAGAAATTCCAATGCTGATTTTTTACTATATCCGATGTTAATATATACACTAGGAAAACTTTCTTTAATATAATAAAATGCTGAAAAGCACTCTAGTTAAAATATTTTTAATTGTCTTCCCAGTAATAATAGTAAATAGATTTATTGTGTCTACTCTTATAGAATACTTGCAGAGTGTGTCCTTCTCATGAAAAACCAACCAGTTGAAATTCGAAAGGAGCAAGAACAAGAGACAGATAACGAAAGCAATGGAAAAACGTAATACAAAGCCTTATACCAAAAATGAAGCTGCAAATCATAGGTATTCTTTAATTTTATATAAAAGTGGAAAAAACTCAATACCGAAATATCTATAAATATCTACTGCAAAATCATGCCTTCAGTTATGACAATTACAATGATGATTTTCGACAAATGGATTGCAAAATATTTCATAAATTTCCTAAGAAATATTAAGTATTTATGTCAGAACAACATTCTGAAGGTTTATTTTTGTTGTCGGTGGATGATGTTACAGGAAATTACTTCTCAAAAAACTTGTCTTTCCTCGCCCAAACTTTAGTTGATCACATTCAATATTTTGAAATAAATTCAAATACCCAATTTGTTCGCCGAATGATTTTGTGGCCTTGGTATGTGCACTTCAGATGCACATTAATAATCGTGACAATATTAATTACGAAGTCACATTTTTTCAGAACACTGTAATAAGGCAGCTTTAAGAATTCCAATATTTGAATAACGAACTAATAGTAAACCAAACTAGCAGTTAGTTACATACTAGTAACCAACAAAAGCCACCCTTGAACTCATATTTCTCCTAGCGCTGCTATTATATTCCTATTCAGCTGACATATATTTTAACCATGCATACATACAGGCACTTAAGTAAAGTTTCAATACCAACATAAAAACGAAAATATCCGCACAATCCCACCTTGTGTTAGCCCATATTATGTATGGCTATTGGCTACCATTTTTTATTTTCGAGAACACTCTCGTTGTTTGTCCATATTTGTATTTATGTGCTACAATAACCAAAGTCAACATGTGTCTGTGTTTAAGTCCTCTGTACTCCGTTGTCCGATGACTGTCCGCCTGACACACCGTCGAGTCTCATGTAATCTTTGTCCATTTTGAATCTGCTCTAATCCTTGATGGAGTGATGTGCACTAATTTGGCATTTTTGTTTCATTCCACAAACATCGCCCCCATCTCGGTTGTGGTCTGTGCTTGGGAAATTATATATACGTACACATATTGATGGAAGTGCAGCACCCGTATTTCTGTAGTTTCTTACATACATGCTCTCTATTTGTCTTCTTTGACTTTTTAGCTTTGCAGGAAGGTGAAATAGGGTTACGACATTCACAAGCAATTCAATGTCTATGGCTGGTTTTTCATTGCACTCCTGCTCGTTTATTCTTGCTACCAATGTAATTGTTCTAGGATTTTAAACCCAAAAATATTTTGCGTGCACATACATGTGACAATTCTCATTTTTCAAAACGCTTATGTTGCAATGTACTTAGAGCATTTTCGGAGGTTATGTGATTAAGTTAATTTAAAACTATGAGTTATGTAAGCCATTTAGTGAGTTTCGTGCTTAATCAGCTTAACTATTACTATGCATTTTATACAACTGAAGGATGTGGCTTGAACAAACTCTAGAATACTCAAGATATTACAAAAATATTTGTTGGGTAAAGTTCTGGAACAATATTATTTTTGTGTTCTCTATATACTATGCTATGTTATATTACGCTACTATATAGTAGTAATTTACATCTAGAATGAGTTTCCCCTTTTTAATATGGAATGATAAATGGTAGTAGGATTTTGGTAAATAGATAGCAGCATTGAATTAAGTGCTGGGATCTTGCGCATGAAAAGAAAGGAAATACTACGGTCTTGCTTCTTTAAACGATCACGAAAAATTGAACTATTTGAAGAATAGAACTATTAGTTGCTTTAAAATCATCACTCCTCTGTTTGCTGTATTTGAGTTGTGTGCTCTTCTGACAAACTGTAAAAATGAGATTATAGTGAGAAATATAGGTGAATTCAATAAAAGGGTGTCATTTATTTTATCACTAATTGATTATACCTCTCTCTCTCTGTCAAATGCGTTTTCTACCAATTTGTATTTGATTTGCTACTCTTCAGAATTGAACAAATCGAAGACAGCTTTTGTATATTTGTATCCTTCCTAAAAATGTCGACCTCTTAGAATTTTTCAGACAGTCAAAATCAATATGTATAAATCCATGGATGGGTGTGCTGGCAGTGGTGCAATAGTATTAATTTGTTGCTTAGAAGTCCATAGATAAAGTGCAGCTGCTAACAAAAGCATTTTTGTTTAATTAAAAATGACCAATGAATAATGCCGCAAGAAGATTGCTCTCTATGTTTGTTAACCTAAAAGTTAAATGACTGCTACCTCTATTACTTATATTAATTGTGCTATTATAATAACACATCACATGTTAAGAGCATAACCAACTGATGCTTATCGATCACCGTTACCTACGTTTCTAAAGAATTTTTGAAACATATATATTGAAATATATACAGGAAATTACTAACACCCTCTCTCTTGCGAAAGATAAATGTCGTTGTACTCTGAAAAATATTTCCGAAGCACATAAATAGATTTGGTAGCAAAGAGCGCAACCGAAAGAGCTTAAGCATAACTTCAAGCAATGCACACACTCAAATTCAATGCTAAAGTAATATCAAATCAACTATTCTCAGATTTGCAAGCTAAACTTATAAATATATGTATTATTTAATAATTCAAATGAAATTTTATTAAATTAAGTTACTCAAGTGCTTCATAGTAAGCCAGCATTTCGAGTAATTATCAAATGTAAGAATTACTAAGTGACTGCTCAGCAATAGTACTACCTTATATCATTACAAACATAGTTGTTGTTTTTGATAAATTTCTAATGCCCTTCAGCTCCACATTTACTTGACTTAGCTGGCAACAACTGATGAGTATTGCATAATTAATGCGGCACTAATTGTAATGGAGTTGAATCGGCGCATACATATGCAAATACACATTCAAATATATACATAAACAACAAAGCAAATCTCTAGGTATGTAAGAGATATTACCCTGACATGGTGCCAAAGCCACTTAGATCAAGAGTCAAGTTGCTTTTGTGGCTGGCCAGCTTGTGAATTTGAAAGCATGTGTTAATTATTAATTTGTTGTTGGAAATTAAATTGAAGGATTTCGGTTTGCAATGAATTGCACCTATTTGTAGATTTTATAGTAGTTAAACGTTTGTAATGTAGGTATTTTCTGTGGCTTAACGCCTGAAACTATACTTGCGTGCATTGTAAGCTTATTAAGATAGTAGTTGAAAGGATTGGCCAATTAAGATATTTTTTCACTGAAGTCTTCATGGGGATTTTTTTGTTAATTGGAAATTTTAAACTTGGAAATTCCATAGGGCCTAATGTAAAACCAAAATCTTAACTGAAAAATGTAGCTGGCTGAAAAATGTCACTAAATAAATATTTTCATTTAAATATCTACAGTTAAGTAAAGAGTCCGCAAAGAATTTATTTAGTATAATGTAATTTAATATGATTTTATTTCTATAAGTATTTTGTGTCTACTATTGCTCTAGAGGATTGAAAAAAAAAAAAAAATTTTAAAAGAAAATAAAATTGAAAAAAAAAAGGATTCCTCTATTGATTGATAGAATAAAAAGTTATATTGGTGAATTTCTTGACAAATTGTTTCCATAATATAAATGTTTGTATGTTTACCTTGCATTGAAATAAAGTAATTTTACATTACTCACTAAATCTTTAATTAAATTTATTTGCCAATTAGTCCGATTTTATTGATTTGGGTAGGAATGTGAGTGTTTAAGTGTTAATTTCATACAAATACTCCGGAAGTAGTTAAATAATTTACATAAAAGAATGCTTTTGACTTTTGAAGTTCTTCTAATTTTTTCTATAGTTTTACGAAATTCTTTTTTTAAATGCAATCTTTCTCAAAATCGAAAAAAATAAAAAATTATTTAACAAAGCTCAACAGTATTGCTTCAAAATAACAAAGTTTTCGATTTTTGCACTCTATTTCTCTATCTTCTTTCATCTCTCTTCTATTTTAATTTCTTTCACTACACACATTCCTCAAACAACGACGAGTGAACACGATACCACCGATAGTGGCACTCATTCCTTACCGGTGCCAATTGCGAATTACAACAACAAAGGTGCGTGTAAATGCAATAGATCGAATAACTATATAAATAATTAGAAAACAAATTTTATCAACAATTATTTACTATTTACTTCTAAGTTAAGTTGGCCGCTCTTAAGCTGCTCGCATGCTCTCCTCCCCACAACAAGCCACATATGCCCACAAGTTACAAATGGAGAATTTTGTCGGCATCTGTTTACTTAAACAGTTAATAAATAAGTCGTGCTTACGAATCGCTCAAAATCCCTTCACACTGCTTGTCCTTAACATACCTCGACAAGTATGTGAAAGGCAGTATAGTATAAGTAAGGTTTAAGCAGGATACACTTACTTGTCATATAAACCAATATATCAATATGCTTTTATGAATAACTTGCGGCAGTGTCGATTTTTTACATATAAATATATTTTCTTTTCTTTAAAAAATTACAACAACAACAACTGTGTGTGTTCCATCATCCAACTTGACCATCGTATTAGTATAAATATTCAATGCACAAAATCTAGTGTTGCGGATATTTCATTTTCGTCATCATTGAAAAGTGTTTCTGTTGGCGCCACATCGAGCTTATGGTATTCACGGAATCATGCTATGGGGAGGGAGCATCAGTAATGTGAGTAGAGATTATATGATATACATACTTTCTTTCTTTTTTAACTATTGCTCAGTATACATACGTGCTCCTACCTGAAATGTTAAAAAATAGCTAACCGAATTGAGCTTTGCTCTGTGTTTTTACATATTTTCATAATTTTATATTATTTAACTTTTACTTATTAAATATCGTGCTAGAGGATGATCGGTTTTTTGTGAAAATTTATCATAGCCTTCAAAAATTACTTCTTTGAAATTGTTAGTCTGGATTTTCATAATTGTTTCTTACTAAGATATCAATATACCTTACCGTTTATTGTACTGAGGATATCGGCTATGTACACTGATTAGTTGTACAATAAGTAAACGAATATTTGATTACCCT